>CM028138.1:585405000-586902500 GCA_016271365.2 Neoceratodus forsteri
TGCTGCCACTCACCGATGATGGGGGGCACGGGGTGGGCAAGGGGTTCTGTGTGGGTGTCCTCTCTCATAAAAGTCCAAGGATGAAAGACACCTTTAGTAGGCCAAAACAGGCCTGTTGGTACTGAACTATCTCTGTATTTCAGACTGCCGACCCAAAATCAGAGTGTCCTCATCCAGTGTCCTCTTCCAGATTTGCCCTGTATGGGATTCTTGCTGATTCAACACCATGTTCGATGGCTCATAACTATGAGCCCACAATTTCTGCATTTGTAATCAGACTCTGATGCACTGTTCTAGGGGCCAGACTAACATACACGGAGAGAAAAACACCCTCTCAGCCTTCCCATTAGAACACCAGGTTAGAGGTGCTAACGACAGCAGTTTCACTCATTGTATAAAATAAAAACAGAAAGGTAAAGCAGAAAGCATTCAATTAGCAAAGCACACAAAGCTGCAGGGAGAGGTAGCACCACAGCCATCTTGCCACCCTGTCCCCACCTGTCAAATTTGGGGTCAAAATGAAAAAAAATATATATATTTATTAAGAAACTTTGTGTGTAGTGCCAGTCTTGACCCCAGTGGGAATGCTTTGTAATCTCATGCTGGTGACCCGAGTTTGGGGTGAGCTCAGTGACCCAGCTGGATGGCCCAAAGCTGGGGGGAAGGCACCATTATGCACCACCCCACCAGCCAGGGAATGAAAACTGCAGGGTTTCCCACATGGGCCCAGGTACCATACAGTGAAGACAGCACTTCTCTTGGCATAGAGCCCTGAACCTCTGTACCTGTGGGTGGCAGAGGGCCCTGTGCATTGGCTGACAGATGGACTCTTTGCCCTGTACATCTGTATGTATGGCCACATGGAAGCGCACGGGGTCCTGCACTTCCACAGTCCACCAGACAGCCCCATGAATTCTTGACATCCATCACTGCAGAAAAGTGCAGGGCTCAAAAGGGCCCTGCACATCTGCATTATTCATGCGGGGTCCAAAGGGACTATCTCAAAAATAAAGGTCATTATTTGCAAAGAAACCAAAACAACTGTTAATGCACCTGTTAGGGTTCAAGTTAATGACAGAAAAGTAGGAAAATGTGGTGTTAGTGTTTCCACTCCTTATTCCCCATCACCCCCATGCAGCAAAAGGAAAGAACATTAGGGTTTTAGGTCTCCAGAGTCTTGGTAAATCAGTGGCAGGGACTTTCTTGAGGTTGTCAACCCTAATGCCCACCCCATTCCATAAGCAAACAAGGTCAGAAGTGATCGCCTTTCTTCACACAGGGCTCTGCATGAAGAAAGCTACAACAGATTGTACTGGAAATGCGGTGAGACATACTTCTCTACCTTTGAAGAGTATCACTATGAGGCACTGGTTTGGAGCTGTACCTTGTACTTTGGACAGGAGGCTACTGGCTGGGGAAGGGGTGAGCATTAGGGTTGATAACCCCAAGAAAGACCACACCACTGATTTGCCAAGACTCCAAAGACCCAAAACCCATGTTTGTTTTCCTTTTGCTATTGGGGGAGAAGGTGTGGGGAGTTAGGGTTGGAAACCCTAACACCACATTTCCCTATTTTTGTGGCATTAACTTGAATCCTAACTGGTGCATTAATGCAGTTTTTAGCAAATATATATATATATATATATATATATATATATATATATACTATGCATAATAGCACCAGTATAGTGAAGGTTGACAGAGGTTCTATGTTAAGCCCCAAATTTGCACCTTAATAGCTTTGGTGATGTTCAATGAAATTGCCCCAAATTTGCCATGCATTGTCTAGAATGCAAGGTCTAAATATGTGGAAAGTGTCATGATGGTAGCTTGTGTGGTTTCAGAGATCTGCATACTTCATTTTCTGAAGAGGTCTACATTTTTTCCTATACTTGACATGTTTTTTTTTTTTTTTTGCTCTCACCTACAGCCTAGATGGAACTGAATTTTTTTATAACACTTTCAGGGAAGAAGCAGCCTGCATTGAGGTAGTGCCTTTCAAAGGTATAATAAAAAAAGATTATACAGTTCCAGAGTTATAAGGATTTAAAGTTATTTGCTGAGCTGTTCTGTGCATGCTTAGTACAGGTTTTGGATAACCTTATGACACGACACGAAAAATTCTGTGTTGCAAGAAATTTTTCATTTCACAAAACATTGTTCTTAGAACACTAAAAAATTCTTGTGTCATGATGGTCGACATCTTGCTTTTCTTCCCAAACTAAAAAACATGGAAAACACATAAAAATCATTTTTTAACAAAAAAACAAACACCTGAATCTAGCTAAACAATACTCCATTCAGCTAGATTCAGGAGTTTGTTTTATTAACAAAAAAGTCCAGAAATACCTTTTTTTTTTTTTTGAGCATCCAAAATCCAGGGTGCCCAGCTTAGCAAGAGGATTCATTCACAAACTGGTTCACCGACTATCTGTCAAATACAACGCAACAGGTAAAGGTAGGCTCCACCCTGTCCCCCAGCCTCCCAGTGCACTCCGGTGTTCCACAGGGCTCCATTCTTGGCCCCCTGCTATTTAGTCTATATCTAAACTCCCTCCCGTCGGCCTGCTCCGCAACCTGCTCCTATACGCAGATGATGCTGTCCTGTACACCCTGACCCACCCCCTTAAACTCCACCAAATACTCCAACACTTTTTCTGTGAAGCTGAACACCAGTTCACCACCCAGCAACTAATAATCAACTACAAGAAGACAAAAGTCATGGTCTTCTTGCATCCACAGAACCCCCTTAAGAACCACTGCCCCCAAATTCTCACTGCCAATTAAACCTCGCTTGAACAAGTGAACACCTTTAAATATCTAGGGATCATGTTAGACCCAGCCCTCAACTATAATCAACATATTCTACACCTATCCACTGCCCTTAACTCTAGAATAGGTGTGCTTTATCGGTACAAACATTGCCTCACTTCTGAGGCCCTCCGGCTTACTGTCAGTTCCTCTATCCTCTTCCTTCTGGACTACGGTATTCTCGTATACAGTGCTGCATCTATCTCTGCCCTCAGCAGACTCTGGTTCATACTAAACAAAGCCTGCCGCCTCATCCTCGGATGCGATCATCTCACCCACACCTGTTCCCTCTACAGGACCACAAATTGGCTAAAAATAGACAACAGCATCAGGTTTCACACCTGCCTAATGGCCAAAAAGATTGTTCTAGGCCTCCTTCCCCGCTCTCTCCACAGTTATTCACCAGTATCTCCAGTCAGAGCCACCGTAACTCGGGTAAGCCTTTGCTCTGGGTACCCATGACCGGACCTCCCAATTCCAAAGATCTTTCGACTACAAAGCCCCTTCCTGGACGAACTCACTCCCAAGCCAAGTAACCAACAAAATAAGGCTCAGCCCATTTAAATCCCAACTAAGGGAACACCTTCAGGCCTCCAATCCTTGTGATTGGCCCTGTCCCCTTCCCTCTTAGGATGACTTATTCACTTTAAACTAACTGGTTGGGTACTCTTGCCAAAATGATCTGATGTTGCCAAATGACCATCAGCCTACTGCTGAACCTTCTGCAACTTTATGGCTGTGCTTAAGTACTGAAACTTCTGTTATCCTTGTCTGATAGCCACTTACTGAACTCCTATGTAATCCTATGCCTGTTCTAATGTACTGTAATCTTTAAAATGTTGTCCCTGTACTTTTATGTCCGACGTGGAACCTTTGTAAATGAGTCTTTGACTCAAAGGTCTTTCTGAATATCTCAATAAACAATAAACATGTGTTATTTGTATTAGAACAGCAAGACTTCTTAACTTGTGAAGCTGCAACTGGAATCGTGCTGCTGGCTTCAGTTACAGCAGTGAGCCAGCAATCACAATTTCACTCTCTTTCTCCAATCTAATGTACTAACATACTAATTGCCAGCAGATTAGGCCTTATGGTCTATTGAGTCTGCTCGAAGCTCAGATCCCTAGTTGGGTGCCGAGGCCCTCCCCCACCTTGTGTTCCAGAAACCCCTATCATCCATCCCCATCCCCCTTATCTATCTGCCTATTCATTTAAATAACTAGCAGACCAGGGTGCTCACTACCAGTACTGCTTCTTTCCTCCCTCCCCCCAGGTTGCCCGCCCCCTTCCCATGTTTAATTCCAAGTTTAATAAACAGACTGGGGTGTGCACCCCGTACCACTTCTTTTTACCCCTTCCCCTTCAGGTCATCTGCTCTCCTTCCTGCTACATACATGGTGGCACCAGGGTCCTCACCCCTGGTGCTGGCAAACAGTAGCCAGACACTGGGGTGTCCAATCCCATGTTGGAAAGTCACCTGAAACAAAAAAAAAAGCCCAGACATTTTTTTTAGAGGGGTTGAACCTGTGAAAAGCAAAACAGTCCCTCATGGATCTAACCACCCCACACCCCCACCCATCCAACCCTGGCCCCCACTCAGCACCCACCACCCTACACCCCACACACACACACCTCACTTACCTAAAAGTGTTCCACAGCATAGATCAACTCTCCAGTCGAACACACACCCTGGTGCTGGAACCGACGACTGTGATATGAGAAAATCAGGTAAGAGCAGTTTAATGTATTTCAATGGGTTTTGAAGTTTTACTCATAACTTTGTAATTTTCACTGTTTTACAACAAATTTTCAACATGGCCTTTTGGGACCCTACATTATGAACAAGAGGTGACATTTTCAAATCTATCCCAGAAGGTGATTTAATGGTTCCTGTGCAAAATAACCTTTTAGATGGGATTTGAACATTTTCACCTACTGGGATCATGAGGTGGGGTCATCAGAAAGCTATCTTAAAAATCTGGTGAGAAAACATGGTAAAATGAACAAGTTATGAGTGAACATTGAAATATTTCAATGTTCACTCATAACTGCTGTTTTTCAATATTTTTGCCACCAGACTTTCAACATAGCCTTTTGACATCTGACCTCATGAATAACACAGGTGAAATTTTTCAAATCCTGCCCAAAAGGTGATTTTGCACTTGCTCCATGAAATTATATTTCAGCCAGGATATGAACATTTTCATCTACTGGGTTCTAGAGGTGGAGTTATAAGAAGGCTATGTTGAAAATTTGGTAGAAAATATGGTAAAATGACCAAGTTATGAGTGACCATTGAAATATTTCAACATTCACTCATAATGTCACTAATTTTTAATATTTTGATTCCAAACTTTCAACAACCATTTTTTCAACACCACATCATAAATGTCACAGGTGCCATTTTCCAAATCATGGCCAAAGTGTGTTTTCGCACTTCTGGTGCGAAATTATGTTTCGGACAGTATTCTATAAATGCCACATGTGTTTATAAGAGGGAATCATAAAACAAAATCCGGGGTCAAAATTAAACTATGGAATGTCAGATCCAGAAAAACTGAAGACCTTGGCTGCCATCCACCTTGGGGCTATAGGGACAAAACAAAAAGGGTGTTTTTAAAAAATGTTTATCTAGTTTATTAAAAAAATATTGCACTGAAGTGGGCACAAGCAACAGAAATATTATGCAAGTAAGGAAAGTACATCTCGCTCTAATTTGAATCAACATACAGTATGGGGTGTAATTTGTGCAAAATATAAGCAGGCACCAACATTTGCACTAAGAAACCACATTACTACAGAACAGTAAAAGCAAAAATGGGAAGAAAAGTACAGCGGCTACTTTCTTTGGGGTAAGAGGTCCATGTATCATAATCAGTACAACATTTTGAGACAAATCAATATCTGTAGGCAAACATGTACTTATAGCGATGCAAGTTAATAGCAGTTCTGAAAGACTCTGATTCAGTTGTATGTACCTGGTCTCCATACACAGCTCAAGCCTGATTCTCTGCATGCTATTATATGCTCATGTATGATCTATAATGCATTGTACTGCCTACTGTTTACTACTGCTAGATGTGGCTGAAAATGAATGTTTGAATCAGCCTCCTCCTAGTAAAACAAATGAAATTAAAGCTGTGTAATGTTTCTTAACATGTAGTAAAAAGTTTCTGTCCAAGTTGTACCCCAGTGTTACAAAGACCCACGGAGGTACAGTTAAACATAAAGACAATGATAACCATTCAGTCATGCACACATCTATGCAGGGCATTAACCAGAAAGAGCAGACTGTCCTCTCTCCTCATTCCCTATTGGGATAGACAATATCAGGACTACCTTAACATAAGCACCTCATGCTTGTAGAGAGCCTACATGCAGTGCATGGGACTGCTTAGGCTATGTCTGTACCATCTTGGAATCATTTGAGAATGGCACACATGTGGTGAAACATCAAACCTCAGCCACATGGCCCTGCAAACTCACTTGATCTGAAATGAAGTGCTGCAGCTAAAACAAAATGTTTTAGCCACACACAGCAGCGTCACTAGCTAATGCAATGATTGATAAACTGGAAAGCGAGGACTAGAAACGTGCCACCATCCATGGACAGCATCCTTGCAGTGGTCGGTGACCCACACTTAAATGTAGCTCTTCTCTCAGCAATGACAGGCAGCTGCTACAAAGACGTGATCCAGAAGGCAGTACAAGACACATTATGCCCTCTCCTCCCTAGTAATCCTCAAGGCTGTCTGAGAAGTATTCTGCAGAATGGACCTCACCTGGAATCAATCTCATGAGGCAGAAGATGGTGACAGCGTGTGGACAAACCTCTCTGCTGTTGGTGCCATGACCCTCCACCTATGTTGCCAGAGTAGTCTGATGCTGCTAAGCTACAGTAGTCCACTATCTCACATTAAAGACCTAGGTCACACAGAAGATTAATTTAACTATTAGTGAGCAAGAAACACACATGTCCTACAGTGAAACAATTAGCCTGCAAGCACATTTAGTCTCATTCAGAAAGAGATTTTAGTGCTGCTGTTGCTACTGGCTCCATTGCAATTGACTCAGAATCAGTAGTACAGTCAAAATTTGCAAAACATATGTTGTGCAGAATGTTTTGATTTGTGTGTGTAGTCCTGGTTTGTCCTTCCTTTATTTGCCATCAATAGTTTTATTTAAATTAACCTGCTAGTTATATGGTAGTTTATGGCCCCTGGGGATCTCCATCTTAGCAAGATTTATTGCTCTTCTTTTCCTACAATGCCTCCTGTCCCATGTGACAGCGATGCATCCAGGACCATTGATTCAGCAAATACTAGAGATAGGAGCCTAATGTTCTGGCCTCCACCAAATAGCTCTAATTCAGTGTTTTTGTTTTCTGTGCGTGTGTCAGGTCTAGCCAATAGGAGTACATGTTTTGCTTTTACAACTTTTCATTTCATCAAACTACGCACAGCCATAAACAGCACACAAATCACTCTAGTTCATCAATGCTATAAAAAGTAAAGACTAACCATTTTCTTACAGAATAACCCACTCAATTTGCCCTCATGTATTTGCTAAAATGTAAATGTAGCCATTAGTGCTCACTGCATGAGGGAAGTTACTTAGTATCACAGCTCTGGTCAAAAGGAAGCTTTCAAGCAGAGGTTAAGAGGTCTAAGTGGCAAGCTGTTTTAATACAAAAGACACATATGACTTGGGGGGAGGCCCTGAAAACCAGTGAATCCTTGGAGGGAATATGGATCTCCTCTTGTTTTTCTTCTAAGGCCGGGGGAACTTCCGTGTGTTTCCCACGAGGACTCCAAGTCACAGTCATTGGCCAAATAATTGGCAAAGCAGGAAGATATGTCCTGGTAAGGGCTGAATTGGTGGGAGTGGGCACCCTGTCCTTGGGATCTGTGTACGCTCCAAATGTGGATGATCCAGGGTTTTTTCAAAGGTTGGCTATGGACATGACAACTTGGCCTGGCCCTTGGATACTGGGAGTGATTTCAATTGTGTTTGGGACACTATTTTGGACCAATCAACCCCGCCCAGTCCAATTATCCGGGAATGCAAAGGGCACTGGGGAAGTTGAACCAGAGTTTAAACTGGTAGATGTGTGGAGGCACTTTAACCCCTCAGGCAGGGACTATAGCTTCTACTCCCATGTGCACCAGTCCTATGCCCACTTAGATAGGATATTGCTTAGCCCCTCGCTACTCCCAGTAGTAAGTACGGTGAAATACTCACCAATCCTACTATCAGACCATGCCTCCCCTACAATAGGAATGTCGCTTCTGCATTCCCTTCTGGTTACCAGACAGTAGAGGCTTGGCCCTCTCCTCCTTAAAGATGAATAATACATTAAGGTCATGACAGGTAGCATTCAGGAATTTTTGCTTAACAATAAGAGAGGGGATACTTCTCACCATAGAAACATGGAAGTTGATGGCAGAAGGAGACTGCTAGGTCCATCTAGTCTGCCCATTGTTCTAGACCTATTTGACACTCTAGTTGCCCTTTGTAGTCAGGGCACCCTTGTGTCTAGCCCATAGATTCATTGAATCCCCCCACAACCTCTTGGGGCAGGCTGTTCCAGGTGTCTACCCCTCTTTCTGTAAAGAAAAACCTCCTGGTGTTGGTAGAGAACCTCCCTCCTTGCAGCCTGAGGTCATGTCCCTTGGTCATGGAGCACTTCTTGAAGTGAAAAAGTTCCTGTGCCTGTACCTTGTTAATGCCTTTTATGTACTTGAACGTCTCAATCATGTCCCCTCTCTCTCTTCTCTGCTCCAGGGAGTACATATTCAGTTCCCCAAGTCTTTCCTCATAGGACATGTACTGCAGGCTCTGAATCATTTTGTCACCTTTCTCTGTACTGTTTCAACCCGGTCAATGTCCTTCCTGAGGTGAGACCTCCAGAACGACTCTGTATTCCAGGTGAGGCCTGACCAGCGATTTATACAATGGTAGTACCACCTCTCTCCTCCTGCTTGTGATTCCCCTCCCAATGCAGCCCAGCATTCTGCTGGCCTTCAATGTTGCCTTCTCACACTGCTTACTAACCTTCAAGTCATCTGAGATTATGATTCCCAGATTCCATTCCTGGTTTGAGGCCGCCAGTCTTTCACCTCCTAGGTAATACTCCTTTCTTGGATTTTTCTTTCCTATGTGCATGGCCTTGCACTTTTTGGCATTAAATCTTAGCTGCCACACTCCAGACCAGTCTTCTAGTTTCATGAGGTCAGCTTCCATCTTGCTCACTCCTTCAGAGGTGTCCACCCTGTTACATATCTTGCTGTCATCTGTGAACAAACACACCTTCCTTTCCAGTCCATCAACGATGTCTGTTATAAAAACACTGAAGAGCAGAAGCCCCAGCACTGAGCTCTGGGTCACCCTGCTGGTCACCCTGCCTTCCGTCGATTGCATTCCATTAACCTGTACCCTCTGGGTTCTGCCTTATAACCAGTTTTGTACCCATCTGACTACATCTGGACCAACCCTGTGTGGTCAAGCTTCTTTACCAGCCTTCTGTGTGGACAGTCGGTCAAGGCCTTACTAAAGTCTAGGTAGACCACATCTACTGCCCCACTGTCGTCCACTGTTTTTGTAGCATAGTCAAAAAACTCAAGCAGATTTGTCTGGCATGACCTACCTGCTGTGAAACTGTGCTGTTTACAGTCACCAATGTAGATGGGAGGCCTTAAAAGTCTTTATTTGAGTCAAACGATTGCCTTCTCAGCTTACACCAAAAAAATAAATGAGCCAAAGATTAACCACTTTCACACAAAGATAGAAGCTTGTGAGGAAGCTCATAAGTGGTTGCCAATCCTACCCTTGTACAGGGTGATCCAAAAACTGAAGTGGCATTTTAATAAGCTTAGCAGCGCAAAAATAGAATGGGCTATCCTAATGTCACAAGCAGGGGCGTACTTTGATGGGGACAGGGCAGGTAAATACTTGGCCTAGCAATTACACCAGTGAGAGGGAGAATGCTTGACTGGTCAGATTCAAGATGCCACAGGGAAACTGCTCCAGGACCCAGTGGCAATTGAGGGCTCATTTGGCACCTTCTATGGCTCATTTTACACCTGGAGGTAGTATCCTCCACCCAGCAGATGGAATACCATGTTACAAAACTCCTTTGAATGTGCTGGGAGAAGAGGAGGCAAGACAGTTAGACATCCCTATAGTTAGAGGAAGGCAGGGGTGCTATTAAGGCACTGAAGGGTGGTAAAGCCCGGGACCCGATGGCTGCCCATAGACTTTTAAGAACTTTGGGAATGTGGTTTTAGATCCCCTCTATAACATGCTGGAGGAAAGTCTGGGGAAAGACAAGTTCCCCATCCACACAATCAGCCACCATCATGGTAGTGCCTAAACCAGGTAAGGACCCCACACAGTGTGCGTCCTACAGACCAATTTCTTTGCTTATGGCAGACTTTAAAATACTGGCAAACGTCTTAGCCTCTCAGCTGGATCCTGTGCTCCCAGGTTTGATACATCCTGACCAGTCGGGTTTCATACAGGGCTGACAAGGGAAGCATGACATTCATAGGATTTTGAATGTAATTCATAGATGGAGGGAAAAACCCTGCAAAACCTGGGGCCACAGTGCTCGCAGTAGATGCTGAAAAGGCTTTTGACCGAATGGAATAGGAGTACCTATTTGAGACCTTGAGAAGAGTGTGATTGGGGCCCTCCTTCAAATCACAGGTGAAGTGTTATACTCCACTCCGTAGGCCCAGATTGTAGTGAATGGAATACTGACAACTCCCTTTAGGCCCCGTCCACACTGCACTGCTCAGACCCCATAACGGATAGAAACCGTTACAACCAGGGAGCGGTGCAGTGTGTCCACACTGCTGCGGTGTCCGTTATGGGACCGGCACCGCTGATCCACACTTTGGGAGCCAGGCGACTATTACCGTGGCACCTGATCCCACAATGCAGCTCGCACTGCACTAGGGGACTGGTGCCACGCATCCACACTATGCCCAGTAACGTTACCGAGGCGTAACCAGTTTCATAATCATTGTTGAAACCAGTTACGAAAACGCCTTCTGTAATGTTACAGGCATAAATGCAAACCATTGCGATAACGGTTTGGGCACTCTGTAACGTTACAGAGGGGTAGTGTGGACAGGGCCTTAGACTGGCGCATGGAACAAGACAGAGCTGTCCTCTGTCATCACTTCTCTATGTGCTTTCCCTCAAGCCACTTGCAGCAGTTATCAGGGAGCACAAGGGGATTAGTCAGGGGTGGTAAAGAACATAAAATAGTGCTGTACACCAACGACCTCCTTCTATACCTATAAAACCTGGCACAAGACCTCCCCATGGTGCATCAGGTGATGAAGGAGTATGGACTATTATCTGGTTATAAAGTGAATTGGACTAAACGTGAACTGATGCCCATAGGGAAACAAGAGAGATCAAAACTGGTATCCAATTTGGGGGGGGCTACAATTAATGACTAAAATAAAGTACCTGGGGATAGTGATTTCAGCTAAAACCAGCTCCCTCTATGCATTAAATTTCAAACCGCTCTTGTTTAAATTATCCGAGGACTGTGACAGATGGCCAACCCTCCCGCTGCCCCTGTTGGGCATGGTCAGGGTGGTGAAAATGATAGTTCTGTTGAAAATGCCTTTACCTCCATCAGTTACTGCCTATTAAGGTTCTGAAAGCACATTTTAGACATCTGAATGCTATCATTCATAAATTCCTATGGTGAGGCAAAGCTGCCAGGATCAAGCGGGATATCCTGCAGCTGCGCTGAGATTAGGAGGGTTGGCTTCCGAACTTCCAGTGGTACTATTGGGCTTCCCAATTGGTGCATCTCCCAGTTGAGGACTTGACAGCAGGGCACAGTTGGCTCAAATTAGAGGAGGAGACCCTGGGGGGGGGCACATTGAAGGGAGATGTATTCGCAGCAGCATTGCGGCTGAGGCAAAGCCCAGAGGTAACCATCCCCTTCTCAGTTGCCACTTTGAAGGCCTGGGTGGATGCCCATAAACACATACAGCATGCTCACCTCCCATTTCCCCATACAGGTTTGAGTACCGTGATTCATATGAAGGGTGCATGCACTGTCCAGCTAATACAGAGGCTCCTCAGTTGGAAATGCAGAGGGCTGGCTGTGGTCAATCAACTATATGAAAGGGGCAAACTGTTGGATTTTGCCTCAATCTGTGGCAGGTGGACTATACAAGCCAGGGATTTTTTTGTATACTTAACCCTTAGGAATCACCTTGGAGATACATTAGACCAGATAAATAATTGGGCCCAGTCCTCCCCCTTTGAGGAAGAATTATACAGCCCCCAACCAGGCAGGAAACCCCTGACAACATATTATCAAACCATACAAGGGAAGGGTTGCCAAGCAGCAGCAGAGATACAGGCAGCCTGCGACAGGGATCCATCCACTAAAATAAGTTCTGAGACTTGGAAACTGGTGTGTAAACACCTTCTCTTTTGCTCTAGGAGTAACAAACTTAGGCAAGTCCAATTCAATTTTGTGTACAAGGGGTGCATTACCCCTGAACATCTACATATGTTCGATGACCAGAGATCGAGTGACTGCCCCAAGTGTAACAACGGAGAAGGGAACTTTTTGCACATGGCCTTGACGTGCCCTAAAATAATCCCCTTTTGGCACGAGGTACATATGGATCGGGTCATGGAATATTACCTGTCAAAGTCTCCCCTCGAGTTGCTACTGGGGGAAGACCCTCATCACCGGGGGGCGGAACTGAATCCTTTGTGGTCACTGGCCTTGGTTAATGCCTGCAAGACAGTGGCACAGTCTCGATGGCCTCATCCCCCTACCATCCAACAATGGGCTAATAATCTCCAGGCAGTGCATGGCTCTGGAGAGGATTCAACTATCAGCTAATGGGAGGAAAGAGATATTTTTTGATACTTGGCAGCCCCTCCTGACCGCCATTGAATGGGGGGATTTCCCGATCTAGGGTATGGAACTGCTGCGCATTAAGCTATTCATGTTAACAACTGAGGTAGTACCTTTGGCTGAGATGAGATAACCCCATTGGTCAGTTGAGCATTAGAAATGTTTGATAAAGGATGGGTCTGCTCTAGGGGGTGCAGGCTTCATTCGTTTGGGCGATAAACATGGTGTACCTTATAAACTATTGTTTGATGGCCTTTTACTGAGGTAATAAAGTATGAGACATTCCAAATGTAAGGAGCACCAGTAGTGTGAAACCAGATGAAATGCTCTGGAGCATGCTTTATAATCCTCGTGCATCTTCGCCATGTGATGTTTGTGGTTCAGCAATTGATTCTGACTTTTGAGTAACCATCCCTTTCTACAGGACTCAATAATAGACTTTGTACATCAATTGATGGTTGAATTTGTATGTATTTACTTGTGTGATATCTTTTCAATAAAGATTTGACAAAAAAATATCACAGCTCTGCTGTTATAAATTGATGCTAAACCATTCCTTGCTGAATCCATGGTCCTGGATACATCATCACATGGGACAGGAGGCACTGTAGGAACAAGACAAGCAATAAACTATGCTAAGATGGAGATCGCCATGGGCCATAAAACTACCTTAAAACTAGCAGGCTACTTTAGAAAAAAATCCTAATAGCAGACAAAGGGAAGGACACATTAGGACTACACGCAAATCAAAACACTGCACAACATATGTTTTTGCAAATTCTGACAGTACTATTCCTTTACAAATACCAGCTGGGATGCCACATGAAAATGTAGAGATTGCCACATTTTCAATACCAGTATCATAAGGAAGAACCAACACTGACTAAGTCATAGGAACATGGGACATGCTAGATAAAAAAAGTAATTGAAACAGTGCAGATATGATTTGAAAAATTACAATACTGTCTGTTAATAGATGTTAGGCAGAACACAATGTGAAGGTCGGCCAAATGTTGCGGCCAAGGAGCAAGCATATTGTATCATTCACTTTCTGCTGAATAAAATTAAGTTTCAAAAGAAACAGTGCAGATATGTCAGCTCATAGTGTGGAAGGTGATAATGAAATAGAGATATACTCCTGCTGACAAAACACAAACGGTGCACCCTCCCTCAGGCCAAAATGCACACAAACAACAAAGTAAAGGACATAAAAGTGAATTTATTTGAAACACAGTTACTACACCATAACAGCAGGAGGAACATCCAGACTGAATGCCCAGTTATGGTGTGGTAACTATGTCTCAAGTAAATTCACTTTTCAGTGGTGGGGGAATTAAATTATAAGCCCCTAATGCAGAAAATACATTCAGACTATGAATGCTGGAGCTCAATCCCATTGACACTCATTGGCAAAGTAAACATGGTTAAAATGTGTCTCCTTCCTGCCCCAGTGTTTATCTCTCTTTCAAACCCTACCAGTCCACATTCCCAATCAGGATACATACAGTAACTACTTTGCTGTGGCAAGGCCACCGACCACACATAAAGCGAGGTGTTGTGGCAGCCAGTGGAGATAGGGGGATTTGGGTCTCCTGAACTTCTGCTTGTACTCCCTGGCATCCCAGCTGGTATTTCTAAAAGATTTGGCCCCAGGAACTGATATTAGGAGAGACTGGGTGAAATTAGAAGAACCCTTAAATAGCATGTCCTTGCAAAACACTCTTTTCGCACCAGCGTTGGCAAGGGGCCTGGTTAAACGTATCAGCAACCCCTTTACCAGGACATTAGTCAGGGCATGACTAATGCTCCATGCATTAATTCAGCACCTATGACAATTCTCGCTCAAGGCAAACATTAAATGGGCTCTTTGGGAGACATCCCAGGTACCAGATCCAGTAAATAGAATACTGGAAGAGTGAAACCATAAGGGACTCCAGCTAATAGCACAACTTTTTGAGGATAGTATAATGCTGTCATACCAACATTTAGCAAAGAAATATAACCTGCATCCTTCAATTGTTCTACCTGTGTCAGTGGCTCAGCAGGTAGCACACTCGCCACTGAGGCCAGGAGATCAGAAGGCTGTGGGTTCTATCCCCACACCAGGCACTTGGGTTAATATCCCCAATACTGACACTATAGTGAAGCATGGGGTACTACACTCCTGAGGTGCCATCTTTCGGATGAGACGTTAAACCGGGGTCCCATCTGCTTGTTCTGGTGGATGATAAAGATCCCATGGCACTTCTCGAAAGGAGTAAGAGAATTTTATTGAAAATTGGATTTCATTACAATACAAATACATTGTATATACATTCTAAACAAAATTATTAACCAGTTATAACAAACAGAAAAAAAAGATTCAGTAGAAAAGAAAACATTATACATATTGCTCTGCATTTGTCAATGTTCTGCATACTATAATCTTCTAAAATTCTACAAAATAATATCCTAATCACTGATTCCCCATTCATTGCAATTGACCCCAAAAAAGCCTAGCTCTTTCAGGGGTATATCTCATCATATCAAATTTCATGGTTTTATTCAGTGATCTCCCAATATTCTGAAAAAGTTCCAGATGAGATATTTCTCTCTGTTGCAGAACCCACATGCACCTAGCCTGCCAAATAAAATATGTTATTGTTGCAAATACTATGTACATAGTGTTTTTGTGGTATTTCCCAAATAGCCCTCCTACAGGACCATACATTGCAGTCTTATAATTCAAATTTCGAACAAAAGCTCTTTTCATGTTCTAGCCAAATATGTCCAAAATGGTTTTATATATGAACATTCTAAAACAAGTGTTGTTGGGTTTCCACAATTTTCCCATGCCACTCTCTGGCAATATTTCTCTTCAAGCTGTTTATGCTGTTATTACCTTACTCCTAATCTCCCAAATTGCCTAACCAAACACAACTCCATACAAATGAGGAAGTCTAGTGTTCACCAACTGCTGGAGTACTGTTTATTTCTGTGCGTCATGGCACTCTGGGAACACAATTTCAGCCCTACATTCTGCATCTACAATCAAACCATACATTTTTTATCTATCTAATGTTACTATCTGTTCTATACTAATGTTCCATTTCACCAGCATTTTTATACATTCCACTCCATATTGTGGAGTGTATGCCAATCTGTTCAACCCTCTGGGGTTCTTATTCTCCGATTCCCTTTTGCATGGCTCTAGCCATGCATTTAACATTAGCTTCCATGATGGATCCCCAGGTCTCGTGGCTGGGCTAATATTAGAAGATAAAAAGTACTGAAAAAGAATGCGATCGGGTTGACCATTGCCACCCCACCTTCGCAAACAGGACAATATTTATATTCCCTCTTAACAGGATTCAATCTAGATACCCAGAACACCTGAAAAAATATGCTGTAAATGGCTGTAAACATGCTTATTGAAGGGTGTATAACTTAAGTAGAGAAATATGGGAACCAGTAGTGTTTTTATTAGAACCACCTTTTTTTCTTTGACAGTGGTTGTCCCTTCCAGCTATTGACTAATCCTGTTGCCTTCTCCACTTTCTCCTTCCAGTTCAACATAGTCTTGTCCCCTGGACCAAACTCTATACCTAAAATAGAGATGGGCTGATCAGTCACTTTAATACCACCTATATGCCTTAACTGTGGTACCTGGGTATCACCTATCATAACCTCTTGCTCTTTCCCACATTAATTTTAGAACTTGAAAATTTGGAATACTTCTGAAATATATTACTTAGAGCCTCTGCAGAACTAGAAGAAGATATTGCCATAATTAAATCATCTGCATATGCCAGCACCTTGACCGGGGGACAATCTAGGTTACTTACTACACCTGTGATCCTTTGTTCTTTTAACTACAGTCTAATAAAAATATCTATAACAAAGGTGTAAAAGTAGGGGGTTCAAAGGGCAACCCTGTCTAATGCCTCTTTCAACCTTTATCTTCTTCCTGTCCCAACCATTTATACCAGGGATGATCATGGCCCCTTTATACATTTGTTTTATCCAGTTTACAAAAACCTCTGGAATCCCAAATGCCCTAAGAGTTTTAAACAAGAACTTGTGATAAACCCTGTCAAAAGCTTTCTCTTGGTCAATACTTAAGATGACACCCTGTGCTTGCCATGCCTGCCCTCTAAAGAATAATTCCCCTCAGAACCATAAGGTTGTCCTGTTGTTTCCTGCCTGGTATTGAACAAGACTGATAAGGACAAGTTAGTTTTGGAGCTACTTTCAGTAATCTGATCTGCAGAATTTTACTTAAGATTTTCAAATCTGTATATAACAGACTTAAGGGATGCCAGTTACCTATTACGTCTCTGACCTTTCTTGTGGAGCAGTACAAGAGCTGCTTCCTGCATAGAAGTGGTGTAATTTGATGATGTTAAAACATAAATAAACAGAAACACCAAAGCAGGAGCTAATTCTATACTAATGGTTTTATAAAACCCTGACCCTAATCCATCCATACCTGGAGCAGAATGTGGAGCTAGCTGTGAAATGGCTGCTGTCACTTCCTTTACAGATACATCTTTAATCAAATCTTGGACCTCTATTTCAGGTACCTGTGTTAACTCCAATGATTTTAATAAATTAGAGTGATCATGATCCGGAGTGGTGGTACCAAATAGACCTGCCACATATTCTTCTACCACATTCAAAATTGCTTGTGGAGAATTTACTAACTGTCCTGTTGGTGTGCTTAGTTCTGCAATAAATCTGTTTTCAACCCTCTTATTACACTCTTTGAGTGGGTCTAATGATTTTTGCCTTACCAGAGTCCCAAACCTCAATTCCTGGTTTAGGGACTTAGCCCTATTATATTGGATGTCAGACATTTTTCCCTTAGTGTTTTTAACGATTGCACTATAATCATGTTTAGACAATTCAGCCTGGGAAATCAGATGCTGTAAATATTGTCTTAATTGCAGGTATAGCATATATTCCTTATTGGCTATATACGTAGCTCTATTTTGCCAGTTCTTTTTAGAGTTCTCCCACCATTCTGTAATGTTCTCATACATTTCCGCTACTGAGAGCCTGGCTAACCAGTCCTGATTCCACATCCTTTTCATTTTTGGATCCTCTAAAAGTGTCTCATTTAAACACCATTTATTTTTCTTATATCGTGGGGTTCCCTCCCATGATACCCGAATCTGTACTGCCATATGATCTGAAAATTCATTAGGGATTGTGGAAGCAGAAAGAATGTTTAACACTTGAGATGCAAAGGTAAAATCTATCAGAGTCCTTAAGGTACCCCTAAAATATGTAACTCCCCATTTAGATGTTTCTTCTATAGGTATCCACTAAACTAGCTGTTCTAACTATCTGTAGTAATGCTGTAGTGTCACAAAACAACTTTGAGGTTCGTAGGCCTCTATCAGTTGTAGAGAGTCCACAGTTAAAATCTCCTGACCAGATTGAAAGTCTGGATGTATGTAGATAAGGCTGAATCTCTTTAAACAAGGCCACTTTCTGTGCTTTAGTATAGGGAGCGTACACTGTTATTATACAAAACCTTTCTGACATGTAGGGGAGATATCAAACATCGAAGCCCTACCTGGATATATGTCAACTAATCTGGATACTTTTAGGAGGGGGTTAGCTAGTAAAATGCCTACCCCATCACAGGGTTCAGTCCCTGAGGACCAAAAGGAGGCCCCTGCCAACCAGGCTCTGGATGCAGATTGTAATTCAGCATGGGTTTTAAGACGAGTGTCCTGAATACAAATTATGCCACTGTGTAAACTGTCCAGAGTAAGCAGGGCCCCAGCCCTCTTTCTATCATTTTTAATACTATTGATGTTTAGAGTAACGATTTTTAATGACCCCGTAATAGAAAAAAAGGCAAAATGTCAGCATACTTGCTTCATGGCGTTTTGGATGACCTTCGCTGTTTTGTTCATTTTGCTATTGAATTTCCCCCTCCTCCTTCAGAATCTGTAATGGATGTCACTGAAGAACCATCTGTCCCCTCCCCTTCAGACTCACCATCGGTTCCCTCTGAACTTAATAAAGCATATTTGTTTGCAGTCTGTACTGAGGCAGTTTCCTTCATATTAACTTTTCTGTTCCCCTGTGACACAGCTGTCCCTTGTCTATTCCTTTTTTTATGAGATACTATTCTAAAAGGTGGATCCTTCTCTCCTGGAGGTGGGGGGGTATGTCCGGCTCTGTTTCACCTGTCTCCCCATTCATATCCTGAGCTTCTTCACCTGTCTCCATTCCCATTACTTCCTCTGTGGCCTGTATTCTCTCCAAATCCTGCCATGGAGGGTCCCTTGGTGCAGGAGGGGCTGTAGGAACATTCTGTTCTAGGGAGCTTGAATGCCCTGGTGATGTAGCCACTGGACTGCTTGCAGAGGCTGCCTTTTTTGCATATTGTTGCTGGGCCATGTTGATTAGTCCCTCATGTGAAGGACAATCCTCCCTGTTATGGGATGCCCAGGGACACCTACCATATGCATGACCTGTCCTCTCTTAAAGGTTGCAGCGAAATAAGTTTAGGCACTTGGCAGAACTGTCCAAACTCTAGACAATGGTTGCATCTAGTGGAGTTGCAGGCAGAACTTAAATGAGTCCTTGACCCACACTTGAAACATGACCTGAGTTGGCCGCTATAAATATTGATCTCCTGTCTTTCCCTAAAAAAAGGAACTGGGGAGATGAGCAGGGCCTGTGTTTATGGAAATTAGCTTAACTCTCACCCTCATCCCATATTTGCTCACTGTCCAAATTTGGGGTAGGCTTACTTAAGATTTCACACATTTGTTTCAGCCAAAAGAGGATGTCCTCGATGTTTACCCCTTCATTCCTAAAACAAGCATTTGTCAATGCCAAATGTTGATTGCGTTGGTCTGCTGAGCTCGCTCAGTGGCCCTCTGTCACTGGCTCAGTCTGTTTGTCCCGGTGCTGCAGGCTGCTCTGTTGTATGGGGCTGCTGCCTGCGTTGGCACCTTGGTTTGCTGAGGAAGAAATCCGCAGCTGTCCTGACAGAGCTCCATTGAGGTGGTCCACTCCCCCTCTCTCACTTGCTCATTCTGTTTCTCCTGGCGCTGCAGGCTGCCCTTTTGTACTGGGATCCTGCCTGTGTTGGTGGCTTTTTCTGCACACAAAGAAATCCACAGTTGTCCCGACAGAGCTCCATTGAGGTCGCTCACTCCTCTTGTCTCACTCACTCCTTCTGGTTCTCCCAGTGCTGCAGGCTGCCTTTTGTACTGGGCTCCTGCCTCCCTGGCACCTTTCTGCCCACAAGAAATCTGCATTCAGCAAGCAAGCTGGAGCTCGCTCACCCCTTCTCTCACTCACTCATTCCGTTTCTGCTGGCGCTGCAGGCTGCCCTTGTCTACTGGGCTCCTGCCTGCATTGCTGCCTTCTTATGCCCACAAAGAAACTTGCAGCAGTCACAAAACAGGTCCGCTGAGCTCGCTCACTCGCTCATTCTGGTTTTCCTGCCAGTGCACGGTGCTCTTTTGTACTGTTCCCCTGCATGCATTGCTGCCTTTTTCTGCCCACAAACAAATCTGCAGCAGTCCCAACATAGCTCCGTTGAGCTCACTGACTCCACCTCCCTCACTCGCTCGTTCTGTGTCTCCTGGCACTGCAGGCTGCCCTTTTGTACTGGGCTCCTGCCTGCATTGGTGGCTTTTTCTGGCCAGAAAGAAATTTGAAGGAGTCCTGACACAGCTTCACTGAGCTCGCTCACCCCTCTGTCACTCACGCGATTCCATTTCTGCAGGCGCTGCAAGCTGGCCTTTGTACTGGGCTCTTGCCTGCATTGCTGCATTTTCATGCCCACAAAGAAATCCAACAGTCACAATAGATTCGCTGAGCTCGCCTACCACTCGCTCTTGTCCACGCTGTTTCTGTTTCTCTTGGCGCCACAGACTGCGCTTTTGATGGGGCTCCTGGCTGCATTTGGAACCTTTGTCACAAAGAAATCTGCAGCTATCCTGACAGAGCTCCGCTGAGGTCACTCAGTCTCCCTCTCTCATGCGCTCATTCTGTTTTATCGGCACTGCAAGCTGCCCTTTGTACAGGGCTCCTGCCTGCATTGGCGCCTTTTTCTGCCCACAAAGAAATCTGCAGCGTCTGATAGAGCTCCGCTGGAGCTCACCAAGTCCCCTGTCTCACTCTCTCATACTGTTTCTCCCACAGCTGCAGGATGGCCTTTTGTACTGTGCCCTTGCCTGCACTGACACCTTTTTCTGCCCACAAAGAAATCCGCAGCAGTCCTGACAGCGCTTTGGTGAGTTCGCTCACTCCCCCTCCCTCAGTGGCTCTCTCGTTGCGTTTCTCCCAGTGCTGCAGGCTGCCCTTTTCTACTGGGCTCTTGTTTTGGGGCCTTTGTCTGCCCACAAATAAATCCGCAGCAGTCCCGACAGAGCTCAGTTGAGCTCAGTCACTCGCCCCTCTCACTCAGTCGATCTTAATCTGTCCCAAACACTGATTTCCAGAGTGACGTGCTATTCTCTGTCAGGAGTGCAAAAACATATTTTAGCCAGGATGTGAAAAATGACAGCTGTAGTGTTCATAAGGAGGTGTGAAAAAATGGCACTTTTGAAAATGTGGCATGACAATATTACAAATTTGCGGAGTTACAAGGGTGCGTGGAAACAGTTCAATGCACGCTTGTAACACAGTCATGTTATGGAGTTTCATCCCCAAATTTTCAACAGAGGGATTTGAAGACCTCTGCTCATGAACAGTGCCACTGTCATTTTCTTAATCTGTCCCGAACATTGATTTTCCACAATGACCACGTTATTCTGCGCCGGAACTGTGAAAACACATTTCGGTCAGGATGAGAAAAATGACAGCTATACTGCTTATGAGGAAGTGTGAAAAAATGCCACTGTTGAAAATCTGGTGTGACAATATTACAAATCTGCGAAGTTACAAGGATACGTGGAAAGTGCACAACGCACACTTGTAACACTGTCCATTGATGGGCTATCATCACCAAATTTTTAACATAGGCATTTTAGGATCTCTGCTCATGAACAGTATCATTGTCATTTTCTTAATCTGTCCCTAACAGTGATTTCCCACAGCGATACGCTGTATTCTGCATGAAGTGCGAAACACATTTTGGCCAGGATGGGAAATATGACAGCTGTACTGTTCATAAGTAGGTCTGGGAAAATAGCAATGTTGAAAATCTGGAGTGAAAATATTATAAATTGCGAAGTTACAAGTGCATGAACTGCTAAACGCACGTCAGAATACGTCATTTTATGGAGTATCGTTATTCAAATTTTCAACATAGGCATTTTAGACCTCTACTCATGAACAGTGTCACTGTCATTTTCTTAATCTGTCCTGAACACTGATTTCCCACAGCGACCATGCTATTCTGCCGGAAGTGCCAAAACACATTTCGGTCAGGATGTGAACAATGACAACTGTACTGCTCACAAGGAGGTGTGACAAAATGCCAATGTTGAAAATCTGGCATGAAAATATTCCAAATTCAGATATTACGTGCGTGCGTAGCAACTGTGCAACGCAGCTCATAAACAATAATTTTTGATTTTCCCACAAATTTGCACATAGGCTTTCTGAGAGCCCACCTCATGAACACTGGCACTGTCATTTTGTTAATCAGCTCTGAAGGGCGATTCTGCGCGAGTGACCCAAAACCACATTTGGGCGATTAACGCCATGATAGTTCAAGAATTCATGAGGAGGGGTCCCAAAAACCCCTTGTTGAAAATTTGGTGAAAAAATTCCCAAAAATGCCTGAGATATGCACTAAAGTTGAAAAAACCCTGTTCATTATAGTCCAAGAGGGTAGCATCTTTCAAAAAAAGAGGTGTGCAAGAACAAGGGGGCACAATTTGAAGATAGAGGGGGGCAGCTCAGAGGTAATTTAAGGAAGTATTTTTTCACAGAAAGGGTTGTGGGTGCATGGAACGGCCTTCCGGAGGAGGTTGTGGAGTCAAAAACAGTGGTGGAATTCAAGCATGCATGGGGCAGTCATAAGGCAATTCTAGGGGGTGGGGGTAGAAAGAAGTAGGCTGCTGGTTAACTAGGATCTGCAGCTTATCCATTAGGTAGGGAAATGGGCAGACTGGGTGGGCCAAGCGGTCCTTATCTGCCATCAAATTCTATGTTTCTATGTTTCTATACAGCTTACCGGCATTTCTTCAGTTCAGTCGGCTTTGAAGAGTGCAGGCGTGTTCCCAGTCCACGAAGATCGTCGCTGGACTCCAGAGGTAAGTATGGGGTGGGAGGCAGGATGCGCAGTGGTGGGTGCGGTTGTGGGAGGGGGCCTGGGAGAGCTCGAGGGACCATTTTTTCTTCACAGGATGAAAAAATTAAGGACATCGGAGGATCGTTTTCCTCTTTAACAGGTGCTTTGGCACACTAGGGTGGGCTCTCAGCGCGCCACCTGTGTGGGTGGGTAGTGCATTAGCCGACGGGGATTGGGCACCCCATCTGCAAACAAGGAAAGGGGAGGAGCTGCAGGAGCCGAGGGGATTGGGTACCCGGCTATAGAAACGGAAGGGGGTCATTATGCCCGATGGGGATTGAGCTTCCATCGGCAGGAACAACACAGGGGTTACAGAATGCAGACGGGAGTGGGCTCCCTGTCGGCAAGCAAACATGGTGGGGAGGTGTATACTGTTTAGAACACGGGCGGCAACCCGCCACTATGTTCACAAACAATATCAGGGTGTCACATCCGCCCCTGCAATGACGGGTCGCCCTCATTGCAGCGGATAGCTGACGCTGCAATGACAAGGCGGCTCCTGATTGCAGCGGCTGATTTTTTGAAGTTAGGCACACTGGCTGAACTAGTGTCAGCAGCAGTGTGCCATGGCACTGGGGAAGTGGAAAGCCTTTGCAGGCTGTGGGGGCATTGGGCACAACAGTGCCACGCCTCCACAACCTGCTTGTGGAGAAAGCTGACGCAACATGTTTCTTGCACATGCGCACAATCAACATAAAAAACTGTAATTAATTTGACTAGGGGTTTCGTTAAAGGGATCACCAAAAAAGGAATCCATACAGGAGTATTTTTTAACACCTGGTACTGGGCCCAGAAGCGGTCTAACATAGTTCCCGTTTCCCAACCCTATTAGTACAAAAATCTCAGATGAAAAAAATTTCACAGAATTCTTTAAAAGTTGCTTTGCTATATGTAACCTATCAGGGGGTTTCTCTAAGCCTTCCTTGTACACTAACCTAACAGCATTCTGTCAGGGAGCAGGCTCCCCTTTGTTTAAAAACAAATCAGATAGTTTAAATATAGGCTCTAATGTTGGCCTATCTTCAGACCCATGTACGACCTCCTCACTGGGTCCCATCCATAATGGAATATCTGCCCCATTCACCTCACGCCTTCAGAAATCTCTCTGTTTGCCATAGATTCCCTTTCATTTATATTTCCCCAACACATGCATCAGTATTACTGGGACCAGATACAATAGAAAAGTGTACGCCGGGGCTTGTTGGAGCTCATGTCTTGTTCATTGATGGTGGCCACTCTGCAGGGATACGCTCTATCATCTATTGATATGAAGGGTCCTCAGAATCAAGAACCAGGCCCTGCTCTCCTTGTTTCCAACCAGCATTCTCTAATACTTGCAATTGAACGCTGTACTTAACCTTCACTAAAAGAGTCAGAGCTCTGGAGCCGGGTGTGTGTGTATGTGTGTGTGTGTGTGTGTGTGTCCCTCTGTGTCTCTCCCTCTCCCTCTCCTTCTGCCTGTCCCTGAAGAAGTAAGTTTTCTCCGTTATTTCAGTTCGTAGTGAGTGCTGTAAATGTGACTGTTTCCCAACTCCAAGTCTCATTTTGATATTTCTAGTGTGCCAAACACTTTGTTTCCTTTTCCTTCGGCTCTCGGCACACAGGTTCTACGCTGTTTAAACTGCCAGCCATTTGTTTAGCATTGCTTTGAACCACCTTGTTTTTGACAGAAGCAGCAGCCCTGTCATTTTGGCCTGTCAGTCAGAAGCTGGATGACTCATCTCTGTGTTATTCGCCATAGAGGGATTTATCAGGTACTTAGCCAGAGTTTCAAGCTTTTCTCTCTAGCTCTGCAGCTCTTTGTATGATCTTTTCTTTTCTAACTGAAGCATTTTAACTTTTCTTTCAATTCAGTATCCAGTACCTGCACATTCTCTGTTGTTTGACCATCTTTATTTGCATCAGCTCTCCGTTGCTTTCTCCACTATTTCCCCCACAGGTAGGCTCAGGTATACCATACCTCGCTGAATTCTATAGTCAGGTCTTCCAAATCCAGGTCAGTAGCCTCTTTTCTGTGGAAATTTGAGGGTGTTTTAGTTTGCATCTTCATTCCTACTGGCTGTGTTAATGTTGTAGTATCATTCTCAGTTGTAGTCCAGTCCATATCCATGTTCACAGTTTCTGTAGATAATTCCATAGCTGTTTCTGCAGAGTTTCTATCTTTTTCAGCCTCTGTAGAAAGAGAGACGGGGAGGAGGCCATCTCCTCTGCCACATCAGCACTTCCTCCTCCTCCTGTGTCCGACTCGAAATGAGTCCCTCCATCCTGCCTACAGGAAGTGACAGCACCCCTGCAGGTCAGAAGTAGGGAATTTCCCAGTGCCCTGACCAAAATTTCCCCCATTCACTAAAAATACCACCAACAGCTTAATCTGGTTCAAGGTCAGTTGACATTCATCTGTATCCCCCCTCCCCGGGTCGTGCCTGAAAATAGGCAGAATTTGTCTAGTGCACTTACCCAGTCAACAAAAACTAAAATAAAAATAAATAAAATTTGCAGATCAGAAACAGGCCTGGTGGGTCGAGTGAGTGTGGGTAACCCCCCCCCCCCGGACATCTCCATTCAAGGAGATGTTGGTGGGTCGACCCCACACTATGAAACCTGGTCCATGGACCAAGAGTTACAAAATCTTTCTGGAGGCACCACCTGATCCCCTTAAAATGTATGAACCAGGTGGGAGGGAAACCTAGGTAGAGGGGGCTTTGCCCAGGGAGAATGGTCGAGGGCATTAAGAAAGGGGATGTCATGTTCAACCAGTAATAGACTCCAGGCAATTAATTTTAATGTATTGCATGGGACTTACTTCACCCTGGTGCTAGCCAATAAGACAGACCCAGAAAAATCAGACAAATGTCCAAAATGCAAATCAGAGGACGGTACATTTTTTTCACATGATCTGAGCTTGCCTTAAGGTCACCAGGTTTTGGCAGGAAATTACTAATCCACTGGCAAGGATGCTGGGTATCAGAAGGCCAACCCAGGCAAGGGAAGTGCTCCTACGTATAACCAAAGCTGGTCAGCACTAGGCAGTTCCAGACCACCCACTCTGGGGCTTGGGGTTGTTGGTGGAAAAGCAGGCGGTAGCTCAGCACTGGTGGCTGGAAACCACAAGAACAGTAGCTCTGTGGGTAAAAATGCTACTACACTGTATGAAAATAGAACACATACAATACATAGTGTGGAACCAGCATGATCAGTACTAAAAAATGTGGGGACCCTTGGAGGTTGCACTCTAAACACCCTGGTTTCCCTCCTTTTAGGGAAGTATTGAGGGCGGTGGATCATTGAGCAAACCATCTAGTGTATGCCTGTGGGTTTGATGGTACTGTGGAAGGGAGGGACAGGAGATGGGAGGAGGAGGGGGGAGCGTCCAAAGGCCTTGCATACATTATAAATAGGCCATTGATGATCCAAATCTCAGGACATCTATGACCCCAAGCAGAAGGAAAGAAAGGGGGGGTCAAATGCTCCTGTGTTAGTACCATATCTGCTAATACATGGAATAAATCTGAATTGTGTAAGGAAGATATTATTTTTGTGCAAAGGACACCAAAGGAACTGGATAATTTCAAGGAAAACATCCTCTCCGATTGTGATGGAGGTGTATTATTTATCAAAGTCTTGTAACTTGTATACTTCCTGACAACTAAAATGAAGTTTTCAAAAAAACAAAATGTCACTTTTCTGCACTTTACTGCTAATGTACATGTTTGACCTGAGGAAGAGTGCACTGGTCTATGTGTCTAGATAACAAAAGTTCCATCATGTTTGTCTCCTGCCAACCAGGCAGCGGCAGCATTTAATTAAGCAATAATACTGATACAGTGTCACACAGCATGAGATATCACCACAACTTGGGTGCATTATGAGACATAAGGCAATGCCGAGGGCTTTCAACCACCCAAGAAGTTATGATATTACAACACTGCTTAAGTTTGCTCTTCAGAATGGAAAGCTGCACTCTTACCAGAAACTGGTGGAAGGTATAGCAGGAGACAGGCAACAGAATAGGTAGAGGGTTTGGGAAGAGAGAGAGGATAGAGGGTGGGAGAGAGAAAAAAGTAGAGGAGAAGGGGTGGAGATAGGAAAAGAGGACCACCATGTGTGTCCATAACGTAGCAAACTACATCATCATCATCATCTCAGCTGAGGCTTCTGAACACATGACTATGTCTACCCTTCTCGCCTTGGCAGAATCATGCAGCCTAGCTCTGACAAAGTACGCTAACCGTTTCTCCTTGAATAAATAAAACGATTGTAAATCACACACAAAGCTGCAATTGATGCCTGTACTCTGTCATGTGATGAACATTCATTTCTGACTGGTTACTGCATAGGCCAGTGTCAAGGAGCTGGAATGTCCCCCATATGCTATGTCAAGAATGAAGTGTATTGTTACAGTAAAAAGAATGAAATGCTGGACTCACTACTCAGTTTTGCAGTTTTCTCCTTCCTCTGTGCCCCAGCTGGTGTCAGGAAGAAAAATGCCTCAGCATTAAATTGTTATGGTTACAGGGAGAAATGGTATCAGAACTGTAACCAAAACAGGCTGTGACACCAGTACCAGAACAGTGCTGGGAATATCTGTACCAAACCAGTACTGGGATGGCAGGAACAAACCCATTCAGTACCACTGTCAGTTCTGAGATAGAAGGACACAACCATTTGTCTGGTGCTGGGACAGCAAGACCCAACCATTACTGGTTCCATTGCTGGGACAGCAGGACCAGACCAGTACCAGTGCTAATGCCGGGGATACCAGTACCAGACCAGCACAGGATATAGCAGGACTACACCTATACAGTACTGGCTGAGTGCTGGGCTAGCAGAACTTGATGATTACCAGTTCCAGTGTCCTAATACCAGGACTCAGTGCTGGGAAAAGTAGGACTGGACCATCATCAGTGCCAATGCTGAGATAACAGAGCCAGAGCAGTACCAATGTCTTTGCTGGAATAGCATGATTGAACCAGTACCAGTGCGGGTTCTGAGACAGCAGGACAGGCACACCAGTGCTGGGATAGCATAGAAGACCTGTACTGGTGTGCTTGCTGAATACAGAAGCCTAGATCTGTTTGTCTCAGTGTTGCATTACTAGACATATATTGGTACTGATTTGGGAGTAGTGGTACTAAAACTGTAATGCTGCTTATTCTGGGCTAACATAGTAACACAGTAATAATAACGATGCGTAAAAACTGGGCAAAACATTCTACCAAAGATATTTTATTAATGTTTTGTTTTCTTCTCAACGTAAAAGATGGGTGCCGATTTGGCTTAGAAATACCATTGTCGAGCTGATGAGGGTTAGGATCAAGAAAATAATACTTATGGTACACAGCAAAGGAAGTACCTAAAAACGTAGATCTAACAGTTACAACAATGTTTTTATTAAAAGTAACTTTTGGGGAAAACATTTTTTGTTGTACTGCTGTTTTAAGGTCAGAAGGGCCTATAGGTCCATTAAGACCCCCGTGAATCAGAAGTAGGGATCAAAAGTATGGTGTGCAGACACATGCTACTTTACAGAGATAGGTTAGTGGTGCTGGACTTATGCTGGTACCAATTCTGGGGTGTTGGTAACATTCCTGTACTGACACTGATTTGGAGCGGTGAGACCAGATTTGTAATACAGATTCTGGAAGTAGTGGTATCCCACCACTATTAGTATTGATTCTAGGGGTAGTGGTACCAGAGATGTACTCAAACTGATGCCAAGGGTAGTGGTACCAGGTCTGTACTTTTACTGATTCCAGAGGTAGTGACACCAGACCTGTACTGGTACTGATTTGGGAGTGGGCTGGGTAGACTGTTCCATGGGAGATCCAGATCCCTGGATTGAACACGCAAACCACAGACCCAGATAAATCAGGAGTTCGCGCTGAAGTCTGGTTCAAGTCTGTGGAAGTGACATTTGTGCCAATGTGTGTATTGTTGCCATGGGGTTGCTGTCGGCACACTCACTCCATGCACAGGCTGCCGGCGGCATCCAATCAGGAAACAGATGGTCATGTGATGCACTCATGGTATACAGCTGTGCTCAGTGTGCAACGCTGCCCAGACGAGGAAGAGGAGTATGGGTCAGAGGAGCACCTCACTTATTGCTGCAGCAGCTGCCAGAAGAAGTTGCTAAAAAGCAAATTCAAAAAAACACAAAAAAAATATATATACATTTTGGAGGGGAGGGCAGAGAAAAAGAAAGAGAAAAGACTCGATTTACTGGTGTGAGGGGGGAAGAGAAACTGATTGCTGGGGGAGGGTGATGGGTTGGGACTGGAGAAAGGAGGAATCCAGAGGGACTGCAGAGATAGTGGTGACCTGGGCACTCCTGGGGGAGGAGGGCAAAAGGCAGACAGTGTGGCAGTGTGACTGTGTACATGAGCAAGGGCAGGCTGGAAAAATCTTTGACTTGTGGCATAAAGATCCAGAAGAGAGAGGGCAAGACTACTGGAGGCCCAAGAGAAATGTTACAGTTACAGAAAATCCCAAATTAAAATTTTTTCTTCTCTTGGCCTCAGACAATATAGCTGTGTGTACATGAGCAAGGGAGGGCAGGCTGACAAAATCTTTGACTTGTGCCATTCCAAATCCAGATCACGAGGAGAGAGGGAGAGACTACTGTATGTTAGTTTATACCCAACTACTGACTGTAAACACTCCATGTAATGTCTCTCCGGGTCGCCCCTGAAAAAGGGACCTCCGGGGCTTGGTGGGCCTACCCAGTCATCAAAATTTAATAAATAAATAAAAAATAAATACTGTGGGCCCAAGAGAAATGTCATATTTACAGAAAATCCCAAATAAAAGTTTTTTTTTTCCTTGGCCTCAGATAGTGTAGCTGTGTAAATCAATCTTTATTTTACCAGGAGAAAAACACCATTGAGAGGACTCATTCACAAGCTGGTCCTGGCATACACAGATTCACAGGATAACAATGGAACATAGGAGGACAGTCAATATTAATAATCAGCAAAATATAAAGGGTGCAAGGAAGTTGCATAACAGTACAGATATTAAGAACACTGTAAAACAACAATCACATATTGGAAGTTACATAGCGATAAAAATATTAAAAACACTATGATTCATCTACCACAAACTGTACAAGCAATCAGCTGGATAAGTGCTAGTAAGTGAAATATCACAATAGAAGTTGGCTAACAGATCAACTGATGTCAATGTGAGTCAATTATTAGAGAGGATTGGTGGCGTGATAAGAGCTTGCAAAAGGAGGTAGCAAGTAAGGAGGTAGTGGGCGAGAGAGAATGGGGCCTAGGATGAACAGGTGAGAAGGGACAGCAAATGGGAGATGAGAAGGTAGAAAGGAAGACTCAGAGAGATGCGAGAGGAGGATGGGCATTTGCTGTGGGCAGGTTGTGAGCTGGCGGCTAGTCAGCAGGGGACCCAGGAACTATAGATGCATAAGCAGAGCAAGGTTCTGAGGGGTAAGTTAGGAGAAGCAAGAACAAGCTTCTTTAAGGGAGTAGCCCAGCAGAGTCTTAAAGGCAGGCAGACCTGTTAGCTTCGAGAGTTTTAGTGCACTTTGTAAGTTGTTCCAAAGGGTGGGAAGGGCATGGCTTATGGAGGCGTCACCATGTCACATTCTGACTCTGGGAGTGTTGAGCAGGAGGTAGGAGTATCTATGGAGTGAATATGGACCCTCAGCAAAGGCAAAGAGATCTGTGACATATTTGGGAAGCTTATTGGTGAGGGCTCTAAAAGTCCAAACTGTAGCATTTTGAATCTCCTTGTTTTTAGCGACTTGCCACCCAGTTTGAGCATAGAGGGCACAGTGGTGCGTATTGTAGGGGGAGTTGGTGATGAACCAGATGGCCCTGTGGTATAGGATATCCAGCTTGGCTAGGGAAGCCAATGTACAATGACATATATGAAGTCCACGTGGTCTATCAGTGGGAGAAAGGTAGTCTGCACTAGTTGTACTTTTGCATCATGATTTAGGAGGTGCTTGATGTGATAAAAAATGCCTAGCCTTTGCTTTAGTTTTTTGACAATTCAGATGAACAGTGAAGGAAAGCTTACTATCAAGCCAGAAGCCCAGGTATTTAAACTTGTCCACTATTTCAAGTGGCTCCCCAGCAGAGTACAGATCTGAAATTTGTGTACTGCGGGGAGTATACCATGTGGGTATGGGGGGAAAGAAGCATGGGTTTTGTCTTTTTTGCATTGAGAAGCAATTACAGGTGAAGGAGGTTGTGTTGAAGAATGTTGAAATCATGTTGTAAGTCCATACTCGCAAGTTTGAGTGAATAATTAGTGACATACACCACAGTATAATATGTGAAGAGGTGGACACTGGCTGTGTTGAGTCTGGAGCCGATGTCGTTAATGTAAATGGCAAACAATAGTGGCCCCAGTATCGAGCCTTGCGGGACACCTCTTCACAGGCTTTTTAGGTGGGAGAAGACGTCCTGGGATTTAACTTGTTGCCTGCCAACAAGGTAGCCATTGAACCATTTTACGGTTGTGTCGTTAAGCCCGATATTGGGTAGCATGGCTATGAGTAAGTCGTCATAGTCTACCATGTCATTGCCTTACTCAGGTCCAGGAATAAGGCACAGACATGTTTTTGGTGTCCAGTGCAACTTGCCAGTGATTTCACTTTTCCAGTGCGGAGGTAGTACTGTGATTGGCCTAAATCTGGATTGGAGTGGGTTGAGGATATTGTTTGATTCAAGAAATTCTCTTAGCTGGGTATTAACAACTTTCTCAAGGAGTTTAGATATGATTGGTAGCAGGATATGGGCCGATAATTATTGAGGTCACATGGGCATGGGATTTGAAAAGTAGAATAACGGCACTATTTTCCATTGCTGTGGAAGGGTACCTTGGGAGAGGGACAGGTTAAAGATGGGAGTGATGGGGCAGTCAGTAGGTGGTAACCCAGCTTTAAGAAGAAGGGTTCAATTTCATCTGCACTGGCACTTTTTTTTTGTGTCCAGGGCCAATAGAAGGTCTTCAACCTGCTTGAATGAGGCTGGGCTAAAGAAATTTGTTCGGACACCTGGGGACAGTAGGTAGTGAAGTGGGGCTGAGCCGTCCAGTTGAGCGAGGTACATCTTGGGAAGTGTCAAAGGCTAGCCCAGCAATAGCATAGTGGTAGCAAAGTGGTTGTTTAGCTGGGCTAGGATATGCTGTTTGTTAGTTAGCATGATATTATCATGAACAACTTGGTAGGTAGGGATGAGGCGTGGCTATGACCCTCAACATCTTTTTTTTTTTATATATAGTTTAGCTTATTAGAAGATATAGGTACATAAACTATCATTTTACAGACAGATTAACATATATAGACATAGCATAACTTGGTCATAACAGCATTCACAGAACAGTTACTAAAATCAACAGTAAGGGTAGAATGGAAAAAGGAAGAAGGGAAGGAAGACAACATACAACCTTAACATGAATAAATTATCAGCATAAAAACTTACATTCAGTGGTCCCATTACTTTTCACAAAATATACTAGAAAGTGTCCACTAGCATGACAACTCAGAATTTGGTCAGAATGTACCAGGTTATTCCTAGGCATTTATTGAACGTGCTCCTCACCCCCTATAGACCCTCGACATCTTTCAAGATTTGCCAGAACTTGGCAGCGTTATTTTTAAATGACTAAGGCTGATTGAAAGTAACTAACTTTAGCAGATCTTATAAGTATGGTGCAATAATTTCTGGATGCCCTAAAGGATGCCCAGTTGGCCGGCAGTTTTGTTTTTGTGTGCCTTCTTCCATAGGGTGTCTCTGGTATGGATCGCTGACTTAACCCTTCGAGAACTGAATATGTGTGAACGTATATAGATTCTGGATGTATATATACGTCCACAGTCTTCTAAGGGGTGAACCATGGGCAAGATCTTTTGCTAGTTCTGTGTGTGACTCGGGGGTGTGCTTGTCAATAACTGGTCAGGACAAGGTTCTGAGAAATAATGCAGGCCTCAGATATAGACTTGGCAAGGTAGAAATCCTGCCATCTAAGCATGGCTCAATCCAATAAAAAGGCTGTAGGATTAAATTTGTGGAAGCTTCTTTTTAGAGTAAATTTGGGAGGAGGGGTAGATTTTAGGAGCGGTCCTTACGTATGCCACAACCCTATGGTTGCTTATATCATTATGAAAGACCCTGGTGTATGCAAATTTGTGTGGCTTATTGACTATGATTAGGTCTAGGAGGGAGCTGTTGGCTGGATTTTTTGTATTGGGTCTAGTGGGTTCCTGGATAAGTTGCGAGAGGCCGTAGGTATCACAGAGGTCCCTGGGTGGTTTTGAACATGGAGCCAACCAACCGAGGTTAAGATCACCTAGAATGACCATCTCAGAGTTAGATGCCTCAAGCAATTTACCACAGTGGGAAAGTATGTCAAGACCCCTTGACGGAGGCCTATAGCAGCCCGTGATAAGAAAAGACATATCTGAGGGCAGGAACAATTTTAAGGTCAGGTTTTCAAACCCTTTAGGCACTGAGGAAGAGTCCATGCAGGGGACTGAGAATTTGTCCAGAACATAGATGGTGACCCTCACACCCTGCTGCCTGTATCAGCTCTATAGACATTATAGGAGGGAATGTTAATGGCATGATCAGGTGCAGGCTTTTAAGCCAAGATTCTGAGATCACTAGGATGTTGGGTTGCATGTAAACCCAAGCCTGAATTAGATCGAGTTTTTTCAGGATGCTGCATGCACTGATATGTAGAAAGTTTAGCCCTTTTAGTTGCCAGAGGTTGGAGGGCACATTAATCAGTGAGGCGAGGCTGGGGTTTAATTCAACATTTCCAGAGCAGAGCAAGGGCAGGCTGGCAAACTCTTTGACTTGTGAAATTCCAGATCCAGAAGAAAGAGGGAGAGACTACTGGGGGCCCAAGAGAAATGTTACAGTTACAGAACATCCCAAATGAAAGTTTCTCCTGGCTTCAGTGTGGCTATGTGCACAGGGCAAGGGCAGCAGGCTGGCAAAATAATTCTTTGACTTGTGCCGTCCAGAGGAGAGAGAGGGAGACTGCAGGGGGGCCCACAGGAAATGTAACAGTCCCAGAAATTTCAAATAAAAATGTTTTTCCTGGCTTCAGTGTTGCTGTGCATACAGGGCAAGGCAGCAGGCTGACACATTTTGACTTGTGCCATCCAATCACAGTCACTTGTTAATGTTTATTCAAGATTTCATGTATTAAACAAAATTATACAATGGGGTATGAAAATCCAGTAACCTCATTGGTCAAAACACATCACATGACCGTGATAAATCCTCCAGTATACCCACTGTAAAAGTTTTATATCACTATAAAACAAAAAACATATTGAACATTGTATAATAGCAATATACCATGACAGGAGTGGGTATATGGTGGATTACCACTTCTGGTGTGGTTAAGTCACTCAGCTGTACCTAGTGACCGAACCACACCAGGCGTGGTAAATCCACCAATATACCCACTCCCTGTCATGGTATATTGCTTAAATACTGTTCAGACAAACATACAAGTTGATGCACCTGTGCTGCTGGCTGTGGGTGGCCCATGAGATAAAATCTGATTTTGTGACTCATAGTAGGCTGTTTACACAACAACACAAGTAAAGTACAACTACACACAAGTGTCATTATCACTCATTCCCCATTATTCCTGATTATCATTAGTTTTATAGTATATCCCATTACATTATGTATAAGCATTAACCAACACCAGTGTGAATTGTGCTGCGTGCGGCTATACACCAGATGTGTCTGCATCTCAATTCAAATGCTGAGGCACACTAACAGTTGCTGAATTTGGTCACTTAACAGTAACTGTACTGTTGGAGTCAGTCAGGTAATCTTGGAAGGAAGTGATGGTGAACTGCTGTGCTGTCAGTGTGCTGTGTACAGTCATGAGTCATAACAGTAAATTTATCCCTGGCCTGTGGGTGTGGCTGGGAGTCATCAGAAGAACATTGCATTAGAGGGATCTTTGTTTTTTTACAGGTTAGAATACTAATGATATAGTGTTTGCATCCGTCTGTCTCTTTCTCTCTCCATCTCTCTGTCTCTTCCAGCACACTCAGGTCACAGACCCGAGCAGGATATGCCATTATTACAGGACAGCCATGAAGGGCTAGTAGTGAGTGACTCTTTTTATTTAGCTGTTTTACATAAATTTTAAACAAATAATCCATTAAATTATTTCCTTTGGGCCTCTGTGTCAAATGTGACTGACTTTGGCTACTTTTATGTATTTTTTTCAGTTTTTCAAATATTTGTCAATAAATCAGAACTAATCAGAACTTCACGTGTTCCGGTTCTTATTAATAAGGGTCAGAACTTCACAGAGTTCTCCCAACCCTATTCGGCAGCAGTGATAACAGATATGTGCTAGTTCTGATTCTGAGTATAGAATCATAGAATCATAGAAATTTGGCGACAAAAAAGGACACACCGGCCCATCTAGTCTGCCCCTAATCCCTCATTGCTCTTCCCTACCCCCCTCTGGAACCTCTTTTCCCCTTGCATTTTAGCCCCATATGACTGTCCCACACTCTCTTGAACCCCTCCACCATTTCAGACCCACCACCTCCTCTGGAAGACTGTTCCACGCCTCCCCGTGAAGAATCACCCCATCACATTGCCTCTGTATCCTCCTCCTTGAAGCCTTAGGCTATGCCCTCTAGTTATAGCTCCTTCCTTCCTTTTAAGTAAACCCCCTTCCTTTACTTTGTTGATCCCCTTGACAGTTTCAATCATGTCCTCTCTCTCCCATCTAGTCTCCAAAGTGTACAGATCCAATTCCTTACATCTCTGCTCATATGTCTTCTCTTGCATTCCCTGCACCATCCTGGTTGCCCTTCTCTGAACTCTCCCAATCCCATCTATGTCTTTGCATAAGTGTGGCCTCCAGAATTGGAGTCTGTACTCCAGGTGCAGCCTCACCATGGCCTTGCAAAGGGACATCAGTACTTACCTTCTCCTGCTAGTGATGCCCCTACCAATGCACGCCAACATCCCATTTGCCCTCCCCACCGCCCTGCTACATTGGTTGCCCACCTTAATGATACCCGATACTATAATCACCAGATCCCTTTTCTGCTCCATCTCCTTGATGTCTTCTCCCCCAAGGGTTATTTTACTTTTGGGTTTCTGCATCCCAAGTGCATCACTGCATACTTTTTGGCATTGAAACCCAACTGCCAAGTCTCTGCCCAACCCTCCAGTGCCTTCATGTTCTCCACTCCCTCTGTGGTGTCCACGCTTTTGCAGATTTGTGTATCATCAGCAAACAGGCTCACCCTTCCCCTCAGCCCCTCTGCTATATCGTTGATGTAGATATTGAAAAGGAGGGGCCCCAGCACTAATCCATGGGGTACCCCGCTTGTCATCTTCCCCATCCCCGACTACACTCCGTCTACCACCACTCTCTGGCTTCTTCCCTGTAGCCAGTCTTCCACCCACCTAGTTATTTTTCCCCCACCCCCATACTTTCCAGCTTGCTCATCAACCTTCTGTGGGGACAGTGTTGAAAGCCTTACTGAAGTCCAGATAGGCTACATCCACCGCCTCTCCTTGGTCAACCACCTGCATCACTCAATCAAAGAACTCAATCAAGTTCATCTGGCATCACCAGCCTGCCATCACAGTGGTAGCGCTACTGCTTGCGACTCCAGCGACCCGGCTATGGTAATGAGCCCAGGTTGCTGGAGAGCCGGCCGAGGGGAGAAGGATTGAACATCCAATTGGTTGCTCTCCTTCTATGAAGGGGAGAGCTGTAGACCCTGCTGCTATACTGCCACCTGGGTGACCACAGGTGGTGGTGCAGCAGAGAGAGCAAACTGGCAGGGAGGGGCGGACGTCAGCTCAGGACCAGAGCAAAGGCATGTCTCTGCGTGCCTCCATCTCATTGGTCCTCCCTGAGTGCTGACATCCGAGGGGGCCAAGACTAGAAATGAAAATTATGTAATTACCATAATTCTTGATCTTCTCTTGTATTTTCACTATTCATTACTGCTGAATGTAAGCCAGAGGTGCGCACCTGTACAGGATTTTTTTGCTTGTTTTTTTGGGGGGGAGGGAAGAGGCGGCGTCAACGGCACCACCCATGAGTCCAGCACATTGCATGGCGCACGAGGGTTGGCCGTTAAGCGCTCAGAACTCCTCCTCCATCCCATTTCTGTTCTGCCAGAGAGGATAAAACAGAGGGGATAGAGAAAATCAAGGTGATGTAAGAGAGCCGGGGGATAAAACAGAAAGGATATAACCTGAAAAGGAGGAAGCTGACCAGAGGACAGAGGATTGAACTTTACCTAAGAAGCCAAGGCTCCCAACCCTTGGGCAGCAGCACAGGAAAGGAGAAAGAAGGAGGAGAGAAAGAAGAGAGAGAAAGATACAGCATACATAGAGGCAGAAGGGGCTCTCAGCCATGCTAAGTTGGAAGAACACTGACTTACTTTAGCTTCAAAAACCTGAAGGTATGAAGACACAGGTGCAAGGATCCCATCAACTTCAGGGACCACTGGACGGAGGTACAGACAAGAGAATTTGAAATGGTCTTGGAGAATATAAAATATGGCAGAGACAGCCCCCCCCCCTTCTCACCCCTAAATCCACATGTGGATGAAAATCCTGGGACATTGTCCTCTACAGTTTAATACCTGATGGTTTAGTTTGGGGGGGACGCCTTAAACAGGAGAGGACTCTGTCCAGAATGACCTCTAAGGTAGAGAGGAATGGAGAAAGACAGAGGGAGGAAGATCCCTATGGGTTCTCTCACGAGATGCACCTGATGAAGTCCCTACTTCAAGAATAGGAAACAAAATGGAAAATTCATGTCAGGAAAAGCAGCAACCACAGTGCACCCCACAGAGAATCCCAGGGAGTTCCCTCTGAGGCCAGGGCGAAGACCCTATTTGTCGCCCTCCTAGGGTGGATGCTCTGTGACTTTTTAAAGAAGGAAACTGAGGGCCCTGAGGTACCAGGGGGACTCTGCCCCCAACTGGCCTTGAAGAGGGAGAGGGCGAGCAGGGTGGAGGTGGCAGCCAAGAGCTGAGGCCCAAGAGGGAAAGGTGGGCGGGAATCAGAAATGAATGGTGAAGATACAAGAGGAGATCAAGAATTATGGTAGGTATGTCATTTTCATATCTTCTCTTGTCAATCTTCACCATTCATTACTGCTGGGTGAGTACCAAGCCCCCCACTGCAGGGTACCTGGCACTGCCCTGAGGAAACAGATTCCTCAGCCTCCTGCAGGTGAGGCAGGAGAGGGAGACCCCATAGCCCTACTAGACCGTACATGGCCTAAGGCTGGTCGGGCCGAGGAGGTGTCCCCCATGGCCAGGGGGTGGATGGAAGACGCCCCTGTAAGTTCCTCCTCACCTTGCGGGAAAAAAGACAGGTCCCCTGGAAAGTGGAAGAAATCACCCTACACCGGGCAACAGATGACAGACAAAGCCATGCTGTCCGCCTGATGCAGATCGATGTCCCTGCTAGTCTGGAGGCCACCTCGCTGGCATCATAAGATGCCCTTGCTTGGTGTCTTGCAGGCTCTATACCCTGTGCAGAGAGGGCAATGACCTGCCTAGATTTCTCTGAATCAGGCAGAGATGCTAGCACCTGCACCAACATCGACCACAGGTGCCTGTTGTATGCAGTGTGGTGAGCCTGATGGGAACTGATATAAAGCAGCACATGAGCTGAAAAGAAAACTCTTCTTCCCCATTGGTCAAACTCCATGGAATCTGGATCCAGTGGTCGGTCATGCACTGGGTGTTGAAGCCTGGGAGGAGTATCTAAGGTTGTCAGCCCCAAAGGTGGGTGAGGCACAGAACCAAGAGACTCCCGGGGAGTGCAATACCTCCGCAATACCTCCTTCTGCAGTCCGCTGGGGCTGGAGATGAGTCAGCTTGTGACTGCCAGGCGCGGACTGACGCTTCCTGGAAGGGAATAGGACAAGATGGTACCACTAGGTGGTGTGCGCTAAACTTGCTCAGGAATGAGTGAGTCTCCCTCTCGGTGTTGCGTCTTACCATGTGCGATATATGGAGCTCCTGTACCAACCTCGAGAGGAACCGCTGATATTCAGTGAAATCAGCAGCAGATGAAAGGTGGACTGAATGGTCCTCTTCCTTGGAAGAGGAAGTCGAGGAACTCGGGTGCTCAGAGTCCTCCTGTGGTGGAGAAGACAGGCAAAAGACCTGCTCATCCATGGCTTTAACATACCTAGGGAAGTCCGCCCCAGTGGCCCTGAACATCTCCTGGGTTAAGGGCCCCATAGGGCTCACATGGCCCGGAAGAGGGGGAGGTGACTGCAGAGGAACTGGGGAAGAGCACCTAATTGAAAGTGCCCGGCCTCTGCCAGGGCTCTGAGATCTCACTGAAGATCCTCTAGCTCGAGGGGATCTGGGGGGGTCAATCCAGTCAGCGTATGCTGTAGATGTGAAAACATAACCTGGTTGAGCCTGGAGGGGGAATCTCCCCTGTGGTGTGACTGGGGTTGCATGGATCCAAAAGGGCAACCCTCAGCGCCACCCACTAAAGGCACCTCTGAGGACTCCAAGGAGGAGAAGTGAGGCTCTGCACTGTGACTGCTCCCCACCTCCCACAGAGAAGTGGAGGAGGGCCCCTGTACTTCACCCCAGCCCCTCAACCCCTCAGACTCAGAGGCTGCCCTCTTTCTTGACCCGAGTGCTAGGGGAACCCCTAATCCCACAGGCCCCCCCAAGGGGGGCTATAGAAGAAGAAGTTGTCCCCATCCCAACTGAAGGGGCCAAAGAAGCACCAGGCATGGCAGCTGCCCCAGCCCCGAAATCGAGACCACCACACCATGTCCTCCAGGACTGCTACCCACCACAGGGCCCCCGACGCCAGGATCAGCAAGGGGGCCCAGAGACCACAGATGCTGGGGAGCATGGAGATGAACATTGGGCCACCTGGTGACACATCCAAGGGGCCCCTGACTCTGATGGTGCTGTGCAGGACATGATACTGCCTACAGTGCTGCCCTGACCCCCAGCACCGTGAATGGCACTGGAACCCAAAACAGCACCGGCAGGTGCTGCCGAGGGTCGGCCGGTGCTGGGCCCAGCAACCATGGGCTGCAACACTGGGGGACTCTGCACCTCTGAAGAGGTGACTGTTGAGGCGGTGCTCCCGCCCTGGCTCCACAGGGAGCCAATGCATTCCTCTGGCACTGTGGAAGAAACTTCCTTGATGGCAAAGCTGGAATCCGGGGAGGTTTCCTCCTCAACGGGCCATATACAGCCAGGAGGGGACCCAGAGGCAGGGTCACGAGATCTTGCCATGGCATCCCTAGAATGACACCGTCCTCTGAAAGTTGGCAGGGCTCTGCCAACTTTAAATGCACAGATTTCCAGAACACGGCAGTCCATGGAGAAACAGGCATTGCAGTTGTCCATATCATGGTTGGGAGCCAGGCAGCGCAGACAAACATCATGTCAGTCCGTTACAGAAAAATGCCGGCCACAGGGGGACCAACGCATGGGGGCACAGCCAACTTTGCATTTTCTCTTAGCTCGCGAACCAGACATGACACGAAAAGAATCCAACAAAATTCACAGGAAAAGACCCAGCGTTGTTGGCAAAAATAATGAAAGGAACAGTCTTACGGTATCCAGTGGCATCAGGTGAATCAGAACCAGGATGGAGAAGCATGAAACTGCATTGAAATACAGAACAGGCCCGATGGCGCAGCAAGCACTGAAACTCATGCAGCAGGTGCGACCTTGATGGCAGAAGAAAAGAACTGGGATGGAGGAGGAGTCTGTGGTGGTGCCTAACGGCCAACCCTTGTGTGCCACACAATACGCTCGACCTCATGGGCAGTGCATTGGCATTGACTCTTTCCACCCAAAAAGCAAAAACTCCCATACAGGTGTCGCCTCTGGCTTACACCCAGTAGTAATGAATGGTGAAGATTGATAAGGGAAGATCACAGAAAAACCCATGTCTGGGCCAGGTGATGGGCTCCTACACCAGTGACTAGGACAGCCGAGTACAACTCAGGTGCGCGTTCCATTGAGGATTGGAAGAAAGAGGGGCCCCTCCGCCCACCATGAAGTCATCTGGGACTCTAGAAATACTAGAGTGGGGCACTAATGGATCAAGCCCTTCATCCTTACAGTGCAGCTGTGTGGTGCATTGAGAGACCCAGGGGAAGGACCAGATATGGCGACAAAGGGGCATAAATAGAAAGTTAAAGAAAAGAGTTTGTCTGCCATGACTTCCCTTTCATGAAGCCAAACTGCCTTCGTCCTGCAAGCCATTTTCCTCCAGGTAATTCACCACCCTCTCCTTAATGAGTGCCTCCATAACCTTCCCCACTACTCAGATGAGGGCTGACAGGGGATAGTCCTCCATCACCTCCCACTATCCCTTGTGTATGGCACCATGCATCTTTCCAATCCTTTGGCACCTCCCCGTTTCCAAAGATAAGTTGAAAAGCCTTGTCAGTGGGATGGCCAGCTCCTCCCCCAGCTCCCAAATCACCCTCAGGTGCAGCCCGTCCAGCCCTATTGCCATATCCACCTTCAGCCTGTCTAGCTCCACACTAACTCTACACCGAATGGCTCAGATCCACCCTACCGTCCTTTCTCCCCCTCCTTCTGAGCTCGGGCCCTCTACCCTCCTGTTCTTTCTTAAATACTGAGCAAAAGCACTTGTTCAGCTCTTCTGCTTTTTTGCAGTCCCCTTCCAGTTCTACTCCCCCCATTCTTCCACATATCTAAAAAATGTTTTGTCCCCCCTTTTGGCCTGTTTAGCTATTTTGTCATCGGTGTCCGCTTTTGCCCTTCTTATCTTCTGCCCTGCTAGCCTTCTCTTCTCCCTGTAAGCTTCCATGTCCTCTTATCTTTGTGTTTGTTTATACTGTCTGAAAGCCCTTCTCCTGTTCCTGACCACAGTTACCACCTCCCTTGTGAACCAGAGTGGTCTCCTCCTCTTTCTGTTCTTCGTTCACTGTTTTATACACATTTGCATTGTTTTCAGCACCCCACCTTTAATAGTTTCCCATAACTCCTCCACGTCCCCTATATTATCTGTTCCTGCCATCTCTTCCTTCACTATCGTTTCTCATCCTGTTAAAGTCCATGCCCCTGAAGTCCACCACTGTTGTGCTGGTCTGATCCGTCTCCCTCCCGGTCCTTATCCTGAACCTTACTGTCCTGTGGTCGCTGTTGCCCAGTACGTCTCCAACCTCCACCTCCTCCACACTCTCCCCATTTGTCAGGACTATGTCCAGCAGGTTGCTTCCCCTAGTTGGCTCCCTGCCCAGCTGCTGCAAGAATACTCCCTGCAGTGCCTCTAGTAATTCTTTGCTTCTAGTGTAGTGGTACCAGGTGTATAATGGTACTGATTCTGGGGGTAGTGGTACCAGACCAGTACTGTGCGTTATTCTGGAGTTAGTGGCACAATCATGAGTACTTTTTCTCATTTCTTAACTTAAAAGACCCACACAGACCCAACAGTGAGTCACTCCTGATATATTCACCACTGCCATTACATCAGCTCAGCTTCTGTATCAACTGCTTTTACCCCTCCTCACTGGCCCCACTGCAGACTCCTGAGATCAATGAAGGATTTCAGTCTAATCTGCCAAGATCTCTGTCATATGACCAAGGGCCCAGTACAGACCTTCCCAGCAGACAACACAAGCAGCAAACTTAGCCAAGCCATATCCACCTTTCAGACAACCACTCACACAATTCAAAAGTCCATATCCAAGGAGGCCGCTCAATGACTGCTAACATCCCGCTCTTGTTTGCCCCTTCGCTAGGTCCAAGATAAACAGCTTTATGAAGAAACAGAATTTCACAGCAGAAAAGAAATGCTTAGTCCATTGTAAATGCTTTAAATAAATCATTTTTGTAACCTGACAATGTGTCTTTTCTATACTGCACATTTTGCACAATAACCTTACCTGTAATATCTAATCCTAAACTGTACTATGTTGTCACTTATGCTCACTATCCGTAGGTATTTAATGTCTGTACCTGATTCAGAATACTTTGAAAATAGGCACCTGCCTAAAGTGTTTTTATGTGAAATAAAAATTAACTGACCTAGTCTGCCCAGATGTTCCCTATACTGTGTCCCTGCAGACCCTATCTAGTCTCCGTCGACCCTCCCACCTCCCTGCATTCTATTTAATATACCCAAGGTCTATCCCATGCATGCTTGAAGCCCCCCACTGTTCTAGCCTCCACAACTTCTGCTGGCAATCTATTCCAGGCATCTAGTACCCTTTCATTGAAGAAATATTTCTTCATATCACTCTTGAATCCCTCCTTGCTAAACTACATGCTTGGTACTTGTTCACCTTTAAAAGAGACTCCCACCTGAACCCTATTCACCCCTTTAAGGTACTAGTAGGTTTCTATCATATCCCCCTCTATCTCCTTTCTTCCAGGGTGTACATGTTGAGATTCTGCAATCTCACTTCATAGGCTTCTTCTGCAAACTATGCACCATTTTAGTTGCCCTTCTCTGGACCACCTCTTCTCTATGTCCTTTCTGAGGTGCAGTCTCCAAAACTGCACACAGTACTCAAGATGTGGCCACATCAGCAGGCAATATAATGGCAACACCACCTCATAGAAACATAAAAGTTGCTGGCAGACAAGGACCTCTTGGCCCACCTAGTGCCCTATTTTCCCTACCTACTGTGCACCACAGACCCTACTAGATCTCAGTTTTTCTCCCCTTGCCTAATTTCTAAAGTCCCTTGTGTCTATTCCATGCATGCTTGAATCCTATTACTGTTTTAGCACCCACCACCTCCACTGGGAGGCTGGTCCAGGCATCCACCACCCTTTCCGTGAAGAAGAATTTCCTCCAAGTCACCTCTGAGTCATCTACCCTCCAGCTTCTGCAGTGACTTCCATCCTTGAGCATCTTTTTCTACATAAATGCTACCTTCATGCACCTTATAAATACCTGTGAGGTATTAAATCATGTCCCCTTTCCTCCTTTCCTTTAGAGAATACATATTTAATTCTTGAATCTTTCTTCATAGGGCTTTTGATGCAGGCCCTGCACCATTTTGGTTGCCCTCCTCTGTATCGCCTAAACCCTATTGTCTCCTTCTGCTGGATATACCCCCATGCAACCCAGCATTCTACTAGCCTTACCCACTGCCTTGTCACACTGCCCTACCACCTTGAGGTCCTCAGATATGAAAACCCAGGGTCCCTTTCCTGCCTAGTGACTGTTAGTACTCTCTCCCCCATCCTATACTCATATATGTCCTAGGAGTATTATTTTGCACTTTTTGGCATTGAACCCAACTGCCATGTTTTTGACCATTCCTTGAGCTTCCCAAGATCCCTGTGCATTTTTTCCACCCATTCCTGAGTGTCTACCGTATTGCAGATCTTGGTATCATCTGCAAATAAAAAGCACACCTTCCCTTCCAGCTCTTCTGAAATGTCTTCTATAAAGATACTTAAGATAACTGGCCTCAGTACAGAGCTCTGTGGTACCCCACTTGTCACACACCCCTCTTTAGAATGAGTACCATTAACTACAACCCTCTGTCTCCTATCTCTTAACCAGTTTCTGAGCTAATTCACCACTATGGATCCACTCCTAGGTTGGTAAACATTCTAATCAGCCTTCTATGCAGCACTGTGTCAAAGGCCTTCCTAAAGTCTAAGTAGGTCATGTCCAGTGTTCTCCTTGATCGATTTTCCTGCTCACCCAGTCAAAGAAATCTATTCAATTCATGTGGCATGACTCCCCACAAAACTGTGTTTTCTGTGGTCTTGCAGCCCACTGGACTTAAGATACTCTATCATCCGTTCTTTCAGTGGTGTTTCCATCAATTTCCCCACCACTGAAGTGGACCAACTGGCCTACAGTTGCTACCCTCCTACCTGCTGCCGCTCTTATAAGAGGCACACAAATCAGCCCTTCTCCAGACCTCTGGAATCACTCCTGTTTCTAGTGAAGTTGTTGAACAAGGTTGTCAGTGGCGCAACCCAAACCTCTCTAAGTTCTTTTAGTACCCTGGGGTGAATTCCATCCAGTCCATAGGCTTTTTCACCTTCAGGGCTCCATGTTCTTTCAGCAAAATTGAAGCAAAGCATTCAGTACACACACCCATGGCACATTTTACAAATACAGTGCTCCTTGCTATACCACTGTATAGCATTCTGTCTGCCTGAATTGGCCATTCACTTATTTTATCTGCAATGGGAGTAAGGGTCTTTTGGTGTTCATCTCAGGGCCCTGTTGTGAAGTTGGCCAGCCATCAAGGTAGACCACTTTTCAGCTTGGTCCCTATTCTAAAATGTTACTGCCTGAAATGGCTTCTTGTTACTCTCCTCACTGCCTTGCCTGCTTCCTTTGCTTTTGCAAGCATACTTCCAGTCCTTCTTTCTCTGTGTTTCTTATACCTCTTGATACAACCCTGTGAAGGGTGTCTCTTCTCCTCCCCATTTTTTTGAATGCAGTATGCTAAGGAAGGTAATGCTGGCATACCTGGGTTGTGAGTGTCCTGTGTTATATGTTGTACTCGTTATATGTTTTGTTTGTTGGGCTGGCCACCCACTTTGTTGTGTAACCCCTAGATGGCGCTATCCCAGGGGCTACTACCCTGCCTGATTTGCCACTAACAGGTTGAGGGCCTGGATCAATGGCGGTGCCTCCACCCAGAGGTCAGGGTTTGCAATAGTTAAACTAACTTGGTCACAGCCCTCTGGGACACTGCAACCCCCTTTCTTCCCACTAGTGGCCCACACAATATATCAAATTACCTTCACAGTATACACTTACCCCAGGACTGATTCGGCACTGGGACCTCCTGTGAAATAAGATACAGTGCAACAATCACAGTACAGTACTTTAACATAGACAATTACCTCCAGGCAGTATAACTTTGCTGAAACAAGCAGCTCTGATTTATTTAGGGGATATAACAAGGACAGGGAAATCAGGTTAATTAGCTTATCACTCTACTCATCTACCTATGGCTCTGTGCACAGCCTATCCCTATCAGTTACTGTCCCTGGGTACCCAAGCCTAGTGGCTAGTCCAAACCATGGCAGCTGGTAGGGGCCCTTTCACACAGAGAAAAGGAAAATTAAACAGTCAGCAGTACAGTAATTCCATTTGGCTTTAATGTGGCAATTCAACAGGGCGACCCTGAATTAGTACTCACGACCTCCAAACAAGATAGGGTCCTTCAATGTCAGCAGGGCTACTCTTGAGCTCCAAGAGACTCCTCACACATTTATATGGTAAACAGTCACAGGCAAAGTCACTTAATGGCAGCAGGATTCACTTGAGGTACACAAACCTCTTCACACATTTATATGGTAAAAGAAAGCACTATACCAGGCAGGCTGCATCTGTATCCGATCGCAAATACTGCACAATACCGGGAGAACACAGCAGATTCAGTTCCTGACAGACCGAGTGCAATTCAGCTATTTCTCCAGTCTTCTACAGGGTGAGCCTGGTTTCTACTCTTCAGATATCCTTTGATTCCCTTCACAGGATGATTCAGTCCTAACAAGCAGTTACACAAGCTGCAGACGGAACTCTGGGCCTTACACCGTTTCCGACTAAAACTGCACACTGAAAAGCACAGGGCTCCTTCCTTCTTCACTGTCAGAGCTAAACTGAAAAACTTCAACAGACAAAACCGGCACTTCCTTTGAGTTCCTCCCAGTTCTTGACTGGATTGGCTGTCACTCACAATAGACTGCTCCTGTTGGTCCAAAAGAGCAAGTCTAAACTACATCTCCCAGAGTCACTGCCCATACAATCCTCTTGTGGCTGGCTCAGATTATGAGTCCAAGTTCTGATTCGTCCAAGGCACCATTTTAGAGCTAGCTTACCCCACACTGATTGGTCCAGTTCAACAGTTCAAAACCAGAATGGGGAACTAGGCAGACACAGTTCTGACTGCAAAGAAAGCAGGTTAGACAAACTGTAATTTCATTATTACTCTAAATGGTTTCTGGCAAACAGTTACATCTTTCAGATAGGTTCCCTTTGCACTCCTAGTGACTGCAAAAATGGAGTGAATTGGCAGCAGCTTGAGTGGTACTCAATCAAAGAAACACACAGTCCCCCATACAAACTAATTATGTCTGCAAGCAGACAGCTCTTAAAGAGACAGTACCAGAGGCTCTAAAAACACTCACTGATAAATGGCTTAAACGCCAAACACCATTCAGGCTTGGAGCATTCAAGCAAGCTCCTGGAAGTCTTTTGGGAACCCCCATTTGCAGGGGGGTTACAGTAGTTTGTCCCTATATGTTTTATGTTCACAGCCCTGGGTTTTGCCACTGTTAGCCAGCTTTTATGTGCAAGCCAAGGCATAGCATGGAGTTACTGTCCCAACCCCCATTTTAAAATGCCCTTGAAAGGTTTGCCCCTGAGGTGCATTGTTATAAGCTGTGGCTTTAAACTTGTAAATAAAAGAAATGTTGGTATCCATATTATTCATATTGTTAATGTTGTTGCTGTTTAAAAAGAAGCCTGGTCCAGGAAAAGCAAGGTACTGCTGCCCAGAAAAAGCAACAAGCTGTTTTCTAACTTTTCTCCTTGGCTGTACTGCTGTTTGCAGACTGTAAAATTCCCCAGTCTCTGCCTTGCAGAGCCACAACTGTGCGCATGTTCGCACAGCTCCTTTTTGGCTGTTTGTTTCAGCTGTTGCTCCCCAGGTACCCTAAAGCCTGTGAGCAGTAAAACAATGGCTTTAGGTACCTCTGAAAAACAAAGCAACAGCCAGACAAAACCTATTTTCTGCACAAACAAGCAGCCTGGGCTCCAAACTAAATAGAAGCAACCGCCTGGAGCTTGAGGTTTGCTTTAGCCTTTCTCAGCAGTATGGCTTCTCAAGCTCTTTCCTTTTGTGTAAAGTGACAGTTTGGAGCACCACTCCTTTAAAAAATACAGTGTTTTGGAGCACAGCTCCTTTAAAGTAATAAACTAAGCAGGAAACAGCCTGCAAAAGCATTTGGGCACATATTCTGAGCTACTATGTTAAAACAGGGAATTAAAAGCAAAAGTTTACCTGTAAAATGCTGTTTTCAGAGTATATCCTGGCCTGTGGATGCAGCCCCCACCACCACAGCTCTGTTTCAACAGAGCAGGCCAGCCTCTCCTTGCTAGTTTTATGCAGGAAATGGCTTGGGAGGTACTTGGGGTCACTGAACAAAATAATTGTTTGGTGCTCAAAATTGTTATTATGGTTTGAATGCCCTAGAACCTTTATTATAATAAAATGTACATAATGTGTTGCTTGATAGAAAATATTTGTAAATAAAGGATGTACTGAAGGGCGGAACTAGCCCATCACATGGGTGCAAAGCCCTATATATTCAAAGCTGGCAGATAGATATCAGCAGGGTGTTGAAGGGTAAACACCTAGCTTATTCTAGTTGATGTATGTATATAGTCTGGATTTTTGATTTGCCTCCTAAGTTCCCTTCTTTTACCTGTTATTGTTCTGCTGTGAAAAATAAACATTGATTTTGTTTTGAACTACTATCGCCTCACTGCCTTATCAGTCCATCTCTACCCATAGCCTGTGACAAACCCTTTTATCTCTTACCACCCTTGCCACTTCCTTGGAGAACCATAATGATTTCCTTTTCTTTCTGCTTATGCTTACTTGCTTCATGCATAGATTGGTTGCTTTAATTATGCCCTCCTTTATTCTCCCCCACTGTACAACTACCCCTCCCTGACACTCCTCTTATTCATTTGAGAATTTTGGTAACAGGGTAGGCCCACGGAGACAGAACAGTCCCTTTTTCAGGGGCGATCTGGGGGAAGACAGAAACAGCAAAGGTTAACAGTGGATTACAAATACAAGGGCTAACAACATAGTACAATAAAAGAGCAATGCAGTAATGTGACAAACACACTATATATCCAACATCCTGAGCAACATTTAGGCAATTCCTAAGGCAATCTCCCATTTCTATAAAATCTGCCCTCTTAAAGTCCAGAACCCTCATCTTCTTGTGGGTTGCTTGTGCTCCTGCTTTTATATATGGTGATAACTGGTACCAATGGGACTGCCCACCATGACATTTTCAATGCTGCCCCTGTTTGCAAGTACCAGATCTAGCACTGCCTCATCCCTAGTGGGTTCTTTGACTAACTGCCTGGGAAAGGCACCCTGTCAAGGATGATCCTGCTCCTTCCCAAAGTAGCAGTTGGAAAGCTCCACTCCACATCTGGCAGACTGAAGTTGCCAACTAGCAGCATCTCACCCTTACCTACCATTCTGCTGATGGCTTTCCCAAGTGCCTTATCCATCTCCTCACCCTGTGCTGGTGGTCTGTACACTACTCCAGTATGGATAGTGGACCCAGAGCCTACCCATAGTAATTCCAGCCCCTTGTGTTCCTCTTTGTGCTTCCCTGGCCTTGATAACCTCTCTCACATATAATATAACCCCCCCTCCTTTCCTCCTTCTTCATTGTCTCCTATACAGAGCACAGGTCGGTATGTTAATTTCCCAGTTGTGGTACACAGTGCAACATGACTCTGTTATAGCCAATAGATCTAGATTAGCCTCTGCCATGGTGACTTCCAGGTCTGAAATTTTGTTATCAAGGCTCCTTGAGTTAGTGCACATCGCTTTCCAAATATTTTTCCTCCGTCAACTACCCTGCTTCTCTCTCCCATTCCCTCATGTTTTGTTCCCTGTCTTACCATTAGCTTGCCCTTTCATTTTTACTTTTACCATATCTGGACCACTTTAATCATATGTCCTCCCCTACCTACATTATATTCCCACTTTTTTATTTTCCTTCCCTGTCTTTTTGTGCACTGCTGTAGAGGAGTTTTCTCCTCTGTGGTCTTCCCTCCCTAACATTTTACCATCAGAGGGAGGCCACTGTTGCCTCTTTTGGTTTCACTGCCTCTTGTCCCCCCCCCTCAAGTTTAAATGCTTATCCACATAGCATTTAAATCTGCCATCAAGTACTGTGAACCCCTTCCTAGTAGGATGCAGCCCATCCCTCCCATAGAGGCCCAATCCTCCCAGGTTAGCCCTAGTCCCGATGTATCCAAAATCTTCCTCCAAGCACCATGCCTTCAGCCATTCATTAAAAGTCCTGGTGTGGAATTTCCTTGCTCTCCCCACTGTACACAGTTAGCACCTTGAAAAAAGCCAGCTCCCTGAAATTTTCCTTCACTACCCCTACCTTCTCCAGTGCTATATCATTCATCCTAATATGGAAAATTACATCTGGTTCCCTCCCTGTTCCTGCTGCCCTTGTGATCAGCAGGACTTACTCTCCATCTCTCCCAGCAGAGGCAACCCCTCAAGCACCTCCCCTCCCGATCTTCCCTCTCCAGATCCCAAATCTATTCCTTTCACAACTGAGTCCCTCACCAATGGTTGCTTCCTCATTGGCAGAGGAACTTTCACTCCCTCCTTGGGGTCTCCTTCCTGGAGAACCCCCTCCTCCCTTCCCACTGTGATGGGTACTGTCACAAACAACCCCAAGGGCACAGTAGGACCTCCCGTTTGCAGAGAGGATCCCTTTTCTAAATAACTTGTGAGCAGTTGTAGGGTTCAGGAAGAATAACCAACCTTCCTTTTCCTAGTGGGAGGTGGAAACTGTAGTTTTGAGTTCCCTTGACTCTGTACTACATTCAGGGTTTGAATCCCACCACTGCCACGGCAGCCTCTTACCCTAAGTAGTCTTGTAGGATAGCCGGCGATCACTATCTTCTTTATCAAGGCAAAACCCTTCTGTTTAAAATGTTAGATCACACAATCAGACCCCAGGCAGAGTTGATAAGAAAATCATAAAAGTTTACTTAAATAAAAACAACATAGTAAATTCTACAATTTGGAAGATCTTTGAACTGTAAACAATACCAAAAATAACATTGGGTGGTTCACAAAAAACACTATATACTGTTGTTCTAAACTATGCCTTATTCTGATGTTAGAGTCCAGAAGGATTAAATGTCCTTGTGGAGATGAACGTTCTCTCACTGTAGATGGAAGTTCATTAAGCAACAGAGTTTGTAGCAAGTTTGTGATCAAAGTCAGTTCTCTGAAGGTCCTTTAAAAAGGCTCCAGGTGCTTCCTTGGTGAAAAGTCTTTGTTTCCAAAATTATGACTTAAAATTAGAATTTTCTGTTCAGTATGTGAACAGTCTAATTTCCACACACTCAGGTCTAGTTTCAGAGGTTTCCACAGGCCTACATATATACTTTTTTTGTTTAAAAGTGTATTCCAGCTTGGTAAGTTAGCTCTGAGATTCTTCCAAGTGCTCAGGCTCTTGACTCCAAGCTAAACTGCACTGATGTTCAAAATCTGTGTCTGATAAATACAGTCTGGTCATTTTTAAGATCCACTCACTCTCTCTCTCTCTCCTCTGGGATGGCAAGCAAGTACAGATAATGGAGTGCAACAGTTTACCTTTTCCTGCAGGTGTCACTGTGGTTCCATGTCAAACCCCTGTACATCTGGTCCATGCATTTGGCTTGAACCCCTGACCCCTAGGCCATCCTGTGACCTCTTTCCTATTATTGGAAACTACATACCCAGTTTTATCTAATAGTTTATGACTTTTTGGGGTCATAAATCTGTTGGTCCCTTATCTGAAGAAGGGTCAGACCCAACCTAGCTTTTACAGAAATTCTGGCTATTTTTTTTTTTTTACTCTTAAAAGCCTTTTAAAGAGAGTGTCTTAACTCTAAAGTACATTACAGCACATACAATAAGAACATTTATAAAGGATATAGGCCTATCTGGCAACATCCCTCCCTCCTAAAACAGAACCTGGGGGGAACACGCCCCCACTGGAGGCAGTTCTCCCCAGTTCTGTTATAGATCTAGTATGCAAGACAGGCCATCCGTGTTCCCATTCTTAGACCCAGGCCTATGCAAAATCTCCATGTCATAAGACTGCAAGGTAATACTCCATCTCAGAAGTTTTCCATTTGTTTTTCCCATTTGACTCAACCATACTAATGGGTTGTGGTCCATTTGGACTTTAAAATGCCTCCCATAAAGGTACAGTTCAAGTCTTTTAAATGCCCAAACTAAGGCAAGTCATTCTTTTCTACTGTTAAATAGGCTTATTCCCATGAAAGCAGCTTCTTGCTTAAGTATACAATGGGTGCTCTTTTCCTGATTGGATACTTGGCTGAGGACTGCCCCTATTCCACATCTGAGGCATCCATCTGTACCACAAATGGCCTGTTGTAGTCTGGGATAGCCAGCCCTGGGGCCCCTACACAGCAAGGTTTCAGCTGTGTGAAGGCCTGCTCACAGTCTGCATCCCATTTTACCCTCCTAGGCTTATTCTTTGTCAGCAATGCAGATAAAGGAAGCCAGGGAGCTATAGTTGAAACACATTTTCTATAATACCCTGCTGTTCCAAGAAAGCCCTGACTTGTCTCTGGGTTTCAGGCATGGGCCATGATGCAATCACCTCTATTTTCACTTGGTTTGGGCGGGTTGGCCCCCCCACACCACATGTCCCAAATAAGCGACCTCTGCCATGGCCACCTGGCACTTTTCTGCCTTAATAGTCAGACCTGTGGCCTGTATTCGGCCAAACACCTCCCTCGGGTGTGTCAGGTGTTTCTCCCAGCTAGTGCTGAAGACAGCAATATCATCCAGGTAGGTGACTGCAAAGTCTTCTGCATCCTGCAACACTAGATTTACTAACTGCTGGAATGTAGCAGGGGCATTCTTCAACCCAAAGAGCATGACCTTGAACTCAAACAGGCCGATTGGGAAGATGAATGCTGACCTTTGCATAGCTCTGTCAATCCATTCCACCTGCCAGTACCCCTTTGTCAGGTCTACTGTAGTCAAGTTTTTGCCCTTCCCAGTTTGTCATGCAGTTCATCTGTGTATGGCACTGGGTGGGCATCAGATTTAGTGATGGCGTTAAGCCCATGATAGTCTACATAGAACCAAGTAGTCCCAACCGGTTTTGGTACAAGGACTACAGGTGAGACCCAGGGGCTGTGGGATTTCTGGATCACCCCTAGCTCCAGCATCTCCCCCACCTCCCTCCTAATGTCCTTGTGGACTGTCTCTAATACCCGGTAAGCTGTCCTATGTATGGGTGCTTGGGTCCCCGTGTCTATGTCATGCACCGCTAGCAGTGTCCATCAGGGCAAAGTCTCACAATATGGTCCTCAATTCTTGGGACTGTCCAGGTGTCAACTGGGATGACAGTGTGATGGTCTCCACAGATGACACCTGCTTGCTCTTGGCTTACAAGTCGAGAAGGGGGTCTTCCCCACGTAACTCCTCCCCAGGACTGCAAACTGCAAGTACCATGTCAGCCCTATTAAAATATGACTTCATCATGTTCACATGACACATCCTGTGAGTGTGTTTTCAGTCAGGTAACTCTACAATGTAATTAACATTGTTTACCTGCTGGACTACCTTATATCGCCCACCCACACAGCTTGCAGCTTGTTCTTCCAGACTAGGATCAGAACCATTACCTCCTGTCCTACCCCATACAAGCAAGCTCTGGCTCCATGATCATACCAGGTCTTTTGTTTCTTCTGGGCAGCTGCCAGGTTGCTTTGGGCCATGCCCTAGAGCCTTCAATGTCTCCCTGAATTTTAACACATGCTCCACTATGGGAGTCCCCTGGGTGGCATGCTTGCCTTCCCAGTCCTCTCGTATTAAATCTTGGAGCCCCCTCACCCTGCATCTGTACAAGAGCTCAAAGGGTGAAAACCCAGTCGACTCTTGTAGCACTTCCCTGTAAGCAAACAGCAGGTGAGGCAGGTATTTCTCCCAGTCCCACCCATGCTGTTCTACAAATGCCATAAGCATAGCTTTTAGGGTCCCATTAAATCTCTCTATGAGACCATTGACTTGTGGGTGGTAAGGCGTCGTGCGCCTCTGTACGACACCACGCTTCTCCCACAAACACTTCATTAGGTCCGACATGAAGTTACCCCCTTGATCAGAGATAACCTCCTGTGGAAACCCAACATGGGAGAAAATCCCCAACAAAGCATCTGCCATTTTGTCTGCCTTAGTGGAGGACAGCACGATGGCGTCGGGTAGTGGGTAGCATTATCAACAACTGTCAATATATACCTCTTCCCTGAGGAAACTGGGGTATTCAAAGGACCACAATATCCATTCCAACCTTCTGGAATGGCTCCTCTGTAAGTGGTAAGGGAATCAGGGCAGCCTTGGCTTTGCTTCCAGCCTTCCCTATTTCCTGATACCAGTGACAGGATTTGCAGTAGTCCTTCACCTGCTTGGTAATATTGGGCCAATAGAAATTGTGGGCTAAGTGCTGTGTAGTGCAAGCAAAGCCCAAATGTCCAGACATGGGAATATCATGAGCTACTTTGAGCAATAACCCACAATACTCTTGGGGAACAACAAGCTGCCTGCCCATCACCCCTCCCTCTGTCCTGATATCCTGTGTGTATAATAGTTTGTTGTCCCAATACACCCTATGCTTTCTGTCACCTCCTGTGTCCCAGCAGACTCTGCACAGGCCCTTAGCTTCTCTAAGCTAGGGTCTGTCTGTTGAGCTGCTGCTAAGTCTTCCACTTACCCAGAGCATGGGGCACATCCCCATCAGTTCCCAGGCTGAGGCCCATAGCCGTGGCAGTGGGAACTCAGTTTTACAACCTTCCCCTCCCCAGGCTGTGTCACCCTCCTCCTGACAGCAACCTTCAGTAGCAGTTGGGTTAACTGCCACTAGGGGAAGGTCCACCCCCCCATTATCACCCTCTTTTACAAGAGCCACAGGCTGGCTGGCCTCTCCTGTCTGAATTTCTGTGGGGTCCTGAAGATCACAGCAGCCCCTATTCTTTTGGCTCTGGGTTACAACACAAACCACTCCCTGTGGAACATCATTCCCCACAAACACATCCATAATGAGTTTGTCGGCCACAGCCACCTTCCGTACCCCTTCACCTGCATGTCCCCAGTCTAGGGTAACAATGGCTAAGGGGTATGTTTTCTTTTCCTCTGTGTAATCCCTCACAGAGACAAACTGGTTTGGCAGTATTTATTCAACCCCCACCAAATCCCCTTTCACCAGTGTAAGAGATGCTTCTGTATCCCTTAGCCCTCTTGTCTGTACCCCATTCACCGTGACTGGGTGAATGTGCCCCCTCATATTGTCAGGAGTAGCATCAGCGATACAGTGGGCAACTATCTCAGTTTGCGAAGGCCCTTTTACCTTCTAGGCCTTCTTAGGACACTGCCTAGAAAGATGGCCTGGCTGTTTACAATACCAGCATTTATCATTTTTATTGTCCCCAAACTCCCTTTTGGGCACCTGGGGGTTCCCTTCTTTTTGCAAGGGCACTGTGGCTTTTGGTTGTCCAAAATGCCCACTTTTCCCTTTGGCCCCTGAATTCTCTTAGGGAGCAGCCCTGCTTCGAGCATAGCAATCTGCCAGCTCTGCAGCCTCTTTGGCAGTCTCTGGATCTAGGTCCTCTAGCCAGAGCTTTAGTTCAGGTGAGCAAATCCAACAAAACTGTTCAAGCAATATCACCCCTTCAATAGCTTCAGCAGAATCTGCTTTAACCCCCTCCCACCAACGTTTTAAATAATAATGCTATTTAGTGGCTACTTCCTCAAAGCTCATTTCCAACCCCTTTCAGAGTTTCCGAACCTTTGCACTGTATGCATCAGGGTTCAGATCAATATTTTTTTAATAAAGTAGTTTTTAGCTTAGCAAAATCATTACTATCAAGATTATCCATCTCTCCCAATGTTTCCCTCCCCTTTCCAGTAAGTAGTGGACACAGTTGAAAGCTCCAGGTCTCTTTGGGCAAATTGGCCTGTATACAGACCTTTTCAAATGAATTTAAAAATATGTCCATATCTCTCTTTAAACTCAGCCATTAATTTTGAATTTAACTTGTACCCCAGTCCTGGAGTTTCAGACCCAACCCCACCACTTACCTGCTCGGGTGTTAGGGTTGCTGTCTGTTGGAGCTTCTGTTTTTCCAGCTCAAGCTCCCTCTGGCACTGCTGTTCATCTCTTTGGAGCTCTTTTTCTTCAGCCTCTCTCTCTGTCGCTGTCTTTCTTCAGCCTCTCTCTGTCGTTGCCTTTCCTGGAGTTCCATCTCAAACCTTTTTTGCTCCATCTCAAACCTTTTGTGCTCATTTTCAAACTGTTTCTCCTGCATGGGTAGCCTCCTCAGTTCCAGCTGTTTGTCTGTAGATAGCTCCTTCTCCTCTGGGCTCTGGGCATTTGGAGTCACCACCTGTGGCTCCAAGTGGGGTGACACTTCCTCTGTCTCAGCTGCTATAAGAGCCTCCATGAGGTGCTTTTTATTTTTGTTTTCACTAAGAATGCCCTTCTCCCCACAGATCTTCCTCAGTTGTTCCAGGGTCATAGTGCCATACTGGGAAAACATTCTTCTATACTACATTACTCTACTCAAAAAAAATGTAATTACTCTGCTCAAACAAACAAAAAAATTCAAACAGGATAGGGTCTTATTGTCTACAAACAAATTTATTTTCCCCTTTCCAAATACTGCCCTTGATTGTGTGGTTTTGTAAGACCATTCGTAATCCCAGTAGCTGGCACCAAATCTGTCACAAGCCAAACCCAAGGGCACAGTAGGACCTCCTGTTCACAGAAAGGACCCCCTCCCCCTTTTTACAGAACTCATAAGTAGTTGTAGGGTTCAGAAAGAATCACCAACCTTCCTTTTCCCAGTGGGAGAGTGGAAAATGGAAATGCGTACCTACCTAATTCTTGATCTTCTTGGGCGAAGTCTCCACCACTCATTCACTGATGGGATCTATGATGGGCGCTAGGACCCAGCAGGAGCAAACTTTGCAAAGGGCGGTGCCAGAGATGGAGCCATGAGCCTTGGCTCATGCAGCAATGATTATCTTGGCGTTGACCCTCCAACCGCCTCAGTATCTTTTTTCCCAGGAGGTGAAGCATAACTAACTTAGAAGGATAACCTAACAAAAACCGGACATAAGATAGTCTGGACAACCCGCATAAGAAGGGTCAACAAAGAAGTCTTCACAGCCTGAAGACTGAGGGAGTGAAGACCAACAACAGAGGTGCGCTCGGGGGATGATGGGTTGGAGTGTGAATGAGTGGTGGAGACTTCATCCAAGAAGATCAAGAATTACAGCAGGTATGTAATTTCCATATCTTCCTGGACATAAAGTCTCCACCACTCATTCACACTGATGGGAGAGTACCGAGCTAATAATCCCCAAGAGGGTGGCAGGAGAAACCAAGAGCTCACAAATTTAGGACAGAAGTCCATTAAGGATAGTCCTGCCAAATGAAAGATGTCATCTAGCATGGACATCCAGGGTATAGTGCTTGACGAAAGTATGCACTGAGCTCCAGGTAGTCGCATTGCAAATGTCTGCAATGGGCACATTACGGATTTCCACCAGGGATGCCATGACTGCTCTAGTAGAGTGAGCATGCACTCTGCCCTCCAGCTTAACTTGCACCATGGAATAACAGTGGTGAAGGCACGCCACCAGCCATGCCTAAATGCATCTGATAGCAACAGGTTGACCCAGCCGGGTCTCGCTGAAGGAAACAAACAGTTGTTGAACTTTGAGAATTTCTTTTGTCCTATCCAAATAGAAATGCAGAGAAGGGGTGGGAGTGGGTTGAGCCATTTTAATGGCTGACCTAGTCTTCTGTGTGGCCTCCAGAGCTTGCTCTACTTGAGGCCCGAACAGATACATACCGTCAAAGGGTAACGCCATGACCTGCTCTTGGGGATCATTCGTGAAGCCCGAAGTGCGTAGCTAGGAGTGACAATGGGTACAAATACATGCCGCCACCTGGGAAGCAGTATCGAAAGCATCCATAGTTGCTTTAACCTACTGGTTTTTGGACTCAGTACACCTGGTTATAGTCTGAAGTAGCTTTGAACTAGTGTCTGACTCGGGCACAGCTTCCACCATCTGTTTGAGCGAATGCCAAAGAACATACTCACATTGAGAGAAATAGCCCTGGTAGCTGTCAATACGCATACCCAGGGTGGAGGCAGCAAAGATTCTCTTACCTAAGGTGTCTATCTTATGAGATTCTTTGTTTACAGGCTGGGTTGTACATGCCTGAGGAAGAACGGTCTCATTATTCTCATTCTCTGCCAAGACTACAATAGGGTCTGCAAAGGCCTGGGAGGCCAAAATGGGTTGATCCTTGGGAGCAGCATACTTCCTGTCTATGGACAGCCACAGAAGGAATGAGAGCGGGATTATTCCATACCATCTGAGAGAGCATCTCAAAGGATTGTTGTACTGGGGGAGTTAAATCCATAGGGATCTCTGGGACATGTAGGTACTGGAGTCTCACAAGCTTCCCAGGATCGATATCTGTAGTCTAGAGAGAAAGAGTAGAATTAAACTTTTTCAGCAGAGACTTAAATGACAGGTCTTCAACCACAGGCTCTGTGGCAGGATTGATCCCTGCTCCTTCAACATCATCACCCAGTCGAAGATCTGGGTCAGGCACATATCATCTCCTGACAGCCCTTGAGGGACTGTATGAACAGGAAAGGAGGAAAATCAGTAGAAAATGAAGAAGAGAAAGGATTTGGAGTGAGAATCCTTGAAGGCTGGATGGCACCACACCAAGCCTCAGCGCCAAAGAAGAACATGACACTGATGGCAAGGGAGATGGCACCATCGGAAACAACCCAGCACATGGCGCCGACAGAGACCACGGTGTCGACAACCCCAGTGGTGCCAAGGACGGTGCCGACAGGAGCATCGGTGTTGGGGATGGCACCGACAGGCACTCCGGTGCCAAGGACAGCGCAGAGAGACCCATCAATGCCAAGAGCAACTGCAATGGCGCCGAAAGCAATCCAGGGCCCCGAAGACTTTGATTTGAAGAAAAAGAAGGAAGAATACCAGGAGATAAAGGCATCAGTGTGGCCACCTGTGCCGCAGCCATGTGAGGGGGGAAAAACACCTGAGCACGGAGTCGACGGCACCGAAGATGGCACTGCACGACTAGGAAGGTCCAACTGCCCTACCCGCTCCCCCAAAGGGCCAGAAGGCCTCAGAGTGACCGGGCCATGCAGCTGGACTGACCCCTGAGGCCATTGCTCCTTAAGAGTGGCCCACTGATGAAACTGCTCGTCAGAAGCCTTTTCAGTAAGTGAGGAAGGGCTCCGATGTCGAAGAGGTTGGTCACTGGAGACAGAAACAGGTGACTCCAGAAGAGGAGACCAGCATCTGACCCCAACGACCGACCATCGATGCACAGACATACCAGAAGGTGACCTCGAGTGATGCCTTCTCTTTTTTGACCTGCGGGCCGAAGAAGAGCTCGAGGCTGAACGGTGCCAAGAGTGTGACCATTTTCTTTTATGCTTCCGGGGGGACCGCCCATCCCCCCCAGGCATCAAACCGTCCATTGTCAGACCCTCCCTCCGGAAAGGGCAGCAGACCGGACCCAGCCCGGCTAACTGAACAGCTTTCACACGAAATCTCCCTAACGTCACTCGACCCGCTCATGGTCGACTCCATCAATGGAGGGCTGAAAACTTCTTTTTCTTAATAAGCAAAGTTTAAAAGTAAGCGGTGCTTATTTTGAGATAAATTACAAAACAATAAACTGAAAACTATGCTGCTAGTTTGAAGTTTGACTCCTGGTGGGTGAGCGACATCATCACTGAAGCACACTCAACGGCGGGAAAAAAGGCTATCCTTCTAGGTTAGTTATACTGCACCTCCTCGGAAAAAAAGGTACTGAGGCAGTTGGAGGGTCAACACCGAGACAGTCATTGCTGCATGAGCCGAGGCTCGCAGCGCTGCTCCTCGCGGCTCTATCTCTGGTGCTGTCCCTCTTGCAAAAAGTTTGCTCCTGCTGGGTCCTAGTGCCTCTGATGTAGAGCCCATCAGTGTGAATGAGTGGTGGAGACTTTATGCCCAGGAAGATCTATAGTTTTGAGTTCCTTTCACTCTGTACTATGTTCGGTGTTTGAATCTTACCACTGCCACCGGCAGCCTCTTGCCTAAGTAGTTTTGTAGGATAGCCGAGCGATCACTGTCTTCATTATCAAGTCACACAGTCTTTGCAAAATCCTTCTATTTAAAATGTTAGATCACACAATCAGACCCCAGGCAGAGTTGATAAGAAAATCATAAAAGTTTACTTAACTAAAAACAACATAGTAAATTCTACAATTTGGAAGATCTTTGAACTGCAGACAATACCAAACATAACGCTGAATGGTTCACAGAAAACACCATATACTGTTGTTCTAAACTATACCTTTTTCTGATGTTAGAGTCCAGAAAGATTAAATGTCCTTATGGAGATGAACATTCTCTCCCTGTAGGTGAAAGTTTATTAAGCAACAGTGTTTGTAGCAAGTTTGTGATCAAAGTCAGTTCTCTGAAGGTCCTTTAAAAAGGCTCCAGGTGCTTTCTTGGTGAAAAGTCTTGGTTTCCAAAATTCTGACTTAAAATCAGAATGTTTCTGTTCAGTATGTGAAAAGTCTAATTTCCACACACACAGGTCTGGTTTCAGAGGTTTTCCCATGCCTATGCATATACCTTTTTGTTTAAAAGTATATTCCAGCTTGATAAATTAGCTCTGAGATTCTTCAAAGTGCTCAGGCTCTTGACTCCAAGCTAAACTGCACTGATGTTCAAAATCTGTGTCTGATAAACACAGTCTGGTCATTTTCAAGACCCATCCACTCACTCTCTCCCCTGGGATGGCAAGCAAGTACAGATATTGAAGTGCAACAGTTTACCTTTTCCTGCTGGTGTCACTGTGGTTCCATGTTAAACCCCTGTACATCTGGTCCATGCATTTGGCTTGAACTCCTGACCCCTAGGCCATCTCGTTACCTCTTTCCTGTTACTGGAAAATACATGCCCAATTTTATCTAATAGTTTATGATTTTTCGGGTCATAAACCTGTCGGTCCCTTATCTGGAGAAGGACCAGACCCAACCTAGCTTTTACAGAAATTTTGGCTATTTTGTTTTACTCTTAAAAGCCTTTTAAAAGAGAGTGTCTTAACTCTAAAGTACATTACAGCACATACAATAGGAACATTACTAAAGGATATAGGCCTATCTGGCCACAGGTACCTCCTCTTGGTTGCTCTTTTCTGCTAGTTAGATAAAGGTGTTATGCAGTAGTAGAGCTGGAGGGTGTACCTACCCCCAGCTTCACCCTCCTAAAGCCACCATGGTCCATCTCTTCTACCTCTGTCTAGAGGCAGCAGACTTAGTGGCCACTGGTAGGGGCAGAAGGTCTGCTTTACCCTTGCCAGTTTGGCCCCAATTCCAGCATCCTCTGCCTACAACCCAGAAAGGTGAGTACATAAGGGACAGCACCTCACTCTCCAGAATGTTTCTCTACAGACTACTGCTCCACAACCATTGCACTGCACCTCTCCCATGATCCTTACCTTCCTTCTCTTGGTGTCTATGCACGTTCATTTTACCCTTCTACCTCATCACTAGTCTCTGTTTTTACTACCTCATCCTTTTTTCTACTGAAACTATTTCATAACTTTACCCTAGATACAGTGTATCCTGTTTTCCCATTTCTTTAACCTTCTTTCCTATTCCTATTTATGTCTGATTCAATGTTATATACTTTACTCGTGACCTCCCATTTCTATCCACTTTACCTAGGGAAGTTTTGGGCCCATCCCACTTCATGCTTTCAGGGGGCATGTTCTGACCTAGCAGCATGGCAGACATGCACTAGTCCTACTCCATTATGGCAGTAGTAATTCCATGACGGAAAACTATATCGTCTGAGGAAGAAAAGCATTTTCCTTACCTGGGCAGACTTCTGACACCTGATGGCTAGTCAATGACAGCAGAAAAAAATATAGCCTAGGGGTTACTGTAATGAGCTGTGAATGAGCTTGGTACATCCAGCAAACCTGGGTTTGATTCCCACAACCACCACTTGCATACCGTGACTCTGAGCAAGTCACATAACCTCCCCAGTGCTCCCAGGTCACCCCTGAAAACAGGTACTTGTGGCTAGTGGTCACAGAAAACAAAGCCAGCTTCCATTTTTTCCTGTGAGTGAAGAACACACACCATCAATGATTGAGGCCCGCACCTACTCACAAAGTTTGGCCACCGTGGGAGAAAGGAACAAAGAAAAGGAGGCAGAGTCATGGCTTCACTACTGGCCATGACAGTTAATCTTCAGAACAAGATGAAGGCTGACTTTGAAAATATTACTTCACAAATTTGCATCTCAGGGTACAGTGTCGGCCTCACTGAGACCACCAGCTTGCATAATTCCTGTCCCAGAGAACTGGAGTGACACCTGAAAGACATGGTCATTTACTTCTCAGAGAAAGGGCTTGTACAAGTAACAAACAGGAACTGCTTGAGAGGGTCGATGGCCAGGAAAATAGAAGGGACACTCCAGCCTGAGGATTATAGGATTGCCAGAAGGCTTGCAAGGGAAAAATCCTGCAGCTGGTATTCAGAAATGACTGGTCGAGCACCTAAAACTGAGATCTGAGGTGATGTAATTTGAAATAGAGTGAGCCCACTGTACTGGATCCAAGTCCAAGCCTGGAGAGACACCTAGGAACATCCTAGAAAAGTACCTCAGGTAGTCTGATAAAGAAAAGACAGAGTGGCAAAATTGAGGGGTCCACTGTGAGTGGAAAATGGTGCCATGCTTGTCTTTCAGGATTATAGTCACCAGTTACTACAACAAAATAGACAGCAGTTTAGGCACTTGAAAGCAGCACTCCACCATAAAGACTGGGAATTTGCACACTGCTACCCATCTTGACTGAGAATCTCCAGGCCTGGATGACTGCCACGCTTTTTCATGAGCACCCGAGAAGCAGAAGAGTTTGCAGCATGGAGAGACACTGAAGTGGCAGGCCAACAGTCAGTGCATTCCACCAGACTAGTGACCTGAAGCCAATTGTGTAAGTAACTATTCATTAACCTAAATCCGAGTTTCCTTTCTCCCTTCTAGCACCACTGCCGTTACTTACCAACAACCCTTACTGACACTAGAGCCTCTTCCTCCACCATCCACTTGGAGCCTCATACAGGCCATTCAGCAACATGCAACCCACTTAGCAATTTGTACTTTGTGCCCCTACTTACATAGTTGATGAATGTGATCATTTCGTGGTAGTCCTGGTGGCAGGGCCCACACCCAAACGCCAGTAATGAGTGTACCATTGCTTTTACTGCAGCTCTTCAGCATGGTACTTATGGATCCCCCAAATAGATACTAATAGAATGAGGATGAGTAGTGGTAGGGGAATGGGATGAAAAGCCACTTGGGGGGGACCTGTGTGCTGCCATGTGGTGGGTGCATTGTGCTTGGCCTGTCATCCCCGGATCAGATCAAAACTTTTCTCGACCTCATATTTGGATGTAGGCTGCTGAAAACAGAGAAGTGGTTTGACCTTTTTGAGCTGCCCATGACTGAACGTCCCCCCCCCCCTTGACTGTATGGTGGAGTGAACTTGATCCACGTAGGGCATGCAGGTGTCAGTGAGGGGAGAGTAATGGATTATACAAGTGGGGCTGCATATTACTGTTGCAGTCATCACTCAGCTTCATATTTTCCCGCCTAGACACTAGACTTGTTCGACGTGACTGCCTCTGTATGCAGACATATATACAGCACTATTCTTTGATCATTTTGACACCATTTTCTTGGAGTCTATACAACTCATTATTCTGACCTAGAACACTTCAAAATTATCTTGCCTCAGAGCAAGCCATGTAAACAAATTAAATGTTCATGTTATTTATCTGGTTAGCTAAGCAAGGGCCTCTGAAACCTCTCTGGGGCTGGACGAAAACCAGTCATTTGCCATCTCCTATTGTTTCATAATGTTGTCTCTCTCAATGTCATTCCCAATCAACCTAGCCCATAAAGTTTTTCAGGGAAGATGGACAGAGTTTGTTCTGGCTTGGTGGTGGGGGAAGCGCATTAGTATAATGGATCCTCAGTTTGAATATTTCATGTTCTTGATCATTCTGGGGGATGGGTGGTTGGGTGTGGCTATATATATGGGTTGTTGAATGGTTTATTTTATATATGTTATAGTTTGTTGTATTACGTGAAAATGGTCTCACAATATTTCTTGTAATGGGAGCTTGTTGCATTACTTGCTCGATGTAACTCCCGTGGCTCAGAGGGGGCAGTGTGTAATGAAGGGAACATGGATCATCATAACTTGTCTTGACTATGGCTGATAATTGTGCATAACATCCTGGAATGTCAACAGGGTTAAAACATATTGTTAAAAGAAAGGGTGCTAACTAAGGTGCATAAATTACACACTGATACACTACTACAGTACTTCAGGAGACACACGTGACCGAGAGGAAGCTTCTAAGATGGCAAAGAACTGAGAAGGTGAATGGATTGGGGCATGTTAAATGCAGAGTCTAAAGGCACTGACATCTGGTTGTGACCTCAATTTCCAGGGGTTATTAAAGCTTCCAAGATTGACTCCAGAAGGAGATATATACTTTGGTCAGACTGATCTGCCTGATGGCACCACTATCTCAGTTGGATCCATATTGGCCCCATTACTGGAGGCTGATATTTTCGGTAGGCTAGCAGTGGATGTGGCACCTTGGGAGAAGACTAACTGTGTCAGTGACATAAGTTTTAGCTTGATCAAGCACTGCCCCGGTCACCCCTTCGGCCAATGCTAGGGCATTAGGCAACTGAAGGACACCTATGGCCTAGTAGACATCTGGAGGCTGAAAACCCCCACAGGCTGGGCCTGGGTGTAAAGTTTCTGTTCATACTCCCATTCCTGTTATGGTCATTTGGACATAATCTTGGTCACTGGTACAGTGGTCTGCTCCATAACACTTGTAGGTTATGAACCCATCTTGGTATCCGGACATGAGCCTGTCACGCTTGTAGTTCAGACTGATGGACAGGTGGCATCTCCGAGGGTTTGGAGACTGGACCTGGTGTTGCTCATACAGAACAAATTCAAGCAGCATGCCTCCCAAGCCAATACAGACTTTGCACTTAACAACAAAAAGAGGGATACATACCACACCACTTGCTGGTAAGCCTTAAAAGCTTACCTGAGGGGCCAGATCATCTCTTTTGCTAGCTATAGCAAAACATAACTCACAGCCAAACAGCAAGAGCTAGAAATAACATAAAACAAATGAAATGGACTATATGGCAAGCCAGGGCCCTAACCTGTACTACAGGCTTTAGAAAGTAGTGTGTGAATACAACACCATGTTCACCGTGGCCTTGGGAAGAAACATACTGCTCACCAGGGCTGACCAGTATTTTGAAGGGGAGAAGGCTGGGAAACTCCTGCCATGGCAGCTGAGAAGGAGGGAGGGTGCCCACACAATAGCCCGGATCAGAACTCAAGGAGGCTGCCTTGAAGTTAACACATCTGCTATAGAAACCTCCTTCAGCTGCTTCTACAAGAACCTATATACAACCAGTCACGCCAACCCTGACACAGTTTGACCAGTTCTTTCATAAGGCACCCATATTCCCTTTGGATAGGCAGACCTCAGACAGGCTGGATTGACCACTGGGTGTAGCAGAGATAACAGCGGTAGTGAGGGCACCTGGCAGGGGGCAAGGGTAAGGCCCCAGGTCCTGATAGACTTCCACTTGATTTCTTTAAAACAACATAGTAGCTGAGTGTCTGGGCTCTGGATGTCTGCCTCCTCCATGCGATCAGCCACAAAAAATGAGTTTTTCTCAACGGTGTTCCACCTGGTTAAATAAAGATTTTGACTGATTGATTGAAATAGGGTAAGGACCATACCCTGTGCTCACCCTATCATCCAATCTCTCTTCTCACTGCTTATTACAAGAGAACAGCAAAAGTTCTAGCCATCTGAATTGAAACAATGCTGCCTGATATTATTCATCCTAACCAGTCTGGGTTTGTCAAGGTGCAACAGGGGAAGCATATCTGGTGTACTCTAAATGTATTTCAGCGGTGGGTGAGATATGCTGGTAACCATAGGGCGGTGGTCCTAATGCTGGATGCCGAGAAGGCATTAAATCATACAGAGTGAGGGTACATGTTCGAGACCCTGGCTAAGTACAAATTTGAGACACAGTTCTGCAATTGGGTGAGAGCTCTGTACCATGAACCCAAGGCACAAATACTTTTCAATGAGGGATTAATCACTCAGTTCAGCCTCACTAGAGGAACTCACCAGGGCTGCTCTCTCTCCGCCCTTTTGTATGTTTTGTCATTACAGCCCTTGGCAGTGGCAATAAGATCATACTTTGACATACAGGGACATGAGGTAGGATTAAGGCAGAGAAAATGAACAGAAAATATTCCTAGATGACATGCTTCTGTACTTGCAGGAGTCTGAACACAGTTTAGGTATAGTAAAAACACTGCTAGAGGAATATGGCCCACTTGTGGTGGGTCACAAGATTAACTGGAGAAAAAGTGAGCGCCTACACGTAGGAAAACATAACTCTGTCCAGTTAGTCTCTAACTCCCTGTGTGTTCAGGTGGTCCCTGTCATAAAATACCTGGACATCAATATATCCAGGTTGGTCTCTGCCCTGTATAGGCTAAATTATGCTCCACTTCTCGGCAAGATCAAGGACAGGTATGATCAATGGAGGTCCCTGCCCTTAACATTAATAAGCAAAGCCAAAGTTCTCAAGATGTGCACCTTCCCCGAGTGTCTTTCTTTGTTTTCAAGCCTCCCATTCAAACTTCCTCCATCTTTTTTTCCAAAAATCTGGACTCTGTTGCTTCCTGTGGTGTGGAAAGCTGGCCTGAAGGACATAATGCAAGGGCCACTGAAAGATGGGAGGGTTGCCCTACCTAATTTCAGGCTCTACATCCGGGTCTCACAGTTGGCCTTCATGACAGGTTTAGATGTGGCATCTCCCCCAGCTTGGCAGCAACCAGAAGAACTGGGACTGGTATATCCATTACTGAGTGGCCTGCTGTCACCGTCATTAAGTAGTAAGAAGGGAGAGGAAGGTCACTCATGTTTTCACTGAGGCAACCCGGAGTGCCTGGATGAAAAATACACAGCCACTTACAGCAGAGGGCAGTGAACTCCAGGGAGGCTCTGCTAATAGGCCGGCTTAGGGATTCTCCTGAGTATAATGTCTTCACACACCAGGTACTTTTCAGGTGGCAAAAAATGAAAATTACGTACCTACCATAATTCTTGATCTTCTCTTGTATCTTCACCATTCATTACTGTTGGGTGTAAGCCAAATGCACGCACCCACCACGGGAGCTTTTTTTGGGGGAGGTGGCGACAATGGCGCCACCCACGAGCAGAACGCACTACGTGGTGTGCGAGGGGCGGCCGTTAGGCACCACGGACTCCTCCTCCATCCCAGTTCTGTAAAGCCAGAGAGGTGAAAATAGGTTAGGAAAAGAAGAGTGAGACAAGGAAGCCGAGGGATAGACAAAGGAAAGCAAATAAACTGAAAAAGGAATATGCTGGAGAAAGGACAGAAAAGAAGAACCCTACCCTAAGGGACCGCAGGGCTTCACTCCTCAGGCGTCTCTTAGAGATGAAAAGATAAGGGTAGAAGAGAAGAAGCAGAAGAAGAGGAAGAAGACAAAGAAAAGGATAGTAAGAAAGAAGGGGAGAAGCTGCCATGACCATTGGGAGAAACTGGCCTGAGCTTACCAGTCCTAAAAAGACTGAGGACAAGAGAGCAAGGATCCCTCTTGTTAATGGTTGCTTTTAAGTGGCGCAATGAACCATCTGAACAGCTTGTTTTCAAAAGGCAGATTTTCCTTCCGACCTAGCTATCCACTTAACCACAACCTAAGCCAAGAGCTCACAGATTATCCTTAAAGGGGAAAAACATTATCTGTTCCAAAGAGGAGAGAGCCCCGACTAGGTGAAGGAAAAAATTAGGGTATAGCCACATGACCGAGCATTACTACAGGAGCCCCTGCAAGAAGGGCACGACATATTTGTGTAGAAAACAGAAAAAGACAGGGAAGGAAACTCATTCTGACTCCCCAGGAGTGTCTTAAGAAGTACAAGCTGTAGGGAAAAAAATCCTGAAGATGGAGAAGCCCCAATTCTGGGGACACCACGCTAAAGAGAATCAGACAGAGTTCCCTCAGAAGGTGGGGTGAACCCTACTCACTCTGCTCTCGGGATGAACTCTCTGTGACTTCAGAGAAGGAACAAAAGGTCCTGAGGTACCATGGGTACTCAGCCCCCAGTTGGCCTCCAGGGGTGGAGGGCAAGCAGGGCAGGGGAGACACCCAAGAAATGAGGCCCATGAGGGGAAGGTGAGCAGGATTCAGTAATGAATGGTGAAGATACAAGAGAAGATCAAGAATTACGGTAGGTACATAATTTTCATATCTTCCCTTGTCAATCTTCACCATTCACTACTGTTGGATGAGTACCAAGCCCCCCAAAGGGGGCCTAGCACAGCCCTGACGGAACATGACCCTCAGTCTCCTGTTGGTGGAAAACAGGAAGAGGAGACCCTAGCTGTACTAGACTGACAAGTCTAAGGTTGAGGAGCGCTAGGAGGTGTCCCTGAAGATAAGGGGATGAAGGGAGCCCAGAAGAAGTCTCAGCCTTGCTGGAAAAGACGGGTCCCCGGAAGGCAGAGCGGATCACCCCACGTCAGGCCAGGGTGACAATCTTGAGAGATGAAGCCATGCCATCCATCTAATACAGATCCCTGTCCCCGCAAGCCTGGAAGCCACCTCACTGGCATCATAAGATGCCCTTGCTTGGTGCCTTGCCAGTTTCAGACCTATGGCAGAGTGGGCAATGGCCTGTCGAGATTGCTCCAAATCAGGCAGTAATAGAAACATAGAAACATAGACTTTGACAGCAGATAAGGACCACTTGGCCCACCCAGTCTGCCCATTTCCCTACCTACTGGATAAGCTGCATATTCTAGTTAACCAACAGCCTACTTCCTGCCACCCCCACTACAATTGCCTTATGTCTGTCCCATGCATGTTTGAATTCCCCCACTGTTTTAGACCCAACAACCTTCCCAGGAAGGCGGTTCCATGCACCTACCACTCTCTCCATGAAAAAAAATTTCCTCCCACACCCCTGAGCCGTCCCCCCTCTATCTTTAAATTGTGCCCCCTTGTTCTTACACATCTCTTTTCTGAAAGATGCTACCCTCCTGGACTTTGTTGATTCCCTTCAGGTACTTGAACGTTTCTATCATGTCCCCCCGTCCCTCCTTTCATCAAGGGTATACATATTAAGCTCTCTCAGTCTCTCTTCATATGGTTTCTGATGCAGACCCTGCACCATTTTAGTTGCCCTCATCTGGACTGCTTCCATCCTGTCTATGTCCTTGCGTAGATGAGGTCTCCAAAACTGCACACAGTACTCCAGATGGGGTCTCACCAACTGTCTGTACAGAGGGATAACCACTTCCCTTTTTCTACTTGTGATGCCCTTTCCTATGCATCCCAGTATCCCCCTGGCTCTCCTTACTGACTTCTCACATTGCTTACCAACCTTTAGATCATCTGATATGACTACCCCCAGGTCCCTTTCCATTTTTGTTGTTGTTAGTACCTCCCCTGCTATTGTGTACTCTCTCCTGGGTTTTTGTTTCCCAGGTGCATTACTTTGCACTTCTTTGCATTGAATCTAAGTTGCCATATGTCTGACCATTCCTCCAACCTTGCCAAGTCCCTTCTCATCCTTTCTACCCCCTTGTGTATCAACTCTGTTACAGATCTTTGTGTCATCTGCAAAGAGGCATACCTTTCCCTCCAGACCCTCTGCAATGTCACCTATAAAGATGTTAAAGAGGACTGGACCCAGTACTGAGCCCTGAGGTACTCCACTAGTGACCCCTTTCTTTGGAATGTGGTCCATTCACTATTACCTTCTGTGTCCTGTTTTGTAGCCAGTTTGCTACCCAGACTACCACCCTGGGACCCACTCCCAGGCTGGCTAACTTGATTATTAATCTTTTTGTGGGATCAGGTCAAATGCTAGCGCATGAGCTAGCATTGACCACAAGTGCCTGCTGTAGGCAGTATGGTGTGCCTGATGTGACGCATTGCACATCAATGTGCGAGTGGAAGAGAAAACCCAGGTGGTAGGCACTGAAATCGCTGAGGAATTCACACGTCTGCCGCTCAGTACTGTCCCTGCAAACATAGGAGAGACAGAGATCTCGAACTATCCTTGAAAGAAAACGCTGATATTCAGTGAAATCAGCATCAGAAGATAGATAACTGTTGAGTTCCTCTTCCTCAGAAGAGGAGTCGAGGAGGATGAGAAACTCAACTGTTCAGAAGACTCCTACGGTGGAGGGGATGGCAAAAGACCCACTCATCCATGGCCCTGACATATGATGGGAAGGCCGCCACAGTGGATCTGAACGTCTCCCAGGTTAAAGGCCCTGTAGGACCCACATGGCCTGAGGGGGAGGGGGCAGAGGGATGGGAGATGGGCACCTGCAGGGAAGTTCCTGACCTCTACCAGGTTCTGGAATCCAGGAATGAAGCCCGAACTGGAGGGATTCCTGAGATCAAACCGGATTGCAGAGAAGGAATCTGAGGTTGTGAACTCCAGAAGAGCCCAGATGGGGAATGTCCTGTGACACACCTGGGTTGCATGTGTCCAGAAGGGCAACCCTCCACACTGCCACTCGAGGGTAACCTGGAGCCCAAGAAGGAGAGTCAAGGCTCAGCACTGCGGCTCCTTCCTATGCCCCATAGGGTGGCAGGAGGCGCGCTGCCCCTCACCCCAGCCCAACCCCTCAGACCCCAGTCTCAGAGCCACCACCCTCAAAATACACCAGGCCACCCCCGGCCAAGGGGTCTTCAGGAGAAGACTGCTATGGAGACTCAGGGATAGGGCTGCTGGGCCACCTGGCACCACGTCCCACAGAGACCTCCGATCCCGAAGAATCAGGGAGCCAGCTTGGGTCCAGGTCTGAGTCCTCCCCCGCTGAAGAGAAGGTGACCAGAAGAACCTCAATGCTAGCCACCCCTGGAGATTCTCTCTTGACTGCACCATGAACGGCACCATCCTGGGACATGGCGCCGCCAACAGCGCCGGCCAGGTCCACCACACCGCTCACAACCCGGAGCCCAGAGCAAGCCCACCAATGGCTCTGGCTGAGTCCCAGGCACCACGCACAGTGCTGGAACCCAAAGCAGCTTCACCAGAGGAGATGCCCACAGCACCAGTGCAGAGACCCGGACAAGCATCGCACTTGGCACTGCCTCGATCACCAGCGCCAGGAACGGCACTGGGATCCAAGACAGCACCACAAGGGCAGTGTTGAGGGTCCACCAGTACTGGACCTAGCAACCATGGGCCATGACACTGGGGGAGCGTGCACCTCAGAGGAAGTGACTGCCAGGGTGGTGTCAGTAATGTGACCCCGGGAGGGACCGTGCTGCTCCTCTGACACCGCAGAAGAGGCCTCCTCCTTGGCAAGGCTAGAAGCTGAGGAGGCCTCCTCCTCACGAGCCATATAGACCCATGAGGGGACCCGGAGGAAGGGCCTAAAGTTCTGGCCTGGGAGGCCGGGGGCAACGTCATCCTCTGAAAGTCGGCGGAGCCTGGCCGACTTTGAACGCACGGATTTCCATGCGCAGCAGTCCATGGAAAACAGGCATCACATCTATCCATATCGGTTGGGTCCCTGGCACCAAAGGCAAACATCATGCCAGTCTGTAACAGAAAAGTGCAGGCCACAGGAGCACCGACGCATGGGGAGCGACCCACTTTAGACTTGCATTTAGCTCCCGAACGGGCATGATGCAAAATAAACTGCAAAAACAGCAATAGATCCTGTCACCATCAAAAAAAAGAAAATGAAATGGTCTTACCGGTTCAACAGCATCGGGATAAAGAACCAAGATGAGGAGTTGTCGAAATCAGCATCGAAAAACGAGCAACGTAGTAACTGTCTTAACTCTTGCAGCAGGTGTGGCCTCGATGGTGGGAGAAACAGAACTGGGATGGAGGAGGAGTCCCCAGCACCTAACAGCCACCCCTCGTGCATCACATAGTGCGTTCCACTCATGGGTGGCGCCGTCAGCGCCACCTCCTCCCCACCCAAAAAAAAAGCTCCCGTGGCGGGTGCGTGCATCCAGCTTACAACCAACAGTAATGAACAGTGAAGATTGACAAGGGAAGATCTGGGCATTCATACTGTGGAGCACCTCTGGGAAGGAAAGAATATGCTCTCCTTTGGAGAGCTACAGGCTCAACATTGCATCCAGTTGGGGGATTTTCTTGCCTACTTGCAGGAGTATAACTGGTTGTGAGACAAGGGTCGGGGGGCCTGGGCATAGCCAAGTACACCGCTACTGAGGCCATTTACTACAGGCCCCAACCTGGGACACGTCCACTGACTGTATTTTATAGGCTAGCATCAGGAAAGAGAAGAGACCCTACCAAAACCATAGGGAAATGTGGGGAGAGGACTTGGGTGTGTACATTGATGCACACACCTGGAAAGCAGTTACTGAGCTTAATGAAAAATATTCTTGCAGTAATCAGCTTAGGCAAATACAACTTAATTTCTCACACAGAACATATATAATGCCTGTCAAACTGCATGCCTACAATAGTAAAAGTCTACTGTATGTCCCAAGTGTCAGGTTGAGGATGGTACTTTCTACCCATGGCACTGCTGTGTAAAAGGGTTTTGCCTTTCTAGAAAGAAGAGCACAGATTAATATAATCAGTTTTGGGTATTGCTCTCCTGTATACACCATTGGACTTCATGCTGGGAGCAGAAAATGGCAGGCCTCAGAAGCCTGAGCAAAAATATCTCAGAATCTTGCTCTGGTCACTGCCCACAAGACAAATGCCCAGTACTGGATGGGCTCGGACCATCCAACTGTGGCACACTAGAACAAGAACCTTTTCCTGTGCTGTAAGCTGGAAAGAATGCAGCTGAGTGCCTAGGGGAAGGTGAACTGTTCCACAAAATCTGGCAACCCCTGGTCAGGGCCACCGAAGCAGATCTCTTCCCCTATTAAGGAGGCACTGGATTGCTCCCTGATCAGTTATCTTGCACAGGAATAGATTATGCCTGCCAGGTCTTTATTAAAACTTGTCAGGTGTATCATAGAACACCCCACCCCAGAGCCCACATAGGCTTAGACATGATACCAGGACAACCCATTATGGGATCCAAACCTCACTATGTAATATTATATGACAGTATGACCCATTTACTATGAATTGTATTATACTTTTGTTTTAACTTTGATTGATTAATGTATATTTGAGTACTTATGCTTTATGTCAACTTATTTTCTCTGAAGTAATTTTATTTTAATGTCTGTTGCTATGTTATAAATTGAAAATTTAAGAAAATATGTTTACAAGAAAAAATCATGCCTTCTTTTTTAATAACAATTTGTAAACAGATCAGTGGAGTTGCCATGGGCACCTGCTTGTTAACCAGTTTGGAGTCAAGGAACCTGTCTTACATCCTTCCCAGAGACTGCACTTGGCCGTTACAAGTGCTGTAGCAGTAACAGTAGAAAGGCTGCCTCCTGCACCTTCTTTGGCACTTTTACCACGTGCCACCCTTCTCTTCAGTGTACCACAGAGGTATCCTCCTCCATGCTACCCCTGCATAGCAAGGTCTCTGCAAATAAAATGTATGGACAAAAAACAACAGAGTGCTGTGTCAGTATGTACACAATACTGACTTAAAACCATCTGTCCATACCTCTCCAGTGTACCTGATATTTGGGGACAGCCCTGATTTTGTATTAAAAATATCCTTTGCCTGTCCAGAAACTGGTATTTTGGTCGATGATGACAGAGGATGTCAAAGTAGAAATCAGGGCTGTCTCGGCACAGTGGTAATAGCACTACTGTTATGGCACTGGCCAATCTGAGTTTGACATTGAGCCTGGGTCATCGGAGGCCAGCCAGGCATATAAGGATTGAGCATTTCAGGGGGGATGCTCTCTTCCTCCATGGATGGATGGATGACTGCTGTCCTCACTGCAAGTGACAGTGCAGCTGAAGGGGCTAAGTGGGAGGGACAAGATGTCACCTAGGGACCTGTCACATGCACACAATATGTATGCAGGTTCATTGGTCCATTCTGCATGCTAATGTCTTCCGGGGATGCACGCCAGAAAATGGAAAAAGAGACCCTGGAGCCCACTTCCTGGAATCCCCATATCTCCAAACCAGTCCCCATTGCCTCATCCCATGCCTGACCCAGGGCATACCAGGGGGTACATCCCCTTCCCTGCACCCCACCAAAGGAAAACCAAGGCTTCTGGAGGGCTGGTGGATGTAAGATTTGTGAGGGCAGGGGAGGAAGTCCTGGAGGGTTCCAGTGGGAGCCAGTGCCCATGAAAGAAGGGGAATAAAATATGAATTAAAGGTGCAAATAGATAAAATCTGAAATTAAAATCTAGTTCCCCTTCACAAAATGTGTTTTTCTGAAAACTATTTATTCTAACAGCTTTCTGAGTTAATGTTACCAAGTTCTAAAATGTGTCCCTAATTTGATCAGTTACCCCTGATTTTAGTAGTTTTTTTTTCTTCTTTTGATCATTTCCCCCTGATTTTGGCCATTTACCCCAGGTTTTTATTAGCCTTGTCTCTGATGTGTAGATCTGGTAAATACAGTAAAAGGACTGTAGATCATGAGGCTGAAAAGGTATTCATCTATCAATTATAAACCCACTGACTGACATTACTTTTTCTCTTCCACTGCTCCCTTCTCCCTAACCCAACTCTTTATAACCAAAGGTTGGGCAGGTTGTGTGCAGCCTGGGACTGCCACTTGGCCTGCATGGGTCCCAGGTCCCTGTCCTGAGCCCAGGGACACAAGATGTGTACAGGCTTTAGGGAGGCATAAGGCTGAAGCATGCAGTGCTCGCTCATCCATGGTAGCTTATTGGGAGTTTTGCCTCACCAGGGTAGGGAGGTTGATGTGCTTGGTAGGCTCACATGCCCTAAGCCTATTAACCTGCTATGAGCGGATTGAGGCCAGAAACACATGATCCACAATGCATGGAAACGTGCAAAAGTTCTTTTACTGTATTTACCAGAGTACACCAACAGGTTAGAAGTCTTTGTGCATGTACAATATATATATAAATAGAATAAAGTATGGGTTGGGGTGTGTAACGAGAAGTTTACACACACCTGAGGGATTAGATGTTACATAAACCCGAGAGAGAAGCTTGAGGGGTTTATGACTGGCATCTAGCCCTGTGGGTGTGTGTAAACTTTGAGGTTAACCTCCGATATTTTATTTTATATAATTGAGTTTCCATTTTTCGCCTCAGCAATTATATAAAATAAAATAAATTGCTGTGTGGTCTGGTCACAGCCTGAGGTTCACAGTGACATTCATCTTTTTTACATTCATTTAGAAGTTTTTGCCAGGGGAAAAAAAAAAAGAATGTTGTGGTAGGTTTAAAAAATAACTTACTGCCGAATCCGAGTGGCGGTTTAGTGTATCTTTGCTGTTTGGAGAAAAAGGAAGTGGAGAGCGGTCAGCAACAAGTGCAGTGGGCGCTATGCAAAGTGAGGAAGCCGTGTGTGTGTTTGCTGTAATAAACACTCCTTTATTATAGCAAATTACATCACAGTTTCCCTATAGGAAAAAGGGAGACCAGTAATTTTTATATATATACACATATATACACACACACACACACACACACACACACATATATATATATATATATATATATATATATATATATATATATATCTATACACATACATATACACATACATATACACATACATATATACAAATATACACTTATAATCTAAGTATGTTTAGACCAGAGGTTGGTTACCACCCAAATTTATCAGTTTATACAATTGAAATTGTTTAACTGACAATGTATTACAGCAAAGGACGGACTCCCCCTTTTTGCTCTGTTTGACATTAAAAGGGAAGTAAGGTCATTAAGATCCAACTGTAGCACAAAACTTGTTACTCCTAGAGTTTCCACCAGTATGGGACAACATGCTTTTACAGTTTGTGCAGCCAATAGCTGGAATATATTACCTGTTTTTTTTACAAGACGCCTTAGCCATGCAGCCTTTAAATTGCTTTTGAAGAAATAATATCATAGCCAACTTCTTCATAATTGTTCTTGTGAATGTTAAGTTTCCACGTGCGTATTGTCCTTTTATGTAGTCTTGTTGTAATACATAGGCTATTGTATATAGCCCCAGGTCATGTATGAAAAAGGGCCTTTGGCTCATTGCACTTACCTGATAAACAAAAGTTTAAATACAAAAAATAAATAAAAAACAGGGGATCCGGCAGGTCCAGCAGTACAGGTAACTCTTAATAGTAATATCCAAATGGAACTACAACCTAGCTGAAAGTACCTTGACCTCTAGGATATGTCAAAGGGGAACAGCCAGAAATAAGAACACATACCCAAGTGTGGGGCTGGCCCCAATTTGCAGTTAATGAGCAGAAACATTTTTTAATTACTGTTCACTGTAGTATAGTAGATTGTACCAGGCTGATGCTGCTGACTCCCAAGCTGCCATTTGCTGTAACCAGAAATCCCAGAATCACCTGCAGCTGATGTCAGAGCCGGGATGCAGCAGTGGGAGATTCAATAGCGTCTAGTGCATGTTAGAATTTTCATACGCTCTGATCTTTTGTTTGTTGGTCCTACTGTCCTCCTGGGGCTAATTACAGTCACAGAGGACTGTCCTTAGCCCCAGGAGAGCAGCAGGATTGAAACATCTCATCTAAGCACATAAAAGCTCTAACATGTACTGCAAGCTACTGAATCTCCTATTGGTGCAGTCCAACTCTGACATCAGCTGCAAGAGATGCTGGGATTTCTGCTTACAGTACATGTCAGCTTGGAAGTCAGCAGAATCAGCCTGGTACAATCTACAGTACTGCATTAAATAAGTAAAAAAACAAATTTTGTTACACAAAGTGCAAAGTGGCACCCACCCAACAGTTGGGTGTGGGCCTCTTAGTGCTGACTGTTCTCCTTCAAATTACGGGGAATAGGTACAGGTGATGTGTCATATAATAAAGAATCCATCTTATCAATCTGTTGTTAAACAAGTATAGAATAATGCACAGGGACTGTGCAAAATAAAAAATATATGCATACCCAAGGTATGGAATGCTACATAAACTCAGACAGCTAAGCTTGAGGGGTTTATAATAGCATCCCACACTGAGGGTTCTAAATAAAATTCCAAGTTTTACACAGTCCCCCAGTCATTGCTGGGCTTTTTTTTTTTGCTGCAAGCCTCCTCTCTCACCCCCATGGAGTAGGTCACAGCCTCAGTTCCATACAGGCTGGGAGATGACAGTGCCATCTGGCACTTTCACTTTCCAACCATGTATATTGCAGCAACTTAAGTGTGCACATGGGCTCTTAGGGAAACCAAGTGCACAAGTGCCGTTATAACCAGCTGGTTATACTGGCGAAATATAACCGGGTTTCCGTATGAGAAAAAACAAAGCCCAGTTAAAACATGTTAATAAATGTTAAATCTGTATTTATAATTACAAAACAATGATGTGAATAAGGTTCTGGCTGCTTTTTATTTCTGTATGTATACCACAGAAACACAAATTTAAAGTATAAAGAGTATCTGGAATGTTGTGAAATATACATTTATTGATTGATTTAAAAAATGTGACGATTTAACATTATGCATAACCTGTACTATACTCCAGCCAGACTGCACAAGATGGGCAAGTTATCATCATCTACTTGTAGCAGGTGTTTAGCTAAGAGGGGATTTGTACCACGTATGTGGGAGTGTGCTATGATTCAGCCCTTCTGGAGGGCAATTTGCACCTCACTACCATCAATATTAGACCTGGAGCTCCTCTTTACACGAAAATTTGTCTGTTAAACAGTTTCCCCAGAAGCGAGATCAGACAAAAGAAATTATACATGGCTATCATATCAGCCACGGCCAAAGCGGTTATCCTTAGACATTGGAAGGGCGGCTTCCGTTCCACCAATCCTAGAATGGCATAAGGAAATCATAATGGCGTTACAACTAGAGCAACATATAGCCAGAATGAACAACAGGATCAATTCTATGGCTCCAAATGGGGCCTGTTGGATGCAGTCTAACCACTGGCAAGCTTAACCTCTGGCCGTCGGTAATGTCCTGTTGCTAGATGTACTTTCCAGTGCCCTTGTTTCTTCCTTCTAATGTGTTTGTATAATGTTTCAATGTGGCTGTAGATGCTGCTGGGGTGTGGGGTGGTGGGTGAGAATGAGTTGGGGATAAGTTTTATTAGACTACTTTGCTAAGTGTCTTGTCAATTTTTGTGGTTCTTGTTTCAACGAGATAGTTGCTATTAACATGTATTCTTGGTAATGACTTGTTTGACTTGTAACTGTTAGACTGAATAGATTGGCACTTCTCATGTAATATCAATATGCTACTAAAGTAAATTGAATAAAAAAAAAATGTGATGACCAGGACAGGCTCATTTCCAGATGCATCCTGAGGGAAGGGAATAAAAGTGCAAAATATTTAAAATTCAGAACCCATAAATAATTCTGACTGGCTACAAATCACGTTAAGGTTTATAATGAGTATATTTATTACCTGTAGAGGCAGATTTTACAAGCAATCCTTGATAGCAAAGCATTTTCAGTAGTATCTGTTTTACACCCAACATAGAGAGAGCGAGAGAGAGAGACAGCCAGAGAGTCTACCTGCTAATGAGAATGTATGTTTACAGGGCTACCCTATAGCCACAGCCACTGGTGCTCTGCGGCAGAATGTTCTGATTTCTGTGGCAGGGCTCCTTGGCTTCTGCGGCAGCATTTTCTGATTTCTGCGGCATGATTTATTCATTTCTCTGGCAGAACGCAGTCCTGTCATTAGCTAACTATGATGTGATGTCATCGATGACATCATATGCTGAGCATAGGAGGGGCTTCAGGATAAATGAGATGGGAAAGAAAGCCTGACACTATGGAAAAACAGTATATTTATATGAAAATTCACCAATAACAATGAATTATGTGGCATGATGCAAATTCTGCAGCCGCAGAACCACAGAATTCCAGGGGCCTTGCCTATAGCATTACCTTAAGTAATACCCCACCACCCTACCCTACCCCTCCCCCACCTCGATGAAGCAGAGTATGTCTGCAAGTGCTGTGGTGTGCACAAAGGACAACCCTGTCTGAGCATTTGGAACAGTATCCAGTCTTACTGCTGCACCTAGCATACCATGAAGAGAGGGCCATCATACTCCTGAATGGGCATGCACAAAGAACAACCCAGTAAGTATATTGTCAATAATGTTTATTAATTTTTATGTATTTGTTTACTAGGTAGGTACACTGATCCAAGGACCATTTTCAGGCATGACCCGGGCCATGAAGATGGCACAAAGGGCATACAACAATACAATATAAAAAAACAGACAACTACAATAGGCAAGGTTCAAAGGCATTTGGTTTCATACAGGGTAAAGAAAGGAGAACATATAACAAATTACTTTGAATGAAGGGCAAGTGAATAGTGCAGGGCATAAGAGTCAGTGGAGTAAGCAGAAAACTTACAAGTCATACAGAACATCATCTTGTTAATGGGAAGCTACCAGGCATAGGAAAGGTATAGGAATCACGTCCGTGTCATTCAAACAGGGGAGCAGAAGCATTTGTATGTAGCCATTAGGTGTAGTTTGTAGAGGGATTTGAATTGATCATGGGAGCTAAGGGCTCGCAAGGAAGCCGGGAGGCCATTCCACACATGAGGAGCAGCAAAGGAGAAAGCCTTTTGGCCCATACAAATGGAGACCTGGTGCATTTCAACAGAAAGCTACAGGAGTGGCAGAGGTCACGGAGGTGTGTTTTGGGATGGAGGAGAGAGGGGATACATCTATGTCCCTGATGGCCTTATAAACTGTACAACTCAGCAGGTAGTCATGGCGGGCCTGTGGGCGAAGCCATCCAAGTGTCTGGTAGAGGGTGCAGTGATGGGTAAGGTGGGGTGCTAGGGAGGCAAACCTACAAATATTATTATAGGTAGAGTTTAGCCTAGTAAGTCCGGAGGAAGATGTAAGGGAATAGGTAGGAGAGCCATAGTCCACTAGTGGGAGGAGGGTGCCTTGGGCAATGGCAAGATGGGCTTCATGGGAGAGGTAGTTGATTATCCAGTACATAACTCCCACTTTCTGATTTATATGTCTGGTAGTGACCTCAATGTGGTCAAACATCAGTGCTAGAACAAGGGCAATGACAAGGTATTTAAAGGGTAACAGTTTCAGGGACGTTCCATCAGGGATAGGATAGGACAGTCAAGGGAGCTTGGCGTTGGCCATGCTTTCCCTCCCCAGCATAGGATGGGCCCCTTATAAATGGGAATATGTGCAGTAAGGGTCGTACTTTTCAAAACAATAAAATAATAATGCAAACTAGTGTCAAATTATGGAAGCCAAAGAAAACGGCCATCAGTTCTCTGCACGACAAGTGAAAGACTAAATCATGTCAGGAGCTGCTGGAGCTGGTACTCTTGGCTGCAAATCTGGGTCTTGTCCTGCCTGCATTTGTTCAGTTAAACAGCAGCTGGAATGGCAACACTTCACATGATGGCTGACATACTGTACATTCAAAGGGGTTTATAAATACTCAGAAAGACAGAACTGCCCCTGTAATCTGCCCCTACAAACTAATATTCTGTTACTAAATTATTTTCAGAAAATCCCTCTAAAAGACTTTAAAAGGATATATAAATATATGCTTTTGTCCTTTTAGTATGTTTCAGCATGGTTCCCTTTCATGACTTTTGGAGGAATTGTATGAGGGGCTGTCGGACTTGGAGTTAATGGACTAGAAATAGTAATATAGTATTGTTGTGGTCATGGAACGCACTTAGGGTTCATCTTGTCTACTCTTCCAGCCACACAACTAGGACTATAACCCAATCAGAATACTGATGCAAATCCAAGTTTAGCTGCTCGAATGTTACCCCTTCTCAAGCCGTGTAACCCTCCATGCTGTTTATTTGTTTGTGCTGATGAGGTAAGGGCACTAGGCAAACTAATGCCATTTTCAGGAACAACCTGGAAGAGTTAAAGAGTGATACACAGCAATATAGCGTTACACAGAGCTGGTTATGAAATTCCACAAGCATGTAAATAGAGATTGCAAAAACCAATTAGATACGACAAGGTAAACAGCGCAACATAAACAGCTAATAAGGAGTTACATGTTACAACAATGCAAGATAAAACAAAGAAAATCATAACAGCCCCTACAGGGTACAAGTACCATTTAATCAGCAACACATCATGTGGTGTAAATAACTATAGTACCAATGCCAATTCTGGGCAACAGACAGCAGATAAATAACAACTGATCGACTGGGCAGATAAATTAAACATAGCCATATACAGCATAGGTCATGTACCGGAGCTCAACAGCAGTAAGTACACATTTAATGATTTGCAAAATTGCAGCTTACCATTAGAGTTCCGCACAGAAGGGGGCAGGGAGTTTCAAGTCTTTGGAGCATGAAAGTTGGCTAAGGTTAGTGGCACATCTGCACTTTGGGAGAACTGGGGATTCTGTAGACTTCAGACTGTGGGATGCTTCAGGATATTGAAGGAGGTCATCTAGGGCAACAGGGGATCTAGATCTGTGCAGTTTGTCAATGAAACAGTCAAGAAGGTACTGTAGTAATGCAGGCCACCCAGGGACAACCAGCCTAACCCTGAGCAGAGTAGGCAGTGATGGTTGAGACAGGGGTAGCATGGGCAAAACAGCAGATATTTTTGTAAGCCACACCCTCCCTTAGTTAGATTAGTTTGGCAGTGCTAACATAGGCTATAAGTCATATGTGAGACTTCTCCCTCAAGAGTCTGTCTAGTTCTATTTAAAAAGACTGAACAGTTCTGGCATCCAGTACCTCACTGGATGGGCTGTTACATATGCTGATCATCCTCTGTATAAAGTAGGGCTTTCTGATATTGCCCCAATCCTGCACCCCCCCCCCCATTTGAGTGCATGTGCTCTAGTTTATAAAGCTTTGACAATATAATTAAGCAATAAGACATGACAAGGTGTGTGTTATCGTGTAATAACGTCACTTCTGGGGTGGGTTGAAGCACGAGGCGAAGCACAAGTGATGTTATTACACAAACACATACACCTTGGAGTGCCTTATTGTAATTATACAATGGCTCGATGTTATACAAAATAAAAAAAATATTTAAAAAAGGTTTTAGTAGATTTTTAGTGTGGCAGTATATCTTTATTTCTGAAAAAAAATAATCAGTATCCTAGAGCAAATCCATACAGTGATGTTATTGTGTAATAACATCACTGTCTCAAGAGACACTGACCAATCAGAGTCAGGAAATTTCCTTGCCATTGTACAATTTCTAATTATCGCTCTTCTAGAAGCTATTTGGAAGTGGTGGGCTTTTATTTGAGCAGGATGATCTCAGTAACATACATAACAACATAACACTAGAATGACAGAAGGAACTTGGTTTAACATAGAGACATAGACTCTGATGGCAGATAAGGACCACTTGACCCACCCAGTCTCCTATTGACCTACCTATTGGATAAGCTGTAGATCCTAGTTAACCAACAGCTTACTTCCTCCTACTCCCCACTAGAATTGCCTTATGTCTGTCCCATGCATTCTTGAATTATCCCACCATTTTTGACTTCACAGCCTCCTCAGGAAGGCCATTCCATGTATCCACCACCCTCTCCGTAAAAAAATACTTCCTTACATTGCCCCTGAGCAGTTCCCCCTATATCTTCAAATTGTGCCCCCTTGTTCTGCACATCTTGCACAGCAAGGGTTCCAGCTTGTCTGCCCCTCCTGCTGCTCAGTAGTCACTATACCCTATTTTGGTATGGACACACATCACATTCAAGCCTAGCAGCTGGAAAGCAACCACCACTCCTGCTGAATAGCAAGAGGACTGGCACTTGGAATGCCAATGACTTGGGTGACAAGCCAGGAACAATGGGTCCGGCTGTGGGGAGAGGGATCAAGCTTCCCAGAAGACACTCTCCTTCTCCAGGGTGGGGGGATGTCTGCTGGCTACCACTGCAACACTGGGCCAGCTGGACCAGAACAGCATTGGTAAAGGAGATGGAGCAGAACAGTGCCATTAAAGAAGATGGAGCAGGCCAGTGTCAGTAAAGGAGAGGGACCAGGCCAGTGTCAGTAAAGAAGATGGAGGAGGCCAGTGTCAGTAAAAGAAATGGAGCTGACATGTTCATAAAGGACAGGGTGCCAGGTAAGTGTCAATAAAAAAGAAGGGTCAAGCCAGGCCAGTGCCTTCAAAGGAGGAGGAACAGGCCAGGCCAGTGTCATTAAAGGGAAGGGTGTCAGTGCAGTTTTGACAGAGGAGATGGGGCAGGCAGGTGTTGGTAAAAGTGATGGACCAGGTCAATGTTGGTAAAAGAGATGGAGCGTGCCAGTGTCAGTAAAGGATATGGACCAAGCCAGTGTCAGTAAAGGAGATTGACCAGGCCACTGTCAGTAAAGGAGACAGACCAGGCCAGAATCAGTAAAGTGATGGAGCAGACCACTATCAGTGAAGAACATGGATCAGACCAGTGTCCGTAAAGAACATGAACCTGGGCAGTGTCAGTAAAGGAGAGGGACCAGGCCAGTGTTGGTAAATACGATGCAGCAGGTTGGCAGTCCCATCAAATGACTGCCCCCAAGTGGAGCCTGAGGGCAGAACAGGGATGCAAAGGAGGGAGGGTGCTGTGGGACTCCGCGGCATGTGTGTGCCTCCACACATGCTGGCTGACATGTCGCACCTCAGCAACGGGGAGGGGAAGAAAACAGAAAATCATGTCCACTGGCAGGATGACACCTGCCCTCTACAGGCTCTGCACCTGGCCAGCTGGGCACCTCTGTGCCATCAAGGTGAGTCCTGGTAGACACCGGGGATGACAGGACTGGGGGGACCAATGGAAGGGAGCTGGTCAACACACCGAAGAGAAAGTATGTATAGAAAAAAAGAAGATGGAGTAGGCCAGTGTTAGTAAAAGAAATGGAGCTGACCAGTGTTAGTAAAGGAGAGGGTGCCAGGCAAGTGTCAATAAAAACAATGGATCAGGTCAGGCCAGTGTCTCTAATGGAGAAGGAGCAGGCCAGGCCATTGCCGGTAAAAGGGAGGGTGTCAGGTCAATTTTGACACAGGAGATGGAGCAGGCTAGTGTTGGTAAAGGTGATGGACCAGGTCAGTGTTGATAAAAGAGAGGGAGCTGGCCAGTGTAAGTAAAGGACATGGACCAGGCCAGTGTCAGCAAAGGACAAAGAACAGGCCAGTGTCAAGTAAGGGAACTAGACCAGCCCAGTGTCATTAAAGGATATGGACCAGGCCACTGTCAGTAAAGGAGATGGACCAGGCTAGAATCAGTAAAGTGATGGAGCAGACCAGTGTCAGTAAAGAACATGGACCAGAACAGTGTCAGTAAGCAAATGAACCAGGCCAGTGTCAGTAAAGACCATGAATCAGGCCAGTGTCAGTAAAGAACAAGAAACAGGCCAGTGTCAGTAAAGAAGATGGAGCAGGACATTCACAGTAAAGGAGATGGAGCAGGATAGAGATGTTAAAGGAGATGGAGCAGGACAGTGTCGGTAAAGGAGGTAGAGCAGGACAGTACTGGTAAAGAAGATGGAGCAGGACAGTGTCAGTTATGGAGATGGAGCTAGCCAGTGTTGGTAAAAGATATGGAGCAGGATAGTGTAGGTAAAGGAGATGGTGCAGGCCAGCATTGGGAAAGGAGATGGAGCAGGACAGTGTCTGTAAAGAAGATGGAGCAGTACAGCATCAGTAAAGAAGATGAAGCAGGATAGTGTTGGTAAAGGAGATGGAGCAGGACAGCATCAGTAAAGAAGATGGAGCAGGATCGTGTCAGTAAAGTAGATGAAGCAGGACAGTGTCTGTAAAGGAGATGGAGCAGGACAGTGTTGGTAGAAAAGATGGAGCAGAATAGTGTCCATAAAGGAGATGGAGCAGGACAGTATCTGTAAAGAAGATGGGGCAGGCCATTGTCTGTAAAGGAAATGGAGCAGGACAGTGTCTGTAAAGGAGATGGAGTAGGATAGTATCAGTAAAGGAGATGGAGTAGGACAGTGTTGGTAACGAAGATGGAGCTGGCCAGTGTAGGTAAAGGAGATGGAGCAGACTAGTGTCGGTAAAGAAGATGGAACAGGGCAGTGTCGATAAAGGAGATGGAGCAGGACAGTGTCAGTAAATGAGATGGAGCAGGATAGTGTCAGTAAAGGAGATGAGCAGGACAGTTTTATTAAAGGAAAGCTCTGCTTTGCAGGGGCTCCCGCCACCTGCAAACCTTACCCTCCAATTTAGTTTTACTGAAAAAAGCAGCTTTTTTTCTCACACTGCAAAGTTGTTTATTTTAATTCTGAAAAGTCCACTACCCGGAAGTATGGCGGATGCTTAGGTGGCCACAATAACTGCAAAGGTGCGGCACAGCACCATGCGCTTCAATGCATTTGTATGGAAGCGCGGTGTGGCACCGCACCTTTACAGTTAATGGAGCCGCAAGCATCCTCTCGTAACAGAACTTTTCAGAATTAAATCTAACTTTGCAGCGCAAGGAAAGAGCCATTTTTTCAGTAAAGCTAAACCGCAGAGTAAGGTTTACAGGGGCGGGAGCCCCTGCAAAGCAGAGCTTTCCTTTAAAGGAGATAGAGCAGGATAGTGCCAGTAAAGGAGATGGAGCAGGGCAGTGTTGGTAAAGGAGATGGAGCAGGACAGTGTCATTAAAGGAGACAGAGCAGGCCAGTGTCTGTAAAGGAGATGGAGAAGGCCAGTGTTGGGGAAAGGAGACGGAGCTGGATAGTGTCAGTAAAGGACACGGAGCAGGACAGTGTTGATAAAGGAGATGTAGCATGACAGTGTCAGCAAAGGAGATTGGAGTAGGACAGTGCTGATAAAGGAGACGGAGCAGGACAGTGTCTGTAAAGTAGATGGAGCAGGCCAGCATTGGGAAAGGAGATGGAGCAGAACAGTGTCTGTAAGGGAGACGGAGTAGGATAGTGTTGGTAAAGGAGATGGAGCTGGATAGCATCAGTAAAGGAGACAGAGCAGAACAGTGTCAGTAAAGGAGATGGAACAGAACAGTGTCAGTAAAGGAGATTGAGTAGGATCGTGTCAGTAAAGGAGATGGAGCAGGATAGTGTCAGTAAAGTAGATGAAGCAGGACAGTGTCCAGTAGCGAGATGGAGCAGGACAGTGTCGGTAAAAAGATGGAGCAGAACAGTTTAGTTTATTTAGTTTTGTTGACCGGGTTAGTGCACTAGACAAATTCTGCCTATTTTCAGGCACGACCCAAGGAAGGGAGATACAGATGAATGCCAACTGACTTTGAACCAGATTAAGCTGTTGGTGGTATTTTTTTAGGGAATGGGGGGACATTTGACCATAATAGTGTCCATAAAGGAGATGGAGCAGGACAGTGTCGGTAAAGTAGATGGAGCAGGCCAGCATTGGGAAAGGAGATGGAGCAGGACAGTGTCTGTAAGGGAGACGGAGTAGGATAGTGTTGGTAAAGGAGATGGAGCAGGATAGTGTCAGTAAAGGAGATGGTGCAGGATAGTGTTGGTAAAAGAGATGGAGCAGGATAGCATCAGTAAAGGAGATGGAGCAGAACAGTGTCGGTAAAGGAGATGGAGTAGGACAGTGTTGGTAAAGGGGATGAAGCAGGACAGTGTCCGTAAAGGAGATGGAGCAGGATAGTGTCCATAAAGGAGATGGAGCAGGACAGTGTCGGTAAAGGAGATGGAGCAGGATAGTGCCAGTAAAGGAGATGGAGAGGTATGGTGTCTGTAATGGAAATGTAACAGGACAGTGTCTTTAAAGGAGATAGAGCAGGACAGTGTCTGTAAAGGAGATGGAGCAGGCCAGTGTGTCTGTAAAGGAGAAGGAGCAGGCCAGTGTTGATAAAGGAGATGGAGCATGACAGTGTCCGTAAAGGAGATGGAGTAGGACAGTGTCGGTAAAGGAGATGGATCAGGATAGTGTTGATAAAAGAGATGGAGCAAGGCAGTGTCTGTAAAGGAAATGAAGCAGAACAGCATTGGTATAGGAGATAGAGCAGGACAGTGTCAGTAAAGAAGATGGATGGAACAGGCCAGTGTCAGTAAAGGAGACAGAGCAGGACATTCCCAGTAAAGGAGAGATAGCAGGACAGTGTTATAAAAGAGATGGAGTAGGACAGTGCCATATAGGAGATGGAGAAGGACAGTGTTGTAAAAGGGATGGAGTAGGATAGTGTCCATATAGGAGATGGAGCAGAACAGTTTTGGTAAAGGAGATGAAGCAGGACAGGGTCAGTAAAGGAGATGCAGCAGGCCAGTGTTGGTAAACCAGATTGACTCAGCCACTGTCAGTAAAGGAGATGGACCTGGCCAGTGTCAGTAAAGAAATTAAGCAAGCCATTGTCAGTAAAGGAGATGGACAGGCATTAGGCTAGTGTCAGTACAGAAGACAGAGCAGGTCAGGCCTATGTCAGTAAAGGAGATAGACCAGGCTAGTGTCAGTAAAGGAGATAGACCAGGCCAGTGACAGTACAGGAGAGGATTCCAGACCAGTGTCAGTAAAGGAGGTGGACCAGACCAATGTCAGTATGGGAGAGGGTGTCTAGCTAGTGTAAGTAAAGAAGCAGATTCCAGGCCAGTGCCAGTAAAGAACAATGTGCCAGGCCAGTTTTGGCAATGGAGGGAGTTAGGACGGTGTTGGTAAAGAAGATGGACCAGGCAGGTGTTAACAAGCATTGGCCAAACCAGTCCAGTGGCATGAAGGGTTGAAGTACTGGACATCACACTTACTGCAACACCTGCGACCCGGGTTCGAGACCGAGCCTGGGTCATTGGGGGTCAGCTGACCAAGGGGAGGAGGATTGAGCATCCCTGAGGATAACTGCCTTATCAGGGGAGGAGAGTCGTGCTCCAGTGCAATACTGCCACCTGGGTGTCCACAGGTGGCAGTGCACTCAGAGAGACTTGCTGGGTGAGGCCACGTGTGACATGCTCCATGCTTGTCTGTGAGTGTGCATACCACCCCAAAGCATGCATGCCAGTGAAGAAAACTAGGAGGGACAATCCTGGACACAGCAATGACTTCTCACAGGCCCTGCATCGGCAACCTTCCTCTATGAACTGGATCCATTCTCTGGCAGGTAAGAGGGGGTCTGCTAACCCCGCCATGGCGAATGGGGGGCCATGGGGAAAGAATGGAGGTCAAACAAAGTCTCTGGGATGCAGAATGGCAGGGTTGGGGTTGGACCAGGATAAAGGGGCCTGTACCAGAGGATCATAAACAAATGATAAAAAAATAAATAAAAAGCACTTGCCAACAATCAGGTTAGCTTGCTTGTATCTGCTGTGTACTTGTCAGGCATAGTTAGTGAAGCAGTTAAAATTAACAAATTAATAACAAGAATTATAATAGTGAAATTGTCAGAATTGGGAAATGAAGAGGTTCACACATAATGATGTTGTTTTCTTAGACTGTGACCCTGAATTTTCAAGATATTTTTTTCCTATCCCAGCATATAAACATCAATCAATCAAATCAAAATCTTTATTTATCCAGGCGAACATCATTGAGCAGATCTCTTTTACAAGATGGACCTGGTTAGAACAGGGTCGGGTAACACCCATCATAAAAACATTTAAATACATGCAAATAAATATACAAACACAAATACAATGGTGCAGTAATAGGGGAGTCAAATGATAAAAGGAAGACAAGGCAAGCCATAACAGAGGAGGATTCAAATACGGGGGCAGATCCACCATTGAACCATGCAACTGTATATAAACCATGTTCTCTGTATAGAAGTACCAGTTAGTTCATTTACCAGGGGCAGTCACTAGTACTAGCCATGAAAATGGCTTGGAGAACCACCAACTAATGGCAGATGGGGTACCAGGAGAGGTATGTAATATGTAAGCGAAGGATAAACATTGTGAGAAGTGAAGTCCCAAGGATAGGTCGGTAGAGCTGATGTGGTGGTGGAGGCCTACGGGGAGAGGAAAAGGGGAGTTAGGACTTTTATAGTATGATTACATGTAGATGGTGGATGAGTGCAGTATAGAGCTGTGAAAAGAAGGCTGGAGAAAGCGGGAAGATAGACCAGTATCAAAGGGAGGACAGAGGCATCAAGGTGTTACATGAAAGCGTGATGACAGACCAGGGCCAAGGAGGAGACAAGCACTAGAAGTAATTCGTTCATGGTTAAATGGTACAGGTTAGCATGATGACAATTCATGGTCATGGGAAACAATTGCACCGATCATTTCTGAGATGTGAACATGACAGGTCTTATTTATGAAAGCATCCCGAAACATGATTTGTGCAACAACCATGAAAACAGGTTCTTGAGGGGGATCTGAAAGTGACAGCTGTGATGTTCATGAGAGGGGGTAAAAAACGACTACGTTGAAAATGTGGGTTCAAAATGGGGAAAAAATGCAATGTTATGGGTAAACATTGAAAAATGTCAACATTTGTTTACAACATTGTTTGTTTTGATTTTGACCCCAAATTTTCAACACAGTCCATTCATAACCCCATGTTATGAACATTGCAGGTGTCATTTATGAAATCCTGGCTAAAACCTCATTTTGCGGCACAAGCGAGAAAAGATGTTTTGAGTGGAATTTTAAAAATGACACCTGTCATGTTCACGAGGTGGAAGAAAAAAGGTTATGTTGAAAATCTGGGATCAAAATCTGCAAATGTAGCAACGTTATGGGTAGACGTTAATATGTTTATTCATAACATTAGACCTGGTAGTCTCAAATAGAGATGGAGAGAGGATCATAGATGTACAAGTGGGTAGCCATCTGGGAACTAGCGACCATCGAACAGTATAGTTCAAGATAAACACAGCAGTAGAGTCAAGCCATACAAAGGCAAAAGTACTGGACTTTAGGAGGGCTGACTATGCTAAATTGGGGGAGTGCCTAAGGAATGCACTAGCAAATGGGCAGGAAGGAGGGGTAGAAGAACAATGGGGAATAATCAAAACTGCCATCACAGAGGCAACAAGCCTTTGTGTGAAGCAAATAAACAAAACAAACGATGTAAGAAACCACTATGGTTCTCAAAGGAGGTGGCAGGGAAGGCTCGAGAGAAAAAGAAAGTATTCAGGAAGTACAAGGAATCACAGAAGGAGCAGGACAGAGAATTTTATCAGGTAAAGCAAAAGGAAGCTGGGAAGGCAGTCAGAACAGCAAAGGCCCAAACCGAGGAAAAGATAGCCAACTCAGTTAAGATGGGGATAAAACCTTTATAGGTACATCAGGGAGTGAAGGAAGACCAAGGGAGGGATAGTGAGGCTTAATAAAGGGGAGGGAGTCGGCAGAGGGTGACTGTGAAAAGGCAGAGATACTAAACAAATATTTTTGCTCAGTATTCACAAATGAAGAGGGGGAGGTACCTAAACCAAACAATAGAAACACTTTGGATACAGGAGTTGATACCAGCCCATTTACAGAAGAAAGGGTTCTGAAAGGACTCTTAAAACTGAAGGTGGACATAGCAATGGGGCCTGATGGGATTCATCCCAGAATTCTAAAAGAATTAAGGGTAGAACTAGGGACACCACTGACTACCCTCTTAAACAAATCATGGGAGGATGGGGTGGTACCTGAGGACTGGAGGAGGGCAGATGTGATTCCGCTTCACAAAAGTGGGAGCAGGGCAGAAGCAGGAAACTACAGGCCTGTTAGTTTAACCTCAGTGATAGGGAAAATGATGGAATCACTTCTGAAGGAAAGAATTGTCAAGTACCTAGAGGCCAGAAGGGCACAGGACCCAAGGCAGCATGGATTCACAGCAGGAAGGTCATGTCAGATGAATCTAATAGATTTCTTCGATTGGGTGACCAAAGTAGTAGATCAGGGAGGGGCTGTGAACATGGCCTACCTAGACTTTAGCAAGGCATTTGACACAGTCCCACACAAAAGATTAATATACAAGTCAGCCAGCCTGGGAGTAGTTCCCAAGATGGTAGCCTGGGTAAAGAATTGGCTGGAGAACAGGACACAGAGGGTAATAGTAAATGGGTCAACTCTGAAGAAGGGGGTTACTGAGTGGGGTACATGGGGAGTTCAGTGCTAGGACGGTTAAACCCGATGTCTTTATAGCGACATTGCAGAGGACTGGAAGGAAAGCATGTCTCTTTCAGGCGACACAAAGATCTGCAACAGAGCTGATACACAAGGTGGGGTAGAAAGGATGAGAAGGGACTTGGCAAGGTTGGAGGAATGGTCAAATGTATGGCAGCTTAGATTCAATGCTAAGAATGTAAGGTAATGCACCTGGAAACAAAACCCAGGGAAGAGTACACAATGGGGTGAGATACCAACAACAACAAAAATGGAAAGGGACCTGGGGGTAGTCATATCAGATGACCTAAAGGTGAGCAAGCAATGTGAGAGGGCAGTAAGGATGGCTGGGGGAGATACTGAAATGCATAGGGAGAGGCATCACCAGTAGAAAACAGGAAGTTGTTATCCTCTGTACAGACAGCTGGTGAGACCCCATCTGGAGTACTGCGTGCAGTTCTGGAGACCCAGTCTCCGCAAAGACATAAACAGGATGGAGGAAGTCCAGAGGAAGGCAACTAAAATGGTGCAGATTCTGCACCAAAAGACATATGAAGAGAGAGACTTAAGGGGCTTAATATGTATAGCCTCGAGGAAAGGAGGGAGACGGGGGACATGATAGAAACTTTCAAGTACCTCAAGGGAATCAACAAAGTCCAAGAGGGTAGCATCTTTCAGAAAAAGCGGTGTGCAAGAACAAGAGGACACAATTTGAAGATGGGGGTGGTTCAGAGGTAATATAAGGAAGTATTTTTTCACAGAGAGGGTTGTGGATGCATGGAATGGCCTTCCAGAGGAGGTTGTGGAGTCAAAAACAGTGGTGGAATTCAAGAATGCATAGGACAGTCATAAGGTAATTCTAGGTGGTGGGGTAGGAAGAATCAGGCTGTTGGTTAATTAGGATATGCAGCTTATCCATTAGGTAGGGAAATGGGCAGATTGGGTGGGCTAAGCGGTCCTTATCTGCCATAAAATTCTTTGTTTCTATGGCTTGTTTTTGGAGCTTTTGACTTCAAATTTTTGAACAATCTTTTTCTGACCCCACCTTATGATCAAGACGGGTGGAATTTTTTAATTCCTATCCCAAAGGTGATTTTGTGATGCGACTACAGCTATGTAAACATGTTTCTTGATCTAGTTATCAAGAAAGGCACATCACAAAACCTTTGTTTTTCTAAACTTGCCATACAGTGACCTACAGTATGACTAAGCTCGGCTCTAGTGTACAGGAAGGACTAAAGTGACAAACAGCCCTTCATAACCCAAATCCCACAGCACAAAATTATAGCACAATTTTGTTTTTCTCTTTACTAGCAACCCTGGACCTGACCTGAGAACCTCTTCCATCTCCTTCAATGTACCTTTCCCACCCTTGGAACCCCTGGAGGCCGACACTCCTTTCCTGTCTTTGCTCACTCTTAACACTGACCCCCGAAACAGTAGCTTGCAGCTTATTACCTACAGGCAAGACCATATAGATTGGGACCAGGCCTCCAAGAATGGGTAATCAGAGGAAGGAGGTGGTGAGGAGGACGTGGGCCAGGCAGCTCAGATGGTCATGGTAGGATGAGGGAAATTTTTTTCAGCCCTAGGTCTGCCCTCCATGTTTTCTCAGTAACCCACCTTTATCTGTCCCACAGGATATGTTCCAGTGGAGGAACCGAGAATTCCACCTACTGAAGCCATCAAAGGGACAGATGAGCCCAATTGCTCCTTCAGAGTTCTTAAGCCAGCCCATTCTGGCTGTGTGACACTGCCATATCAGAGGCCAGGCAAACGGGTGTGAATGTAAGGCTCTCCATAAGTGACCAGATGTTTCTTTCATCATGGTACTCTCTCTTCCCTGGGCCACCAGAGGATGTTTATGCATCAGAAGGAAATGCCCACCCTCCCTATGGCAGACAGACACCGAAATCCAGCCTCACCCATCAGCATCAGATGTCCCAGGCTTAGGCAGGAACCCAGATTGTCGAGATGGCAAGCAGTAACACTACAATACAACTGAAATACTGTACTTCTAATGCAGGAACTAGCACAGACCAAGCAAGCTTACTCCTAAGCCTAGGAGGCTCCAATGCCCTAACCCCTCCACTCCAGCTAGCAAACCCTAAATGCTTGCTAATCAGGGATCCATAGCCAGTATATACATCTGCTCCATTCTGTGGGTAGACAGGCTCATGGGTGTCCACAACACCAGCTACCCCACCCAGGGCCCACAGGTCCACCACACATTACTTTGCCTACTACCCTACTGCTTGTAACAGCAGCAGTCTTGTAGACTCCTCTCGTTAACCCAAAGACGTAACTTGGCTACCACCTGGTCTTGCTCCTACTAACCCCATCCCAACCCAGAGATCTAGTCCTTATGGGTCCGTGCACTCAATGTGCCTATAGTGCACTGACCCAATGCGACTATTCCATGGACTCACTGACTGGGAACTGTCTGTCGCACTGTTGTGAAATGTCTTGACTGCAGTCAAACATAGCCTGTCTTTTCATGTACTGTACTGCTGTCGCACTGCTATGAAATGTCTTGACTGTATCAATATGTGACCTGCTCTTTCATGTACTGCATTAGCCATATGCTTCTTACTTTCTGTAACTAATTCCAGGTCACCCCTGAAAAAGGGACCCTCAGGGCCTAGTGGGCCTACCCAGTCACCAAAACTGAATACATAAATAAATTATGGTAGCTGCATGGTTAACAGATACCAACTCTAATCTTTATAATCTCCCTCTAGGCATGGCAATTTCACATGTAACAACCTCTTCCTGCCAGCAGGGGGAGGAGGAGTTGTTTACGAGAATGCCAAACCTAGGAGCTGAGTGATTGGTAGGGCTTCTAACAGTCAGTTGATTGAGCTTAGAATGCCAGTGCTGTGCCAAGGTAGGGGGTGTCAAGATAGGCAGAGTGATAGGTGAGTACAAGTGTGCTTTCGAGGTACCTTTGTCTCAGGTCACTTCTCAGATTACCTCAGGAGGCAAGTGCTCCTCACAGCAGCAGTTGTCTATTAATCCAGTGTATGAGAACAACAAAGCTCACTGTCCAGTGTCCTGGTATCATCCAGTGATGGTCACTATGACAGCCATGGTGACTCCAGGGTGTTTCACAGTCTAAAGACATTTAGTGAAGGGTTTACTTAACCATTTAGATGGGTTACTGAGAAAACATGGAGGGCAGACCTAGGGCTGAAAAAATTTCCCCCATCCTACCATGACCATCTGAGCTGCCTGGCCCACGTCCTCCTCACACCACCTCCTTCCTCTGATTACCCATTCTTGGAGGCCTGGTCCCAATCTATATGGTCCTGCCTGTGGGCATTAATTCTGGGTGAGTGAAGGGAGACATCAGGTAGGTGTAGGTACCTAAGGGCTGCCCCTCAAGGGAATTTCCTGATGGCTTTGCATTACAAAGGGTCTCACCAAACATGGATGTTCATCCTTTGGGAAGCAATCATGGTTCTTCTCCCAATAGGTGATGCCAGCCATACTGAATATGGTGAGAAACCTGGTGAAAGGGATACAGCTGCTACTAGGGTAGGAGAAGTGCCTACTATTTGTAAGGGGGGAATCTCACAACAGGATGAATGTCGGAGATGCTGCCTCTAATAGATGGGCTGGGGTGAACTGACCACTGCCCAAGGGCGGGCTGGTATATGTGCTGCCACGTGGTACCCAGCACACCATCCAGTGAGTGAAGAAGCAAGCTGATGTGAGGTGTCCAAAGGAGGGATGATGTCAACCAGGAGTGCCTGAGAGAAATTCCCTACAGTGGTGCTGCCTCCTGAACCCCCACTGATCAGCTACTATGGTGTCACAGTGTGATGTGTGAAATGGTCTAAAAGTAAGGTAGGCGTTCTAATACATTCAGTGCAGAGTAGAAAAGGTTCTGTCCCAAGGGTATAACTTCACCCACTGGTGAATTCAAGGAATAAGAAGGAGCTGTGTGGCCTTGGATGTGATCCAATGGTTTACAACACATACAAGGGGACCGTATAGGTTTTGACTCAATGCCAGAGTCAAGATCAAAACTTTCTGTACAGTGCCAACCAGGAGAGTGTTTCGGGACTGGCTCCCTGGGGGAAATAACTGTAAATGCAGTGACTGTTCTGTAGAGTGACAGCTACTAAAGCACTGGGAAGTATGATCATTTCTGCTTTGACAGAAAGGGTACTTGATTACATAGCAGAGTGAGAATGTGCAGAGTGTTTTCCTGATATTGTAGGGGCCCTCTGGCAAACATGACATCTTATCCCTAGTCACAGAAAGCATCCATGGGCTATTCCCGACCCCACTGGCAACAAGAGAGGGTTATCCTATGGTGTCAACCTCAGAAAGTAACAGCCGCAGCAGCTGGGTGAACTGCAGGACCTCACAATATCCAAGCCAAGGGCTGCACACAGGAAGATGAGTCCCTAATAAATGGATTTCACATCAGTAGGCTTTGACTACTTGAAAAGCAAAACAAGTTACAAAATGCATTTTTGGCAATAATCCCAATGCTCTCAATTTTGGAAGCCTAACACAAGCTAAAGGTTTTGAAATCTCCAGCAATGCCATTATAAAAACTCACAAAACTGAGAACAAAATGCTACACAGATGTATGCCTAGACCCTGGAGCTACAGTACGTTTCAGTTTCAAGGCCTGAGTTAATGCCAAAAGTAGCCAAAGCTTCATCCTACATCCCACTTAACTTTGATGTCACCTTCCTTACAAGCTTCCGAGGAAGGACTTGATTGGTCCGAAAGCTTAGGAAAGACGTAACTTGGCTACCACCTGGTCTTGCTCCTACTAACCACATCCCAACCTAGAGATCTAGTCCTTATGGGCCCATGCACTCAATGTGCCTACAGCAAGGCCAATCTAATGCGACTATTCCATGGACTCACTGACTGGGAACTGTCTGTCGCACTGTTGTGAAATGTCTTGACTGTAGTAAAACATGGCCTGTCTTTTCATGTACTGTACTGCTGTCGCATTGCTATGAAATGTCTTGACTGTATCAATATGTGACCTGCTCTTTCATGTACTGCATTAGCCATATGCTTCTTACTTTCTGTAACTAATTCCAGGTTGCCCCTGAAAAAGGGACCCTCAGGGCCCAGTGGGCCTACCCAGTCACCAAAACTGAATACATAAATAAATAAATAAATTATGCTAGCTGCATGGTTAACAGATACCAACTCTAATCTTTATAATCTCCCTCTAGGCATGGCAATTTCACATGTAACAACCTCTTCCTGCCAGCAGGGGGAGGAGGAGTTGTTTACGAGAATGCCAAACCTAGGAGCTGAGTGATTGGTAGGCTTCTAACAGTCAGTTGGTTGAGCTTAGAATGCCAGTGTTGTGCCAAGGTAGGGGGTGTCAAGATAGGCAGAGTGATAGGTGGGTGCAAGTGTGCCTTCGAGGTACCTTTGCCTCGGGTCACTTCTCAGATTACCTCAGGAGGCAAGTGCTCCTCACAGCAGCAGTTGTCTATTAATCCAGTGTATGAGAACAACAAAGCTCACTGTCCAGTGTCCTGGTATCATCCAGTGATGGTCACTATGACAGCCATGGTGACTCCAGGGTGTTTCACAGTCTAAAGGCATTTAGTGAAGATCATCATTAATTCTGTGGTGAGTGTAAAGGAGACATCAGGTAGGTGTAGGTACCCTAAGGGCTGCCCTCAAGGAATTTCCTGATGGCTTTGTGGCACACAAAGGGTCTCACCAAACATTTATGTTCATCCTTTGGAAGCAATCATGGTTCTTTTCCCAATAGGTGATGCCAGCCATACTGAATATGGTGAGAAACCTGGTAAAGGGATACAGCTGCTATTAGGGTAGGAGAAGTGCCTACTATTTGTAAGGGTGAATCTCACAACAGGAAGAATGTCGGAGATGCTGCCTCTAATAGATGTGCTGGGGTAATTGACCACTGCCCAAGGGTGGGCTGGTATATGTGCTGCCACATGGCACCCATACCATCCAGTAGCGAAGAAGCAAGCTGATGTGAGGTGCCTAAAGGAGGGATGGTGTCAACCAGGAGTGCCTGAGAGAAAATCCCTACAGCGGTGCTGCCTCCTAAACCCCCACTGCTCAGCTACTATGGTGTCACAGTGTGATGTGCGAAATGGTCTAAAAGTAAGGTAGGTGTTCTAATACATTCAGTGCAGAGTAGAAAAGGTTCTGTCCCAAGGGTATAACTTCACCCACTGGTGAATTCAAGGAATAAGAAGGAGCTGTGTGGCCTTGGATGTGATCTGAGGGGTTACAACACATACAAGGGGACCATATAGGTTTTGACTCAATGCCAGAGTTAAGATCAAAACTTTCTGTACAGTGCCAACCAGGAGAGTGTTTCAGGACTGGCTCCCTGGGGGAAATAACTGTAAATACAGTGACTGTTCTGTAGAGTGACAGCTGCTAAAGCACTGGGAAGTATGATCATTTCTGCTTTGACAGAAAGGGTAATGCTGATTACATAGAGTGAGAATGTGCAGAGTGTTTTTCCTGATATTGTAGGGGACCCTCTGGAAAACATGACATCTTATCCCTAGTCACAGAAAGCATCCATGGGCTATTCCCGACCCCACTGGCAACAAGAGAGGGTTATCCTATGGTGTTAACCTCAGAAAGTAACAGCCGCAGCAGCTGGGTGAACTGCAGGACCTCACAATATCCAAGCCAAGGGCTGCACACAGGAAGATGAGTCCCTAATAAATGGATTTCACATCAGTAGGCTTTGACTACTTGAAAAGCAAAACAAGTTACACAATGCATTTTTGGCAATAATCCCAGTGCTCTCAATTTTGGAAGCCTAACACAAGCTAAAGATTTTGAAATCTCCAGCAATGCCATTATAAAACTCACAAAACTGAGAACAAAATGCTACACAGATGTATGCCTAGTCCCCAGAGCTACAGTACGTTTCAGTTTCAAGGCCTGAGTTAATGCCAAAAGTAGCCAAAGCTTCATCCTACATCCCACTTACTTAGATGTCACCTTCCTTACAAGCTTCTGAGCTAAGCTTCTGAGGAAGGACTTGGTTGGTCCAAAGCTTAGGCACCTTGTTCTTTTGAAACATCTAAGTTGGTCCAATAAAAGGTATCAAACCATTTGTTCTGGATCTGTTCTTACAGGGCCAATACGGCAACTAAACTAAACCATTTACCTTCCTTACAAGCAACTCGGCCTACTGACAGTGCTGAATGGCACTTGTGGCAATGTGGTCTAGTGGCTGGGACACTAGTTTAGGGACCAGAAAATCGTAGGTTGAAACCACTCAGCAGCCAAATCCTCACTGTGTGAACTTTTAGGGCATACCTCCTCATGACCTTTCTTTACTGAAATGAGGGACACAGGCACTCAAAATGAGGGCCAGTGAAGGACACTGAACCTCGGAATAAGAGACATTCTCAAATATGGAGATGCAAGCTTAAAACGCTTTGGAAACTGTCTACTTGTACACAGTTTATGTTTGATTTAGCATCTTAGAATATCTTTAATTTCTGCTTTAAAGTATGAATTTACAGCACTGTGTGTGTGTGTGTGTGTGTGTGGCAGCACCTTTTCCATGAGGGACAGAACAATTTAGAGGGGTAAAATGAGCAACGTCCCTCATAATCAGGGACAGTTGAGAGTTCTGAGTTAAAGTATTTTAGTCTACCCAACTGAAGAAATGAGCAGAAGCAGGACTCCACCCCACAAATAGAAAAAGCAAAACTTCAGCACAATATCAACTGTTTCAATTGCTCTTACTTACCCCATGCCAGAAACAAGTTCATGGTTCCTGCATTCCAAAAGAAAAGGTAAAATGAGCCCACCTGTTTGGGGTGACACTTCCTTTCCCCAGATCTCCCTCTGATCGGTTACTTTATCATGTCTCGGAGTACAGCTGCCTTCATCTGGCTGGGTTTCCACTTCTGTTTTCCCCTTTTTTTTTTTTTTCCTCCTTACTACATTCTTTGGCAGGGTTAGTAGAGGGAGTGTATCCTGCCCTCCTCCCAGACTCCACTGATTGGTGGAAATGCAGTATGGGGGCCTCCTACTTAGCCGAGATCAGGAGATGTTCTTCCAAAGGGGAGGTTCAGGAGACTTATTCTTTGCTTTCTGTCTGATGTAGCACCACCTTCCGCACTGAAATAAATCCAAGTAGGACAGGAACTTAATTGCACTTCGCTGGTGTCTTTTGTTCAGTTAAGGGTGGGAGCAAAGGGAGGGGGGCCTTTCCTGCTACAGCAACCAGATATACAGTATTCTGCTCAGTCCCCAGTTGTCAGTGTGAACCCTGGAACTGAATCAACAGTTCTACCAAATCCCACAAGATCTCTCTCTCTCTCAGACAGAACACAGAGCACTGAGAAGTTGCACTGAACTGACTGAACTGAAATTATATTAAAATGCTAAATTGTGGATGCTGTCTCCCGTACAACACTGGAAGGCCAGTTTGGCAGAGCAGAACTCTAAAATACTAAGGGGGTGGTATTCTTTCATCTACCTTTCCTTTACTGTGGAGATGAGGATGAAAATCAAAGAAGCTCTCCGTTTTTGTTTTTTGTTGTTGTTGTTAATATGATTTTTATTGAAATAAGTCTGCGTGATATGTAAAAGATGCAATAAAGTGTTGTAATGGTTTACATAAGCACACAGTGCAGGCTTTCCCACACTGTGACACATTTTACAGTAATGCTGCTGGAAGGTGAGGGACTGATGGCACTGGATATGAAAGCCTTCTTTATCCATAGGGCCAGGTACAGTGACGGAAGGTACAGTGTAGCCTTCCCCACACTGTGATAGTTTTTAATGCTGGTAAAAGGTGGGGGGCTGACAGCACTGGAGACTGAAACCCACTGTTTATCCATGAATCAGGAAACTTGTGGGGCAGGCACAGTGCAAGCTTCCCCACACTGTGATACATTTAGTGCTGGTGAAAAGTGAAGGACTGGCTGTACTGGAAACTGAAACCCTTTGCTTATTTCACAGGGACAGGTACCTGGGATTGCACTAGCACAAGTAAAGCGGGGTCAGTTTGATCCTCTGCTTCTACATGTTGTGGGTCAGACACGAAAATCTGGTGGACAAAATTTTCTGAATTGCCTGTACCACATTACTAAACACTTTTCTTCTGCTAATGATAGCTGCAAACCTTGGTCACTGCTGAAGCACTGATTTTACTTTTGTGCTTCAAAATGCTCAAAAATCCCATTTGGAGACTTCAGTAGGGTGTTAACGCAAGTCCAGGGTACAGACAGTGTGCAGCATGTACAGTACAGGCTTCCCCATCGCAGAGTGATACATCATTTTTTTGTTGCCCCCTCTCATAATAACTTGCACTCACTCCTTTAGACTCCACAGCTGCCTCCACACACCAAACAAGCCATTCCCTTCAGCTATCTGGCTCTTTCAAGGCCTTCAGTATATCCAGCATCTACCGGAGCCAGCTTACCCCTGCTTGGTACCTCTTCTGGCCTAGTGGAAGATCATGTCCTCACCTTGGTGTGCTCAACTGTCAGCTTGTTGCTGCTGGGGGCCTACCCTCACCTACAGGAGTGAGGGCTTATCTACCTGGGTGCTGATGGAGGGGTCACGATGGCCTGCTAGAGGGCTGCTGGCATGGAGGCCACAAGAGTCATCATGCAGCATGCTGGTATAACATTTCTGCCACTTGTCTCCCACCCTCTACTCCCCACTGATTCATGCATGCTAGCAGCTGTCCGAGGGGAGACTTGATGGCATGTGGTCACCGATGCTGTTTATGAAACCTCCACCACATCGCCATCATGAGACACTACTACAGCAGTGCGGCCGCCCCCCAGGAGGAGAGCGCCCAGCAGACACTTTGAGCCCTCCTTGCCAGCCTCTACTCCTGACGTACTGTAGTATATTCAATGCTGGTAATAAGTGAGGTACTGATGGGATTTGGTCAACAGTGGAATGATTCCAGTACCAGAATGCGCCCAGAACTGGAATTCTAGAACCAACCAGTATGCAGCAAGCAGAATTGCTCTAGAACCCTTCCACAGTCTTTCAGAGTGCATTCTTATTCTGGATCACACATCCTAGTTGCAACTGTGGGTCTAGAATAGTTCCAGAACATTCACTTGCTGTATGCTGGCTCATTATGGTACTGGAACTGTTTTGGTTCTGAATCCACAGGTTCCAGGTACATTTTGGTTCTTGAACAGTTCTGAATTTCACCCATACCTGGGACAGACAGCACTGGAGACTCAAGCCTCTGTTTATTCACAGGGACAGTGTCAGTGTGGTCAGAGACAGTGCAGGTGTCCCACACTGTGATGTTTTTGATGCTGGTGAAAGTGAAGGACTGACAGTACTGGAGACTGAAGCGCTCTGTTATCTGTAGGTAAGGACAGTGTATAGGGTACACTACAAGCTTCCTTACACTGTGGTATGTCTGATGTTGGTGAAAGGTGAAGGACTGACAGCACTGCTGACTGAAGGTCTCTGTTTATCCATGTGACCAGGCAGAGTGTGGGAAGGGATAGTGCAGGCATCCTCTTACTGGGATGTATTTTGGGGATGGTGAAAGGTTAGGAACTACTGTAACAAGCTACCAAAAGCACAAGGAGCTGCTCAAAATACAAAGCTCAGAGTCAGTTGTCAGATGCATAAGTGCAAAATCTGCATTTTATTTAATTCCAAATCAGCGCAAATAGCAAAAAACAGCCAAAAATAGAGACTCAAACTAAACAAGTCTGCCCTGGTGCTTCGTGGACACTCTGCCTCTTCATCAATCATGAAAGGTCAGGAAATAACAGTGCTGGAGAGTGAATCCCTCTTATTTATCCACTGGGACAGGTAGAGTGTGGACTGGTACAGTGCAGCTTTCCCCACCACACTGTGCCTTATTTAGTGCCAGTGAAAGCTGAAGGACTGGCAGCACTGGAGACTGAAACCAGCTGTATAATTAGTGGTTAGGGCATGTCCGACAGTCTGAATGGTCCTCAGGTCTGTTTTTGCTTACATCTTTCTATGTTTCTCCACAAGGACAGGTACTGTGGGCAGGTACATTGGAGCTACAGTATTCACAATCAGTGTTGTATTTATTGCTGGTGACATGTGGGTAGCTGACAGCACTGTAGACTGAAGTTCTCTGGTTATCCACAAGGACAGGTACTGGGCAGGTATACTACAAACATCCCAAATGGTGATAGATAGATAGATAGATAGATAGATAGATAGATAGATAGATAGATAGATAGATAGATAGATAGATAGTAGCACGGTAGTTAGGGTTAAGGCCATTTACGTTAAACCTAAAATGTTGCATCTTAATAACTTTGCAACCGTTCAACAGATTTACCTGAAATTTGGAATACGATCAAGAACCATACATCTTGGGATCTGCCAACTTTTGTACTGTTCGGATGTCGCCTGCGGAGTTATTAAGCATGATCTGCGTGCGCATTTACGCATTTTTGAATTCTTTGCTGGTCCCTTCAGGTCGCACAGTTTGCGCGACCAGTCCAAAAACTTCAGGGAACATGTGGTCAGGGTCCCCAATGTGCCTTTTGAAGATTTCATGAAAAAATATTAAACGGTTCAAAAGTTATTCAAAAAACAATTTCCCATTATAAGTCAATGGGAAAAGTTAACAAAAAGTTTGACAGTGTTGCAAATACACTTTTTAGTGTCGCAAATCCGCCATTTTGTTTTCAGTTGGTGATCAGAAAAATGCTTTGCATTTAAATTTGGGACCCTCTAGCAACACAATTATTTTTGTGTTTACCTAGTCAGACCCTGAGGATGCTAGGCATGTCTTTATTTTGAGGTTAAACACCCTAGAAATATGTTTTTCAAATTTCTGGAAAAAGTAGTGTCACAAAGTAGTGTCGCACTCTGAAAGTGTCACAAATTTTTGCGAAAGCTTTCACAAATCACGACACTACTTTTCCACGATGCCCAAAATAACAGGAATTCTTTGCCACCCTGCTGCAAATGAACGGTTTGGTCTTTTGGGCTGAAATTTGGAGGGAAGGCAGCCAACATCTCACAGATGTGCCTTTTCATGGTTTGGTGACAAGATATTGGATGGATGCAAAGTTTCGGTACTCCGAAGTTGACACTTTTTCCCATAGCCGAACACTGCGGCGTCCGCTGCATGACAGGAATTCTTTGCCACCCTGCTGCAAAATAACGGTTTGGTCTTTTACTCTGAAATTTGGAGGGAAGAAAGCCAACATCCCACATATGTGCCTTTTGGTGGTTTGGTGAAAAAATATTACAGGGCGGCAAAGTTATGGCACTCCGAACTTCTCTTTTTTCCCCCCATAGGATAACATTACGGCGTTCGCCGCGCCTTTCAGGGCCTGTATCTTGGAAACGGTGCAAGATACAGACTTTTTGTCAGCTAGCATTAAACTAGCTATTAAACTAGCCAGAAAAGTCATAAATCATATGACTTTAAATTTTTTTTCTATCTTTACGGTTCCTGAGATATAAGCAATTTAGTATTCCAACTCCTCATTTTCTGCTCCGAGACCCATTATTATGCATACATTCTTTGTACTCACTGTCTTTCTCTATGCAGCTTTTAGGGAAATCCAGCCTGTACGCTTACATTACTGTTACCCTTACCACTTCCAGTTCCATACCCATTTCACTTACCGTTCCCGTCTAGGCCACCATGTGCGTTACCCTTTGCGTTTTCATTTATGCTTGTGTTTATGTTATTTTTTATCATTTGTGTCCACAGTACTGTTTCTCTTTCTGTTTCGCTTTGCATCACCATGGGCATTACCATTTGCGTTTGCGGGCACCGTGTTACTATGCTCCCTGCCTGCATTACATTCACTATTTCTCATTATCATTCTCAAAAGAAGGGAAATTAGAGGCAAAAAACTCAGTTTAATGCATTAGTTAGGGTTGTTCCACAGTTACAAAGCAAGGAAATTCGGTGTTAGGGTTGAAAGCCCTTGGACCCCCAGCCCACCCCCAACTGGCATTGAGGTGGGCATTGGGGTCGCCGGTCTAACTCTCACCCCATTCTCCTATACTCTGCTTCTTCACACATGTGATGGGGTGAGAGTTAGGGCCGGCGCATTCGCACTGCCCAATGCCGTTGGGAGTGGTGTGGGAGGCAAGGGAAGCTTTCAACCCTAACACCAAATTCTCCTCGCTTTTGTCGTGTGGAACAACCCTAACTAATGCATTAAACAGAGTTTTTTGCCTCTATATATATATATATATATATATAGATATATATATATATATATATATATATAGAGAGAGAGAGAGAGGTAAACGGTTCAAAAAGGATTTGGCATCACGAAAAAGGATTCGTTTTCATGAGGGGCCAATCCTTTTTTGCCACAAAAAATTCCTTTTTTTGTGAGCCACCATCTTGTTTTTTTTTTCCACAAACTAAAAAGCATGGAAAATATATGAAAATGTTGTCATTTTAAAAATCAAACACCAGAACCTAGCTAAACGTGCACCATTTATCTAGATTCTGATGTTTGTTTTTCACACTAAGGGCCAGAAATACTTTGCCTGGGCACCCAAAATCCTGGATGCCCAGCTTAGTGAGAGGAGCACTTCCCCACATTCTCTGTACAAGAACAGTGGATTTTCTTGAGTTCTGTAGGTGTAGCTGAACTCATACTGCTGGCTGGAGTGTGAGCTGTGAGCCCCCTTGATGAGTGTTAGGGTTGAGAAGCCCAAGGCAAACCCCAACATCTCATTTCCCAACTTTTGTCTCTTTTACCCTAACTGGAGCATTAACAAAGTTTAAATATATATATATATGTATGTATATATATATATATATATATATATATATATATATATATATATACACACACACACACACACTCCCTGGGGACCTAGAGTGAAAATATTAAAATATCTTCATTCTAGGTCCAAAATATACCTATAGTAGGTCCCCAGTGGCTGGAACCAGCAGCGCTGGCAGCACAATCAGAATGCAGTTGCTTGCTTGCATGCCGGCTCCCATTGGCAGTTTCATTTCCAAGCTGCAACCAACTAATCACTTTCTCCTCTGTTTTTCTGTAATTAAAATTAAGCCTTTAAAAAGTAAAAAATACAGTATTTTAGTAATAGTACTTTTCCCCATCCCTAAAAACAACACCCAACCACATTCTGTGCTGTTTATCTCCCTCCCCATACCCGACAAGCCCGCCTACCCTGTCAGACCAGCAGTCTTCTGTCCTCGATCATGTGTTTGAGGTGGTGGGCCCAGTTTTATGAACTCGCTTCCAAAACCTTTGAGGGAAGACCCCAGCACCACTTCAGTTGTGGCTTCACATTTCAAGAAATCCCACTGTTCTCATACTGAGAATGCGAGTGAAGGTATCATGGGACATGATCAGGTGAGTGAAGGTATGAGGGTTTGTGTTGGGGTGTGTGGGGTGATGTGTGCTAACAGGGGAATCAGGGAGGAAGGTGTGGGGGTATTAGGGGGTAGACTGATGAGACACCATTTTCTTTTTTTCAGGTCTAAAAAAAAGATCAACAAGGAATGGTTTTCTCTGTTGTAATAGACGAAAGTCGACACTAGGGATCAGATATCCCAGTTTCAGGATGGTGTTTGGAGGCACTGGATGTGGACACCCTGATGCCGCCACCTATTTCTTTGTGGGGATAACCTGAAGGGGAGGAGGATGGAAAGAAACAGTACTGGAGATGGGCACCCAGTCCATTATTTTAATATAATTTAAAGGTGGAGTGGGCGACCTGGAGGGAAGGGAAGTACTGAGGGTGGGCACCCTGCTCTGTTTAAAAAGAAAATAGACAGACAGACAGATAGTTCTCGATCAGCAGTTCTTTTGTGAGATCACATGAAAGAACAATGGTTCTTTCATTTTACCTCATGAAAGGACCGTGAAAAAAAAGCTTGGATCCCCCTCTTCTTTCATGACCCAGCCTTCTTCTTTCACGAGTCAGGAAAGAATGCACAAAAGAAGAATCTTGGCTCATGTGAGAAGATGGTGAACCTTTTTTTTTTTCTGTAGTTCTTTCGTGAGGCGACCTTCATCTTTCATTATCACGAAAAGACTCACAAAATAAGAATCTCAGCTCATGGAAGAAGATGGTGGACTTAGTTTTTTCTTCATAGTTGTTTCATGAGCTGGGATTCTACTCTTGTGAATTCTTTCATGTTCATGAAAGAAGAAGGTCGGTTCATGAAAAAACAATGAAAAAAAAACCTACATCCACCATCTTCTTTCATGAGCTGAAATTCTCCTTTCATGAGACAGAAATCTTCTTTCATGACACTCACAAAACAAGAATTTTGGCTTAAGAAGCAAGACTCAGTAAGGATTTTAGGGATGTCACAAAACCTTATTTCAGCATTATTTTTTGAAAAACAAACTCCAGAATCGAGCTAAACGGGTCCCATTTAGCTATATCCAGGGCTAATTGTTTTATGGGGTTTTTGATTTATTTTTACCAAAGAAAAAACAGAAACAAGATGGCTACCACACGAAACATCATTTTTTCATTACGGAAGAAGAATTTCCTGCCCATGAAAGAAGTTTCTTGAGCAGGAAATTCTTTATTCATGTCAAACATTTATTTGAAAGACCCTACTGAGCATGCTCAGAACTGAAATTTAAAATCCTTATAACTCTTGAATGGATTAATATGTTTTCACCAAACCAATGAAAGGCACTCTTCTAGGGCAAGCCCTTTCTACTCTGAAAATTTCAGAAAATTCCAAACCAGCTGGGCTGTAGGTGACAGCAAAAAAAAAAAAAAAAAGGCAGCAAAAACACACCACTCTACTCAATCCTAACTATAGGGGTGCTACCACCTCCTTATAATATTATGTATCACAGATAGATAGATAGATAGATAGATAGATAGATAGATAGATAGATAATCATAGATTCTCTCCCAAAACGGAGACCATGCTGCTAAGAGTTTTCACAACCCCTTGGATACCTTAGTGGTCACCTTGATATGTTTCCATCACCCAGCTTGACTCCCACTCCAGATATCTTCAAGTCACAATTCCACCAGAGCCACTGCTCACACTGAAGAGTGACCTTTAACAAAGAGCAAATGACCCATCCCTTCAGTCACAGATGAGATTTTGCTTTAGATAGCTTAGTAGCCTGTCTCTTCAGAAATGGATCACGGACTTGCCCACTATCCCAGTTTATCTATACCTTTAAAAACTCAGTAACAGATAACATGAAGTATATAAAAATAGCATTTAATACCCCAAGATATTTACGTATGGTACAGGATTATACACACTAAAGACTATGGGCAATACAGTACACTGCAGAAAATGAAAAAAAAAATTAAACAAGACAGGATTCACAAAAACTATTTTTTTTCCTTTTTTCAAATATTGTTTCTGCTCCTTTGTGGACACAGGCTAGGACCTACTTTGGCTCCAGCAAGCATGTTTTTTCTCTCTACCTGAGACCCTGCTGTGACTTAATCCCAGTTCGCACACCCTCAGTGACACACCTCTGTGCTGTTCCCCCCCCAGCTTTTCCCCTGGAGGTGGGTACCCCTTCAGCCACTTTGGCATTTCTTCCCCACAGTCATCTGGACACCAGGGATGAAGGTGAAGAAGATGTGGGTCTATCTGAAGAGCATCACAGCAAGGGTCTGGTGCAAGAGTAGGTCAATGGAGGAGCTTCATCTGCCTGGTGCTGTGTGCTCAGCTTTATCATTTTCACCCTGCCCCTCAACCAGGAGCGTGTATTGGAACTGGCCACCAGCAAGGCCTGATGCAGCCAACCTGTCAGTGCTGCAGTGGTCCTGCCTTGCATTTGCATATCCCCTGCAGTGCCACTTGTGGTCACTCAGCTGGCTATAGAGCAGCAGGACAAGAAACCCTCCCTCCCCACAGAAGGAAAGCTCCCTATGGGATGCTCAATCTTCCTCCCCCTTGGCTGACCCTCCAACAAATCAGACTCATTCCTGAACCTGGGTTGTCGGCATCATGAGCGGTAGTGCTACTGCTGTGCCAGCTGGTCTAACTAAATTCTAAGCAGAAGTTGACAGTTTTAGCTTAACTCAACTGGGATCTTGTGAGTCTTAACAGAGTGGACTGTGATGGTGAGGCTTCCACGTCCCAAATATGACTGACTTTCATCAGAGAAACACAATCAGAAATATCCATGGCAGGCCAGCCCCTTTCCCTGCGCCATCGTACCTGTCTGTCTGACATCACACCCTGGACATTTTTTTGAACTACGGGGACCTCCTCCACAACCGTGCCAGTCCAAACTGGTTGTGTGTATTACCTTCTGTTCTATTGTTATCATGGTCATCTGCACAGCAGGAAGTATCTAACTCTGACTTGACCACTGTTTATACTCAAAACAAGTGTTTTCAATGAAAGGGCCACTGGTACCCAAAGCAAAAGAGTCCTTAGATGAAAGGAACTCTGTTGTCCACACACAACTTCTGTGAAAGCACAGGAAAGCTCACACAAAAGACTTTCCAACTGAATGCCCTTCAGCCTGAGACTGCAGTAGAAGGCAATTTTCCCCATACATCGGACATGAACTAACATAGTTTACAAAGAAAAAAAAACATAGAATTGTCGGCAGAAAGGGCCAGTCGGCCAATCTAGTCAGCCCTATTTTCCCTGCCTATTCCTACACCCTGGACCCTAATTGGTCACAAGCATCTCTCCCACCTTCTACTTATAAAAACATAGAATAGAATACATAAGAAAATTAAAAAAAAAGAACATTTCCTGGGTGTTACATCTGATATATCTTGCCCGCAGTGGTGGAAGGCTTGCTTCAGCAAGACTTAACCACAATGTTCAGTGCTGGTTCCACTCCAATCAGCTCTGGGTCAACACTAAAAATTGTGTCCATGATACTTGGTACCAGACAAAAACTGGTCAGGCTCTCCCCCTCCCCATCTTCACCACCCTGGATGGCACCCCTCCTGAAGTGATTTCTTCCTTCAAGTACCTCAGTGTGTTGCTAGAACAGGCCGATTTCTCTGCCTACTTTAATGGCATCCACTCCAAACTCCATCCCAAACCTGGCGCCTTGTACTGCAACAAAGACTTCTGGCCTCCCCTGGTCTGCCGGGAGCTGGTTACCAAAATGGTTCTCCCCATTTTTGACTATGTGGATGTCGATGTGGTGTACAGAACTGCCACCTCCTCTTCCCTCACCAGACAGGACACCCTCTGTAATGCCTTTTATTGCTTTGCTACTAACTCCCATACTCACCACTGCTCCCTCTACTCCTCTCTCCCTCAATCCTCCCCCTACCCTCATGTCACCAGTCCCACTGCACATCCTTCATCTCCAAACACTGGTTTGGGTACCTACCTTCATACCTTTCTTCACTCCTTTCTCCTTTTCTCACCACCTCTTACTCCCTCTGCTCCAGAGATCCTAGCACCTTATCCCTTCCCCACCCACACACTCCTCTGCTGGGCAGTATGCTTTCTCCTATCACCTTTCCTCCCTCTGGAACCTGTTCCCTCCTCTTTCCATCTCTCCCCTCTCCTTAGGCACCAGGTAAAACTTCTCCCAACCCCCTCCTGCTCCTACCAGCCCTCTCCCTGATTCTCCCTGTGAGGCCCTTCCCATCCCTGTGTTGGGCTTCTTCCTGGGTTCTGCCTCTACCTGAATTTATCTTCTCGAAGCAACAACTGTACTTCTGTTTTCCTTTTTTTTTTTTTGATATTCATATTTTTTCCCCCTCCTACGTCCCACCAGAGCCGCACCATCGGGAGTCACCAATTAAGCCGGTCCCTGCCAGTGCCTTACCTGACAGCCCCTGGTCCCTCCATCCAGCCTCAGAACCCCTCCCGGGTGGAGTCGGGGTGGGGGCTAACCCCCGAATCTTGCAATCTTTGTCAGGGTCCCTGGACTGCAGGCAAGCACTGGCACATCAGGACCAGGCTCGGTGCTCCCTCTTCCTGGCTCTGGAGGTTTTTTCCTTGTTCTGTGGGACATTGTGTGCCCATACATCATGGTGCACAAACTGTCTGCAACATCCCTCTCTCTCCTTCTGCGAAGGAGCTACCCCTGAAGCTGACTGGTCCCAGGCCTATGCCTGTGACCAATCACACCTCAGTAACTCCAGCTTGCTGTCACACCCCAGCCTCCACCAGGGGTCACCACTACCAGACTGAAGCCCTCCTCCCCCGGAGAAGGCAAGCTGTCGTCGGACGCTCCAGCCTTTCTACCCCCGGCTGCCCGAGTTTGCTCCTGAACCTGGGTCACCAGTGTGGAGTGAGGTGTGGTGTCCAGTGTCTCAACCCTCAGTGCCACTGGGCTGGCCACTTCTGTTTTTCTATCTGTACTGTTAAATGTGCCACTGCTTGCCACCTTTTCATGTTATTGTACTTTTACTATGTTAATCTGAATACTGTTTGCACTATACTTTGTACTGTTTCATTGATGCTGTGTACGCTGTATTATTGTTCTCCCCTCCCCTATCCCCAGGTCACACCTGGAAATAAGCCTTGGCCCAGTGTGCCTTTCCCAGTTAACAGTTTTCAAACAAATAAATATACATGCATCATTTTTGCAAAAATCTGCATTAATGCACTATTTAGGGCTCAACTTAATGCAACAAAAGTAGGGAAATGTGGTGTTGGGGTTTTCAACCCTAACCCCCCCCCAAAAAAAAGCAGCAAAAGGACAACACCACACAAGCAACCACAGGCAGCTATCATCAGGTATGACAAAAAACATACAACTGTTTCCAGATGATACAAACGTGGTAGCACTGATGTACTAGTCGTAGATTTGTATCTGCAGCAAGCACACTGCAAGACATACACACTCACTTCAGGCTACAGATAGAAATCCACAATGTTCAAATCAACACACTGCTATGACACTGTTTCTGTCTGCAGAAGCACAGGCCACTGCAGGCACAGATACAAATTAACAATACCCAAATTACAGGAGTTCTTTTGTCTGCAGAAGTGCATGCCCTTATAGGGGCAGTGCTTCTGTAGCCTCAGGTTGGTACTCATGCACACTGTAACACATACATAACTTCATGAGCCTGCGCTTCTGCAGCCACAGGTGTAAGACACACACACTGACCTCTGGCTTCAGAAGGGCAGGCACCAGTGGGGTCTGTAGTTATGCAGATGGAAGTACTGTTGCAATGTTGGTATAGTAGTTTCAGCAGTGGATCTAGAAATTGTTCAGGGGGTAGCAGTTTTTAGTTACACAGATGCATATAGAAAAGCACAAACTAACAGATCATGCTATCTAGCGAGGTACCTCATACAGCGTGCATGACTACAGCTGAGGCAGCCACAAAGCAATGCAGTAACTTGCAGTATATGACATGTCACAGATTATCGCTGTAGAAAAGGGCTTAAATGCCATTGAATTAAAATATTCCCTGCAGCATTTTTGTGATAGTCTGCAGCATTACTGCATTATATCCTGGCTGCAGAAGTGCAGGCCTCATGTGGCCTTCTGCAACCATACATATTCATGCACGTAGTACAACATACACACCTATGGGACCTGTGTTTCAAAGGTAGCACATCAGTGTTACTGCATTTGTGTAATCTGTAAACAGTTGTATGTTTGTAAGCCCCCTGTAAATGCAGGGCTTATATTCCCACTGTTAGGCAACCCTTTCCCCCTCCTACCCCCTCCCCCGAGCTAGGAAATGGGTTTAGTGCTCTGGGGGATATTGCTCTGGATGCCTCAAGGTGGCAGCAGACAGTGGTAAAGAGGACATAAAAAGGGGCTTACAGGAAGTAGCGGGGCCTTCCCAGCTCGGTTATTAGGCCTGGGGCTGGAGGGGGAGGCTGGAAGAGTAGCATCAGGACCAGAATAAGTAGGCAAGTGAGACAGCTCGGCGGTCCAGGAGGGCCAGTGGGGGAACCCCCCCAAAAGAGTGCAGTCAGGACGGTTTTATGTGTCCTGGTTGATCAGGAGTGGGGGTATGGTGCTCTGTTGGGGACACAGGTAGCCAGGTCCTGTGTCGTTGGGAGCTAGGGCATTAGGAGGCTTTTTAGTAAGCCTAGAAGTGGAATGTAGGAGCCCTTGGGAAGCTCATTTGTGTATACCCAGATCACCAGGGCAGGGAGGGTTGTGGCAGGGGCCCTCCCAGGAGAGGAGATGGTGGCAGAGGTCCCCCTCATACCCGGTGTGGCAGGACGGCCGGCGGGGGGTGTCAACGGAGCTGGGAAGCCTTTCACCTGAATCACGGGGCCTTTTTTGGAGGGACAGGCCCTGGGGCACTGGTCCATTTAAAGTTCTGGCAGACTGCAGGACAAAGAAATGGCAGACCTTGGAGGGTGGTCCCGGTGCTGGAGTTCAACTCAAGCCCAGGAATAGAAGCAGGGATATGGGCCTGGCAGGAATTCTCCGAAGTAAGTAGGCACCAGCAGAACTCTCAGAGTAAAGTGGGGGCCATGGAGTGCTGAGACAGAGCTGAGTGAACGTGGCTGGAGTGGTCTGTGCCTGTGCACCACTGCCAGCCGTTTGGAGGTGGGTCAGGGCCTGGGTCATCAGGAAAATTCCTGTATGCTCTTGTAATGCCCCAAAGTTGGCCATTACAGAGGAAATATTGTAAATAGTAGAGAAGTGCCCTGTGCACTTGCAACCTTGTAAAAAAATAGAATTTACAAGCAATGCAGGTCATAATAGCCTGGATGGAATGCTGTGCTAGGTGGCTCTTGCACAGCATTCCAATCCAGCAGATCTAGAACCCTGGGGAGGTTCAAGTTTAAACAATCATTCTACAGTTAGTCAGTTGGAGATAGTGATTGCTGGGCAGAGGTTGAGGAGCCAGGACCCAGAAGTCAGGGGGACAGTTAGGGCTTACCTTTTGTTTGGAGCTGTCCTCTGGACTTGCTGTGGTCCTGTGCTGCCTCCCCTGCCCGAAGACTTCTCTGCTGCGGTAGCTCATGGTCGGTGGTGCCATCGGGCACCACGAAGATGGAAACGCCGCCCCGCTACGCTTAATGGGCTTAAAAGCCCTTCGCTTTTTATTTTGCTCCGTAGTTTTAAAAAGTAATTTCGTCCCACACCGCGCATCAAGCGCCTGCACTGCACTTCCTCGTCGGGCCAGAGGCCCCGAGTCATCTCCCGGCTGTCTGTGCATTTTCTCCCATTGCCAGCATCCCTCCCGCCCCAACAGGACTTCTACCCCAGTCAGGATGGCAGAGAGGTGAGTCGGTGGCAGCACGCGTTGTGCTGACCGCCAGTTTGTTGCAGGGGGGAACTGAACTGTTAATAGCGCATAAGGCGCTTGGAAAAAGCAGCCGAGCACCGCGAGGGCCATCGGGTCGTTAGTACCCGTGAAAATTAATATTTATGTGGAGGCGGGGTTAGCGACGCCCCAAAGGAGGGGCCAGCAAGCAAGGCCAGCATAGCGGCCTCTGAATATTGATGAGAGGGCGGAGCGGAGGCGGGCTTTCACCAGATAAGTGACAGCAGGCACTGGAAGCCTGCAGAATTTAAAAGGGCAATGCCTTTTAAAAGGGCAATTCTGGCCCAATTTAAAGTAGGGCACCAGGCCCATGGTAAAGAGGGGCTCCAGGCCCAGTATTTCGAGGGGCACCAGACCCATTGTAAAGTGGGGCACCAGGCCCAATCTAAGGTGGGGCACCAGGTTCAAGCTAATGTAGGGCTTCAGGCCCGAGGTAATGGTAGGGCATTAGGCCCGAGGTAAAGCCTGGTTGATAGGGAGGCCCCGACCTAGCGGAATAGGGCAAGCCAGCCTAGTGGTACTAAAGGGAGGCCCCGGCCTAGCAGAATAGGGCAAGCCAGCCTAGTGGTACTAAAGGGAGGCCCCAGCCTAGTGGAATAAGGCAGGCTCGAGGTAATGGTAGGGCATTAGGCCCGAGGTAAAGCCTGGTCTAAAGGGAGGCCCCAGCCACAACGGACAGTAAGGGATCCTATCCCAGAAGTACCCTACCTATAGAAATAGGGGTTCATTTGAGAGAGTTCCAATTGCCTAAACTGTGAATTTACTGTGATTACTGTACTGCTTATGCTGAACTATTACCCTAAGTACCTGAACTATTGCCCTAAGTACCTGAGCTATTGCCCTAAGTACCTGAACTATTGTCCAGAGTACCTGAACTATTGGTCCAAGTACCTGAACTATTGCTCTAAGCACCTGGACATTGGCCCTTATCAGTAACGATTACCCCTGAAGTTATAATTTGCCCTCCCCGGCAAATTATTGTACTATTCCACAGTTCTTTGGGCATTCTTCAGTTATATGTTTGCTACTGTACAAAGACAGTCTCAGTCTTCTACCACACTGCAGTCTCCTAGTGTGGTTTGTTACACCACGTGCTCGGAATCAGTCTCTACTCAGAAGAAGACATCCTTCCAGCATTCTTCACTTCAGGAAGATCATCTATCAACTCATCCGTCCATTCGTGTCATCCTTGAAGTCAAGTCCGTCGTCAGTTGTCTCAGTCGTACCCCCGTTTTCTTGTTTTCACAACTTGAAAGTACGTCCACCAAACGCATCATCACGACTGCCATGCTAGTGCCGCTCCATGTGGTTCCTGTTCCAAATGTCCAAGTTGGTCGCCTCTACAGAAGAGAGAGAGCTCATCTTGGAGAACCTGTTCTGTGCCCCCACCTGGTCGTTCGCCGAAAGTCGAGTCCGTCGAAGCCCAGTCCGGGACGCGTCCGCCGTTTCTTTGTTTTGTGTTAGTTCCTGACCTGAGGATTGCAGATTCAACCATCATCTCTTCAGACTCCTATGGTTCCTGGTCCTGTCAGAGTTCCTTCCGATTCCAGCTGGCCCTTGGAGTGCTGCAGCATCAGTCAGATCGTGGTAGTCCTCCACTGGATTCATCGCCACGCAGATCTTGGTCTTTCTTCATCCTTGGCAACCCTAGAATTGGGTTTTGGCCAAGGAACCTCTTGCTTCAGTGTGTGTTATTTCAGGAACCAGTTGCTTTGGTTCTACATTTCGGCAGCCTCGGAGAGAGTGGGCTTTTGCCGAAGATATATGGTCTGTTTACCAAACCTCTCACCACCCCAGTGGCCTTACCTAGGTCCTTGCTGGGAATTGAGATTAGGGTTCCATAGTTCCGTTTTATTTCCCTTGTAGCTACCAACGAAGAACAACGGTGCGCACAAGACGACAGACATTTGAACTTTGTGAGAATTGGATGGTCATTGTAAAACTAAATATTTGTATTGTGGATAGTGAAGAACATCTGATTTCCGTCTATGTACTAGTTGCTCTTTCAGGATACTGCTAAGGAATTTTAGAAGTATAGTGGCAATAGGCCGTGGTGCACCTATAGAGAATAATAGTCTAGAGTTTATACATTTTAGAGTTTAGCTGTTACTGTTTAAGATATCCATAATGCTGTCCATACTCCTAATTGTTTTTGTGGTTGGTTATAATCTGCCCTATTGTTAACCGGGCATTCCCTAATCTTCTTGTGACTGTGTCTGTCTACCCCTCTTTGGTTGCAAATAAAACATCCGCCCGTTGGGCATTTTAAAACTACTAAGTCGACTCCTGCCTCTCCTTGTCTGGATAGCAGTTATCCTATCCGAAAAATAATTCGGACCTCTGGTGCCCCGCTCATCTCTTTTCACCACCTTAGAGTAGAGCGCACTCATCACATAATTAACATCACCTTCAACAAAGCACCACCCATCACACTCTTGTGGCTTGGGCCAGCGCACAGGGGTTCAGGTGGGGAGGGCCACTCGCTTTCCCATGCCAGTGTAAGGGGGGACAACCAGTGCCAAAGTAAAAGGGATCCATAGAAGAAAGAAAAGGAAGGTTGGCTTACCAGATCCATTATATGCCAGGAGATTGCAGGGATCTGTGTTCCAGTGTCTTGGGTAAAGCACCTGAGAGTAGAAGCGGTAGAAAAGGAGACTCCCTCTGGAGTCTGCTGAATGTTTGGTCTTTGTTGTTTATTAGGTCCAGCCCGAATTGTGAAAAGTTAAAGCCCCATGGAGCTGCTTATTTATTTATCCGAAAAGAATGGAGACCCCTGCATCACTGGAATCATTTGCCATGCAGGTGAAAAATAAAGCCAGTTGGGGAGAAACAGTGGTTTGTGCCTTAGTTGACTGTTGGGGGTTGGGAGGGAGGCTAATGAAATGATATCCATCACACCTCCCCGCCCCCCCATATTTGCAATCTAGTTAATTTTCAATGAGTTGCATTTCAGGGCAGAATCCAGCCTGGTGGGGCTGCAAGAGCTTCCTGAGACCTCTGTAGGTGAAAACGGACATCTCGGTCTGGTGGTTGGCTTGGGGAGGAGATCAGATGCTGAGATGGAGGAGGCAAAGTGCACAGTTATGAAGACACCATGCAGGTAGGAGACAACTGTTTTCCCTGCTTTAGTAGTGTGCAAAAGGTCTCGAATATTAGCACTTTGAGTGCTCCCTTCTTTCTGCCTGGAAGACTTGCAATGTTAATGTATGTCCATAGATGTGGCAGGAAGGGGGGTTTACACTGTGGAGGCTACTCGTCTGGGATGTACCCCAAACCTCAAAATTGCCACTGGACCCCGAGCCTAGCAGTCCACGGTATGCCAGGCTTCCCAGCCTGGTTGGGTCCTATGGCACACTTTGAAATTGCTGTGGGGTAGGTCTGGAGGAGGCATTAGGCCTGACCTGCTGGTGTGCTGTGTACACGTGACTTTGCTGGTCACGTGACCCTCAGGTAGGGTCCTGTTTGGAGGATGGGTGAAAGGGAGCTATAGCAGTTGCACAAAGAAGTGCCATCTTGGGGAATCACAGTGAGTGGAGCTGAGGGAGTGAGACCAGCAGTAGCAGAACGCTAGAGGAGAATAATGATAGTGAGAGCAGAGCAAAAGAGACAGTTTCTGCAGTGCATTATCAGAGCAAGCAAGTGAACAGGACTGCATATTTTTGGAGCAAAAGAACTGTGAGCTTCTTGTGAGTGTGGGACTGGGAGGGAAGGAAAATCAAGCACAGTCATCTACATGGATTGGCAGCAAGTGGTAGCAGGGGGAGATGCAGACAGACCTGAAGCGACCCCTCCAGAGGAACCCCTGGCTACAGTCCCTGCCTCACTGCTCTTCTGGCTCTGGAAAGCTGGGGGGAAATGCAAAGGACATAAATGTTGAGTGAGGTGTGGATTTATGATGGAGGCAGTAATCAGGTTGCCTATATGCCCCTATTGCTTAAGCAGTCCACCGGTACCATGTAGGGGAATTTATGCTCCCAGTCCCACTGCCAGCTTATTTATCCCATGGTCACCAGACAGTGGGGACTCAGAGGGGTTTGAATGACTGTCCCTGGGAAAAAGCACCCATGTCCAAGTGGAGGAAACCCGAAGAGAATCCCCAGATGTGATTGAGGAGGCTGTTGAAGAAGAGGGTGCAGGTGCACCAGAGAGGAACGAAGGTGATGGGGAGACCAGCCATCTGCCCAGCTCTCCGCCACCAGCTATCCCGCTGGCAGAAGGAGGGGCCGGGGCCTCAGGCAACCAGTTGGGGATCCTCCAGGGCCCGGGGGACCCTCACCACGGCCTTTGTCTGGCAGTAGCCCACGGGCTTTATCCAGCAAATCGAAGCCTGTCTTGGGAGCCAGGAGTAAAACCAGATCCATAGAGAGTGGCCCAGAGTCTGAGACTGCACCTGTGTCAGTCGGAGGAAGGGTTGGTGACCCACAAGATCTAAGGGAACTGGATGAGAAAAATATGTCAGCAGCCAGTTCCAGTTCCAGGACCACATGGTGGTCAGGGCAATCCCTAGGCCCTACCACCACCCAGTTATCACCTTTGGAGATACCACCCCACAGCTCCTGGTCCAGGCTAAAACCCTCTGGACCCAGATGGATGGGTTAAACCCAAATGACCCGTTGAATCTAAAATATCAACTGGGGATATGGCTACCAATGGGACAAGCCAGGAGAACTAGCGCGAGAGACCTGACCGAGTGGAGTTAGGCCGAATCTAGTTAATTTTCAATTAGTTGCATCTCAGGGGCAGAATCCAGGTTTGCAGAAGGCTACGGGTAGAATATCATAATCTGAAATATCCTTATGTGCCAGAAAGAATTTGGGACATTACTGAGCAGATGCAGGAGGACTGGATTTTTAAGGAGCAGTTGCAGAGGTTGAAGAACCATCCAGGAGGAAGAGGTGCCCCACCTCAACAATAGTTCCAGCAGGCACGGTCGATGTGCCACATGGGGACCTGGTCTGGACTAACCATATTCAAACATTTCGCTATGGTCCAAGACTTAACTGGGACTCGGACCAAGTACTGCCTTTTGGACTGAGATTCCTTTGGAGAGGTGACCACTAAGCCAGATCCAGCGTATTATTTCCCTCACAGAGGGGGGCCTGCCACCTAAGCCTCTTGGATTGAGACTTATGGACTGCGCCAGGACAATTGTTCCATGGAGCTGATATGGCGACTTTATTCAAACAACATGAAGTCTTGCTGTATTCTGACAATAGCAGTGAGTCCCAACCTCCGAACTGCCCCGGAGATGAAAGAGTTAACTTTCCATGCCAGGCATGGAACGCTGAGCTCGAGCTCAGTTGAGACTCTGTCTGTTGCTGTTTGAACTCAAACCGTCAGCTTCTTTACTCCGCCTCACTGAACAGTCGCTCCGGAGATTTCTCCTTTGCTCGGTTCAATTTGTCAGTTAAAGTACCACTTTTCTTGGTTTTCGACCGAATTTAAACCGCAACCTGTCTGTTCAGTCTCTGTCTGTGGTATTCGTGAGTACTAGATAGGTTTATATTGTTTTTCTATTCTGTGTGGAACTTGTAAACGGTTCATCGGTTCAGTTTGAACCGATCAAGTTGTAGTAAAAATCTTTATTTATACTTTAGAGTGTGGTTACCGGTTCTTATCGGTTCTAAAAAAGACGGATTTTATTACGTTTTTTTCCACGACCCATAACACGGTCAGGAACCGATAAGAGAGTCTTGCCTGGTGGATTGCCATTAAAAGGATAAGTTTTGTTAGGACTGGCACCATGTCTGAGAAACTCAAAAGAAAAACCGGGCCCGCTGGGTTTCAAAACTGTAGTGTGTGTGGGGAAGTCTTTGCTAAGGCTGACCCCCCACACCTCCTGTGTTTATTGTCTGGGGTTTGACCACCTCAATTCAGACTGCCAGATTTGTAAAAATTTTCCTGCAGCTACCCTAGAGAAGAGAGTTGGTAAGCTCAGGGAAAAGGAGGCCAAAAAGTCCACTGACCCGGATGGCCAGCCCGGTTCGGTTCAAACCGAACCAGAAGGAGTGCCCTCTGACGAGGGTGAAACTTCTTTGGGCAAAAGGAGAACCGATTCCGAGGAGTCGGTTCCAGCTAAGAGAACAAGAAAGGAAAAATCAGCTGGTGTGGATCCAAAACTTTCTTCTCCAACCGCTGATGAAATAGCCAAAGCGATAAAAATTGTGCAGTCGCTTTCCCCGGCTCTGACTGAACCGGCACCATCAGGAAGGCGCTCGGTTCGGCCAGTTCCACCGGTTCCGGATTATGATTTGGAAGAATATTATGAACCGGAGGAGGAGGAATAGGAGTATGAGGAAAGTGAATGTGGTTTTGAAAGTCTGGATGTGCCCATTGACCGGACATCTCCCCAGACAGACCTTCAGGAGTGCCTCCTCCTAGGCTTTCTGAGTCCCCCTCCCATTTCATGTTTTACAAGAAAGTGGCCGAAACCCTTCAGCTTCCTATGTAAGAAGCTGTGGATGACCAGGAAGAGCCTGACTATGTGGAAATGATGGATATCCCAGAGTCTAGGAGGCTGTCTATTCCCTTACTCAAATATTTTGGGAAACAGACATTTAAGATTTTAAAGACTCCTAATATTATACCTCCTGTGGATAAAAGAAATGGACAAGAGGTATACTCTGTCAGGCTCAGATATGGAGTTCCTTACACAAAAATGCAGCCATGTTGGGGTAGTGCAGGCTGCAGCCTGTGATAAGGCTAATATACCCTTGGCTTCACACCCCCCAGACAAGGACTCCAGGAGGATTGATGCCATGGCAAAGAAACAGTACATGGCAGCATCCTTGGGACTCAGGCAGGCCAATTATATGGCCTATACAGCTAGGTATCAGAAATCTAGATGGGACACTGTCATGGCTTTAGCTAAACAGGTCTCTGGCCAGCTTGCCAAGGAGCTGGATCAGATGGCTGCTGATGGTATTGAGGCATCCAAGGTGCAATTCCATGCTGCAGTGGACTCCAATGATGTTTCATCTAGAGTCATGTCTACATCTGTGGCACTTCGTAGAATGGCTTGGCTCAGATGTACTAGCCTGTTGCAGGATACCCAGACTAAGGCCATGGATTTTCCTGTTGTGGGTAATTCTCTGTTTGGGGAGCAAACAGAGAATTACATGAAGAAAATGGATAAATACAGGACCACCTATAGGAGTGCTTAAAAAAATTTCCAAAGCTGAGAACCAGATCCTTTCCACCTGAAAATCCCTCAGAGGCACTTGCCCTAGAGGCAGAGGTCTCTTCCCTCCTGGCTCTCAGAGCTGTGGAAAGGGTTCAACCCCTACACCAAAGCAAAGGACTGTACTCCAGGTACTTCCTTACCCCTAAAAAGACAGGAGAATGGTGGCCCATCCTGGATCTCAGATACTTAAACAAGCACCTTTTAAAGCCAAAGTTCAAAATGGTGACTCTGGGAATAATTCTACCCTCTCTAAGGCCAGGGGACTGGCTAGTCTCCCTGGACCTCAAGGATGCCTATTTTCATATTCTCATCAGAAGCTCCCATCGAAAGTACCTCAGGTTCGAGCTGCCCTCAGGCCATTACCAATTCAGAGCAATGCCCTTCAGCCTAACCTCTGCTCCAAGGGTGTTCACAAAATGCCTGGCAGTAGTTGCTTCTCTAAGAAGGCAAAGGATTGTCACTCTTCCATACCTGGATGACTGGCTCATAGTAGGCCAGTCCCCAGACCAAGTCAAGTTACACCTAGAGATAACTCAGCAACTGCTCACCTCTCTAGGTTTCCTTCTGAATCTTTCAAAGTCAGTTCTGGAGCCTGTTCAGCTCCTCACCTTCATAGGCACAGAGCTAGATACAGAAAAGGCCAGAGCCTTCCTTCCCTGGACAGGGCAAGGACCTTATCACACTGGCCTCTTCATTCACCCTACAGGTGTCTCGACCAGCAGGCATTTTCTGCAGCTCCTGGGAATATGGCTGCTTACAGCAGTGGTGCAGGGAGCAAGATTTCAGATGAGGACATTCAGTTCCACTTGAGAGCCTTTTGGTCTCAGAAAAGGACCCTCTTACCAAACTGATACCAGTGACTCAGACCCTGATCCAGGCCCTGCAGTGGTGGCAGGATCAGAACAATCTAAGACAGGGAGTCCCCTTTGTCACGCAGTCTCACCTTTAATCCTTACTACAGATGCCTCCCTCTTGGGCCGGGGGGCTCACTTGGGAGACCTGACCACCCAAGGGTTGTGGTCCCCTCAGGAATCTCTGCTTCACATCAATCTGTTGGAACTCAGAGCAGTGTTTCTAGCACTTCAAGCTTTTTCCAAGTCTGTTCAGAACAAAGTTGTTCAGATCAGAACAGACAATACCACGACAATGTGGTATATAAACAAGCAAGGGGGCACTCAGTCTATGGCCTTGTGCACAGAAGCAATGAAGTTGAGGTCTCTGGCCTATTCCCTGAACACGTCCCTCACAGCAGTACACCTCCCAGGCAAGGACAATGTCCTGGCAGATGCTCTCAGCAGGATATCTCAGGGACATCATGAATGGTCACTGGATCCCCTGGTTTTGGAGGTGATCTTCTCCAGATGGGGCACCCCACAGATAGATCTTTTTGCAGCCCCAGACAATCACCAACTTCCCCTGTTTTGCTGCAGGCCCCCAGTGTTGGGCTCAGTCCCCCTGGATGCCTTAGTTCTCAGTTGGGAAGGGACGTTCCTGTATGCTTTTCCCCCCTTCCCTCTCCTGTTCAAAGTGCTAGTCAAAATCAGGTCTCAGTCCTGCAAGGTGATCCTGATTGCTCCAGACTGGGCCAGACAGCCCTGGTACCCTCTACTATTGTCCTTAGCAGTCCATCTTCCCCTGTCTCTTCCCAGGAATCACAACCTGTTAACCTGTGCTCAGGGGAGGGTTTGGTACTCGAACTCAAATCTCCAATCTCAAGGCCTGGCTCTTGAAGAGTTAGAGTTTGCTGATTTACACCTTTCCCAAGGTGTTATGGATATTCTAAAGGCTTCTAGGAAGCCTTCCACCAGAACTACTTATAATTCCAAATGGAAAAGATTTTCCATATGGTGCTCTGGGAGGCATACTTCCCCAGAGTCTGCTGACCTGCCCACAGTCCTTGACTATATGGTTCACCTGAATAGCTTGGGACTCAGACCAGCTACACTAAGGGTGCATCTGGCAGCTGTCTCTGCTTTTATTTCAGCAGGTAAGCCCTCTTCTCTTTCAGCTCACCCTGTATTCTTCAAGTTTTTCAAGGGATTACTTCATACCAATCTGTCATTCAGGGACCCTGCCCCTGCTTGGGACCTTAACGTTTGCATTGCTCAGCTCATGCAACCCCCTTTTGAGCCTTTGTCCTCAGCAGAGCTTAAGTACTTGACTTGGAAAACTGTGTTTCTGGTGGCCATCACTTCTGCCAGGCACATAAGTGAGTTACAAGCCCTGTCAGTGGAGCCTGATTTTATCTCTTTCCATAGAGACAAAGTGGTCCTCAGGACTAACAGGAAGTTTTTACCTAAGGTGGTTTCAGACTTCCACCTTAACCAATCTATGTCTCTTCCTGTTTACTTCACTGACCATTCCTCCTCTGGTGAGAGAAGGCTGCACAGTTTAGATGTGAAAAGAGCCCTTAGTTACTACACAGAACTTACCAAGGGTCACAGGTTTGACTCCCTCCAACTGTTCCTCACTTATGGTGAGGTTGGTAAAGGAAAACCTGCCACTAAAAGATCTATTGCCAGGTGGATTGTCTCTTGCATCCAATTTTGCTATGAAAAACTAGGTAAGGTTCCACCCTCAGGCCTGAGGGCTCACTCTACCAGAGGTACAGTTGTTTCCCTGGCTGCTGCCAGGGATATTCCTATCTTAGAGATATGTCAAGCAGCTACCTGGAAGACAGTTCACACTTTTACCAAGCATTACTCCCTGGATATCCAGGCTAGGAGTGATGCTCGGTTTGGCACAGCTGTGCTTCAGAGCCTATTTCCTAAGTAGGTTCTGTCCCTCCTCCATGGAGGTACTGCTTGGTAGTCTGCAGTTGTCAGAATACAGCAAGACTTCATGTTGTTTGAAGAACAAATTACTCACCTTAGTAATGTTGTTTCTTCTAATGGAGTCTTGCTGTATCTGACCTCTGCCTTCCCCTCTCAGAACCTTGTTTTTGGGATGTGGGTGGGCAGTAGCAGTGTTGGCACTCAGGAGGTGCCCCACCTTTTTGTTATCACCCTTTTCTTTGGGTGAGTGGGTGTTGTGTTTATTTCATTTTTTGGGTTTCCTGACTTGAGTCTTTGTTTTGGGACCAAAAAATGTGTTTTTATGTTAGTAGCCAGTTGGCTAGTGTAGGTTTACAGCTTCCACACAGGACCTCAGTGAGTTTAGCCTATAAAGATCTGACGGTTTGAGTTCAAACAACAACAGACAGAGTCTCAACTGAACTCGAGCTCAGCGTTCCATGCCTGGCATGGAAAGTTAACTCTTTCATCTCCGGGGCAGTTTGAAGGTTGGGACTCACTGCTATTGTCAGAATACAGCAAGACTCCATCAGAAGAAACAACATTACTAAGGTGAGTAATTTTTTCATTCAGTTTATTCAAATCAAGCTCTTAAATTGGAAAACAAGTTTTATTGTTATTGTTTTATGATCATGATAAAGTATGTTTTGAAAGACTGGTGAGATGATGTGTGTGTGTGTGTGTATGCGATGGAGTGAGTGGTCTGGGGGTTGTACACAGAGAAACTTATTTTAAAATTTTGGTGGGCGGTACCTATGGGAATGTCTAAACAGTTTCTACCTCATTGTTAATGTTTAGCAAAAGCTTAACAAAAATCTTTTGAACTGCCTAATCATTATGCAAAGTGATTGCTATTACTGTTAATAATGATAGCTGTGACTAGCACTTTAGATTTGTCTCCTGGCACAGGTAGGGCTTAGGAATTAGCTTTTAGGGTATAGTTTAGGTTAGGCAGGTAAGTTGGGTGGTGCCTGGTGGCCAGACATGGTGTGTTCATCACCAGAAGGCTGGGGACTGCGAATACTCAGTCTGATGGGAGAGGACCATCACTGGGCTCTTGCCATCATTCCCAGGAGGGAATGATTTTCCTGGGATGGGGAAGAGTGTAATCCCCCTGTAAATGTGAGGCTTATATTCCCACTGTTAGGCATCCCTTTCCCCCTCCTATCCAGGAAATGGGTTTAGTGCTCTGGGGGATATTGTGCTGGATGCCTCAAGGTGGCAGCAGAGAATGGTAAAAAGGGTATAAAAAGGGGCTTACAGGAAGTAGCTGGGCCTTTCCAGCCCGGCATTAGGTCTGAGGCTGGAGGCTGGAAGAATAGCATCAGGACCAGCATAGGTGGGCAAGTGAGGGAGCTCAGCAGTCTGGGAGGGCCAGTGGGGAAACCCCCCAAAAAGTGCAGTTTGGATGGTTTTATGTACCGTGGCCAATGAGGAGTGGGGGTATGGAGCTCCATTGGGGACACAGGTAGCCAGGTCCTGCATCGTTGGGGGCTAGGGTGTTAGGAGACTTTAGTGAGCCTAGAAGAGGAATGTGGAAGCCCTTAGGAAGCCTGTTTGTGTATACCCATGTCACCAGGGCTGGGAGGGGCAGGGCAGGGCCCTCCCAGGAGCAGAGCCAGTGGCAGAGGTCCCCCTTGTACCTGGTGTGGCAGGGCAGCCTGGGGAGGTCAAGGGAGCTGGGGAGTCTTTCACCCAAATCAGGGGGCCTATTTGGAGGGACAGGTCCTGGGGCACTGCTCCATTTGAAGTCCGGGCGGGTCACAGGTCAAAGAAATGGCAGACCTTGGGGGTGGTCCCCGTGCTGGAGTTCAACTCAAGCCCAGGAATAGAAGCAGGGCTGTGGGCCTGGCAGTGATTCCCCATAGGAAATAGGTACCAACAGAAACCCCGGAGTGAAGTGGGGGCCATGGAGTGCTGAGGCAGAGCCGAGTGATTGTGGCTGGAGTGGACCAGCCTGTGCACCAGTGCCAGCCGTTTGAAGGTGGGTCAGGGTCTGGGTCATCAAGAAAATTCCTGGATGCCCTTGTGGCTTGGGCCAATACCCAGGGGTCTAGGTGGGGAGGGCCGCTTGCCTTCCCATGCGTGTAAGGGGGGATGACCAGTGCCAAAGTAAAAGGGACCCATAGAGGAAAGAAATGGAAAGGAAGATTGGCTTACCGGATCCATTATATGCCAGGAGATTGCAGGGATCTGTGTTCCAGCACCTTGGGTAGAGCACCTGAGAGTAGAAGTGGCAAAAAAGAGAATCCTTCTGGAGTCTGCTGAATTTGTGGTCTCTGCTGTTTATTAGGTCAAGCCTGAATTGTAAAAAGTTAAAGCCCCATGCAGCTGCTTATTTATCAGAAAAGAATGGTGACCCTTGCATCGCTGGAATCATCTGCCATGCAGGTGAAAAATAAAAGCCAGTTGGAGAGAAAGTGTGGTTTGTGCCTTATTTGACTGTGGGGGGAGGCTTATAAAATTAAATCCTCCCCTCCATATTTGCAGTCTAATTAATTTTCAATGAGTTGCATTTCAGGGGTGGAATCCAGCCTGGTGGGGCTGCAAGGGCTTCCTGAGACCTCTGTAGGTGAAGAGGGAGGTCTTGGTCTGGTGGTCAGCTCGGGGAAGATATCAGATGCTGAGATGGAGGAGGTAAAGTGCACAGCTATGAAGACACCATGCAGGTAGGAGACAACTGTTTTCCCCTGCTTTAGTAGTGTGCAAAAGGTCTCGAATGTTAGCGCTTTGAGTGCTCTCTTCTTTCTGCCTTGAAGACCTGCGATGTTAAAGTATGCCCCTAGACAGGGCAGGAAGGGGTGGGGTTACATGTTGTTTGCCTCGCCTGATGATGACTGTCTGTGGTTGCTTGTGTGGTGTTGCCCTTTTGCTGCTTCGGGGGGGGTGCAGAGTTAGGGTTAGAAACCCTAACAGCACATTTTCCTACTTTTATTGCATGAAGTTGAACCTGAACTGGAGCATTACCACAGTTTTTTGCAAAGAATTTCCTTTCTTTTTGAGATCATGGAATTGTATCCTCATTCTTGCTGGTCCCTTTGGGACCTGCATGAATAGATGCAGATGCACAGGGTCCTCTGGGCCCTGTGCCAAGGGAAGACTCTGTCTACCCATGGAAGTGCAGAGCCCTGCACTTCCATGTAGTGACGGATGTCAAGAATTCATGTGGCTATCTGGTGGGCTGCAGAAGTGTAGACCCTATAGTCTTTGTGATTCTATGTGACCACAGATACAGATGCACAGGGCAAGGAGTCCATCTCTCAGCCAATGTACAAGGCCCTCTGTCACCCACAAATACAGATGTGCTGGGCCCTATGCCAACAGAAGAGTTGTCTTCACTATATGGTAACTGGGTCTGTGTGGGCTACTCTGCACCTTTCCTTCCCAGCTGGGGAGGATTTTGCATAACAGCGCCAGTTGCCCACCATCGCCCCATCCAGCTGGCCTCATTGAGCTCGCCCCCTAACTTAACTCATCGGCACAGAATTACAAAGCACTACCTGCTGGGATAAAGTCTGGCACTACACACAACATGTGTTAATAATTTTTTTTTAAATTTTATCCCCAAATTTTCAAGACAGTTGTTTTATGACTCCCCTTATAAACATGTAATGTGACATTAATAGTACACTGGCCAAAACATAATTTCCTACCACAAATGTGAAAGCACATGTCATCCAGGATTTAAAAAAATGACACCTGTTACATTTATGAGGTGGTGTGAAAAAATGGCTATGGTCAAACTCGGGAGTAAAGACACTGAAAATTAGTGAAGTTATGAGTGAACATTGAAATATTCAGATCAGATCAGTGGGGGGCCATTTCCTTTTTAACAGGAAAGGCAAAAAAAAAAAAGATCAATGGGGGATGGTTTTCCTTCTTTCAGGGGGACCCAAGCCAACACTGGGGATTGGACACTCCAGCGCTGGGATGATCTTTTGCAGTACCAGGGGTGGGCACCCCAGTGCTGCCAACCATACCTATGGGAAAGGTGGGTGGGTGACTTGGAAGAGTGGGGGTCAAGAGAAGGGGTACTTGGGTTGGACATGCCAGTCCACTTATTATATACATTATGATGAAATAAACATTGGGAAGGGCGGGCAGGTGACCTGGAGTGGAGGGGCGGGGAGAAAGAAGCAGTACCAAGCGTGGGCACCCCAGATGCTTAAGAAAGAAAGAAAGAAAGAAAGAAAGAAAGAAAGAAAGAAAGAAAGAAAGAAAGAAAGAAAGAAAAAGAAAATATGTGTATTTATTTGTTGACCGGTTGAGTGCACTGATCCAAGGGACCATGTTCAGGCATGACCCAGACCATGAAGATGGCTCAATAACACAGTACAAAGGAAAACAGGTACAATAGGTTAGGTGGTTGCAAGTAGTTACAGAAACAGGTGAACACACTTAGGTGGTAATATATAGTTTTGTGCAAAATTGTGCATAGAGTGAATACAGTCCAAACAAGTAATGTGCACAGCTGTATAGTGGTAGTGCAGGGCTAACATAAAACAATCTAAACAGACAGACAGACAGATAGATAGATATGAGAGACATCAAGATCAAGGGATCGCTAGTTCACTGCTTCAACTGAAGCAGGCAGCACGACTCCAGCTGCGGCTTCACAACTGAAGAAACTACTGCTGTTCTCATACTGCGAACATGGAATAATAGCTCCTCTCACTAAGCTGAGCTCCCAGGACTTTTGAGTGCCCAGAAACAATGAGTCCAGGCATGTTGATAGCGGCCATCATAATCGGCATATTTTTCTCACAAGTAAATCATGAAAAATAAGCCCTCACGATCGATTTTTTTTACTGTTCTTATCAGAGGGTTATTCAAAAAATCCTTATAATTCTAGAACAGTTTAATATTTTTTCACAAAGCCTTCGAAAGGCACTACTTCAGCACAGACTGCTTCTACCCTGAAAGTTTCAAGAACAAATTCCGTTTTGTCTAGGCTATGCATTACAGCAAAAAAATAAAAAAAAAACTATGCTAACCAATATAAAAAATATTTTCAGTTTTGCAAAAAATAAAATCAGTATTTCAGATCTCAGAAATCGCAAAAGATGCTGAAAAGAAATGTGTTGTGTCTTCAGATTTTGCCACTTTGATTGTGAATGCAAATTAGGCTATTCTGGCTAATGTTACCAATGTCACTATGGTGCAAAGTTAGTGGTTTAACATTATAACACCTTGCTCAACCCTAACTATAGGGGTGCTACCATGCCCCTGTAATACAGAGAGAGAGAGAGAGAGAACAAATGATGACGAAGTGTGGTATACAAGGAAATAAAACCACAGTGGGGTCAAGCAAGAAATGAAGCCACAAGCCTGAAGGGCAAGTGGCCTTTATGAGCTTGTTCAACCCCAAGATGGTATTATTTTGTGAGTATGCCAGACTCTGCCATCTTTCATTTCACATAATGCATTAGGTTGAACACTTTTTGCTGTGTTCTAGGTTTTACCATAGTGTGGGGGTGTAGAGTGACTTATTAAGGGCCTTCTTATATGTATTAAAGGACTTGTTACATGTATTATTGGGGTATAGTTATATAGTGCATGCTAGGCATTAAGGTGTTAATAACATTGGTGTCATAATACCCTAGTTGGCTACCATCATATACAGGGAAATGTACAATGGCTTTTTCTATGGGACAAGGGCCCAACCATGCAGGTTGAAGTGCACAAAGTAGGGAAATGAAAAGCATTAGGGTTAAGGGTCTCTGGAGTATTGACAAATCAGTGAAGTATCCTTGTGGTTATCAACTTGTGGTTATGGGATGCATAGGCAGGGGCATCACCAGCAGGAAAAGGGAGGTCATAATTCCACTATACAAGACACTAGTGAGGCCGCACCTGGAGTACACTGTGCAGTTCTGGAGACCTTACCTACGTAAGGACATAGACAGGGTAGAGAAGGTTCAGAGGAGGGCAACAAAGATGGTGCATGGATTGCATCACAAGTCCTATGAGGACAGGTTGAAGGCACTGAACATGTACTCCTGGAGGAGAGGATGGAGAGAGGGATATGATAGAGACATACAAGTATCTTACATGGAGGAACAGGTGCAGGAATGCACTATTTTAAGCGAAAAAGATGTTCCAGGACTAGAGGCATGGGATGAAGTTGGAGGAGGACGATTCAGAGAAACGTGAGGAAGAATTTCTCACAGAACGGGTGGTGGACAAGTGGAACACCCTGCCAGAGGAAGTGGTGGGGGCTGAAACAATCACGGGATTTAAGAATGCATGGGATAGACATAAAGGAATTCTGGAGGTCAGGGGTAAGGGGCAACAGACTTCCTGGAAAACATAAACTGAACTTACAAACTTAAATGGGCAGACTGGGTGGGCCATAGGCCCTTATCTGCCGACACTGTCTATGTATCTATGTATCTATGTAACTCTAATGCCCAAAACCCTAATGTCACGGCCCATCAGACCTCGACACGCATGTCAATACCTTGTCAGGGAAGGCTCCCCGGCCTACCACAAGGTGTCGTGTGTATGCCAAAACACTGCTCTGCCCCTCTCCAGGCTGGGGCTGGTGCTGCATGCTGCAGCACCTTCCCCACCAGTCTTGGCCCATTAAACTGTCTCTCTGAATTCACACCCAATCTCAGGTCACTGGCACAGGAAGGCAGTGTGTTCCCCACTGGGCCAATGGACATCCCTGCAAACAACATTTACTTCATCATTTTTTTGGGGGGTGACATTCTGACCCCAAAATTTCAACAGGTCTTTTATGACCCCCTCCTTCTGAACATGACAGGTGTCATTTAATATCACACTGGTCAAAATGTAATTTCGCACCAGCAGTGCAAAATCACATCAGCCAAGATTTGAAAAACAACAGTTTTCATGTTCATGAGCTGGAGTGACAAAATAGCTATCTGAAAATTTTGGGACATAGTCATATTTAATAGCACTCTGTGTTTAGAGAACTTGCAGCAGAACCTCCAGTCTGACCTTCAGTGCCATTCAGGACTGATTCCCCTCTAACTTCCTTGTGTTAAATACGAAGACAACCAAATGTGGGGTCTTCACCACATGCAATAAATCACCCAACTCCTTTACACTATCAAGAACTACAACATCTGGCACCACCCTGGAGCAAGCTGCCATGTTTAAGTATCTTGGGGTCACCCTTGAACCAACCCTGTCCTTCTCTACCCACATTCACACCCTAGTCAAGACTGTCAACCTGAGGCTTAGGCTTCTTTTCCGGCACAGGATCAACTTCCTACCTGAAATCAGAAAAAATTTGGTTAGGTGCTTCACCACCAGTATCATCGACTATGGGATCACCCTCTAAGGCTCTGCAAACGATGGTGAGCTGTCTAGAGTTAGGAGTCTCCTTAACAGAGCCTGCCGTTTTGCCCTTGACCTTAAGAGCGACACGCACACATGCATTATGTACAGCAACTTAAGCTAGCTCAATCTTGATTCCTGGTTGCTTTTCCATACTCTAGTCCCTGGAAGAAAAGCACTTTATGGCTCTCTGTCTCCCAGTCTTCAAACCATGTTCGTCTTTGTGGACCAAACAGATGCCACCAGGGGAGTAGCACACCATTCCCTACTACTCCCCCTTAGGAAAACATCTTTTGGCCAAGCTGGCTCTTCCTACAGATTCACCAAACTCTGGAATGACCTGCCTACATCCTTAAAAGCTGACTGTTCTTTGATCCCATTTAAATCCCTGCTCTTCTCCCCCAATATCTGAATCTTGTCACTGTTTCTATTAAGAATCAGCAGATGCTAACAGAGACAAATCTATTATGAATTTAGTGTTGGTGCAGACCAGACAGGATTATGGCATTGGATCCTGGCTGTGTAAGAATGGGGTAAGAAGGGGTGGGTGGGGTGCTGGTTGCTTAGTGGGAGGTTGGAGGAGGGGACAGCAACAGACAATGAGGGACTGTTTCTTTGTTTAAGGGGGAAAACAAACAGAAGACATTGTGGGATGGTTTTCTATTTTATAATGTCTGACACTGGGGACTGGGCACTCCAATGTCGGCATGACACTTAGGGGCACCGGGGGTGGGCAACCCAGTGTCCCACACTGCTGGGTTGGGGGAAGGGGTTGTCCAGTTCAACACCAGGGATTGGGCACCACGGTGTTATACAGTATAAACTTCTGTGTTTTTGGGGGGGCATAAGGGAGGGGACAGAGAAGATACCTCTGACAGTGGGGACTGGGCACTCTAGTGTTGGCATGAAACTTTGCCAATACTGGGGACTGCGCCCCTAGTGTTAGCAAGTTTAAATTGTTAGCACTGGGGGAGCAGTATGGAGGGGAGAGGAGAAATTAACTGTCATCAGAGGGAGGCACCATAGTGTCAGACTACATGATTACTTAACGTGGCATCAGGAATTGGGCACCCCTGTGTCCAGTACATTTAACTAAAGCCACTTATGCAGCTAATGGTGGATGGAGCAACACACAGACACACAAACAGCATGCTCAGCAGAGGCAATGCTGCACACTGACACATAGCTTCATACCTGCTAAATGAAAACAGTGGGGGTGGCATTCATCAGCAGGATGCCATCCCTGCCAGCTGACAAATGGCAGTGTTTCGTAATAAGACAATGTGACTTCATGTTGTTGCAAAAATTCAGTTATCTTTAGAAAGCTGACTTTTTAAACTGTGCATGCTCACAAATAGAAAGTTTTTTCTCAAATAATTTAAAACCTACTTATGTTTGGGACATAAAAAACACAAAAGCACACACCCTGGGACAACCTCTATGAAACCTGCAAGTTTCAGGTTTCAAATCCTACTCGTTTTTATGTTTGCCATGTGCACAGGCACAAATGAACGAATTGCAGTAGTACTGTTTTTTTGATGGGTGTGATACTGGTTTGTTTGATGCAGAGCAGTATTTTAGGGGTGATTCAGTGTCACACCAATCATCAGTGAGGCTTAGTATAACAGAGTTTTGGCTTGCTGGGCAGAGACAGCCTGAACTTGAAAAGGAATAGCCGATCCAATCAGGGGTCAGCTATTCCCTTTGATCTGCACCACCCTTCAAGCCAAAATGATCTGTAAAAGTCAGCCTGGTGCCGGCCCGGTGGCGCAGAGGGTTGAGTCATCTAGTCTTACCTTGCATCACACCAGTGGCCTGGGTTCGGGAACGACCCCGGGTTGTCGAGGAGCCGGCCAGGGGGGAGGGCAAGGAGCAGAATTACCTTTCCTGGGGTGGATGCTGTCCCTCCCATAGTCCTGTCCGGCCTGGTGGAGGTGCAGGTGGGAGGGCAGCTAGTAGGTTGGGGCGCTCTGCAGTGCCTGACATGCACGTGCCTCCACATGTGTATGTTCAGTGCCCCAGATGCACGCGGGTACAAGAGGAATAAAGGGGAAAAAAATGGGAAAAAAATTGTAAATGGAAAAAAAAAAAAAAGTAAAGCTAGAAAGTGTGGAATGTCTGCCAGCTGTAAGAGTAAACTGCACTGCCGCACATGCATGGTTTCATCTTGTGGGCCAAGTTTTTTTTTTGTGTGTGTGTGTGTGTGTGTGTGTGTCTCTCCCACCCACCTGACCCTCTCAGCACCCACCACCCCACCACCACAAACATAACAGTAACACTAGGGGTGCCCAATCCCTCAGTGTCGATTCCTGGAATGTTACCTCCCACCACCAAGTCCAGTACCATGCATGCATGGGCACATCTCCATGTTGTGTTTTATTTTTAAATTTGTTTGTTTCTCCCACCCATCCAACCCTCCCTTTTTGCACCCCCCCCACAAACATTATAGTGACACTAGGGGTGCCCAATCCCCCAGTGTTACGATGAAGAACCGGTGGTGCTTTTTTTTTTTAACCTTATGAAAAGAAAACTGCCCATCAATGTCTTTTGAGGCTGTTACTGTCCCCCCCACCTGACTCCCTCCACTCAGCACCAACCACCCCACCCCACTCAAGCCCTTACTTACACACTAGGAGTTCAACACCATTATCTTCTGTGAACCACAGACACGTCTTCACTCTTCGAAGTTGAATCACGAACTGAAGAAACAGGTATGTGGGTCATTGTATTTCAATGGGGGCTTGTACTTAGATGCATAACTTGGCCATTTTTATATATTGTTGGGCCAAATTTTGCAACATGCCTTTTTTGGGACCCCACCTCATGAACAATTGCACTGTCATTAGGCAAATCTGTCCCAAAAGGTGATTTCACAGACCCTGCACTAAATCACCTTTTGGGCAGGAGCTGATCATTTTCTCTGCCGTAGTTCGTGAGGTGGGGTCATGAGAAGGCTATGTTGAAAATCTGATGCAAAAACATTAAAAAGTAACAAAGTTATGAGCCTGCATTGAATTTTGTGAACACAGGCTCATAACTTTGATGATTTTCAATATTTTTACCCCAAATTTTTAACACAGCCATTTATTTGCAGCAAATCATGAATGTGACAGCTGTCATTATTCAACTCCTGCATAAAATGTGTTTTTGCATCTCAACAGGTGATTTCGCAGTCCCTGCCCGAAATCCCCTTTCAGTCAGGAGTTGAAAATTTTCTCTGCCTTTCTTCATGAGACAGGGTCATAAGAAGGCTATGTTGAGAATTTGGTGTACAAATATTATAAAACAACAAATTTATGAACCTGTTACATTTTGTGAATGTAGGCTCATAACTTTGGTAATTTTCAATATTTTTACCCCAGATTTACTACATCGCCATTTCTTTACAGCACTTCATGAATGTGATAGCTATCATGCATCCCGAAAGGTGATTTTGCAGTCCTTGCATGACATCACCTTTCAGACAGGAGCTGAACATTTTCTCTGCACTTCTTCATGAGGTGGGTTCATAACAAGACAAAGCTGACAATTTGGGACAAAAATGTTACAACACAAAGTTATGAGCCTGCATTCGAATTTATAAATGCAGCTTCCTTACTTTGGTAATACATAACCCATGCAATGCACCACAATGCATCTACATGGAGTCAAACCATACGAAAGCAAGGGTCCTGGTTTTCAGATAGGTTGACTTTGCAAAAATGGGGGAGTGTCTCAAGGAAGCCCTGGCAGGGAAAGTAGAAGAGGGGGATGTAGAGAAACAATGGGCTAACTTTAAGAGAGCCATAGCAGAGGCAACAAGGCTTTGTGTTAGGCAAGTACGCAAAACAAAGAGAAAGAAAAGAACACTATGGTTTTCAAAGGACATGGCTGGGAAGGTAAGAGAGAAAAGGCTAGCTTTCAGGAGGTGCACAGAAACACAGAAGCGGGGGGGACAGGGATCTGTATCTAGAAAAGCAGAAGGAGGTGGGGAAAGCAGTCAGGAGTGCAAAGATGCAAACTGAGTCAAAAATAGCCCAGGCAATTAAGAAAGGAGACAATACCTTTTTCAGGTACATTACTGATAGAAAGAAGACCAGGGGTGGGATAGTGAAGCTAAAAAAGGAGAGAGGGGTGTGTGCGGAGAGGGACCTAGAAAAAGCAACAATCCTGAACAAATATTTTTGTTCAGTATTCACAGAAGAAGGGGAAGGAGAGGACCACTATTGGGGGATAGGAGCACCAGTGGGAGAGGTGGACACCAGCCCATTTACGGAGGAGAGTCCTAAATGAACCTGAGAATCTGAAAGGAGACAAGGTAATGGGGCCAGATGAGATATATCCCAGAATATTAAAATAACTTAGAGAGGTGCTGGCAGCACCACTAACAGCCCTATTCAACAAATCGATAGAGAAAGAGGTGGTTCCAGTTGACTGGAGGAGGGCAAATGTAGTCCCTCTCCACAAAAGTGGGAACAAGGAGGAGGCTGGCAAGTACAGGCCAGTCAGCCTGACCTCAGTGGTGGGGAAATTAATGGAGTCACTGCTAGAGGAAAGGATTGTGATATGTCTTTAATCCAGCAGAGCACAGGATCCAAGGCAGCATGGATTCACAGCAGGAAGGTCTTGTCAAGCAAATCTGATAGATTTTTTTTGACTGGGTGACCAGGGAGGTAGATAGGGGAGGTGCAGTAGATGTGGCCTACCTAGATTTCAGCAAGGCCTTCAACACTGTCCCACATAGAAGGTTGATAATTAAGTTGGGCAGCCTGGGAGTGGGCCCCAAGGTGGTAAACTGGGTCAGAAACTTGTTGCTTGACAGGACAGAGAGGGTGGTGGTAAATGGTATTTAATCCGAGGAGAGGGAAGTGACCAGCGGGGTACCATAGGGATCCATGCTGGGGCCAGTCCTCTTTAATGTCTTCATAAGTGACACTGCAGAGGGGCTGCAGGGGAAGGTATGCCTCTTTGCAGATGACACTAAGATCTGCAACAGGGTTGACACTCCAGAGAGGGTGGAAAAAATGAGAAAGAACCTAAACATGCTTGAGGAGTGGTCAAGAGAGTGGCAGTAACATTCAATGCAAAGAAGTGCAAAATTATGTACTTGGGGTGCAAAAATCCAAGGGAAGAGTATGAGATTGGGAGGGAGGGTACTAACGGCCACCAGTCAGGAAAGGGACCTGGGGTAACCATATCTGATGACCTAAAGGTAACCAAATGATGTAAGAAGGCTGTGGGGAGGGCCAGTGGGATGCTAGGGTGCATAGGAAGAGGTATCACCAGCAAAAAAAAAGGAGGTAGTTATGCCACTGTATAGATCACTAGTGAGATCTCATCTGGAGTACTGTGTCCAGTTCTGGAAGCCACATCTCCAAAAGGACATATACAAAATGAAAAAATTACTTACCATAGTAATCTTGTTTCTTCCCAGTGATGCTCAGATATTCATAACTTTATGCAGTAAGCATGAGGGGTTGGACTGCCTGGAGAGACGGAACAGTTTGCACGTGAGTATCTTTCAAACACTGCCTCTACTAACTGCCTGTGTTCTAACCTCTTCAGATTTTATAAAGGAGCCTGAAAAAGTAGGCCCAGAATAATGTAGTACTAAAAAAAGTTTTTATCATTAAAATTGGGGTTACCCAACAGCATGGATTTACAAAAAATAAACCTCCAACTGGAGGAACAAACAGTTAAGTTAGAACAACATGCCAGAAAAAAAACCCAAAAAGATAAACACAATGAACTCTATTCACCTAACTAATACAGGTGCAGAGGAAAGAATTTCACCCATGGGTATATTGTGACATGGTGGCACCAGCATGCAGAGGCTGAAGTTCTGAAAGGAAGGGGAGAAGTTATGAATATCTGAGATCACTGGAAGAAACAAGATTACTATGGTAAGTAATTTGTTTCTTCTAACCCCAGTATTTCTCAGTATATTCATAACTTTATGCAGACTACCAAGCAGTACTCCTGGAGGTCAGCACAGTACTCTATTTTGGAAACAGACTTGGCAGGACTGCTGTGCCAAACCTAGCATTACTCCTGGATAAATTATCCAGCTTATAGTGTTTTGTAAAGGTGTGTACTGTTTTCCAGGCAGCTGCTTTATATATATCCACCAATGGGACATTCCTGGCAGCTGCTGAAGTAGTCACTGTCCCTCTTGTAGAATGAGCCCTTAATCTTAATGGGGGCTCTCTTCCAGCATGAGTGTAACAAAATTGGATACACTGGGCTATCCATCGAGAAATTGACCTTTTTGATGCTGGATTACCTTTTCCTACATCCCCATAAATCAGGAACAATTGCTTTCTATCCTGTCTAAGGTCTTTCGTGGCTGTCATGTAATAACTGAGGGCCCTCTTAACATCCAAACTATGAAGTCTCCTTTCACCAGAAGTGGCATGGTTGGTGAAAAAGACAGGGAGAGTGATAGATTGATTTAAGTGAAAATCAGAGACCACCTTGGGGAGAAATTTTCTGTTTGTTCTAAGGACTACTTTATCCCTATGAAAAGAGATATAGTCCTGATCTATACAGAGGTCTGACGCCACTGATTCTTCTTGCAGAAGTCACTGCCACTAGAAAACTGTTTCCCAAGTGACATATTTTAGATGAGCTGTAGTAATGGGCTCAAACAGAGCAGACATGAGCTTAAGTATACACACATTCAGGTCCCAAACTGGCACTGGTCGCCTGTGAGGGGGATGCAAATGATTCAGGCCCTTAAAGAACCTACTAAAAATAGGGTCTGAAGCTAATGTCACCTTTTTCCCAGCAGAAAGGTAAGCAGACACTGCTGTAAGGTGAACCCTCAAAGAACTGGGCTGCAGCCCCAGAGAATGTAAATTGGGGAGATAATCTAATACCACTGGCAATCCAGCCTTGGCTGGTACCAGAGTCTTGCCCGAACACCAGACAGAAAATCTCTTCCATTTGGAAGAATAGATTTTTGTACTAGAAGGTTTTCTGTAACCTCTTAGAATATTTAAGACAGATTCAGAAAGTTTTAAATTAGCATAATCTAAGTCCTCAAGAGCCAAGCTTTGAGATTGAGGGACTTAAGATTTGGGTACAAATAGAGTTCCTGATTGGTGGTCAACAAGTTGTGCCTCCAAGGAAGATGTATTGGGTTCGCAACAGACATTGAGAGCAGAAGAGAGTACCATGGCTGCCTCGGCCAGTCTGGAGCTATCAAGATCAGTGAAGCTGCATGGGATCTGAGCTTGACCAGTACTCTGTAGATTAGAGGGAAAGCATAGAGGGACCTTCTGAACCAATCCAGATTCAGAGCATCCAGAGGAAGCGTTCCCTGATCTGGTGGTCTGGAACAATACTGTGGCAGATGGTGGTTCTTGTGGGATGCGAACAAGTCTATCTCTGGAGTGCCCCACCTTCTGAAAATAATTTGTACCACCTGCCTGTTCACGGTCCATTCATGGTGGTCCCGATTCATTCGATTCAATGCATCTGCCAGGGTATTGTCTTTCCCTAGCAAATGAATTGCCTGCAGAGATACTCCCAATGAGTAGGCCAGAGTCCAAATCTTTATGGTTTCTGTGCAGAGAAGGCCTGACTTTGTGCCTCCCTGCTTGTTTATGTAATACATTGTGGTGGTACTGTCTGTTCTGACCTGTATCACCCTGCCCTGGCACAGGGAGGAAAAGGTTTTTAGAGCTAGCAAAACTGCTCTGAGTTCCAGTAAATTTATGTGCTGATGGGACTCTGAGGCTGACCAAGAGCCCTGGGTTGTGTTTTCCCCTATATGGGTGCCCCAGCCCAAAAGGGATGCATCTGTTGTGAGAACCACTGAAGGAGTCTCTTTCTGAAAGGGAACGCCTTGCCTTAAATTGGATTCCTCCTTCCACCACAAGAGAGCTTGTAACAGTGCCCTTGTTACTGGAATGAACTTTGAAAGGATTGTTTCTCTGACACCAGTAAGAGCTGAGTTGGAATTGATGTCTCTCATGTGGAATCTGGACCCCAGCACTGTGCCTGTAGAAGCAGCCATGTGGCCCAGTAGCTGGAGAAACTGTCTTGCAGTTTTAAGTTGTGTAGCCTGAAAGAGTTTGCTATTAACTGAATACTTTACCTCTCCAGAGGCAGATATGCTCTGGCTTGTAAGGTACTGATCTCTGCTCCTATGAACTGCAATACCTGAGCAGCAGTGAAGACTGACATTTTGTAATTGATCAGGAATCTTAGAGACTCCAGAAGGTCCTGTGTGACCTTCAAATCTTGCTGCACTTGCAGAGGAGATTTTCCCACAACCAACCAGTCGTCCAGGTAATGAAAAAATGGAAATTACGTACCCACCATAATTCTGATCTTTCTGTGTATCTTCACCACTCATCACCTTTGGGTACTTGGCTGGAGGTCGTGACCGCGTGGGAGCTTTTTTTTTTTTTTGGATGGGCGGAGTCGACGCACCATCAGCGCCACCCTGGAGGCCGACGCACTGCATGGCGCTCTCGGGTTGGCCATTAAGTGTTGTCGACTCCACCCTCCTGCCAGTTCTGAGTTGCCGAGAGGTGAGAAAAAGGGTTGGGAGGGTGGGACAAGGAAGTCCAAGGGACAGACAAAGGAAAAGATATATAAACTAAAAGGAGAAATAAATGACTGAGAAGACAGAACAAGTTTGAAGACTAAGGGGATTGGGTAGGGGCCCCAATCTCTGGAAGTAGAATAGGAGGAGGGAGGGAGGGTTAAGGATTTTTAGAAGTAAGGATAAGAGTGAGAGGAGGGAAAAAAACAGGAGAAACATTCCCTGTAACCTAGACCTGTCTCCAGCTTGTATATGAACTGTGAAGGAGTAGCCAAGAGGCTAACTGCCAGAATTCAAGGCACAGAATCACTGGCAATAACTCCCACAAGCAGAATCGGCTATTCTGGAAGAAACGACAGGATACAGGGATATCTCCTCCTTCTCAAAAAGAGATTTTGGTGTAAGAAACCTAGTTTCTTAAATTAACTGAGGTTATGTCCAAAGGACAAGAAAATCAAAGGATTGACAGGGGGAAGGAAAGAAAGGAGGGCAACTGCCAACCCCAACCCCACAGGGGTGGAGCTGAAGCACTGAAGAAGGCGTGCCCCCCATCCTGACCACTCTGCCCCTAAAGAACATTATCCCCCTATGTGCCCCAGCCACCCCACTCCTGACTAACAGAAAGGAGGGGGGTGAGGATGGGCACAGAGAGGGAGGGGGACCCAGAGACTGAGGCCCCAGGGGGATGGAGGGTGGGATTATGATGAATGGTGAAGATACACAGAAAGATTAGAATTACGGTAGGTATGTAATTTCCATATCTTATCTATGTCAATCTTCACCATTCATCACCTTTGGGTGAGTGCCAAGCCCCCCCGAAGGAGGCTTTTAACCCTAAGGGGCTGAGTCCCTTAGCCTCAGTGGCAAACACTAAGAGGGAGAACCATCACAGGACTGAGAGGCCTGAGAGTGGGGAGAGGACACGGGGACCCCTGAGGGGGTAGGAAGTTGCCCGACAGACGCCATCTCACCCTACGGGAGAAAAGATAGGTTCTCTGGTGAGCGGAGTTAATCACTCTATGCCAGGCCAAGGGTGACAACCGGGGGAGAGACGCAGCCATGCCGTCCGCCTAGTGCAGAGCGCTGCCCCTATGACCCTGGTAGCTACCTCATTGGCATCATATGATGCCCTTGCTTGGTGCCTTGCTAGCTCCAGGCCACTTGCAGAGAGTGCAATGACTTGTCTGGTTTGCTCCATGACAGGCATCGAAGCTAGGAGTTGACCTAGCCTGGACCACAAGAATCTGTCATAGGATGCATAGTGGGCCTGATGTGCTGTAGAAAGCAGGTACCATGCCAAGTAGAATGTCCTCCTCCCCCAGAAGTCAAAATCCAAGGAATCTTGATCTGGGGGCCGGTCACAGTGCAAGGCGTGAAGCCCATCTGGAGTATCCAAATGTGTCAATCCTGATTGAGGATGAGGCATGGAACCTGGAGACTCCAGGGGGGCACAATACTGCTGGCAGAGATCCCTAGGGGCTGGGACTCCAGGAAAAAGGTCTTTGCCAGGAGCGCAATGACACCTCCCGAAAGAGAGCAGGCCAGGGGGGCACCACAAGGGTGTCTGCACTGAAATCGCCCAGAAAGGTGTGTGCTGAGTGCTCCAGATTGTGTCGGGTGGGTGGGGTGATGCACAGGTCCTCCAACATCCTCACGAGGAATCGCTGATACTCAGTGAGATGTGGACAGATGGCTCCTCTCCCCCAGAAGAGGGGGATGAGGAGTTAGAGGACCTCGGAAGTTCAGTAGCTGACTGCTCAGGGTGAGGCTGAAAAACCTGTCTATCCATAGCCCTGATGTAAGTGGGAAATTGAGCAGCCACCACTCTAAACTGCTCCCAGGAGAGAGGACTGCTAGGACCAAAAATACCCAGGAGCACAGGAGAATGTGGCAGAGGAGTGGGGGCAGAGCCGACAACAGAAATCGTCTGACCTCCGCCTGAGCTAGGGAGCGCACCAGGAGCCCTAGGGAAAGAAAGAGCTCTGGAAAACTCCACAGCTGACAGTTGATCAACCACACTGGAAGTGCCTATGCTGCTCCCTGAAGAATCCCCCGTGAGGTGACCAGAGCCGTGTAGATCCAGAAGGACGGTCCCCTACCTCCAAAGAACAGGGCCCTCTCAAAGAAACCGAAAGGGAAAGACCGAGATCCGCGGTACGGCTTCTCCCAGAACCAGGGTGGACTCTGGAAAAAGGCCGCTGCATGGACCTCTCGACCCCTCGGAATCTAAGAGTGCCCTCCTCCTTGAGAGAGCCAGCCTAGGTAGCTGGCAGCCCTGGTCGGCCCCCAAAGGGGCTATCCAGGGAGCAGCACCCTCCCCTCCTGTGGGTGCTCCGACTGGCCCCAAAGTTGGGCGATTCAGGCACACCACCCAAGGGGGTACCACCACTGAGGGGTCAGAGAACCCTCCAAGACCAGGCTGCAGAGCAATGGAGGCTTACACCACTGCCTGCTGGTCAGCACCCCTGACCCTGGGCGTGGGAGTCACTGCCCACTCCTCAGAGGGGGGCTGGCCCCGGTTTGTCGAGGACACTACCAAAGGTGTCCACATGAGCAGCCAACTCCAAGGAGTCAAACTGCCTGTCTGACTCAGAGTCCAACCTCCTCTGAAGAGGTGGAGACTGAAGTTCTGTGCTAAACAGTGCATGGACGCCTGCTACCATCCCGACTGAAAAGGGCATCAGAAACCGAGATTGCACCAGAGTCGGTGCCAACGTCCCCAACAGCACTGTGAGTGATGCCAGAAAAGGACATGGCTCCAACAATGGCAACAGCCTCGAAGTCGAAGCCTGACACGGCACCGTCTCGGCCCATGGTGCTGCAAGCGGCACCGAGACCAAAGATGGCACCGACAATGGCTCCCGACCACGCTTTTCAGCGCAGAGGTCGTGGAGACCCCACAGCCGCAAGTGGCGTTGAGGACAGAGATGGCACTGATGATGGCTCCAACCGCGCCTCAGCGCCGAAGTTCTGAAACCCTCATGGCACCTGACCATGCTTGGAGCAGCGAGCGGCTCCAGAACTGGATATGGCTCCGCATTCCGGGCATGGTGCTGTGGATGGCACCAGGGCAAGAGACAGTCAGGAATGGTACCGGAGCCTCCCACAGTGCCGGGCAGCAATGGCACTGAGTGACAAACCAGCACTGATGACGGCACCATCAGGGCCCACGGCACCGTGAATGGCGCAGAGGCCCAAGATGGCAGCAACAGATGGCGCCGAGGATGGCGCCATCCCAGGCCTTCCGATCTGCAGGTAAGACACTGGGAGAGGCTTTGCCCCCAAAGGGCGCATTGCAAGGCAGTACTCTCCCGCCTGTCCTCCGGGGACAGACTGAGCCCTGCACTGTGGAAGAGGACTCTGCCATGGCTGGGCTACAGAGGCAGAGGCCTCCTCCACAGTCCATATGGAACCGGGAGGGACTCCAGAGGAAAGGCCAAGAGAACGCAGCTTGGCCTGATGAGTGCGCATCTGTCCCCCGAAAGTCGGCGGAGGTCGGCCCACTTTCCACACGCGTTGCTCGATGACATGGTTGTCCATGGAGAAGCAGACATAGCATGAATCCATGTCATGTAGTGGGCCAAGACACGCAAGGCAATGGTCATGCTGGTCGGTGACGGAATACTTACGGCTGCATGGGCACTGATACATGGGGGCCGTCCCATCTTCACAGTTTTCTTGCCCCCTGACCGAGACATGACCTATGGAAAAAGAACACCAAACAAGACCCAACATCGCAAAATAAAATAAAGAACAGTCTTACCAGGTGACGTCAAGTAGAGCTAACAAAACTGGCAGGATACTCAGAGCTGATGGACTTTGACATGGAGTTGATAGACGGAGTCGAAACTACGTACATGCAGGCTTCAAAGGTAGGTTTCTAGAGAGATTTTCTTCAGCAGCTTCTCACGAGGTGACCTCGATGGCAGGAGATGAAGAACTGGCGGGAGGGCAGAGTTGACAACATCTAACGGCCAACTCACAGCGCCACACAGTCATCAGCTCAAGGGCAGCATCGATGGGAGACACTCCACCATCCAAAAAAAGTCTCTGGGTCATGACCTCCGCCAAGTACCCAAAGGTGATGAATGGAGAAGACTGACACAGATAAGATAAGATATTCCTGTCTGCGAAGATTTGCCACAGCTGCTGTCACTTTGTAAACACCCTGGGCTGAAGAAAGGCCAAAAGACAGGGTTGAAAACTGGTTGTGACCTGAAGGGAGTCTGAATCTGAGATATTTTGGTAAGACTCCTTTATGGGGATGTGGAAACAGGTGTCTTTCAAGTCCAGTGATGCCAACCAGTCTCCTTTTTGAAGTGTTGGCAGAATCAGAGCCAAAGTTACCATTCTGAACTCTGTTATTTTTAGGAGCTTGTTTAGAGCGCAGAGATCCAATATAGGCCACCACTCCACACTTTTCTTTGTGGTTAGGAAGTAACTGGAATAGAAGCAATTTCTCTTCAGAGATTTTGGAATTGGTTCTACTACTCTAACTGTAGCAGGTTTCGAACCTCTGCCTCCAAGAGCATCTTTTCTGCTTGGGAGGGAGAAGTGAAAACTCTGGACTTTTGATGAGGAAGGGACTTGAATTCCAGAGACAGACCTTGGCCCACCACCTCCAGAACCCACTTGTCTGTGGTGATGTTCAGCCAAGCCTGGAGGAAGTGGGACAGTCTGTGGTTCAGGGAGGCTGTTTGGACTGTGACTGAGGCTGAGTATGGGATCCTTGCCTCGAGCCCATTCTGCCCCTGCCCCTGGAGTATCCCTGCTGTGGGTACTGCTGGTACTGGGCTAAGGCCACTGGTTGGAAGAAGGGCCTGGTGTAAAAGGACCTGCCCCGGCCTCCCCTTCCATAAGGCCTGGTGGATGGAGAAGGTCTCTCTTTGGCAGAGTTGCTTCTGTAAGTGGTCTTATACTCATCCACCTTCTTCATGTATGCCACAGTGGACTCCCCAAAGAGGGAATTTCCCTCTAGGGAAAAATCCAGAGCCTTTGATTGTGTATCCTGAGTGAGGTTTGTAGCTCTGAGCCAAGCAAACCTCCTCTGTGCCACCGTATTCGCCATCCATCTAGCTGCAGTGTCATTAGTGTGAGCAGCCATCTGGAAATGATACTTAGCTGCCTCTAACCCAAACCTGGCAGTTTCAGCCAGGTCATCTGACAAGGGCGAGGGAGCTTTCTGAGACATGGCCAGGACTGACTGCCACAGGGATTTTTGATACTGGGCAGCAAATGCCTGGAAGGTAGCCTGACGCATAGCCAGAGAGGTTGACAGGTACCTTTTTTTGGCCGTACTTTTGATTTTCCTAGAGTCCTTGTCCGGATGATGTGAGGACAGAGGGACCCTAGCCTTGTCACAGGCAGCCTGCTGTATGACACCCCGGTGGTCGGGTTGGGAGAAGAGAAAATCAGCTCCTTCCCTCTCCAGCTGATATTTTTTTGTTCATCCTCCTGTCTATGGAAGGAGTGGAATTTGGTGCCTGTAAAATTTTAAAGAATTTATAGACAGGGAGGACAGCCTTTGTGGGTGTTAACCCCATCATCTCTAGGTACTCCACCTCCTCCTCATCTTCAATTTGTTCAGTGGTGGAGATGCCCAGTGCATCTGCCATCCTCCTGACAAAGGTAAAATGGGATGAAAAATCCTCAAACAACATTGGAGGAGAACCAAAGTCCTGTCTAGGGACACTTGGTCTCTACTGGTCCTTCCTCCTCATCATAATCATCATCATCACCACCAAAAGTATCCACTCCTTCTTGAGGAGAGGATGCACATTGCCAACCTGAGGACCCTGGGAGGGGCAGGAGGCTGTCGAGAGCAACTACTGCCTGTAGAGACTGAATTATTTTAAAGGCCTGAGCATCTCCTGGGCCGTGGGTACAGGCAAAGCAGTCATGAAAGTCCTCGGTTTAACAGGCGATGGTTCTGTGTGCTTCAGTTTTTTGCTTCTTTTAGCAGAAACTGGGGAGTCAGCTGGTTCAATAACTATTTTTGTTCCCTTTGTGCCCATCTCAGGGGCAGGAACAGACAAAGATGTGGGTTCAGCCACAATATCTTGAGGTATCAGCTGGTCAGAGCCAGAGGGACCCCTTGGAATTTTCTTTTTAAGCCTTTCAAGGCATTTCTCAATGGTCTTTTCAGGGAATGTTTTACACACATCACATTCCTCTTTTAAGTGATCAAATCCCAGACAAACTACACAAAGTGTGTGTTTGTCTGCTTTTGCAAACACCTCTCCACATTGAGTACAGTTTTTGAAACCGGGTTCACTGGTTTTCTTTTTGGGTTTCTCTGACATAATTCAAAAAATAAGCAACTGCTAAGGAACCCCCCTTTTTTTTTAATTGGTTCCGGAACCGAAGAAGAACTGATGGAACCGGACCATCTACAAAATATAGAACCGGGTTAGTGGTTCAGTAACAGAGGTTTATTGGCTACAAAAGAGAAGTAAAATTAAATTTTTTAAATATAAATAAGGCAATTCTTTAGTCAGAGAAATGAAAATTATGTATCTACCATAGTTCTGATCTTTCTGTGTATCTTCACCATTCATCACCTTTGGGTACTGGCAGGTGGTCATGACCCTGGGAGCTCTTTTTTTTTTTTGATGGGCGGAGACAACGCACCATCGGCGCCGCCCTCGAGGTCAATGCACTGCGTGGTGCTCTTGGGTTGGCTGTTAGGTGTTGTCAACTCTGCCCTTCCTGCCAGTTCTTTGTCTCAGAGAGTAAGAAAGGGTGGAAGGAGGGACAAAGAAAGTAAAAGATATATAAACTAAAAGAGAAATAAATGACTGAGAGGACAGAATATGTTTTGAAAACTAAGGGGATTGGGTAGGGGCCCCAATCTCTGGAAGTAGAAAAAGGAGGGAGGGAGGGTTAAGAAATTTAGAGAAGAGGATGTGGGGGGGACATACCCTGGAACCTCGACCTGTCTCCAGATTGTATAGGAACTGCAAAGGAGTAGCCAAAAAGCTAACTGCCAGAATTCAAGGCACAGAATCACTGGCAATAACTCCAAGAAGCAGAATCGGCTATTCTGGAAGAAAAGACAGGATACAGGGATTATTCCCCCCATCTCAAAAAGAAATGTTTGGTGTAAGAAACCTAGTTTCTTAAATTAAATTGAGGTTGTGTCCAAAGGACAAGGAAAATAAAAGCAAGGTGATGGGGAGAGGGAGAGGGAACAGAAAAGAGGACAACTATCAACCCCACCCCATAGGGTGGAGCCAAGGCACTGATGAAGGAGTGCCTCATCCTGATCACTCTACCCCCAGAGAAAATTATCCCCCTATGTGTCCCAAGTCACCCCACTCCTGACTAACAGTAAGGAGGGGGCGAGGGAGAGGGCACAGAGAGGAAGGGGGACCCAGAGACTGAGGCCCCAGGGGGATGGAGGGTGGGATTGTGATGAATGGTGAAGATACACAGAAAGATCAGAATTACGGTAGGTACGTAATTTTCATATCTTACCTGTGTCAATCTTCACCATTCATCACCTTTGGGTGAGTGCCGAGCCCCCCCAAAGAGGGTTTCAACACTCAGAGACTGAGCTCCTTAGCTCTCAGTGGGTGACACACTAAGAGGGAGAACCTTCACGGGTCTGGAGAGGCCCAAGAGTGGGAAGAATGAGATGGGAACCCCCCGGAGGGGGTAGGAAGTTGCCCCGAGAGACGCCGTCTCACCCTATGGGAGAAAAGATAGGTTCTCTGGTGAGTGGAGTTAATCACCCTACGTGGGCAATGGGTGACAACCATAGAAACATAGACTATGACGGCAGATAAGGACCACTTGGCCAACGCAGTCTGCCCATTTCCCTACCTATTGGATAAGCTGCAGATTCTAGTTAACCAACAGCCTACTTCCTACAACCCCCCACTATAATTGCCTTATGTCTGTCCCATGCATGTTTGAATTCCCCCACTGTTTTAGACCCCACAACCTCTCCAGGAAGGCAGTTCCATGTGTCCACCACTCTCTCCATGAAAAAGAATTTCCTCACATTACCCCTGAGCTGTCTCCCCTCTAACTTTAAATTGTGCCCCCTTGTTCTTACACATCTCTTTTTCTGAAAGATGCTACCCTCCTGGACTTTGTTGATTCCCTTGAGGTACTTAAAAGTTTCTATCATGTCCCCGTCCCTCCTTTCATCAAGGGTATACATATTAAGCTCTCTCAGTCTCTCTTCATATGGTTTCTGATGTAGACCCTGTACCATTTTAGTTGCCCTCCTCTGGACTGCTTTCATCCTGTCTATGTCCTTGCATAGATGAGGTCTCCAAAACTGCACTGCAGTACTCCAGATGGGGTCTCACCAACTGTCTGTACAAAGGGATAACGATCACTTTTCTACTTGTGATGCCTCTCCTATGCATCCCAGTATCCCCTGGCTCTCCTTACTGACTTCTCACATTGCTTACCCACGTTTAGGTCATCTGATATGACTACACCCAGACCCTTTCCATTATTGTTGTCGTTAGTACCTCCTGCTATTGTGTACTCTTTCTCCTGATTTTTATTTCCAGGTGCATTACTTTGCACTTCTTTGCATTGAATCTAAGTTGCCATATGTCTGACCATTCCTCCAACCTTGCCAAGTCCCTTCTCATCCTTTCTACCCACCCTTGTGTATCAACTCTGTTACAGATCTTTGTGTCATCCGCAAAGAGGCATACCTTTCCTTCCAGACCCTCCGAAATGTCACCTATAAAGACGTTAAAGAGGACTGGACCCAGTACTGAGCCCTGAGGTACTCCACTAGTAACCCCCTTTCTTCAGAATGTGTTCCATTCACTATTACCTTCTGTGTCCTGTTGTGCAGCCAGTTTGCTACCCAGGCTACCACCCTTGGACCCACTCCCTGGCTGGCTAACTTGATTATTAATCTTGTGTGGATCGTGTCAAATGCCTTGCTAAAGTCTCAGGTAGGCCATATCCACAGCCCCTCCCTGGTCTATTACTTTGGTCACCCAGTCAAAGAAATCTATTAGATCTGCTGACATGACCTTCCTGCTGTGAATCCATGCTGCTTTGGGTCCTGTGCCCGCTGGCCTCTAGGTACTAACAGTTCTTTCTTTTCAGAAGTGATTCCATCATTTTCCCACCACTGAGGTCAAACTAACAGGTCTGTAGTTTTTGCTTCTGCCTTGCTCCCACTTTTGTGAAGGGAATCACATCTGCCCTCCTCTAGTCCCTCAGGTACCACCCCATCTTCCCATGATTTGTTAAAAAGTGTGATTAGTGGTGACACTAGGTCCTCCCTTAGCTCTTTTAGGGTTCCAGGGTGAATCCTGTCAGGCCCCATTGCTTTGTCCACCTTGAGTTTTAGGAGTTCTTTCAGTACTCTTTCTTCTGTAAATGGACTGGCGTCAACCCCACTATCCAGAGTGCTTCTACTGTTTGGTTTAGGTAACTCCTCCTCTTCTTTTGTGAATACTGAGCAAAAGTATTCATTCAGTATCTCTGCCTTTTCACTGTCTCCCTCTGCCCACCTCCCGTCTCCTTTATTAATCTTCACTATCCCTCCCTTAACCTTTCTATGCTCCCTAATATACCTATAAAAGGTTTTATCCCCCTTCTTAACTAAGTTAGCTATCTTTTCCTTGGTTTGGGCCTTTGCTTTTCTGACTGCCTTCCCCACTTCTTTCTGCTTTAATTGATACAGTTCCCTGTCATGCTCCATCTGTGATTCCTTATACTTTTTGAATGCAGCCTTTTTCTCCTTAACCTTCCCTGACACCTCTTTGAGAGCCATAGTGTTTTTTTTTTTTTTTCTTTATTTAGCATCCTCTCTCCTGGAAGCTGCTCAATTTCCTCTTATGTTAGGGCCATGGACAGACTAAAATAAAATTCAGGAGGTGAGGCACCATCTGTCTATATCTCCCCAGCTGCTGATCTCACTGAGTATCAGCCTTTTCTCGTGAGGATGTTGGAGGAGTAGCTCCGTTCAGCTGACGAGGGGTTGCTAGAGGTTCTGAGGGTTATACTGAAGTCTTCTGGAGCTAGGGCCTTTGTGTTTGCGGCCCCAATCCTCTGGAACTCTCTGCCTCACCGGCTTAGGGAATGCATGACTGTGGAATCTTTTGAGCGGGATTTTAAGACTTTTTTGTGGAGCAAGGCTTTTGTGGATTGATGCTGCTGTGAATGCTGATTTTATATGTATATTTTGATTTTATGATTCATCTGTACAGCGCCTTGGTGCTTGAAAGGTGCTAAATAAATAAAGTTTTATTATTATTATTATACCTCTGGAGGAGATCCCTAGGGGCTGGGACTCCAGAAAAGGGCCTCTGCCAGAAGTGCATCGATGTCTCCCTAAAGGGAGCAGGCCAGGGGGCACTACAAGAGTGTCCACACTGAAATCGCTCAAAAAGGTGCTCGCTGAATGCTCCAGATTGCGCTGAGTGGGAGGGGTGACGTGCAGGTCCTCCAACATCCTCACGAGAAAAGGCTGATACTCAGTGAGATCAGCAGCTGGGGAGATATGGACAGATGGTGCCTCACCTCCTGAAGAGGAGGATGAGGAGTCAGAGAACCTCAGAGGTTGGCTGCTCAGGGAGAGGTTGAAAAACCTGTCTGTCCATGGCCCTAACATAAGAGGGAAATTGAGCAGCTTCCCAGGAGAGAGGGCCACTAGGACCAAAAATACCTGGGAGAGCAGGAGAATGTGGCAGAGGAGAGGGGACAGAGTCGACAACAGGAATCGGCTATCCTCTGCCTGGGCAAGAGAGTGCACCTGAAGCCCCAAGAGAAGAGGGAGCTCCGGAAAACTCAACAGCTGATCAACCATACTGTAACTGCCTAAGCAGCACCATGAAGAATTCCCCATGAGGTGACCAGGGGCCCAAAAAGTCCAGAAGGATGGTCCTCTACCTCCAAAGAATGGGGTCCTCTTGAGGAAACTGAAAGGGAAGGGCGAGGTTGCGTGCCACAACTTCTCCCAGGGCCCAGGTGGGCTCCAGAAAAAGGTCGCCGCATGGAACCCAAACCCCTCGACCCCTTGAAATCTGAAAGTGTCCTCCTCCTCGAAAGAGCTAGCCTAGGCAGCTGGCAAGCCTGGTCAGCCCCCGAAGGGGCTCTCCAGGGAGCAGCACCTTCCCCTCCTGTGGGTGTTCCGATCGGCCTCAAAGTTGGGCGATCCAGGCTCACCACATGAGGGGGTACCACCAATGAGGGGTCAGAAAACCCTCAGAGTCCAGGCTGCAGAGCAATGGTGGCCTGCACCACTGCCTGCTGGTCAGCACCCCTGACCCTGGTCCCGGGAGCCACTGTCCCCTCCTCAGAGAGGGGTTGGTTTCGGCCTGTCGAGGACACTACCAAGGTGTCCATGCCAGCAGCCAACTCCAAAGAGTCAGACTGCCTATCTGACTCAGAGTCGGATTCGGTGTGCGGACGCCCGCTGCCATCCCGACTGAAAGGGACACCAGACCCAGGGACTACACCAGAGTCAGCACTGACATCCCCAGCCGCACCGCAAAGGGTGCAGGAAGAAGACACGGCTCCAACTACAGCAGCAGCCTTGGAGCCGGAGCCTGTCATGGCACCATCCTGACCCATGGCACCGCAAGTGGCACTGAGGCCAGAGACAGCGACGACAGCGGCTCCGACTGTGCTATCAGCACCACAAATGGCACCAAGGTCAGAAACCCCAATGGCACCACGTCCTCACTCGGAGCCGTGAGCGGCTCCAGAGCTAGACATGGCACTGTGCTCAACCGCAGCACCGCGGATGGCGCCGGGGCGAGAGACAGTCAAGGATGGTGCCTTACAGCCTCCCATGGCACCGTGAGCACCATCAGCACTGCAAACTGAGCCAACAGCAGCAACGGCGCTGAGCGATGGACCGGTGCCGATGACGGCACCATCGGGGCCCACGGCTCCACAAACGGTGCCGAGGTCCAAGACGGCATTGACAGATGGCGTTGAGGATGGCGCCAACCACGACCTGCCGAGCCAAGGGTATGACACTGGGGGAGCCTTCACCCTTCCTGCAACATGGAAGGGGCTTCTGCTATGGCTAGGCTACAAGAAGCAGAAGCCCCCTCCTCCTCGGTCCGTATAGAACTGGGAGGGGACCTGGAGGAAAGGCCGAGAGAACGTGGCTTGGCCAGATGAGTGCACTCCCATCCCCCAAAAGTCAGCGGAGCTCGTCCAACTTTCCATGCTTGTTGTTTGATGACACGATGGTCCATGGAGAAGCAGGCATTGCACGAATCCATGTCATGTAGCAGGCCAAGACACATAAGGCAACAGTCCTGTTGGTCGGTGATGGAGTACTTACAGCCGCACGGGCACCGATGCATAGGGGGCCATCCAGTCTTCATTGTTTTCTTGCCCTGACCAAGACATGACCTATGGAAAAAATAACACCAAACAAGACCAGACATCACAAAATAAAGAAAAGGAACAGTCTTACTTTTTAAACCTCAGGCGATGTCGAGTGGCGCGAAACGGAACTGGCAGGAGCAAAGAGAACGGAGTCAATGGACTCGTATCGGAGCCGAAGGCTTCAACAATTACAACAGGCCTCACACACAGTAGAGCTTCCACGAGGTGACCTCGACGGCGGGAGATGAAGAACTGGCAGGAGGGCGGAGTCAACAACACCTCATGGCCAACCCACAAGCGCCACGCAGTGCGTCGACCTCAAGGGTGGCATCGATGGTTTGTCGACTCCGCCCATCCAAAAAAAAAGCTCCTGCGGGGTCATGACATCCGGCCGTTACTCAAAGGTGATTAATGGTGAAGATTGACACAGATAAGATCCCCGATTTCAACTAAAAACTATCCTGGTTCCCCCACGGTTAACCCGAACTGAGAAAAACAAAAATGTTAAATGTAAATCAGATTAATAATACAAAACAAATAGTAGAGGCAGTAAATGAAAACAAAATATACTTAAGGTCAGTATTTGTCGTTTTCTTCTTCACGCAGGAGAAAGTGGACGAATGGCACTCCGAGCAACCAGACTTTTCAGGTGGAAGAAAAATCTGAAGAGGTTAGAACACAGGCAGTTAGTAGAGGCAGTGTTTGAAAGATGCTCACGTGCAAAGTGTTCCATCATTTGCATGTGTTCCATCTCTTCGGCAGTCCAACTCCTCAAGCTTACTGCATAAAGTTATGAATATACTGAGTATTACTGGGTTAGAAAGAGGCAATCCAGAGAAGGGCAACAAAAATGGTGCAAGGACTGCACCAAAAGTCATATGAGGAAAGACTAGAGGACCTCAATATGTATTCCCTGGAGGAGAGAGGGGGACTATGATAGACACATTCAAGTACATCGGGGTATAAACAAGGTACAGGAGGGTAGTGTCACAACCCCCCTCAGCGGGTCAGGCCCTCTGCTCCCACAGTGCCAACCTCCGAGCGCAGCACTGTGAACAGGAACAGAACAGGGTAACCCTCCTGTCTGTTTTGTGGGTTCGAATCAACCTTTGGCCTCAAGTTCTGAAGGGATTCAAACTGTGAACCTCTTGCTAGCTGCATCAATGTACCAGGCTCAGATAATTCTGTTCTTCGGGGCCAGATATCTTTGCCTACAGGTACCTAACCAGGTGCACAGAATGAACCCTTAAAACTCTATGAAAAGACCTCAGATAAACTCTTACCTTTTCCCAGTTGGTAAACCAGTAAGCTTTGCACAGTGTCAACTTTAACCATATATGCTTCACTTGTCAAATAAAGAATTTCAAAATCACTCCAAGTAGTATCTTAAAATGAGATGTTTACTTAAAAATAGATAAAAATGTAAAATGTAAAACACAGAACAATATATCACAAAACATTACAGTCACTTAAAAACACAGGTTTAAAAGTGCAATTTCCTACCAACCATACACTTAGACTTGCCTAGCTAATGTATTCTTATATTCTTACAGTGCTGAAAGATGTTGTAGCTTCAGTGTCCAAACGTGGGTGTGTGTCTAAAGATCAGTTACAGCATAATTAAAAAAAACTGTCTTGACCCTGCCTTCTCCACGATGTCACCCAGCTCCTCCTCTGTTTATTAAAAATTATACAATCAGGATGTCTTATCAAGCAGGAGATAAATTAATAGGCGACATCAGCAAAAACTCATGTCCCCACATGACTTCCCAATCAAGCTGTAATTTTCCAAGTTCTTTCTTTCATCCATGAGCAGCATCCTGCTCTTTACAGACATCAAAGGAAAATTTATGACTTCCCACCTAAGTGACATAACCTGGTTTCTTCCTCTAAATGTCATGAAAGTTTATGAGTTCCTATCCTAGCAGCTGGCAGATACAATTAAGCTAGATAAACAGGAGATCCTTAATTTAGGTCTCTTCTAACCTTTAATTATCTCCTGGCTTTTATCTTTAGTTGAAACCTGTGTGTGTTGGGGCGGGGTTAACCACAGGCTGTCTCAGCATGTCTCATGAGAGACACTCAATAACACATTTTTATATTACAAAAAGCATAGATTAATCAGAACCAGCTGTCCAAGCGTCACAATCCTCCCTACCTAGACTGAATTTGGGGGTTGTATTCCCTGCATGGGATAAGCTTCCCAAGTCAGTTCACTCCTCATAGATGTGAGACGACCCATCTGAGTTCTGATTTTTTGCTCCAGCCCTATGTAGAATTGTCATGTCATACCCTTGCAAAGCAAGACTCCATCTTAGCAATCTACCATTTTTTTTCCCATCTGCGTCAGCCAAACCAGGGGGTTGTGGTCAGTCTGTACCACAAAATGCTGCTCATACAACTATGGCTCCAACTTCTTTAGGGCATACACTATGGCAAGATGCTCCTTTTCCACAGTGGAGTATACCTGCTCCCTGGGAAGTAACTTTTTACTCAGATACGCTACAGGGTGATCTTTCCCTTGGCTGGATGTCTGACTCAGTACTGCCCCAATACCCACATCTGAGGCATCAGTCTGAACTATAAAGGGTCTGCTATAGTCAGGACTTGTCAAAACAGGAGCACTGCACAGTGCCTCCTTCAATCTGGTAAAGGCTTCTTCACAGGCTGGCCCCCAGGTAATTTTCTTTGGCATCCTTTTCTTTATCAGGTCAGATAGAGGAGCGGCCAGGGCACTGTAATTGGGTACAAATTTCCTATAGTACCCTGCTGTCCCTAGAAAACTGCTGACCTGCTTCTGCATTTCTGGTCTGGGCCATGCCTGGATTACCTCTATTTTTATTTGGTTAAGACGGAGCTGTCCCTGTCCTACTACATGCCCGAGGTATGCCACCTGTTTCATGGCCACCTGGCACTTCTCTGCTTTGACAGTGAGCCCAGCCCTCTGTATCCTACCCAGCACTTCCCTAAGGTGGGACAGGTGTTCCTCCCAGCTGGCATTAAAGAAGGCAATGTCATCCAGGTATGCCACGTGTACTCCTCAGCACTACTTAACACCTGGTTCACCAACCTTGAAAGTGGCGGGTGTTCTTCATTCTGAAAGACATTACTTTAAATTCAAATAAGCCTATCGGAGTGATGAAGGCTGACCTCTCCCTAGCTCTGTCTGTCAACTCTACCTGCCAATACCCCTTGGTCAGGTCAATGGTTGTAGAGGTAGTCGCCCTCCCAACTTGTCCAGGAGTTCATCTGTCCATGGCATCGGGTGGGCGTCTGACTCCGTGACTGCATTCAGTCCATGACAGTCCACACAGAAATGAGTAGAGCCATCTGGCTTGGGCACAAGGACTATGGGGGAGGCCCAGGGATGTGGGATCTCTGGATTACCCCTAAATCCAGCATCTCCTCCACATCCCCCCAATGTCTTTTTGGACAGCCTCTGACACCCGATATGCTGTCCACTGTATGGGCATCTGTATCCCTGTCTCCACATCGTGAGTCACTAAGGGGGTTAGTCCAGGCTTGGCACTAAACAATGGGGCAAAGTTTGTTAAAACCTCCCTTACTTCCTGGATCTTGTCTGGGATCAGATGGGGGACAATTTAACTGCCTCCACAGAGGACTCCTGCTTACTTTCTTCCAGCAAGTCCAGAAGGGGGTCTCCTTCATCCATCCCCTCCCCAGGACTACACACTGCAAACACCATGTCAGCCCTATTTGCATATGGCTTCATCATGTTGACATGGTACATCCTTTCTATATGTCTTCTGTCAAGTAACTCTATAATATATTTCACATCATTTACCTTCCTAACTACTTTGTATGGTCCTGCCCACTCAGCCTGCAGCTTGTCTTTCCAGACCGGAATAAGGACCATGACTTTCTGACCCACCATGTACGAGTGAGCTCTGGCTCTGCGGTCATACCACACTTTTTGTTTCTGTTGGGCAGCTGCCAGGTTGCTCTGGGCTGTCCCCATAAGCTCCTTCAGCCTTTCCCTAAACCTAAGGATGTAATCCACAATGGGAGTTCCCTGGGTGGCGTGCTTGCCTTCCCAGTCCTCCTGGATCAAGTCTAGGGGCCCATGTACCCGGCGTCCATATAAGAGTTCGAAGGGTGAAAATTCTGTTGACTCTTGGGGCACCTCCCTGTATGCAAACAATAGGTGGGGAAGGTATTTCTCCCAGTCCCTCCCATGTTATTCAGCAAATGCCCGGAGCATTGACTTCAGGGTACCATTGAATCTTTCTACAAGTCCATTGGCTTGTGGGTGATACAGTGTTGTGCATCTCTGCACCACCCCACACTACTCCCATAAACATTTCATCAGGTCCGACATGAAGGAACCACCTTGATCGGTGATAACCTCCTGTGGAAACCCAACGTGGGAGAAAATCCCAAGTAAGCATCTGCCACTTTGTCTGTCCTCAGTGAGGTTAGTGACTCACTCTGGGTAACGGGTGGCATAATCCACCACAGTCAGGATGAATCTCTTCCCTGAGGAGCTGGGGGTATTTAAAGGCCCCACAATATCCATTCCCACCCTCTGGAATGGCTCCTCCACTATGGGCAATGGAATCAGGGTGGCTTGGGTTTTCTTGCCCACCTTCCCTATTTCTTGGCACTGGTGACAAGACCTGCAATACTCCTTTCACCTGCTGGGTGAAGCTGGGCCAATAGAAAATTCTGGGCCAACCGCTGTGTAGTACGCATGATCCCCAGATGGCCAGAAAAGGGAATATCATGTGCAATCTTGAGCAACTGCTCACGATACCCCTGGGGAACGACAAGCTACCTGCCTAGCATCCTTCCCTCTGTCTGCACAGCCTGAGTATACATCAGTCCATTTTCTCAATAAACTTTATGTCTGCCGTCGCCTCCCTGTGCTCTATTAGAGTCTGCCCAAGCCCACAGCTTCTCTAGACTAGGGTCACTTCTCTGAGCAGCTGCAAACTCCTCACACATTCCCAAGGCATGGGACAGGTCCCCTTCAGTCATTAAACTAGGGTCCTTAGCACTAGCATCAGGGCACTCAGGATCACTGTCAATCCCAACCCTCTGACAATGGGTCACCCCTCTCTCTCCTCAGCACAACATTCTGTAGCTATGTGGTTAACTGCAACTGGGGAAATTTCTACCCACTTTTCATTAGTCTCCATATCAGGAGACACAGGCTGGGGAACCAGCTTCTCAGTGTTTTCCACAATGGTTTCTGTGGGGTCCAGGGAACTACAGTGTTCCCTTGTCGCTTTGCTATGGGTAACTGCACACACCATCCCTTGTTTGAGATTGTTGCCCAGGATTACATCCACTGCTAAGGTTTTGGCTGCAGCCACCTGTTGCATGGTTCCCTGTTTCACCCAGTCTAGAGAACACTAACGAGGGCAATGTTTTCTCTTCACCAGTAAAGTCCTGTACAGTGATGTATTTATTGGGTATAAGCTGACCCGGCTCTACTAGATCCCCCTTTACCAAGGTCAGGGAGGCCCCTGTGGCCCTTATCCCTTGCATCTGTACACCATTCACCATGACTGGGTGCATGTGCTCCCTCATGTTCACAGGCATGCTTCCAGGGACACACAAACAACCCACCTCTTTCCTAGTTGTGTATTGCTCGCCTTTTTGGGACACTGTCTAGCAATATGCCCAGTTTCTTTACACAACCAACATTCATTTCTTTTCTCAGAGAAATCTTTTCTCTGAAACCTGGGGCTAACTGTTTTCACAGGAGGCAGTGAGGGTTTTAGCTGCACCGAAGGCGCGCTTTTCCCTTTCTGCACTGCCACGCCTGCCCCATTCTCTCTCAGGACAGGTCTGCTCTTGGCATAGTGGTCCGAGAGTTCAGCAGCCTCCTGCACTGTTTTTGGATCTCTATGTTCCAGCCAGGTTTTCAGCTCTGCTGGGCATGCCCAGAAAAACTGTTCTAACATCACATTTTCAATTTTATCAACAGAGTTTGCTTCAATTCCTTCCCACCAGCGTTTTAAAACTGATGTCGTTTTGTGGCTAGCCCTCGTAGCTCATGTCAGGGCTTCTCCTGAGCTTACGGAATTTAGCTCTGTATGATTCAGCAGTTAATTCAAATTTCTTTAACAGTGCAGCTTTAAGTTTACTGTAATCATCACTATCCTCATTGTCCATTTGACCCAATGCATCCCGAGCTTTTCTGGTAAGTAGGGGATAGCTGGAAGCTCCAGGGCTCTCGGAATTTTAGCCTGAATGCAAACTCTTTCAAAAGAATTTAAAAAGGCATCCATATCTTCCCTGTTTAAATTCGGCTACCAATTTGGAATTCAATTTGTAACCCAGTCCTATAGTTCCAGTTAAACCCAAGCCACTTATCTGCTCTGGTGCTGCTGGTTGGAGTCATAGCTTCTTCTGTTCATGTTGCCTCTGGCACTCACACTCCTCACGGTCAGCCTCCCGCTGTTTCCGCTCTGCCTCTTGGCATTCTTACTCCCTCTTCTTCTCTGCAGCTCACTGTTCTCACTTCTCTTCTCTTCTCTCTGGAACTCCAGCTCCATTCTGCGCAACTCAATCTGCAGCCTGAGTACTTCTGGATCCAGGATACTGGTGACCTTCCCCTGCTGCTGTGGCCTGCACTGGCACTGGTCCTGTTGCCCTCCTCATCAGATCTGGACACTGCACTGGCCGCTAGCCCTTCCACACTCAAGGTTCACTCCTTTACAATCACTGTCTGTGACTCAATGCTCTGGGTATCTGCTACCATCAGGGCATCCACGAGGTTCTGCTTGGTGGCTTTCACCTCGAGTGGGACTCCTCTGTCCCTGCACAACTGCTTTAAGTAGTCTACAGTGTGCCGGCTGTAGTTGGAAGCCATCTTCTTCCCTAATTACGGCTACTCTGACTTGCACTTTAGAAAAAAATAAATAAAACAGGTATGAACTTGACTGTAAACCAAGTGATATAGTTGTGTTTCCTTTTAAAAATAAATCACTGCCTTTTTCTTTTTTTGCAAGTGAGCTGTACAGTATCAAGCTGACACACTGAACATTAAAAGCTTGTAATACCAAACTTATGCACACCGCTGCCAACCAATCTGTCACAACCACACTCAGCAGGTCAGGCCCTCTGCTCCCACAGTGCCAACCTCCGAGTGCAGTATTGTGAATAGGAACAGAACAGGGTAACCCTCTTGTCTGTTTTGTGGGTTCGAATCAACCTTTGGTCTCAAGTTCTGGAGGGATTCAAACTGTGAACCTCTTGCTAGTGTACCCAATGGACAGGCTCAGATAATTCTGCTCTTCAGGGGGCCAGATATCTTTTGCCTACAGGTACCTAACCAGGTGCACAGAATGAACCCTTAAAACTCTATGAAAAGACCTCAGATAAACTCTTACCTTTTCCCAGTTTGGTAAACCAGTAAGCGTTGCACAGTGTCAACTTTAACCATATATGCTTCACTTGTCAAATAAAGAATTTCAAAGGCACTCCAAGTAGTCTCTTAAAATGAGATGTTTACTTAAAAATAGATAAAAATGTAAAATGTAAAACACAGAACAATACATCACAAAACATTACAATCACTTAAAACAGGTTTAAAAGTGTAATTTCCTACCAACCATACACTTAGACTTGCCTAGCTAATGTATTCTATACTCTTACAGTGCTGAAAGATGTTGTAAGTTCAGGGTCCAAACATGTGCGTCTAAAGGTCAGTTACAGCATAATTAAAAAAACGGTCGACCCTGCCTTCTCCAGGATGTCACCCAGCTCCTCCTCTGTTTATTAAAAATTATACAATCAGCATGTCTTATCAAGCAGGAGGTAAATTATTAGGTGACATCAGCAAAAATCATGTCCCCACATGACTTCCCAATCAAGTCTGTAATTTTCCAAATTCTTTCTTTCATCCATGAGCAGCATCCTGCTCTTTACAGACATCAAAGGAACATTTGACTTCACACCTAAGTGACATAATCTGGTTTCTTCCTCTAAACATCATAAAAGTTTATGAGTTCCTATCCTAGCAGCTGGCAGATACAATTAAGCTAGATAAACAGGAGATCCTTAATTTAGGTCTCTTCTAGCCTTTAATTATCTCCTGTTTTTATCTTTTAGCTGAAACCTGGGGGTAACTCACAGGCTGTCTCAGCATCTCATGAGACACTCAATAACACATTTTATATTACAAAAGCATAGATTAAGCAGAACCAGCTGTCCAAGCATCACAAGTAGCATCTTTCAGAAAAGAAGGTGTACAAGAACAAGGGGCATATGAGGCTGTGGGTGGGGATAGGCTCAGAGGGCAATGTGAGGAAGTACTTTTCACAGAAAGAGTAGTGGATGCTTGGAACAGCTTCCTGTGGAGGTGATGAGGGCAAAACAGTAGGGAATTCAAGAATGCATAAGACAGCCACAAATATTCCAGCAACAGGGAAGAGAGGGTAAGCCACAGATCAACTAGGGTCTGTGGTAATGCATTAGACAGGGAAAGGGGCAGACTAGGTGGGCCACAGTGTGTGTGTACTACCCCTGGACTTCTATACCAGTGGTGAATATCCAGCATTGACAAATGCTTGTTTAGTTATAGTTGAGAAAGAAAACAAATGATCTTAATTTTGGTCATTTTGGGGAGGTTTTGCCCTTCTGTAACTTTGCTCCCACTGAACTTATTTTATTGATTTATTAATTGCTGTTTTTACTGTTCAGCGCCTTGACAATGGAAAGGCACTATACAAATAAATTTATTATAATAATAATAATAACTGATTGTCATGAATTTTTCAGGATCCTGAGATTCCTGACATCATTTCTGTGCTTCCCAAATTTCATGTACATCGGTTGAATGGGGGCAAAGTTACTAAGGAGCAAAAACTGAGGTTTAACATAGAAGTGCTTACCCAACCCTAACACACAGGTGACACCATGTTTGGGGACCAGTGTGATACATAATTTATCTATACAAGTGTTATCTGCCTGACCTTGAGCACCCTCACAGTGGCATAAGCCACAAGTGAGGTGTCCGAGGTCAAACAGCATAAGTATAGATAAATCAGGTATCACACTGGTTCCCCATTGCATATTTCATTTATACAATAGGGAAGTTTTAGTATAGTGCAGGCAGAGTTGTTGTAATTTTTTTTTCCAAACAATGTAAGTGAACTTTCTGGTGATTTTCTCAGTGTAGCTGTGCTTTATCTGGATGTTGCCATGTGGTTGTTAGGGATGCTGCAACATCCTGACACATCTGACGTCCTTGGTATGTGATTTTATTGGTGGTCAGGTTGTGATTTCCATTTTTTTTTATAAACATACTTTATTGAAATAGCTGCCTACTTGCAGACACTTTAAATACATCAGAACACTTCTTGGAACAGTAACCACGTAACACACTAGTACATTACTGCAACATGTATCTTGTTAAATGAGTTACACAAAAAGAGTAATAAGAAAATTATTCATGGTATGACAAATAAAAGGAGTAATACAAGAAAGAAAGAAACAAGTCAAGAAAAAAGCAAGACATACATCATATCCAAGGGACAAGCAAATCACAGAAAAACATCAACACTGTTGGATGGGTTCAAGGCTAGCATTGTGTACCAATCTTTACGTCTTTCCATAAATATAAGCTGAATCACCTGCTATCTGCTCATTTAGGCAAGTGATCCTGCTTCAGTTTAAACATTTATGATGCACTGTTTAATGGTGTCCTGCAAGGGTTGCCAACCAAGTTCCTTGAAATAGATATTTCTGGTCATTTGCTGTTTATTTTATTTAAATGTTAGATAGGTTACGGATTCATTCCATGAGAAACATTTCTCATTTACAGAATGTCCCAAGTCATCAAAACAATGTATACACAAGTTAATGTAAACAACAATTGTACAAAACCATATGGAACTAATACATACTAAAACTCATTATAAACACACTATTTGAGTCACAAGGATCAGGTACAATATATACAAAAAATATCCTTGAAAACATCAGTCAAAACAGGTGTGTGTGAGTTGTTCCTGTAGTAACAATTTTTTTAGGTCATGTTTGAAAGTGTAGAGAGATTGTGAATTTCTTAACTGAGGGGGGAGATTGTTCCATAAAAGTGAGGCATGATAAGAATAACATTCTTTTCCAAAGTGGGTTTGGAACCTGTTAGCTGGCATGCCCCTAGTTTCATACAAAGAAGCAAGTTTTTTAACCAGTGAGCTGTTCTAGGTAGAGTGTCACTGATCCAGTGTTGTTCAATTGTCTTTCTGTCATTAATCAGAGCTATGTCCCATAGCCAATATGCTTTGGGAGTTCCAGGCTGTCTAGTATTAGCCCATAGCATCAATTCAAGAGGAGAAAGTGGCAAGTTTAGCACATTTTGCATTTGGGCATGGACACTGTGCCAAAAGTGTGCAACTCTCAGGCATGTTAGGGTCATGTGTAAGAAGTCACCTTTCTCGCACTGCACTGGTGACCCAGGTTTGGGAACAACCTTGGGTTGGAGTGCCAGCATGGGGGTGGTGGAAGGAGCGGGATCGAGCATGCCAAGGCTGCTCTCCTATAGGGGTGGATGTCGCCTCCCATAGTCCTGCCTCCACCATGTGGATGTTTGTTTGGGTACATAGGTGGTAGGGGGTGGCACATAGGGAGGGAGGAAGGGCTGAGCTGGCATCTGGAGTGCGTGGGTGGAGTACTGCAGTGTGCCGGGGCCCCGGGGGGGGGAAGAATGGGAGAAAACCCAGAAAATATAAATCTAAAAAATGTCACCTTTCTCCACCTGACATTTTGAGCACATTTCAGATATTTATTTATTTTTATTTATTTATTTGATTCTCGGAGTACCTTTGAGCTGAGAGCTCATTTACAAAGGTTCCACGTCATGTGATCAGACATATACAATACAGAGATAACAGTCAATCAGGCAATGGGCCGAGTAATATGACAGGCAGAGTAGTACAGAACAATCTTCAGACATAAATAATAAAGTACAGGCAAATATCTTATACAATTGTCTAATGTAACACAGATCATGCAGGCTTTACATGGTGATAGAGGTAATTTTGTGAATCAATGAGCAATGTGTATATGAGTGCACACAGAGGTTGGGGGGGTGTAGCAGCCAGGTTAGGTTCATAGTTTGGTTCATAGTGGGTGGGGTGAGGGGTTGGAAAGAGGGCATGGTGTATAGGTAAAGTGGGTAGATGGATGGGGAATTAGAAGGGGAAGCGGAGGAGGAAAGCTGGGCAAGTGTGGTGAGGGACAATTTAGTATTAGAAGATACAGTTGCAGCTACTGGTTGATCTTAGGTGAGCTGTAGTTTAGACTTAAAGGGCCAAGTTTGGTATCTGATAGCAGGTCACCCTTTAGGAGTTAATCCAAAGGGGCACAATATCTAAAGGAGCACTGACCTGGGAGATGCGTCAGAAGGGGACTCTAAAGGTCAAAGTATTAGACCCTCTTGTTCTCCTGGTGTTATCAGAGGGGGAGAGGAGGTTCTGGATCCCAGGGGGTATTAGTCCAAGAGTGGATTTTTTGGCTAGCAGGCATACTTGGTATTGTACCCTACTCTCAAGTTTTAGCCACTCTGCCTGAGAGTAGAGATTACAAGTGTGCATTTCATGTGGTGCATCAAGGCACAGATGGCAGGCTTTGTTGAGCACAACCTTTTACTCTCTTGAGGGCAGTATCTGGTGCGGCAGCATACACTACTAGACCATAGTCAATTGTAGAGAGGACTGAACTGGTTAATGCCAGCTTTACAGCACTTTCCGTAAGGCAGTGCTTGTGCCTGTATAATAGTGGTATATAGTAGTACTATACTAGTGCATTTCTGTAGTGGTTAAGTAGGCTCTATGCAGGATGTTAAATTGGATTCTGTGTAACTTATTTGACCTCAAGCAGTTATGGACATGCTTGATAGCAGAAAGGCATGTTGCAGAGTCAGTCCTGATGTGCAAGTCCTGTTCCCAGTCCATTATGGATCTGACATTGGGGGCAGGGGCACATCCAATAAATAGCTTATACAGGGCTGTTAAAGGTGGGGTCTTGTGTCGTGGTTAGTAAAGAGTTTCCTCAATTGGAGACAGCATTCAGGTTTTATTATTTAGATAGTGTCTTAACCTTAGGTAAACAGAGAAGTCACCTGCTTGAATACATTAATGTTGTCTGAATTCGGTGACTGATTTGAGAAAATCTCCATAAAGAGATTACCTATGCACTATATGTCAGCCTTTTCCTATCCCTATCTCAGTAATGCCTGGTGCATAAACACATTATATTCCTTTTGTTCAATAAAACCAACATGCAGAGCTGTTTTGAAAGAGAGACCCATACTACTGACCAATGCATTGATGTCCTCTTTCAGATCCTGGCCAGCTGGTGTTTAAAGGGATCAAAACCTTTAGGAGGTGCCTGTCTGCTTAGGCTGAGGGAAACAGACCCTGAAGTAAACTACCCTGAAGGGTTCCTCCTCCATTAGTCACCAGGAAGATGAACTGTCAGACATGGAGTTTTGCACGTAAACCAGTTGTGAAGCCCAATAATAATATTTAAAGTTATGCATTGCCAGCCCACCCTTTTCACTGGGAGCGGCAATGCTGTTTTATCCCAGCAGCCGCCTCGCCCCAGACAAATCTATTTAATGTGGTTCTGAGCTGCCTAAAGAATAACTCCAGTACCCGAATGGAAAGATTTTGAAACAGATGCATACCTTTTGGGAGAATACTCATTTTGATTGTGTTAACTCTGCCAATGATGCTAATAGGAAGGCCTCCTCCCACCTCTCATAGTCCTCCTTACACTCTCCAAAAGGGCTATGTTGTTCTCTTTATATTATTGGTGTATTTTGTTGAAATGTATATACCCAAGTACTTCAGGGAGTTAACTATTTTCAGCTTAAGTGGCACCTCTACTCCCTAACAGCAGTATTTCTCTTTTTGACCAGTTGATTTTATGGTTGGATATGTGCCCATATTCAGCCAAAAGATCTTGAAGGGCCATCAGACCTTGTTGAAGGTATTTTATATATACCAAGAGATCATCAGTGAACAAAGCAGCCTTATGTGTTTTTTTCCCCCTATCTGTAATCCCTCAAGTCTGGTGTCACTATGGTGCTGTAACCTAGCATGTGTCCTTTCATGGCTGGTACTGCTGCCATGTGTCAGTGTCTCACAGGCCCCCACCCCAAGCAACTCAGTCAGCTTTCCGAGTTCACTCTGGAACCAAGGCCACTGCCAAAGCAGTGTGGGGTGCTGCTGCTGAATCATCAGTGTCCCCCTCATTGCTCTTCTTTGCATTTTTCTACCATTAGTCTATTTTCCTTAATCTTTAAGAAATAAGGGTTGCCCAATGGCACAACAGATGCATGTTGCACATCCATTCCAGAGACACAGGTTCATGAGTGAACACAGGCACCAGCATTATCACGGCGCTTTTGCCTGAATTTCTGTTGCACTGAGTCCGAGTGTTAAGCTTCCTTAATTGATGGTTTACCAGCATCAGGCGACCTGGGGCTGTGGACCACCGAATTTCTTGCAGCGTTTTCCAGCTCAAAGAGGGTGGGATTCTGTCACCACAGTGACCCCTGAAGTGTGATGGAGAGAGTTCTGCCCCTTGAGTGTATCCCAACTTGGGGAATGGTAGAGACCCCCCTTCTGCCACCAGAGTGACCCCTGAAGTGTGATGGAGAGAGATCTACCCTTTGAGTGTATCCCAACTTGGGGAGTGGTAGGGACTGCCCTTCTGCCACCAGAGTGATCCCTGCAGTATGCTGGAGTGCTTACTTCTCTGCAGAGTATCTGCTGTGTGTGTGCAAGGCTACCAGGCACATAAAGGCACCAGTGAGAAGGACTGGGGGAACAGCAGAAACATACAGGTATTGAAATGCAGCCATAATTGTGACAGAACTGTCATTCTCCTGCCTCACACCCCAGCCGGATCACATGATCAGGGTGAAAGTATGTGGAGTGATGGTCTGTTACATGTCTGAGTCCGATGGGAGACAGTATGAGAATAAAATACATATGGGAACAAAGGTTCAAAAATAATCAATAAAAACATAATTACTTAGACTGGTGGATTTCATTTAATTGTCAATAGAAGTGTTAAGGAACTTTATAAACAGAGAACAACACCCTTTTCAAGTTGGTATTTTGCACACATTGGTACTCCCCAGTCACAGCCAACACTCTAGCCTTAGATTAATGTAAATCTGGCCTTCTTAGTTCAGAATATGGGTCAGGCAGTGCTCTTAGCATGGGAGTTACTCCCTTACCTATTCCTTGATGTAGGTCACAGGAAAAAACATTTTAATGAATGTAATACTTAGACACAGTTTATTAATGTAGTTTGCAAACAACAGGCTGACCAGGGAGCCCCATGAGATGTGGTATCTCATTTTCATGGGGGTCACAGTTCAGCTGATAAATCAGACAGTTTTGGCAAATTTCTTCACATTTTGTATTAAGAAATTTTTCATGAAAACAAGATCTGTGTGTCATAATTTTCATCTGCTCCTGTAGATGATGCACATTTTTATTGTTTACTTACATATATTTTTTATTTCCCACCTGTCTCACTAGCACAACGGTAGCACTACAGCTCACTATGGTGGTGACCCCAGTTTGGAAGTGAACTCAAGTCACCTGGGGGGGGGTTAGAGGATCAGGCATCTGAGGGACTGCTCTCCTCTCCGGGGGGGCTTATGCCTCCTGCAGTGCACCTGACAGCTAGCAGAGACTGAGTTTCAAGGCAGGTAGGAGGCCCAGAAGGGTGTGGGACATCAACAGATGGTCTGTGTTATTGCACTCTGTGATCCCAGGACACACCTGGCAACAACAGAACCACAAAAGTTGCAGTGCACTCAAAGAAGGCAGACTAGGCACAGCATAAACCTTCAATTCATACTTTTATTCTGCCAAAAACAGCACAAGGCACTAAAAACTGGCTACATCAGGACATAGGCTAGAACCTGAGGAAAACCCCTGGTCACACTGCAACTTTTGTGGTTCTCAGTTTTGAAAGGGGAACAGCGCACCCCTGATATAGTTGCACCATGGACTGCTGGCATGGAGCGTGGTTTCTTTGTTGTTTGAGTCAGTCACATCTGGAAATAAACCTTGGCTTAGTGTGTTTTTCCTAGCCAAATATGGCACAAATAAATAAATAAATAAATAAAAATGTCCCAGGGCTGAAAAAGTCATGGAGGGAAAAATCCCTGCCAGAGTGGGATGACAGATGAGCCCACAAGCTCAGGATGCAGGATAGACATCACCGACTGGGCACCATCTGGACCCTACTCCGGCAGGGCTAATGTCAAGGTACTGTGATCCACTATAAGGGGCAAGTCATGTGGAAACAGGGTATGTCCCTGAGACAGAGGGTGACAGGGCTGGGGAGTGAGCATCCAAATAAGTGCCAGAAGGAGGAGAAGGGAAAAACACCAAGCAAATTAAAAAAGTGATTTCCCAGAAGGTTCCTCATGAGATGAAACTGCTCCTTTCTTCCAACCAATTTTACATCTGGGAGACACTGAAGACGAAAAGTCAAGTGACTTGTTCTGGGACATATGGTAAAAGAACAGTTACATAAGAACATACCGTGACAGTAGATCTTTGAGGGTATCTCAGTTATCGGTTACACATAGGAACTTGGCCGTCCGGAAACGGATAATCCATATGGAAGATTTTCAGCAGTACAACTAGGGACCGCCCATGCATATACAAGGTTGTTGATGTTGGCGGCCCCACTCCCTCCAGAGATGAAGGGAATGAGGCTGATGCCCTGGGGAACTGAGGAGAGACCAAGGGACCCAGCTCAAGACAGAAATGATAGAATACAGCAGATAGCCAGGTCCTGGACAGGAGCCCCAAGAAGGGGAATGGTGGGAGGGAAATCAGACCTGATGACTGAGATCCCCTTGAAGATCTACTGTTATGGCAAGTTCTTACATAACTGTTCTATCTTCTTCAGAGGTATCTAAGTCATCAGGTTACACTGCAGAAATGAGTACCATGCAGTGACAAGTGACAACAGTCTGGGAGGTTGGAAATTCATAAGCTTAAAACAGGAGTTCTTCTAGCACAGCCTGCCAAATTCTGCACAGGCTCTTGAGGCAATGTCCAGGCTGTAATGCTTGGTAAAAGTGTGGACTGTACTCCAGGTAGCAGCGCAAACATCAGTGGCTGAGACCCCTTTGAAACAAGCCACAGAGGTAGCCATAACTCTGGTGGGATGAGCTTTGACAACACCAGGCAATTCCTTGCCGGATTTGTTGTAGCAAAACACAATGCACTTGCCAACAATCTGGATAAACATTGCTAGAAACTGAAGCGCCTTCTACTCTGGGGTGAAAGAAACAAACAACTGCTTAGACCTTCTGGGCCCCTTAGTCCGAAGCAGATAATACTTCAAAGTTCTGCGCACATCTAGTGTATGGAGCAGTGCTTCCCCTGGATTGGCACACTTGGGGAAGTAAACAGGAAGGTGGATACACTGAGTGTAAACTTTGAAACCATGCACAGTGCCTTTTTGAGTTTTGAGAAACTCCAGGCCTGAGGCAGGTGCTGGCATCCCAGGTACTGTACATTATCTTATTTAATTTTGCCAGGCACTACCTGCTCCTTCGGTGCGGTCACATGCAAACTGCCTCTTTACTAAAAACTCTGAAACCACTTTAGGCAAAAAATGAAAATGCTGTGCCTACCGTAATTCTTGATCTTTCTATGTATCTTCACCATTCATCACATTTGGGTATGTGGCCGGAGGTCACGACCTTGCGGGAGCTCTTTTTTGGGGGGATGGGTGGAGTCGATGCACTGCCCACTCACCTCGAGGCCACGCATTGTGCGTGGCGCTGGGTTGGCCATTAGGTGTCATCGGCCCCACCCTCTCGCCAGTTCTGAGTCGCTGTAGACTAAGAAAGGGTTGGGGGGGAAAGGAAGTCCAAGGGACAGACAAAGGAAAAGATATATGAACTAAAAGGAGAAATAAATGACAGAGAGGACAGACAGGAGATGGAGAAAAACTAAGGGGATTGGGAAGGGGCCCCAATCTCTGGAATTGGAATAAGGAAAGGGAAGGAGGGAGGGACACAAGAAGTGGGAGGGGAGAGGTCATACCCCGGACTCATTAACTGTTCCCAAACTGAGTTTAAGAACTGCAAGGGAGTAGCCAGAAGGCTATATTGCCAGAATTCAAGGCACAGAATTACTGGCAACTAACTCCAGCAGAAGCAGTAGAGGCCATCATGGGACAGAAGGGGACAAGAATCCAGGGTTGTCCTCCCCCAGAAACAAATAATTGGAAGAGGAAAGAAAACAAGTCTCCCTAATTAAAAACTGAGGAATGAGTCCCTAACGACAAGGACAGAGGAAGATAGAGAGAGAGGGAGGGAGGGAGAGAGAGAGAGAGAGAGAGAGAGGGCAGCCACCAATCCCACCTAAAGGGGTGGGAGCCAAGGCATTGATGAGGGAGCCCTCCTCTCCTGATCCCTCCCTCACAAGGTGAAGGAAAAATTCCCTATGTGCTCATGGGCACCACACCCTGACCAGCGGAAAGGAAGGGGGAAAGGGGCAACAGAGGGAGGGGGACCCAGAGACTGAGGCCCCGGGGATGGAGGTGGGATTTGTGATGAATGATGAAGATACACAGAAAGATCAAAATTACGGTAGGTACATAATTTTCATATCTTATCTGTGTCAATCTTCACCGTTCATCACATTTAGGTGAGTACCGAGCCCCCCCCAAAGGGGGCCCTAGACACTAAAGACTAAGTCCCTTACCTCCCAGTGGGGGAAACACTGAGAGGGAGAACCTTACAGGCCTGCAGAGGCCCAAGCCTGGGGAGAGTGAGGTGGGGACCCCTTGGAGGGGGCAGGAGGTTGCCTCGACAGACGCCACCTCACTCTATGGGAGAAAAGGTGGGTTCTCCGGTAAGTGGAGGAAATCACCCTACACTGGGCAAAGGGTGACAACCAGGAAAGATGTAGCCATGCCATCCGCCTAGTGCAGATTGCTGTCCCTACGACCCTGGAAGCTACCTTGTTGGCATCATAAGATGCCCTCGCTTGGTGCCTTGCTAGCTCCAGGCCATGTGCAGAGAGTGCAATGGCTTGTCTGGTTACCTCTGAATCAGGCAAGGAGACTAGGAGTTGACCTAGCCTGGACCACAAGAATCTATCATAGGAAGCATAGTGGGCTTGATGAGCAGAAATCAAAAGTAACAACCATGCCGAGTAGAAGTTCCTCCTCCCCCAGAAGTCAAAATTTGCGGAATCTTGATCTGGGGACCCGGTCACGTGGAGGGCATGAAGCCCATCAGGAGTGTCCAGTTGCATCAGTCCTGACTGAGGATGAGGCATACAACCTGGAGACTCCAGGGGCACAATACCTCTGGCTCAGATCCCTAGGGGTTGGGACTCCAGAAAAGGGTCTTTGCCAGAACCACAATGACGCCTCCTAGAAAGGAGCAGGCCAGGCGGCACCACAAGGGTGGCCACACTGAAGTCACCTAAGAAGGCATGCATCGAATGCTCTGGATTGTGCTGAGTGAGGGGTGACACGCATTTTCCCACCATCCTCATGGGGAACCGCTGATACTCAGCAAGATCAGCAGCAGGGGAGATGTGGACTGAGGGCCTCTCCCAGAAGAGGAGGATGAGGAAGCAGAACACCTCGGAGATCCAGAGGTTGGCTGTTCAGGGGGAGGGTGGAACACCCGCTCATCCATGGCCCTGACATAAGTAGGGAAGTGAGCAGCCACACCTCTGAATTGCTCCCAGGAGAGAGGTCCCATAGGACCACGAATGCCTGGGAGAGCAGGAGATGGCGACAGAGGAAAGGGGCCGAAGTCTACAAAGTACAGTTACATAAGAACTTACCATAACAGTAGATCTTCAAGAGGAGCTCTTGCAGCAGGCTATTACAATAAGGACTATGCCTTAGGCACTAGGACCCACCGAAAAACTTCTCAGCCAGTAATAACCAGCAGGGACCGCCCCTGACGTCGGCTCCACCCCGACGTCAGCTCTGATATAAAAGGTGGTGGACCCAGCTCCACCTCAGTTCCCCCACCAAGACCCGCGAATGAGCCCTGACAAGAGAAGGAGGCAAAGCCTGAAGACGATCTGCACACCTTATTTTGGGGGATGCAATGCAGGAAAGCAATGCCTGCTGCAAGAGCTCTTCTCGAAGATCTACTGCTACGGTAAGTTCTTACATAACTGTACTATCTTACTTCGAGTGGGAGCTCTTGCAGCAGGCTATTACAATAAGGACTGAATCCCAAGCAGTCCCTCACCAACAAGGTAGCTGATCCCGGGAGGTGGAAGAGAAGAAGCTGGACACAGCAAATCAAGACAAAAGTCCGTGAAGGACTGCCAGGCCGAAGCCAGCATGGCGTCTGGATACAATGTCCAAGCCATAGTGCTTTACGAAGGTATGCACTGAATTCCAGGTAGCAGCCGTGCATATGTCCCTAATAGAGACATTCCACAGAGTGGCGAAAGAAGCAGACACTCCTCTGGTGGAGTGACCCCTAACCGGGCCTGGAAGGGGCTTATTGTGCTTCTCATAGCAGAAGGTAACGCAGTGGACAATCCACTTGGAAATGGTCTGCTTGGACACTGGTTTACCCTAGTGTTGTGGTGCAAATGCCACAAACAGTTGCTCCAATTTACGGTGATTAGCCGTTCGCTTAAGTTAATACCTCAGCGTCCTGTGGACGTCCAAAGTGTGAAGGAGAGCTTCCCCTCTGTTAGAGGGAGAAGGGAAATAAACTGGAAGATCAACTGACTGGTTGAGGTCAACTCCAAGACCACTTTAGGATGAAACCTAGGATTCGTTCTGAGGAAACTCTTTCCTATGAAAATTAAATACGGTCTTTACACATCAGAGCCTGAAGCTCAGAAACTCTTGGAGCTGGCGTAATGGCAACTAAAAAGTAAACCTTCCAGGAAAGATAACGCAGCTCACAGTCTGCGGCAGGTTCAAATGGGGGGAGAGTAAGCTTCTCCAACATGAACAGGAGGTCCCAGGGTGGGATAGGATCCTGAATGGGAGGTCTCATGTGAAGAATCCCCCGTAAAAAGGTGCGGGCCACATCCAATTGGGCTAAAGTTCTATCTCCCAAGAGGGTGTGATAAGCAAAGATGGCCCACGTGCACCTTTATGGAGTAGCAGCTCAAGCCTTGTTGGTATAAGAAGAAGAGATACTGTAATGCTGAGTTCACCGGACAGGTAATGGGATCCAGACGGTAAGATGACGCACATAAGCGGAACTGCTTCCACTTCATAGCATAAGTGGAGTGCGTGAGGGCTTTCTCGCTGAAACAAGTACATCTGCCACATCTGGAGACACCCCATACCTGGACCTTGCTACGTCCGGAGCAGCGAAGCGTGAAGGTGCAAAGACCGGAGATCGGGATGGACCAGCGAGCCCTGATCCTGGGACAGCAACTGCGAGCATATTGGCAGTGGGATTGGAGGTTCCGTGGACAACTGCTGAAGTAGTGGGAACCAAATCTGCCGAGGCCACAGAGGGGGCGATTAGAATCATCTGAGCCCCCTCGGCCTGTAACTTCAAAAGAACTCTCTGGATGAGAGGAAAGGGAGGAAAGGCATAAAGAAACCTCCCTGCCCAACAAAGGGACAGAAAACACCAGTCGCGGGCTCTCGCAAGCAAAAAACTGGCAGTTTGGCATTGCGTGGAGATGCAAAGAGAGTGAGGCGAAGACCCCCAGATGATCAGAAGATCCAGAATCTCCGTCTTCTTCTCGGAGTCTGGCAAGGCATTCACTAGCTCTTGTCCCCACTCCCAGAGTGCATTTTGGTACTGGACCATATGCATCAGGAAATTTAGGGATCTAATGGAACAGGTGGAGGCAGAATATACCTTCTTGCCCACCTGGTCCAAATAGCGAGACTCAGGATTGGGAGGCTGTGAGCTAAGGTGCTTAGGCTGCTTAGATTTATCATGAGCAGCTGTAATCACGGAGGAGTCCGCCTGAGGGTGCTCAGCCAGAAAAGGTTCATCCCTCGGGGCCCTGTACAACCTATCTGATTTTTTTGGAATTGCCAGGACTGAAGCTGGATGCTTCCTGGTGATCTGGGTGAGATCCTGGAAGGTGTCCACCAAAGGAGGCACCACAAGAGGTTTGGGCTCCTTCTGCCTCAGGTACTTTGCCAGTCGATGGCATTCCTGGTCCAGGTCCTCCGTATCTCACTCGTTGGAGGCCTGGATGTGCCTCACGACGTCCATGAAAGTTGGATCATCAGGAGGCGAGCAGGGCTGGTCCTTCTCTCCTGGGGAACCCCGATTCCTGAAATGGAAGAGGTGGACCGGCTACTGGGTGTCGAGTAGCCGGACCGGTCCCTGTGACTAGCCCCACTTGAGCGTCGGTGATTCACCAACCGACGGCAGTCACAGGACCAACGATGGAGCGGAGACCGACATCGGGAGTGATCCCATCTATCGGAATGGGAATAGCTCCTGTTGCAAGACCTGATCCGGCGTCGGCTACCAGACCTTGGTGAGCGCCGGTGTCGGTCTGCGGACTGAGATCGGGAACGAGCCTTAGAAGGTGTTGGAGGTGGCGGCCTCTCGGGGGTCTTCTGTGGCGAAGAGGCACCTCCCAGCTGCGGTTCACCCGATGGGTCTGGTACTGGTGACAGGGCCGGCTTCGGGGGGTCCGCTCCTGGACCTGGCCCCACCAAAAGGAAAACAGTTTCTGGGGCTCGTCCTTTGTGAAGACAGAGGCCGCTTTCCCCGGAAAGGGGGTGTCTGTATCTGGCCTGGAAGGAGAGCTGCCTGGAGAACCCTGGGGGGGAGGACTTAGGGGATGAAGATGCTGCGCCCGCACCGGCCGCGTCAAAATCTGCCGCCCCTTCAACCGGCGTCGATAGTGGGACGACGACGGTTTAGCTGCGGGGGGGTGCTGGCATGTCCTTAGAGTCCAGGGACGTGCTCTTATTGGGCAATGCCGAGGCCTTGGAAGGCGGGGCTGAAGCTTGCGCCTCCGAGGGCTTGGAGGTGACCCCTTAGTGGGGTCACCTTAGGCTTTGCTGGCTTCTCTCCTGAAGGCCTAGCCTTAGCCTTCTACTTAGTCTTGGAATGCTCACCTGAGCCCGGAGAAACGCGGGCCTTCTTGGAAGAAGGCAGCGAGCCTGGAGCTAGACCGGGACCTGGACCGGTGCTGGGACTGACTACTGTCTTTGTCGCGGGACTTATCCTTGTGTTTTGTCTCCCCAGAGGTGTGGAGGCCAATCTTCTTTTCTAGGAGGTATGCCTTCAAGGCCTTCAGGCGGCAGATCCTGGTCCTACTCATGAAGCTCTGGTAGGAGGAACAGGTCGTGGTTAGCCCCAGGCAGAAGACACACTTTTGTGGCCATCTTTCGCTGGAATCTGATGGCTGCAACTGCACTTATTTCTGTGAGGTCCCAATGAGGAGACAGAGGACGGGACGACATACGTCGGTACTGTGAAAAACTGTTGAAACGGTAGGAAAATCGTGAGAAAAATGGTGAAAAAGCCAAGGTTTTGCTGGGCTGTCAAGCCAAGAACTCTTCACGTGTACGGGACACGGCAGGAAAAGAGCTGAGGTGGAGCTGGTTCACCCCTTTTATACCAGGGCTGACGGGTGGAGCTGATGTCGGTGCAGTCCCTGCTGGGTATTGCTGGCTGAGAAGTTTTCAGATGGGTCCTAGAGCCTGCAGCATAGTCCTTATTGTAATAGCCTGCTGCAAGAGCTCCCATTCAAAAGTAAGATCAGAAGAGGACCGTCCTCTGTCTGGGCAGAGAGCGCATCGGAAGCCTCACGGAAGGAAGAACTCTGGAAAGCCCAACAGCCGATAGCTGATCAACCACACTGGAACCTGCCTAGGCCATGCCCTGAAGAATCCCCCGTGAGGTGATCGGGACCGTGTAAACCCAGAAGGACGTTCCCTTCCCTCCAAAGACCAGGGCCCTCTTGAGGAGACTGAGAAGGAAGGACAGGGGTCCACATTGTGACTCCTCCCCGAACCTGGGTGGGTCCCAGAAAATGATTGCTGCATCAAACCCTGACCCTCAGAGTCTGAAAGAGCCTTCCACCTTGCAAACAGCAGCCTGGGCAGCTAACAGCCCTGGTCAGTCCCAGGAGACCACCCAGGAGTAGCACCCTCCCTCCTGAGGGCGCTCTGGTCGGCCCTAAAGTTGGGTGATCCAGGCACACCACATGAGAGGGTAACCCAACTGAGGGGGAAGAAGACCCTCCAAGCCTAGGTTGTGGGGCAATAGTGGCCTGGACCACCGCCTGCTGGTCAGCACCCCTGACCCCAGACTCGGGGGGGCTACCGCCCACTCCTCAGAGGGAGGCAGGTTTCGGTCAGCCGAAGTAACCACCAGGATGTCCACATGGGCTGCCAACTCCAAAGAGTCAGACAACTGGTTCGAACCAGACTCGGAGTCCACCTCCGAAGAGGTAGAGACCAAAGTCCGGTGCCAGACCACATGCGGATGCCCGCTCCTGTCTGGACCAAGAGAGGTGCCAGTCGGGTGTCCACATCAAAGCCAGCACCGAACTCCCCACAGCACCCGTGAATGGTGCCCAAGGAAGAGCAGACGCCAAGAGTGGCAGCAGAACTGAGTCGATGTCCCCACGGTGCCCCCACGGCACGCAAGAGCACCGAGTCAGGGCCTGCGCCCGACAGCTACAGCTCCCCTCAGCATCAAGAGTGGTGCTAAGAAGTGACACCTCCCACAGTACCATGTCCTCGGGCGCCACTAGCGGTGCTGGAGTTAGACACAGCGCCGTCCTCAGCCTCAGTGCCATGAACAGCGCCGAGATTAGAAACAGTCAAAGATGGCGCTGTAGAACTTCCCACGGTGCTGCCAGTGGCATCGACTGCAGAGACAGTGCCAAGCAGTGGACCGGCACTGACCATGGCGCCATCAGAGCCCACTGCGCCGCAAACGGCACCAAGGCCCAAAGCGGCAACGATGGACAGCATCAAGGACAGTGCTGACCCAGGCTTTCCAGCCGATGAAACATCACCGAGGAGCCTTCGCCCCCAAAAGGGTGACTGCCGGAGCGGTGCCTCCTGCCCGCTCCCCATGGGGAACAGACTGGTCCTCCTGCACCGCAGAAGGGGCTTCTGCCATGGCGAGGCTACAAGAAGCAAAAGCACCCTCCTTCACAGTCCATACAGAACTGGGAGGGGACCCGGAGGAAAGGCAGAGAGACCACGGCTTGGCCCGACGAGTGCGCACCCATCCCCCGAAAGTCGTTGGAGCTCATCCAACTTTCCACGTGCGCTGTTCCAGGACACAACGATCCATAGAGAAACAGACATCACAGGAATCCATGTCGTGAAGTGGGCCAAGGCACGTAAAGGTAACGATCATGCTGGTCAGTAATGGAGTACTTGCAGCTGCATGGGCACCAATGAATAGGAGGCCACCCTGCTTTCAGCGACTTTTTGCACTCCGACCTAGACATGATTGATGGAAAAACAATGCAAAAAACAGACTCAATGTCACTGAAAATAATAAAGGAACAGTCTTACCAATCAGCGGCGTCGAGTAGGGTGAAATGGAACCAGCAGGTAGAACTCGGCATCGAAAGGACGTGAAGACTAGGCCCGACGTAGTTGCTTGGAGCTCCTCATGAGGTATGACCTCTATGGTGGGAGATGAAGAACTGGTGGGAGGGCAGGGTCGACGACACCTAACGGCCAACCCGCAAGCACCACGCAGTGCAGTCGGCCTCAAGTGCAGTGCTGTTGGTGCGTCAACTCCGCCCATCAAAAAAAAAAGTGCCAGGTGTCATGACCTCCAGCCACATACCCAAATGTGATCAATGGTGAAGACTGACACAGATAAGATCTTAGGATTTGTGTGCAAAGACACCCTTGTCTTTGTGAAAAATCAAATAAGGTTCCTCACACCAGAGGGCCTGAAGCTCTGAAATTCTTCGAGCAGAAATAATGGCACTAAAAATAACGCTTTCCAAGACAGAAAGTACAAAACGCAAGTCACAATTGGTTCAAAAGGAGACATGATCAACTTCTCCAAAATAAAATTCAAGTCCCAAGCCGGGACAGGGGAACGGATTGTGTGATTCAGATGCAGGATGCCCCTAAAGAAGATATGGGAAACATCCAACTGAGCAACTGTGTGGTCACCCACGGGCTCATGAAAGGCAGAAATAGCCAAAAGGTGGACCTTCAGGGAGGAATACTGGATGCCTCCGTCCGACAAAGAAATCAGGTAGTCCAGGACATGCTTCATGGACAGGTGAAAGGATCAAGGGAATGCTTTGTAGCCCAGAAGCAAACCGCTTCCACTTCATGGCATAAGTGGCACAGGTGAAAGGCTTGCTGGTGGCCACCAGGATGTCCACCACCCTACTAGAGATCCCAAACCTGGTGATGGCTATGTTTTCAGGAGCCATGTGTGCAGATGGAGGGACCTGATGTTGGGATGGACCAGGATCCCCTGATTCTGAGTTAGCAGATTCCTGCAAAGGGGCAGAGGGACCAGAGGTTCCTCAGCCAGCTGATGAAGAAGAGGGAACCATATCTTGCAAGGCCAGAATGGAACTACCAGAATCATGCTGGCCTCCTCCATCTGCAGCTTGATCAGCACCCTCTGTATTAGTGGGAACAGAGGGAATGCATACAGAAATCTCCCACGCCGAGAGAGGGACAATGCATCTCACCAGAAAACTCCAGGCCCTGGTTCTAGCGAGCAGAAATTGGGCAGTTTTGCATTGAGTGGGGACACAAAAAGGTCCAACTCTGGATGACCCCATCTGTAGAACAGATCTTTTGCTACGGATGACAGAATCTCCCATTCATGCATGCTGGGCTAGGTCCTGCTGAGACTGTCCACCAGGGTGTTTAGGACGCCTGCACGTGGACCGCCAAGGTGTCAGGTTGTGCTCCAGTGCCCAACTTCACAGAGTCATGGCCTCCTGTAAAGGGGGTACGAGTCAGTCCCGCCCTGCTTGTTGATGTAATAGACAATACTTAGGTTGCCCAACTGCACTAGCAGCTGGCCTGGAGCCAGATGCTCCTGAAAAGCCTGCAAGACATAGAGTACCACTCTCATTTCTAGGACACTGATATGCAGGGCAGATTCCCACTGGGACCAGGAGGCCTGGGTTTGGAAAAGACCCAGGTGAGTTCCCCTGCATAGCTCCAAAGAATCCATTGTTAGAATCTGTTGCAGGGAGGAGATCTGAAAGGGAACCCCTTGAAGAAGGTTTGAGGGGTTCATCCACCACTGCAGTACCTTGTGAACTGGGGAAGAGACCAGGACTTCTTGGTGTAACTCATCCATACGCAGGTCCCATTGCACTCTGAGGTTCCCCTGAAGGTTACACATGTGAAGCCTGGCCAGTGAAACGGTGGGAATGGCTGCAGCCGTTAGACCCAACAGCCTGAGGTACAGCCTGGCAGGACTGTACCGACTCTTGGCAACTTCTTGAGCCTGGGTCATAAGGCATACTGCCCTGTTTTGGGGGTAAGAAGGCCTTCCCCTGCTCAGAATCCAGAACAGCCCCGATGTACTGCAGTCTTTGGAATGGTACAGAAACAGACTTGGGTAGGTTGATAGCTATGCCAAGTGGAGTGGAAGAGCTGGAGAGTGCGCTCCAGAGTCAGCAAGAGCTGCCCTGGATGGGGCTTTGAGAAGCCAATCATCCAGGTAAGGAAAGACATATAGTCCGCCTCTTCTGAGAGCTGCTGAGACCACTGCTAAGCATTTGGTAAAGACAGGCAGCGAGAGGAGAAGCCAAAGGGCAGCACTTTGAACTGGTAATGCTTGCCCAGAAAGGCAAAATGGAGAAACCTACTGTGAGGAGGAAAGACTGAAATGTGCAGGTATGTGTCCTGCATGTCCAGTGAACAGAGGCAGTCCCGGTTTCGAGAAAGGGCACAAGGCCTGGCAAAGTCACCATCCGGAACCTTTTGTACTGGACAAATAGACTTTTGAGGTCCTTCAGATATAAAATGGGCCTCAGATCTCTGGTCTTTTTGGGGGCCAGGAAGAACCTGAAGTAAAATCCCTAATTTCTCTGCCGCCTTGGCACCAATTCGATTGCCTGTTTGCACAGAAGGGACTGTACTTCCTCCTGGAGAATAGACAAGTGGGCAGGGGAATAGTTGGAGGGTGGAGAAGGGACATCTGGAGGCTGTTGAATGAGCTCCAGAGCATGTACCTGTCTCTATGATCTACTGGATTCATGCATCTGAAGTTATGGTTCTCCATTAATTCATTTTTTTTTTTTTTTTTTATTTATTCCAATCTTGGATTAAACCTTTGAGTCAGAGACTCATTTACAGAGGTACCAGGTCATGTCAGATAACAGATATAAACAATAGTACAATAATACAAACAGTTTAGATAATAATGAGTAAGAGAAAATACACATCAAAGTGATATTGGTAAATAGTCAAGCTAGCTTGTACAAACGTGTATAAAAAATAAAGAAATAAAATGTCAAACAGCCAGAACATGTATATTAGTAACAATTCTATTGTCAAAGTGCAAACCAAGGTTAACCAAATACATTTAGCCTCAGGTAGTGAAGTGCTAAATGGTGACATGTTATAGCAAGATATAGGTTGCAAGGGGAACAAGGAGTCCAACAGGTAAAAGGTGGGAGGGGCAAGAAAACTAGGCAAGGAGGCAGATCTAGGAGGAAGAAGAAGAGAGGGAAGTAAGATGTAAGAGGAGGAAACAAGGAAAGGATAGTGAAGGGTGGGTAGGGGCACATAGAGCACGAGAAGACAAGGAGGAGGGTGGGGGAGATGTGGAGCAGATAGGGGCAGATGGAGCATAGAAGGAAGGACGAGGAGGGTAAGGGGGTAGACGGATTACTACAACCCAAGATCAGCAGATACCAGCCACTAAATAGTTATTGACTGGGCCAGAGGGGGCTGGTGGAAAGTGTCAAAGGAGGCAGGGGAAAGACCAAAATATATAAAAATGGAGAGGATAGGGGAAAGTAAAAAAGGAGATAGAAAGAGGTGAATCAGGATTGCTGAGAGAGGAGGGGAGTTAGGAGTCATAGTCACAGACACTGGCCTGAGTTAGTATGGATTAGAGTTTTGTCTTAAAAGGGCTAAGTTTGGCTTCCGTAAGTAATTCTTCGCTGAAAGAGCTGAGCCAGATTGGTGCACGATACTCAAACAACCTTTGACCTTAGATGTCCTACGGAATGGTACTTTCAGGGTTTAGTCATTTAAACCCCTAGTGCACATGGACGTGTTAGGTTGTTTGAGAAGGTTCCGAACTCCAGGAGGGTAAGCCCTAGTATTGATTTTTTTGACAGCAAGCACGCCTGGAATCAATTCAGCATTCTAAGTTAAGCCAGCTACTTTGGTGTATAGCTCGCATGTGTGGTTGAGATGGTGCACCCAACACAAGCCTATAGGCCTTATTGAGGGTTGTTTTGAGCCTTCTGAGAGCCGTAGGAGTAGCAGCACCATACACCACCAGGCCGTAGTCAATGACTGATAGCACTGAACTTGACACTGCTATCCTTACGGCATCATTGGCAAAGCAAGACTTGTTTCTATAAAGTAAACCCAATTAATTTGCAGTTTTAGCGACTTGGTCGATGTGCTGAGAGTAGGACTTAGAGCTATCTAATGTTATTCCCAGATATTTGAAGTGGTTTACCATCTCTAAGGGGAATTTTGGTTGTTGACAACATGTAGCTCGAAGTTCCTATGTTTATTGTGATTAGAAGCAAAAATCATGGTCTTCATTTTTTTTTATAGTTTAGAAGCTTTGAGTCTGAGAACCATTGCTCTACCATGGAGAAGTTTGCCTGATCTGGAGTCCTAGGTCTGCAGGGTTTGAGTGGCACAGCATTGTTTGCGTAGAGCAATACTTGTCGCTGACTGCTAGTGGGGAGTCGGTTAAGAAAAAGATTAAAAAGCAGGGGTCAGAGGATGGATCCTTGGGGCATCTCTGTAGAGACACACCAATTATCAGAGCAGACATCATTTATTTTGACTTTCTGTACTCTCTCTAGGAGGTAGCTTGTCAACCAGGACACCGATTCAGGGGAGAGACCAGTAGTGGATGATTGGCAGAGAAGCATCTCATGATTAACTGTGTTGAAGGCCTTGGTGAGATCAATATATATGTAGCCCCCACCAAGAGCCCTCGATCAAGAATGCTATGAATATAACCAGTGAATTCCAGGAGAGCAGTGGTAGTACTCTGTTGCTTCTGAAAGCCGTGCTGCTGACGGCATTGCAGCTTACATCTGTCAAGGAATTCGACTAGTTGGTCAGAAACAATGCGTTCCAGCACCTTCAACAGAAGGGCGAAGTATAGAGCTAGGGCGATAGTTTGTGTGGTTAGTTGATCACCGCTCTTGTATATAGGTGTGACTGCTGCAACCTTCCAGATTCATGGGAACTTCCCAGTTATGGGGGATAAATTTAGAATTCTGGTGAGGGAGTGAAACATCAAGTGTGAGTTCTAGGAGTTTGAGATCAAGTCCGTCATTACTGGTCCTTGATTTACCAAGCACCATTGTGATATATCTCTTGGCCTCAGATGGGGTGACTATTTTAAGGCAGAAGGGGGGTGCAGAGCCTAGTTGGGAAAAGGTGTTTGTGAGATTGCTATTTTTCGGTGGCAGAAGGAAATCTGGGGGTACTACTCCACTCAGGTCGGTAAATACCTTGTTAAAAGTTTCAGCGATGGTCCTTGAGTCCTGGGTGGGAATTCCATCAATATTTATTAAGAAAAGAGGTGTCTGGTGGGGTTTGCCAGATAGGGATCTGATATTATCCCAGAAACATCTGCTGTCCCTCCAGAAGTTTTTAAGCTCAGTTTTAAAGTGGTAGCATTTGGCCTTTCGGATTACCCACATACAATTATTTCAGGCTGCCTTGTATTGCTGGATGTCAGCGGCTGAGCCGGAACTTCTAAATTTATACCATAGGTTGTCGTGATGTTTCATGAGGACAAGCAATTGTGGGGAGATCCATGAGTTTTGGTGGCACCTGATCTTCGCTTGGTGAGCGGAGCATAAATATCACAAGATTATTTAAATTTGTGGATAAAGTGTTCCAGAGCAACATCAACATCAGCAGTGTTGTTCAGGAAACTCCAGTCCTGGCTGCTTAAATGCGATTTTAGCATGTCCAGCATACCTTTTTTAGTAGTCTAGTTATGACGGTTTATGTAGGGACCTTAGAGGATTTATTAGACCAGGTAAGAGAGGATGGGGAGTGATCACTAAGGGAACTGGGGAGCACTGAGATGTGGTTTATTCTTTTGGGGTGACTGTGATCAACCAGTCGATAAGGGTACTTGTGCCAGTCTGGTAGTTTATCCGAGTAGGGGTGCTCACTAACTGGAAGCTATGTATTGAGGATAGTGTATCTTTATAAGGACCTATTTCTGGGGAGTTCCAGTTGATGTTAAAATCCCCCAGCATAATAATTTCAGTGTTGGGACTGCTCCCAGTGAGGTAATTGGTAGCAATTTTGAAGCCACTGGCTTGAGTCTTGGGTGGAATGTAGGTGGATACAACCGAAATGACTTGACATTTTTCCAAGTAGTAACCTTACAGGCAGCAGTTGGGTGTAACACTTGCAGTTATGTGCAGTAGCATTTGCCCTTTGAGTTGTTCCTTCAAATATATTACATAGCCACCCTCATGTTTTCCAAGTCTATCGCGCCTGAAATGTGTTGTACCCGTAGTTGTATGGCTTGTGTCTGGAACTAACCATGTCTCCACTACTGAGAGGATATCAGGTTGGTGTTGGGTGACCCACACTTGAATTGGTCAATTTTGCCTGCAAACTGCCGATACTGATAGAGGTTATTGTTAGTCCAGTGTGATGTTTTGGAGTGCCCTGAGAGTACGATATGGGTCCGGGGTTAGGTGGACGCTGCCTGACAGGAGTAATAGGAGGTAGGCCTGTCTTATTATCTGCCATTTTATGTGAGTCATACCCTTGCCATGGTTTCTAATGGTGGATTTATGTGGTTCTGCTTTAATACAAGTAAAGACTAAGCTGGTTATTGGTGGGGGGAGGAGGCATGTATTGTGTCTCCTTCCAGCCTGAACATTGCTAGATAAGGGCACGTCATTTAAACTTGCAGTCATTGTGTAGGAGGTGCATTTAGGGCACACCAGGTTAGGCATGATTTGGGAGGTGTTGCTCACTAGGACAAGAAACAGTGTGGGTAGATTAGGAGGAGGCAGACAGGCATTATGAGGCATGTGTGAGACTAACCAATTGTGTGGGATATCTGAGTATGATGTACTGGGGCACAGGGTAAAGGGTGTATCCCAAAACAGTGTTGTGTAGTCAGATGGCACAGTGGTATTGGCACTAGTGCAGCCAGGGGGAATAAGAACAACAGTTAATAGGACGGGGGTTAGATGGAAGTAGAGCGGACGGTGAGAGTGAGAAAATGGCAAGAAGGGAGTTAGCAACATTCAAAGCAGAGAATAGATAGTAAGGATGAGATACAGAAAGATGTAAAATGAGTTTCAAGGCTAGCCTACTCAGTGAATTACAGTGGGGGAGCAGTGCAAACAGATAAACACAATAGAAAATTGCACTTAGGGATAGGTCTCTTAATGGAGGAAATTACCAAGGTGTGAACCAGTTGTGAATACAGAGAGGCTAGTGGGCGTCAACCTGTGGAGGGAGAATGCATATCAGTCCCAGACAGAATCAATTACAGTAAAAAAGCCATTTCAGTAAAGCGCCAAAGTGCCAAAAATTAAGTATATAGAGAGGTCCAATCAGATGAGAGCAGGGAGAATGGCCAGCCAATGAAGCGCCAGGTTCAGGCAGCAACCACCAATCAGAGAGGCTACTTCGTGGCCAGGCTTTCCCCAAGTCTCAATCTCTGCATCTGATCTCAGGCGGAGTGTGTCTCTTGATCTTGGGTGGGCGGGTTGAGGTCCAAAGGGCCGGCTCTGAGGAGCACCAGGCTGCTGAGCAGCAAAGTGCCCTGGTCAGGGCATGTTCTATGGGAAGACAAAGCATGTGATGGTCAGCGATAAGGGGAAATTTGGCAGTTTCTGGGCTGAAAGCTGCATTCTAATCGGGGCATGTCAGGGGTTTACACAGAGGAGGAAGAGGGAGAAAGTAGGAGGTGGGGGGGAGTAGTAGAGAGAGATTGCTGAATAGGCTGGGGGGCTCTGGCACCAAGAGTCACTGCCAGCAACAAAGCAAAAGGGAGTAGCCGAATTACTCACAGAAATGGGAGTGCAGCTTCGAGGGGGGGTTGTTAGAGTTAGGAGAGAAACAGATTCAAAGTGGAGCATTTAGCTGGTTAGGAAAAAGAAGTAGGAGAGGTGCTCACTGAAAAATAGGAGGTGCGGTTTAAGGAGGGTAGAAAGAGGAGAGAAGCAGAGTCAGAGATTAGGGGAAAGTTGAACAAACTTAGAGTGGAAAGGAAAAAAGGCGCAGGCTTCTAATTAGAAAGGCAGGGATAGAGGAGACCGAGATAAAATCAGTGAATCTTAACACTTAAATCAGGCAAATTTAACAGCTCTAGCACTATACATATTTTCCAAGCAGTATTATTTTGAAATTCTCAGCAAAATACTCAGTCCCAGACAGAAGCAATTGCAGTAAAAAAACTGTTTCAGTAAAGCGATGGAAATGAAATATATAGAGAGGTCCAATCAGATGAGAGCAGGGAGAATGGCCAGCCAATGAAGCGCCAGGTTCAGGCAGCAATCACCAATCAGCAGGCTGCTTCATGGTCAGGCTTCCCAAGTCCCAACTTCCGTACCTGATCTTGGGCGGTGGGTTGAGGTCCAAAGGACGTCTGAGGAGTGCTGGGGCCGCTGAACAGTAAAAGCGCCTGTCAGGGGCGTGTTCCTGATCTCGGGGGTGGGTTGAGGTCCAAAGCGGCTGGCTGTGAGGAGCACTGGGCCGCTCAGCAGCAAAGCGCCCTGGTCAGGGGCATGTTCCTGATCTCGGGCGGGCGGGTTGAGGTCCAAAGCAGCCAGCTCTGAGAAGTGCCGGGGCTGCAGAGCAGCAAAGCACCCTGGTCAGGGGCATGCTCCTGATCTCGAGCAGGTTGAGAGCCAAAGCGGCCAGCTCTGAGGAGCACCGGGGCCGCTGAGCAGCAAAGCACCCTGCTCAGGGGTGTGTTCCTGATCTCAGGCAGGTTGAGGTCCAAAGCGTCTGGCTCTGAGGAACGCCGGGGCTGCTGAGCAGCAAAGTGCCCTGGTCAGGGGCATGTTCCTGATCTTGGGTGGGTTGAGGTCCAAAACGGCCAAATCTGAGGAGCGCCGGGGTGGCTGAGCAGCAAAGCGCCCTGGTCAGGGGCGTGTTCCTGATCTTGGGTGGGCAGGTTGAGGTCCAAAGCAGCCAGCTCTGAGAAGTGCCGGGGCTGCTGAGTGGCAAAGCGCCCTGGTCAGGGGCATGTTCCTGATCTTGGGAGGGCAGGTTGAGGTCCAAAACGTCCGGCTCTGAGGAGCACCAGGGCCACTGAGCAGTGCCCTGGTCAAATGGAGGGAGAAACAATCTCTGACCACCACCTCCTGGGTCTGGGCTAGAGGAGGGGGGTCTGGCAAGGAGTTAAACTGAGGAGGGACCAGCCAAGGAGGCTGGCCCATCATTTTTGGGACACTTTACCACTGTTCCAGCATTGGAGGCAGGTAAGGATGCCTGGGCTCTGCGCTTACCCTGAGTACAGGTGCCAGAGCCTGGCCTATTGGCCTGTTTATGAAAAGTAGGCCACCCTCTACCACAGGACTGAGTGTGGTAGAGGGGATGCACAGACTTAATGGCTGTACCAGGGCCTGCAGATCATTAATGAGGTCCTGGACATCAGGGTCTAAGAGCTTGGTGCCACTGAAAGAGGCATTAAGCACCTTGTTTTGTACATCGGCTGCAAATCCACAGACCCCGAGCCACGAGTGCCTACAGAGGCATATGCCTGTGGCAGCTGCCCTGGCCACTGTGTTGGCCATGTCATATAGGGCCCTAAGGAGATGTCTGCTGACATCTTCCGCAGTCTGCAAACAGTGGAGCAATTCCTGCTTCTGGGAACCATATGGAAGGGCCTGAGCAGCAGCTTTACACTTTCTCCAGTTGGCATGCTGGAATTTAACCATATGTGACAGATAGTTTACAATCCTTAGGCCTAAGGTAGAGGAGGCGTAAACTCTTTTACCCCCAAGGTCAATCCTGCGGGATTCCTTGTCTGAGGGAAGGGAACTAAGGTGCTTAGGTGCCTTAGCTCTATCATGGGCTGCCTAGATTACTATCGAGTCAGTTTCAGCCTGGGCAGCAAAATAAGGAAGGCCCTAAGGGGCACTGTAAAGCTTGTCTGCCCTGCGTGGAATAGCCGGCACTATGTCCGGCCTGTGCCAGGCTGCCGTAGTAGCATTTATTTATTGAATTTTGATGACCGGGTAGGCCCACTGAGCCCCGAAAGTCCCTTTTTCAGGGGCGACCCGGGAGACTTCTTTAAGGCTGGCAGCATAGGAGAGATAATCTTAGGTGGAGAGTCAGGAACCTCCAGGAAGTCCACCAGGTCTTTTCTGTGACATCCTCCTCCTCAGTCTGGAAGCCCGTGGTGGCAGACAACTGCTTCATGACATCGAGAAAGTAGCACTCAGGAGGAGACCTTGGGTGTGCTTAACTGAGTCATCACTGACTGAAGAAAGCAGGACCTATCAGAAATTAGGATTTCCTCCTCTTCCCCTTCATCCTTTATATCATCCGGGAGGATGAGCAGGATGGTACTTTCTCTCAACGCCAACCTCCTCGTCCGGGTCTGGCATTGGAGTAGTTGTTGGTGGTTCACAAAGAGCCTCCTGTGATTGATGGACAGGTGTCGATGATGGAGTCGTTGTCGGACTATTGAAGGGAGAAAACTTGAATGAGACGCTGGTGAATTTGAGCGGTACTTCGTACAGATCCAAAGTCGTCATTGACAAAGGGAGGTTCGACGGTACAGAGGGTGACGGCCCTCTGTCTTGAGAGCCGGACGAGCCTGTAGCCCTCAGAGAGGAAGGGGAAGGCCTTGATGGGGCAGCCATTGACTATGAGCCTATTGTCGATGAAGGAGTGGCCGACCTGGAGGTTGATTGCCAGGTGCCCTGGGAATCGGGCAGCAAAACTCTCGGTATGGGTCAGGAAGAAACAGAGACCTGGACAGCTGGTCTCTTCGCCGGGCAGCCCCGGCAATGAAGAGTCCCTCAAAGGAGAGACTGACAGTGAATGGGATGGCCACCAGGGGAGCAGTCACGATGCCAGTCTTTCTTATGACTCCGCCCCCGAGGACTTGCCTCAGACTTCGAGGCCTCGAGCTGATATATCAAGTGGGCAACTGAGCACCCGCGCCCCAAAAGACCCCTGCCCAGAGTTGGCTACTTGCTGCCCTCAGGATTTTTGAGAGCCTTCTTGTGTCACCTAAGGGTTGTCTGGTTAAACTTCAGGCAGGAGCTCACAGTCAGAGGCGTCATGGTCATACAAGACAGCAGGCAAGAAAAGGAGTGTTCGTCTGTATAGGCAATCTTCTTTTAACAGCTGCAGCACCAGAAAAGAGAACTCTAACATAAACAAAAAGGTAAACTGTCCCAGAGATTTTAGTAGACAGAAGAAAAACGGTTAGGTAAAAGGCGTGAAACACTGCAACGGTTCTTCTGTGGAGACTGTGTTGCAAGTCGATGGTGGAAAGAACTGAGGAGGGAGCAAGGCCACCATATGTATACAGGATTGGTGACATCGTCAGGACATCAACGGCGTGGTGACCCCAGTTATACTGCTAAAATCTTCCATGTGGATTCCCCATCTCCGATGGTGAAGGGTTTCTATGGTGTAACCTCATGACTGAGATACCCCCGAAGAAGATCTAGTATTTTTTTTTCTGTATTTCTCTCCCTGTTTACCGGCCCCTTCCACCACCCCCAATCACTGCCACCGGGCTACTCACCGGCCATTACCTCTGCCAATTGAGGCGCCAGCTGTCCCGGTGCGGTGTTGAGACCAGCTTCATCCTGCCGGTCAGCTCTTTTCTCCTCTGTTTTTGTTCCCCACCCCCCTGAGCATGGAGCCAAGGCATGCAATTACGCCAATGGCTGAGCCATGCACGCTTCTGCACGCAGCATGCCGGGCATCTAGCTCAGCTCTGCCCCCCCATATGGGTTCATTGCACCAGCCACCGCTAGGGGTCAGTCCAGCAGTGGACTCCATCCCACCCCTTCCCAGGAGAGGAGAGCTGTCCTCCAGACACTTGATCCTCTCCCACCCCGGCCGGCCCCCGATGACCCGCTTGCACCACAAACATGGGTCGCCGGCGTGGTAGGAGGTAAGGCAACACTGCCTCAACCCTCCACACCACTGGGCCGGCTGAAGATCTAGTATTAATCCAGGTATGCTGCTTACTACTCTGTGGGTCCCAGAGAGCTAGTAGCCGTGTCAAGATTTAAACCACAGATCTCCTAATTCACAATGCAGTGTTCTAACACTTGGGTCATGCTGTCCATTGTTTTTTGCAAACTATATTTTTATTTGGAACAACATGATAAAAATAGTTGAAACAATGGTCTTACTAAACAGAAAGAAAAAAAAACCTTTAAAGCAACATTACTAGTTAGCCAGCAAAAAATGTCACCTACCTTTTTTAGCAGTAATGTGTTCCAGATAATCTTAGATTCTTCATTTGGGTATTTTAAATTCAATCAGTTATTTCCAAGACCATATTTAATTGCAACTTTTGTAATTTCTGTGGATCTACGATAAAGATGGCAGCCCTCAGCAACTTTCAAAAATCTTCTCCCCAGAGATTACACATTGACTGCACACACTGTATTTATAATGCAGAAGTGTCAGGGGTATTGCCAGCACATGTTTCTGAAGGCCAAAAGCACACCACCACCACCTTGATCTGCTTACACCTATGGTGGTAGACCTGCCAAAGGACCAATAACTTTTAAGAACTTCAAATTCTTCTAACTTGCCTTCAGGAATGAAATAAAGGAAAAAGAAAATAAGATATATTGATGTTTTGGTCTGTCCTAACTACCAATCAACTTATTTAAATTCTGGTTAACTAGTACTGCTGCTTTAATAATAATAATAATAAATAATAAACAACTCAACCGAACATGGCAATTTAGATTATGCCACCTTACGCATTAATATTTATACAATTATATTTTTACTTGAACAGACTCTGCTTCCTCGAGAATTACAATAAATCACCAAATTAGCTTTGAAAAGTTTGTCAGTGGCTCAGTAGGTTGTGTTAACCTTGAGGCTGGATAATCAGAAGGTTGTGGGTTCTAGTCCTACACCAGGACCGGGGACATTGGGCTACTACCTAACAACAACACTTCAGTGTGGCACTAAGGGGGTGATGCACTATTGAGGTGCCATCCTTCAGATCACATGTTAAAACGAGGTCCTTACTGCCATTTCTGGTGGCTGTCCAGGTGGGAGTGAAAGACCTCCAGACACTTAACCATTTTCCTTGGTGTCCATTCGGACCAACATCCCCCCCTCCCCCAACAATAAAACAGGTTCATGTAACCTATACACCAGGATGCAACTGGAAATGAGTTATCACAGCTCAGCATGCCTTTTCTGGTCACACTGTTTTAGAAACAGTTTTTTTAAGTACTGGCTCCAATTCTTTCATTGCTTCATGGTTACTAGTCTTCCAGCAAATTCAGGGGGTGTTGCCGATTGACACACCGGTAGTACTGTTTTACAACTTGATGACACAGGTTCTCTCACTTTCAGCCACAGAGCTCTATAGCAGAACACAGACGCACTGTGCTGACAATGTCAGAGCTTAGCAGAGAGACAAATTACATCATACAGTTCTAAATCAGTCTTTAGAACCTGAGTGCAACTCAAACACCGGTAGTACAGCTGGTGATGCAGTAGTGCTACCCACTCATGATGCTGGCTACCAGGGTTCAGTTACTAGCCCAAGTCATGAAAATGCCAGCCAGGGGAGAAGGATCGAGCATTCCAGTGGATGCTGCCCTCCTCAGAGAGGGAAGGTTCCCAGACTCCATTATTCTACCACCACCTGGTGACCACAGGTGGCTATGAAGTTAAGTACAGAAAGGGGAAACACCAAAGGGCTTCAACATGTTCTTATATACACACACACACACACACACACACACACACACACACACACACACACACCCACACCTGTGTGCACACATTACTAAGCCCACATTGCCAAGCAGAAATAAAAAAAGAAAGTGGGGGGGGGACCTCACAAGGCACTCAGGATGATGCAAGCACTCTCAAGCTCTTATCGACCTGACTGTCCACCACCACCTGGAAATGTAGCCTTCAGGTGGGGAGCTTAGAGTGACTTTCTGTAGAACCTCCCCACAAGGTGTAAGTTCAGGGTAAGAGGTGGCGAGTAAGTGGCAGAAAAGGATCTGGCAGAGCAGGGAAGTTGCCAAGTCTGACAGGAGCTATCACATTTAACCAGGGGAGAACACAGAAAGTTAAAAAATAGTATTTTTTTTTATTTTGTTTTTATCAGGTAGGTTCACTAGACAACAAAATGCCTATTTACAGGCACGACCTGGGAGAAATCAGCTGAGGACTTGATGGCCATAACAAATACTAAGCACAATGCATAAAGTACAAGGAAATAAGATAAGCAAATATACAGTAAAAGAGAATTAAAGCAAGTAATCTACAGGTCATTTGCAAAGTCATGCTCAACAGTTCAGACGGAAAAACATCATTTAAAGCAATGGATATTTTGCAACAAATACATGTAAGCAATCAATAAGGGGTAAGGCACAAAAAAAAAATACTATGTACATCTAGCATAGGTATAGGAGACAGAGTGTCAGCTCAAAGGCCTGTAGAGATAGAACAGTAACAGAACATTAAGCAACATCTGAAAATAGCTTCAGCAGAAAACACAGGCTTGCAGGTTAAAGGCATTTCTTTAAAATAATGTATTTCAGTACAACCCAAGTAGTTGAACACAAACTGGGACTCGGCAATCACAGTCACCTGCTCTAGATCTGGGATGGCTTTAACACAAAGCGGATCTGTTTTCATGCCAAACGTCCTTAGCAGTAAAGAATGAGGGGATAGAATTGCAAGAACTGTAGCTGCATTGTTCCTAAATTGTACATTTTCAACCTTCCACTGTGGCAACAGGGGCTCTGAAGGGAGAGTCAGAGCTAAATGGGCTGAACATCTCCTAGGAATCATCTGTGTTAGCACAGCGAAGGAGAACTCAACGCTTGGGGTGAGCATGACTCCTGATTTGCCCTCTGTGCTGGAGTTGTCCTTCTGTGACCCCAGGCCATTTTATGTGTTTTTTCAATATTAATGCCTCAAAGGGAATTGGGGTGGGAAAATGGACTACATACTGGGTAAGGCAGCTCATTGTCCTCTCAGTCCTGCTCACAGCTCTACAGACACTCATTTTGTCACTTGTGACTCACATTGCCATGGAGACTTGGTCACAACCCCTCCAACACAACAAAGAGCAAGAGAACTCCGTAGAAAGTGAGACCAAGGGAGAAGTAGAGCAAGAGTGAGTGAGAGACAGAGCACAGACCCTTTGAACACCAGTGTACTGTGTGTTCATGATTAGAACAAGTAGAAATCCATGGAATATCTCTGTAAAATCTTCTGTTTTCCACAAATATGAAGTGCTTGTATTACACAGTTCACAGGACTGTACCTTTGTCACAAAAGTCATGGATACCATGATTTCTCCCATTTTTATAAAAATTCCAGACCGGTGGTGCAGAGAGTTCAGGCGCTGGACATCACACCTCGCGCCACGCCAGCGAACCGGGGTCGGGAACAAGCCCATGTTTTCGGGGGTTGAGGAGGTAGGGCGAGGAGCAGGACTGAGCTGCCGTGAAGCAGCTCTCCTCTCCCTGTGAGGGATGAGGGGTTTTCCTGGCCCTTGGCTGCCACCCGGTGGAGGACGGATGGCAGTTCGGGCTATGGGAGCTCGTGATTGCCAGGGGTGGGGCTGAAGGGCTAAGCTTGTGCCTGGAGCGCTGTAGCGCCCACTTGCATGCACTGTATGTCTGCAAGGGTCCTGGGAATTAGGGTAGAAAACGGAGGAGGAGGGGTGACGTAAACTACATCTAGAAAATAGGAAAAATCCATGATTTATTTTGTTTTGTTTTCCATGATACCATCATGAATTTTAGTATTTTCAATGAAAGCACCATGTCTTTTGGCAGAACTGGTTTAGATCTAATGGCTCCATAAGCAGAAATATTTGTGGAGCCCCCCTTCACCACTCCAACCACCTCCTTTTCGCCCTTCTGCCCCAACCCACATCCAAAAAGTAGTAACAGGCCTATAAATACAAGGGTGAAATCAACAATTGTGTTTATTTTGACACTTTTTGTATTTCAAGATGATCTCTGCTCATACTTTTTTACTTTGGACCACCCCTCCTGTGCTGGCATCCCAAGTGGCCGCTTGGTTCGCTTGTGCCCAACACCAACTCCGGTGTTTAGTGTTTGCTGTGACAGGCCAATGACTGCTTGCCTCACCTCAACAACACACTTGGTCCCCCAGTTGGTAATAATGTGGAATTCTGGGGCTTCCACATTAATCCTGGTGTCCCAGACTGGGTCAGCCTAAAAACTGTGATCCTTCTGTTAGATAAAGCACATTTAAATAGGATGTATTGGAAGGGGTATTGATAGCATGAAAAAGAAGAAACTACTACCTCTATATAGGTCACTGGTGAGGCCACACCTGGAATATTGTGCTCAGTTCTGGAGTCTTCACCCAAGGAAGGAAAGGGACAGGCTGGAGATGGTGCAGCACAGGGTGACCGAGATGATTCAGGGCCAGCAGCGCAGATCTTCTGAAGATCATCTCATGACACTGAACATGTACTGACCGGAGACAAGGTGAAAGAAAGGAATGACAGAGACCTTCAAGTTCTTGAAAGAAATAAACAAGGTGAACTGCAGGAACTATTTAGCAGGAGTACCGATTCAAGAACCCACGGTCACAAGTGGAAACTGGTGATGAAGGTTTAAAAGGTATATGAGGAAGTTTTATTTTACGGAAAGAGTGGTGGAGCCATGAAACTGTCTGCAAGCAGAGGTGGTGGGTGCCAAGACCATAAATGGTTTCAAGCATGGTTGGGACAGGATGAAGATTTGGTGGTTGCTCAGGTAAGGCTGCAGTAGGTAGGGGAGCAGGGAGGGACCGGAAGGATAAACTCATACTGACAATATGTCAGGGCAGATAGGGAATTTCAGGCAGACTAGCTGGACCTTCGATCTTATTCTGTTGTCATTGCCAATGTTTCTAAGTCTTTCAGATGTGCTTTTATATAAACAAAAAATTGCAAAATAGAGGTCATTTAGTTTGCAAAAAAAAAGATCTGTGACTTTTACTATGATTTACATAATGTCTTTCATTTTGACCATGAAAATATCATGATTTTCTCCAATATTTTCCATGACAAAAGAGCATCTCTATTAATTAATGTCTATACCTCCCTTCCAAAAATGCAATAAATAGGAGTGCAAAATACATTTAAAATCATATATTTCTGACAATTCAGTGCCACGTGCCAGCCCAGTGCTATGTGCTGACCCTATACCATGATGCCAAACCAGTCCCGGGACTTCCTCCATTCAACTGAGTCAAAGTTACCAACCTTCGGCAAACAATTCAGTAATGAATCCTTTCAACAGGACTGAACAGTGGTGGGGTCTTCCTTGGGGGTTGTCAACCCTAATGCCCACCCATTTCATGAACAAGCAACATTACACTTGATCTCCTTTCTTCATGCAGGGGCCCACAGGAGGGAGGGGGGAGCAGTAAGGTTGACAACCCCCAAGGAAGATCCCGCCACTGATTCACCAGGACTCCAAAGATCCAAAACCCTAATGTTTTTTCCTTGTGTTGCTTTTGGGGGGGGGCGCGTTAGGGTCGTAAACCCTAACACCACACTTCCCTACTTTTGTGGTATTAAGTTACCCTAACTGGTGTATTAATGCTGTTTTTTGCAAATTATTTCTTACTTTTCAGAAAGTGTAATCGAGTCCTTATTTGCCTGTGGGAGCGCCTGCCCTCTGGGTCCTGCACCCCATCCCTCCATAGATGCATACATATATGCTGCCATGTACAGCCCTGTACTTGCATTCCAGCTAAAACAGCAACCAAATTGTCAGAATAGCTTTTGTCATGAACGCCATGCTGAGAATTTTCAAATCCCCGCCAAAATGTCATTCTGCGCCACAGATGTGAAAACACATTTTGTATAGGATTTGAAAAATGACAGCTGTCACGTTCATGAGGTGATGTGAAAAAAATGGCAATGTTGAAAATTTGGAGTGAGAATACTTAAAATTACCAAAGTTACGAGTTAGCATAGTAAAATTTCAACGCATGCACATGACTCTGCAATTATTTACATATTATGACCCCAAATTTTCAACACAGCCTTCTTATGACCACACCTCATGAGAGCAGTGAAAATTTTCAAATCCTGCCCGAAAGGTGATTTCACCAAGCGACCACAAAATCACATTTCGGGCCAGATTTGCAGAATTCCAGTGACGTTGTGCATAAGATGGGGTCCCCTAAAAGGCCATGCTGCAAATTTGTGTCAAAATATGCAAAATGACCAAGTTACGAACAAAGTTGAAAACCCCATTGAAATACACTGAAACATATTTACCTTAGTTTCTCATGTAGCAGCTGCCAGTTCCAGCAGTAAGATGTGTTTTCAATTGAGAGTGGATTTTCACCGGCAACCTGTTCAGGTGAGTGAGGTTGTATGTTTGTGTGTGTGTGGCGGGAGTACTGGGGGTTTGAGGTGGTGACTGTTGAGTGAGATCGTGGTGTGGTGGGTCAGACTGGAGAGGGACCATTTTGTTTTACAGGTCTAAAAAAGACACTGAGTTACAGTTTTCTTTGTTTCAGGTATACTGAATAAAATAAATATGGTGACAGCGATTAGGGTGCCACTAGGCACCAGGGCAACATAAGGGACAGGGACTGAGGTTGGTGCCACTAGACACCAGGGAAACATTACAGGAGATGGATGGGAGGGAGGGAGGGAGTGCACTGCAGAAACAGTGTGCTGTCAGGGGCTATCTCTGAATCACAATCATTGGAAATAGGTCCTCAATCCCCGATTACAATCAGCTGTTCAACTGATAAGCACCACGATGGCCTCATCACCGCCACCTGTTCTGTCCATTCAGTTTCCCAAAATGCCCTCAAATACCTCTTATAAGTACTGTAGTATATAATTACTTGCCACTGTACCTAGTTTAAGAATACTGGTGTTCACCTTATGGACTGACCGAATGAAGCGACTCGGTTGTTTGAAGACTGGTTTCTCTGTAAGTTGAAAACTGAAAAAGTAACAAACAAACTAAACAAACAGCTATCTCAGTAGAGAAGAAAATTAAATACACACTCTGTCAATAGCATATAAGCAGCTTTGTGTTGTCAGGAAATGTATCTGAGCTGCCATCGAGAGCCACAGTCAGGAAGTGGTGGAAGCAGTCAAGGAACGAAACTCAAGAAATGAATAAGGAGAAATAAACTAGCAACTAACTAAACAAGCATTTGTCAATGCCGGACGCTTGCTTGCAGGTATTTGCAGTGGTGTTTGGCACGATGAGGTGCTTGACCCTAATGCCCTCAGCGATTGCTGGTATTTGCACTACAAATTTTTAGCATGACCTTTTGTTTCCCCACCTCATAAAAGCATTTGAGACCTCTGCTTATAAACAGTACCACTGTTATTTTGTTAATCTGTCCTGAACGCTGATTTCCCACAGCGACCACACCATTCTGCTCCACATGTGCAAAACACAGTTCGGACAGGATGTGAAAATGACAGCTGTAGCATTCACAGGGAGGTGTAAGGGATGGCAATGTTGAACATCTGGAGTGAAAATACAACAATTTCTCGAACTTACGAGCGTGCATAGGAAACTGTGCAATGAACACTCATGACACAGTCATTTTGTGGACTTTTGTCACCAAATTTTCAGCATAGGCATTTTGGGACCTCTGCTCATGAACAGTGTCACTGTGATTTTCATAATCTGTCCTGAGCATTGATTTCTCACTGTGACCACACCATTGTGCGCTGGATGTGCAAAAACACATTTTAACCAGGATGTGAAAAATGTCAGCTGTACTGTTCATAAGGAGGTGTGAAAAAATGCCAGTATTGAAAATCTGGAGTGAAAATATTTCAAATTCGGAAGTTATGAGTGTGCGTGGAACAGTAACGACACTGTGAATAAAGTCATTTTTGACATTATTTCACTCAATTTAACAGTAGGCTTTGGGAGCCCAATTTATTAACAGTAACACTGTTGTTTAGTTAATCAATCCCAAAGAGTGATTTTGTGCAGTGACCATGAAATCACCTTTGGGGACCGAATAACTCACATGACAGTAACTGAATTCATGAGGTGGGGTCCCAAGAACCCCCTGTTGAAAATGTGGTGCCAAAATTTGCAAAAATGCCCAAGATAGCCACCTAAGTTGAAAAAAAAAAAATTTATGCCATTATACAGCTTACTGTCATTTCTTCAGTTTGCGTTCGGCTTTCAAGAGTGCAGACGTGTTCCCACTCCACTGAAGATCATTGCGCCAGGCTCCGGAGGTAAGTATGGGGTGAGGGGAGATGGGGTATGCAGAGGTGGGTGTGGGTTCGGGGGGGGCACAAGACACAGCGAGGGACGGTTTTCTGTTTTCACAGGTTTTAAAAACAAAAGATGTTCTTGGGACAGGTTTCCCATTTACAGGGACAATGGGCATGCTGGGGTGGGCTCAGCATGCCACCTGGGTGTTTGTTGGAGGCCTGGAGACAATGGGGACTGGGCACTCTGTCTGCACATACAATGTGTTTGGTGGGGGCAATAACAAGGGAGCAGGGTAGACGGCAGCAGAGGGAGGAAGTGGGAGGGATTTTATTAGCAGCCAGAGGGAAAAGGGTGACGTCAATATGTGAAATACACACACGTTACCACCACTGATTGCAGTGGTGCTTTTAACTGAAGACCACTGCAGCCAAACTGCTGTCATAGACAGCTCATGCATCCATTGATGCAGTAGGGTTGCACACGTTACACTGAGCACTGCATTGGACAGGAGGGTCACACACCTTCAAAAAGTCGTACTGTCCCAAAATGTTCCTTGCACATGCATGCAATCGAATGCAAAATAAACAAGCATTTGTCAATGCCGAATGTTGCTTGCTTCTATGTGCTGTTTAGGTATTTGAAGTCATTGAGTGCAAATATTGAAAATTAGCGACAGCGCAAGGAACTGCGCACTCATCACGAAACAGTCATTTTTAGAATTTTTCACCAAATTTTCAACGTAGCTCATTTTAAGACCTCTGCTCATGGACAGTGTCACTGTGATTTTCTTAATGTGTTCCATACATTGAGTTCAAGACAATCGACACGCGCCATTGTGAGCTACATGGGCGGAAACACGCTTTTGGCAGGATTTGAAAATGACAGCTGTACTGCTCATAAGCAGGTGTGGTAAAATGGCAATGTTGAAAATCTGGAGTGGAAATATTGAAAATTCGCAAACTTACGAAAGCATGCGAGAACTGCACAACGACGTCAGAAACAGTTATTTTTAGGAATTTTTTCACCAAATTTTCAACATAGCCATTTTAAGATCTCTGCTCATGAACAGTGACATTGTGATTTTCTTAATGTGTACCATACATTGAGTTCGCACACCGAATGTGCCATTGTGCGCTACATGGGTGGAAACCCGTTTTGGGCAAGATGTGAAAAATGACAGCTGTACTGCTCATGAGGAGGTGTGGTAAAATGGCAGTGTTGAAAATCTGGAGTGAAAATATTGAAAATTCGCAAACTTATGAGCATGCGTAAGAACTGTGCAATGCACACTCGTAAAACAGTCATTTTTAGGAATTTTTTCACCAAATTTTCAACACTGCCATTTTAAGACCTCTGCTCATGAACAGTGTCACTGTGATTTTCTTAATGTGTCCCATACATTGAGTTTGCACACCAACTGCGCCATTGTGCGCTACATGGGTGGAAACACGTTTTAGGCAGGATGTGAAAAATGACAGCTGTACTGCTCTGCGAGGAGGTGTGGTAAAATGGCAATGTTGAAAATCTGGAGTGAAAATATTGAAAATTCGCGAACTTATGAGCTCATGAGGAACTGTGCAACGCACACTATAAATGGTCATTTCGAATAGCTTTCCAGCAATTCGTAAAATAGGCTTTTGAGAGCCCACCTTTATGAACACTGGCAGCATCCTTTTCATAATCAGGCCCAAAAGGTGATTTTGCGCAGTGACTGGTGAAATCACCCTTCGGGCCCGAATAACGCCATGACAGTGACATCATTCATGAGAAGGGGTCCCAAAGCCCCATGTTGAAAATTTGGTGCAAAATTCCAAAAATGCCTGAGATATGCAACAAAGTTGAAAACCCCACATCTAGCCCATTATACAGCTTACCGGCATTTCCTCAGTTCATGATCGGCTTTGAAGAGTTACAGATGTGTTCCAGTCCACGAAGATCGTCGCACCGAGCTCAGGTAAATATGGATTGGGGTCTGGGGAGGCAGGGTGCGCAGTGGGTGGGTGCAGGTTGTGGGAAGGGGGTGGGGAGACAGCAATGGAACGTTTTCTTATTTACAGGTTTTTTTTTGTATTCAGACGACGCGGGACGTTTGCCACGCTGGGGTGGGCTCCCAGCGTGGCAGCAGGGAAAACTGTTTGGGGGGACGTGGAGCCGACGGGGGATTGGGCATCCCGTCGGCCAAAACAAGGTTTGCGACGCTGGGGTGGGCTCCCAGCGTGGCACCAAAGCTTTGGGGGGGCGTGAGGTGCTGCCAGCACACAGCGGTGCAATGCAGGACATTTGCCACACTGGGGTGGGCTCCCAGCATGGCAGCAGGGAAAGCTGTTTGGGGGGACATGGAGCCAACGGAGGATTGGGCACCCCCGTCGGCCAAAACAAGATTTGCCACGCTGGGGTGGGCTCCCAGCGTGGCACCAAAGCTTTGGGGGGGCGTGAGGCGCTGCCAGCACACAGCAGTGGTTTTCTTTGAAGTGAAGACCACCACTGTCATACACAGCACCCGCATCCATTGGTGCAGGACCACCACGCCTGCTCAATGGAGCAGTGGATTGCACAGAGACAGTCACACCTCCAAACTGTCCTATTCTTCCAAGACGCTCTCATGCATGAGCTAGCTTAACGTATTAAAATGACATATAGCATGCATATAAAAGTAGTCTACAGTCGGTGGGGTGCAGCCAACATCCTGAACTGCAGTCAGTAGAGTGGGCAGGAGAATAGAATACATGGCTGCTAATTTTTAGTGCTTTCCCTATTGCTAGTTTTTTCGTTGCAGCCCCTTTCTGGTTGGTTCTGTGTTAGTGCTTATAGATACAATTAGTTCCATAATTTTCACATCCTTAATTGGGGTGTATAGACTTCTCGGGGTGGGTGGTGGCTGCTGAAGTTTCTGGATGGGGGTACTGTAAGGAGCCATAGGGAGGGGTTGCGTGGAACTAATGTTTCTTCACTTGACTTTACCATTGAATTGATATTTTCCAGTCTGGGTGCCAGTGCGTCGTGTGTGTGTGGGGGCATTTCTGTTCCCACAGTACCAACTCCACTTTATCTGACTTGGCATCTATAAGGCCTTACGAGATGGGCTGTCATTAACATGAGTAATCAGGAGAAGTGTCTCTGAGCTGTCCTTGGGGAGCTGCAGTTGGGGAAGCAGGTGAGAGTAGGCAAGAGAATGAAACTCAAGAAATAAATAAAAATAAATAAACTAGAAACTAACTAAAGAAATAAACAAACAACATAACATATATAGGAGAAACAATATGCAGTTGGGGTGGGGAATATCTCTGAGCTGCAGTCAGTGAAGCGCACTAAGCCCCAACTGCAATCAGCTCTTGAACTGCTAAAATAAAATTACTAACTTTAGTAATGTTGTTTCTTCTAATGGAGTATTACTGTATTCTGACATATGCAGTTAGGTCCTGTCTTTCAACTGCCCCAGAGAACAAAGAGTTAAACTTTCTATGACCAGTATGGAATGTTCACCACGAACTCGGTTGAAGCCCCTGTCTGCTGTTGTTTAAACTGCAACCGTCAGATCTTTACGAGCAAAGACTCACTAGATGTTCTGTGTGGAAACTATAAAATTCTTACTAGCCAACTGGCAAATATATCTATATAAAACATTTTTTTGGTTTCAAAGGAAGACTGAAGTCAGGAAACCCAAAAACAAAACACATCCAAAACACAACCTCTCACCCAAACCAAAAAGAGGGTGAAAAAAGGACACCCCTAGGGTGCCAACACTGCTTCAGCCCACCCACATCCCAAAATCTAGGTTCTGAAGAGGGGAGGTGGGGGGGATCAGAATACAGCAAGACTCCATTAGAAGAAACAACATTACTAAGGTGAGTAATTTTTTCTTCAAACAACATGAAGTCTTGCTGTATTCTGACATATGCAGACTACCAAGCAGTACCTCCATGGAGGAGGACAGAACCTACTTTTGAAACAGGATCTGAAGTACTGTTGTGCCAAACCGGAGCATCACTTCTAGCCTGGATATCCAGAGAGAGTAATGCTTGGTGAAAGTATGGACTGTTTTCCAGGTGGCTGCTTGACAAGTTTCTAAGAAAGGAATATCCCTGGCAGCAGCCAGAGAAGCAGCTGTACCTCTAGTGGAATGAGCCGTCAGTCCTGAGGGTGGAGTTCTACCCAGTTTTTCATAGCAGAATTGTATACAAGAAACAATCCACCTGGCAACAGATCTCTTAGTGGCAGGTTTGCCCTTACCAACTTCTCCATACGTAAGGAACAACTGAAGGGATTCAAACCTGTGACCCTTGGTACGCTCTATGTAGTAGCTAAGGGCTCTTTTAACGTCCAAGATGTGTAGCCTCCTCTCTCCCGAGGAGGAATGGTCAGTGAATAAAACAGGGAGAGATACAGACTGGTTGAGGTGGAAATCTGAAACCACTTTAGGTAAGAACTTTCTGTTAGTTCTAAGGACCACTTTATCTCTGTGAAAAGAGATGAAATCAGATTCCACTGACAGGGCTTGCAATTCACTGATATGTCTGGCAGAAGTAATGGCTACCAAAAACACAGTTTTCCAAGTCAAGTACTTAAGCTCTGCTGAGGACAAAGGCTCAAAGGGAGGCTGCATAAGCTGAGCAATGCAAACATTAAGGTCCCAAGCAGAAGCAGGATCCCTAAAGAGGCGATTGGTGTGAAGCAATCCCTTGAAAACTTACAAAATACAGGATGGGATGACAGAGAGGAAGGCTTGCCTACTGACAAGAAAGCAGAAACAGCTGCCAAGTGTACTTTAAGGGTAGCTGGTCTGAGGCCTAGGCCATTAAGATGGACCATTTAGTCCAGAACCGTAGGCAATTCAGCAGAGTCTGGAGAAATATTCTTCTTAGAACACCAAATGCTAAATCTTTTCCATTTGGAGTTGTAAGTCTTCCTGGTGGAAGGCTTTCGAGAAGCCTTAAGGATATCCAGAACCCACTGGGAAAGATGCAGATCTGCAAATTCTAACTCTTCAAGAGCCAAGCCTTGAGACTGAGAGACTGAAGATTCGGGTACCAAATCCTCCCCTGAGAGGATGTCAACAGGTTGTAATTCCTGGGAAGAGACAGGGGAAGGAGGACTGCTAGGGACAGCAATGAGGGATACCATGGCTGCCTGGCCCAGTCTGGAGCAATTAGAATCACTTTGCATGGTTGTGACCTTATCTTGACTAACACTTTGAACAGGAGAGGGAAGGGAGGAAGTATACAGAAATTTCCTTTTCCAGTTCAGAATCAGAGCATCCAGGGGGGACTGAGCCCAAGACTGGGGGTCTGCAACAAAAGAGAGGAAGTTGGCGATTGTCTGGGGCTTCAAAAAGATCTATCTCTGGTGTGCCCCATCTCGAGAAAATCACTTTCAAAACTAGAGGATCTAGGGCCCGTTCGTGATGGCCCTGGGATATTCTGCTCAATGCATCTGCTAGGACATTGTCCTTCCCTGGGAGGTGAACTGCTATCAGAGAGGTTTGCAGGGAACAGGCCAGTGACCACAACTTCATTGCTTCTGTGCACAAGGCCGTAGACAGAGTGCCTCCTTGCTTGTTGATGTACCACATGGTGGTGGTGTGGTCAGTTCTGACCTGAACCGCCTTGTTCTGTACAGATTTGGAAAAAGCTTGCAGTGCCAGAAACACTGCTTGGAGTTCCAAGAGATTGATGTGAAGCAGAGATTCCTGAGGTGACCACAGTCCTTGGGTGGTAAGATCCCCCAAATGGGCTCCCCAGCCCAGCAGGGAAGCATCTATGGTGAGTATCACTGAATGAGACTGAGTGACAAATGGAACCCCTTGTCTCAAATTGTCCTGATCCTGCCACCATTGCAAGGCTTGGATCAGGGTTCGAGTCACTGGGATTAGTTTAGTAAGGGAATCCTTTCTTTGGGACCAGAAGGCTCTTAAGTGTAACTGAATGTCCCTCATCTGGAATCTTGCCCCTTGGACCACTGCTGTGGAAGCTGCCATGTGGCCCAGAAGTTGAAGGAAATGCCTTGCTGATCGAGACACCAGCAGGGTGAATGAAGAGGCCAGTTCCATAAGGGTCCTTGCCCTTTCCAGGGGAAGGAAGGCTCTTGCCTTTACTGTATCCAGTTCTGCACCTATGAAGGTGAGGAGCTGTACTGGTTCGAGAACTGACTTTGGAAGGTTGAGAAGGAATCCTAAGGAAGTGAGCACTTGCTGGGTCAGTTGCAGATGTGACTTAACTTGGTCTGGAGACTGACCTACTATGAGCCAGTCGTCCAAGTATGGGAAGATGGAGATCTTTTTTCTTCTTAGGAAAGCAACTACTACTGCCATGCACTTTGTTAAAACCCTTGGGGCTGATCTGATGTTAGGCCAAAGGGCATTGCTCTGAATTGACAGTGGCCTGAGGGCAACTCGAACCTGAGGTACTTTCTGTGGGAGCACCTGATGGGAATGTGAAAGTAGGCATCTTTGAGGTCCAGGGAGGCTATCCAGTCCCCTGGCCTTAGAGAGGGAAGGATAATTCCCAGAGTCACCATTTTGAACTTTGGCTTCAAAAGACGTTTGTTCAGATATCTTAGGTCCAGGATGGGCCACCATTCTCCTGTCTTTTTGGGGGTTAGGAAGTACCTGGAGTACAATTCTTTGCCCCTGTGTAGAGTGGGAACCCTCTCTATACCTCTGAGAGCTAGGAGGGAAGAAACCTCTGCCTCTAGGGCAAGGGTCTCTGATAGATTTGCAGGTGGAAAAGATCTGGTTCTCATCTTGGGAAATTTTTTGAAGCTGAGAACCAGTCCCTGGCTTACTACTTCCAGGACCCACTTGTCTGATGTAAGAGACTTCCAGTCCTGGACAAAGTAAGCCAGTCTGCCCCCTACTGGTGTGGGAGAATCGGCCCGGGCAGACCCATCAGGGTGTCTGCTTTGCAGGGGCTTTAGGCTGAGGGGTGGATGCAGGTCTGCTCATCCCCCTTCTGCCTCTCCCTCTAAAGAACCCCCTCTGTGAAAAGGAAGAAGAGGAGGCTTGAGCTTGGTAAAAAGGCCTTTGGAAGGGCCTTCCCCTGCCCCTGGACTGCTGCCTTTGAGGAGTTGCTTGCCTTTCTTTGGCCTGAGCACTCCTGCAAGTGGTCCTGTACTCATCCATATTTTCATGTAGTTCTCTGTCTGCTCCCCAAACAGAGAATTACCAATTACAGGAAAATCCATGGCCTTAGCCTGGGTATCCTGTGAGAGGCTAGTACATCTGAGCCAAGCCATCCTCCGAAGAGCCACAGATGTAGCCATGGCTGTTGATGATACATCATTGGAGTCTACAGCAGCATGAAACTGTACTTTCCATGCCTCAATTCCATCTGCAGCCACCTGTTCCAGCTCCTTGGCAAGCTGGTCGGGGCCTGTTTAGCCAAAGCCAGCACAGTGTCCCACCTGGACTTCTGGTATCTGGCTGTATAGGCCTATATAGTTAGCCTGTCTGAGTCCCAAAGATGCTGCCATGTGTTGTTTCTTTGCCATGGCATCAATCTTCCTGGAGTTCCTTGACTGGTGGGTGTGATGCCAAGGGAATATTTGCCTTATCACAGGCAGCAGCATGCAGAACCCCAACATGGCTGCATTGCTGAAAAAGGAACTCGTGTCTGAGCCTGAGAGAGTGTACCTGTTGTCCATTCGTCTGTCCACAGGAGGTATAGAATTTGGAAACTTAAGAATTTTATATGTCTGTTTCCAACGGATTTGTGGAGGGAATAGACAGTCTCCTGGACTCTGGGATGTCCATCATCTCAACATAATCAGGCTCTTCCTGATCCTCTACTGCTTCCTCCACAGGAAGCTGGAAGGTCTCAGCCACTTTATTGTAAAACGTATAGTGTGAAGGGGACTCAGAAAGCCTAGGAGGAGAAACACCTGAAGGTCTGTCTGGGGAGATGTCCGTGTCAATAGGCACATTCAGACTTTCACTATCACCATAATCATCCTCATACTCTTCCCTCCTCCTCCTCCAGTTCATAAAATTCTTCCAAAGTATAATCTGGAACCGGGGGAACTGACCGAACCAGCCCCTGCCAGATGGTGCTAGTTCGGTCGGAACCAAACTAAGCGATTGCACAATCCTTATCATCTTGGCTATCTCATTGGCGGTCGGAGTATGAAATTCTGGGTCCGAACCAGTCGATTTATCTTTTCTCTTTCTTTTTACCGGAACTGATTCCTTGGAATCGGCTCTCCTTTTGCCCAAAGAAGTATCGCCGTGGTCAGAGGGCACTCCTTCTGGTTTGGCCAGAACCAAACCGGGCTGACCATCTGGGGCAGCGGACTTCTCGCCTCCCTTTCCCTCAGTCTACCTAATCTCTTTTCCAGGGTAGAGTTGGGAAAATTCTTGCAAATTTGGCAGTCTGAATCGAGGTGGTCAAACCCCAGACAATAAACACAGGTGGTGTGGAGATCAGCCTTGCAAAGACTTCCCCACACACACTGCAGTGCTGAAACCCAGTGGACACGCTTTTTTCTTGGGTTTCTGGGACATGGCCAATCCTAACCAAAAACTTACCTTTTTCGGCAATACACCAGGCAAGACCTCTATCAGTTCCTGACCGTGTCATGGGTCTTGGGAAAAAAACGTCATTAAATCCAGTTTTTTTAGAACCAATATGGACCGGTTACCACACTCTAAACACAAGCTTTTTTACCTCAAACTGATCGGTTCAGCCGAACTGATCCACAATTTACAAGTTCCACACAGAAACAAAACCAAAAAACCTACCTAGTACTCACGGTACCACAGACAGAGACTTGAACCGACTAATCGGTAACAGCAATTTGGTAGAAACCAACCGAAAACCGACACTTCAACCGACTTTTTGAACCGAGCAGCAGGAGAAAGCTCCGGAGCGACTGTTCAGTGAGGCAGAGTAAAGAATCTGACGGTTGCAGTTTAAACAACAGCAGACAGGGGCTTCAACCGAGCTCGTGGTGAACATTCCATGCTGGTCATGGAAAGTTTAACTCTTTGTTCTCCGGGGCAGTTGAAGGGCATTTGAAACCCCATTTCTTTATTTCTTCACTTTGTCATTTATTTATTTAATGAGGGACGACAGCAGGGGAATGTAAAGTACGGATCTATCTGTACACACAGCCAGTAGATTATGGCATCTTAATAGGATCAAAACAGTTATTTTATCCATCACACTTTTTTTTTTTTACAATCAAACTTGAACATTAACTGCAAACATTTTTGGTTACATTCGAATTTTTTTTTTTTCCAGTCGCACTTCAACATTATCCCACAAAACATTATAATTCAAAAACTGTGCAATAATTTTTAACCAAATCATCTAAAGGCACACCCATAGCATAGGCCCCATCATCCCTGAACATTTCATGAAGAAATGTCGCATTGTCTAGGCTGTAGGTGAGAGCAAAAATCCCCCATGTTAAGTATGGGTGGGGGGAGTGGAATTTGTTTTACTTTTTTACCATCCATATCTCAAAAACCATACAAGATGCTGTCAGGAAACCTTCTATAGCTCGAGACTGATAGCCTGACCACACATGTCAAATTTTGTACTTATTCATTAAACAACAGCAAAGTTATTAAAGTGCAAAACAAATGGGTTTAACACTGAACTGCCAGCTCAACCCTAACTATTGTGGTGCTACAGCACCACTGTAATAGGTGTCAAGCCTGGTTTTACATCTCTATTCAGTGGCATTTGTTGATATGGTATGATTTTTCATGGAGGTGTACTGTCACTTTAAATGGATGCCTTTTACACTTAAGCCACCTGAGTGTAGTCAGCCTTGAGAACGCACTTGTGTAGCATGAAAACGTTTACCTTCACTGGAGAGGGTGCATTTAGCATCTCACTGCTGCTTTTATCTTTAATAAAGTAATGAGACACAGCACTGTTGTGTTTACTTCTAGAAGTGGAGACTGAGGAGCTGAGCTGCTTTGGGGACTGTGTGTGGAATTGCTATTGCTTTTGGCCTCAGTCCATAGCAGTTTCATGAAGCTGCCTTCAGATAGTTACCGTGTCATTTGAAAAAAAAATAGGTAAATGTCTAAAACAAAAGAGATAGTTGCTAATAATAATGGGGGGAAGTAACCAGAAGGAGAAGGGATCAGATCAGTTCCAGTACAGTGTTTTAAATAATTGATTAGCAGTTTTTTTCTTGGGACTATACTAACTGTACAGAAAGTATTTATATATATTTTCCAGAAGTGTTGTGTTTGTTAAACGCAGTGAGGCAAGAACTATGCATTTTCACAAAGATTTAGCACTTTTATGAGCAAAACGCTAATCAATTTTTGGAGTTAAATAAATCCCTGCAGTACAGTGGCTTCTTCTTGCTGATTTTACATTGTTTCTTGTGAATTTTACTTGGTAGAAGGTTATTTCTTTTTTGTTTTTTTTTCTTACTAATTCTAAGGGGCTAGTAGGGTAATGTTTTGGGGCTGTTGAAATTTTGAAACCTATTCTGTGGCTATAAGTGGGTTTATTTGTTTGATGTTTCACTGTGTAGCAGGCTGTGTTGGAAGACCTATATCTTCTGATTTCATACCTATTTGGTGTGATTTATTGGGGCTGTTTCTTTGAATTGGGGACCTATATCTTCTAACTTCAGGCCTATTTTCATGTGTTGTTGATGAGGCTGTTTGAACTGGAGACCTGTTTCTTTTGGTAGCAAACCTATTTTTTGTGCTTTGAGTGGTACTGGGATTGCTTTTTGCTGGCTTCACTAGCTGCAAAGTTTAGTGCATAGTGGGGGAAGGGAGCTAATGGTCTGGCCTGGTCTCACTGAGCTAGCCAACTAACTGAAGGCGGAGCTGAATCAGGTTTGTGGTGTCAGTTGCTTCTGGCTTCTCAGAAGTAACCAGAAGGAGAAGGGATCAGATCAGTTCCAGTACAGTAGCTTCTTCTTGCTGATTTTACATTGTTTCTTGTTTTTTCAGTCAGAGAAGAAGGGGGAAGAAGCTTCTAGCTGGAGGCTGAGAGAGTAAGGAGACTTGAAAGATTTTCTTAGCTGGTAGTGCTTGGAGGTGCAGTGAGGGGCAGACACAGGGCTGATACACTCTTGTGAGAGTCGTGTGTAGGCCCTAATCCCACCCTCCCTAACACCTCCCTCCCCAGAGCTTGGCTCATTTATAGGGGAACACCTGACCTGCAATTGGAGGACATGGCTTCTGGTGCAGCTCATGTAGTTCTAGCCACTGGGGGTTGGGTTTAAAGGCTGGGAGAGAGGAGCTTAGGGAGTTGCACACTTCCCCTATAAGTTTACTGTGTAATACTACACCTAGTAATGGGGGTACCTGTTTACTGTGGGACTGTATCTAGGATTAGTGGGTGACCTGATTAGTGGGTAGGGGTGTATCTTGGACTAGTGGGGAACCTGGTGGTTCACCCAAGGAAACCTACTTGGAGGGGATGGGACACACATCATTAGGGCCGCATCTTGGGAGGGTGGTGGGGTGCAGGGTGTGGGGCAGCCATGATACTGGACTGGGCTTGGACGTTTGGTGGTTGCCCAGTGTGCTACCAGCTGGCACAGCTTAGGGAGGAGGTTGAGGGGATTAGGAGACAGCTGGAGGGAGAAGAGTGCAGGAGAGTACTCTGGGGTTGCATAGGGACCCTGACAGAGGGGGCCCAAAAGGAGGACATGACCAGGCAGGTATCTGGGATCCTCACAGAGGGGGCCAAAGGGAGGACATTCTCAGCGAAGTAGGCAGATGGCTGGGGCTGGACAGAAGGAAGCAAGGGGAGGTGGATCAGACCTTAAACTCAATAACCGCTTCAATTCTCTTCTGTTGGGGGGTGATGCAGCCATGACAGGGGCAGTTAGAGATGGAAAGGGAGTGGGGGCAGGAGGTAGGGCTGGATAGCAGGAAGAACAGGGGAACTTGGAACATGGGAAAATGAGGGAGTAGGGATCAGAGCAGGAGGAAGAGGGGGTAGAGGAGGAAAGCGCAGAAGGACCAGTTGGGAGGAAAGGGCAAGAAGAGGGACCAGAAGTACAAGGATGCTACAGTAAAGGAGCTGAGGGTTTAGGCCAGGGAGCACGACAGGCAAGGAGAGGCTGAACGGAGATGGGCAGGAAGGGAGGACGAGCCAGGAAAGTTTAGCAGATGGGGGGAAGGACCAGTCGCGAGCAGTGACGGGGATAGCGGGTACAGAGGGCTACTCGGGAGGAGGAGGAGAGGCATAGGATCGGAGGGGAGGTGGCCAGGGTACATAAGGAGGGGTGGCAGGCCGCAGCCAGATAGGGGAAGGAGCAAGGAGCTGGCTGGGGGAGGGGCTGGTAGAAAGGATGAGGGACATGGAAGGGGAGGAAATGGAGGAAAAGGAGCAGTCAGAGTGCTCCTGTTGTGTGATTCCATAATTAGGGGTATCAAATGGGATAGGGAGGTGGAAGCCTGCCCGGTTAGAACAAAATGCTTCCTTGGACTAACAGTGCACAGGGCCAAGCATGAGGTATATCAGCTGGCAAAGGATTGTGGAGGTTCCCCGGACATACTGGTCCACCCGGGTACCAATGACATTGAGGGAAATAGCAAGCTAGAGATACAGGCAAGGTTCAGGAAGCTTGCCAGGGTCTGTCATGACATAGGATGTGCGATTTCCTTCTCAGAAATCCTGCTGGTGCCAAGGGCTAATGGGGAACACAAAAGGAAGATTAGATAGAAAAACCAGTGGCTCAGGGAGTGGTGTGGGGCCAGAGGGTATGGGTTGATGGGGGATCAGGGGGAGACCTGGGAGGATAAGGGTGTATGCTAAAGATAGGCTCCATCTCAATTTGAAGGGGAAGGAAATCCTTAAGTTGAAAATAGAGTGGTTCATTGGTGAAAGGTGGGGTTTAAACTTGTGAAGGTGGAGGGATGGGAGAAAAGGCTGTCGGGGGGAGTCCGATAAAGGAGGGACTCTGTCTCCACCCTTTTGGGGAGCTGGAGGAATGCAGGAAAAGGCCGACTGGTAAGGTGCAGACCAGGGGAAGACAGAATCCCCACGGGAACTCGAGCAGGGGAAATGGAAGTATACGGAAAAGGTGGAAGGTAGTCCTGTTAAATGCCAGGAGCTTGAGCAATAAAATGCCTTAGCTCCAGGCGATGCTAACTGAGGAAGAGGTGGATGTGGTAGCGGTCACTGAAACCTGGGCCACTGCAAGGCATGACTGGGACCTGAATCTGGAGGGTTACACCATGTTCAGGAGGGAAGGGGGGAGGGGTAGCAATAATAGACAAAAACCACATTGCCATAGGAGGCGTGGAGGGAACTGTGGAGGTGAATTGGGTCACCTTGATAACAAGGGGGGGGCAAGAGAGTAAAAATAGGAGTGGTGTATAGACCCCCTGTGCTGGCGGAGGAGCTGGAGGAGAGTCTGGTGGCAGATGTTGGGAGACACTGCAGATTGGGCAGGGGAAGGGTGGTGGTGTTGGGGGACTTAAACATGCCAGAAACAGACTGGGAGACTATGACATCCCCGGTGGCCAGGAAACAGAGGTTGTAGGATCTCTTCAGGATGCGTTCCTAACTCAGCAGGTGGGGAACTGACCAGGAGGCGCGGATACTGGATGTGGTCCTGGCAGACAGTGACCAGATTGGGGGCTGGAGGCAAGGGACCCGATGAGGGGAGCGACCATGCCACAGTCTGGTTCTGCCTGAACCTAGGAGGGGTAGAAGGCTGCACAAAGATGGAGGTAGCTGACTTCAGGGGGCAGATTTCAAGGAAATGGGAATAATCCTTAAGGAGCACTTGGATGGGATTGGGCCAGACATGGATGCTGACAGTAGGTGGGAAATCATCAGGAGAGGGTAGCAGGATGCTACCAGCACCTGCGCAAGAGTAAGATGAAAATGCAGTAGGGCCTGAAAACTTGGGAGGTTCAGGAGGTGGTGAGGGAAAGAAGGGGCCTAGGGCAATCCAAGTGCTCAAGAAGTGAAAGGGATCGAGGGAGTAATGAGCCAGAAGGGCCACTAGGGTGGTGAGGGCTGCTAAGGCAAGGAAGGAGCAGAACCTGGCCAGGAAATTAGGAGAGGGAACAAGGGGTTCTTAGATACACTGGGGAAAACGAAGGGTGAAGGGGTAGATTAGCAGGATTAAAACAGGGAGGGATGGGCACAAGACCCGGGTAGCAGGCTGAGGTACTAAATGAGTACTTCACCTCAGTTTTCACCAAGGAAAATGGGGGGGGCTGCATCATACATGGGAGTAGACGGTGAAACTGAGAGGGAGGACCCTTACCGATCAGCAGGTCTGGGGAGGGGGGCATCACTGGCAGGTGGGGAGAAGGCAAAGCAGGGGGACGAGGTAGTGGAGGTGGAAATCATGGCAGAGAGAGAGTGAGGGAAGCCCTCAGGTCCCTTAAGATGGAAAAAGCACCGGGGCCGGATAATTACATCCCAGAGTGCTGAAGGAACTGGCGGATGTCCTGGCTAAACCCTCCAGGAGCTCTTCAGCATCTCTTTGAGGACAGGGTGGTGCCCCAGGACTGGAAGGTGGCGATATAGTGCCTATCCACAAGGAGGGATCAAGGGAGGTGGCGGGAACTACAGGCCCATCAGCTTGACATCAGTAGTGGGAACGTGATGGAGGGCATTGTCAAGGAGAGACGGGGGACCTGGAAAGTTGGGGTGCCTGGATGATAGACAGCATGGATTCATCCTGGGGAAATTGTGTCAGACAAACCTTGTGGAGTTCTATGACTGGGTGATGAGTGCCTTGGACCTGGGTAGACCGTGGACATCCTCTTCTGACTTCAGCAAGGCGCTTGACTTTCTTCCTCATGGGAGCCTGTTGCATAAGCTGGGAGAAATGGGGTGGGGAACCAGATGATCAGATGGATAGGCAATTGGTTCCAGGACCGGACCCAGAGGGTTGTGGTTGGCGGGACAGTCTCATCCCCAAGGAGGGTCAATAGTGGGGTCCCTCAGGGATTGGTCCTTGGCCCCTCCTGTTCAACACCTATGTCTCTGACATAAGGAAGGGTATCAGGAGTGAGATGAGTCCCTTTGCGGATGACTCAAAACTGGGGGCGGTAGTGGATGGAGAGGGTGGCCCTACAGGGGGGACCTGGAGGCTCTGAAAAGGTGGTCTAGAAAGTGGAAGTTAAGGTTCAATGCAGGGAAATGCAAGGTACTGCACCTGGGAGCCAGAAACCTGGGCCAAGTGTACACCTGGGGAATGCCAAGTCTCGATGGCTGAGAGGGACCTGGGGTGGTGGTGGATGTCAAGATGAACAACTCGGAGACTTGTAGGAGGGCAGCGTCAAAGGCCAACAGGATGCTCGGATGCATCACTAGGGGGATCACCTCCAGAAGGAGGGAAGTAATACTCCCACTGTATAACTGCTTGGTGAGGCTGCACCTCAAATACTGCATGCAGTTTTGGAGGCCACATTTAAAGAGGGACACTGAACTCCTGGAGAGGGTCCAGAGGAGGGCAACCAAAATGATTTGGGGCTTGGGAGAAAGGATCTATGGGGAGAGGCTCGAAGAGCTAAATATGAACACATTGGAAGAGAGAAGGGACCGGGGGGACATGATAGAGGTCTTCAGGTACATGAAGGGGTAATAGGGGAGGAGCAGTCAGGGTGCTCCAAAGGAAGGACGGGGGGCAACTAGAGGGCAAGGGTGGAAGCTGGAGGGGGGAGATTCAGGGGAGAAAGGAGGAGGTGCTACTTCACTGAGAGGGTGGTGGAGCCATGGAATGCGCTGCCCAGGGGGCTGATGGAGTCAGAGATGGTGGAGGGGTTCAAGAGGGGATGGGACAGGTACAGGGGAAGGGTTCTGGAAGCAACATCCAGTGCAGTGAGATTATCTGGGACTGGGAAGGGAGAAGCCGGAGAGGGAGAGGGGAGCAGCAAGGTCAGCTCCCAGGGCAGCGGCTGACCAAATGAGCAGACACGAAAGATCGTTAGGCCTATTCTGCTGGCATTTTAGTATGTTAGTAATTAAAGGTAGCAAGAAAAAATTACTCACCTTAGTAATGTTGTTTCTTCTAATGGAGTCTTGCTATATTATGACATATGCAGTGAGTCCCAACCTTCGAACTGTTCTGGAGGTGAAAGAGTTAACTTTCCATGCCAGGCATGGAACTCTGAGCGCGAGCTCGGTTGAAAACTCTGTCTGTTGTTAATCAAACTCAAACTGTCAGATCTTTACGAGCAAAAACTCACTAAGGTTCTGTGTGGAAGCTGTAAACCTACACTAGCCAACTGGCTACTAAATATAAGAACACATTTTTCTTGGTCCCAAAACAAAGACTCAAGTCAGGGGATCCAAAAAATTAAAAATATAACACTCAAACACCCAAAAAAGGAGGGGTGAAAAAAATAAGGTGGGCATCTACTAAGTAACAACACTGCACTGCCCACCCACATACCAAAAGTAGAGGTTCTGAGAGGGGCAGACGGGGGGGAGGTCATAATATAGCAAGACTCCATTAGAAGAAACAACATTACTAAGGTGAGTAGTTTTTTCTTCCAACAACATGAAGTCTTGCTATATTATGACATATGCAGACTACACAGCAGTACCTCCATGGAGGAGGGACAGAACCTACTTTGGAAATAAGCTCTGAAGCACAGCTGTGTCAAACCGAGCATCACTCCTAGCCTGGATGTCCAGGGAGTAATGCTTGGTAAAAGCGTGAACTGTTTTCCAGGTAGCTGCTTGACATATCTCTAGGATAGGATGTCCCTGGCAGCAGCCAGAGACGCAGCTGTACCTCTGTAGAGTGAGCCCTCAGGCCTGAGGGAGGAACCTACCCAGTTTTTCATAGCAAAATTGATACAAGAGACAATCCACCTGGCAATGGATCTCTTAGTGGCAGGTTTCCTTACCAACCTCACCATAAGTGAGGAACAGTTGGAGGAGTCAAACCTGTGACCCTTGGTACGTTCTATGTAGTAACTAAGGGCTCTTTGACATCTAAATGTGTAGTCTCTCTCTCGCCAGAGGAGGAATGGTCAGTGAAGTATACAGGAGAGACATAGATTGATTAAGGTGGAAGTCTGAAACCACCTTAGGCAAGAACTTTCTGTTAGTCCTGAGGACCACCTTATCTCTATGAAAGGAGATAAAATCAGGTTCCATTGACAATGCTTGTAACTCACTTATGCGCCTGGCAGAAGTGATGGCTACCAAAAACACAGTTTTCCAAGTCAAGTACTTAAGCTCTGCTGAAGACAAGGGCTCAAAAGGGGGTTGCATAAGCTGAGCAATGCAAATATTAAGATCCCAGGCAGGGCAGGGTCTCTGAATGGAGGGTGGTGGAAGCAACCCTTGAAAACTTGGAGAATACAGGATGAGCCGAAAGAAGAGAGGGTTTACCTGTGATAAGAAAGCAGACACGGCTGCCAGGTGCACTTTAGGTAGCTGGCCTTAGCCCCAAGGTATTCAAATGCACCATATAATCCAGGACTGTGGGTAAGTCAGCAGATTCTGGGAAATATGCTTGTTAGAGCACCAAATGGAAACCTCTTCCATTTGGAATTATAAGTAGCTCCTGGTGGATGGCTTCCTAGCCTTCAATATATCCAAGACACCTTGGGAGAGGTGTAGGTCAGCAAACTCTAACTCTTCAAGAACCAGGCCTTGAGATTGAGAGGTTTGAGATTCGGGTACCAAACCTCCTCAGAGCACAGGTTAACAGGTTGTGTGATTCCTGGGAAGACACAGGGAAGGTGGACTGCTAAGGACATAAGGAGGGTACCGGGCTGTCTGGCCCAATCTGGTGCAATCAGGATCATCTTGCTGGGCTGAGATCTGATTTTGACTAGCACCTTGAACAGAAGAGGGAAGGGGGGAAAGGCATAGAGAAACTTGCCTTCCCAGCTGAGGAGGAAGGCATCCAGAGGGACTGAGCCCAACACTGGGGGCCTGCAGCAAAAAATGGGAAGTTGGTGATTGTCTGGGGCTGCAAAAAGATCTATCTGCCGGGTGCCCCATCTGGCAAATACTACCTCCAATACTAGGGGATCCAGTGACCATTCGTGATGGCCCTGGGAAATCCTGCTGAGAGCATCTGCCAGGACATTGTCTTTGCCTGGGAGATGAACTGCCATAAGGGAGGTGTTCAGGGAATACGCCAGAGACCACAACTTCATTGCTTCGGTGCACAAGGCCGAGACCAGTGTCTCCTTGCGTGTTGATGTACCACATTGTAGTGGTGTTGTCTGTTCTGATCTGTACAACTTGTTCTGAACAGAGGTGGCAAAACTTGAAGTGTCAGAAAACTGCTCTGAGTTCCAACAGATTGATGTGGAGCAGAGATTCCTGAGGGGACCACAATCCTGGGTAGTGAGATCGCCCATGTGAGCTCCCCCACCCCAAGAGGCATGCATCTGTAGTAAGGATTAGGGAGTGAGACTGAGGGATGAAGGGAACCCCCTGTCTCAGATTGCTCTGGTCCTGCCACCACTGAAGGGCTTGGATCAGGGCTCGAGTCACTGGGATCAATTTGGTCAGAGGGTCTCTCCTTTGAGACCAAAAGGCTCTCAAATGGAACTGGATGTCCCTCATCTGAAATCTTGCTCCCTGCACCACTGCTGTAGAAGCAGCCATGTGCCCTAGGAGCTGCAGAAAATGCCTTGCTGGTCGAGAGACCTGCAGAGTGAAAGAGGAGGCCAGAGAGACCAAGGTCCTTGCTCTTTCCAGAGGAAGGAAGACTCTGGCCTCTTTTGTGTTCGGTTCTGCACCTATGAAGGTGAGAAGCTGGACAGGCTCTAGAACTGACTTCGGAAGATTGAGAAGGAAACCTAGAGATGTGAGCAGTTGCTGAGTCACCTGAAAGTGTAGTATGACTTGTTCTGGAGACTGGCCTACTATGAGCCAGTCGTCCAGGTAAGGAAAAATGGCAATCTTTTGCCTTCTTAAGTGGGCAACTGCTACTGCCAGACATTTTGTGAATACCCTCGGGGCAGAGGTGAGGCCGAAGGGCATTGCTCTGAACTGGTAATGGCCTGAGGGCAGTTAGAATCTGAGGTACTTTTGATGAGAGCTTCTGATGAGAATATGGAAGTAGGCATCCTTGAGGTCCAGGGACGCTAGCCAGTCCCCTGGCCTTAGAAAGGGTAGAATAATTCCCAGAGTCACCATTTTGAATTTTGGTTTTAAAAGGTGCTTGTTTAAGTATCTGAGATCCAGGATGGGCCGCCATTCTCCTGTCTTTTTTGGGGTAAGGAAGTACCTGGAGTACAACCATTTACCCTGGTGTAGGGGTGGAACCCTTTCCACAGCTCTGAGAGCCAGGAGGGTAGAAACTTCTGTTTCTAGGGCAAGTGCCTCTGATGGATTTGCAGGTGGAAAGGACCTGGCTCTCATCTTCGGAAATTTTTTGAAGCTGAGAACCAGTCCCTGGCTTACTACTTCCAGGACCCACTTGTCTGATGTTATAGACTTCCAGTCCTGGACAAAGTAAGCCAGCCTGCCCCTACAGGTAGAGGGAATTGGGCCCTGGCTACCCATCAGGGTGCCTGCTTGGCAGGGCTTTGGGCTGAGGGGTAGAAGCAGGCTTGCTTGCACCCCGCCTGCCTCCCTCTAAGAAGAACCCCCCCTCTGGCATACATGCAGAACAGGAGGCCTGGACTTGGTAAAAAGGCCTATGAAAGGCCTCCGCCCGCCTCTGGGATGCTGCCTTGAGGAGTGGCCTGCCTTCCTTGGCCTGTGCACTCCTATAGGTGGTCCTATATTCATCCATTTTCTTCATGTAATTCTCTGTCTGCTCCCCAAACAGAGAATTGCCCACAACAGGAAAATCCATGGCCTTAGACTGGGTATCCTATGACAGGGTAGTACATCTGAGCCAAGCCATTCTGTGAAGTGCCACAGATGTAGCCATGACCCTTGATGACACATCATTAGAGTCTACTGCAGCATGAAATTGCACCTTAGATGCCTCGATACCATCCGCAGCCACCTGTTCCAGCTCCCTGGCAAGCTGGTCAGGGACCTGTTTTGCTAGAGCCAGCACAGTATCCCATCTGGATTTCTGGTATCTAGCAGCATAAGCCATATAATTTGCCTGTCTGAGTCCCAAGGATGCTGCCATGTACTGTTTCTTTGCCACGGCATCAACCCTCCTGGAGTCCTTTTCAGGGGGGGTGCGAAGCTAGAGGAAAATTTGCCTTGTCACAGGCTGCAGCCTGCACTACCCCCATGTGGCTGCATTGCTGAGTGAGGAACTCCATATCAGAGCCTGATAGTGTATACCTCTTGTCCATCCTTTTATCAACAGGAGGTATAGTGTGAGGAGTTTTTAGAATTTTTACTGTCTGTTTCCTAAAAGATTTATGCAGAGGAATAGACAGTCTCATAGACTCTGGAATATCCATCATTTCTACATAATCAGGCTCCTCTTGGTCATCAACAGCTTCCTCAACAGGGAGCTGGAGAGTTTCAGGAACTTTCTTATAAAACACAAAATGAGAAGGGGACTCAGATAGCTTAGGAGGAGAAACCCCCGACGGTCTGTCTGGAGAGATGTCCAGTTCAATGGGCACATCCAGACTTTCAAACCCACATTCACTCTCCTCATACTCCTCTTCCCCCTCCTCCGGTTCATAAAAATCCTCAAAATCATAATCTTGAACCGATGGAACCGGCAGAACCGAGCTCTTCCCTGATGGTATCGGTTCGGTCGGAACCGGGGAAAGTGACTGGACAATTTGAATTGCTTTAGCTATTTTCTCAGCGGTTGGAGAAAAACCTTTTGACACACTAGCTGACTTTCTAGTCCTTTTAGTTGGAACCAGCTCCTTAGAGCTGGCTCTTCTTTTGCCCGAGGAAGTATCGCCCTGGTCAGAGGGCACTCCCTCCGGTTCGGTTGGAACCGAACCGAGCTGGCCATCCGGGTCAGCAGACTTTTTGGCCTCCCTTTCCCTGAGCCTACCAACTCTCTTCTCAATGGTGGCAGCAGGAAAATTACTACATATCTGGCAGTCTGCATTGAGGTGGTCAAACCACAGACAATACACACAGGTGGTGTGTGGGTCAGCCTTAGCAAAGGCTTCCCCACAAACACCACAGTGCTGAAACCCAGTGGGCTCGGTTTTTCTTTTGGGTTTCTCAGACATAGTGCCAGCCTAACCAACTTGCCCGTTTATGGCAATCCGCCAAGCAAGACTCCCTTATCGGTTCCCAACCGTGTCACGGGTCGTGGAAAAAAACGTAATGAAATCCGTTTTTTTTAGAACCGATAAGAACCGGGAACCGCACTCTAAATAAGGACTAGTAAAGTTTTAGAACAACCTGATCGGTTCAAACCGAACCGAAAGACGTTTACAAGTTCCACACAGAATAAAATAAATGTAAGCCTATCTATTACTTACAATACCACAGACAGAGCTTGAACCGACCGGTTTCGGTTTAATTTCGGTCAAAACCCCGAAAAAAATAACACTTTAACTGACAAAATGAACCGAGCAGAAGGAGAAATCTCCGGAGCGGCTGTTCAGTGAGGCGGAGTAAAGAATCTGACAGTTTGAGTTTGATTAACAACAGACAGAGTTTTCAACCGAGCTCGTGCTCAAAGTTCCATGCCTGGCATGGAAAGTTAACTCTTTCACCTCCGGAGCAGTTCGAAGGTTGGGACTCACTGCATATGTCATAATATAGCAAGACTTCATGTTGTTGGAAGAAATAATTTGAAATTCCTTTTCTTCCTCCTTTTAAAGATATCTATCTACTCTACTAACATACTCTGTTATTTTGTCAAAGAAATATAGGTTACTCACCTGTAACTGTAGTTCGAGGAAATATACAGTTCACATCCACACTCTGGCAGTCTTCCGTAAAGTCTTCAAGCTAAGCTCTTTCCACCACCCAGGTGATATATCCTCTGGCTCCATCCAGTGACATCAGATCTTAACACACTGGAAGCAAGGATCCATGTGCCAACTGCCAGGGAGGTCATGTGGATGTGAACTGTATTCCACTCATAGAAAGTACAGTTACATAAAAACTTACCATAACAGTAGATCTTCAAGGAGTGTCTCTTGCAGTAGGTAATACTTTTGGATATCCAGCAAAGGTCGATGTGGCGTACGGCAGCTCCACTAGCAGTCTTTTCCAGGGACTACCCACACATGACATCAGCTTCCTGTTTCCTATATAAGTGTGGGCAGTCCCTTGTATCCTCAGTTCTCTGGCCAGATTCAGCTCACAAAGCGAAGACTGAGGGGAAGCCAAGGTACCAAAGGAGTTCCAACCCATAGTCATTGGACCAGAATTTGCTCTCTTAGAGAAGGAGGGGGCCGGAGGGCCGGAACAAACCTACTGCAAGAGACAGTGTTAAGGTAAGTTTTTACATAACTGTACTATCTTCCATGGAGTGGTCTCTTGCAGTAGGTAATACTTTTGGGATGAATCCCAAGCAGTAATGTCCATGTGGGAGGACAGTTATGATAGAAGACCTTGTAGGACTGCTTGGCCGAAGGTCATCCTACGTCATGAAGCAATATCCAGATTGTAATGCCTTGTGAATGTATGAATCATGGACCAAGGAGCTGCATTGCAGATATCTGAAATAGAGGTTTCTTTAAAGCAAGCTTAATAGTGGCCATAGCTCTAGTGGAATGGGGTTGGACAGGTCCAGGTAAAGACTTGTATTTCTTGTAACAAAATGTAATAAGATTTGCCAACCAGGATGTAGGTGTACGTTTAGCAACTGGGAGGCCGTCGCGACTCAGGGCAAAAGAGACAAACAGTCGAGATGTCTTGCTAATCAATTGTGTCCGATTAGTATAGTTGCGTAGTATATGATAGACATCTAAAGTACATAGCAGATATTCACCCTGAGTGGAGTAGTCAGGATAGTAGATCGGAAGCTCCAAGGACTGATTTAAAGTATGTTCGGAGACTACTTTAGGAAGGAAGGAAGGAAGGGCTGGTACGAAGGACCAACCAATCTTAGCTAGATGATGTTGGTACAGTAACCTGCCATGTAGAGGTTCATGGAAGGCCGAGATGGCAGTCAAGTGGACTTGGATGGAACAGTAACTTAAACCAGACGTGAGGCCAGGTAGTCCAGAACCTTCATCAGTGGACAAGAGTAAGGATCCAAAGATCGAGATGCAAAACATATGGAAAAGCGTTTCCATTTGGAGAAATATGTTTCCCTGGTTGCTAGCTTACATGAGGCCAAGAGAATATTGGCAAGAGGAGAGGATACTTGTAATCTGGCCATGAAAGCATCCTCAGGAGCCAAGCATGAAGGTGAAGAGCCTTCAGGTTGGGATGTAACAGGGTACCTTAATTTTGAGTCAAGCGGTTGAAGATTGGAGCACCTCCTTGCTTTCTGAGGTAGAACACCACTGCAGTGTTGTCTGATTGGATCAGCAATGGTTTAGAGTCATAAAAGGATGGAATGCCAGAAGGGCTAAGCAGAATGCCCTCAGTTCTAGGGGACTGATGCGGCTGAGGGAGAGAAGTGGCCCACTGCCCTGTGTCAGATAAGGACCCAGGTGTGTGCTCCATCCTGCAGGAAGCATTCATGGTAAACGCCTGCTTGGGAAGGAAGGACTGAAAGGCATTCCTTATCATGAAGTGCCCTTTCCTTCTTAAAACTGCTGCAGCTACCTCTAAGTATTTGGTGAACATACACAGGGCTGAGGAGAGGCCAAACTGAGTGCTTGAAACTGGTAGTGTTAACCTAGCAGGTAGAAACAAGAAAACTGTGATGAGCAGGATGGATAGGGATATGCAAGTGGGCATCCTTCATATCTGGGCACAAAGCCAGTCTCCTGTTTCAGTATTGGCATGATGGAAGTCAAGGTTATCATGAGAAACCATTTGTACTGGATGGAAAGCTTCAGTTTTCTGAGGTCCAGTATCGGACTGAGATCTCCAGTTCGTTTAGGTACCTGAAAGAAGTGGGAGTGGAATCCCTTTAGATGTCGTGAGGGGGATACTGAAGAAACAGCCTGTGTCACCATTAGAGCCCTCAAGTCCTCTTGAAGGATAGGTATATGATCTTTGGAGATAAATTCCAGAGTATGACCACCTGTATAATCTGGAGTACCCATTGCTCTGAAGTGATCATTCACCCGCCTCTAAAGGAGGGCAAATGACTGCCCACTGCCTCCATGCAGGCTTGTGTCGGTAGGTGGGAAAACCCCAGTGGGTCACTGGGCATTGGGCTGCCCAGCTCTCCCGGGAGGGTGGGGCGGAACCATGAGCTGCGGAGGGGTTGCCTTTTGTGGGTTGATGCTACCTTCTATAGCAGCCTGTACTGATATCTCTAAATTTTCAAACTCTTTCAGAGTAGGAAGAGGACTGAGTACGGTAGGTTATATGCGGAGTATGGTACATGCCATGAACCACACGTAGTTCTGCTTGATGCCTGTAAGTCATCCAGTAATGTTTGAGTACCTGGCCTGAAATAACTTGGACCTGCTAAAAAGGGGCATTAGCTATCTTGTGTTGTACATCAGGTGTAAAGCCTGAAAAGTGGAGCTAGGAGTGGCATTGCAAATAAATGCCAATAGCTGACAGTCATGCTGAGATATATAATGCATCATATCCCCACCTGGGTAGGTGATGGGAAACAGCATTGCTAGTTGACATAGTAGCAAATAATCACCCCGTCTGGTGAAAGAGGGAGGTGAACTATAGTCTCAATGGCAGATGACCCAAGGGTATGTTGGTATTAATCATATGACCCATATAATTTAGAATTCTGATATTCAAGGTACTGGAGAAAAAGACCTGTTTTTGCAGAAAGTTAAGTCTTTGAGATTCTTTATCAGGTGGTAAGGAGCTCATGTGATCATGAGTGGCAGAACAAAGTCCACTTCAGGGATAGCTTGAAGGAAGGGCTGAACCAAAGGAGCTTGGTAAATATGCTCCACCTTACGGTGAACAGTTGAGATAGCCGGAAGCTGACGCCAAGCAGCCAGCATGTTATTCTAGTAAGTTTGACTGTGGGGAAACCACCAAGATGGGCCTCTGGCAGACAGGTATTCTGCCATATCCTTATTTTTTCATGTTTTTGTAGAGAATCCCATGACTTTCTATATTTGTATCATCATTTCATGCAATGAAGGGTCAGCAGGAGTGGGTGCTGCAGATGCTAGGCAGGCCTCATCCAAAGAAAAGATTTCTGAAAAGAAGACTGAGGAAGAAATTTCAGCTCCTGAAATCTTCATGCTCAAGGTCACCAGTGAAGTCAACCAGGAGCACTTGTTCATCTGAAAATAATCTTCCATATAAGGAGGAAGTGACCAGGGTGGTAATGGATCCCGGTCATCATGAAAATTCTTAGGCAGAATAATAGGAGATCATGGAGGGTCACCCTGCCACTTTGGATCGGAGGGCTGGGAGTGCCATATGGCATGCATGAAGTGCGTACTACAGTGGAGACATCCAGTTCCTTCTGCAAAGGGAGGTTGATGGAGGGGAGTGGACGTGTAGCCTGAGCAGGTCTTGCCCCAGTTGGTAAAGTCCAGGGTTCAGATCTCTGTCCGCCTGACCCCTGTGATTATCTACCTAAGAAGGTGGAGGGGTAGAACACATGGTATAAGCCCCATCTTACTAAGGAGGAGTATGAGGGCACGCCGTCAACAGAGGGACACCAGGAGCAGTAGCCGCCGACGAGGTGTGAAGTACAGAGGTTGAGGAGGATCTCTCCCACTCTGTGACTCAAATGGAAACCCAGAAAGGGTTATTTATTTACTGCCTTTATAATGTTGGTTATTTTAAGCATTGTTGACGAGGGAGGAAAACATCCCGTCAATGAGAAGGCAGAATAATGATGCACCGCTGATGGGGACAGCCGTCGATGAGAAATAGGAATGCATCGTTGACGCTATATCCGGCTAATGAGAATATGGATGCACGTCGATTTGTGCATGGCTGCCGAGCAGAATATGGATGCATCGTTGATGGTGGTGGGCATCAATGATAACAGAGATGCATGTAGTAGTCTTCGATGAGGATATTGCCGGTATGGCCATCAATGAAAATATATAGATGCATCACTGACGGGTGGTAGCCATTAATGAGGAACATGGATGGTTATGCGGACGCCAATGTGAATATAGACATTGTCGATCGTGGCAGCTGTTGATGAGGATGTTGACGGTTATGGACGGTCAATGAAATTATAGATGAACATCGACGGTGGGAGCCGTCGATGAGGATATTGATGGGTATGGCCTTCAATGAAAATACAGCTGCATCGTCAACGGTGGTAGCCATTGATGAGAACATTGATGGTTATGGCCATCAATGAGGATACAGATGCATCGTCGATGCTGGTAGCCGTCGATGAGGATGTTGATGGCTACGGGCCATCAATGAAATTATAGATGCATCGTTGACGGTTTGGTGGCTGTCGATGAGTAAGAGAGACATAGAGGGAGAGGAGGGGTACTCCTGCTCTATGTGTGTTCAGACATGTAGATCAGAAGATGGGGGAGCTCTTGTTGAGTGAGCCCCTTGTTCATAGAACCTTCGATGTTGTTTCTTGTCGATGACTGCTGTTCTCAGAAGTTGTCCTAGCTGCTGCATGTGAGCTGAAGATGGCAAAAAGAAAGGAACTGAGGATATCAGGGACCGCCCACAATTATACAGGAAACAGGAAGCTGGTGTCATGTGTGGTTGTTCCTTGGAAAAAGACTGCTAGAAGAGCTGCTGTGTGCCATAGCAACCTCTGCTGGATACCCAAAAGTATTACCTACTGCAAGAGACCACTCCGTGGAAGATCTACAGTTACAGGTAAGTAACATATATTTCTTTGACAGTCTCTTTAAGGATCCCTAAGTTTTTTAGGTGACTCCCTAATAGCCAACCTATAGCAGAGGTTTGTGCAGAACGTAACCCAACTGGCAATCGGCTGCTTTGCAGCCGTTCTTCCAGAGGCGGCTTCAGCATATGTTATGAACAGCAGGCGAGCCTAACTCTGAACTCTGGCTCATGTAAGGAGACAACACCAAGAGCACCTGGAGCTCACTAATCCTTCTGGCTTATGTGATAGCCACCAAGAAGGCAGTCTTCAGGTGAGACATTTCATACTTCTGCACTGGCTCAAACAGATTGCCCATTAGCAATGCCAATAACAGCAGTAAGTCCCACAGAGGCAAGACTTGTGCACCTGAGGGGACAAGTGGTTCAGGCCTTTGAAACAGTGTTTGACCACCTTCTCCTGTGCCACTGTCAGCATATCATTCAGTGCCCATGATGCAGAAATGGCTGCCAGGTGCATCTTAAGGGTCGTTGCTCACAGGTCCGACAGAGGGGGACCACAGGTGGTTAAGGAGGGGGTCAAGCTCCTTACCCTGGTATCAGACCAAGAAACTCTTACACTTGAATAACATTTGAGAGTTGACTCCTTACAGCATGCCTCCACAATGTGTAGAATGTCTTCAGAAAGTCCCAAAACCTGGAACTCTAGCCACAGAGAAACCAGGTTGATAGGTGCAGGGATTGAAGGTCCGGGAGTAGGACCTTTTTCTAATGTCTGGTCAGCAGGTCCAGGCAGTGTGGCAACCACTTCAGAGGTCTGCTACTGCAGCTGAAGAGGTCTGGGTACCAGAATTGTCAGGGCCAGTCTGGGGCTATCAGGATCATCTGTGTCTTGTCCTTTTAGGCCTTGACCACAACCGTGTGGACCAAGAGTGAAAGAGGAAAGGCGTACAGGAGGCCAGTGGTCCACGGCCTCATGAAGGAACCCCCCCAAAGGTATCCCAGACTGGTGGGGGGGTGGGCACAAAACAGCCTCAGCTTTCTGTTCTCTCAGGAGGCAAAGAGATCCAGCAGATGGGTGCTCCACTGGGAGAACAGGTGGACTACCACCTCTTGATTCAGGGACCACCAGTGCAATGTCTCTCCGACCTGGTTGAGACCATCTGCCAATTGACTATTCAGTTCCATGACACCTTCACCCTGGCTGCACACAACCAGCCAGGTGCGGAAGGCCTCCTGACACAAGGGAAGGGAGTGCATGTCGCCCTGCCAGTTCTGGTAGAACATGGTTGTGGTTTTTGTCTGTCTGAACCTGCATGACCTGACCCCTGATCGACAGAGCAAACTCCACCAGAGCCAGACACACTGCAAGGAGCTCTAGAAACCTGATGTGACAGCCACCAAGAAAGCAGGACTCCCAGGGTGACCAGAACCCATGGGCTCTGTGGTCTCCCAGGTGTGCTTCCCATGCCACCAGAGACACATTAGTTGTGAGCGTGACGGATAGCTTTGGGTAGACAAAAAGAATTTCCTCCTTCAGATGTTGGTTCAGTAAACCACTGGATGGTATCCCACATCAGCTTGGTCACTAAGACCGGCTGGTCCAAGTGACCTAGGCACTGGGACTACAGATGACCCAGCTCCCACTGCAGGTGACGCGTCCACTAGCAAGCACAAGGAATTATGCTGGTGAAGGAAATCATGAACCCCAGAAGCCACAGGAAATCCCAGGCAGGGCACAAGAGCCCAAACTGAAATGATCAGGCAAAGGAGGTAAGATACAGAGCCCAGGCTGCAGGGACTCTAGTTCTGCCCAGATGAACTTGATCATCTGTGAGGAGACCAGCTAAGACTTGAATAGGTTGACCAGAAGGCACAAGTCCTGACAGGTCTGGAGGGCAGATCTCTGGACCAGTCTACAGCCTCTTTGGACAACCTGACAATGAGCCAGTCATTTAGACAGGAATATACCATGACACCCTTGTGCCACTGGAAGGACTGCCACCACTGCCATGCAATTGTTGAAGGCCCTGGGTGTGGATGAGCATGACCTGGAACTTGTACAATATCTCCTCTGCATGGAACCAGATGAACAGACTGGTATGTGGAAGAATGTGTCCTGGAGGTCCAGGGAACAGAACCACATGCCCTGCTCCAGAGATGATACAATCTGAGACAGAGTGACCATTCAGAAATTAAAATTACGAACTTGCCATAATTCCTGATCTTCCAGAATATCTTCACCATTGATTCCCATTGGTGGGTCTTAGCTGGAGGTGCTAGAATCCAGCAGGAGCCAGAACTTTTCAGAAGACTGGTGACTTGGTAGTCACCATGTGCGCATCATTGTGCGATGATGCATGCACCCGCTGGTGTACAGTAGTCCCAACCCCCAACCGTTTTAGTACCTTGTTTACTGAGGAGGTGAGCAACATAACCTAACAAGAACCTATGAACTTGACCAAACATAACATAGCTCTGGTGGCTTGTAAGAAACGACACCAAATCCAGTAAAACAGGTTACTCACCTGTAACAGTAGTTCTAGGAGTGGTACATGTTGTTCATCCACACGTGTTGGCATGTCCTTTCCCTCTAAGATCTTGCTGGAAGGTCTTTAAGCTGGCTCCTCCCACCCACCAGAGTGGTATATCTCTCAGCTCTGCCCCTTGATGCCACTGCCAGATCTCATCCACTGGAAGCATAGATTGTGCATCAAAGCTGGGGAGGTTGGGTGGGTCCATGTGGATGAACAACATATACCACTTCTAGAACTACCGTTACAGGTGATTAACCTGTTTTTCTAGGATCGTGGATATGTTGTTCTAGCCACACTTTTTGGCAGACTCCTAGCAGTTCTCCGGGAGGAGGGAGGCAAGTTGCACACCCCCTACAAAGGGAACAGAGATTGGAGAACTGAGGCCCCAAAACCAGCATCCCAGCGTAACTCTAGGTCAATGTGGTAGTGGGTAATGAAGGTGTTTGCTGACTTCCAGGACAGTGATGTCCCTGAAAGCAGCCACCGATGCAGCGGTATGGCAGGTGGAATGACCCCTTAGCCCTACGGGAGGCTCTTGACCCACCAACCTGTAGCAGAGATATAGAAATTATGTTCTTACCGTAATTATGATCTTTCTGTGTGTATCTTCACCATTCATCACAGATGGGTACTGGCCGGAGATCAGGACCCCGCTGGAGCCTTTTTTTTTTTTTAAAAAGGATAGGCGGAGCCGACCCAGCATTGGCGCTGCCGTCAAGGCCGACGTATTCACGTGACGCCGAGGATTAGCTGTTAAGCTGTGTCGACTCTGCCTGCCTACCAGTTCTGAGTCGCCGGAGAGGTAAGAGGAAGGGATGGAGGCTGGGACAAGAGAGTCCAAGGACAGAAAAGGAAGAGGAAACTGAACTAAAAGGAGAAATAACGACTGAGAGGACAGCATAGAAAAAGTAAAACTAAGGGGATTGGGTAGGGGCCCCAATCTCTGGAAAAGGAAGAAGGGAAGGAGGGGGAAAGAGAATTTAGGAGAGAGTGAGAGGTAACAAGGATCCAAGACCCTTGTCCGTCACCAGACTGTATAGGAACTGCAAGGAGTGGCAAAGCTCATCTGCCAGAATTCAAGGCACAGAATAACTGGCAACACCCCAAAAGCAGAGTCGGCTGTTCTGGAGAAGGACAGGGTACAGGGACTCAGTATTCTCTCTGTAAAGATTTTGGTGAAAAAGGGTTGTCTTTTTTTTTTTTTTTAAATAGAAGGATAACAGAAGGAGGGCAACTACCAGTTCTCACCCCATAGGGGTGAGGATAAATAGTAGAGAGGAAGTGCCACTGAACTGTACCTTTGGAAGAAAATTACCCCTGTGTGTCCCAACTTTACCCTCTCAAAAGAGGGTAGGCACAGAGGAGGAGGATCCAGAGACTGGAGCCCCAGGGGACGGCGGGTGGGATTGTGATGAATGGTGAAGATACATAGAAAGATCATAATTACGGTAAGAACGTAATTTCTATATCTTATCTGTGTCAATCTTCAGCATTCATCACAGATGGGTGAGTACCAAGCCCCCCGAAGGGGGTTGACTAATTGCACCCTAAGGGACAGTGTCCCTTAGCCCTCAGTGGGTGACACACTAAGTGGGGAACCTTCTGGGCCTGAGGAGGCCCGAGAGTGGGGAGAGCGAGACGGGGTCCCCCCGGAGGGGGAAGGAATTTGCCCCGACAGACGTCGTCTCGCCCTACAGGAAAAGAGATAGGTTCCCTGGTGAGCGGAGCAGATCACCCTACGCTGGGCCAAGGGTGACAACCGGGAAAGGCGAAGCCACACCGATCTTCTGGTGCAGATCGCTGTCCCTACTACCCTGGTAGCTACATCATTGGTGTCGTAAGATGCCTTTGCTTGGTGCCTTGCTAGCTCCAGGCCACGTGCAGAGAGTGCGATGGCTTGCCTGGTTTGCTCCGAGTCAGGCAAAGCAGCTAGGAATTGACCCAGCGCTGACCACAAGAACCTGTTGTAGGCTGCATAGTGGGCCTGATGAGCGGAGATGGAGAGAAGCAACCTGCCGAGTAGAAAGTCCTCCTCCCCAGAAATCAAAACCGAAGAGTCCTGATCTGGGGGCCGGTCACGGTGGAAGGCGCGAAGCCCATCAGGAGTGTCCAGGTGCGTCAATCCGGACTGTGGATGAGGCACAGAACCTGGAGACTCTGGAGGAGCGCAATACCTCTGGCTGAGGTCCCTAGGGGCAGGAACTCCGGAGAAGGGCCTCTGCCTGAAACGCATGGACGCCTCCCAAAAGGGAGCAGGCCAGGGGGGCACCACAAGGGTGGCCACCCCGAAATCACCTAGAAAGGCGTGCGCCGCATGCTCTGGATTGCTCATGGATAGGGGGAAAGGTGAAGGTCCTCCAACATCCTCACGAGGAAACGCTGATACTCGGAGAGATCAGCGGCAGGAGAGATGTGGACAGATGGTTCCTCTCCCCAGAAGAGGGGGATGAGGAGCTGGAGGTCACCATATGCCCGAGGGTGGCTGCTCGGGGAAGGCTGAAAACCTGACTCCCAAGGCCCCAACATAGGTAGGGAACCGAGAAGCCACCGCCTGAACTGCTCCCAGGTGAGAGGTCTGTAGGACCAAGAATGCCCGGGAGCACCGGAGAATGTGGCAGAGGGGTAGGGGCAGAGCCGAGGAAGGAATCGGCTGGCCTCTGCCAGGGCTAGGAGCGGACCATGGACACCCGGGAAGGTGTCCGAAGACTCACGAGCCGACAGCTGTACAACCACCTTGGTACGCTTCCAAGCTGCGCCCAGAAGAACTCCCCAGTGAGGTGACTGGGGTCAGATGGTCCAGAAGGACAGTCCCCTGCCTCCAAAGAATGGGACCCTCTCAAGGAGCCGGAAGGGGAAGGACGGAAGTCCGCACCCGGCTCTGGCCCAGGACCCGGTGACCCTCAGAGAAAGGCCCACACGTGACTCCCACCCCCCCGACCCCCTCAGAGTCCGAGAGAGTCCTGGTCCTCGAAGGGTCAGCCTAGGTAGCTGGCAGCCCTGGGATGTCCCCGAGGGGAAATCCAGGGCACAGCACCCTCCCCCACCTGTAGGCTTCTCGATGGGCCCCAAAGTCGGGCGATCAAGACACACCACGGGAGGGGTACACCTGCTGAGGGGTCCAGGAACCCCCAGGCCAGGTTGCATGGCTAGTGCACGCACCATAGCCTGCTGGTCAGTGCCACTGACCCCGACCTGAGGGGAACCCGACGCCTCAAGAGGGGCTGACCACCGACAAAGAGACCACTGGTTCACCCTCCTGTGCAGGCAACCCAAGGGTGTGACTGCTCGTCTGACTCTGAGCCCAACTCCAACCCTCAAGAGGTGGGAATCCAAGGCCCTAAGCCAGACAGTAGGAGGGCGAGGAAAAGTGACCTTCGCGAAGGGCCCAGAAGTCGGGCAGTGGTCAAGGCAGCACCCACGCTTCTACAGCCCCACGACGGGCTGGCAGAAGGTGGCAGGACGGCCTGGGCCAGAGGTCCGGAGCTAGGCCAGCTGCGCGCCATAAGTCCACCGCACTGGGAGCAGCACCGGGACAGTGGCAGCCCCAGAGTCGCAGACACTGCCAGGCCCCCGATCGCTGCGAGCGGCACCGAGGGTCGGCGCGCTGACAGCTCCAAAGAGCAGTTTCGATGCTAACGACACCGCTGCCCCGGTGCCGCGCGCGCCGAGAACTGAAGCGGCGCCTGGTCCGAAACGGACCCGGTGCTGAAAGCTGGCACCGCCAGGCTTCTCGGCACGCCAAGCGGCGCCAGAGCAGAAGCGGCACCAAAGGCGGCGCCGACCAATGACCCCGCGGGTCCCGCAGTGCAGTGCTCAACCTCGATGCTGAGAACGGCACCGAGGTGAGACATAGCAAAAGGCGATGCCGGATCCAGGGTTGCGGCGCCGCAAGCAGTACTGGTGCCGCAAGCGGCGTCGACAGAGCCCACGGCACCGAGAGAAGAGGCGGCGCCGACAAGGCCCTCGGCACCGTGAACGGCACCGGAGGCCTCGACAGCACCGACCGACAGCATCGACCCAGGCCTTCCGAACCACGGGAGCAACACCAGGAGGGCCTTCACCCCCGAAGGAGTGATTGTCATAGCGGTGCCCGCCTCGCTCCCGAGGAAGCGGACGGGTCTCCCAAAATCAGAGGAGGAGCCTCAACCAAGGCTAGGCTACTGGGGTTGAGACTCCTCCTCCACAGTCTGTGTAGAACCGGAGGGACCCAGAGGAAAGGCCAGAAAACACGGCTTGGCCCGACGAAAGTGCGGATCCCACTCGAAGTCGGCAGAGCCGCCCAACTTTCCATGCGCTTGCCGGTCGAGAACACGGCGGTCCATAGAGAAGCAGACATCGCATGAATCCATGTCATGAAGCGGGCCAAGACACGAGAGACACCGGTCATGCTGGTCAGTCACAGAGGAATTGCGGCCACACGGGCACCGACGCATAGGGGGCCGCCCCGCCTTAGATGATTTCTTGCCCTCCAACCGCGACATGACCTGCGGAAAAAAACACCAAAAATAGACTCGATGTCACCAAAACTATAAATAATGGAAAGATCTTACCAGTGACGTCGAGTAGGGCAGACTAGAACTAGTAGACCGACGAACTATCGATGATAGAAGGCTAAGGCCTAAAATTTGGAAAAACACTTCTTCAAGGCTTCCCACAAGGCGACCTCGACGGCGGGAGACGAAGAACTGGTAGGCAGGCGGAGTTGACACAGCTTAACGGCTAATCCTCGAGCGCCATGTAGTACGTCGGCCTCGAGGGCAGCGCCGATGCTGGGTCAGCTCTGCCTATCCTTTTTTTTTTTTAAAAAAGGCTCCCGCGGGGTCCTGATCTCCGGCCAGTACCCATCTGTGATGAATGGTGAAGATTGACACAGATAAGATCAATGCATAATGTAATCCATCTGCCAATTGTCTGCTTTTGCTGGCTCTGCCAGTGAGGCTTCAGCGTAGGTGACAAACAGCTGGTGAACCTCTCCCCTGAACTTCAGCTATCCGCTCCTTATAAAAAGAGAACACCCATCTCAGGTCCAAAGTATGGAACCTGTACTCGGCCTCCGAGGTGTAATTAGGGTAGTACACCAGCAGAGTCAACACCTGGTTGAGGTAAACCTTCGACACCACCTTTGGATGGAATTTCAGGTGGGGGCACAGAAGAACCTTGTCCCTGTGGAAGACCAGGTAAGGAGACTCAACAGAGCACCTGTAGCTCCCCAGTCCTGGCTGACATGATAGCCACCAGGAAGGTGGTCTTCCATGACAGATGTTGCCTCTCACACCTGTGCACTGGTTCGAATGGCTTGCCCATGAGCTCTGTCAGTACCAGCAGTAGATCCCATGGTGGGGGTGGTTCACACGCTGGAGGGGAAATGTAGTTGAGACCTTTAAAGAAGCTCCAGACCACCTTCTCCTGGGCCACAGTCTGCTGACTGGCCTGTGCCCGATAAGCAGAGATGGCAGCCAGGTGCACTTTAAGGGTCATAGACTGAAGACCTCCTTTGGATAGAGACCAAAGGTAGTCGAGGATGCTAGCCACTGGACAGGACAAAGGGTCCAGGACCTTGCCCTGACACCAAATGGAGAATCTCTTCCATTTAAAGGCACAGCACCTCCTTGCCAACTCCTTCCTAGATGCCTCCACTATGGTGAGTGCACCTTTGGAGAGACCCAAAGCCTGGAACTCTAGCCATTCCAGAACCAGGCTGCTGGGTGCAGGCATTGAAGGTCTGGATGAAATACTTTCCCCTGATTGATTGAGAGCAGGTCTGGGTGTGCTGGGAGATGCCTCGGGAGCCTGAGGCTGAGGATATCTGGATACCAGAACTGGCAGGCCAGTCTGTGGCTACCAGAATCATCTGTGCTTTGTCCCACCTAACCTTGAGGAGCACCTTGTGGACCAAGGGGAGTGGAGGGAAGGCAGAGATGAGGCCTGGGGTCCATGGCCTCGAGAAGGCATCCCCTGCAGTGAGCCCTGCTGAGGGGGCGGCATGGAACAGTCTCAGCTTATTGTTCTCTTGAGGTGAACAGGTTCACCTGAGGGGTGCCCAACTGGAAGAACAGGCTGTGTACTACCTCTAGATGGAAAGACCCTCATGGGATGCCTCGCCCACATGGCTGAGGGCGCCCACCAGTTGATTTCAGGCTCCTGCCACATGGATGGCTAGAAGATCTGCCTCAGTTGGCTCATGAGGGTCCAGATATGGAGTACTTCCTGCACAGAGGTCGGGTGTGTACCGCCTGCTTGTTGAGATAGTACATGGTCGTGGTATTGTCCATCTGGACCTGCACCACTTGACGCTGAAAAATGGAGCAAATGCAGTCAGTGCCAGCCGAACTGCTTGGAGCTCCAGCAGGTTGATATGACATTGGGATTCCTCAGGGGTCCAGAGCCCGTGGACTCTGTGATTCCCCATGTGGGCATCCCAGCCCATGCGAGAGGCATCGGTCATCAGAACGATCATTGGCGCTGGATGGACAAACGGGATCCCTTCCTGCAGATGTTCTAAGATGGTCCACCATTGGAAAGCATCTCCCACATTTTCTGGGTCACAGTGACCAGCTGGTCGAAGTGACCGAAAGGCAGAGTCCACTGGCTGGCTAGCTCCCACTGAAGGGGTGCAGATGCCACCAGGCCCATCGGACCATGGAAGTGCAGGCCACGATGTACCCAGAAGGCACAGGAAGTCCTGGGCAGGGGCAGTGCCCAAGCAGAAAAGATCGGGCAAAGGAGGAGAGAACCTCATCCTGTCCGTCCGGAAGCCTGGCTCTGGCTCTGGCTCGGCAAGAGTCAAGCTCTGCCCCAATGAAGCAGATCATCTGCAAAGGTAAGATTGCTGACTTGGTCTCATTGACCAGGAGACTAGTTTGATGCGGTCTGGAAAGCCAGATCCCTGATTTCTCCACCTCCGTAATGGAGGGACCCGCTATGAGCCAATCATCGAGACAGGGTACACTGTGTCCCCCGATGCCGGTTGGCGGCACCACCACTGCAATGCATTTGGTGAAGACCTGGGGGCAATGACAGGCTGAACGGCATGGTTTGAACTCAAGAGGGCCTCTGCTCGAAGCAGAGGAACCTTCGTGAGATGGACGATCGGGATGTGAAAAAATGCATCCTGAAGATCCAGTAAACAGAACCATATGTTCTGCTCGAGATATGGTATGATCTGAGACAGAGTTACCATCCTGAATGTGTGAGGCCTGAGAAATTGGTTCAAGTCGTGCAGATCTAGAATGGGGCGCCAGCCCCCCCCCTTCCGTTTATGAACCAGGAAGTACCTGGAAACTAACCCTGGGTTGACAGGGGGATCCGCAACTCTGGCCACTACTTCCTTGTGAAGGAGTTCAAGATGTCGTCTCGGAGAGCCGACTGAGAGTGCACAGACACCATCTCCTCCCAAGAGGTGCAAGCTTGGCTTGGTGGGTACTGCTCGAATTCCAGAGGCAGCCCTGGGCCAACCACTTCCAGAACCCACCTGTCTGTTGTAACAGCAGACCAGAAGGAAAGGAAGAGGCAGAGCCAGCCCCCCCACGGGAGGACCCAGAGCTGGTGTCATGGGTATGGGGTTGGCAACCCTCATCCCATCATTGTGCGGGCCTGGAGGATGATGATGTGGTTTGGGGACCACCAGAACCCTTTCCTCTGGGTTTACAGGCCGCCAGAGGCCCTGACTTGGGCCGAGGGCACCAAGGTTGAGCCTGCTGCTGCTGCTGCCCTGATTGGAAATGAGTCTGCTTGGTCGCAGGAGCAGAAGGCTGAAAAGGCTTTCTTTTCTGCTTTTAGGAACCTTGGTATTCCTTCTGAGCAGAAGTCACAGAGTCCAAGGTGGTGTTGGACTTCTCTATGCGCTGGAGGTGACCATCCACTCCTGGAATGAAGAGATCGGTACCCAGGAAGGAGACATCCATCAACTTGTGCTGAGTGTCTGCCATGAAGGTGGAGACCCTCAGCCAGGCCCTGTGGTGCATGGCAACCGTTGTCACCAAGTGGGCACAAGAGTCACCAATGTCCAGAGCCATCTGGAGTTGCCACTTCACTACCCACCCAGCCCTGCTTGACCATGGTCTGAAGGTCTGCAGGGAGTGAGGGAGGATCTCATCCAAGAGCACAGAAGGGTGTGGGAAAATGCACCATGATGACAGCCGAGCTTGCCTGATGAAGGCCAAACGAAGCAGCAGCACAGACTTTTCAGACTGAATGGTCCAATTTCGTGGACTCTTTGTCCCAGGGTCTATCGGTGTCTCCCAAATTTCCCAAATGCCTGAAGACAGATTTGGTCACCAGGCCCTCGGCCGAGGGGTGCTCTGTGAATCCTGAAAGGGAGCCGATGAGGACCGCATATTTGCGGGCCATACAGGCTGAAGGTGCAAGGCAGGAGGCAAGGTGCTGCCACAGCTCCAAGGCCGAACCAGCAATGGCCTTGGCCACTGGGAAGGCTCTGTCAGAGAATCCCTCATTTGAGGATATCCGTGAGGGGTTTTCAGCCTGTTTCTGAACAGGCTCCAAGAGCAACTCCATGGATTTGGAGATGAGACGGAGGATACCCATGAAAGAAGTGGGGCCCTCCTTCGTCGAAAGACTTTATGGATTCATTGTCCAAGGGACAAGAATGTAGGTCCGAGTCCTCAGACTCCAGATAAATTGACCAGCCACCGGAGTCACCTTCCACCCACCTAGGATGGTCGGGAATGAGGGTGACAGACAGTCTGTATGGAAGGCCCAAAACAGGCCTAGACCCCTTGGCAGGAACCCCGGAAGTGGGCTGTTTCGTCGGCGGTTCCACCCAAAGTGGTGGTGGGAGGGTCTTGACTGGCTCTGCAAGTGGAGGGATGGTTTGGGACTGGTTCCTGAGGAGTTGACGGTGGCCTGGAGGGCGACAGTCAAGTAATGGCTGGAGAAGAAGAAAAATTACTTACCATAGTAATGTTGTTTCTTCTAATGGAATCTTGCTGTATTCTGACAATATGCAGCTAGACCAACCAGATCACAACTGCCCCGGAGAACAAAGAGTTAACTCTATGCAAATGCATAGAACATTGAGCTAGAGCTCGGTTTTCAACCCACTATCCTCGGTACGTTCTAGTAACTGATCAGATTCTATGACCTATATATACAAAAACACTAAGCCTAAACAAGGGGTCCCCAAGAGGGGCAACATAAGCAAAAGACAAAAAGGCATGTAGAAGACTCAAGACACAGATGCCCAAAGAAAACCAGTACCCACTGTCATAAAATTCGCTCAGCCGGTCAGCCCTCTACTCCCAAAGTGCCAACCTCTGAGCATATGATCTGTGGACAGTTAACAGTACAAGGTAACCCTCTTGTCTGTTTTGTGGGTTCGAGTCACCTTAGTCTCAAGTTCTGGAGGGATTCAAACTGATAATCTCTTGTTAGCGTACCCAATTATCAGCCTCAGATAATTCTGTGTTCGGGGGGCCAGATATCTTTGCCTATGGGCACCTAACCAGGTCTACAAAATGAACACTTAGAACTCTATACAAGACCTTAGAGAACTCTGTCCGTTTCCCAGTTTGGTATAACAATAAGTTCATACACAGTGTTAACTATAACCTTTACAGCTCCACTTATATAAAAAGTAATGTCAATGCACATCAGCAGTTTCTGTTTTAAAATATATATCTTTACTTTAAAATAGGAAAGCAGAAAATATTACAGAACAAAATATCCCAGCACATACAGCCTTAAAACAAACAGGTTAAAAGTGCAGATTCCTACAAATAACACTCAGACTAATCTTGTCTAAGGTCCTTACTTCTTAAATCTTTTCAGAGCCTTGATGTTCCTCTTCTCTCAGTCAGAAATATGAAAGTGTGTGTTCCAAGGTTTGCTCAGTAGGTTAAAATCGGTCTTGAGCCGGCCTTCCTCTGAGGTCACCAAATTCCACCTTGGTGTAACAAAATCTATATTTTATAACACATGATGGCCTACTAAGTTATTTAAAAAAATAAGAGATGACATAATAAATCTCCTCTCTATGTAACTAGTCAAAACCAGTCTGTGATCTGCTTTCCTCTAGACATCAAAAGTCTCTTTGATATAAGCCACTGTATATTCAAAGCAAAAGTGTATTTGACTCCTTAATTCCATCTGTGCCTTGGTATCTACACATCAAAGGTCTCTTTGATTAAATGATCTGGCTTCCTGGGAGGTTATTCATAACACTGACTAGTTTCCTTTTCTCAGGACATCTAGTGCAGATCAAAGGATTCCCTGAGGACGTCATGAATGGCTAATTTTATTTCTGGGATCAAAGCAAACTACCAAGATAATTGCACCTTAGATCTCTGTACTTTAGCTATGTCTACCCTTCCACAAGTTCTGAAGGGGAGGTAGGGTGGGAGGTCAGAATATAGCAAGACTCCACTCTTCCACGCCTTCCGCCTTCTTCTCTTCACCCCGCCTGTTCATGTTTATCATCGCTGTCAGGCTGGGATTGCTCTCGAGGGGAGTCAGGGGTGGGGGGTTGCGGACAGCCGAGTAAGCGGGGCCTTCCCATAGGGGTGGTTAGGCCCAGAAGACGCCCTGGGGCGAAATGGTATCTAGAATGTGGTGATTCTGTTCTGGTTCCCATACCCAAGGGCACCTCCAGTTTGGGACGGCAAGTGGTAGGGACAACTCGCCAACCTCGTCCAACTCGGGCGTTGTTATGCAATGCCAGATCTGTCTACAACAAGACTGGCCTTATTGCAGATTTTGTTGTGAGGGCAGATCTGGTTTGCATTACCAAGACCTGGTTGGATGGGAATGTGGCCCCTTTTTTAGAGGCCACTGTTCCCACCGGGTACTCGGTTATACATCGCCCAAGATTGGATTGCGGGGGAGGGAGGTGACGGTCTGTTTTAAGACCGAATTGGGCCTAACTGGTGTATCAGTTGAGGAGGCCAGGTCATTTGAGTGTACTGTGGCAGCTGGGTGTAGGGTGCAGGATTTCTCATCTATCGTCCACCAGGTGATGAGAAACTTTTTCTGCAGGAAATAGCAGATTTCGTCACCGACATGGCCTTGAAGTCACCCAGACTGATGGTTCTGGGCAACTTCAATGCTTGGGTTGACGACGAATCTTCACTTTTTGGTCAACATTTTCTCCAGGAGATGACATCTCTGGGCTTTACATAGGTTGTTTCCTCAGCTACACACAAGGGAGGTCACTCTCTTGACCTGGTCTTCCTCCTGGGGATCGAAGCCTCCGATTTGGTGGTGGAACCAGCTGGTTGGTCCGATCACTACCAGTTGGGTTCACTTTGAGGCCCCCTGTAGGTCGGCCCCTGTGGAGTTGGTCAGGTATCGCCCATTGCGGGACGTGGTCCCTGAAGACCTGATGGTGGTTATTGACCTCTCATTGTTGGACAGGTTTGCACTGATCCTGAGCAGTTGATGGTAGCCTATAATGGCCATATCGGTAGCCATTGATCAGATTAAGCCTGTTAGGTATTCGCCCCCTTCTGTATGGTCCGGAGCTCCATGGTTTGATGGAGCTCTGAGAGGGTTGCAGAGGATGGGGCATAGGTTAGAACATCATTGGAGGAAGACGACCACTGATGCCGACTCACCTTATTTTGCTAGAGCATTATAAACTCTACCAAACAGAAATTTCACATAAGAAGGCAGAATTCCTGTCCAGGGAAATTTCTGTCGCACAGAATCAACCAGTTCAGCTCTTCAGAACTGTTGACAGACTGTGCAACCCAGCCTGTCAGCAGATCCGTCGAGTTTTTACTCAAACTGATTGTGAGGAGATTGCTCGATTCTTTGCAAATAAGGTTGAAGACATCAGGAGGGAGTGCCTCCAACTTCATTCTAAGGGTGTTGCAGTTGATCGGTGCCCTGTCGCAGAGCCCGGAGTTTCTTGGAGTGCCTTTGACCTGCCGGATCTCGTAGATACTATGAGGATTGTCCAGGAGATGCATCCCACATGCTGTAGTTTAGACCCTGGCCCTACCTCCCTGATCTTGGGTTGTAGCAAGATCATTGGCCCGGTCTTAGCTCGGATAATCCAGTGTTCTTTAGATATGGGAGTGTTTCTGAGCTCCCTGAAGGAGGGGGTGGTGATCCCCCTTCTGAAGAAAGCTTCTTTAGACCCGGATGACCTAGAAAACTACAGGCCAATCTCTAACCTCCCTTTTGTGGGGAAGGTTATTGAGAAAGTTGTGGCTGCTCAATTGGATAACCACTTGACCATCCATAGTTTATACGAACCTCTCCAGTCTGGTTTTCATAAGAGGCATAGTACTGAGCCTGCTCTCGTTCGGGTGCTCAGTGATCTCCTGATGGCGAGAGATCAGAGACACCATTCTATCTTGGTTCTCCTTGATCTAGCATCAGCTTTTGCTACTGTGGATCATGGTGTTCTGCTCGAACGCCTGAGGTCCATTTGTGGGCTGTCGGGTACAGTCCTCAGATGGTTTTCATCTTTCCTCGTAGGGAGAATGCAGAGAGTGGTCTCGGGTTTGTTTTCATCCGGGGCATTCTCTCTGCCATGTGGGGTGCCTCAGGGCTCGGAGCTGTCCCCCATGTTATTCGCAGTATATATGCTACCCCTCAGAGACATTGTAAGATGGTATGAGCTGAGGTTTCACTAGTATGTTGATGATACCCAACTCTACCTGTCTTTCGCACCTGACCAGGTTGGTGCTATCTCAGTACTGAACAACTGCCTCGCAGAAATCCAAGACTGGATGAATTCCAGCGGTTTAAGGTTGAACCCAGGAAAGACTGAGGTTATGGTTGTGGACCCAGGTCATAGGGTAGAGGGATTGAGGACTGGATTTCCCTCCGGTTTAATCCTGGGGGAGGACCAGATCCTCACCTCTGAACGGGTGCGTAACCTGGGAGTGGAGCTTGACGTTGGTCTGACCCTTCGACATCAGGTGTCTGCAGTCATCAAGCTGGCCTTTTTCCATCTTAGGAACATTGCCAGGATTAGGCACCTTGTTCCACACAGTGACCTGCCAGTCTTGGTCCATGCCTTGTGACATCGCACCTTGATTACTGCAACCCCATTACCTGGGCTTCCTGGTTGATATCTGCCGCTTGCAGCTAGTGCAGAATGCGGCAGCACGTTTGTTGACTGGGGCTTCCAGAAGATCACACATTACCCCTGTGCTGCACGCTCTGCACTGGCTGCCAATACAGCGGTGGATCACCTTTAAAGTGGGTCTTTTGACCTACAAAGCCCTACATGGTTTGGGTCCCGATTACTTGAAAGAGCTCCTGGTGCCTTACACCCCTCTGCGACAGCTCCGCTCAGCTGACGAGGGGTTGCTAGAGATTCCGAGGGTAAATTTGAAGTCATCTGGTGCTCGTGCGTTTGGATTTGCTGCACCTACTCTCTGGAATTCTCTGCCCCGTCAGCTCCGGGAGTGCAGGACGATGGGGAGTTTTAAGCAGGCACTAAAGACTTTTTTATGGGAAAAGGCATTTCCTACTTCATTTTGATTTTATATTGAATGTATTCGAATATGTGTTTGTATTTGATTTTATATTGAATGTATATGAATATGTTTTTATGTCTGTATTTGCTGTGCAGGGCCTTGGGACTTTGACAGGCGCTCAATTAAATAAATTATATTATTTGCCCTGTCCATGTAATAGCTAATAGCTCTTTTACATCCAGACTGTGGGCCTGCATTCACCTGAACTGGAATGCTCTGAGGAAAATACAGGCGATGTAATGGATTGATTAAGATGGAAATCAGAAACCACCTTAGGGAGGAACTTCCTATTAGTTCGGAGTACAATTTTATCCCTGTGGGGTGTGATATAGTTGGGCTCCATTGACAAGGCCCGAAGTTCACTGATTCTACTAGCAGAAGTGATGGCCACTAGAAAAACAGTTTTGAAAAAAACAGCTTGGAAAAAACATAGGTCCGAAAGGAGGTTCCCTATGTGAAGGTTGAAGATGCAGCAACCCTTTGAAAACCTTTTTGAAAATTGGGTGTGCAGCCAGAGAAGAGCCCTTCCCTGCTGAAAGATAAGCAGAGACAGCAGAGGTGTACCTTCAGGGTAGATGGCTGTAAATGCAGAGACTGAAGGTGGACCAGATAGTCCAGAAGTTCTGGTAACCCAGCCTGCTATTGGTCCAGGTCTTTCTGGGAGCACCAAAGAGAGAATCTTTTCCACTTAGAGGAAAAGGTTTTCCTAGTAGCAGGTTTTCTAGAACCCTTCAGAATATCCAAGACAGACTGAGACAGCTGCAAATCTGCATATTCTAAGTCATCAAGAGCCAAGCCCTGAGGTGAAGAGACTGAAGACTGGAGTACATTTATCCTGCCCTGAGAGAACGTCAGCAGGTTGTACCTCCTGGGAAGAGAAATTGGCTTGGTCATTGACAGTGACAGTAGCATCGAATACCACGGCTGTCTGGCCCAGTCTGGGGCTATGAGAATCATGGTGGCAGATTGAGACCTCAGTCTGACCAAGACTCTAGTTATCAGAGGAAAAGGGAGAAAAGCATAAAGGAACCTGTTTGGCCAATCCAGAAGGAGAACATCCAGTGGCACTAGGCCCTGGAATGGAGGCCTGAAACAATACAGTGGTAACTGGTGATTGTCTGGGGCTGCAAAGAGATCTATCTCTGGCACCACCCACCTCCTGAATACTGAGGGAAGGACCTGCCTGTTCAAGGTCCATTCATAATGGCCCTCGCTGATCCTGCTGAGAGCATCTGCCAGTACATTGTCCTTGCCTGGCAAGTGAACTGCTAACAGTGACATGTTGAGAGAATATGCCAGTTTCCAAATCTTCATGGATTCTGTGCACAGCAGGGAGGATCTTGTTCCCCCCTGCTTGTTGATGTAGTACATAGTGGTGGTATTGCCAGTCCTGACTTGAACCACCTTGCCCTGTAAGACACTGGCAGACTCCTGAATAGCCAGTAAAACTGCCCTGAGTTCCAGAAGACTGATGTGCAGGAGAGATTCCTGAGGGAGCTAAGTACCATGTGCTGTGCGATCCCCTGGGTGAGCACCCCAGCCCAGAAGAGAAGCATCTGTTGTCAGCACCAGAGAAGGTACCTAAGGGAGAAAGGGAACCCCCACTCTGAGGTTGTCCATCTCCTGCCACCACTGAACAGCAAACAGAAGGGTGGGAGATACTATCCAGATGCAATTGTGCGAGATGATCATCCAGAACACTGGGATGGAAAGGCTGACACATTTCACATGCCTGAGTGTCGTGATCATGACCCAGACAATAAACGCACGAGGCATGCGGGTCAGTCCAAGACATCTTTTGCCCGCATGGGCAGCAGCAGAAATCGGGCAAGGACTTGTCCTCCATCGTGGTCGAGATCGCGGAGCAATTAGAAGAAACTCGTATGAGTTTGAGTTTTGCTAAATTTTGAGACTTATTCACCAGGGCCTACTGTGAAGCATGAACGATAAGGAGGGATCCTGAATCTTCCAAGTGGGGATGTAAAAAGGTTCACATCTGGGGTAACCCACTCGTTGAATAGTGATCTCATGATGTCTGGAGCTAGTAGCCACAGTTTGACTGAGCTCATGAGAGAAAGTGTTGTGGACTCCTGGCAGATAGATTGCTTGGAGTAGGATCCCTTGCTCCAGACACCATTCCCATACTCTCATCACCTTGCTGCAAAGAGGGTAGAGGGTACTAGTGTGTTCCTCACTGTTTGTTGACATACTACATGATAAGATTTGATGTTTGTATGCACGAGGAATGTTTTGCGACTAAGTCCATTCAGACTATACAAAACTGCTTACATCTCCAACACACTAATGTGGAGATAAGTGTCTGGTCCCACACACCTTGTGTCTAAAAGCCCTGTCAGTGGGAACCACATCCAGCTCTGATGGTAAGAAGGGGAAGACCTGGAGGTTTACCTCCACTGACAACCACGTCAGGGACCTCACCAATGGTTTGGTCTCCTGGATGGGGTAACTGTGAGGGTGTGATGTTTGTGACGATTGTGCATGGAGTATTCGCTAGGCTGTCATCATGTGTAGATGTGCCAGGGGCACTGTGAATACTGAAGAAGCCATTAGCTCCAGCATGCATTGCATGCAGTGGTCTTGCACAGTTTTGCATTCCATTGATGTAGCATGCCATGTGCAAGACTGCTTGTAGTCTGCTTTCTGGAAGAAAAGCTTGGGCCTGGGTTGTGTCCAGAGCAATTCCTATGAACAACAGTTCCTGGGACAGTTAGAGCTGAGACTTACTGAGGTTCAGCAAGACCCCATGGAAGTTAGAACTGGAAGGCAGTAACTACTGCCTGTTTTGTCTCCTGTCTGGATGAGTTTGAAATTAGCAAATCATCCAACTATAGGAACAGTTGGAGTCCCAATTTCCTCAGGTGTGCCATGAGTACTGCCAAGAACTTTGTAGACTTGTGTTGCCAAGGAAAGCCCAAAGGGCAGGACTCTGAACTGATAATGTTGTCCTAGCACAAAGAAACAGAGGCATCTGTGGTGCACCAGTATGTGGTGGTATGCATCATGCTTATTCAGGGATGTTAGACAGTCCTGAGGTTTCAGGTAGGGCAGCAGATAGCCCAGATAAATCATTTTGAATTTTTCTGGATTCAAGAATTTGTTCAGATTTCTGAGGTCGAGAATGGGGCTCATGCCCCATTTCTTAGAAAGTAGGAAATAGTGGGAGTATAACCCTGTGTTCTGTCTGACTGGCACTATTTCCACTGGTCTGTTGCTCAGACAGCCCACAATCTCCTGCGTCACAAGCTCTGACATGTTAGATGACAAAGAGGGTTGCCTTCTCAGTGGATAATCCAGGGGAAGGGTTCTATAAAATCCAGAGAGTCCCCTCCCAGATAATCCTGAGGACCCATTTGTCAATCGTGATGGACTCCCATTGATGGTAAAACTGGGTCAGTTGCTCCCCAGTGGGGATAAGGGATGTGCCTTGGGCAGCTGAGGCAGCACCAGGGCCAGAGGTCAGACAGTGGCAATAAGTGCTTTCAACACCTGTGCCCTTCAGCTGCAATTTTCTTTTTTGAGGCTGGGGAAGCTAGTTTTCATTATTTTGAGCTCCTCTGCCTCTTCCGTGAAAGGACTGCTTGTTGTGGAAAGACCCGTGCCCTTTGCCTTTCTGAGAGTTAAAGGGAACTGGTGTGGAAGTCTTACACAGTTTTGAGCTGGTGAGTGTTGGATTCAATACCTTGCTTAACAATCAGCAGTAAATCTTGTTTAGCCTCTGAATCTGGCAGAGTCTCTGCCAGACTTTAGCTTGCTCTAAAGGGTATACTCATACTTGGAAAAATGATCTTAGTAGCTAGCTATCCTCAAGCCCAGAGGAAAAAACATAGGTTTGTTTGCCCCTTGTATCAGTCTTGCGCGATTCCTTGTTAGTAGTGTACATAGTAACCTCCTCGGGTACTATGGACTTGTCATTCTCAGTGAGAAAAACAACAGCATCAGCTATAGGCTGAGTGAAATACACTGGCTTATTTTTAGGAGCAGCATGTTTCCTGTCTGCCTACTTGGGGGCAGCTGCCACAGTAGCAGGCCTATGCCAAACCACATAAGGCAAGGTCGGGGGGGGTGAATTGGACAGGAGAAATCAGACTGACCAGAATATTAGGCATGTTTAGGAACTCCAGCTGGAGGTGTCTAGCCTGATCAATGGTTGCTGGCTTGAAATCCAATGCCGAATGCACATTTCTGAACAGAACTTGGAAGGAAAGGTCTTCCTCAGGAATAGACACAGGAACTGGGTCTGAGACCTCTGGACTTAGAAAAAATGGAAATTACGTACTTACTGTTATTCTTGATCTTCTTGGATGAAGTCTCCACCACTCATTCACACTAATGGGACTACACTGGAGGTTCTAGGAACCCGTGGGAGCCAAAATCTTCAGGAGGGCTGGTGACGGGATAGGACTGTGCATGCGCAGCACCACGAAACTAGCTTGCACCGTACAGGCTATCTCGGCATCAACCCTCCAACCGCCTCAGTACCTTTTCGACCAAGGAGGTGCAGCGTAAACCAATGAAAGAAAACCTAATCCTAACTTCCAGGCATGTGAAGGCCCAGACGACCAATGTAAGAAGGGTCAATTCAACAATGTCTTCATAGCCTGAACAACAAGTAAGAGAAGACCAAAACAGAATGAGTGAGCTCAGGGGATGGTGGGCAGGCGGGCGTGTGAATGAGTGGTGGAGACTTTGTCCAAGAAGATCAAGAATTACGGTAAGTATGTAATTTCCATATATTCCTGGACTAAAAGTCTCCATCACTCATTCACACTAATGGGAGAGTACCAAGCAAAAAATCGACCCCCCTCCCCACCGAGTAGGGTGGTAGGAGACAGAGCTCACTCAGGACAGAAGCCCATAATGACTACCCTCCTGAAAAAAGTGATCTGTCTGGCATGGGCATCCTGGACATAGTGCTTTTACAAAGGTATGCACTGAGCTCCAACACACCGCCTTGCAGAAGTCTGCAACAGGTACATTACGAATCTCCACTAGGAAAGCTACAACCACTCCAGTAGAGTGGTGTGAACCCGGCCTTCCAACTTGACCTGTGCCATGGACTAGTAGTGTCGAAGACATGCTACTAACCAAGCCAAAATACATCTCGTGGCAACAGGCTGACCCAGCTGAGACATACTGGAATATACAATAGTTGCTCAGATGCATATTTCTTCATTCTGTTGATGCAGAATCGCAGAACCCTCTCAACATCCAGAGAAATGAAGGGAGCGCTCTCCTTCATTCTGGAGTTAATGAAGTAAGTAGGGAGAAGAAAAACTTGGCTAATGGTAACTGAGCCAGTGACACGATGTCTACTGGCTCAAGATAGACCAAAAATGTGCAAAGGTGTACCTTCACTGCCGAGTAATGCAGACCTGCGATTGACAGGTCCAAGAGGCACCCTAACACCTTACTTGGTAAGCAACCAAAGGGTCCAGATGGGACTTGCACACCAGATGGAGAAGGGTTTCCACTTAGCCGCGTAAGCCCTCCTGGTGGAAGGCCTATGCTCGGCTTAGAAGATGTCTGCGATGGTCTGGGAAACCTAAAACTTGCCCACTTCCATTTCCTGAGGAGCCCAGCATGGAGATGAAGGAAATGCAAGTTAGGATGGACTAAAGTCCCTGTGTCAGAGGTCCGCTCGTAGAGGGAGTCACCTTGGGGGAACTTCTGACAGACTGTTGATCAATGCCAGTCTAGGATGATGAGAATCATCCTGCCCCACCCATGCCTACAACTTGTGCAGCACCCTCTGAATTAAGGGAAGTGGAGGAAAATGTACAGGAAGCATCTTGTTTACTGCAGTGAATACATCCAGACAGGAAAACCAGGGTCTGGATTTCTGAAGCAGGATAGAGGCAGTTTTGCGTTGAGCGGGGACACAAAAAGGAGCAGGTCCAAACTGCCCCACTTGCCGAAAGTGACTGCACAAAATCTGAACGGACGCATCGTGCTAGAGGTACCACTCTCACAACCTCATGGCCTTCCTGCAGAGACGGTAGGAGGGTGCCACACACTACTTGCTGATGCAATACATCACAGCTCTGTCGTCCCTCCAAAGTAGGATCACTTCGTGGCAGAGGGCATCCTTCAGGACTTTGCTTGTAAGATAGCTCTCATCTCTAAGAAATTTATGAAAAGATGAGGTTCCTCCTGGCTCCACACCTGAGTGTGGAGGTCTTGATAGAGAGCTCCCCACAAGAGGTTTTGTCCAGGGCTGTCATTTTGTACAGAGGATTGTGGATGCGTGGTCGGAGACCACTGCTTGCTGCGGGGACGCCCTGAGACCCAGCATCCACTCGACTGAAAGGGGCCCAAATAGAGTAATTTTCCATGATGTAATGAGCCATCTGGAGATGTAATTTCTCCCATCCTCTGGAACGAAAACCGATGTCCTGAAGGTGTCGAGGAGGGCTCCTAAGAGGAGGAGCTGCTGGGAAGATGAAACTGGCACCATCCCTGAATCAGAACCCCCCCCCGGAGAGAACTGAGAAGCTGTGGCAACTTCCTCCTGTGTCTCTTGCCCAGATGGGCTAGCTAGGAGCCAAATGTCCAGGAAGAGAAGACTTGAATGTAAAGATTTTAGTGAACTCTTCCCTGAACAAGTACTTGTTTAGCCTTCCAAGGTCAACAAATGGCACATGCCACCTGTTATCTTGGAACCAGAAGCAATGGAAATAGGACCTGTGCTCTGTTCCGCTGTGGAACAACTTCTACTGCCCATTTCCCACAGACGCCCTGTATCTCAGAAGCAAGAGAGTGTGACTGAGAGGCAGACAGACTGGGCTGCCATCTGGGTGGAAGGTCTGGGGAAATCTGCAAAATTGGGTGAGTATTCCTCTCTGACAATCCTGATGACCCATATGATGGCCCATATGTCTGCTGTAATGGACTTCCACTGCCTGTAAAAATGAATTAGACACCCCTCCTACCACCGAGAGACCTCCCCCTCAGACAGCTAAGGTGGAACCTGGGCTGGATCCACAGAGGGTGGTACAGGGCACTTTGGGGCCCTGTGCCCTCTACTGGGTTGGTTCCTGATAAAGGCACCTATGCCTTTACCTTGAAAGGACTGCCTGTTATGAGAATGTCGAAGGTCCCATTCCTCTGTCCATAAAAGCTTTCAAGTGATTATTGGGCTATAAGCCCCTAGCAATGGAGCATTAGATTCCAGGAGGCTCTCAACCATTGCACTGAGTGTGTTCCACAGGGTGTACTCGTACTGAGGAACATAGGAACCCAAGACATAGAAGTCTGCTTTGGTCCACAGATGAAGACCGATATGTTATGGTGGACCCCATATCCCAGAGGAAAAAGAACTGGAAAGAAGATCTTCCATCACACTGATACAGAAGGCTTGCATTCCAGCCCATAAAATGAGTCATCCGCTGTGTCTTTGACAAAGCAGAATAAGGAGAGACTCATCCAGATCCACTTCTACCCCAGAAAAACCTCCAAAAGGCAGGTCTGGATGAGGAACATGGAAAATGCCACCACCTGGATTGGCGAAGAGTTGCTGCATCCATGGTGCCAGCGCCACAGCAGGTGCCAGACCTGGCACCATATATGGTGCAGGCACCACCCATGGCGCCAGGACCACATGGTGCCAGACACAGTGCCATACCTGGCACTGGCACCAAAAATGGTGCCAGAACCGCTGCTGGATTTAGACCTGAAGAAAGGGGGAGAAGGAAAGTGGCACCTGTGCTGGCGCCTGTAGGAAAAAGGAGAGGGGGTAGGCACGGGGAGTCTGCGTCGATGGCGTTGGCACCAGAGAGGGCACTGCGCACATCCTGGCCCAACCAACTCAGCCAAGGCCCAGTGGCTCCAAGGCCCCGGAACCGGGTCCACTGGCCAGGACAACTGGGCAGATGCCATACCCCCTGCTCTAAAACAGCAGCCCAGAGGTGAAACTGCTCACCGGAACCCCATCAAGGACAGAGACGGGATCCGGTGCCGAAAATCATGGCCTTTAAGAGAGGAGCCACAGAGGAACCCACCGGAGTCTGTTCAGGCCTACCGCTCTCCACCATCGATGATCCTCGCACAGACATACCAGAGGGTGACCTCGAGCGGTACTGATTCTTCTTCCACTGACAGAGCCGGGTCCCGGAACTGCTTCTTTTGTGCTTTGGGTGGACTGTCTTGCCCCCGAGCACTGGCTTGCATGTGATCGGACTCCCTCTGAAAAGGGTGGCGAACTGGACACAGCCCCACTGCCATCACAGCTTTCAAACGAAGTCTCCCTACCATCACCGCCACCGTCTAAGGTCGATTCCGTTGATGGCAGGCTGAGAATTTCTTCTTCATCATTTTTTTTTTTAAATAAGAAAAGAACACTAAAAATGGTAAGTTAAATGAATAATGAATGGCTATAGCTGCTGTCGTATAGACGAAGACTTGACTCCCGGCAGGCGAGCGACGTCAACATCGAAGTGCACTCGACAGCTGGAGAAAAAGGAACTGAGGTGGTTGGAGGGTCAATGTTGAGTTAGCCTATATGGCACAAGCTAGCCTCGTGGTGCCGCGCATGTGCAGTCTTATCTCGGTGCTGGCCCTCCTGAAGATTTTTGGCTCCTGCAGGGTCTTAATGCCTCCAGTGTAGTCCCATTAGTATGAATGGGTGGTGTCCAGGAAGATGAGTCATCATCCTCACCTTCTGAGATAATGAGGTCTAGATCTGACTCATCCCCCTCTACAGCCTCCTTGGAAGGTGGATAACAGAACGAATTGAGTGGCAGAGCTGACAGCACAGTGCGCGTCAACACTGGTCCTGGTCGAAGAACCAGTGCCAGGGGTGGCACTGTAAAGTACAGTTACGTAAGAACTTACTGTAACAGCAGATCTTCGAGAGAGGCTCTTGCAGTAGGTATTCACACACAGGACTGACCCGCCAGGCGTTTGGACCCCACAGAACATTTCTAGCTAGCAGTCTCTGGCGGGGAACCGCCCCACATCAGGTGACCGACGTCATGCGACGTCAGTATAAAGTGGCGGTCCCCCACACCTGCCTTCCAGTTCTTTCCCACCAAGGGCCAAAAATGGCAAGATGAGAGAGAAGAGGATACTCTCTCCCCCCCCCATGGAAATAGAGTCAAAGAAGCTTAGGAGCATGGAGGGCGGAGAGGCAATACCTACTGCAAGAGCCTCTCTTGAAGATCTACTGTTATGGTAAGTTCTTCAGTAACTGTATTATCTTACTTCAAGAGGGCTCTTGCAGTAGGTATTCACTTATAGGACTTAGTCCCAAGCAGTCTGGAACAAGGAAGAGCACTCGGGAGGAGGACAGACATCCATAGCATGGAACCTCAGGCTGAAAAATGTCTTATGAGAGGAGACCTTGTAGCACAGCCAACCTGAAGTCTGCTCTATGGCAAGAGGCAATGTCCAAACTGTAGTGTTTCGTTAAGGTATGGACAGAAGTCCAAGTTGTGGCTGCACAGATATCTGCCACTGACACATTCTTGAAACAAGCTGCGGAGGCAGCTACTCCTCTGGTGGAGTGACTTCTGATGTGACCCGGCAGGGTCTTGTTGTACTTGTCGTAACAGAAAGTGATAAACTGAGCCAACCATTTGGTTAGGCATTGCCTAGAAACAACATTGCCTTCTCTTTTGAGAGCAAAAGAAACCAAAAGCTGATAAGTTTTCCTGAGATCCTTAGTCCGAGTGGTGTAGTATCTCAGTATTCTGTGAACATCCAAAGTATACTAAGGTTCATACTAAGGTAAATGCAAGAGTGAGAAGGCGGAGGCCCATAATGCTCTTATGCTAATCCATTATATAATAGGAAAGATCATATCCACTGCCTATCAAACCATCTAAACTATTTTTAAAAATGCTTTTAGTGTCACTAATAACAACTTGAAGTGGCAATCTGTTCCATGGACCAACAACTCTAAGAGTGAAAAAATACTTTCGACTAGACCTCAAGAATGTTTTCTGACTAGTTGCAAAGAATGCCCCCTAGTATTATGATTGTAATTTTTGAATTCTAAACCTAGTTCACATAAAAGATAGGGGTCATGAACAATGTCGTATAATAACATAAGATCGCCTCGAAGATGACGTGTGGATAAGGCCATAAGTTTTAAAGTGTCTAACCTTCCCTCATATGAGACATTGTATAGCCCAGAAATTTTTTTGTAAATTTCCTCTGAACTGTTTCTAATAAAAGGCCTTCAGATTTTTTATACAGACACCAGAGCTGGGAAGCGTATTCTAAATGTGGTCTAGCATATGCTCGATACAATGGTAACAACACCTCACGCTCCCTCGATCTGATGTTACGTAAGATAGACCATACTGCTCTACTGGTTTTATTGATAATGCTGTGTATGTGTCTGTTGTAAGATAAATCATCTGAAATTATAATGCCTAAATCTCTTTCATCCGATGTTATCTCAAGTGGTAAACCATCCAATGCGTAAGGAATATGCACATTTCTTGTACCCAAATGCATTACTTTACATTTCGAGATATTCAAAGTCATGCCCCAGTTCTTAACCCACAAAGTAATATAGTTAAGATCTTTTTGGATGATGTTAGCCTGGGGGACAGAGGCACAAGGGCCACCTATTTTAACGTCTGCATATTTAGTAGTAAAAGAAGAACAACCTAAAGTAAGATCAGCAATAAATGCTTGAAAAAGACAGGGGCCCAAGACCGAGCCTTGTGGCACCACACTTGTCACTATACCCTTAGCTGATTTTTTCCCATTGATCATTACTTGCTGAGAGCGATTTTGAAGTATGCAAGAGGTACTCCCCTTGATTGGAGTGTTGCGTAAAGAACATGGGTAGCTCAATGGATTGATTCAGCGTAGATTCACCCACCACCTTAGGGAGAAACTTAGGGTTGGTACGTAGAGCCACATGTTCCTTGTGAAAAACCAAGTATGGGATTTTGCACATCAAGGCCTGGAGCTCGGAAATGTGCTGAGCAGACGTAATGGTCACTAGGAAAAGAGTCTTCCAAGAAAGGAACTTTAAATTGGCTGTTGTTGCTGGCTCAAAGGGAGGCAGAGTAAGCTTCTCCAGAATAAAATTCAAGTCTCAAGGAGGAGCAGGAATGCGGATGGGGGGTCTCAAATGGAGAACCCCTCTGAGGAAGGTCTTGGAGACTTCCAACTGAGCAAAAGTCCTGTCCTCAAAGGGAATATGGTATGCTGAAAGACCGGCCATGTGGACCTTTAAAGAGGAATGGCTGAGACCCAGATTGAACAGGGGACGCATGTGGTCCAGGACTTCATTGGCTGGGCATGAGAAAGGCTCAAAGGCTTCCGAAGTGGCCCAAATAGAGAACCATTTCCACTTCATGGCATAGGTGGACCTAGTGGAAGGCTTCCGGGCCTCCAACAAGATGTCCGCTATGAGCGGAGAAACTCAGAAACGGGCTTTTGCTATGTCTGCAGGAGCACTGCATGTAAATGAAGGGATCTGAGGCCTGGATGAACAAGGGTCCCCTGATCCTGGGTCAGCAAATGTAGCGACAGAGGAAGAGGAGGTTCCTCTGAAAACTGCTGCAGAAGAGAGAACCAAACTTGCCTGGGCCAGAAGAGAGCGAGGAGAATCATTCAAGTTCCCCTCAGCCCTGAATTTGTTTAGGACCCTTGGAATTAAGAGAATAAGAGGAAAGGCATAAACTAATCTGTCCCTCCAATTGAGAGACAGAGCGTCCAGCCAAAAAATGTCATGCCCTGGAGCGAGCAAGCAGAAGGCGAGAAGTTTTGCGTTTTGGGGAGAAGCAAAGAGGTTTATCTGAGGTGTTCCCCAATGCAGAAAGATGTCATTTACGAATTCTTGATCCAATTCCCATTCATGGGTCCTGGCTGAGGACCGACTGAGGTGATCTGCCAGTGCGTTTTCCACTCCTAGGACGTGAATTGCAGTCAAGTGAAGATGGTGCTGGGATGCCCAACTCCAGACTCTCATCGCTTCCTGGCACAGAGGGTAGGAGTGCGTTCCTCCCTGCTTGTTGAGATACCAGACTACACACATGTCTGTTTGTATGAGGAGATGACCGGGAAGGATAATAGAGTGGAGAGCCTGAAGGGCATAAAGGACTGCTCTCAGTTCTGGCACATTTTGTTCGAACTTCGACCAGCTGCCCCGAGTCCTGTGAGACCCAAGATAGGCTCCCCAGCCTTCTTCTGATGCATCTGTCATCAACGTCTGGGAGGAGCGTTCGATGTTAAAGTGAACTCCCAGGCATAGGTTCTCTTGCACCATCCACCAATGCAAGTCCCTGATCATGGGATCGGAAACTAGTACCTCTTGGTCTAGATTGTCCAGCGTTCACTGAGAGATCCTCATATGGAGCCGAGTACGCGGAAATGAAAATTACGTACCTACCGTAATTCTGGATCTTCTCTTGTATCTTCACCATTCATTACTGCTGGGTGTAAGCCAGAGGCGGGCACCCGCTATGGGAGGTTGTTTTTTTTTTGGAGAGGAGTCGGCGCCAATGGCACCGCTGTCGAGAGCGATGCACTACGTGGTGCATGAGGGGTGGCCGTAAGGAGCTGCAGACTCCTCCTCCATCTCAGTTCTGAAAGCCGGAGAGGCGAAATAAGGATGAGAAAAGGAGAGCGAGGCAAGAGAGCCGAGGGATAGGGAAAGAAAAAGATATAAACTAACAAAGGAATAAGCCAATAGAGGACAGGAAAAAGGAAGAACATTATCCTAAGGGACCGCAGGGCCTCACTCCTGGGGCGGCGCCAAAGGAGGAACAGATAAGGGAGAGAAAGAAGGAAGGAAGGAGGAGAATAAATAGAGAGAGAGGGGGATGTTGGGAGGAGGAAAAATTCTGCCAAACTGTGAGTTAACTGGCTTAAAGGCTTATATGCTCGGAACCAAATGGCAAGGGAGCAAGGATCCCATCAAACAGAGACTGGCGTAAGAAGGTTCAACCGAACCCTTTCCAGAGTTTGATACACAAAATGCAGACTTTCTACACCTCCCGCCATCCCCAACCCCTTATCAGACTGAGAGCTCATAGATTGTCAAGGCAGATAATCTGTTCCAGAGGGTGAGGACCCAACTAAGATAGGGGAAAGGACCCTACTAGCACCTTGTTTCATGTTAATACTGATGTGTGTGTGTGTGGGGGTATTTGAAGCCCTACAGAGGGCACTCCTTTGGGAAGGCGGACAAAGACAGAGTAGGAAACTCGTTCTGACTCCCCGGGAGGCAGAGGCAAAATCAAATCACCAGTTCAAGGCAACTGAAATGCTAGAACAGTTCGACTAGCACAGACTGGTGAAAACAGGACAAGATCCAGAGATGCCAGTGGGGTCCTAGACTGAAGGAACAGTGCCAAAGGAGTAGGTTTGTTAACTGGTGATTGAGCAGCATGGCCTAAGAAGGGGCCAACAGGTCACCTTCCTGGACAATCAGAAAGAGTTCCCTCAGGAGAAAGACAAATTATACTCATTCCCCTCCCTTTCCAGATTTAAGCTACCTGTTCTGAGAGAACAACGGAAGACCCAAATTTTTAGGGATTTAGGCTCTAGGGCCATGAGGAGAAGGGGAGGAGGAATGAGCAGGGTGGAGGGGACTCCCAAGAGGGAGGACCATGAGGGGAAGGTGGGTGAGATTCAGTAATGAATAGTGAAAATACAAGAGAAGATCAAGAATTATGGTAGGTACATCATTTTCATATCTTTCCTTGTCAATCTTCACCATTCATTACTGCTGGGTGAGTACCAAGCCCCTCCCGAAGGGGGACTAGAGTAACCCTGAGGAAACAAGACCCTCAGCTTCCTGCTGGTGAGAAACAGGATGACGAGACCCTGGTCTTACTAGACAGAAAGTCTAAGGCTGAGGAGAGCTAGGAGATGTCCCCTGGAGACGAGGAGATGGAGGAAACCCCTGCGGAAGCCTCCTAGCCCTGGAAGAAAAAGGCAGGTCCCTTGGAAGGTGGAGCGAATCACCCTACGCCGGGCCAGAGGTGACAACCTTGCTAGAGGAAGCCATGCCGTCCGCCTAATGCAGATCGCTGTCCCTGCAAGCCTGGAAGCCACCTCACTGGCATCATAGGATACCCTTGCTTGGCACCTTGCCAGTTCCAGGCCTATAGCGGAGAGGGCAATGGCCTGTCTAGATTGCTCTGTATCAGACACTGATGCTAGGAGTTGAGAGAGCATCGACCACAAGTGCCTGTTATAGGCAGCATGGTGTGCCTGATGTGATGCAATGCACAGCATCGCATGAGAAGAAGAGAACACTCTTCGCCCCCACTGGTCAAACTGTAGAGAATCTGAGTCCGGTGGTCGGTTGTGCACCAGGCAGCAGCACTCAGAAGGTAGTCTCTAAGAACACCAAACCTGAGGGTGGGTTGGGGAGAGAACCTAGGGACTCAGATGGAGCACAATATCTCCTCCTGCAGTCTGCTGGGGCTGGGATAGGGTCGGCTGGAGACTGCCAGGTGCGGATAGATGCCTCCTGGAAGGGAACAGGCGAGGATGGCACCACCAAATGCTGGGCACTGAATTCACAGAAGAATTCACGCATCTCCCATTCAGTACTGTCACATCTGACATAGGAGATACGGAGATCCCCAACCATCCTCAAAAGGAAGTGCTGATAATCAGTGAAATTGGCGTCAGAAGAAAGATGAGCAGAGGGTTCCTCTCCCTCTGAGGAGGGAGCCGAGGAGGATGGGGAACTCAAATGTTCAGATGACTCCTGCAGCAGAGGGGATAGGCGAAATACCTGCTCATACATGTATCTAACATATGACGGGAAGGCTGCCGCAGTGCCTCTGAACATCTCCCAGGATAACAGCCCCATAGGACTGACATGGCCTGGAAGAGAGGGAGGTGGCTGCAGCGGAATGAGAGAAGGGCACCTACGAGGAGGCAACTGTCCTCTGTCAGGGCTCTGAAATCAAGGGAACGGAGCCCGAGCTGACGGGTCTCTGAAATCAAACCAGGTCGCAAGACGGAACCCTGGGGATGCGAACCCTGGAAGAGCCCAATTGGGGAATCTCCCGTGTTGCACCTGGGCCTCCATGGGTCCAGAAGGGCAACCCACAGCGGCACCACCAGAAATGTCCCCTGAGCCCAAGAGGAAGCATTGGGGTTCGGCGCTATGGCTGCATCCCGCGCCGAGGGGTGGCAGGGGGGTGCCGACATCCCTCACCCCGACCTCTCAACCCCTCAGACTCCGAGGATGCCCTCCTCCTCCTTGACTCCAGTGATGGGGTCCATCAATCCTGAGACCTCCTGAGTGGGGCCCTCGAAGGCAGGACCTCCAATCCACCTAGAGAAGGCACAGCAGCAGCAGGGTTGGCAGCTGCCGCAGCCTCCTCTGGGAGGACAGCCCCTTCCCCGACCTCCGAAACCACCCTCTCCCATAGACTCCAGGCCACCCACAGCCTGGGAATCCTTGGAGGGAGACTGATGTGGAGACTCAGGAATGGGGGCGCTGGGCTGCCTGACACCGCGCCTCCCAAAGGACTCTGACTTCAAAGAATTGGGGTGCGAGATCGGGTCCATGTCTGAATCATCCACTTCCAGAGAAGAGTCGACCAGAAGGACCTCGATGCTGGTCACCCCAAGAGTCCACTGGGAAGTGGCGCGCTTGCGATGTCGACTGCTCCCAGCACTTCACCCACTGCTCCGAGACCTGGTCCTGACCCACCAACAGCCCCGGTTGAATCCCCAGTGCCACGTGCATGCCCGGAATCCAACACGGCGCCGCCAGTGGTGTCGACCAGATGAACGGTGTCGCCAGCAACCATGGGCCGCGACACTGGGGGAGTCTGCACCTCCGAGGAGGCGACTACCGAGGCAGTGTCTCTGACATGACCCTGAGAGGGCCTATGACATTTCTCCAACACTGAGAAAGAGGCCTCCTCTTCGGCAAGGCCTGAAGATGAGGAGGCCTCCTCCTCACCAGACCATATAAGCCCCAGAAGGGACCCAGAGGAAGGGCCTAAAGTCCTGGCCTGGGAAACCTGAGACCGATGCTGTCCTCCTAAAGTTGGTGGGGCCTTGCCAACTTTGAATGCACAGACTTCGAGAACACGGCGGTCCATCGAAAAACAGGCGTTGCATCTATTCATTGTCATGGTTAGGTCCCAGGCACCGAAGGCAGACATCATGCCGGTCCATTACGGAAAAATGATGGCCACAGGAGCACTAACGCATGGGGGCGCGGCCTGCTTTGGACTTTCACTTGGCTCCTGAACCGGACATGATGCAAAACAAGTAATAAAACAGAAAAGCTCCTGGTGCCATCGAAAGAATAAAAAGAACAGTCTTACGAGTTGTCAATGGCGTCGGGAGAGAGTGAACAGGATGAAGGTAGGCGTCAAAAAGATGACGACGGCCTAGTGGCGCAGCAATGAACTGTTTACTCACGTAGCAGATGTAACCTCGACAGTGGGAGAAACAGAACTGGGATGGAGGAGGAGTCTGCAGCATCCAACGGCTGCCCCTCGCACACCATGTAGTGCGTCGCCTGAGGGTGGCGCCATTGGCGCCCGACTTTCCAAAACAAAAACTCCTCAGTAGGGTGCCACCACTGGTTTACACTCAGCAGTAATGAATGGTGAAGACTGACAATGAAGATATGAAAATTACGTATCTACCATAATTTTGATCTTCTTGTATCTTCACCATTCATTACTGCTTGTGTTGTGTCGAGGCACGCACCCCGCCCACCTGAGAGCTTGACCAAGGCCATGCGCGAGGGGTGGCCGTTAGGTGCCGAGAGACCTCCTCCATCTCAGTTCTGGTAGCCAGAGAGGCAAAAACAAAGGGTAAGAAGAAAGGGAGGGAGGCAAGAGAGCCGAGGGACAGGAAAAAGGAAATGATATAAACTGAAAGAGAAATAAGCCGATAGAGGATAGAGGAAAAGAAGATGCCTACTCTAAGGGATCGAAGGACCTCACCCCTGGGGTGGCTCCAAAGGAGGGACAGAGAAAGGAGAGAGAGAAAAAGAAGAAAGAGGGAAAAGAGAGAAGAGGATGATGGGAGGGAGAGCGCTGCCAATTGGGAGACTGGTTTAAGGCTGATAAGCTCAGAACCAAACACAAGGGAGCAAGAAGTGTGTTTTATAAAATGAGGAAAGTTTAACTGAACCACTTGTCCAGAAGGATACAAGGCAGACTCTCTATAGCTCCCCCATCCCCAGCCCTTTAAATCCTAGTTGAGAGCTCACAGGCTGCCAAAGCAGAATCTGTTCTGAAAAAGGAGCACCCAAATAGGGAGGGAGATGAAGACCACTAACACTTTGTTCAGTGCTAACACAAATGTGAGTGGGGGGGGTAAGGGTTTAAGGTTCTACAAAAGACACCCCTTAAATAGAAAAAGAGTGGAACTCAATCAGACTCCCAGAAGGCAAGGAAAGATCACCAGCTCAGAGGTAATATAGTGTCAGGACAGCCTAATTTAGCAGAAACTGACACAAGGTGATCGAAACATGCCAGAGGGGACCTAGCAAAAGAGACTGAGTCGTTTAAGGGATGGTCTCCTTAACTGTAAATTGAATAGCGTGACTAAAAGAGCCAAAAGTTCACCCCCAGGGGAAAATCAGAAAGAGTTCCCTCAGGATAAAATAGAGCTACTCATTCCTCGAATCCCTTAGGGATAGGATCCGTCCAAGGAATGGAAAAACTAAGATTTTTATAACTTTTTTTTTTTAAAATAAAGAAAGAGGAGGAACGAACAGGGAGGAGGAGACGCCAGAGAAGGAGGCCCTTGAGGGGAAGATGGGCGGGTAACAGTAATGAATGGTGAAGATACAAGAGAAGATCAAGAATTATGGTAGGTGTGTAATTTTCATATCTTCCCTTGTCAATCTTCACCATTCATTACTGCCTGGGTGAGTGCCAAGACCCTCCCTGGGGGGGGGACAAGAGAAACACTGAGGAACAAGACCTCAGCCTCCTGTTGGTAAGAAACAGGAGGGAGAGACTTGTTAATCAGACGGAAGTTCATAAGTTGAAGAGAGCTAGAGGTGTCCCTGAGACGGAGGAAACCCTGCAGAAGCCTCCTAGCCCTGGTGGAGAAAAGATGGGTCCCCCGGAAAGCAGAGCAAATCACCCTACGCTGGGCCAGGGGTGACAACCTTGATAGACGAAGCCATGCTGTCCGTCTAATACAGATCATTGTCCCTGCAAGCCTGGAAGCCACCTCATTGGTGTCATAAGATGCCCTTGCTTGGTGTCTTGCCAGCTCCAGGCTTATAGCAGAGAGGGCAATGGCCTGTCTAGATTGCTCCATATCAGGCATTGATGCTAGAAGCTGGGATAGCATCGACTATAAGTGCCTGTTGTAGGCAGCATGGTGTGCCTGGTGAGACGCAATGCACAGCATCGCATGAGAAGAAGAGAACACTCTTCTCCCCCCACAGGTCAAACTGTAGAGAATCTGGATCCGGTGGACGGTCATGCACCAGGCGCCGGTGCCCAGAGGTAGTTTCTAGGAATGCCAAACCTGAAGGTGGATTGGGGAGAGAACCTAAAGACTCAACTGGGGCACAATACCTTCTCCTGCAATCTGCCGGGGCTGGAATAGGGACATCTGGCGACAGCCAGGAATGGATAGATGCCTCCTGGAAGGGAACAGGCCAGGACAGTAGCACCAAATGCTGGGCGCTGAATTCACTGAGGAAGTCACACATCTCCTGTTCGGTATTGTCTCGCCTAACAAAGGAGATACAAAGATCCCTCATCATCTTTGACAGGAATCGCTGATATTCAGTGAAATCAGCATCGGAGGAGAGATGAGCAGGGGTTTCCTCTCCCTCCAAGGAGGGAGATGCGGATGATGGAGAGCTCGAATGTCCAGAGGACTCCTGCAGTGGTGGGGATAAGTGAGACACCTGCTCATGCATACATCTAATGTATGAGGGGAAGGCCGCCGCAGTGCCTCTGAACGTCTCCCAGGATAACAGGCCCGTAGGAACCAACATGGCCTGGGAGGTGCTGCAGAGGAATGGGAGAGAGGCACCTACAAAGAGGCAGCTGTCCTCTGTTGAGGCTCTGAAATCCGGAAAACGGAGCCCGAGCTGGTGGGATTCCAGACAGCAAACCAAGTCGCACAACGGAACCCAGGGGATGCGAAGCCTGGAAGGATCTAGTAGGGGATCCTCCCCTGTGATGAACCTGAGGCTGCATGAGTTCAGAAGGGCAACACACAGCAATGCAACCAGAGGGGTCCCTGGGGCCACAGAGGGAAAGACGGGGTTCAGTGCTACGGCTCCTACCCACACCCCGAGGGGTGGCAGGTGAAGACCGACGCACCTCTCCTCAACCTCTCAACTCCTCGGACTCCGAGAATGCCCTCCTGTTCGACCTCAGTGACAACCCATCCCGAGCAATCACAGCAGCACCAGGAGTGGCAGCTACTGCAACCCCCTCAGGAGGATTAGCCTCTTCCTCCATCTCCACGCCATCTCCCTCTAGGGAACCAGGCCACTCCTAGCCTGGGAAGCCTCAGGAAAGGACAGCAGAGAAGACTGAGGAATGGGTGCGCTGGGCTGTCTAGCACCTCATCTCACCGGAGACCCTGACTCTGAAGAGTTAGGGTGCCAGGACGGGTCCACGTCCGAGTCATGCTCCCCCTAGGAAGAAGAGACCAGTTGGACCTCAATACTGGCCACCCCAGGGGCCTCCAGAGAAACAGCGCCACGAATGATGCCGGTGCTATCTATGGCACCAGATGGCTGCGGCACATCTGAGACACCTGAACCCGGCCCTGACACCCCAACGGCACCAGCCAGACCTATGGCACTGCCCTCGGCACCGGGACCCAACACGGCGCCGCTAGAGGAGCCAACTGTGCCCATGGCACCACGGGCGGTGCCAAGAGCCAACACAGTGCTGCAAACAGCACCAGGATCCAAGTGGTGCTGAAAGACGGTGTTGATGGTCCACCAATGCCGGGCCCAGAAGTCCTAGGCTATGACACTGGGGGAGCCTGCACCTCCGAAAAGGTGACTGCTGAGGCGGTGTCTCCACTGCGGCCCCGGGAGGGACCATGGCATTCCTCCAACACAGCGAAAGAAGCCTCCTCCTCGGCATGACCAGAAGATGAGGAGACCCCCTCCTCTCCAGAACGTATAGGCCTGGGAGGGGACCCAGAGGAAGGGTCTAGAGATCTTACCTGGGAAGCCCGAGAGCGATGCCGTTCCCCGAAAGTCGGCGGGGCCTTGCTGATCTTAAACGCGCGGACTTCAAGGACGTGATGGTCTATCGAGAAACAGGAGTCTCACGAATCCATATCATGGTTGGGTCCCAGGCAATGAAGGTAAACATCATGCCGGTTGGTTACGGAAAAATGCCGGCCACAGGAGCACCAACGCATGGGGGTACGGCACGCTTTCAATCTACGTTTGGCTTGCGAACCTGACATGATGCTGAAAACAATTAAAAAACACAGAAAAAGGCTCCCAGTGCCATAGAAATAAGGAACAGTCTTACCGGACTGAAAATGGTTCAACAGCATAGGGAGGAACTGGAGAAGGAGTTACAGTAAGGCCTATGACGCAGGTTCAATAAATCTTGCACACACGGTAGCAGGTGCAGCCTTGATGGCGAGAGAAACAGAACTGAGATGGAGGAGGAGTCTGTGGCACCTAACGGCCACCCAGTGCATCACTCTCGAGGGCGGTGCCGTTGGAGCGACTCCAAAAAAATCTCCCGTGGCGGGTGCGCGCCTCCGGCACAACCCAAGCAGTAATGAATGGTGAAGACTGACAAGGGAAGATCTGTTGGAATGGCAGCCACTATTAGCCCGAGAAGGCAAAGGACTGACCTGGCGCCAACCCTCTTGCGACCGGACAGAAGACGGGCCTGAGTCTGGAGGGTGTCCACCCTGTCTGGAGGCAAAAAGGGTTTTGTCGATGGTCGTGTCCAGAATTGCCCCTATAAACTGGAAGCGTTGGCAAGGGACAAAATAGGACTTCGCCTGGTTGATGGTGATACCCAGGCTGATGAAAACCTGCAGGGTAAGGGAAAGAGAGTGCAGGGGTTCCTCCCTGCATGGGGCCACCAGGAGCCAATCGTCCAGGTATGGGGAAAAACAGGTTAACTCACCTGTAACAGTAATTTTAGGAGTGGTATATGTTGTTCATCCACACTGTTTGGCATGTCCCTTTCTCCTTTAAATCTTGCTGGAAGTCTTCAAGCTGGCTCCTCCCACCCACCCGGGTGGTATATACCTCGGCTCCGCCCCACGACGCCAGATCTTAGCCCACTGGAAGCCAGGTTGTGTGCGTCCACAGCCGGGGAGGTCGGGTGGGTCCGTGTGGATGAACAACATACACCACTCCTAGAAAGTACAGTTACGTAAGAACTTACTGTAACAGTAGATCTTCGAGAGAGACTCTTGTAGTAGGTAATTACATATAGGACTGATGCCGGCAGGACCCCACGGAAAAATTTCTAGCTAGCAGTCCCTGGCGAGGAACCGCGCCCACGTCAGGTGACCGGCATCAGGAGACGGTATAAAGGGGCAGTCCCGGACGCTCGCCTTCCAGTTCTTTCCCGCCACAGGCCAAAAGAGGCCGGATGACAGAGAAGTGGATATTTCCCTCAATGGAAAAGGAGCTGAAAAAGCCTAGGGGGATGGAGGGTGGGAAGGTATTACCTACTGCAAGAGCCTCTCTCGAAGATCTACTGTTACGGTAAGTTCTTATGTAACTGTACTATCTTACTTTTGAGGGCTCTGCAGGTGGTAATTACATATAGGACTGAATCCCAAGCAGTCTGGATCAAAGAGAGGCACCAGGAGGAGGAAAACTACTCCAAAAGGTAGTTCTGGTTGTGCAAGCCTCAAGATAGGAGGCCTTGCAAAACAGCCAGCCCGAAGCCTGCTCTACGGCGAGAGGCAACATCCAAACTGTAGTGTTTCGTAAAGGTATGGATGGAAGTCCAGGTGGCGGCAGCGCAGATGTCTGCCGCAGACACATTCTTGAAACAAGCTGCTGAGGCAGCTACTCCTCTTGTGGAGTGGCCTCTGACTTGACCCGGGAGGGTCTTGTTGTATTTGTCATAACAGAAAGTGATGCAATGAGCCAACCACTTAGACAGGCATTGCTTGGAAACCACATTGCCTTCTCTTTTGTGAGCAAAAGAGACGAACAACTGATCAGTCTTTCTGAGATCCTTCGTCCTGTTGGTGTAGTATCTCAGAATCCGGTGAACATCCATAGTATGGAGTAAATACTATCCCTGATTAGAGTACTGCGTAAAAAAAGCAGGTAACTCTATGGACTGATTTACAGTAGACTCAGCTACTACTTTAGGGAGAAACTTAGGATTCGTGCGAAGAGCAACTCGTTCCTTGTGAAAAATCAAGTACAGGATTTTACGCATCAGGGCCTGGAGCTCGGAGATTCTTCGAGCCAAAGTAATGGCCACCAAGAAGAGCGTCTTCCATGAAAGGAACTTCAGATCTGCAGGAGCTGCAGGTTCGAAGGGAGAAAGAGTAAGTTTCTCGAGAACAAAGTTCCAAGTCCCAAGGGGGAACAGGAGTACGGATGGGGGGCCTCAGATGGAGGACCCCTATAAGAAAGGTCTTGGAGACCTCCAGTTGAGCAAAGGCCTTGTCTGCGAAGGGAACATGATAGGCCAAAATGGCCACCATGTGCTCCTTCAGAGAGGAATGGCTGAGACCCAGGTCAAACAGATGACGTAGATACTCCAGCAGAAGCCCCGCTGAACAGGAGAAAGGTTCCATGTTCTTGGAAGTGGCCCAAATAGTGAATCTTTTCCACTTCATGGCATAAGTGGATCTGGTGGAGGGTTTTCTGGCCTCCACTAAAATCTCCGCCACTTTGGGAGACACTCCAAAACGGGATTGGGCTAGGTCTGCAGGAGCCATGCATGCAGTTGAAGGGATTTGAGGCCTGGATGGACCAGGGTCCCCTGATCCTGGGTCAACAAGCCTCGAGATAGAGGAAGAGGAAGAGGAGGATCCTCTGAATATTGTTGTAGAAGAGAGAACCAGATTTGCCTGGGCCAGAAAGGAGTGATCAGAATCATTCTCGCTCCTTCTGAAGCTAGTTTCTGCAAGACTCGTGGGATAAGCACTGCCTATGTACCCATGTAACTTAGCAATTTAATGTAATGTAACTCCAGGTCGCATCTGGAAATGAGTGAATTCCCACTCAGTATGCTTATCTGGTTAGTCTCTTTAATAAATAAATAAGTGGAATTGGGGGAAAGGCATAGACGAATCTGTCCTTCCAGTCTAGAGACAGAGCGTTGCTCCAAAAAGCACCTCGCCCTGGAGCAAGCGAGCAGAAGATGGGAAGTTTGCATTTAGGGGATGCGAACAGGTCGACCTGTGGTGTTCCCCAAAGTTGGAAGATATTGTCTCGACCCCTGGTCCAGTTTCCACTCATGAGTCAGAGCAGAAGAGCGACTTAGCTTGTCTGCCAGGGTGTTGTCGACTCCCGGAACGTGAATTGCCGTGAGGTGAAGGTCGTGAAGGTCGTGTTGTATTGCCCAATCCCAAACCCTCATTGCCTCCCTGCATAGAGGGTAGGACAGAGTCCTTCCCTGCTTGTAGATGTACCACACCACGCACATGTTGTCCATCTGGACGGCTAGGTGGCCGGGAAGGATGTATTGGTGAAGGGCTTGGAGAGCGTACAACACTGCCCGAAGCTCGAGCACACTGATGTGGAGAGCTTGTTCTAGCTTGGACCAGGAGCCCTGGGTCCGATGAGGGCCTAGATGGGCTCCCCAACCTTCGCCTGAGGCATCTGTGGTTAGAGTCTGGGAGGGGGGAGGATGAAAGAAAGGAACTCCCTGAAACAGGTTCTCTTGAACCAGCCACCATTGCAAGTCTCGTATCATCGGCGAGGAGATCAGAACTGAGTGATCTAGGTCATCCACTAGCTGATCCCACTGAGAGCATAGAGTCCACTGAGAGTTCCTCGAGGAGTCGAGTGCAGGTACCGCGGATAGCAGCCGCCATGAGCCTGAGAAGGCGGCACCACTTCACAGAGACCATCCCTGTGGTCGGACAACAGACTTATTTGTGTCTGAAGGGTGGCCGCCTGTCCGAGGCAGGAGGGCTTGCCCATGGTCGATCGAGGATCGCCCTAATAAACTGTAGCCTCTGGGATGGGTCCAGATGAGACTTGGAATGGTTGATGGTAATACCCAGGCAGGCAAAAACCTGCTGGGTAAGGGAGAGGAAACGCAGGAGTTCCTCCCTGGATGAGGCCACCAGGAGCCAGTTGTCCAGGTACGGGAAAACCTGCACTCCCTTGGTATGCAGGTGGGCCGCTACCACTGCCAGGCATTTGGTAAATACTCGAGGGGATGAGGATAGACCAAACGGTAGCACCTTGAACTGGTAGTGGTCCCCCTGGAATGCAAAACAAAGGTATTTGCGATGAGATGGGCGAATGGGAATGTGCAGATAAGCATCCTGCATATCCAGAGCACAAAGCCATTGACCCGGCTGGAGGAGGGCAGAAGGCTCTGCAAAGAGAGCATCCTGAACCTTTTGTACTCTACGTAAAGATTCAGGGAACTGAGATCCAAAATTGGTCTGAGATCTCCTGTCTTCTTTAGGACCAGGAAGAAATGGGAATAGTAACCCGTCCCTTGTAGATGAAGGAGGACAGGCTCTATCGCTTGCTTCAGCAGAAGAGCCGAGATTTCTCCTGGACCAAGAGAAGATGTTTCCGTGAATACGACGACTTCAGAGGGGGGTGACAGGGTGGTTTCTCAAGTAACTCTATGGAGTGTCCTTCTGCTATGAGCTGGAGCACCCAAGAATCTGTGGTTATCCTCTCCCATCCCGGAAGGTGGAGGGAAAACCTCCCTCCTACCGGTTCCTCTGGGGAGTCCGGAGGCAGTGGGAGAGGAAAGGAATCAGATGGTGTGGGGCAGCACTGCAGCTGAAGCACCCGCTGCTTTTTGGGTGGGGGTTGGCAGTGCGGGGCCCGGCGTTGTGGACCGCCTTCCTGGGGTTTCACCTTTGGTCATGATTCTGTTCAGAAAGGACGCGCTACTGATGAAGACAGTACATGGAATCAACTGACTTCAGAGCTTCCTTCTCTTGCAAATCGGTGATGATGTCCTTGACATCACCCCCAAAAACACCGACTCGGAAGGGTGCTTTCTGGATAGAGATTGCACCTTGGGACCAAACCTGACACGCGAACCAAGCATGATGCCGTAGGCCTACGGCGAAAGCTGAGCTCCGCCCAGCAGTGTCCACTGCATCGTATGATGCACGTAGCATGTGTCGACTGGCTGAATGAGCAGAGCGGACGAGATCAGCCAACTCCTGCTTGACTTGGGAGTCAGGCAAGGAGTCCAGTTTGGCTTCCACCTGAGTCAGGATGGCCTTCTGGTAGTCCTCCATGTGGCTGATGTAGTTCAGGGCCCTGATCCCCAGTGTGAAGGAAGCGTAAATCTTTCTCCCATACTGGTCCAGAAGGCGTGATTCCTTATCAGGAGGTGACGAACTGAGATGTTTAGGGTTCGCCGACCGGCCGTGAGTGGCGCTAATCACGACCGAGTAGGCATGATGGTGAGAATCCAGGAAATCAACACTCTCTGGAGCCTGATATAGCCGGTTCGACTTCCTAGGAAGTGGGGCTAAGGCCGACGGCTGTTTCCATATTGTGGTAACAAGGTTGGCGTGAGGCTCTATACAAGGTGGCACCAAGGTAGGAGCTGTCACGGGCAGATCCAGATGTTCAGTGAGTTTCAGACGCTGAGGATCTGGTTCCAGGGAGTGCCACTGATGAACCTCCTGGATTTTCCTAAGCAACTCCGTAAAAGAAGGATCCTCCGGAGGAGACTTCGGAGGAGTCCTTGGCCTGGGTTTCGATGGAGAGCAAGGTTGTCGTCTCTCTCGGAGCAGCCGTCGGTAGAGTCCGAGGAGTCCAAGGGTGAAGAGGAGGATGAAGAGAAAGACTCCCTTTCCTGACACGGGGGAGGAACGGGCCCCTTGGGAAACCCCCGGGGAAGCGTGTCCTGCCCCTCTCTGGACCCAAACGGAAGAACCCTGGAGTCCGGAGGTGGGAGGAAGTGTGCCACCGGACGATGAGGGGAACCTGGGATGGCACCATCACGGAGAGGCGTGCTCGACCTCTTTGGTGAGCTGAGCCTGGCCTCAGCCCACCAGGAGGCCAGAGTCTCCTGCAGGTCCACTGGCAGCCTGCGAGAGTGGTGGGGAGGAGGAGGTGGGGGATAAGGATACGGGTTATAACCGTATGGAGTGTATCCAAAACCCGGCTGCGGGTAGCCCGGCATCGGGTACTGTGGTGCCGGATACTGCGGTCCCGGGTACACCGGCGTCGAATAGGACAGAGGATACCCGGGAGCCGAGGGGCCTGCCGGAGCAGACGGCCCGGCCGGAGGCCTCATGGGCAGGTCCATAATGGAGAGCCCGGAGGGGTGGAGGGCCCGATGGGAGCGGAATGTCTCCCGGAGTCGGTAAGGCCGACGTCAGGGCCGACGGCGCAGGCCCTGGCACCTGAGGTACCGACGTCGGAGGGGCCGGCGTTGGGGCCAGCATCCGGGGAGCCGACGTCAGGTCCGGTGCTCCAGGTGGAGGAAGGACTGACGGAGGCAAAAGATCCCCAGCTTCACTCAGAAATGGAGGGGAAAAGTCCCTGGGGTCGGGTTGGGGAGACTCTGGTTCCCCAGACGGCAGTGAAGGCTCCGGGGAACCGGGTATGATGGACATGGGGGGGTCCGTCGTCGGTTCCATCGCTGGCTGGACATCGGACGAGCTGACGTGAGGCTTAGTGGCGAGCTCTCCGTGGGCGCCAGAGGAGCCAACGTCCGACTTACGAGAGCCATCACCGGGAGGCAGGCCGAGTAGAGTGATTGGCCTGGTCTGGTGGAGAGGCCACGCGTTGCCCCGGAGGGTCGGACGTCTTACCGGTCCTCTCCGGGCGGACGTCAGAGGAGCCGACGCCCGGCTTACCGGAGTCGCCCACAGTGGTAGGCCACGAGCCTGCGGCCGAACCAGGGGCGGAGGCCTCCAACTGCCCGGAGGTGCCCGCAAGGCCCGAGCGCAAGCCAGATGGGCGGGCGGCGCCCCTCGGAAACCTCCAAGGCGGCCGTCGGGAGGCGATCCTCGGAGGAGTTACCTGTGTCCCAGCGACTCCCGAGGAGACGCAGGAGAAGCCCTGTCCCGTGCCTCCTTCTCCTTTCTTCTTCCAATGGCCTGGAAGTGGATGCCTGCCTCAGTTTTTGAGCTCCTTCTCCATAGAACTAATTTTCTTCTTTAGAATATGGGCTTCCAGGGATTGCTGCCGCCTTTCCCGGGTAGCCATGTTGAAACTGAGGCAGTGCTGGCACTTCTCGACCGGGTGATCGGGGCCTAGGCAGAACAGGCACAGGGAGTGGCCGTCCTTGTGTGGTAGTCGGGCGCCACATGAATTGCACTTATTCTTGTGCTCAGAGGGTGTAGGGGATGACATACACCGACGCTTAGTACTGCCATTAGTCAAAAAAATAATGATTTTTCGGTAAAACTGACGAAGGTAGGGCTGGACGAAACCCGAGTTTTCCACGAGGCACTGCACAAGCTAACGCTGACTGCCCGCTATACCAGCGCCTCCTGATGCCGTCACCTGATGTGGGGGCGGTCCCTCTCCAGGACTGCGTTAGCAAGAAATTTTTCCGGGTCCTAAGCGCTTTGTCAAGCCAGCCTCTATATGTAATTACCTACTGCAAGAGCCGCTCAAGTAAGATCTACTGTTACATGAGTAATCCGTTTTCTAGGATCGTGCATGTGTTTTTCATCCACACTGTTTGGCAGAGTCCTAGCAGTTCTCCGGGAGGAGGGAAGCAAGGTGCACACCCCCTACTTAGGGAACAGAGATTGGAGAACCGAGGCCCCAAAACCAGCATCACGGCGTGACTCAAGGTCGATGTGATAGTAGGTGATGAAGGTGTCTGCTGACTTCCAGGTAGTAGCCCGGCAGATTTCCTGGATAGGGATGTCCCTGGAAGCAGCCACCGATGCAGCGGTATGGTGGGTAGAATGAGCTCTTATCCCTCTGGGAGGCTCCTTGCCCGCCAAATCATAGCACAGACCTATGCATGATGTAATCCATCATGCTATGGTCTGTTTGGTTGCAGGTATGCCAGAAGCGGCTTCAGCGTAGGTGACAAACAGCTGGTGAACCTCTCCAAGAATTTACGCCATCCTCTCCTTATAATAGGAGAGAGCGCACATCTCAGGTCCAAGGTATGGAGCCTGTACTTGGCCTCCGAGGTGTAATTAGGGTAGTACACCAGCAGAGTCAATACTTGGTTAAGGTGAAACTCTGACACCACCGTCGGAAGGAGTTTCGGGTGGGGGCACAGGACAACTTTGTCCCTGTGGAAGACCAGATAAGGAGAGTCCACCGAAAGTGCCTGGAGCTTCCCTGTCCTTCTGGCAGACATGATAGCCACCAGGATGGCCATCTTCCACAAGTGTGACAGCTCACATTTGTGCATTGGTTCGAATGGCTTGCCCATGAGCTTTGCCAATACCAGCAGTTGATCCCACGAAGGTGGAGGTTCATGCACTGGAGGGGATACGTGATCCAGGCCTTTGAAAAAGCATCTGACCACAGTCTCCTGCGCCAATGTTGGCTGACTGGCCCACGCCCGGTAAGCAGAAATGGCTTCCAGGTGCACCCTAAGGGTCGATGACCGGAGACCCCCTTTGGAGAGAGACCAAAGTAGTCGAGAATGTTAGCCTCAGAACAGGATAAGGGGTCCAGACCCTTACCCTGACACCGAATGGAAATCCTTTTCCATTTGAAGGCATAACATTTCCTGGTCGATTCCTTTCAAGATGCCTCCACCACAGTGTAGACATCTTCGGAAAGACCCAAAGCCTGAAACTCTAGCCGCTCAGGAACCAGGCTGTGAGGTGCAGAGATTGAAGGTCCAGATGGAAGACCTTCCCCCGGTTCAGAAATATCCAGGTCCGGGTGTGTACAATGCCGCTCCTGGGGCCTGCAGCTGAGGCTGAGGAGATCTGGATACCAGAACTGGTGTGGCCAGTCTGGGGCTACCAGAATCACCTTCGCCTTGTCCCTCCTAATCTTGAGTAACACCTTGTGGATCAAGGGAAATGGAGGGAAGGCGTAGAGGAGGCCTGGGGTCCATGGCCTTGAGAAGGCATCCACCTGCAGCAAGCCCTGCTGGGGGTGGGGTGGGCATGATACAGCCTCAGCTTGGTGTTTTCCTTGGAGGCAAACATGTCCACCATCGGTATGCCCAATGGGAGAACAGGCTGTAAGTTACCTCTGGATGGAGAGACCACCCATGGGATGTCTGGCCTATACGGCTGAGAGCATCCGCCAGCTGGTTTGAGGCTCCTGCTACATGGATGGCTAGGAGATCTGCCTCCAACCAGCTTACGAGGGTCCAGATGCGAAGCGCCTCCTTGCACAGCAGATGGGAGTGCATGCCACCCTGTTTGTTGAGGTAGTACATGGTCGTGGTATTGTCCATCTGGACTTGAACCCCATGACCCTGGAGCTGAGGACCGAAAGCTGACAGTGCCAGTCTGACTGCTCTGGGCTTCAACAGGTTGATGTGGCATCGGGACTCCTCGGGGGGACCAGAACCCATGGGTCCTGTTGTCTCCCATGTGGGCTTCCCAGCCCATGAGAGGCGCATCGTTCATAAGGACGACTGTCGGCTCAGGGCGAACAAATGGGATCCCTTCTTGCAACCGGTCTGGGGCGGTCCACCATTGGAAAGCATCCCACATCTTCTGGGTTACAGTGATCACTGGTCAAAATGACCGTGGCACTGAGTCCACTAGGCGGCCAGCTCCCCATTAGGTGGGCCACGTGCAACCGGGCCCAATGGACCACTGAGGTGCACGCTGCCATGTAACCCAGAAGGTGCAGAAAGTCCCGGGCAGGGAACAAGTGCCCAACCAGAAATGATTGGGCAAAGGACGAGAGAACCTCCGCCTTGTCCGCCGGGAGCCAGGCTCTGGCTTGACAAGAGTCAAGCTCTGCCCCCGATGAAGCCCATCACCTGGGAAGGCACGAGTTCTGACTTGGCCTCATTGATAAGGAGGCAGAGTTGGGAGTAGGTCTGGAGGGCCAAATCCCTGGACCGCTCCACTTCCTGTTGGGTGGAACCTGCCAGAAGCCAATCGTCGAGGTAGGGGTAAATTCCGACTCCCCGACGCCAGAGATGGGCCGCCACTACTGCAATGCATTTGGTGAAGACCCAAGGGGCCAATGACAGGCACTGAGCTCCATGTAGCCACACTGCAAATATCTGCAATGGGCACGTTGTGGATTTCGGCCAGAGATGCCACAACTGCTCTAGTAGAGTGAGCGTACATTCTGCCTTCTAGCTTAACCTGTGCCATAGAATAGCAGTGGTGGAGGCATGCTACCAGCCACGCTGAAATACACCTAATAGCAACAGGTTAACCCAGCCAGGTCTCGCTGAAGGAAACAAACAGTTTTTGAGCCTTGCAAATTTCTTTTGTTCTATCCAGATAGAATCGCAGTGCTCTCTTAACATCCAAAGAATGAAGGGTACGTTCCCCTTTGTTCTGAAAGTTAGTAAAGTAGGTAGGACTAAAGGTTGATTTAGATGAAATTCTGAGACAACCTTAGAAAGAATCTTAGGGTGAGTCCTAAGAACTACTTTGTCCTTGTGAAATACAGAGTACGGGGGTCTGTGACCAGAGCGTGTATTTCAGAAACTCTATGGGCAGAAGTGATGGCCACCAGGAAGGCCGTTTTCCAAGTGAGGAACTTCAACTCGCAGGTAGCTAGAGGCTCGAAAGATTTCCGAGTGAGCATGTCTAGCACAAAGTTAATGTCCCAGGCTGTAAATGGATGTCTGATAGGAGGTCTGGTATGCAGAATACCCTTAAGAAGCCTCTTAACTACAGGTAACTGAGCCAGAGACATGGAATGTACTGGCTCATGATAAGCTGAAATGGCACAGAGATGAACTTTGACTGTAGAGTACTGCAGACCTGAATTTAAGAGGTCTAAAAGGTACTCCAAGACTTTATTTGGTGGGCAGAAAAAGGGTTCGAAGAGGATTTTGAACACCAGAGAGAGAAATGCTTCCATTTGGCTGTGTAGGTCTTTCTAGTGGCTGGTTTACACGAAGCTAAGAGAATATCTGAAATCCTACGGGGAAACACTGAACCTATTCACCTCTATCTCTTCAGGAGCCAAAGGTGACGCGCCTTCAGATTGGGATGGACCACGCGCCCCTGGGTCAGAAGGTTTGTCTGAAGGGGAAGTGCCTTCGGGAGGGTTGCCGACAGACTGTTGAGCAGCAGGAACCATATCTGTTGAGCAGAGAAGGGAGCACTGAGAATCATTCTGTCTCCCTGAGACTCGAATTTGAGAAGCACCTTCTGAATTAGAGGAAGAGGAGAAATGGTGTATAGAAAGCGTTTTGTCCACTGCAGCCTGAACACATCCTGATAGAAAATGCCAGGTCCTGGATTTCTGGAGCAGAAGAGAGGCAGTTTTGCATTGAGTGGGGATGCAAAAAGGTCCAGGTCTGGAGTTCCCCACTCTTTGAAGAGTGACTGAGCAACGGTTGAGTTGAGAGACCACTCGTGAGGATCTGTCTCCGTTCTGCTGAGACAGTCTCTGCCTGTTCATTCTGCATGCCTGGTAGGTGAACCACGTGGATTAGAGCCTTGTGCTTCAGGCACCATTCCCACACTCTCATAGCGTCCTTGCATAATGGGTAAGTGTGTGCACCGCCCTGTTTGTTGATGTAATACATCACTGCTTTGTTGTCCGTTTGAAGGAGAATGTTCTTGTGACAGAGTATGTCCTTCAAGGCCTGGACTGCATAGAGGATGGCTCTCATTTCCAGGATGTTTATATGAAGCCGGGACTCGTCCTGAGTCCACCTACCTTGGGTGTGGAGATTCTGGCACTAAGCTCCCTGCCCCATCAGGGACGCTTCGGTGGTAATGAAGATCTGATGATCCAGAGGAGCAAATGATACCATTGCAGAAGGTTGTTCTCCTGCGACCACCAGGTGAGCAACCTCTTTAGAGGTTCTGTCACCTTGATGGGAAAGGACTGAGGGTGAGTGGTTGGGGACCACTGAGTACTGAGCATCCACTGAGAGGTTCTCATGTGGAGATGAGCTAGAGGTACAGTGAACACCGAGGATGCCATGAGACCCAGCATCCGTTGCATCGAGATAGCATGAACCGAGCTGTTTTTTCTGATGTACCGGGCCATCTGTAGGATATCGCTCCTTCTGTCCTCTGGAAAAAAGCTTTCGCAGAGGAGGTATCCAGAAGAGTTCCTATGAAAAGGAGTTTCTGGGAGGGCTGCAACTGTGATTTGTTGCGAGTTAGCAGGACTCCCATGGACACGAGGAAGTCTGAAGCTTTGGCTACGGCATCCAGACTTCCCTGCCTGGAAGGGCTTGCTAGAAGCCAGTCTTCCAGATATGGAAACACTTGAATTCTGATTTTCCTGAGATGCGCTGCGAGAATTGCACAACACTTTGTAAAAACTTGTGGCGCTGAGGATAGCCCAAAGGGCAGGACTGTGAACTGATAATGTTGACCCAACGCCACAAACCTCAGGTATTTGTGGTGCTTTGGGTGTATAAGAATGTGTTGGTAGGCATCCTGCATGTCCAGGAAGGCTAGCCAATCGTGTTGATGAATCAAAGGTAGAAGGGTACCTAGAGATATCATCTTGAACATTTCCTTGTGAAGGAATTTAACTTTCTGAGATCCAGAATGGGGCGCATGCCTCCAGTTTTCTTCGGAACTAGAAAGTAATGGGAGTAGAAACCTGTGTTTCATTGGTCCGGCAGGACTACTTCTACTGTCCTGTTGTTTAGAAGGCCTTGCACCTTGGAAGCAAGAAGGTCTGACTGTACTGCAGACAGCCTGGGCTGTCGTTTGATGGGATGATGCGGGGGTTCTGAAAGATCGAGTGAATACCCCTCGTGGATTATCCAGAGGACCCATTTGTCTGATGTTATAGACTTCCACTGGTCATAGAAATGAGTCAGATGTCCTCCCCTGCTGAGGAAGAGTCCCCCTCAGGCGGTTGAGGTGGGACCTGGGCCGAGAACTCAGAAGGTGGCACTGGGCGCTTTGGGGCCTTGTGCCTTCTGCTGCATGCTGCATTTTCTTTTGTGGCTGCGGGGTGTGGCTTCTGTTAAAGCCCCTCCCGCCTTTGCCCCAAAAGGACTGACGGTTGTGAAATTGACGCTTATTGGCAACCCCCCCCCGGGAGAGGGTGTGCGGGTCGAGCTATCTTAATGGCTGACCTAGTCTTCTGTGTGGCTTCCAGGCTTGTTCCACCAGGGGTCCGAACAGATACATACTGTCGAATGGTAAAGCCATGACCTGCTGCTGGGCATCATTCGTGAAGCTCGAAGTACGTAGCCAGGAGTGGCAACGGGTACAAATGCCTGCCGCCGCTGCTCAAGAAGCAGTATCAAAGCATCCATTGCAGCTTTAACCTGTTGGTTATTGGACTTGATGCCCCTGGTTATGGTGTGAAGTAGCTCTGAATTAGTTTCCGACTCAGGCAGAGCTTCTACCATTTGCTTGAGTGATTGCCAAAGGACATACTCATATTGAGAAAAATAGCCCTGGTAGCTGGCAATACACATTCCCAGGGTGGAAGCAGCAGAGACTCTTTTACCTAAGGTGTCTATATTACAAGATTCTTTATTGATAGGCCGGGCTGAGGATGTCTGAGGGAGGACGACCTTGTCATTCTCTGCTAAGACTACAATGGGTTCAGCAAAAGCTTGTGAGGCCAATATGGGTTGATCTTTGGGAGCAGCGTATTCCTATCTATGGACTTAGCCACAGAAGGGATGAGAGCAGGATTGTTCCATACTATCTGAGAAAGGATCTCAAAGATGGTTGTGCGGAGGAGTTTAAATTCATAGGGATCTCCTGGACATGTAGGTATTGGAGTCTTAAAAGCTTCCTAGAATCGATTTCTGTAGTCTGGAGAGAAAGAGTGGAATTTAAATTTTTCAGCAGAGACTTAAAGGAAAGGTCGTCGACCACAGGCTCTGCAGCAGGATTAATCCCTGCTCTTTCAACATCATCACCAAGATGAAGATCTGGGTCAGGCTCAAAATCACCTCCTGACAGTCCAGGGGGGACTGTATGGACAGGAAAGGAGTGAAAATCAGAATGGAAATTAGAAGAGGAAAGAATCGGAGTCGAAAAGGCCTGGAGGCTGGACAGCGCCACACCAAGCATCGGCGCTGAAGAAGAACATGGTGCAGAACCCAAGGAAGTTGGCGCCATTGAAAACAGCCCAGTACATGGTGCTGACAAAGGCCACAGTGCCGACAGAGCCCCTGGTGCTGTGGACGGCGCCCGACCAAGAACCCCTGAGCGCCATGAATGACTGACAGAGCCCTCGGTGCCACGGACAGCACCAACAGAGCCCTTGGCACCATGGACAGCACTGACAAAGCCCTCAGTGCCGCTGATGGCTCCGAGAGAGTCCAAAGGTTCTGAAAACTGTGATTTGAAGGAAAAGAAGGAAAACTGAAAGGAGATAAGAGGCATCGGTTTGGACCCCTGCACCGCAGCCATGTGAGGGGGGGGAAAACACCTGAGCACGCAGGCGATGGCACCGAACAAGGCACCGCATGACTAGGAAGGTCCAACCACCCTACCTGGTCTCTTGAGTGGCCAAAGGCTGCGGAGAGACTGGGCCAGGCAGCTGGACCAATCTCCAAGCCCATTGCTCCATAACAGCAGCCCACTGGTGAAACTGCTCATCGGAGGCCCATCCAATAGGTGGAGACAGGCTCAGATGTCGAAGAGGTGGGCCACCAGAGCCAGAAACCAGTGACTCCAAGAGGGAGGAGACGCGTGCTAGCCCGATGACTGACCATCGATGCACAGACATACCAGAAGGTGACCTCGAGTAATGCTTTCTTTTGACTTTGCGTCAAGAACTTGAGACCGAATGGTGCCATGAACAGGACCGTTTCCTTTTATGCTTTCAGGGGACCACCCTTACGCCTGAGCATTGGACTGTCCGTTGTCAGACCCACCTCCGGGAGGGCGGTGGACCAGACCCGCCCGGCTGACTGGAACAGCTTTCATACAAAGTCTCCTACTGTCACCTGACCGCTCATGATGACTCTGTCAATGGAGGGTGAAGACTTCTTTATTAATCAAGAAATTTAAATTAAAATCTACTTGGTACTTTCAAAGATAATTTACAAAACAATAAACTGAAAACTATGCTGCTAGCTTGAAGTTTGACTCCAGCGAGGAGAGCGGCGCCAGTGAAGCGCACTTGACGGTGGGAAAAAAAGAACTGAGGCAGTTGAAGGGTCGACGCCGAGGTAGTCTTTACTGCACAAGCCATAGCTTGCGTGTCGCTTCATCATGGCTCCATCTCTGGCGCCGACCCTCTTGAAAAGTTTTCTCCCACTGGGTTCTAGCACCTCCTGCGTAGATCTCATTAGTGTGAATGAGTAGTGGAGACTTTGTGTCCAGGAAGATCCACATGTTTCGCTCCAAGGATGGTATGATCTGGGGCAGGGTGACCATCCGAAAGGTGCGTGACCTGAGAACTGATTCAAGTAATGGAGATCTAGAATGGGCGCAAGTCCTCCGTCCGCTTGGGCACCAGGAAGTACCTTGAGGGGCGGCAGCATCTTTAGGTCTCTTGGCGACTGGTGGGAGGAGGATTAGAATCCCTGAGGTCGGCAGAGGAATGCAGGGACCTCAGAAGGCAAAGCAATGCACTGCGGGGGAACCTGGGGCATGGGACTGATCTTTAGGGTCCGTGTAGGCTCCTTGGCTGGGCGGCATCTGTGGGCCGATCGCCGCTTATCGGGTCAATCCAGGCGAAGGGCCGGAGGAGCTGACGTCCAACTGATCGGATCCCTTGTCAGAGGGAGGTTGTACTGGAGATACGGCCTTGTCAGGGGAAAGTTTGGCTGGGCACCCCTCCGCAAAAGGACAAACGGCTTGGCAGCTTTGTCTGGGTGGAAGTTGGTGGTACCGGCGTCTGACTTACTGGACCCGCTCAAACCCGAGGACTGCGTGGTGGAAGCAGCCCTCCCGGGAGTGGAGGTCTCCTTTTCCCCGGAGGCTCATGAAGGGCCCAAGCATGAGCCAGGCAGGGAGGCGGCCTTCTTGGACACCACCAAGGCGGCCATTGTGAGCGATCCCACGAAGGGTTAAGTGCAGCAACTCCAGCTGGAGCAGCGGCAGACGTGAAGAAGTTTCCTACGTGGATGCTTGTCACTTTTTTCTTGTGACCTTCGGGAAAGTGGACACCTGCCTTAATTTCTTTAGCTCCTTCTCCATGGATGCCATTCTTTTCTTGAGGTACAGGCTTCAGGGACTGCTGCCTTCTTTTCCGGGTAGCGGAGTTACATTTTTGGCAGTGTTGGCACTTCTCCATGGGGTGGTCTGGGCCCAGTCAGAAGAGGCACAAGGAATGGCCGTCCTTGTGTGGCAGTTGAGAGCCACTCGAGTCACACTTATTTTTATGTGATTCGGAGGGCATCGCGGATGACATACACAGTGAATTGATAGTTAAAATCGAGAAATAGAGAAAAAAAGGTAGAAAACTAGACCGACGAATAACTGACAAGCGTTGAATTCTACTGCGAGGAACTTTCACAAACCGTCCGTATAAAGGGGCAGTCCCCCACCACAGACTGCTAGCTAGAAATGTTTCCGTGGGGTCCTGAAGCCTGTGGTCAGTCCTATATGTGAATACCTACTGCAAGAGCCCTCTTAAGTAAGATCTGAGAATCATCAGGGCCCTCGCCAGACCTGACACCAGATCAGTTGGGCGGGCGTCAGTTAAACTGGCGTAACTTATTGCTTGAGTAGTCCGGGCACACATTGGAAGAGCGATGCCCGACTCATCAATAATGCCAGGTGGGCCCTGGAGCTGCCAGAGCTCGATGATACAGCCTGGGCCAAGCACTCATCGGATGGCTCGAGCAAGCGACTTACCAGCCCCATCAGACACCTTAGACCTGCTGGTGGAAGGGGCCTAAGGCGGCAGAGGCCTCGGCGGACATCTGGGCGCCTGTGTGCCTGTTACCATTGGTGGCGGGGTTCCAAGGATTGCTCCTGAGGTGGAGCAGACTTGGCCGCCGTGGCTGACTTTCCAGAGGAAGAAGGCCGCCACTCACCCGAGAGGCCCGAGGGTGGCCGCGGGTGAGAGGGGGACCTGTCCTGGTCCTGATGCTTCTCTGATTGTGCCTGGAGGAACCAGAAGGAGCAGGAGGAGGAAGCGCTACACAGTTTCTGAAGTTCTTTGTCCATCAAGGCCATTCTTTGTTTAAGCAAATGGGCCTTGAGGGCCTGCTGGCATCGCTTCCATGTGGCCTGGTTGAAGCTGGAACAGGCATCACAGTCCTAAACTTTGTGCTCGGGCCTAGGCAGAGAGTATGAAAGTCTTTGTCGCGGAGCTGCACACCACATGAAGTGCACTTATTCTTATGCTCGATGGCAGGCGACATGCACAAAAACTAAGAAATACTGATGTTTGTAAAGAAAAATGTTAGGCGAGTTGAAGCTGCAAGTGGCGAGTAGTAAACTTTGTGGTTCAGATGATCCAGCTGCTTGGACTCCTTGTCCAGGGCTGGGAACTAAAATGCCTGGGTTGCTGGGACCTCCATGGGCCACAGTGAGAAACATGGCATCGGCTCTGGGTTGCTCTGCCAAGAAGGCTCGAGCTTAGGGGCTTTATAGGGTTGGCAGCTTTCCCTCAGAACAACGGAGGCCGAAGGATGCTTCCATGCCAACATGGTAACATTCTGGTAGGAAGGAACTAAAGGAGGCATGACTACTGGCTTGGGATGCTGTAAAGTACAGTAACGTAATAACTTACATAACAGTAGATCTTTGGGAGAAGCTCTTGCAGCAGGTAATACAATTAGGACTGATGCCGGCAGGACCCCATGGCAAACTTCTAGCCAGCAGTACCAGTTGGGAACTGCCCCCTCCGACGTCGGCCGGCCCCCAACTTCCCACATGGTATAAAGGGTGGGAGGTCCCCGGCATGCCACAGTTCTTTTTCTGTCAGAGACTCTGGTGTCTGGGTGAAACGTGATCCGAGCAGAAAACCTAGGGCAATACCTCAGAGAACTGGTGAGAGCAGGGCGTGATTATTCACTCACAGCAGAAGACCTCCAGGGGGGAGGAGGGTGGGAAGTATACCTGCTGCAAGAGCTTCCCTTGAAGAACTGCTTTTATGGTAAGTTCTTACGTAACTGTACTATCTTACTTGGAAAGTCAGTTCTTGCAGCAGGTAATACAATTAGGGCCGATTCACAAGCAGTATAGACTAAAGACAACAGCTCGGGTGGTAGGTGAACAGGAGAGAAGGGGAAATACAATCCCTTATGAGAGGAGATCCTGCAGAACTATGAGGTTGAAGCCTGCTCTGCATCTTGAGGCAAAGTCCAGACTGTAGTGTCGAATGAAGGTATGAACTGTGTGCCACGTAGCTGCCACACAAATGTCCGAAGCTGATACGTTTTTCAGCACTGCAAAGGAAGCCGCCACAGCTCTTGCTAAGTGACCCGGACTGATCCTGGTAGGGAGTTGTCATGTTTCTGATAACAGAAAGAAACTGTGTACTAGCCACTTGGACAGTGTCTGTTTGGTAACAGGGGGGCCCCCTAGGATTCTGGGGGCAAAGAAGATAAACAATTATAATGCCTGCCTTCCTTGGTTCTGGTCAAATAACGCAAAATTTGATGCACATCCAGAGTGTGGAGAACAGCCTCTCCCCTATCTGCATGATTAGGAAAATAGACAGGAAGCTGGATGTCCTGATTTAGGGTAATCTCAGACACCACTTTAGGCAAAAACTTAGGACTGGTTCTCAAGGCCACCCTGTTATTGTGAAAAACCAAATAAGGCTCCATGCACATCAGGGCCTGAAGCTCGGAAATTCTTCGAGCAGAAATAACAGCAACTAAAAAACGTTTTCCAAGATAGAAAACTTAGCTCGCAATCCGTGGCCGGTTCAAAAGGGGGTAAGGTCAGTTTCCCCCAAAACAAGCAGCAGATCCAAAGGTGGGACAGGGTCCCTGATGGGAGGTTTAATATGTAAGATACCCCTAAGGAAGGTGCGGATTGCCTCCAACTGTGCCACCGTTCTGCCTTGAACAGGGGTGTGATAGGCAGAAAGGGCAGCCAAATGCACCTTAATGGAGGAGTAACCCAAACCTGAGTCCAAAATGGATAAGAAGTACTCCAGGATAATATTTACTGGACAGGCCAGAGGGTCATGGTGACGAGCCATGGCCCACAAACAGAAACGCTTCCACTTCATGGCGTATGTCACTCTGGTGGAAGGTTTTCTGGCCGCCACAATAACATCGGCGACCTTGTCAGAAACTCCAAAATGTAGTCTAAGATCTCAGGAATCATGTATGAAGGTGGAGGGACGACACGTTCGGATGGACCAAGGTCCTGTTGTCCTGGGAGAGCAAGTACGTGCTCAATGGTAGGGTGGTCAGAGGTTCCACCGCTAGCTGCTGTCGAGGCCATAGTCGTGCCACCAGGATCATTGTCACCCCTTCCATTTTCACCTTGAGGAGGACCCTCTGAAGGAGCGGAAAATGGAAATTACGTACCTACCGTAATTTTGATCTTCTTGGACGAGTCACCACCACTTATTCACACTAATGGGATCTGCGCCAGAGGCACTAGGACCCAGCAGGAGCAAACTTTTCTGCCAGAGGGTTGGTGCCAGAGATGGAGCCGTGAGGAGCAGTACCGTGAGCCCCAGCTCGTGCGGTAATGACTATCTCGGTGTCAACCCTCCAACTGCCTCAGTACCTTTTTTCTGAGGAGGTGCAGCTTAACTAACCTAGAAGGAGTGCCTAACCAAAAACTGGACATAAGATAGTCTGGACGACCAGTATAAGAAGGGTCAACAAGGAAGTCCTCACAGCCTAAAGATTGAGGGAGTGAAGACCAACAACAGAGGTGAGCTCGGGGGATGGTGGGTGGGCGTGTGAATGAGTGGTGGAGACTCGTCCAAGAAGATCAAGAATTACGGTAGATACGTAATTTCCATATCTTCCTGGACATAAAGTCTCCACCACTCATTCACACTAATGGGAGAGTACCGAGCTAATAATCCCCCGAGAGGGTGGCAGGAGAGACCAAGAGCTCACAGTTTTAGGACAGGAGTCCATTAAGGATGGTTCTGCCAAAAGAAAGATGTCATCTGGCATGGACATCCAGGGCATAGTGTTTGACAAAAGTATGCACTGAGCTCCAGGTGGCTGCATTGCAAATATCTGCAATGGGCACATTGCGGATTTCCGCTAGGGATGCCGCGACTGCTCTAGTAGAGTGAGAGTACACTCTGCCCTCCAGCTTAACCTGCGCCATGGAATAACAGTGGTGAAGGCATGCAACCAGCCATGCAGAAATACATCTGATAGCGACAGGTTGACCCAGCCGGGTCTCGCTGAAGGAAACAAACAGTTGTTGAGCTTTACGAAAGTCTTTTGTTCTGTCTAGATAAAAACGCAAAGCTCTTTTGACATCCAAGGAATGAAGAGAATGCTCTCCTTCATTTTGGAAGTTCGCAAAGTAAGATGGAAGGACCAGAGGTTGGTTTAGATGGAATTCTGAAACAAATTTGGGGAGAAACTTAGGATGGGTCCTAAGAACTACTTTGTCTTTATGAAACACGGTATACGGAGGGTCTGTGACCAAGGCATGTATCTCAGAGACCCAGCGGGCTGAGGTAATGGCCACTAGGAAGGCCGTCTTCCAAGTGAGAAATTTTAACTCACAGGTAGCTAGAGGCTCGAAAGGTTTTCGAGTGAGCATGTCTAGCACCAGATTAATGTCCCAGGCTGTGACTGGATGTCTTATAGGAGGTCTGGTATGCAGAATTCCCTTAAGAAACCTCTTAACCACAGGTAACTCAGCCAGTGACAAGGAAAGTACTGGCTCATGATAAGCTGAAATGGCACAAAGGTGAACCTTAACTGTAGAGTATTGCAGACCTGAATTTGAGAGGTCTAAAAGGTACTCTAGAACTTTATCTGGTGGGCAGGAAAAAGGATTCAAAGACGATTTTGCACACCAGAGAGAGAAACGCTTCCATTTGGCTGTGTAAGTATTCCTAGTGGCTGGCTTGCACGCAGTCAGAAGAATATCTGAAACCCTACGAGAGACACTGGACCTGTTCACTTCTATCTCTTCAAGAGCCAAGCGTGAAGGTGAAGTGACCTCAGATTGGGATGGACCACAGGCCCCTGAGTCAGAAGGTTCGTCTGAAGGGGAAGCGCTTTCGGAGGAGTTTCCAACATACTGTTGAGTAGTGGAAACCATATCTGTCAAGGCCAGAAGGGAGCAATGAGGATCATTTTGTCCCCCTGGGACTCGAATTTGAGAAGTACTCTCTGAATTTGAGGAAGAGGCGGAAAGGCGTATAGAAAGAGTTTTGTCCACCGCAGCCTGAATGCATCCTGACAGAAAATGCCAGGCCCTGGATTTCTGGAGCAGAAGAGAGGCAGTTTTGTGTTCAGTGGGGATGCAAAAAGGTCCAGGTCTGGAGTTCCTCACTCTGCGAATAGTGACTGATCTATGGCTGAGTCGAGAGACCATTCGTGAGGATCTGTCTCTGTTCTGCTGAGACGGTCTGCCAGTTCGTTCTGCACCCCCCGGCAGGTAGACCGCATGAACTAGAGCCTTGTGCTCTAAGCACCATTCCCACACTCCCATTGCTTCCCTGCATAAGGGGTAAGAGTGAGAACCACCCTGCTTGTTGATGTAATACATCACTGTTTTGTTGTCTGTTTGAAGGAGAATGTTCTTGTGACAGAATGTCCTTCAAAGCCAGGACTGCATAAAGGACGGTTCTCATTTCTAAGACATTTATGTGAAGCTGGGACTCATCCTGAGTCCACGTACCTTGAGTGTGGAGAGTCTCACAGTGAGCTTCCCGCCCTATAAGGGACGCGTCTGTGGTAATGGAAATCTGATGATCCAGAGGAGCAAAGGGGTATCCTTCCAGAAGATTGTCCTCTTGAGACCACCGTTGAGTGATCTCTTCAGATGTTCCGTCACCTTGATGAGAAAGGACTGAGGGTGAGTGGTCAGGGACCACAGAGTACTGACCATCCATTGAGAGGTTCTCATGTGGAGGCGTACTGGGGTACAGTGAACACCGAGGATGCCATGAGACCTAGCATCCATTGCATCGAGAGAGCTGTCACTGAGCTGCTTTCTCCGATGTATCGGGCCATCTGAAGGATATCGCTCCTCCTGTCCTCTGGAAGAAATGCTTTCGCACAGGTGGTGTCCAGCAGAGTTCCTATGAAAAGGAGCCTCTCGGAGGGCTGTAGCTGCAATTTTTTGAGGTTTAGCAGGACTCCCATGGACGTAAGACAGTGTGAAGCCATGGTTACAGCGTCTAGAGTTCCCTGCCTGGAAGGACTTGCTAGAAGCCAATCATCCAGATATGGGAACATTTGTATTCCGATTTTTCTGAGATGCGCTACGAGAATTGCACAACACTTTGTAAAAAGTCGTGGCGCCAAGGATAGCCCAAAGAGCAAGACTCTGAACTGATAATGCTGTCCCAAAGCCACGAACCTTGGGTATTTGTGATGCTTTGGGTGTACAGGAATATGCTGGTAAGCACCCTGCATGTCCAGGGAGGCTAACCAGTTGTGTAGATGAAGCAAAGTTAACAGGGTTCCTAGTGATATCATTCTGAATTTTTCTTTGGGAAGGAATTTGTTTAATTTTATGAGGTCCAAAATGGGGCGCATGCCCCCACGTTGTTCAGAAGGCCTTGTATCTCGGAGTCGAGAAGTTCTGACTGAAGAACTGACAGCCTGGGCTGTCATCTGGGGGAACAATCCGGAGGGGTCTCCAAAAGATTGAAGGAATACCCCTTGCGGAATATCCGGAGTACCCATTTGTCCAAGGTTATGGACTTCCATTGATTGTAGAAGTGAGTCAGACAACCTCCCACCGCTGAGGAAGAGTCCCCCTCGGGCAGCTGAGATGGGACTTAGGCCAATAACTCAGAAGGCGGCACTAGGCGCTTTGTGACTTTGCGCCTTCTGCTGCATTTTATTTTGAGGCTGGGGGGGTTTGGTTTTTATTAAAACATCCCCTGCCTTTGCCTCGAAAGGACTGATGGTTATGAAACTGGCGTTTATTAACACCCCCTTGGGAGGGGACGTGAGGAGGTTGAGCCAATTTAATGGCTGACCTAGTCTTTTGTGTGGCCTCTAGAGCCTGTTCTACTTGAGGGCTGAAGAGATACACACCATTGAAAGGCAACACCATTACCTGTTGCTGAGCATCATTCGTGAAACCTGAAGTGCACAGCCAGAAATGACGGCAGGTACAAATGCCTGCCGCCACTGCTCGAGATGCAGTATCGAAGGTGTCCACTGCTGCTTTACCCTGCTGGTTGTTGGACTCGATACCCCTGGTTATGGTTTGAAGAAGCTCTGAATTAGTTTCCGATTCCGGTAGAGCTTCAACCATTTGTTTGAGTGAATGCAAAAGGATATACTCATATTGAGAGAAATAGCCTTGGTAGCTGGCAATATGCATACCTAGGGTGGAAGCAGCAAAGACTCTATTACCTAAAGTGTCTATCTTATGAGATTCTTTGTTAATAGGTCAAGCTGTAGTAGTCTGGGGAAGAACGACCTTATCATTCTCTGCCAAGACTACAATAGGATCCGCAAAGGCTTGGGATGCCAAAATGGGTCGATCCTTGGGGGCAGCATGTTTCCTATCTGTGGACTTAGCCACAGAAGGAATGAGAGCAGGATTATTTCATACCATTTGAGAAAGCATCTCAAAGGAGGGCTGTACCAGGAGTCAAATCCATAGGGATCTCCGGAATATGGAGGTATTGGAGTCTTAACAGTTTCCCAGGATTGATATCTGTAGTTCGGAAAGAAAGAGTGGAATTCAAGTTTTTCAGTGGAGACTTAAATGACAGGTCCTCAACCACAGGCTCTGCAGCAGGAATAGATCCTGTTCCTTCCACATCATCACCCAGCCTAAGGTCTGGTTCAGGCTCAATGTCATCTCCTGACAGCCCAGGAGGGACTGTATGAAAAGGAAAGGAGTGAAAATCAGAAGGAAATGAGGAAGGAAAAGGATTCAAAGAAGAGGAGCCCTGAAGACTGGATGACGCCCTAACAGGTCTTGGCGCCGAAAACACACACGGTGTGAGGATGACGCCGAGAGGCCGCACGGTGCCAAGGATGGCACACGATGCGCACGCACAGAGGACAGCGCCGACAGGCTGAAACTCAACGGGCGTTGAGGACGGGCATCGAAAGATGTCATCGATGCCAAGGGCATCGAAAACATCCCAAGACTCCAAAACAGGATTGAGGGAAAAGAGGATGACTACCAGGAGATAGAGGCATCGGTGTGGGCCCCTGCACCGCAGCCATGTAAGGGCGGGAACATCTAAGCGTCGGGTCGACAGCACCGCGCTTTACCAGGAGGCCCAACCACCCTACCTGATCTCCCAGAAAACCCAAAGGCCCCCGAGTGACCGGGCCAGGTAGCTGGACCAACCTCTGAGCTCATTGCTCCGTAAGAGCAGCCCACTGATGAAACTGCTCATCTGAAGACCTACCAGAGGGCGGGGTAGGGCTCTGATGTCGAAGACATTGGCTACTAGAAACCGAAACCGGCAACTCCGAAGGAGGAGACCGGCAACTAGCCCCAATAACCGACCGTCTACACGCAGACATATCAAAGAGCGACCTCGAGTGAGGCCTTCTCTTTTTGACCTGTGAGCGAAGAAGAGTCTGAAGCAGAGCAGTGCAGAGTGCGACCGTTTATTCATGCTTTGAGGACCGCCCACCCCTCGGGCATTGGATTGTCCGTTGTCAGACCCCACCCAGCCTGGCTTACTGAACGCTTACATAAAGTCGCCTCTACTGCACCTGACGCTACATGGTTGACTGCCAGTGTAGGCTGAGACTTCTTCCTTAAATAAGAAAAATAAACTAAGCGATACTTTATTTGAGATATTACTACAAAACAATAAAACTGAAAAACTATGCTGCTAGTTTGAAGTTTGACTCGATGAAGCGAGCGACGTCGTCACTGAAGTGCACTCGATGGCAGGAAAAAGGAACTGAGGTGGCTGGAGTGGCTCGACGAGAGATAGGTCATTGCACGAGCTGGGGCTCATGGTGCTGCTCCTTGCAGCTCCATCTCTGGCGCCGACCCTCTGGCAAAAAAGTTTGCTCCCGCTAGGTCCTAGTGCCTCTGGCGCAGATCCCATTAGTGTGAATGAGTGGTGGAGACTTTATGTCCAGGAAGATCGGGAGAAAGGCATATAGGAATCTCCCCTTCCAGGAAAGGGACAACGCATCTTGCCAGAAAGCACCAGGCATGGGATCTAGTGAGCAAAAAATGAAAATTACGTACCTACCGTAATTCCTTATCTTTCTGTGTATCTTCACCATTCATCACAAATGGGTTCTGGCCGGAGGTCACGACCCCGCGGGAGCTTTTTTGGGGGATGGGCGGAGTTGACACACCAATGGCACCGCCCTCGAGGCTGACACACTGCGTGGCACTCTGGGGTTGGCCGTTAGGTGTCGCCGACCCCGCCTCACAGTTCTGAGTCGAGAGAGTAAGAAAGGGTTGGGAGGGAGGGACAAGGAAGTCCAAGGGATGGACAAAGGAAAAGATATACAAACTAAAGGAGAAATAAATGACAGAAAGGACAGAAGGAGAGTGAGAAAAACTAAGGGGACTGGGAAGGGGTCCTAATCTCTGGAAGAAGAAAAGGAGAGGAAAGGAGGGAGGGAAAAACTAGAAATGGGAAGGGGAAGGACATACCCTGAACTGTTGACTGTCTCCAGACTGTATAGGAACTGCGAAGGAGTAGCCAGAAGGATGAATTGCCAGAATTCAAGACACAGAATCACTGGCAAGAAGTCCGACATGAGCAGAAGTGGCTATTCTGGAAGAAAGGGACAGGATACAGGGTTGTCCCCCTCCTAAACCACATATCTGTGTAACCCCCGTTACCCGGGTTACTAGAACTTAGTTAGATCTAATGGCAGGCAGGGACAGGCAGCTAGTAAAACTCCAGTTAAATGGATTTCACTATGTCTTGGCTCTGTTTTCAGTCTCTGTTGAGCTGGGGCTATGACATCATTTAGAACTGTCACAGCTGCATAAGCCACACTGGAATGTTGCAGCTAGGGAAGTTAGGATAGAATGTTGGGGAATTTGAATTGAGTTCAAGTAGTAGTCTGTAGTAGAGTGTTGAAGAGGGAGGAGGTGTGCTGCAGCTGCTGGGCCTCATAGCCCTCAGCTCTGACAAAGAGCTATATTTTTGTTAGAGGTGTGTGTTCTCACCTGAAGAGGAACACAAGAAGAGCCAAGTAAAGTGATAGAGACCACTTCCAGTGGTTCAATGCCCCATCCCTGCGGGGATTGGGGGGGGATTCAGCCTACTTCAAGGGGCAATCCCCTGGTCCGGCTAGGGGAAGAAGAAGGTGCCTAAATCTAAGTTTGTGCTGAGGCATCAGAAGTTTTGGATGGGATTTCTTTGAAAAGGAAAAAGCCTGTGGGGCATCTGCAACCAAGGGGTGAGTCTGCTCTGATAAAGGGCCAATGTGTTTTCACCTGAGACAAGATAAAGTTAAGTGACTGTTACTGTGGGGTCAGGAAAAGACAGCCAAGTACAGTTAAAAGCTGTGGGAACTGGACTGCTTAACTCTGTGGGGGTCTACAGAAATGGACACAGCCACTCATTAAGTATGTTTCAAGTTCAGCACACGTGGGATGGAAGAAAAGTAGATTAAATGTGGCATACATTTAAAGAGAATCTACACAGTGAAGTGTTTTCAGAGGATGAGGTGTTAAAGTCCAGAGAAATGGCCGGGTATGAATTATGGGAGTGAGAGGTGGGAGACCCCCCATCAGCAGTAACCAAATTTACCTCTACGGGTTTGCTTTGGGACACCTGCTGCTTTCTCTCAGGTACTTGGCCAGTGCCTGAGGAAAGTACCCAGACATGGGATTGACGAAGAAGATTCCCTGATGGAGCCTGAAGTGCTCAGAGGTGGTTTAGGAAGCCACTGAGAAATGTTCCATGCTATATGGAAAGTGTCCAAGGGCTGGCCTGAGAGCTGAGGCAGGGAAGGAAGGTAGTCCAAAGGGCTGGTAAGGGAGCTGAGCCAGGGAAACTGAAAAAGAGTTGAGTCAGGGCCGAATGCCCAGAGTGTTTCGAAACCCGAGGGTTTCAGTGTAAAGAGGATGTGTTCTGATCTCCATAAATCTGCATTACCAGGAGTGTAGCCCCATGGGGGGCCATCTATGCTTTGTTATTCTGTTGGATTTGCTGCACTTTAGAATCCCAACTTCTGGTATTGGACACTACAGTTATTGCTTCCTGTGTCCAGAGTTATTTGGGGGCCCCTGAGCAGAATGGCCAAACCTAATCACCATGCCAAGTGACACCTTTCTTCCCAAGTTTCAACTTATAAAAATGGAGGCACTGCGCCAGAGGACCCAAACCCCTCAACCTGTTCACTAGCTACACAGGCAGGGGTAATAGCCCTCTCAGTTAGCGCCGACTGGGGGTTACATCAGGAAGGTGAGAAACAATAAGTTTCCTAAATTATTTTGAGGGATGAGTCCCTAAGGACAAGAATGGAGGAGGACAGAGGAAGAGAGAGAGAAGAGAGGGCAGCCACCAACTCCCATCCCAAAGGGGTGGAGTAGAGGCATTGAGGGGAGAAATGCCCTCTCCCCGACCCCTCTCCCCTCCTGTCAGAAGGTTAAAAAAAAACCCTGACCAGCAGAAAGGAAAGGGGGGGCACACAGAGGAGGGACCCAGAGACTGAGGCCCAGGGGATGGTGGGTGGATTTGTGATGAATGGTGAAGATACACAGAAAGATCAGGAATTACGGTGATGCGTAATTTTCATATCTTATCTGTGTCAATCTTCACTATTCATCCTGACTGATGTGCAGGCCCCGAAGGAGGCCCTAGACCCTAAAGGACTAAGTCCCTTAGGGTCCCAGTGGGGAAAACATTGAGAGGAGAACCTTACGGGCCTGGTGAGGCCTGAGACTGGGGAGAGAGACGGTGATCCCGGAGGGGAGGAGGTTGCCCCGACAGATGCCACTCTCACCCATAGGGAGAAAAGGTGGTTTCTCTGCAGTACAGCGGAGGAAATCACCCTCACGTTACAAGTGACAACCCAAAAGAAGGCAGCCATGACATCTGCCTAGTGCAGATCGCTGTCCCTACAGCCTGGGCTACCTCGTTGGCATCGTGAGATGCCCTAAACAGTGCCTTGTTGGCTTCAAGCCACATGCAGAGGTGCAATGGCTTGTCTGGTTACCTCTAATCAGGCACAGAGGCTAGGAGTTGACCTAGCCTGGACCACAGAAACCTATCATAGGTAGCATAGTGGGCCTGATGAGCAGAAATTGAAGAGCAACTGTATGATAGAAGGTCCCTCCTCCCAAGTCAAAATTCACAGAATCTTGATCTGGGGCCGGTCATGGTGGATGGCGCTGGGAAGCCCATCGGGAGTGTCCAGCTGCATCAGTCCTGACTGAGGATGAGGCATATGACCTGGAGATTCGGGGGGCACAATACCTCTGGCTCAGATCCCTAGGGGCTGGGTCTCCGGAAAAGGGTCTTTGCCAGAACCGCAATGATGCCTCCTGGAAAGGAGCAGGCCAGGCGGGCACCACAAGGATGGCCACACTGAAGTCGCCTAAGAAGGCATGCGTCGAATGCTCCAGATTGTGCTGAGTGGGTGGGGTGACATGAAGGTCTTCCATCATCCTCATGAGGAAACGCTGATAATCTGTGAGATCCGCAGCAGGGGAGATGTGGACAGAAGGCTCCTCTCCTCCAGAAGAGAAGGATGAGGAAGCGGAAAACCTTGGAGATCCAGAGGTTGGCTGCTCAGGGGCAGGGTGGAACACCCGCTCATCCATGGCCCTGATGTACGTAGGGAAGTGAGCAGCTGCACCCCTGAATTGCTCCAAGGAGAGAGGTCCCCTAGGGCCAAGAACGCCTGGGAGAGCAGAAGATGGTGACAGAGGAGTGGGGGCTAAGTCAACAACAGAAGGCAATCATCCTCTGTCCAGGCCAGAGAGCGCACCAGGAGCCCCAAGGGAAGAAGGCACTCCGGAAAGCCCAACAACAGACATCTGATCAACCACGCTGGAACTGCTGAGGCTGTGCCCTGAAGAATCCCCCATGAGGTGACCGGGACCATGAAAATCCAAAAGGACGGTCCCTTCCCTTCAAAGACCAGGGACCTCTTGAGGAGACCGAGAAGGAAGGATGGAGGTCCGTGCTAGGACTCCTTCCAAACCGGAGTAGGTCCCAGAAAGGTCACGCGCCAGACCCTGACCCCTCAGAATCCAGAGAAGCCCTCCTCCTGCAAGCAGCAGTTCTAGGCAGCTGACAGCCCTGGTCAGTCCCTGAGGGGACCACCCAGGGAGTAGCACCTTCCCCTCCCATGGGTGCTCCAGTCGGCCATAAAGTTGGGCAATCCAGGCACACCACCTGAGGGGGTAACCCAACTGAGGGGGCAGAAAACCCTCTGAGCGCAGGCTGCAGGGCAATAGTGGCCTGCACTACTGCCTGCCGGTGTCAGCCCTAATTTTAGTACCTGCTGCAAGAGCCGACTCTCGAAGTAAGATCTCCAAATGTTCAGCCAGCCAGCGCCTTTCTGGATCGAGGTCCTCGGTGTCCCAGCCACTGAGTGCCTGGATGTGCCTCATGATGTCCATGAAACTGGAGTCATCAGGAGGTGACTGAGACGTGTCCAGAGGATGGACTGGGGTGGGAGAAAACCCATCCTCTGAAGATTCAGAGTTGTAATGGGAGCTTTCACTATAGCTCCCTGACCCAGAGGACCCGGAATAGGACCTGTGCTGCTGATGGTCACGTGAGCTGTGGCGGTGTCTGGAGGTGGACCTAGAGGAGGAGTGCCTTTTCTTACTGTAATCCCCCTACAAATGGGGGTTCCTAAAAGCCTTCCCGGAGCTTTCCTAAGGCTCCCTGCCTAAAGTACAGTTACGTAAGAAAGTACAGTTACGTAAGAACTTACCATAACAGTAGATCTTCGAGAACAGCTCTTGCAGCAGGTTACACCATTAGGACGAAGCCGTCAAGCGTCAAGACCCCACAGAATTTTCTGGCTAGCAGTCTTCAGCAGGGACCGCCTCCGACGTCGGTCCCGCCCCTGACGTCAGGCGTAGTACATAAGGAGGCGGTCCCGCCACAATCCCCAGTTCTTCCGCCGGAGACTCCCGGCCGCTGGATGACATCAGAAGAGGAGACCGAGGATCCGCCATCAGATGACCAAGACTAAAAAACAAATCGTTCCATCCTGAAAGATGGATGTTGGGCTATAACCTACCTCCTCCAAAAGGGGGATGGTGGGCGGGAAGGTACCTGCTGCAAGAGTTGTTCTCGAAGATCTACTGTTACAGTAAGTTCTTACGTAACTGTACTATCTTACTTCGAGATACAGCTCTTGCAGCAGGTTACACCATTAGGACTGATTACCAAGCAATGGTGACATTCTAAAACCATCGGGAGGAGGAAGAACAGCGAGTACCACCCTGCTCGAGCCTAGGACAGAAGTCCCTGAAGGACGGCTAGGCCAAAACCAGCCCTTCGCCTTGAGGCGATGTCCAGACTATAATGCCTAATAAAGGTATGCACTGAGCTCCAGGTGGCTGCAGCACAAATAGCTGAAGTGGACACATTCTTCAGCGCTGCAAAGGAGGTGGCCACTCCTCTGGTAGAATGGCGCTTGACCGCACCTGGCAAGGGTTTGCTGCGCTTGTCGTAACAGAAAGAGATATATTGAATGAGCCAACGTGAAAGGGTCTGCTTCGAAACAGGGGCCCCTTTCATCCTCTCAGCAAAGGATACGAACAGCTGATCCGCTTTCCGGTGCTGTTTGGTTCTGGTCAGGTAGTATCTAAGACACCTGTGAACATCCAGGGTGTGAAGCAGCGCTTCTCCTTGATTGGTGTACTTAGGAAAGTACACTGGTAAGTCAATATCCTGATTAAGGTAAGTGCTGAAACCACCTTAGGCAGGAACTTAGGATTTGTCCTCAGGGATACCCTATCCTGGTGGAAAATTAAATAAGGCTCTTTGCACATAAGTGCATGCAATTCGGAGATTCTTCTCGCCGAAGTAACTGCAACTAAAAACAACGTTTTCCACAACAGAAAACGTAGCTCGCAATCCGCGGCTGTTCAAAGGGTGGCAGCATAAGCTGCTCCAGGACAAAGGGCAAGTCCCAGGGAGGAACTGGATCCTTGATGGGTGGCCTAAGGTGGAGGACCCCCTTTAAAAAGGCACGAGTAGTGTCCAGTTGGGCCACCATACGATGGCCTATGGGGGCATGATAAGCCGAAATTACGCAAAGATGCACTTTGATCGAGGAGTAAGCTAGCCCAGATTGAAAAAGAGAAAGCAGGTACTACAGAACCAGCTTCTCAGGACAGTCTAAGGGGGAGAAACTGCGCGTTTGAGCCCACAGGCAAAACCTGCACCACTTCATGGTGTATGTTGCGTGTGTTGCCAGTTTTCTAGCGGCAGAAAGCACGTCTGCCACCTCTTGCGAGACCCCGTGCCACATCATGACTATGTCTCTAGGAGCCAGGCATGTAGGTTCTATGAATGTAAGTCCGGGTGGACTAGCGAACCCTCCTCCTGAGACAACAGATGGGAGCTGATTGGCAAAGGAAGCGGAGGTTCCCGAGATAGCTGATGCAGTAACGGGAACCAGATTTGTCTGGGCCAGAAAGGCGCTATCAGGATAAGCGTCGTGTGCTCCCTGCGAAGTTTGAGAAGAACTCTCTGGATCAACGGGAAAGGAGGGAAGGCATAGAGGAATCTGCCTGCCCAGGACACGTCTTGCCAGAAAACACCAGACCCTGGATCTAGCGAGCAAAAATTGGGCAGTTTTGCGTTGGATGGGGACGCGAATAAATCTAATTCTGGAGTGCCCCATCGGTGGAACAGATCCTCTGCCACCTCCTGTAGAAGTTCCCACTCATGGACTCTGGCCTGGGAATGGCTCAGGCTGTCTGCAACGGTGTTGTCCACCCCAGGAGAGTGAACAGCAACAAGGTTTGCGCCGTGTCGAATTACCCATTCCCACACTCTCATGGCCTCCCTGCAAAGGGGGTAAGAGTGTGTGCCTCCTTGTTTGTTGAGGTAATACATCACTGCAGTATTGTCTGTTTGCAACAAGAGAGTACTCGGTGGAATCTCCGACTGGAAGGCTTGCAGGGCATAAAGGACCGCCCTCATCTCCAATATCTTGATATGGAGATGAGCTTCCTGGGTAGTCCATGTTCCCTGAGACCTCACCCCATTCAAGTGTGCTCCCCACCCCAGCCCTGAGGTGTCTGTGGAGAGAGTTATAACCAGGGACGGCACCTTGAAAGGAACCCCCACAGAGAGGGTTCTCGGATCTAGCCACCATTGCCAGTCCTGAACCACGGCCTTCGTGATTCTGACTGGATGCTGCAGATGGTCTTGCCGTTGGTCCCATTGCACCCTTAACATCCACTGGGTTACCCGCATGTGGAGTCTTGCCATCAGGACTGTAGAAATGGCCGCAGTCATGTGTCCGAGCAGGCGAAGGACCAGTCTGGCTGGGACAGTCTTCTTCGCTAACAGGTCCCATATGAGGGATCGAATGCGTTCCGCTCTGTCTTCGGGAAGAAAGGCTTTTCCCTTGACGGTGTCCAGAACTGCCCCTATGAACTGCAGTTTCTGGGACGGTACCAGGGGAGACTTCTCGTAGTTGATAAGGATGCCCAGAGACTGAAAAAGGGTCTGGGTAGATTGGATGGCTATCAGTAGTGCCTCCTTGGAAGGGGCCATGAGAAGCCAATCGTCCAGGTACGGGAACACGTAGTGGCCCTGTCTCCTCAGAGACGCTGCCACAACTGCCATGCACTTGGTAAAAACCCGTGCTGCTGATGACAGCCCGAAGGGAAGCACCCGGAACTGATAATGGCAGCCGAGAAACTCGAAGCGCAGGAACCTCCTGTGCGCCTGAGCAATAGGAATGTGCAGGTAGGCGTCCTGCATGTCCAGGGACACCAAGAAAGCGTCCTTCTTCAGCATGGGGATTAGCCCCGGAAGGGTCACCATGCGGAAGCGCTTGTAGACAACCGACAGATTGAGGTCGCTGAGGTCCAAGATTGGACGGAGGTCCCCTGTTTTCTTTGGAACCAGGAAGACGTGTGAATAGTATCCTGCTCCTCTCTGGTTCCCTGCCACGTGCTCCAGAGCTTCCTTCTCTAGAAGCATGAGCACTTCCTGCTGTATAAGGAGAGCATGCTGACCCGAATAGTGGGAAAGCAGAGGAGGCCTTGTGGGCAGGTTGTCTACAAACTCTATATAATGGCCTCTTTCGACCAACTGTAGCACCCACCTGTCGGTGGTGATCGACCGCCACCCTGGTAGGTGGTCCACGATGTGACCCCCGACCTTCATTTCCCATTGATCCTGAGGAGGGGTGGGGGCCAGGAAGGAGTCATGCTGTGGCAGCATTGGATCCTGCAGGTTGGGCCAACTTTGTGGCTCACTGGCCTCTGCCTGAGGATGCCTTGGCCTGGGCTTTTCGGGTGAAGGAGCCCCTCTGTTGCTGGCCAGAATGAGGTTGTTGCCTTTGAGTCCGGCTGTGAAAGCGACTCTGGTTCCTGTGAAAGGAACTAAGCCGAGACCTGCACATAGCATGTACAGATCTAACCGCCTTCCCGGCTTCCTGCAATTTGGTGATCACCTTCTCCGAGACTTCACCAAACAGAACTTCGCCATGATAAGGGGCGTCCATGATGTTGTTCTGGATGTCCGGGGTAAACCCGGAGACACGGAGCCATGAGCGTCTCCGGAGACACATGCCTGAGGTCAAGCAGCCTGTCGAAGAGTCCGTAGAGTCGTATGCGGCTCTAAGAACTTGGGTCCCCACGTCCGAACCCGTACAGAGGAGTAGCAACAGCTCCTCCTTCTGGCCACCGTCTGGCAATTTTTCAGCTAGGTCCTGTCCCTGCTCCCACGATGCATTCTGAAACTGAACCATGTGGGTGAAGTAATTCAATGACCTAATGGCGCAAGTCGCAGATGTGTACATGCGCCTGCCCAGGACGTCCAACTGCTTGGACTCCGGGTCCGGTGGCTGCGTGCTCAGGTGCTGTGGTTTCTGAGACCGGTCATGTGAGGCTGTGATGACCAGGGAGTCGGCCAGAGGATGGTTCGCCAGGTACTGGTCCTCCCTTGGGGCCTTGTACAGGCGGTCAGCCTTCTTCGGCATTGCCGGAGTCGAATGTGGACGCTTCCACGCAGCCTTGGTGACGTCCACGAAGGTGTCCACCAAGGGTGGCACTACCACAGGCTTGGGGTCTTTTTGCCAAAGGTAGCGGGCAAGGCGTAGTCTTTAGGGGTCAAGCTCTTCAGCGTCCCACCCCACGTTCTCCTGAATGTGCCTCATTATCTCGGAGAACGAGGGGTCATCCGGAGGGGACCTGAGAAGGTTGCGTGGGTATGGAGAGGGGACGCTGATTGGAAAAGATGATCTGGAGCACTCAGAGATGTCAGATCTGGAATCCTCCGTGGACGGGGTATACTGACGTCTTCTGGGTCTCTTGGGGCTGGGTGACCCTGAAGTGGATCTTGACGGAGGCCTTCTCTTCTCCAAAGATCTGCCCCTAGGAGGTGATGCTGGCTCCTTGGGGGATGATGCCCATCCTGCTGACCCCCTAGGTGGAGGAGGGGGTGCAGGGGTCGGAGGGGCAGCAGACGCAGGAGGAGGCTGCATGGTGACCACATCCTTCTTGATGGTGTCCCACCAGAAGGTGAAGAGCTCCTTCACTTCTGCCAGATTTAGGCCCGACGATGGACCGGGTGCTGGTGGCCTGTCGTTGAGGCCAGGCGTCGGATTCCCGGGGTTCTCTGGTTCCAGAGAGGGTTCCCGTGGGAGCTCGACAGGTCCGGGGTCACCCGACTGGTCTTCGGGCTGGGTAGACTCCTCCTCCTCCGACAACGCCTCCCGACCAACGTCAGTAGGCGGTGGTGTGGTCCTCTTTTCCGCAGTAGCAGATGCCGGTCCCCCGCCGGCGTCCTTGGGGGTGAATGCCTGACCGGCGACGGGTGACGGACGGTCGCCGGTTCCTTGAAGTGCCTATGTGCCTTGGCCAACATCGGGGTCCGACGTCCGCTTAAGGGAGGTCAGCTCCTTGGTCTTGCGCTGGGGTGGCGGCGGTTGGGAGATGGACCTGACGTCAGGAGGCTGGATGCCGGGAGGATGACTTATGGCGCTCCCCAGACCTGGACGAGGCCTTAGCCGGAGTGGAAGAAGCAGGCCTGGAGGTCTTGACAGGCTGCAGAGAAGAGGAACCACTAACCGATTTGACAAGAACCAGGGGAGGCTGAGAGCGGGCCCTCAACGGAGAGCGGTCCGACCTGGAGCTGGAGCTGTGGGAGTCCGAGGCCCTGGGAGGGGATCTGGGTCTCTCCTTCTCCTGGTACTTTTCGTGGTGCCGGTGGGACTTCCCTGAAGATTCCCCTCTGGAGGAAGGGTCTCGGTCCATTGCCTTAAGTTTCTCCTCAAGGAGGAAAGCTTGGAGGGCCTTCTGGCGGCGGATCCTCGAACGGCTGTTAAAGCCCTGGCAGAAGGAACAGGCCTGGGTGTCGTGGTCCGGGCCCAGGCAGCGGACACAGGCCAAGTGAGGATCCTTAAAAGGAATCTGTTTTCCGCAGGCACACTTCGATGAAAGGCCCTCCACGGAAGTTGGAGAGGACATCAGACGAATTCCGAAGAAAAGAGCTGTTGAAATTCTTCCTAGTTGTCTCGCGCTAGAACTGACCATGAGGCAGATGCTGCGAAGTCGATGGCGGGAAAAGAACTGGGGATTGTGACGGGACCGCCTCCTTATGTACTATGCCTTACATCGGGGGAAGAACTGACGTCGGAGGCGGTCCTTGCTGAAGACTGCTAGCTAGAAAATTTCCGTGGGGTCCTGACGCCTGACGGCTTCAGTCCTAATGGTGTAACCTGCTGCAAGAGCTGTATCTTGAAGTAAGATCTTACTGTAACAGCAGATCTTCGAGAGGAGCTCTTGCAGCAGGCTATAACAGTAAGGACTATGCCGCAGGCACTAGGACCCTCCGGTGAAAACTTCAGCCAGCAGTACACAGCAGGGACCGCCCCTGACGCCGGCTCCACCCCGTCGGTCTGGGTACAAAAGGGGCAGGAACCAGCTCCATCTCAGTTCTCCCGCCAAGGCACGCAACAAGGCCTGACAAGAAGGAGATGAAGTGACTGTAGAAGATGAAATGGAGATGTAAATGAAGATGGATCTGCACACCTCGAGGGGGAAGGCGGGTGGGAAGTAACACCTGCTGCAAGAGCTCCTCTCGAAGATCTACTGTTATGGTAAGTTCTTATGTAACTGTACTATCTTACTTCGAGTGGGACCTCTTGCAGCAGACTATAAGATTGAGGACTGAATACCAAGCAGTCCCACACCAAAGAAGCAGACGACTCCGGGAGGTGCAATATACTGACTTCAGAGGCCTCAGGACAGAAGCCCTTGCAAAACAGCTAGGCCAACGCCAGCTCGGCGTCTGGAGACTATATCCAAGCTGTAATGCATGACAAAGGTATGCACCGAGTTCCAGGTGATGGCCGCACATATGTCCCTTATAGAGACATTTCTCAGGGCAGCGAATGAAGCAGACACTCCTCTGGTGGAGTGACCCCTGACCGGGCTCGGTAGGGGCTTATTGTGCTTCTCATAGCAGAAGAAGATGCAGTGAACTATCCACTTCGAGATAGTCTGCTTGGTCACCGGTCGACCCAAGCATTGTGTCGCGAAGGCCACAAAAAGTTGCTCTGATTGACGGTGCGTAGCCGTCCTCTTGATGTAATACCTCAAAGTCCTGTGGACATCCAGTGTGTCCAGTGTGTGAAGGAGAGCCTCCCCTCTATTGGAAGAGAAAGGAAAATAAACAGGAAGGTCAACTGACTGGTTGAGGGTCAACTTTGAGACCACTTTTGGAAGAAACTTAGGATTCGTTCTGAGGGAAACCCTTTCACTGGGGAAAACTAAATACAGCTCTTTACACATCAGAGCCTGAAGCTCGGAAACCCTTCGAGCTGAGGTAATAGCAACTAAAAAACAAACCTTCCAAGAAAGGTAACGCAGCTCACAATCTGCTGCCAGTTCAAAAGGAGGGAGGGTGAGTTTCTCCAACATAAAAAGGAGGTCCCAGGGTGGGATAGGGTCTCGAATGGGAGGTCTCATATGCAGAATTCCTCTAAGAAAGGTGCGGGCGACATCCAATTGCGCCAATGCCTTATCTCCAAAGACAGCATGATAGGTGGAGATAGCCCACATATGCACCTTGATACAGGAGTAACTCAGGCCCTTTTGATATAAGGAGAGGAGATACTGCAACGCTGAGTTCACTGGGCAGGTGACGGGATCCAAAAGCTGTGACGATGCCCAAAGACAAAAATGCTTCCACTTCATAGCATAGGCGGAGCGGGTAGAGGGCTTTCTTGCCAAAGCTAAGACTGCCGCCACTTCCGGGGAAACCCCGTATCTGTGTTGAGCTACATCTGGAGGAGCCAAGCATGTAGGTGTAAGGACCGAAGGTCTGGGTGGACTAGCGACCCTTGATCCTGGGACAGCAACTGCAAGCATATGGGCAGTGGAACTGGAGGTTCCGTTGACAACCGCTGCAGGAGTGGGAACCAAATCTGCCGAGGTCATCTGTGGGCTACGAGAATCATTTGGGCCCCTTCTGCCTGTAACTTGAGCAGGACTCTCTGAATGAGAGGGAAGGGTGGAAAGGCATAGAGAAACCTCCCTGCCCAGCAAAGGGATAACGCGTCTGGCCAGAAAACTCCAGGCGCGTGCTCTCGCGAGCAGAACATTGGCAGTTTGGCATTGCATGGTGACGTAAAGAGGTCCAGCTCTGGAAGACCCCACCTGTGGAACAGCTGATCTGCTATGGACTGTAGCAGCTCCCACTCGTGCGCTCTGGATCGTGACCTGCTGAGGCTGTCAGTCAGATCGTTGAGGACGCCTGGGACATGCACTGTGGACAGCAGAATGCCCCGCTCCAGTGCCCAGTACAAGACTCTCATCGCCTCCCTGCAAAGGGGGGTACGAATGTGTACCTCCTTGCTTGTTGATGCAGAAGATGACCGCCATGTTGTCTGGCTGAACCAGAAGAGAGCCTGGCACCAGGTCCTCCTGAAAGGCCTGTAAGGCGTAGAGAACCGCTCACATCTCCAGTACATTGATGTGAAGAGACTGCTCCTTGGGTGACCAAACCCCTTGCTTTCGACGAGCACCCAGGTGCGCCCCCCCCACCCCAGGTCTGATGCATCCGTTGTCAGGGTCTGACCTTGTGGCTCCGGACGAAAGCTGACCCCTTTTTTCAAATTCCTGGGGTCCATCCACCAAAGCAAAGTTCTCCTGACTGGCCCCGAGATCTTGACCGTGGAGTCTAGATCGTCATAGCCTTGGTCCCACTGTACCCTGAACATCCATTGTGAGACCCTCATGAGGAGGCGGGCTAAGAGAGTGTCAGGGATGGCCACTGCCATGTGCCCCAGTAGTCTGAGGAAGTTCCGAGCTGGAACTTGAGGAGTGATTGAGATCCGTTCTGCAATCTCTCACAGGCGATCTACCCTGTCCTGGGGAAGGAAGGCCATGCCCTGGATGGAATCCAGGACCGCTCCAATGAATACGAGCTTTTGACTGGGCTCTGAGGATGATTTTCATAGATTCAGGGTGATCCTCAGCCCTCGGAACAGAGTATAGGTGTCTTCAAGGGTGTGAAGAAGGTCTACCCTTGACGGGGCTGTAAGCAGCCAATGGTCAAGGTAGGGGAACACGTAGTGCCCCATGCACCTTAGAGCCGCAGCCACCACTGCTAAGCATTTGGTGAAGACTCGTGGAGCGGAAGAGAGGCTGAACGGAAGCACTCGAAACTGGTAGTGCTCCCCTTGGAAGTGGGAGCTCAGGAACTTCCAGTGGAGAGAGAAGACCCCGATGTGCATGTACACATCTTGCATGTCTAGGGAGCACAGCCAGTCTCCTTGGTGCAGCAGAGGAAGAAGGCCTTGGAGGGTCACCATCCTGAACCTCTTGTACTCAATAAAGAGATTTAGAGGGCTGAGGTCCAGAATGGGACGAAGGTCCTGCGTCTTTTTTGGAACCAGGATAAAATGTGAATAAAACCCCTGTCCTCGCTGATGCAAGGGGACTATCTCTATTGCCCTTTTTTGCAAGAGGGTCTGGATCACTTCTTCTATTAGTGGGATGTGAGAAGGAGGATACCGGGAGAGCTTTGGTGGATTGTTCAGGGGAAACTCCGTGAACTCCAGCATGTATCCCCTCCTGATGATATCTAACACCCACTGGTCCACAGTGATTGACTTCCACCCTTCGAAATGAAGGGAGAAGCGGCCCCCAACCGGCTTTCCTGGATCTTCCCGTGGAAAGGAGTCATTGGGCTGAGCCGGGTGTAGGCAGAGAGGCCTGGGAGGACTTGGGCCCACGGGCAGGAGCTCCACCAGGCTGCTGGTTCCCGGATCTCCTGCGAAAGCCTCCTCTCTGCCCCTGCTGGTTGCTACGGGCATGACCATGACCACCTGAGGACTTACGGAAAGGCCGTTTTCGATGTCTTTGCTGGTCACAGCGGTACATCTGGCGGACCGACCAGACAGACTTGCCCGATTCCTGGAGATGAGAAATTAAGGCTTCCGTCTCCTGCCCAAACAGCACGGTACCCTGGAAGGGCAAATCCTTGATACCGGCCTGCAGATCCTGGTGAAAGCTGAAGACTCTCAACCAGGCGTGGCGCCGTAGGCACCCTCTGGAAGCGGGTGCCCTGACTGCCGTATCTGCAGTGTCATACGAGGCTCTCACGACATGGGAGCCTACGTCTGAGCCCAATTTTAGGATATCCAGGAGCTCTGTCTTCTGGTCAGAGTCTGGAAGGGCCTTCAACAGCTCTTGTCCCCTCTCCCAAAGCACATTCTGGTACTGGACCACATGCGTTAAGAAGTTGAGGGATGTATGGAACAGGTGGAAGCAGAATAAACCTTCTTGTCCATCTGGTCCAAATAGCAAGACTCTGGGTCGGGAGGCTGAGAGATGAGGTGTTTCGGCTGCCTGGACTTATCATGGGCAGCCGTGATCATGGAGGAGTCCACCTGAGGGTGTTCAGCGAGGAAAGCTTCTGCCCTCGGAGCCTTATACAGCCTATCCGACTTCTTCCGAATGGCCGGGACTGAAGCCGGATGTTTCCAGGTAAATCGAGTGAGGTCCTGGAAAGTATCCACCAAAGGAGGGACTACCAAAGGTTTAGGCTCCTTTTGCCTCAGGTACTTTTGCTAGTCTCCAGCGTTCCGGGTCCAGGTCCTCAGTGTCCCACTCGTTGGAGGCCTGGATGTGTCTCACGACGTCCATGAAGGTAGGGTCGTCTGGAGGCGAGCGAGACTGGTCCTTCTCTCCCGGGGAGCGCTGCAGGCTGAGAGAGGAAGTCGAGGAAGATGATGATGAGGGAGATCGACTATAAGATTTCGAATAGTCTGACCTCTCTGTGTGACCAGATTCTCGCTGTCGTCAGTAGCTAGGGGACCGATGTTGGCCCGAAGACCGACTCCGGTCCCTGGACCAGCGACGGAGCAGAGACCGACATTGGTCAGAGGACCGAAGTCGGGAGCGTTCTCGCCTAGAGGACTGAGAAAGGCTCCTAGAGTGTGACCTGGACTGACGACAGTCACCAAAGTCCCTGGAGTGTCATCGGTGGTCCCCGACCGGGTGCGGGAACGAGCCCTAGAGGGAAGTGTAGGCGGGCGCTCCAGCGACTTCCGCGGGGAAGGCTCACCTCCCGGCTGTGGTTTATCCGCTGGGTCCGGTACCGGTGTCTGGGCCGGCGATGGGGGGGGGTCTGCTTGTGGACCTGCCCCCACCAAAGGGAAAGCAGCTCCTGGAGCTCATCCTCCTTGAAAATTTCTGCTGCCTGGCTCGGGAAAGAAGTATCCGGGACGTCGGGGTGTGAAGGAGAGCCCTCCTGGGGGCCCAGGGAGGAGGACTTGGGCGTCAGGGACGTCGGTTCTTCTACAGCCAATCCCTCACCCTTTGCCCCTTCAACCAGCATCGGTGTTGGTACCGATGACGGGGTGCCACCGGGGGGCGCCGGAGTGTTCTTGGGCTCTGGAGGTGTGCCTTTAGCAGGCGGCGCCAGTGCCTTGGAAGGTGGGGCCGAAGCATGCACCTCCGAGGTCTTCGTGGAGAACCTTAGCGGGGTTACCTTGGGCTTAGCTGGCTTCTCCCCCAAAGGGCCGGTCTTGGCCTGAGCAGATTTGGGGTGCTCTCCTGATCCTGTGGGACAGGCTTTCTTTGGAGAGGGCTGCAAGTGAGAGTGGGACCGCGACCGGGACTGGTGCAGGGACCGACTACGGTCTTTGCTGTGCCGTTTCTTCTCTTTCCGTTTCCCCTCCGAGAAGTGCAGATCCATCTTCTGCTCCAAGAGAAAGGCTTTCAAGGCCTTAAGGCGGTGGATGTGGGTCCTGCTGGTGAAGGCCTGGAAAGCGGAGCAGTTTGCGGTATTGTGGTCCGGTCCTAGGCAAAAGACACAGCGGCGATGGCCATCCTTGGCCGGGATCTGCCTCCCACACTCGCACTTATTCAGACATTCCAGCGAGGCCGACGCCTGAGAAGACATCCGTCGGGACTTCACAAAAAACGAACAACGGCCTGACATCAGTAACTTGAAAGAAAAACCGTCGAAAACGGTTAAAGAGTCGTCAGACAGTGGTCTGACGGTGTAGAATGAGGAAAAAACGCTGAAAAAACGGTGCAACGCGGGTTTTTTGATAGAAGATCTTGCTGAACCGCAGACTGAAGCTGTTCTTTCCTAGTTCACGTGGGATGCAGCGGAAAAGAACTGAGGTGGAGCTGGGTCCCACCCCCTTTTGCACTCCAGACCGACCGCCGGGTGGGGCCGCGTCGGGGCGGTCCTGCTGTGAACTGCTGGCTCAGTTTTCACCAGAGGGTCCTAGTGCCTGCGGCATAGTCCTTACTGTTATAGCCTGCTGCAAGAGCACCCACTTGAAGTAAGATCTGGCGTTTGGCGTAATGCTGTTTGAGTGTGGGCACTGTGAGCGCTTTTAGAGCCTCTGGTACTGTCTCTTTAAGAGCTGCCTGCCTGCAGGCTTTGTTAGCTTGCAAGGGGGGGCTGTGGGTTTACTGCTCGACTCCCACTCAAGCTGCTGTTTGAATCGCTCCATTTCTGCTGTTGCTAAGTGAGCAGAGGGAGCATTATTGAAGGATGTAACTGTTTTCTGGAACAAATGTAGTGTGGCCGTAAAATTGCTGTTTATTTAATCTGTTTCCCTTGCAGCTGGGACTTTGTGTATTCTGCCCCTCCATTTTGGATCAGAACTGCCTCCTGGATCCAATCAGAAGGGAGGAGTGCTTAAAATGGCGTATTGAGCAACCAACCTGAATCAGGACTCTCTTTGAAGCCGGCTGGCCATAGGGGATACAGCCAGTAGTTCTGGGAAGTGAAGTTCTGAACTATGGTACCTTTTTGCACCAGTGAGGGCAGTATTGAGTGACTGGCATATGCAGCCCTCCAATGGGATCGGGTGGTGCCAGTACTAGATTCCCTGCCCCAAACAGCTAAGGGGCAGAGTCATTGGTGATCGTGAAGGTAGAAGGAGCTCTGGCTCCTGCGCTGTGCAAGTTTTTGCATGGGAAGCGCATGTGCAGGCCAAAAAGTCGGGCGGCAGAATCACCGTAAGGAGCAGACAAGATCCGTGGAGGAGTGCAGACAGAGGAGGCTGTACGATTACAGCTACCTACCAGGCTCACCCTGTAGAGGACTGGAGAATTGGCTTCAATCACGCTCGGTCTGTCAGGACAAGTGAAGCTGCGTTGCTTCACCCGGTTTGTGCAGTGAAAGTCATCGGGAGTCTAAAGCAGCTGCCTGGTATGGTATCCCCCTGTTATACATATAAATATGTGAAGAAGTATTTGGATCACAGGCTATGTCCTGCAATTGGTGTGAGAGGTATATTTCTGCAGGAGTCGTGAGTACTAAATCAGGGTAGCTCCCTGTTAAATGTTTATAGAAAGGGAAATTTCTGTCTGGTCACTCCACTGGCTGCATGAACTGAGCCTGCTGGCTCTGATTAACCAATTTGGGTCTTGAATACTTGCTTCCTCCGTCAGGGCCCCAACCAGATGCACCGAATAGGCTAGCCTCTTATTGCCTGGATACCCAGAGACAGTGACTTATAGGTCTGGCCTGTGCACAGTGCCCTGATTCAGCAGAGTGTTAAGCTAATCAACCTGATTTCCCCAACCCTTGTTACTTCCCCTTCAATAAAACAGATTTGTTGTTTGCAAGGTACCCTGTCTGAACTGTATATTTGTGCTTCCTCCCTTGTGCATGGGTTATTGTGTCACTATATCTTATTTTACAGTGGGTCCTCGGCACCAAGCTGGTCATTTCACTTTGGGGGTAAGTGTAAGTCGTAACCATTGGGTGAGAAGTGTTCATGGGCCACTAGCGGAAAGAAAGGGGGGTTGCAGTGACCCAGAGGGCTGTGACCAAGTCGTGTTTGACTGTTCCAACCCCGACCTCTGGGTGGAGGCACCCGCCATTGGACCTAGGCCCCTCAACCTGTCAGTAGTCAGTCAGGCAGCTGTAGTAGCCTGTGGGATAGCGCCACCTAGGGGTTACATTACCCTGGGAGGACTTAGGCTGGCTGGGCTCTGGTGTAGGTGAGGGTTTCCGTAGAGGGGTTGGTTGCCTAGGTTGTGGAGAAGCTCTTGGCTGAGGCTCTTTAGGGGCATTTCTGGCCCTTTAGGCAACAAGTCCACCTTGATGGTGAGGCAAAGAGAGCCCCCACAACCGACAAAGAAATCAGGAGGGTCCCTGGGCCCTGAGGAACATTCCTCGATGGATCCGGCATCAGGTTGTGAGGCAGCGTTGGGTCTGAAGACCTTGAAAGGTCAGGTGCCAGGATGTCCTGGTTGCCTGGTGGCAGGTTTCTGGATGTCGGGTTGCCAGGTATTGTCAAGTCTGGAGGTGGCTGCTCCTTGGGATTCGGTCCTGCAGGGGTCAAACGACTGGCCGGGTGAAGACCAAGGATTAGGTGACTTGGGGTCGCTAGTTTCGAGACTGGCGCAGCTAGAGTCGAACTAGTAGGAGGCTGCTGAATTCCACCTATTGTACTGGCTACAGCCAAGGTGGCATCTGCCTAGGGGAGCAGACGTCCGACCGGTGGTCCTGTTCTTGGTGCTAGGGTGGGCCATTGGCCCCATACGGCCTGTCTGACAGAGTTGGCATCCCAGGTGGGTGGGTGGCGGGTAGGGACCCAGCGCCCGAATAGGCAGCACTGCCTGGGCCTTTTGGCTTTGGTCCAGTAGGATGGACGTAGAAATGAAGGCACAGGGGAGTTAGGGTCAAAGATGACCCTGGCCCTTAAGGCCCCCAGCCAGATGTCAGCACCAGAGCAGGGAGCCTAACCAACAGCAACCCGGTGGAAGAAAGGGCTGCCAGGGAGGTGGAGTCCGACCTCCCTCAAGCGGAAGAACTCGAGTCAATTGCTGCACGCCATGGGGAATGAGGGTGGGAGCTTGACCGGGATCTCTTCTTGTCCTGATCCCAGTGAGGATGCTCCCTGTGAGACTTCTCCCGGTGAGAGCTCAAGGAGGACAATGTCCTGGTGGGTCTAGAAGATTTCATGGTGGCCAATTGTTGCTAATGCAGAAAGCTCTTGAGGGCCTTCAGGTGGCAGATCCTAGTCATCCGACTGAAGCTGTGGCAATGCTGGCAGGCCTTGGTGTCATGGTTGGGGCCCAGGAAGAAAAGGCATGCCGAAAGGCCACCAGGAGTGAGGAATCTACCTGCCGCAGGCACACTTATTTGTCTGCTGCTCTGGTGACAAAGGCGATGTTGAAGAAGTCATGCAGTGAGCAAGTTGAACACTAGAAAATAAAACAAAAAAAGCGTGGGTAACACACGATGAAAAAGACAGTCAACTGTTGGCAAAAAAAGGTGTCCATGGAGCTGATGTGCTGTCGACGGTGGGGAAAAAAACTGAGGAAGGGCAGTTGGGGACTCCCTTATATACATGTCGACGCTAGGGCCAGTCCTGCTGTATACTGCTAGCTATTACTTTTCTGTGGGGTCCTAGCGCTTGGAGGCTTAGTCCTACCGGTGTTGCCTGCAGGAACCATCCTCAAAGTAAGATCTACGGTGCTTAGGTGCCTTAGACCTGTCATGAGCTGCCTTGATGACCACAGTCGGTCTTGGGCTAGGCAGCAGGGCAGGGGAGCCCATGGGGGGCATGATAGAGTTTATCTGCCCTGCGAGGCATAGCTAGCACCATGTCTGGTCTGTGCCAGGCTGCTGTGGCTGCACTCCTCAGAGCAGGTAAAATGGGAGGAGTGATTTTAAGGGGAGATTCTGGGATCTCCAGGAAGTCCACCAGCTCTTTTCTGGTGGCATCCTCTTCCTCAGTGTGGAAGCCCACAGCTAAGGACAGCTGCTTCATCACATTAAAAAAAAGTGGGGTCCTCAGGAAGAGACCTGGAAGTGTGCTTCACAGAATCCTCACTAACAGAGGAGGCAGTAGATCTGTCAGAGACCAGGATCTCTTCCTCCTCATCATCAGGAAGAATGAGTTCTGGGTGGTACTTCTCCTCAACATCCTCTTTTTTTTTTTTTTTTTGCTTTTATTATTATAAAATAATAAAATACAAGCATGTACACTCAGTCAGATTGTCCACGTTAAGCCACATGTTAATAAAACATACTTAAATACATAATAAAAGTACTTGAAAGGGATAAATAAGGTTGATAAGGAGAGTCTCTTTAAGCTGAGTGGTGACCATAACACGAGGAGGCACAGTCTTAAGCTGGAGGGTGGGAGGTTTAGGAGGGAGGTCAGGAAGCACTTCTTCACAGACAGGGTGATGGACACTTGTAATGCGCTGCCGGAAGAGGTCATCTTGTTGAAGACAGTGGGCAGCTTTAAGAGAGGCTGGGAAAGGCATAGGGGAAGGTAAGGATCAAGGGTAGGAAGGATGGGAGGAGTGGGGAGGGAGGGCAGGGACAGTAGCTCAAGCTGTGAACCCTGCAATACGAGCAGACTAGATAGACCAAATGGCCTGCTTCTGCTGGCTTCTTTGTATGTAAGACAGTGTTTTTCAGTCTCTCTTCCAATTCTGCTTCATGTGGGTGGTAAGCTACATAGTTTATGTACTTCCAACAGTTAATACAATAAAGGCCTACAGCAGTCAAACATGGGACCAACTAAAGATAACATTATACTAAAATTTAGGCCACCAGTGGAAAGTGGTGGTGCCACTTTCTCTCGATATTGCTAAACATATGATAATTCCCCACGAGCTTCCAATTGCAACAAACAATAACCTGAAACTGATTGAATTCATCTCAGCCACTATATCTGAGAAGTGTTGCATTAAAGCGAACTGTCTATATCACAGCTAAGAACTAAGATCTTTTAGTTAAAAGTGAAAAGCTTTCTGTAAACAACTCCCAATCTGTAAGAGAACTGAAATACTAACAGAGCATGCCTTAACTGTCAATGGCGGGAGCAGGCACCGTCCCAATGAAGAACCTTGGCTGTGTGGGTAAACCTCGAAATCCAGAGGCAGACCCTGGCTGACCACTTAGAGGACCCACTTGTCCATGGTAACAATGGACCAGGCGGAAAGGAAGTGGTGAAGCTGGCCCCCCATGGGAGGATCCAGGATGGTCAGGATGGGTATGCAGGAGGCGCCCCCCCATCCCATCACTGGGCAGGCTTGAAAGCAGAGGAGGATCCGGTGGAGGGGCCTCCAAGACCTCAACCTCCTGGTGACCGAGGCCACTGATTTAGACTGGGGACGACAAGCCTGCTGTTGTCCAGCCTGGGGCTGGGCAGGTTTTGCCGCAGGGCTGAAGTGGGCCGAAAGGGTTCCTTCTTTTGAGGCTTCTAGCCCTTGGGGTCCTTCTGAGCAGAAGTCTCCGTGTCCAAGGTGGCGCTGGACTTTTCAGTTCTGGTGAGGTGTCCTTCCACTCTGGACCTGAACAAGTTGGTCCCCAAGAAGGGAACATAGGCCAACTTGTGCTGCGTGTCAGCCGTGAAGGTGGAGATTTAAGAGGCCCTGAAGCAGCCCTCTCCCTTCACAACTCTGCCCAGCAGTGGAGCCTGAACTCGGGGATTGCCAGAGCCTTTAAGAGGTAAAGCCTCCTGCACTACAGCCTGCCTGTTGGAGAACTTTAATCGCCTTGGGGTCTGTTTTTCTGTCCCCACACAGTGACTGATTGATTTTGCTACTGGAGTTCTGCACGGGGATTTGGGGTTTATTTCTGTGTTACTTTAAGGGCTAGTTTGCTGACTGTCTCTACTGATCATCTAGCACTGTTATCCTGTGTTTTAGAAGCTTTTAAATGCTGTATTTAGAGTGCTTACCTTCTGTAGAATTGTATAGAATCTGTAACGTGTGTGTCCGCCATCTTGCGCATGCGCAGTAGCCATCTGTATCCCGATACAGTCCCAACAGTTGGAGCATGCGCAGTAGGGTCCTGAACTAGCCCGCTGCATACTAATGTAATTCCTTTGTTTCCCTTCCTTTATAGGCCCTGAAGCACCCCTCTCCCTTCACAACTCTGCCCAGCAGCGGAGCCTGAACTCGGGGATTGCCAGAGCCTTTAAGAGGTAAAGCCTCCTGCACTACAGCCTGCCTGTTGTGTAGCGCTTCCGGCCCCAACCACCCTCCCACCCAGGGCGGCGCTTCATTTTTTGCTGCTGGCAGGTCACCTATCCTTCTTTTTACTAAGTGTCCACTTTCCCATTTGCAGCTTATACACCCCAACTACTAGGGGTTGCTGCACTTTCCACTCTAGCACCGCTAGCCACTCCCTACTCCTTCCTAGCAACTATTGCAATCCCTGTCCACTAGAGGTCTCTGCAAGTTCCCTCCTAATCCTTTCTGCTATCTTCTTTCCTCACTCCTTCCCATCAGCCCACCACTAGGCCCCCTGCAAGTCTCAAACCTTGCACCCGTTACACCAAAGTCTGCAGCCTAACCACCAAGCCAACGAACCAGGCCAATATCTTCCTCTACTTTCAAGCTCTTAACCCTTTCCTTCTTCTTTCTTAGAAACAAAATGTCTGTCCTCTGTCCCAAAGCTGTTCTCAAACCCTGTACCCTTGCTATGAGAGTCAGTGGCTCTACCTCTTAACCATTTTATTTGGCTATCTTATTCTTACTTTCTAAGACTTTCATAGTCTCTTACTCCCCCCCCCCACACACACCCCCACAGTCTGCCAAAATATTTTACCACTTCTCTCTTGCTGCTACTGCAGGCATTGAACCCTGCACCCTCACTGTCTCAGTCAGCAGCCCCACTACTCAACTATCACATCAGTCTATTGTTTGTGATAGGTTTTAAGACTCTTAAACCCTCTAACCCTCATAGTCTGCAAAAACATTCTATGAGTGTTACTGCAGGCTTTGAGCCCTGGTCCCTGCTGCTGCAGCTACTATCTTGGGTCCTTTTCTATCACCCTGGGCAAGCCTTGAACCTGGTGCCCTGTGCACTTGAGGCAGGGGCTCTGCCACTGTACCAAGGTGGCAACTAAACAGTAGGGTAGACCTTTCACCACCATCTTCCCCTCTATCATCCAAGTTCCCCATCTCTCTTCACTTCAGCTCTCTCACCCTTACCAATCATGCATGCACACCTCCTGCCTACCTGCCTCTCTCTCCTCCTCCTCCTCCTTTTGCCTTCCGCTAACCCTAATGTCCCTGTTAACCCTCAGCCTCACTACTCTACTGCTCCTACCTGCCCTCCCCTCCTATGCCACTGCCCTGCCTCCTCCCTCCTCCTTTACTCACCCCATATACTCCTCTCCACCCCACCCCCCATCTAGACACTACCTTTCCTCCCCCTTTCGCTCCCTCGGTCATCTTATCACTCAAGCCTTCTCAGCCTGTGCTGCCCTACCCACCCCCTGTGCTACGCTACCTCCCTTCTCTTCCTATCGCTCCCGGTGAAAACTCTCCTTCTGCCACCCTCTGTCCAGAGCGGCTCTCCTCCTTCTGCTCCTGACTGGTAACATACATCCCAATCCCGGTCCAGCATGCAAAGGCTCCTCAAAGAAATCCACCGGGCTTCTTATTGCTTCCATGAACATATGTAGCCTCCTTAAAAAATTCGACTCTCTCAGTTGCTGGGTTGCAGTTCATAAACCTGACGTTATCTCAATAGTTGAAACTTGGCTGTCAGACTCTACCCCTGACTCCCTGGTCTCACTCCCCGGCTACTCCCTCTATCAGGAGGACCGTGTTGGTAGGCGAGGTGGGGGCTGTGCCATTTATGTCAAAGACCCTCTCGTTGGACTAGCCCTCCCAGCCCTGGTCCTTGACTTCAGGGCTCAGGCCCTAACCCTAAAATTATCTCCTGATCCCTCTAGGGGTCCCATCTACCTGACTACAGCGTACATACCTCCAAAAAATCAAGCACAAGCACTAGGCCCACTAATCAATTATCTTACCTCCCTACTCCACTCCTCCGACCAAATCCTTGTGGGGAACTTGAACTTATTGGCTTAGACCTTCATCCACTTCCTCCCGTGACGCCTTTACAGCCATCGACCTAACCCAACTAGTCTCTCAACCCACTAGAGTGAATCCTAGAATGGGCTCTAGCACACTCCTGGATGTGGTCCTCATAAACTGCCCTAACCACATCCGCAATATCCAAATCCTCCTGGACTGCCTTAGCGACCATTCCCCAGTTCTCTTCTATTGGTCAACCTCCCTGCCCAAACCCACAGCACAAACTACCCTTTGGTGACGTCTTAGACCTGGTGGGCTGAAAGACCTTAAGCAACTCCTAGCCCTCATAGACTGGTCCCCTATACTAAACGCCCCGGATATTGACACGGCCCTTACCTTCTTTATCCACACCTTCAACTCTGCTTGCGACATTTTTTGCACCCATGACTGCACGCCGGTCCAAAGTAAGGCATGCCCCCTGGATTACCCCCACCCTGCGCCAACTTCTTAAGCACAGGGACAATCTATGACACATTGCCACGGAAACGGGCCGCCCAGCTGACAGGGTGGCCTATGCTGCTGCCCGGAACAAATGTACATGGGCCACTCGCAAAGCGAAGGCTGAGCACTATCAAGCCTCCCTCACTTCCTCATGGGGGAATGCTAGGACTTTCTGGGACAACATTAAGCAGCTGAATGGTGGCACGCGTTCCCCCCCACCTTCACTTATCAACATTAATGGTTCGGTCTCCTCAGACCCTGTCCTTATTGCCAACCACCTCAACAATTCTTTCACAGACCTTAGCACTGTGCTCCCTGATAATTTCTTGGCTCCCCCTCCCTCCAGGTCTGTCCCTATTCTCCCACACCCCTTGTTCTACTTGCGCCGAGTCACTGCCCAGGAAGTCAGACCTTACTTACTCAAAGCCTTAAAGAGTAACACAATTGGCAGTGACTCCCTTGATCCCAGTCTTCTCCGTCAGGTTCTGGATCTGGTTCTCTCACCAATCACCAGCCTCTTTAACAAATCCCTCTGCCTAGGGCAATTCCCCGCTGCCTGGAAGATAGCTACTGTCACCCCAATACACAAGGGTGGTGATAGGACCCTCCCTAGCAAGTATCGACCTATTTCAATCCTCTCTCCTCTCTCTAAGGCCTTAAAAAAATTGTGGCCACCCAAATCTCGGAATACCTTGATAAATATAGCATCCTCTGCCCAGAACAACATGGTTTCAGAGCAGGCCACAGCACCAATACTGCCCTCCTGGAGTTCTCTAACTTTCTTCACACCTCACTGGACTCTGGCTCCCTAGCAGGTGCAGTGTTCATTGACTTATCAAAAGCCTTTGATACTGTCTCCCACCCCCTCCTGCTAGCTACCCTTAGTCACTTAGGCTTTGACACTGGGCCAGTTTCCTGGTGCTCCAGCTACTTGTCGGCCCGCTCACAACGTGTGAAAATCAACAGGAAACTTTCCAGCACCTGCCCTATCCGCTCCGGAGTCCCTAAGGGCTCCATTCTTGGGCCCTTGCTCTTTTCCTTTTTTCTCAACTCCCTGCCCAGTGTATGTACTGGAAAATCCTTCTTTACGCAGATGATGCTGTACTCTTTGCCTCCGACCGTAATCCCATCTCACTTCAGGATTCTCTGCAGGAATCCTACAATGACGCAGAAGCCTGGTTTACTGAGCACAGGCTCGTAATTAATCTAAAGAAAACCAAAACCATGCTCTTTGCCCAACCCCAAAATAAATCCAGTAACTATCTTCTCGCAGTCCACTCCACCTCTAAACTCCCTATTGAGCTAGTTCACTCTTATAAATACCTAGGTATAACCTTTGACCCTGCCCTCTCTTTTCATGCCCACATCTCTGCCCTTGCCTCAGCCTCTAACACTCGGCTGGGTATCCTCTATCGTCACAAAAACTGCCTCCCCACAGAAGCCCTCCAACTTGCAGTCACATCCTCTGTTCTATCTCTGGTAGACTATGGCCTACCTGTGTATGGTGCAGCAGACCAGACTGCCCTGCACAAGATCCACCTCACCTTAAACAAGGCCTGCAGGCTCATAACTGGGGCTCCTAGTCTAACCCACACTTGCCATCTTTACACCATGGCTAATCTACTCAACCTAGATGAGCGCCTCAAATACCAAACCTGCCTCCTAACAAAAAAATCACTCCTTGGGCTATCCCCACCGGGTCTGTCAACCACAATCCACCGTGCTAACCCTACAGTGCATACCCGCATATCCTGCAAAACTGCACTGGTTATACCGAGGGCGAGAACCTCGCAAGGTCAAAGGGCTTACCCCTACAGAGCCCCCTGTTGGTATAACGCCCCGCCCGCCAGAGTCACTGATGCCGCCTCATTATCGTACTTCAAAACTAGTCTTAGAAATCACCTGCTCTCAACACGCAGCTGTACCTGCCTCTAAGCCTCCTCCTATCCTCCCAGACAAGGCTCACTGAACCGCTCTCTGACCTTCTGTCCAGCTCTACCTTTACTTGCTACTATCTTCCCCACACTCCTCTTCTGATGTCTCCCACCCAGCCTTACCTTTATTCTTCCCACTGAATCAATCTCCATGTAACTACTGTATATTGTCTACTCTGTAAAGTGCACATGTAAGCCTGTTTGTATACTGTGTTTGACAAATGCCTATATTTTTTGGCTGCTTCCTAAATGTTTTCAGATTTTTTGTCTGCCTTGATGTTTGTTTCCTGCACTGTTTTGTCCTCACTGTGACGAGGTACCTTTGTAAATGAGCCTCTGGCTCAAAGGTTGTTAAACTGATGTTCTAATAAATAAATAAATAAATGTGCAGCCAAGCCCTGCTGCCCATTGCAACTGCCATGGCCATGGACTGGGTGCAAGAATCGCCAAGGTCCTTGGTTGTTTGGAACTGCTGTTTAGCAACAGCTCAGCCTTGGTCCCTGACCTGTTTGACTGTGGTCTGCAGATCAGCAGGCAAGTGAGGAAGCACTTCTTCCAGGGAATCCAGAAGGCCGTGTGAGAAATGGGCCATGAGAAGGGCTGAGCTCGCTTGTTGAAGGCCGAGTGAGGAGGCGGCATAACCTTCTTAGCCATACGGAATCCTTATCAGGGGGTTTATCAACATCCCCAATGTTGCCGGTGCGCAGGAAAATCGGTCAGCCACAAGTCCCTCGGCCAAGGGATACTCTGTAAATCCTGACAGGGAGCTGGTAGGGACCACGTACTTGCAGGCCATCTGGGCCGACAGAATAGGCCATGAGGCTGGGTGCTGCCATAGTTCCAGGGCAGGATCGAGGATGGCAACCTTCCATGGGAGAGTTGCCCCGGTCGAGGATCTCAGTCAATGAGTACCGTTCCAGTTTCCGAACGGGCTCCAGATGTAGACCCCTAGATTCTGAAATCAGGCAAAGCATGCCCATGAAAGATGTGGGCCCTTGATCCGTGACAGGTTCCCCCACCGACTCCACATCCAGCAGTCAGGAGTGAAAGGAGGACCCTTCTGATTCTGAGGAATCGTGAAAAAGTGGCCGACCGCCCTAGTCTCCACTCACCCGGTGAGGGCGGTCTGGGGTGATGGTGACAGACAGCCGATGGGGTAAACTCTTGGCCGGTTGAGCATCCTTGGTCGGAGCGCTGGTTGGTGCTGTTTGGGCAGCGGCTCCACCAAGATCGGTGGAGAGGCCAGAGGGGGCCGCACCAGGACTGCCTGGACTGGGTCTTGCCTATGCGGGGTCGGCTGCGGCTCTTGTGGCAAGGGCTAGGTAATGGCTGAGTTGGGCGCTGGAATAGGCTTCACCCGGGTAAACCAAAGCTGTTGTCATATAAACTCCTTTCAGTACTGACGCAACTTGTGCCAGTGCCTATTTTCACCCGAGGAGGATGAGGAATAGTGGTGGCATCGAGTGCCCGAGTGCCTGGAGGATGAGCACTGAGAATGACGCAGGCTGCCCAAATCAGGGCTTCTAGAGCAGAACCTCAACTGCTGGTGGGTTTCAGAGGGGGGCTGGCGAAGGCTGAGGCTGCTCTTGGACTGGATGCTCTTGGTCGGGCAGGGGTGGAACAGTGGACTGGTCCATCCCCCTCCCAGAAAAAGTGGCAGGACCAGAGTCCTAGAGAGAGAGAGAGAGAGAGAGAGAGAGGGATATCGACCTCCTTGGCAGAAAACGGGTCAACTGGTTCGAGAAAAATCTCGGAGGCCGATATGAGTCTCAGTCAACTGTCAGACCATGGGGTCAGCGGCCACAACTGAAGCACTGGCCGTAGTCAGCAACTCCGGCAAAGCATGGGAATTAGAGGCCTGAGAGAGCTCCTGATCCAACGACTGATGACGGGACCATTTCTTGGTCTCTTTCTCCATCTTAGATTTTTTTGGGTTTCATGCCTGAAGGACCCTGCCCATGAGTTGGAAGGGTCTGGCACTATTCTTTAAATGCTCCAGTAAACGAAGCACCCAAAGGGAGTGGCAAAAAGGCCGAAGCCAAGGAGGATTGTGCAGCAGCCTGAGCCGCTGCCTCCTCAAACACCACAAGTTTTTCGGCAGAACCTGCAGCCTTGGAGGCCACCCGATGAGCATCCTTAGAATGAACAGATGGATCCCGATTGTCTGGATGGCCATGAAGTAAGCGGGAGACGCGATCTGCCAAAGTGGAGCGAAGGAAGAAGCAACATAGGCCGCAAGCCTGGATATCGTGGTCGTGGCCCAGGCAATATACGCATGAGGAGTGCGGGTCCAATCAGGACATAAGCTGCCCACAATCACATTTCTGGAACCCGGGAGTGGACTTTAAGTTGTCCATGTTGGTGACGAGAAGTGAAGTTTGAAGAAAAAAGACTTCACTAAGAATAGTGAAAAATTAAGCAAAGGGCCTCTTCAGCGCGACAGTGGTTAGAAGGGACCCTCCTTCTTCTAGAGGAAGATCAGATATCATGGGGCAATGCTAGGGGAGTTACCATCCGGGTGGATGGGAGAAGCCAGCTTGAAGAATTTTACGTCGAGCCTTAAAGGAGAAAGGACACTGCCAGAAGTGTGGACTGAACATCATATTTGCATCCCTAGGAACGTCTAGTCCACCGCAGTTTGAATGCATTGTGACAGAAAACGCCAGGTTCTGGATTTCTGGAGCAGAACAGAGGCAGTCTTGTGTTGAGTAGGGACACAAAAAGTCCAGGTCTGGACTGCCCCACTCGTCGAAGAGCGACTGCACGATGTCTAGTGCAACTGACCACTCGTGAGGATCTGCTTTTGTCCTGTTGAGTTTGTCCACCAGGTCGTTCTGGGCTCCTGAGCAGGTAAACTGCTTGGATCAGAACCTTGTGCTTGAGGCACCATTCCAATACTCTCATGGCTTCCCTGCACAGAGGGTAGGAATGTGCTGCACCCTGATTGTTGATATAATACAGCACCGTTTTGTTGTCCATCTGAAGAATTACCTTCTGACTGATGACAACCTCCAGGACTCTGAGGGCAAACAGGACTGCTCTCATCTCAAGGACATTTATGTGGAGATGAGACTCCTCTTGGGTCCACACTCCGAGTGTGGAGATCCTGGCAGTGAGTGCCCCAGCCAAGCAGGGATGCATCCGTGGTGACAGTGATCTGAGATTCTGGTGGGGCAAAGGGGAACCCTTGTAGTAGGTTGTGCTCTTGCATCCACCCTCTCATTGACCTCCACAGTGGCTCTGTTACCTTGATGGGGTAAGACTGTGGATGTGTTATCGGGTTCCATTGCATGCTGAGCATCCAATGAGAGGTCCTCATGTGCAATCGAGTCAGAGGCACTGTGAAGACTGAGGAGGCCATGAGGCCTAACACACGCTGCATGGAGTGAGCTTGTACAGGGGTGGCCTCCCTGATGACATGAACCATCCGAAGAACATCGTTCCTCCTGTCCTCCAGGAGGAAAGCACTTGCTTTCGCAGTATCTAGAAGGGCTCCTAGGAAGAGAAGCTGCTGGGAGGGCTGAAGCTGTGACTTTTCCAGATTCAGCAAGACCCCCATGGAGGTGAGGAACTGCGATGCTGTGGACACGGTTTCCTGCGTCTCTCGACTTCGTGGGCTTACCAAAAGCCAATCGTCTAGGTACAGGAAGACTTGAACACCAAGTTTTTGAAGGTGTGCAGTGAGAACTGCGAAACACTTGGTAAAGACTCAAGGTACTGAGGAGAGCCCAAAGGGCAGGACTCTGAACTGGCCATGAAGTGTGGGTACCTGTGGTGGCTTGGGTGTACTGGAATGTGCTGGTAGGCATCTTGCATGTCTAGTGACGCCAACCAGTCGTGCTCTTGAAGAAGCGGCTGTAGTGTCCCCAAAGTGATCATCCTGAACTTCTTTCAGAACAGGAATCTGTTCAGTTTTCTGAGGTCATGCCCCCTGATTTCTTCGGAACCAGAAAGTAATGGGAGTAGTATCCTATGTTTCACGCTGACCAGGGAACTACCACCATTGCCCTGTTTTTGAGAAGGCCCGTAATCTCGGCAGCAAAAAGGTCTGACTGAGCGGAGGACAGACAGGGTTGCCACTTGGGTGGAAGATCTGGAGGGGTCGCCACCAAGTTGAGAGAGTACCCCTCTCAAACAATCCTGAGGGCCCATCTGTCTGTAGTGACAGACTTCCACTGGTCGTAGAACTGAGTCAGACGACCTCCCACTACCGTGGTAAAGTCTACCTTGGGCAGGTGAGGTGAGACTGGGGCAGATTCTTCAGAGGGTGGCACTGGGTGCTTTTGGGCCATGTGCCTTCTGTTGCTTTCTTTGCGGCTGAGGCTGGTCCCTATTTTCAGCTCCTCGGCCTCTGCCTTGAAAGGGCTGCCTGTTACGAAAGGGCAGGCAGTTTCTGCCTCTTTGAGGTGCAGAAGGAGCTGGCCTGGCTGTTTTGATGGCAGTTCTGGTTTTCTGAGTGGCTTCCAGTGCTTGTTCCACTTGGGGGCCAAACAGGTATGCATCATCAAAGGGGACATTCATAACAAGCTGTTGTTCATCTGGGGAAAATCACGATGTCCTAAGCTAAGAATGTCTCATAATACAGATCCTGGCAGCTGCCGCTCGGGATGCTGTGTCACAAGCATCCATGGTGGCCTTAAGCTGGTGTCTATTGCTTTCTATACCTCTGGTGATGGTTTGCAGAAGATCCAACTTGGAGTCAGAGTCTGGAAGGGCCTCCACCAGGGACTTAATGAAGGCCCACAGGACATACTTGTACTGGGAGAAATGTCCTTGATAGCTAGTGACACGCATGCCCAAAGTTGCGGCAGAGAAATACAGGTTACTCACCTGTAACAGGAGTTCTAGGAATGGTATATGTTGTTCATCCACACTGTCTGGCAGGTTCCTTGCCACTTTAAATCTTGCCGGAAGGTCTTCAAACTGGCTCCTTCCACCCACCCGGGTGGTAAAACTCTCGGCTCCACCCCATGATGCCAGATCTAGCCCGCTGGAAGCCAGTTTGTGCGTCGAAGCCGGGGAGGTCGGATGGGTTATGTGGATGAACAACATATACCATTCCTAGAACTCCTGTTACAGGTGAGTAACCTGTATTTCTAGGGACATGGATATGTTGTTCATCCACACTGTCTGGCAGACTCCTAGCAGTTCTCTGGGAGGAGGGAGGCAAGGTGCACATCCCCTACTTAGGGAATAAAGACTGGAGAACCGAGGCCCCAAAACCAGCATCCCGGCGTGACTCAAGGTCGATGTGGTAGTGGGTAATTAAGGTATGTGCCGACTTCCAGGTAGCAGCCCTGCAGATATCCTGGATTGGGACATCCCTGGAAGCAGCCACCGATGCAGCGGTATGGTGGTTAAAATGAGCTCTTATCCCTCTGGGAGGCTCCATGCCCGCCAACCTATAGCAGAGATCTATGCAGGAGGTGACCCACCCACTCATCGTCTGCTTGGCTGCAGGTCTGCCAGGTGCGGCTTCAGCTTAGGTGACAAACAGCTGATAAACCTCTCCCCGAACTTCAGCCATAGCTCCTCAAGAAAGCGAGCGCTCAACTAGGGTCCAATATGGAGCCTATATTCGGCCTCCGAGGTGTGATTGGGGTAGAACACCGGCAGAGTCAACACTGGTTAAGGTGAAGCTTCGACACCGCCTTCGGAAGGAACTTCGGGTGGGGCGCAGGACAACCTTGTCCCTGTGGAAGACCAGATAGGGAGACTCAAAGGAAGTGCCTGGAGCTCTCCCATCCTTCAGGTTGACGTGATAACCACCAAGAAGGTGGTCTTCCACAACAGGTGGGAGATACCACACCTGTACATTGGTTCAAATGGCTTGCCCGTGAGCTTGGCCAATACCAGCAGTAGATCCCACGGAGGTGGAGGTTCTCTCACCGGAGGGGAAATGTGATCAAGGCATTAGAAAAGCGCGAGACCACCTTCTCCTGCGCCACCGACTGCTTTCCGTCCCGTTCCCGGAGGGCAGACATGGCTGCCAGGTGCACCTTAAGGGTCATCGACCAAAGCCCTTGCTGAGAAAAGGACCACAGGTAGTCCGGAATGCTTGCCGAGGAACAGGAGAAAGGGTTCAGGCCCTTTCCTGACACCAAATGGAGGATTTCTTCCATTTGAAGGCATAGCATTATCTGGTCGACTCCTTACGGGATGCCTCGACAACGTTGAGGACCTCGTCAGAAGACCCAAGGCCTGGAAATCTAGCCACTCAGGAGCCAGGCCATCAGGTGCAGGGATTGAACGTCCGGATGGAATACCTTCCCCTGATGACAGAGATCAGGTCCTGGCGGGCTGGAAGCCACCTCGGGAGCCTGGAGCTGAGACTGAGGAGAACTGGATACCAGAGCTGGCGGAGCCAGTCTGGGGCTACCAGAATCACCTGTGCCTTGTTCCTCCTCGCCTTGAGAAGCACCTTGTGGATCAAGGGAATGGGGGAAAGGCGTAGAAGAGGTCCGGGGTCCATGGCCTCGAAAAGGCATCCCCCTGCAGCGAGCCCTGCTGAGGGGGGAGGGCATGAAACAGTCTCAGCTTCTCATTCTCCCTGGAGGCAAAAAGGTCCATATGAGGCATGACCCAGTGGGAGAACAGATCTTGTACTACCTCCGGCAGGAGAGAACCACTCGTGAGACACAGCACCTATCTGGCATAGGGCATCAGCCAGGGTGTTGGAGGCTCCTGCCACCTGAATGGCTAGGAGATCCGCTCCAGGCTGCGCACTAGGCCATATGCGGAGAGCCTCCTTGCACAACGGCAAGGAGCGCGTCCGGCCCTGGCAGTTTAGGTAGCACATGGTCGTGGTATTGTCCGTCTGGACCTGAACCACCTGACCCTGTAGAAACGGAGCGAAGGCAGTGAGAGCTAGGCGGACCTCTCGGAGCTCCAGCAGGTTGATATAGCATCAGGACTCCGGAGGGGACCAGAGGCCGTGCGCTCTGTGCTCCCCCGATGGGCACCCCAACCCATCAGAGATGTGTCGGTCGATAAAGAGACTGTCGGCCCAGGGCGGACGAACGGGATGCCCTCCTGCAGATGTGCTGGAACGGTCCACCACTGGAGAGCGTTCCACATTTCCTGGGTCACCGTCACCAACTGATCCAATGGATTGAGCATTGTGACCACTGACAGTCCCATCCCCGTTGAAGGGGACGCATGTACCAACAGGCCCAACGGACCACGCTGGTGCAGGCCACCGTGAGGCCCAGGAGACACAGGAGTCCCGGGCAGGGCGCAATTGCCCAACCAGGAATGATTGGGCAAGGAGGAAAAATTTCCAGCCCTGTCCGCCGGGAGCCGAGCTCTGGCTCTGAAGAAAGTCGAGCTCTGCCCCAATGAGGGGTATCACTGCTTCGCACGAAAACCCTGCCTCGGCCTCGCTGATGGGAGGCCAATCTGAAAGCAAACCTGGAGGGCCAGATCTCTGGACCACTCCACCTCTGCTCTGGAGGGGCTGCCAACAGCCAGTCATCCGGTAGGGGTACACCCGACCATTGCAAGCGCCAAGAATGCCGTTGGCCAGTGCCCTGCATTGGTGAAGACCCTGAAAGCCAGAGAGGCTGAAGGGCATGGCCCAGAACTCGTAAAGAGATCCCTCCGCTCTGAAGCGGAGAAGTTTCTGATGAGACGGATTGGGACGAGAAGAACGCGTCCTGAAGGTCCAGGGAACAGAACCACATGCCCTAATTCCAGGGATGGAAATATCTGAACCAGAGTGACTATCCCTGCAGGTCCTAGACCTTGGGACCTGCCTGTCGCAGTAGGTCGAGAATGGCCAGCCCCCCATCCGCTTTGACCAGGATTTCTGGACACAGACCCGGGTCTGGAGGAGGACTCTGCCACCTTCTGATCTCCCCATCTCGAGGCGAGAGGAGCATATCGCTCGGGCGAGCCGACAGCTAGGCTTTCGACCCCGCGGGTTTCGAAGGCGGTGGCTCCAAAGGGAAGGGTCTGCCTGAGGCTACCAGAGGCTGCCCTCACCTACCACCTCCCACACCCAACGTCCGTGGTGACAGCAGACCAGGTGGAAGGAAGTGCGGAGCGCACCCACCCAAGGGGGAACCTAGGAAGGGTGATGTAGATGGGGCCACCCTCAACCCGCCACTGGCAGGCTTGGAGGAGGGACCAGCCGAGGGACCTCCTGGGCCTTTACCTCCTTACTTCCCATTAGAGGAAGCCGCTGGCTTGGGTTTGGGATGCCAAGCGCGAGCCTGCTGACCCTTGTGCTGGTGCTGTTGGGCCGGTCGTGCCGCAGGGACCGAAGGACAAAAGGACTTACGCTGATGTTGCCGGCGGCCCTTGTCCCTCTGGGCAGAGGTGACCGAGTCCAGAGTGGCACAGGACTTTTCGATCTGCTGGAGGTGTCCCTCCACTCCAGAGCCGAAGAGGTCAGTCCCCAAGAAGGGAATGTCCGTCAACTTGTGCTGGGTATCCGCCGTGAAGGTGGATATCCTCAGCCACGCCCTGCAGTGCATGGCCACCGCGGCCCCTACTGACCTGGCACAGGAATCACCTATGTCCAGAGCAGTCTGAAGCTGCTGCTTAGCCACCGCCCTTCCCTGGTCCCGCACCTGCTGGGCTGTGGACTGCAGGTCGGCCGGGAGATGAGGGATCACCTCATCCAGGAGCCCATGAGGGCGTGGGAGAAGTGTGCCATCAGCGCGGCCGAGCTGGCCTGTCAGAGGCTGAGGGAGGACGCAGCGTATACCTTGCGCCCGACACAGTCCAGCCTTTGACCCTTGTCGGGGGGCTATCCACGCCCCGAGCATTTCCGAACGCTGGAAGACGCTATCGGTGACCAACCCTCGGCAGAGGGGTGCCCCGAGAAACCGGCAAAGAACCGATAGGGATCAGATACTTCCTGGCCATCCTGCCGAGGGTGCAGGACAGTGAAGCAGGCCGCTGCCAGCCCAAGGCTGGGCCGACAATGGCCTCAGCTACAGGGAAGGCTCTGGGTGAATCCCTTCGCCTAGAATCTCCGCCAGGATAATAGACCCGCTTGGGACAGGTCGAGCTGCATCCCGTAGACCCGAGATGAGCCTACGAGACCTAAGAAGGATAATGGGCTATCGCCCAGAGACTGGCCCTGGGAGGACTCCGGGCCAGCCCGCCTGGGGAACAGGGAGGAGTAGTCATCGGACTCCAAAGAGTCTGCAAAGAGCTGCCTCAGGCCTGAGCCACCCTCCACCTGCCGAGGGCAGCCAGGAGTGAGGGTGACCGACAACCTGTGGGGCAGGCCATGACCCGACCGAGGTTCCACCACAATCGGTGGGGCAGCTAGATTTGGTCAAACAACTGGCCCAGAAATGGGCATCTCGATCGCGGCGAGCGGTTGCTCGGCGTGCTCGGGCGACAGCCACTTGATAGCCGGAAATGAATCAGAGTCGATTTACTCCCGGACAACAGCAACTGCTGCCACATAAGCTCCTCGTAACGTCGACGCAGTCTGCGTCGAAGCCTCTCCTCATCCGAGGAGGATGACGAGGAGGAACGGTGTCGCCACTTAATTCGGTGCCCAGACCGAAACCGCTGAAGTCGGCGGGAGTGACTTGACCGAGATGAAGCCTGAGACTGAGACCCTCGGTGAAACCGAGGGCGGGCCTGGGTAGGGGTGGGGGACACCTGCTCTTCCCTCAGCTCGGACACTTTAACTGGGGACTGCCGCCCCGAAGGCACGGGCAGATCCTCGGTCTCCACCGGGGGAACCGGCGGAGAGGGGTTGATGGCTCTACCAGTCAACCACCCGGCTGACGGGTCGAGAGATAACTCGACTAAGTCGACGGGAGTCTCGGCAGGCTGACCTGACGGGGACACCGTGAAGCCAGTGGCCTGAGCCGCAACCTCGACCGAAGTCGACGGTCAGCTGTCCGGGGAAGGAGACCTCTTCCGCTCCCACAAACGCCGATGATGGGACTTACCCTTCGACTCCCTTGTCTTAGGCCGAGAGGAATGTCCCGATGGCCCCTTTCCCTTCGTGGAAAGGGACTGGCGAAGCTCCTTGAATGAAGCCGAATAAGAGGAACTCAAAGAGAGCAGGATAAACGCCACGACCGAGGAGGAGGGAGATGCGGCCTGGGCCGCCTCCTCCTCGAGGGTGATCGAAAGCCTGCTTGCCCAGCCGAGCCAGCCACCATGGACACCGCCCAACGAGCCCTTTGGGCTTTACTGGCGGGAAAAATCGCGTGCCCGAGCTTAATCGGGCAGCGCGATCCTCCAGGACATTTGCCAAAAAAGCGCGGCACAACTCGAAGACCTGCGGGTCGTGGTCTAAGTCGAGGCAGTATACGCACGTGGAGTGCGGATCAGTCCTGGATATCTTCTGGCCGCCAGGGCACCTCCGAGAGCCAGGAATCAAATTGTCCATCGCAGCCGCGAGGGAAAAGAAGACCGAAGTTTAGAAAAATTTCAAAACTAAATTCAGACGAACCGAAGAATCAGGAACCAGTCTAAAACGCAGAGCGCTAAGGAGGGAACCTGAGCTTCCAAGCGGTAAAGAAGATCTGACGTCATGGGGCGGAGCCGAGAGTTTTACCACCCGGGGGGGTGGGAGGAGCCAGCTTGAAGACCTTCCGGCAAGATATAAAGCGGCAAGAAACCTGCCAGACAGTGTGGATGAACAATATATCCATGTCCCCAGAAATGAAAATTACGTACCTACCATACTTCTTGATCTTTCTGTGCATCTTCACCATTCACCACATGTGGGCAGTGGCTGGAGGTCACACCCCGCGGGAGCTTTTTTTTTTTTTGATGGGTGGAGCCGATGCACCAATGGCACCAGCCTCGAAGCCAATGCACAGTGTGGCACTTGTAGGTTGGCCATTAGGTGGCATCGACCCTGCCCTCCCACCAGTTCTGAGTCGCAATAGAGTAAGAATGAGGGTTGGGAGGGAGGTACAAGGAAGTCCAAGGGACACACAAGGAAAAAATATATGAACTAAAAGGAGAAATAAACGACTGAGAGGACAGACGAAGGAAAGAGAGAAAAACTAAGGGGATTTGAAGGGGCCCCAATCTCTGGAAGAAGGGAAGAAGGGAGGGAAACAACAAGTGGGAGGGTAGAGGACAAACCCCAGGCTCGTGGTCTGATCCCTGATTTGAGATCGACTTACTGCCCAGGAGTAGCAAGAAAGGCTAGACTGCCAAAATTCAAAACAGGAATTTACTGATAGCGCAGTCCAGCAGAACGACTTCAAGGTTGTAAGGGGACAGGAAGGGATCAGGGACCGAGGGCTGCCCCCTTCCCTAACCAACTAAAATAACAATAGGGGAGAGAAAAACAAATCTCCCTTCATAAAATGAAGAAAAAAGGGGATTAGTCCCCAAGGACAAGGATTGAGGGGAGTAGGGGGAGAGAGAGAGAAAGAGAGTGAGGGGGAGGCAGGCACCAACATCCCATCCCAAAGGAGTGGAAGCCAAAGGCGATGAGGAGGGCAGCCCCCCCTCATCAGAGGGTGGAAGAAAACCCCCTCCTGCATGTCCAAGGTCACCCCGCTCCTGACCCATGGGAAGGGGGGGGGAGGAGGGCACACAGAGGAAGAGGGAAGCCAGAGACTGAGGCCCCAGGGGGAAGGTAGGTGGGAACTGTGATGAATGGTGAAGATACATAGAAAGAGCAAGAATTACAGTAGGTATGTAATTTTCATATCTTATCTGTGTGTGGAAAGGATGAGAAGGGACTTGGCAAGGTTGGAGGAATGGTTAAATGTATGGCAGCTTAGATTCAATTCAAAGAAGTACAAGGTAATGCACCTGGGAAACAAAAACCCAGGGGAAGAGTACATAATGGGGAGTGAGATACTGTCAACAACAAAAATAGAAAAGGACCTGGGGGTAATTATATCAGGTGACCTAAAGGCGGGCAAGCAATGTGAGAAGGCAGTAAAGAAGGCTGGGGGGATACTGGGATGCATAGGGAGAGGCATCAACAGTAGAAAACAGGAAGTTGTTATCCCTCTGTACAGACAGTTGGTGAGACCCCATCTGGAGTACTGTGTGCAGTTCTAGAGACCCCATCTCCACAAAGACATAGACAGACTGGAAGCTGTCCAGAGGAGGGCAACCAAAATGGTGCAGAGTCTGCACCAGAAGACATACGAAGAGAGACTAAAGGAGCTTAATATGTATACACTTGAGGAAAGAAGGGAGAGGGGGGACATGATAGTAACTTTCAAGTACCTCAAGAGAATCAACAATGTCCAAAAGGGTAGTGTCTTTCAGAAAAAGAGATGTGCAAGAACAAGGGGCACAATTTGAAGATAGAGGGAGGATGGCTCAGAGATAATGTGAGGAAGTATTTTTTCAAAGAGAGGGTTGTGGATGCATGGAATAGCCTTCCTGAGGAGGTCGTGGAGTCAAGAACAGTGGGGGAATTAAAAAATGCATGGGACAGACATAAGGGAGTCCTGGTGGGGGGTAGGAGGAAGTGGGCTGTTGGTTAACTGGGCTCTGCAGCTTATCCAGCAGGTAGGAAAATGGGCAGACTAGGTGGGCCAAGTGGTCCTTATCTGCTGTCAAATTCTATGTTTACGTGGGTGAGTATCGAGCCCCCAAAGGGGGCCCTGAGACCCTAAGGGACTAAGGTTCTTAGCTCCCAGTGGGGAAGACACTGGGAGGGAGAATCTTTACGGGCCTGGTGAGGCCCGAGACTGGGGAGAGTGAGACAGGGACCCCCCGAAGGGGGAAGGAAGTTGCCCTGACATACACTGTCTCACCTGACGGGAGAAAAAAACAGGTTACTCACCTGTAACAGTAGTTCTAGGAGTGGTATATGTTGTTCATCCACACTCTTTGGCATGTCCCCTTCCACTTTGAATCTCACTGGACATCTTCAAGCTGGCTCTTCCCACCCATCCGGGTGGTATATACCTCGGCTCTGCCCCATGATGCCAAATCTTAGCTTGCTGGAAGCCAGGTTGTGTGCGTCTGCAGCCGGGGAGGTCTAGTGAGTACCGTGTGGATGAACAACATATACCACTTCTAGAACTACTGTTACAGGTCAGTAACCTGTTTTTCTAGGAGCGTGGATATGTTGTTCATCCACACTCTTTGGCAGACTCATAGCAGTTCTCCGGGAGGAGGGAGGCAAGGTGCACACCCCCTACTTAGGGAACAGAGACTGGGGAACTGAGGCCCCAAAACCAGCATCCCGGCGTGACTCAAGGTCGATCTGGTAATGGGTAATGAAGGTGTTAGCTGACTTCCAGGTAGCAGCCCGGAAGATTTCCTGGATAGGGATGTTCCTGGAAGCAGCCACCGTTGCAGCAGTATGGAGGGTAGAATGAGCTCTTAGCCCTCTGGGAGGCTCCTTGCCCGCCAACTCATAGCACAGAACTATGCATGATGTAATCCACCTTGCGATGGTCTGCTATGCTGTAGGTCTGCCAGAAGCGGCTTCAGCGTAGATGACAAACATCTGGCAAACCTCTCCCTGAATTTCCGCTGTCTTCTCCTTACAGTAGGAGAGAGCATGTCTCAGGTCCAAGGTATGGAGCCTGTACTCGGTCTCCAAGGTGTAATTAGGGTAGTATACCGGCAGCGTTAACACCTGGTTAAGGTGAAACTCTGACACCACCTTCGGAAAGAATTTCAGGTGGGGGTGTCGGACAACCTTGTCCCTGTGGAAGACCAGATAAGGGGAGTCAACCGAAAGCACCTGGAGCTCCCCTGTCCTTCTGGCAGACGTGATAGCCACCAGGAAGGCCGTCTTCTATGACAAGTGTGACAAGGCACACTTGTGCATGGGCTCGAATGGCTTGCCCACGAGCTTTGCCAGTACCAGCAGTAGATCCCATGGAGGTGGAGATTCACGCACCAGAGGGGACATGTGATCCAGGCCTTTGAAAAAGTGCCTGACCACTGTCTCCTGCACCAATGTCGGCTGACCAGCCCGCACCCGGTAAGCAGAGATGGCTACCAGGTGCACCCTAAGGGTTAATGAAAGAGACCAAAGGTAGTCGAGAATGTTAGCCATTGCGCAGGACAGAGGGTCCAGGCCCTAGCCCTGACACCAAATGGAAAACCTTTTCCATTTGAAGGCATAACATTTCCTGGTCGATTCCTGTCTGGATGCCTCCACCATGGTGTAAACATCTTCGGAAAGACCCAGAGCCTGGAACTCTAGCCACTCAGGTATCAGGCTGTGAGGTGCAGGGTTGAAGGTCCGGAAGGAATACTTCCCCTGATTGAGTGATATCAGGTCCGGGCATGTGCAAAGCTGCTCTGGGGGCCTGCAGTTGAGGCTGAGGAGATCTGGATACCAGAACTGGCGTGGACAGTCTGGGGCTACCAGAAACACCTTCGCCTTGTCCCCCCTCACCTTGAGATGCACCTTGTTGATTAAGGGAAATGGAAGAAAGGTGTACAGGAGGCCTGGGGTCCACGGCCTCGAGAAGGCATCCCCCTGCAGCGAGCCCTGCTGAGGGGGGCGGGCATGAAACAGCCGCAGCTTGGTGTTTTCCCTGGAGGTAAACAGGTCCACCATCGGTTTGCCCCAATGGGAGAACAGGCTGTAAGCTACCTCTGGATGGACAGACCACTCATGGGATGTCTGGCCTAAGCAGCTGAGAGCATCCACCAGACAGTTTGAGGCTCTTGCCACATGGATGGCTAGGAGATCTGCCTCCAAATCGACTCACAAGGGTCCAGATGCGGAGCGCATCTTTGCACAGCAGATGGGAGTGCGTACTGCCCTGTTTGTTGACGTAGTACATGGTCGTGGTATTGTCCATCTGTCCATGATGACAGCTGAGCTGGCCTGATGAAGGCCCAAGGAGGAAGCTGCACAGACCTTCCGTGCGGAGTGGTCCTTGTTTTTGGACTCTCTGGTCGGAGGGCAGTCAGTATCGGCCGAACTGCCAGTACGCCTGAACACAGAGGTTGTCACCAGGCTCTCGGCCGAAGGGTGTTCTGGGAACCCCGCAAGGAACCCCATGGGCACCGCGTACTTGTGGGCCATGTGGTCTGATATATGCTGGACATGAGGCAGGGCGCTGCCAAGGTTCGAGGGCTGGGCCAATGATGGCTTTGGCCACGGGAAAGGCCTCCGTCGGGGTATCCCCTCTTTAGGATATCTGTGAGAGGGTACTCCGCCTTTTTCTGGATGGATTCCAGAGGCATTCTGGTGGAGTCGGAAATGAGACAGCAAATCCCTTGGAAGGAGGAAGGGCCTTCTTCCATCCCTGTGCCAACAGTTGACTCATCATCACCAGGATGAGAGTGGAGCCCGGTGGCATCTGTGTCCGAAGAGTTGGGGTACAACGGCTTGCCGCCAAAATCACCCTGGATCTGCTGAGGGCAGTCTGGGGTGACTGTGACTGACAGATGTCGGGGAAGTCCGGCGTCCTGCCAATCCTCTTTCGAGGGAGCCCATCCCATGAGCTGTTTAGGCGGCGGTTCCACCCGAATAGGTGGAGAGACCTGAATAGGCCAAACCGGAAGACGGGCCAATTCCACAGGTGGAGTAACTGAAGACTTCAGTTTTGGAGGAATCAGCTTCGGCCTGGGAGGCAATAGCCAAGTAATGGCCAGAGTGGCCAGCTTCTGCCTGGTCAGAATCAGCTGTTGCCACATAAGGTCCTCATAGCACCGACGGAGTTTCCATCAGAGCCTCTCCTCGTCCGAGGAGGATGAGGACGACCTGTGGCATCGCCTCTTCTTAAAGCGCTTATGGCTCTTCCATGGATGTCCATCCGGGGGTTCTGAACCTCGACCGAGATCGAGAGGCCGGCTCGGTCGATGGGGAGACACCGGGGGAAATCGGTGAAACTCGAGTTTCCAGAACTGGATCCTTAATGGGGACGCCAGCTGGCTGGGTCTCCTCATCAGGAAACACTAGGACCAGAGTCCTTTCCAAGGAGTCGTTGACCGGGGCCAGCAACAGTGAGTCGATAGGGTAGAGGATGATCTCAACCTCATCGGCCGCTTCCTCGGTCGTCTGGCCAGACAGAAGGTCCATAAAGCCTGCGGCCGAGGAGGCGATCTTGACAGAGGTCGAGACCGCATGCTCCTGGGACTGAGACCTCTCTCAGTCCCAAGATCGCCTTCGTCGAGATGAAGACGAAGAAGGTTCTTTCTCCCTCTTCTGAGGGTGGGAGGAGTGCAAGCCCAATGGCAGCTCACCCTGGGTGGGGAGAGACTGGCACAACTCCTTGAACGAAACAGAAAAGGTGGAGCCCAGGTTCAGTGGAACGAAGAAGCTTTGATTAGCCGAAGCGCGAGTGGCTTCTTCCTCCAACACCAGCATACGTTTCAGCTGCTCGGCGGAGCCCACGGCCACGGAAACCGCACACCTAGCCTCCTGGACTTCACTGGAGGGTTCCTTTTCTCCGGTCTCCCCAGTTTCAGGTGTGCCATACGCTCGTCCAGGATGTTGGGAATGGAAGGCCAAGCAGTAACTGCAGGACAAGATGTCATGGCAGACACCCAGGCAGTAGACGTACGTAGATGGGGAATCGTGCGCCATATCTTTTGCGAAGGACATTCAAGCAAATCTCTGGCAAGATTTTCTCCACCATGATCAAAGACATGAATGCACGATCGCTAACTCGAACGAGTTTTAATTTTGGTAAAACCGAAGATTTGAAAGCCAGGGCCTACGAAATGTGAGAGCACAGGGGAGGCAACCTGCATCTTCCAGCGGAAAGGAAGATCTGGATTCATAGGGCATAGCCGAGGATTATACCATCCAGGTGGCTGGGAGAAGCCAACTTGAAGACTTAAAGGGGAAAGGGACAATGCCAAAAAGTGTGGACAGAACCACATATCCACGCTCCTAGAATGAAAATTACGTACCTACCGTAATTCTTGATCTTTCTGTGTATTTTCACCATTCATCATAAATGGGTTCTGGCCGGAGGTCACAACCCTGCGGGGGTTTTTTTTTTTTTTGATGGGCAGAGTTGATGCACCGACGGCGCTGCCCTCGAGGCCGATGCACAGTGTGACGCTCACGGGTTGGCTGTTAGGTGTCATCGACCCCGCCCTCCTGCCAGTTCTGAGTCGCAGTAGAGTAAGAGAGAGTTGGGAGGGAGGGAGGGACAAGGAAGTCCAAGGGATGGACAAAGGAAAAGATATACAAACTAAAGGAGAAACAAACGACAGAGAGGACAGAATGAGATCGAGAAAAACTAAGGGGATTGGGAAGGGGCCCCCAATCTCTGGAAGCAGGAAAGGGAAAGAGGGAGGAAAAAACAAGAAATCGGGAGGGGGAGGACATACCCTGGACTGTTGACGGTCTCCAGATTGTATAGGAACTTCGAAGGAGTAGCCAGAATTCAAGGCACAGAATCATTGGCAAGAACTCCAGCATGAGAAGAAGCGGCTATTTCTGGAGGAAAGGGACAGGATGCACGGTTATCCCCCCCAAAACCATATACTGTAACTGGAAGGGGAGAAAAGTACAGTTACATAAGAACTTACCGTAACAGTAAATCTTTGAGAGAGGCTCTTGCAGTAGGTAATTACATACAGGAATGAAGCTGGTAGGCATCAGGACCCCATGGAAAACTTTCTAGCTAGCAGTCTCAGGTGGGGGACCTCCCACGTCAGGTGACCGACATCAGAGGATGTCAGTATAAAGGGGCAGTCCCCCATGCCCACCTTCCAGTTCTTTTCCGCCAAAGGCCAAAAAGGCAAAATGAAAGAGAAGCGGTATTTCCCTCCCTGGAAAAGGAGCTGAAAAAGCTATAGGGGATGTAGGGCGGGAAGGCATTACCTACTGCAAGAGCCTCTCTCAAAGATCTACTGTTATGGTAAGTTCTTATGTAACTGTACTATCTTACTTTGAGAGGGCTCTTGCAGTAGGTAATTACATATAGGACTGAATCCTAAGCAGTCTGGAACAAAGAAAAGCACTCGGGAAGAGGAAAACTACCAACCAATAGAACCTCCAGCTGTAAGGGTCTTAAGAGAAAAGACCCTGCAGAACAGCCAACCCAAAGCCTGCTCTACGGCGAGAGGCAATGTCCAAACTGCAGTGTTTCGTAAAGGTATGGACAGAAGTCCAAGTTGCGGCAGCGCAGATATCTACCGCTGACACATTCTTGAAACAAGCTGCGGAGGCAGCTACTCTTCTGGTGGAGTGACCTCTGACCTGACCCAGCAGGGTCTTGTTGTACTTGTCGTAACAGAAAGTGATACAATGAGTCAACCATTTGAATAGGCAATGCTTGGAAACAGCACTGCCCTCTCTTTTGTGAGCAAAGGAGACATAAAGCTGATCAGATTTCCTGAGATCCTTAGTCTGAGTGCTGTAGTATCTCAGTATTCTATGAGCATCCAAGTATGCAGAAGATACTCCCCTTGATTGGAGTGTTGCATAAAGAAAGCAGGTAGCTCAATGGATTGATTCAGCGTAGATTCTGCCACCACCTTAGGGAGAAATTTAGGGTTGGTGCACAGAGTCACACATTCTTTGTGGAAAATTACGTAAGGGATTTTGCACATTATAGGCCTGAAGCTCGGCACTTCGACGAGCTGAAGTAATGGCCTCTAGGAAGAGAGCCTTCCAAGAAAGGAACTTCAAGTCTGCTGAAGCTGCCGGTTCAAAGGGAGGCAGAGTAGCTTCTCGAGAACAAAGTTCAAATCCCAAGGAGGAGCAGGAATGCGGATGGGGAGTGTCTTAAATGGAGGACCCCTCTGAGGAAAGTCTTTGAGACTTCCAACTGCATGAAAGACCTGTATCCAAAAGGGGCATGGTAGGCCGAGATAGCTGCCATGTGAACCTTCAAAGAGGAATGACTGAGACCCAGGTCAAAGAGATGACGCATGTGGTCCAGGACTCTCTCGACAGGACAAGAGAAAGGCTTGAAGGTCTTCGAAGAGGCCCAAATCGAAAAACGTTTCAACTTCATGGCATAGGTGGACCTAGTGAACGGCTTTCTGGCCTCCACCAGAATATCTGCGAGGAGCGGAGAGACCCCGAACTGGGCTTGAGCTACATTTGCAGGATCCACGCATGCAACTGAAGGGATCTGAGACACGGATGAACCAGGATCCCCTGATCCTGGGTCAGCAAATGCTTTGACAGAGGAAGAAATGGAAATTACGTACCTACCGCAATTTTTGATCTTCTCGGGTGAGTCTCCACCACTCATTCACACTAATGGGAACTGTGCCAGAGGCACTAGGACCCAGCAGGAGCAAACTTTTTTTTGCTAGAGGGTCGGTGCCAGAGATGGAGCCGCGAGGAGTGGCACTACGAGCCTCAGCTCATGTGGTACGACTATCTCAAGGCGGCCGACTCTCAGTACCTTTTTTCCGAGGAGGTACAATGTAACTAACTAGAAGGACAGCCTAACCAAAAACTGGACATAAGATAATCCGGACAACCCGTAAAAGAAGGGTCAACAAAGAAGTCTTCACAGCCTAAAGACTGAGGGAGTGAAGACCAACAACAAAGGTGAGCTCGATGGATAGGAAATCGAGTGGTGGAGACTCGTCCAAAAGATCAAGAATTACTTATAGGTGCGTAGTTTCCATATCTTCGTGGACATAAAGCTCCACCACTCATTCTCACACCAATGGGAGAGTACCGTTAATAATCACTCGGGCGTAGGAGAGACCAAGATTTATAGTTTTAGGACAGGAGTCCATTAAGGATAGTTCTACAAAAGAAAGATGTCATCTGGCATAGACATCCAGGGCATAGTGTTTGACGAAAGTATGTACTGAGCTCCAGGTAGCCACATTGCAAATATCTGCGATGGGCACGTTGCAGATTTTCGCTAGGGATGCCGCGATCCCTCTAGTAGAGTGAGTGTACACTCTGCCCTCCAGCTTAACCTGTGCCATGGAATAACAGTGGCGAAGGCATGCCACCAGCCATGCTGAAATACATCTGATAGCGACCGGCTGACCGAGCCGGGTCTCGCTGAAGGAAACAAACAGTTGTTGAGCTTTGCGAAAGTCTTTTGTTCTATCTAGATAGAAACGCAAAGCTCTTTTGACAGCCAAGGAATGAAGAGAATGCTCTCCTTCATTTTGGAAGTTCACAAAGTAGGAAGGAAGGACCAAAGGTTGGTTTAGATGGAATTCTGAAACAACCTTAGGGAGAAACTTAGCATGGGTCCTAAGAACTACTTTGTCTTTATGAAACACAGTATACGGAGGGTCTGTGACCAAGGCATGTATCTCAGAGACCCTGTGGGCTGAGGTAATGGCCACTAGGAAGGCCGTCTTCCAGGTGAGAAATTGTAACTCACAGGTAGTTAGAGGCTCGAAAGGTTTTCGAGTGAGCATGTCTAGCCCAGATTAATGTCAAAGGTTGCGACTGGACGTCTTATAGGAGGTCTGGTATGCAGAATTCCCTTAAGAAACCTTTTAACCACAGGTAACTGAGCCAGTTCCAAGGAAAGTACTGGCTTATGATAAGCTGAAATGGCACAAAGGTGAACCCTAACTGTCGAGTGTTGCAGACCTGAATTTGAGAGGTCTAAAAGGTACTCTAGAACTTTATCTGGTGGACAGGAAAAAGGATTCAAAGAGTATTTTGCACACCAGAGTGAAAAATGCTTCCATTTGGCTGTGTAAGTTTTCCTCGTGGCCAGCTTGCATGCAGCCAGAAGAATATCTGAAACCCTATGAGAGACATTGAACCTGTTCACTTCTATCTCTTCAGGAGCCAAGCGTGAAGGTGAAGTGACCTCAGATTGGGATGGACCACAGGCCCCTGAGTCAGAAGGTTTGTCTGAAGGGGGAGCAGTATCGGAGGAGTTTCCGACATACTGTTGAGTAGTGGAAACCATATCTGTCAAGGCCAGAAGGGAGCAATGAGGATAATTTTGTCCCCTTGGGACTCGAATTTGAGAAGTACTCTCTGAATCAGAGGAAGAGGCGGAAAGGCATATAGAAAGAGTTTTGTCCACTGCAGCCTGAACGCATCCTGACAGAAAATGCCAGGCCCTGGATTTCTGGAGCAGAAGAGAGGCAGTTTTGTGTTGAGTGGGGATGCAAAGAGGTCCAGGTCTGGAGTTGCCCACTCTGCGAATAGTGACTGAGCTATGGCTGAGTCGAGGGACCATTCATGAGGATCAGTCTCTGTTCTGCTGAGACGGTCAACCAGTTTGTTCTGCACTCCCGGTAGGCAGACCGCCTGAATTAGAGCCTTGTGCTCCAAGCACTATTCCCGCACTCTCATTGCTTCTCTGCATAAGGGGTAAGAATGAGCACTGCCTGTTTGTTGATGTAATACATCACTGCTTTGTTGTCTGTTTAGCAGAAGGAGAATGTTCTTGTGACAGAGAAAGTCCTTCAAAGCCTGGACTCTTTATAACGATGGCTCTCATTTCTAAGACATTTATGTAGTTGGGACTCGGTCCCTGAGTCCACATACCTTGGTGTGGACAGTCTGACAGTGAGCTCCCCACACCATTAGGGATGCATCCGTGGTAATGGAAGTCTGATGATCCAGGAGCAAAGGAGTATCCTTCAGAAGATTGTCCTCTTGCTACCACCAGGTGAGTGACCTCTTCAGAGGTTAACATAGAAACATAGACTTTGACGGGCAGATAAGGACCACTTTGCCCATCCAGTTCGCCCATTTCCTACCTACTAGATAAGCTGCAGATTCTATGTTGCCTACTTCCTGCCACCTCCACTACAATTGCCTTGTGTCTGTCCCATGCACGTTTGATTTCCCACTGTTTTAGCCCCAACATATATGTATAAGGAAACACAGAAGGAGCAGGACAGAGAGCTGTACACCAGTTAAGGCAGAAGGAGGCAGGAGGAAGTCAGAATATGAGCCCAAACTGAAAGATAGCCAACTCAGTTAGAAGGCGGATAAAACCTTTATAGGTACATCAGCGGCGTGAAAGACAAGGAAGGGATAGTGAGGCTGAATAGAATGAACAATTATAGGTGAGCAGAGGGACAGTGAAAAGCAGGGATACTGAATGAATATTTCTGCTCAGTATTCACAAAAGAGGAGGGGAAGTGCCTAATCCAATTAACAGAAGCACTGTCTTGCTAGGAGGGTCGATCCCAGTCCTTTCACAGAAGAAAGGGTTCTGCAAGAACTCCTAAAACTGAAAGGTGGACAAAACAATGGGTCCCTGATAAAATTCACCCAAATTCTAAAAGAATTAAGGGAGGAACTAGTGAAACCACTGGCTACTCTTTTTAATTCATGGAGGATGGTGGTACCCGAGGACTGAAGGAAGGCAGATGTGATTCCCTTCACAATTGTGGACCAAGACAGAGGTGAGGAAACTCAGACCTGTCAGTCTGACCTCTGTATGGGAAAGCGATGGAGTCACTTTGAAGTTGAAAGAATAGTTGAGTACCTAGAGACCAGTGGGGCTAGACCCAAGGCAGCATGGGTTCATTAGCGGGAAGGTCATGTCAGACTGATCTATAGATTTTCTGACTGGGTGACCAAAGTGTAGACCAGGAAGGGCTGTGGACATGGCCTACCTTGGTACCTGTAAGGCATTTGACACAGTCCACAAAAGATTAATAGTCAAATTAACCAGCCTGGGAGTGGGTCCCGGTGGTAGCCTGGGTAAACATTGGCTGCACAACAGGATTTCAGAAGGTAATTGTAAATGGAGTCCACCTGAAGAAAGAGGGGTTACTAGTGGGTGCTGCAGGGAATCTAGATTGGTCCAGTCCTTTTAATGTCTTCATCAGTGACATTGCAGAGGAATTTTATTAGTGTCGCCTTTTGCAGATGACACAAGATCTGCAACAGGGTTGATACACAAGGAGTGAATGGATAGGATGAGAAGGACTTTAAGGTTTGAAGAATGGTCAGAAGTATGGTAGCTAGTATCTGTACTCTAAAGAAGTGCAAAATACCGCACCTGGGAAACAAGAACCCAGGGAAGAATGTACACAATGGGGGGTAGAATAAAAAAAAAAAGGAAAGGGACCTGGGGTAACCATATCAGATGACCTTAAGGTTAAGCAATGTGAGAAGGCAGTAGGAGAGCTGGGGGTATACTGGTATAGGGAGAGGCATCAGCAGCAGAAAACAGAAGTTGTTATCCCTCTGTATAGATAGTTGGTGATACTCCTCTGGAGTACTGTCCAGTTCTGGAGACCCCATCTCCGCAAGGACATATGACAGGATAGAGGCAGTCCGGGAGGGGCAACTAAAATGGTGCAGGGGTCTTAGAAGCCGTGTAAGTGAGACTAACAGAGCTTATTATGTATACCCTTGAGGAAAGAAGGAGAGGGGGACATGATAGAAACTTTTGAAGTACCTCAGTGGAATCAACAAAGTCCAAGAGGTGGCATCTCTTTCGAAAAAGAGATGCAAGAACAAGGGGACACAATTTAAAGATAGAAGTGGGGCGTGTCTAGGGCAATGAGGAAGTATTATTTCTGAGAGGGTAGTGGATGCATTGGAACAGCCTTCCTGAGGAGGTTGTGGGGTCTAAAATCAGGGAGAATTCAAGAATGCATGGGACAGATATAAGGCATTCTTGTGGGGGTAGAAAAATAGGCTGTTGGTTAACTAGGATCTGCAGCCTATCACTTAGAGTAGAAATTGGCAGACTACGCCGTTGTGATTGCTTATCTGCCGTCAAAGTCTATGTTTCTGTTTCAACAACCTCCCTAGGAAGGCGTGTTCCACGCATCCACCACTCTTCCGTGAAAAAGATTTCTCACATTACCCCTGAGCCATCCCCCTTCTATCTTTAAATTGTGTCCCCTTGTTCTTACACATCTCTTTTTTCTGAAAGATGCTACCTCCCTGACTTTGTTGATTCCTTGAGGTACTTGAATGTTTCAATCATGTCCCTCCTGTCCCTCCTTTCATCAAGGGTATACATGTTGCTCTCTCTCTCTTCAAATGATTTCTGATGCAGACCTCACCCATTTTAGCTGCTTCCTCTGACTGCTTCCATCCTGTCTATGTCCTTCGTAGATGAGGTCTCCAAAACTGCACACAGTACTCCAGATGGGGTCTCACTAACTGTCTGTACAGAGGGATAACAACTTCCCTTTTTCTACTTGTGATGTCCCTTCCTACGCATCCCAGTATCCCCCTGGCTCTCCTTACTGACTTCTCACATTGCTTACCCACCTTTAGATCATCTGATATGACTACCCCCAAGTCCCGTTCCATTTTTGTTGCTGTACCTCCCCTGCTATTGTGTACTCTTCTCCTGGGTTTTTGTTTCCCAGGTGCATTACTTTGCACTTCTTTGCATTGAATCTAAGTTGCCATATGTCTGACCATTCCTCCAACCTTGCCAAGTCCCTTCTCATCCTTTCTACACCCCCTTGTGTATAAACTCTGTTACAGATCTTTGTATCATCTGCAAAGAGGCATATCTTTCCCTCCAGACCCTCTGCAATGTCACCTATAAAGATGTTAAAGAGGACTGGACCCAGTATTGAGCCCTGAGGTACTCCACTAGTGACCCCTCTTTGGAATGTGTTCCACTCACTATTACCTCTCTGTGTCCTGTTGTGCAGCCAGTTTGTAACCCAGGCTACCACCCTGGGACCCACTCCCAGGCTGACTAACTTGATTATTAATCTTTTGTGTGGGACTGTGTCAAATACTTGCTAAAGTCTAGGTAGGCCATATCCACAGCCCCTCCCTGGTCTATTACTTAGGTCACCTAGTCAAAGAAATCTATTAGATTCGTCTGACATGACCTTCCTGCTGTAAATCCATGCTGCTTTGGGTCCTATGCCCTGCTGGCCTCTAGGTATTCAACAATTCTTTCTTTCAGAAGGGATTCCATCATTTTCCCTACCACTGAGGTCAACCTTACAGGTCTGTAGTTTCCTGCTTCTGCCTTGCTCCCACTTTTGTGAAGGGGAATTACATCTACCCTCCTCCAGTCCTCAGGTACCACCATCCTCCCATGATTTGTTAAAAAGTGTGGTCAGTGGTGTCACTAGGTCCTCCTTAGTTCTTTAGGACTTGGGTGAACCCATCAGGCCCCATTGCTTTGTCCACCTTGAGTTTTAGGAGTTCTTTCAGGACTCTTTCTTCTGTACATGGACTGGTGTCAACCCCCCTACCTAGAGTGCTTCTATTGTCTGGGTTAGGTAACTCCTCATCTTCTTTTGTGAATACTGAGCAAAAGTATTCATTCGGTATCTCTGCCTTTTCACTGTCTCCCTCTGCCCACCTCCCCTCCTCTCCCTTATTAATCTTCACTATTCCTCCCTTAACCTTGTTATGCTCCCTAATGTACCTATAAAAGGTTTTATCCCCCTTCTTAACTGACTTGGCTATTTTTTCCTCAGTTTGGGCTTTTGCTATTCTGACTGCCTTCCCCACTTCTTTCTGCTTTAATTGATACAGTTCCCTGTCGTGCTCCTTCTGTGATGCCTTATACTTTTTGAATGCAGCCTTTTTCTCCTTAACCTTCCCTGCCACCTCTTTTGAGAACCATAGTGTTTTTTTACTCTGCTTTGTTTTCATTATCTGTTTCACACTAAGGCTTGCTGCCTCTATGATGGCAGTTTTGATTTTTCTCCATTGTTCTTCCACCCCTGCTTTTTGGCCATTTGCTAGTGTATTCCTCAGGTACTCACCCATTTTGCCAAAGTCAGCCCTTCTAAAGTCCAGTATGCTTGTTTTTGTATGGCTTGTCTCCATGGTTGTGCTTATTGTGAAGTACACTGTGCAGTGGTCGCTTGTTCCCAGATGTCTACTGACTTCTAAATTTGTGATCCTCTCTCCATTTGAGAGCACCAGGTCTAGTATTGCTTCCTTTTAGTATTGCAAGGTTCTGTCACTTTGATGAGAAAAGACTGAGGGTGCGTGGTCGGGGACCACTGAGCACTGAGCATCCATTGAGAAGTTCTCATGTGGAGGCATGCTAGGGGTACAGTGAACACCGAGGATGCCATGAAACCTAGCATCTGTTGCACTGAGAGACCTGACACCGAGCTGCTCTCTCCGATGTATCGGGCCATCTGAAGAATATTGCTCCTCCTGTCCTCTGGAAGAAATGCTTTGGCACAGGAGGTGTCCAGAAGAGTTCCTATGAAAAGGAGCCTCTTCGAGGGCTGCAACTGCGATTTTTTCAGGTTTAGCAGAACTCCCATGGACATGAGAAAGTGAGAAGCCATGGCTATGGCATCCAGAGCTCCTTGCATGGAAGGACTTGCTAGAAGCCAATCGACTAGATATGGGAACACTTGTATTCTGATTTTTCTGAGATGCGCTGCGAGAATTGCACAACACTTTGTAAAAACTCGCAGCGCCGAGGATAGCCCAAAGGGCAGGACTCTGAACTGATAATGCTGTCCCAAAGCCACGAACCTAAGGTATTTGTGATGCTTCAGGTGAACAGGAATGTGCTGGTAAGCACCCTGCATGTCAAGGGAGGCTAACCAGTCATGCTGATGAAGCAAAGGTAACAGGGTTCCTAGTGATATAATTCTGAATTTCTCCTTGGGTAGGAATTTGTTTAATTTTCTGAGGTCCAAAATGGGGCACATGCCCCTGGTTTTCTTTGGAACCAAAAAGTAATGGGAGTAGAACCCTGTGCTCCGTTGATCCAGCAGAACTACTTCCACTGCCCTGTTGTTCAGAAGACCTTGTATCTCGGAGGCAAGATGTTCTGACTAAACAACAGACAGCCTGGGCTGTAATCTGGGGGGACGATCCGGAGGAGTGTCCAAAAGATTGAGGGAATACCCCTCGTGGATTATCCGGAGGACCCATTTGTCCGAGGTTATGGACTTCCATTGATTGTAGTAGTGAGTCAGACGACCTCCCACCGCTGAGGAAGAGTCCCACTCGGGCAGCTAAGGTGGGACGTGGGCCAACAACTCAGAAAGTGGCACTGGGCACTTTGGGTCCTTGTGCCTTCTGCTGCATTTTCTTTTGAGGCTGAGGGACTTGGTTTTTATTAAACCTCCCCTGCTTTTGCCTCAAAAGGACGGACGGTTATGAAACTGGCGTTTGTTAACACCACCTCGAGAGGGAGTGGGAGGAGGTCTAGCCAGTTTAATGGCTGACCTAGTCTTTTGTGTGGCCTTTAGAGCTTGTTCTACTTGAAGGCCGAAGAGGTACACACCATCGAAAGGCAACGCCATTACCTGCTGCTGTGCATCATTCGTGAAACATGAAGTGCGCGGCCAGGAATGGCAGCAGGTACAAATGCCCGCCACTGCCACTCGGGAGGCAGTATCGAAGGCGTCCATAGCTGCTTTAACCTGCTGGTTGTTGGACTCGATACCCCTGGTTATGGTTTGAAGAAGCTCTGAATTAGTATCCGACTCTGGCACAGCTTCAACCATTTGTTTAAGCGAATGCCAAAGGATATACTCATATTGAAAGAAATAGCCTTGGTAGCTGGCAATACGCATACCTAGGGTGGAAGCACCAAAGAATCTCTTACCCAATGTGTTTATCTTACGAGATTCTTTGTTAATAGGTCGAGCTGTAGTAGTCTGGGGAAGGATGACCTTATTCTCTGCCAAGATTACAATAGGATCCGCAAAGGTTTGGGATGCCAAAATGGGTCGATCTTTGGGAACAGCATATTTCCTATCTATGGACTTAGCCACCGAAGGAATGAGAGCAGGATTATTCCATACCATTTGAGACAGCATCTCAAAGGAGGGTTGTACCGGAGGAGTCAAATCCATAGGGATCTCCGGAACATGGAGGTATTGGAGTCTTAATTTCCCAGGATCGATATCTGTAGTTTGTAGAGAAAGACTGGAATTCAAGTTTTTCAGCAGACACTTGAAAGAGAGGTCCTCGACCACAGGCTCTGCAGCAGGAATAGACCCTGTTCCTTCCACATCATCACCCAGCCTAAGGTCTGGGTCAGGCTCAATGTCATCTCCTGACAGTCCAGGATGGACTGTATGGACAGGAAAGGAGTGAAATTCAGAAGGAAAAGGATTAAAAGAGGAGTCGTCCTGGAGACTGGATGACGCCCTAACAGGTCTCGACCCCGAAGAACCGCATGGCGCCGAAGACGACGCCGAGAGGCTGGACGACGCCGAGAGGCCACACAGCGCCGAGGATGGTACCGACGAGGTGCACTGTGCCGAGAAAATCAACAGCGCTGACAGACGCGTTGGCGCCGAAGATGGCGTCGAGCATGCCATCGACGCCATGGACGTCGAAAACTTCCCAAGACTCCGAAAAACAGGATTTGAGTAGAAAGAAGGATGAATACCAGGAGATAGAGGCATCAGTGTGGCCCACTGCGCCGCAGCCCTGTGAGGGGGAAAAACACCTAAGCATGGAGTCGACAGCACCGAAGACGGCGCCGCGCAACTAGGGAGGCTCAATCGCCCCTACCTCATCTCCCAAAAAGCCCGAAGGCCCCTGAGTGACCGGGCCAGGCAGCTGGACCAACCTCCAAGCATACTGCCCCATAAGAGCAGCCCACTGATGAAACTGCTCATCTTAAGACCTACCAGAGGGCGGGGTAGGGCTCCAATGTCGAAGACGTCGGCTACCAGAAACTGAAACCGGCGACTCCGAAGGAGGAGACCGGCAACTAGCCCCAATAACTGACCATCTATGTGCAGACATATCAGAGGGCGACCTCGAGTGATGCCTTCTCTTTCTTGACCTGTGGGTCGAAGAAGAGCTCGAGGCCGAACGGTGCCGAGAGTGTGACCGTTTACTTTTATGCTTTTGAGGGGACCGCCCACCCTCTCAGGCACTGGACTGTCTGTTGTCAGACCCCCCCCCTCATGAGAAGGCGGAGGACCAGACCCAGAACGACTTACTGAACAGCTTTCATACGAAGTCTCCCTACTGTCACCTGACCCACTCATGGTCGACTCCGTCAACGTAGGCTGAGACTTCTTTAAACAAGAATAAATAAACTAAGTGATACTTATTCAAAATATTACTACAAAACAATAAAACTGAAAAACTAAGCTGCTAGTTTGAAGTTTGACTCCCGGCAGGTGAGCGTCGTCGTCACTGAAGCACACTCGACAGTGGGGAAAAAAGGAACTGAGGCGGTTGGAGGGTCGACGCTGAGATAGTCATTACCACATGAGCTGGGGCTTGTGGTGCCACTCCTCGTGGCTCCATCACTGGCGCCGACCCTCTAGCAAAAAAAAGTTTGCTCCTGCTGGGTCCTAGTGCCTCCGGTGCAGTTCCCACTAGTGTGAATGAGTGGTGGAGACTTTATATCCAGGAAGATGAAGCGGAGGTTCCTCTGAAAACTGTTGCAGAAGAGAGAACCAAACTTGCATGGGCCAGAATGGAGCAATGAGGAACATCCGGGCTCCTTCTGAACTGAGTTTGTGTAAGACCCTTGGAATTAAGAGAATTGGAGGGAAGGCATAGACAAATCTGTCCTTCCAGTTGAGAGACAGAGCGTCCCGCCCGAAAATGCCTCACCCTGGAGCGAGCGAGCAGAAGGCGGGAAGTTTTGCATTCTGAGGGCACGCGAACAGGTCTACCTGAGGGGTTCCCCAGTGCAGGAAGATATCGTCTACTACCTCTTGATTCAATTCCCACTCGTGTGCTTTGGCTGACGACCGACTGAGGTGATCCGCCAGCGTGTTTTTGACTCCCGGAACATGAACTTCCATAAGCTGAAGGTTGTGCTGAACAGCCCATCTCCAAACTCTCATTGTTTCCCTGCACAGAGGGTAGGAAAGAGTTCCTCCCTGCTTGTTGATGTACCAGACTATGCACATGTTGTCCATTTGGATTGTCAGATGGCAGGGAAGAAACCAAGAGTTCAGAGCCTGGAGAGCATACAAAACGGCCCTGGGCTTGAGCACATTTATATGAAGAGTCTGCTCAAGTCTGGTCCAGGAGCCCTGAGTCCTGTGAGACCCTAAATGGGCACCCCAGCCCTCTCCCGAGGCATCTATTGTCAATGTTTGGGATGGGGGTTCGAAGCAAAAGGGAACTCCCCGGCAAAGGGTCTCTTGCACCATTGCAAGTCCTGGACCATATGGTCTGAGACCAGAACTTCTTGATCTAGGTCGTCCAGTGTCTGGTCCCACTGAGACTGAAGCGTCCACTGAGAGATCCTCATATGGAGTTGAGTGTGAGGGACTGTCAGAAGAGCAGCTGCCATGAGCCAGAGAAGGTGAAGGACTAACTTGGCGCTGATCCTTCTGTGACTGGACAACAGACTTGCATGTGCCTGGAAGGTGTCCACCCTGTCCGGAAGCAGAAAGGCCTTGCCAATGGTCATGTCCAGGATCACCCCTATGAACTGGAGTCTTTCACAAGGGACCAGATGGGACTTGGCTTGGTTGATGGTGATACCGAGGCTGGTGAAAAATGGAAATTATGTACCTACTGTAATTCTTGATCTTCTTGGACGAAGTCTCCACCACTCATTCACACTAATGGGATCTATGCTGGAGGCGCTAGGACCTAGTGGGAGCAAACTTTTTTGCAGGAGGGCCGACCCCAGAGATGGAGCTACGAGGAGCAGCACTGCAAGCCTCTGCTCGTGTGGCAATGACTATCTCAGCGTCGACCCTCCAACCGCCTCAGTACCTTTTTTTCTGAGGAGGTGCAGCGTAACTAACCTAGAAGGATAGCCTAACCAAAAAACGGACATGAGATAGTCCGGAAGACCTGTATAAGAAGGGTCAAGAAAGAAGTCTTCACAGCCTAAAGATTGAGGGAGTGAAGACCTACAACAGAGGTGAGCTCGGGGGATGGTGGGTGGGCATGTGAATGAGTGGTGGAGACTTTGTCCAAGAAGATCAAGAATTACGGTAGGTACGTAATTTCCACATCTTCCTGGACATAAAGTCTACACCACTCATTCACACTAATGGGAGATTACCGAGCTAAGAATCCCTCGAGAGGATGGCAGGAGAGACCAAGAGCTCACAAATTTAGGACAGAAGTCCATTAAGGATGGTTCTGCCAAACAAAATATGTCATCTGGCATGTACATCCAGGGCATAGTGTTTGACGAAAGTATGCACTGAGCTCCAGGTAGCCGCATTGCAAATATGTGCAATGGGCACGTTGCGGATTTCCGCCAGGGATGCCGCGACCGCTCTAGTAGAGTGAGCGTACACTCTGCCTTCCAGCTTAACCTGTGCCATGGAATAACAGTGGCGAATGCATGCCACCAGCCATGCTGAAATGCATCTGATAGCGACAGGTTGACCCAGCCGGGTCTCGCTGAAGGAAACAAACAGTTGTTGAGCTTTGCGAAATTCTTTTGTTCTATCTAAATAGAAACGCATAGCTCTCTTGACGTCCAAAGAATGAAGAGAATGCTCCTTCATTTTGGAAGTTTGCAGTAAGTAGGAAGGACCAAAGGTTGGTTAAGATGGAATTCTGAAACAACCTTAGGGAGAAACTTCATGGGTCCTAAGAACTACTTTGTCTTTATGAAACACAGTATCATGGAGGTCTGTGACCAAGGCATGTATCTCAGAGACCCTGTGGGCTGAGGTAATGGCCACTAGGAAGGCCGCTTCCAGGTGAGAAGTGCCTTAACTCACAGGTAGTTAGAGGCTCGAAGGTTTCGTAGTGAATATCTAGCCAGATTAATGTCAAAGGTTGCGACTGGACGTCTTATAGGAGGTCTGGTATGCAGAATTCCCTTAAGAAACCTTTTAACCACAGGTAACTGAGCCAGTTCCAAGGAAAGTACTGGCTTATGATAAGCTGAAATGGCACAAAGGTGAACCCTAACTGTCGAGTGTTGCAGACCTGAATTTGAGAGGTCTAAAAGGTACTCTAGAACTTTATCTGGTGGACAGGAAAAAGGATTCAAAGAGTATTTTGCACACCAGAGTGAAAAATGCTTCCATTTGGCTGTGTAAGTTTTCCTCGGGCCAGCTTGCATGCAGCCAGAAGAATATCTGAAACCCTATGAGAGACATTGAACCTGTTCACTTCTATCTCTTCAGGAGCCAAGCGTGAAGGTGAAGTGACCTCAGATTGGGATGGACCACAGGCCCCTGAGTCAGAAGGTTTGTCTGAAGGGGGAGCAGTATCGGAGGAGTTTCCGACATACTGTTGAGTAGTGGAAACCATATCTGTCAAGGCCAGAAGGGAGCAATGAGGATAATTTTGTCCCCCTGGGACTCGAATTTGAGAAGTACTCTCTGAATCAGAGGAAGAGGCGGAAAGGCATATAGAAAGAGTTTTGTCCACTGCAGCCTGAACGCATCCTGACAGAAAATGCCAGGCCCTGGATTTCTGGAGCAGAAGAGAGGCAGTTTTGTGTTGAGTGGGGATGCAAAGAGGTCCAGGTCTGGAGTTGCCCACTCTGCGAATAGTGACTGAGCTATGGCTGAGTCGAGGGACCATTCATGAGGATCAGTCTCTGTTCTGCTGAGACGGTCAACCAGTTTGTTCTGCACTCCCGGTAGGCAGACCGCCTGAATTAGAGCCTTGTGCTCCAAGCACTATTCCCGCACTCTCATTGCTTCTCTGCATAAGGGGTAAGAATGAGCACTGCCCTGTTTGTTGATGTAATACATCACTGCTTTGTTGTCTGTTTGAAGGAGAATGTTCTTGTGACAGAGAAAGTCCTTCAAAGCCTGGACTGCATAAACGATGGCTCTCATTTCTAAGACATTTATGTGAAGTTGGGACTCGTCCTGAGTCCACATACCTTGGGTGTGGACAGTCTGACAGTGAGCTCCCCCACACCATTAGGGATGCATCCGTGGTGATGGAAGTCTGATGATCCAGAGGAGCAAAGGAGTATCCTTCCAGAAGATTGTCCTCTTGCGACCACCAGGTGAGTGACCTCTTCAGAGGTTAACATAGAAACATAGACTTTGACGGCAGATAAGGACCACTTGGCCCATCCAGTCTGCCCATTTCCCTACCTACTAGATAAGCTGCAGATTCTAGTTAAGCCTACTTCCTGCCACCCTCCACTACAATTGCCTTGTGTCTGTCCCATGCACGTTTGATTTCCCCCACTGTTTTAGCCCCAACATATATGTATAAGGAAACACAGAAGGAGCAGGACAGAGAGCTGTACCAGTTAAGGCAGAAGGAAGCAGGGAGGGAAGTCAGAATAGCAAAGGCCCAAACTGAGGAAAAGATAGCCAACTCAGTTAAGAAGGCGGATAAAACCTTTTATAGGTACATCAGCGAGCGTAGAAAGACAAAGAAAGGGATAGTGAGGCTGAATAGAATAGAACAGTGGGTATTGGGCAGAGGGACAGTGGCAAGGGATACTGAATGAATATTTCTGCTCGGTATTCACAAAGAGGAGGAAGTGCCTAATCCAATTAACAGAAGCACTCTTGCTGGAGGGTCGATCCCAGTCCTTTCACAGAAGAAAGGGTTCTGCAAGAACTCCTAAAACTGAAGGTGGACAAAGCAATGGGTCCTGATGGAATTCACCCCAGAATTCTAAAAAGAATTAAGGGAGGAACTAGGTGAAACCACTGGCTACTCTTTTAATAAATCATGGGGATGGTGTTGTACCCGAGGACTGAAGGAAGGCAGATGTGATTCCCTTCACAAAGTGGGACCAAGACAGAGGTAGGAAACTACAGACCTGTCAGTCTGACCCTGTGGTAGGGAAGCGATGGAGTCACTTCTGAAGGAAAGAATGAGTTGAGTACCTAGAGACCAGTGGGGCACAGGACCCAAGGCAGCATGGGTTCTGAGCGGAAGGTCATGTCAGACAGATCTAATAGATTTCTTTGACTGGGTGACCAAAGTAGTAGACCAGGAAGGGGCTGTGGACATGGCCTACCTCGACTTTAGCAAGGCATTTGACACAGTCCACACAAAAGATTAATAGTCAAATTAACTGAAGCCTGGAGTGGGTCCCACGGTGGTAGCCTGGGTAAAACATTGGCTGCACAACAGGACACAGAAGGTAATTGTAAATGGAGTCACTCTGAAGAAAGAGGGTTACTAGTGGGGTGTGGGTTCAGTATTGGGTCCAGTCCTTTTTAATGTCTTCATCAGTGACATTGCAGAGGGACTGGAAGGAAAAATATGCCTTTTGCAGATGACACAAAGATCTGCAACAGGGTTGATCACAGGAGGAATGGATAGGATGAGAGAGGGACTTGGCAAGGTTTGAAGAATGGTCTGAAGTATGGAGCTAAGATTCAATGCAAGAAGTGCAAAATAATGCACCTGGGAAACAGAACCCAGGGAAGAATACACAATGGGGGGTAGTAACAACAAAAAAAGAAGGGACCTGGGGTAACCATATCGATGACCTTAAGGTTGTAAGCAATGTGAGAAGGCAGTAGGGAGGCTGGGGGTATACTGGGATGCATAGGAGGCATCAGCAGCAGAAAACAGGAAGTTGTTATCCTCTGTATAGATAGTTGGTGATACCCCTTCTGGAGTACTGCATCCAGTTCTGGAGACCCCATCTCCGCAAGGACATAGACAGGATAGAGGCAGTCAGGGAGAGGCTAAAATGGTGCAGGGTCTGCAAGAGAAGCCGATGAAGTGGGACTAACAGAGCTTAATATGTATACTTGAGGAAAGAAGGGAGAGGGGCATGATAGAAACTTTTAAGTACCTCAGTGGAATCAACAAAGTCCAAGAGGTAGCATCTTTCAGAAAAGAGATGTGCAAGAACAAGGGACACAATTTAAAGATAGAAGGGGGCGGTTCAGGGGCAATGTGAGAAGTATTATTTCACAGAGAGGGTGGTGGATGCATGGAACAGCCTTCCTGAGGAGGTTGTGGGGTCTAAAACTGTGGGAGAATTCAAGAATGCATGGGACAGATATAAGGCAATTCTTGTGGGGGGTAGAAAGAAATAGGCTGTTGGTTAACTAGGATCTGCAGCCTATCCTGTAGGTAGGGAAATTGGCAGACTACATGGGCCAAGCGGTCCTTATCTGCCGTCAAAGTCTATGTTTCTGTTTCAACAACCTCCCCAGGAAGGCAGTTCCACGCATCCACCACTCTCTCCGTGAAAAAAGATTTCCTCACATTACCCCTGAGCCGTCCCCCTTCTATCTTTAAATTGTGTCCCCTTGTTCTTACACATCTCTTTTTCTGAAAGATGCTACCCTCCTGGACTTTGTTGATTCCCTTGAGGTACTTGAATGTTTCAATCATGTCCCTCCTGTCCCTCCTTTCATCAAGGGTATACATATTAAGCTCTCTCAGTCTCTCTTCAAATGATTTCTGATGCAGACCCTTACCCATTTTAGTTGCCCTCCTCTGGACTGCTTCCATCCTGTCTATGTCCTTGCGTAGATGAGGTCTCCAAGACTGCACACAGTACTCCAGATGGGGTCTCACTAACTGTCTGTACAGAGGGATAACAACTTCCCTTTTTCTACTTGTGATGTCCCTTCCTACGCATCCCAGTATCCCCCTGGCTCTCCTTACTGACTTCTCACATTGCTTACCCACCTTTAGATCATCTGATATGACTACCCCCAAGTCCCGTTCCATTTTTGTTGCTGTACCTCTCTTGCTATTGTGTACTCTTTCTCCTGGGTTTTTGTTTCCCAGGTGCAGTTTTGCACTTCTTTGCATTGAATCTAAGTTGCCATATGTCTGACCATTCCTCCAACCTTCCAAGTAGGGAGAAACTTAGGATTTGTGCGAAGAGTAACTCGCTCCTTGTGAAAAATCAAGTAGGGATTTTACACATCAGGGCCTGGAGCTCGGAGATTCTTCGAGACTGATGTAATGGCCACCAAGAAGAGCGCCTTCCATGAAAGAAACTTCAAATCTGCAGAAGCTGCAGGTTCGAAGGGAGGAAGGGTAAGTTTCTCGAGAACAAAATTCAAGTCCCAAGGTGGGGCAGGAGTATGGATGGGGGGCTTCAGATGGAGAACCCCTCTGAGGAAGGTCTTGGAGACCTCCAGTTGAGCAAAGGCCTTGTTTGCAAAGGGGACATGATAGGCCAAGATGGCCACCATGTGTACCTTCAAAGAGGAATGGCTGAGACCCAGATCGAACAGAGACGACGAGATACTCCAGCAGAAGCCCCGCTGAACAGGAGAAAGGTTCCAATGCTCTGGAAGCGGCCCAAATAGTGAATCTTTTCCACTTCATGGCATAAGTGGATCTGGTGGGGGTTTTCTGGCTCCACTAAAATTCCGGCCACTTTGGGAGACGTGATCAAACAGGATTGGGCTAGGTCTGCAGGAGCCATGCATGCAGTTGAAGGGATTTGAGGTTTGATGGACCAGGGTCCCTGATCCTGGGTCAACAAACTCTGAGATAGAGGAAGATCCTCTGAATATTGTTGTAGAAGAGAGAACCAGATTTGTCTGGCTAGAAAGGAGCGATCAGAATCATTCTCGCCTCCTTCTGAAGCTAGTTTCTGCAAGACTCATGGGATAAAAGGAATTGGGGAAAGGCATAGACAAATCTGTCCTCTAGTCTAGAGAGACAGAGCGTTGTTCCAGAAAGCCGCTCACTGGAACGAGCGAGCAGAAGGTGGGAAGTTTTATGCTTTGGGGATGCTAACAGGTCGATCTGTGGTGTTCTTCAAAGTTGAAAGATACTGTCTAGGACCCTTGGTCCAGTTCCCACTTGTGAGTCAGAGCAGAAGAGCGACTTAGCTTGTCTGCCAGGGTGTTGTCGACTCCTGAACGTGAATCGCCGTGAGGTGAAGGTCGTGTTGTGTTGCCCAATCCCAAACCCTCATTGCCTGCGTATAGAGGGTAGGACCGAGTTCCTCCCTGCTTGTTGATGTACCACATACGCACATACGTTGTCCGTCTGGACGGGTTAGGTGGCTGGGAAGCGATGTATTGGTGAAGGGTTTGAGAGCGCATAACACTGCCTCCCAAGTCGAGCACATTGATGTGGGACAGCTTGTTCTAGCTTGGACCATAGGAGCCCTGGGTCCGATGAGGGCCTAGATGGCTCCCCAACCTCGCCTGAGGCGCGCCTGTGGTTAGAGTCTGGAGGGGAGGGAGAAAGAAAGGAACCTCAAACAGGTTCTCTTGAACCATCCACCATTGTAAGTCTCGCGATCATCGGCGATGGAGATCAGAACTGAGTGATCTATGTCATCCACTAGTTGATCCCACTGAGAGCTGCAGAGTCCACTGAGAGATCCTCTGGAGTCGAGCGAGGGACCGTGAGGGATAGCAGCCACCATGAGCCCGAGAAGGCGGGGCGTCCCACTCCCGACGAGACTATCCGGCGTCGGATAACAGACTTATCTGGCGCCTGAAGGGAGTCACTCCTGTCCGAGGCAGGAAGGCCTTGCCTATGGTTGTATCGAGATCGCCCAATAAACTGTAGCTCTGGGAAGGGTCCAGATGAGACTTGGAATAGTTGATGGTATATCCAGGCAGGCAAACCTCGGGTGAGGGAGAGGAAACGCAGGAGTTCCTTCCTGACGAGCCACCAGGAGCCAGTTGCCCAGGTGAGGGAACACCTGTACTCCTTGGTATTGCGAGGTGGGCGCCACCACTGCCAGGCACTTGGTAAATACTGGGGGCCGAGGATAGACCAAATGGGAGGCGCCTTTGAACTGGTAGTGGTCCCCTGGAATGCAAAACAAAGGTATTTGCAATGAGATGGCGACTGGAATGTGCAGATAAGCATCCTGCATATCTAGGGCACAAAGCCATTGACCCGCCGGAGGAGGGGCAGAAGGCTCTGCAGAGAGAGCATCCTGAACCTTTTGTACTCTAGGGAAAGATTCAGGAACTGAGATCTAAAATCGGTCTGAGATCTCCGCTTTTCTTTGGGACCAGGAAGAAATGGGAATAGTAACCCGTCCCCTGAAGATGAAGGGGGACAGGCTCTACCGCTTGCTTCCAGCAGAAGAGCAGAGATTTCCTCCTGACCAAAGAAAGGAAGGTGTTCCCCGTGAATACTGACGACTTCAGAGGGGGTGTGGGTGGTTTCTGAAGAAACTCTATGGAGTGTCCTTCTGCTATGAGCTGGAGCACCCAAGAATCCGTGGTTATCCTCTCCCATCCCGGAAGATGGAGGGAAAACCTCCTCCTACTGGTTCCTCCAGGGAGTCCGGAGGCAGTGGGAGAGGAAAGGAGTCAGGTGGTGGGGCAGCCCAGCTGAAGCACCTGCTGCTGTCTCATGGGGGCTTAGGAGCGCTGGGGCAGACGCTTTGTGGCCCGCCTTCCCTGGGTTTCGCCTTTGGCCGATTCTCCGCCTGCAAAGGGACGACACTGCTGCTGATGGGGATGGTACATGGAATCAACTGATTTCAGAGCCGCCCCCTTCTCTTGCAAGTTGGTAATGATGTCCTTGACATCACCCCCGAAAAGCACCGACCCCCGGAAAGGTGCTTCCTGAATAACAGATTGCACCTCCGGGACCAGACCTGACACGCTGGAGCCAAGTTATTGACGCTGTAGGGCCCACGGCGAAAGCTAAGTCTCCGCCTAGCAGTGTCCATCATGGGCCGCATGTCGATGTGGCGACTGGCCAAATGAGCAGAGGGACGAGATTAGCCAACTCCTGTTTGACTTGTGAGTCAGGCAAGGAGTCCAGCTTGGCGTCCACCTGAGTAAGGATGGCCTTCTGGTAGTCCTCCATGTTTGCCGACACAGTTCAGGGCCCTAATCTCCAGTGTGGAAGAAGCATAAATCTTTCTCCCGTACTGGCCCAGAAGGTGAGATTCCTTATCAGGAGGTGACGAGCTAAGATGTTTTGGGTTCGCCGACCGGCCGTGAGTGGAGCTAATCACGACCGAGTCGGCACGAGGGTGAGAATCCAGGAAATCAACACCCTCTGAGCCTGATATAGCCTGTTCTGATTTCCTAGGAAGTGGAAGCTAAGGCCGATGGTTGTTTCCATATTGTGGTCACAAGATCGGCGTGAGGCTCTAACCAGGGTGGCACTAATGTGGGAGCTGTCACGGGCAGATCCAGATGTTCAGTGAGTTTCAGACGCTGAGGATCTGGTTCTAAAGAGCGCCACTGATGAACCTCCTGGATTTTTCTGAGCAACTCCGTGAAAGAAGGATCCTCCAGAGGAGACTTCAGAGGAGTCCTTGGCTGGGGCTTCGACGGAGAGCGAGGCTCGTCGTCTCTATCGGAGCGCCGTCGGAAGAGTCTGAGGAGTCCGAGTGAAGAGGAGGATGAAGAAGAGTAAGACACCTTCCCGACCTGGGAGGAACGGGTCCCTTGGGGAGTCCTCGGGACGGCGGTCCTGCCCCTCTCTGGATCCAGACGGAAGAACCCTGGAGTCCGGAGGTGGTGAGGGAGTGTGCCGCCTGGGGTGTACAGGAACCTGGGACGGCACTGTCGCTGGAAGGCGGCTCTCGACCTCTTTGGTGAGCTCAGCCTTGGCCTCAGCCCACCAGGAGGCCAGAGTCTCCTGCAGGTCCACCGGCCGCCGCGAGGGTAGAGGAGGAGGAGGAGGCGGGGGATAAGAATATGGGCCATACCCATATGGAGCGTATCCAAAACCCGGCTGCGGGTAACCAAGGCCGGTATTGAGGCGTCGAGAAGCCCGGGCGTCATGTTACCGCGCGCCGGATACCGGGCGTCCGGTAAAACCGCCGAATAAGACAGCGGATACCCGGAAGTCGGGGGGGCCGCCTAAGCAGACGGCCTGGCTGGGAACCTCACAGGCAGGTCCGTAGCGGAGAGCCTGGAGGGCCCAATGGGAGCAGAAAATCTCCCTGAGTCGGTAAGACCGACATCAGGGCCGACGGCGGAGGCCCTGACGCCGGAGGTACCGACGTCAGAGGGGCCGGTGTCGGAGCCGGTGTCCAGGGAGCCTACGTCAGGTCTGTCATTCCAGATGGAGGGAGGACTGGCGGAGGCAAAAATCCCTAGCTTCGCTGGGACAGAGGGAAAAGTCCCCAGGTTCAGGTTGGGGGACTTCTGGTTTCTAGACGGCAGCGGCTGCAGTGAACCAGGAACAACGGACGTTGGGGAGGGTCCGCTGGCCGGTTCCTCGCCGGCCGAATGCGCTGATGTGAGGCGTAGAGGCGAGCTCTCGGCGGGCGCCGGAAGAGCCAACGTCCGACTTACGAGAGCCATCACCGGAGACAGGTCGTGAGGAGGGGTCGGCCTGGTCCGGTGGGGAAGGAGCCGCGCGTCGCCCTGGAGGGTCGGACGTCTTACCAGCCCTCTCCGGGCGGACGTCAGAGGAGCCGACGCCCGGCTTACTGGAGTCGCCCACGATGGTAGGCCACAAGCCTGTCACCGAACCAGGGGCAGAGGCCTCCAACTGCCCGGAGGCGCCCGCAAGGCCCGAGCGCGAGCCAGACGGGCGGGCCGACGCCACCTCAGAAACCTACAAGGCGGCCATCGAGGAGCGATCCCCCAGAGGGGATGTTACCTGAGTGCCCGCGACTCCCGAGGGAGACGCGGTGGAGGAGCTTTTGTCCCGGTGCCTCTCCTTGTCCTTCTTCTTCGACTGGCCTTGGGAGGTGGACGCCTGCCTCAGCTTTTAAGCTCCTTCTCCATAGAGCGATTTTCTTCTTGAGAATATGGGCCTCAGGGATTGCTGCCGCCTTTTCGGTAGCCGGTTAAAGCTGAGGCAATGCTGGCACTTCTCGACCTGATGATCCGGCCTAGGCAGAACAGGCACAGGGAGGGCCGTCCCCAGCGGTAGTTTGGCGCCGACGCATCGCACTTGTTCTTGTGCTCGGAAGGTAGGGGGATTACATACACCATGTTACTACTGATGTTAGTCAAAAATAAAGATTTTTCGGTAAAAAACGATGAAGGTAGGGCTGATAAAGCAGGACTTTTCCCTAGGCGCTGCATGAGCTAACGGTGGGAAAGAACTGGAAGGCAGGCGTCTGGGACCGCCTTTATACCGATGTCTCCTGATGCCGGTCACCTGACATGGGGGCGGTCCCTCGCCAGGGACTGCTAGCTAGAAATTTTTCTGTGGGGTCCTGCCACCTGCCGGCATCAGTCCTATATGTAATTACCTACTGCAAGAGCCCTCTCGAAGTAAGATCTTCTAATATGTGAATGGAATCTAGGTAGTTATATAATAAAGCAGTACTTTTCACGTGTTTGTGCCAGTATTTACAAAAAGACCCTGTCAATGAAACAGTACAAAAGTATATTTAAATTAAGGTGAGAAAATGAAAAATATGCAAACAAGGGAAATCAAGACTCAGACAACACTTTCAAATAACGTTTAGGCTTTAATGAGAACTCCTCCTTTTCCCAAATCACATACATACAGTATCAAGAATCTGTAGAGTACGTAGATCAAACCACACGAAACTGCGCAACTCCATATAACATGGCAGACCCACTCTACAAACTATTCCACATAGCTATAACTTGGGACCTCCCCACACCATTTAATGGATCCAGTCTATAGACTTCCACATGTATAAACATTGGCATCCCTAGTGTCATGTGGCAACACATCAAGATACTGTTCCACCTCATGACTTCATCTCACCAACCTGGTACCATGAGATTATCTAGTCTATGGATTACTTAATATGGATTCATCTCAGCCCCTTCCCCACCGTGTGGTGGATCCAGTTTACAGGTTGTTTAACATTAATACACTTCAAGGACCCCCCACATCACGTGATGAGTAACCCCATATTATGCGATGAATCCAATCTACAGATTTAAAAGACATGACACAGTGCAAAAGTGCTAAAATAAGGATCACCTTGGAAGAGCACTGGCAATAAAGCAAAGTTTGAAAAATACAAAATAACTCATACCCGCCACTCCCAACCCAATGCATGGGGAGGGGGGCGTACATGTAATTTTGTATTTCAATCTACAGATTGCTCAACATGGATGTAAGTCAGCAACTCCAATCCAGTGGTGGGATCCAGTCTACAAACTGTTCAATAGGGATAGCAGCTGAGCATCCCCATATCAAGTAATGGGTATCTCGTACACAGACTATTCAACATTCAACTTCAGTACCCCCCATATCATGTGACAGACCCAGTCTACTGATTATTCCACTTGAATTTATCACTGCACATTCCCATGCTGAGGAACCGATCCAGTCTATAAACTGCTCTACCTTCATTCACCTCAGTACCCTAGTACCATCTTATGGATGTAGTCTACTCTACAGAAACCATCCCCCATTGATTCACCTCAGCACTGCTCTGCTATGCAACCAGTCTGCAGACCATCCCCTATGGATTCACCTTAACATTTCTGCTGTGTATCTGGTCTACAGATCATTTCCCTCTGACTTCACATGGCATATCTCTGCTATGCATTCAATCTTCAGATCATCCCCTATGGACTCATCTCAGTGTACCGCTACCATGACCATTTCCCTATGGAGTCACCTCAGCATCCCTCAGCCATGCATCCTGCTACAGACCAGGTCCACATGGATTCACATAAGCATCTCTGCCTTGTATCTGATCTAATAGATCATTTCCCTATGGATTCACCTCAGCATTCTCGGTCATGCATCCCACCTAAAGATCATCTCCTATATATTCCTTAAAGCTCTTTGTGCCATATGCCCACCCTACAGATCCCCTATGGATTTACTCTCAACATTCCTGTGCCATGCACCCTAGATATTGTTCCTCACGGACCTGCCTCAGCTTTCATCTGACTGCTGAAGCAAAAAAGGGTTACTGTACCGATAAGAGTGTCTCCGAATTCCAAAGTATTATTTAGTACTGAGTACTGGACAGATTAGTTAAAAGGTTTGGCACAATCCACAAACAGTATGTACAGCTGGAAATGTCAATCCTTTCACCCATAAGGCACACACACACACACACTCAAGCACACCTTTAATGGACAGAATTTCTGGATGGCGAGAGTGTGACAAGCTTTTCATGAATGTCACCTAAAAAAGATTTTAGTAAAAAGAAGCTAGAGATTAAAAAAAAAAAACCTGACAGCCTACCCCCACCACGCACCAATTTCAGTGTGTTTTATTACAACTCACCAGCAGTCTACAGTAAACTCGGTACCAGACCCTTCCAGGACTGTTCAAGAGCACTGAAGTCTCTGTTCTAGCTCCCCTAACAGCAAGAAATGAAAATTACGTACCTACCGTAATTCTTGATCTTCTCTTGTATCTTCACCATTCATTACTGATGGGTGTCAGCCGGGCCACACCCACCACAGGAGGTTTTTTAATATATATATATATATATATATATATATATATATATATATAGGAGTTTACGAGCGCCGCTCTCTGGAGTGACACTCTGCATAGAGTGCGGAGGGTGGCCATTAGCGCCACAGACTCCTCCTCCATCCCAGTTCTGTTGGCCAGAGAGGTGAAAAAGGGTTAGAAGAAAGAATGAGGCAAGAGAGCCGAGGGATAGAAAAAGGAAAGGATATAAACTGAAAAAGGAATAAGCCGATAGAGGATAGAAGGGAAAAGAAGAACTGCCTACCATAAGGGATCGAAGGGCCTCACTTCTGGGGTGGCTCTAAGGGAGGAACAGATAGGGAGGAGAAAGAAGAAGGGTAAAAAGAGAGAAGAATAGGAGGGGAGGCTAGGAGGGGGGAAGACTGCCGTTGGCAATTAGTTAAGGGTTATAAGCTCAGAACCACAAACAAGGGAGCAAGGATCCCATTTTGGAATTGAAAGCTAAGGTCAACTGAACTTCTCGCTCAGAATGGACACCAAAGGTAGGTTCCCTAACCTCCCGCCTACCCAGTTTTTCCCAGACTCCAGCCAGGAGCTCTTTAATCATTAAGACGGAAAAACTCTGTTCCAAACGAGAGCTGCCAGCTAGGAGGGAGGACGCCCACCAGCATTTTGTTAAGTGATAACACAGTATCATGTGAAAATGGGGGAGGGGTGCCAAAGAGAAAGAGTGGGAACTCAATCGGATTCCCTAGAGGCAAGGCAGGGAACACTCTTTAAGGAAACTGGAGTGCCGGATAGCACTACACCTGTAGAGGCTGACATAATAGGATTAAGACTTCACAGAAGTGGTCTGAAAAGAGAAGTCGAGTCCCAAAGGGACTGCCTCTTTAAACTGTGAATTGAGAAAGAAATGGCTGGGAGAACTCAAGAGATGCCCATTAAGGGCAGTCAGAAAGAGTTCCTCAAGACAGATAAATGAAGCTCGCTCCTCCTATTCTCAGAGGGAAAGATCCGCTCAGAGGATCGGAAAGAGAGATAAAAACAAAAAATTTTTTTTTTGGGCTTAATGCCCAGGGGAAAAAGAGGGACAAGCAGGAGGGGAGACGTCAAGAAGGAGGCCCTTGAGGGGATGGTAGGTATTAGATTGAATGAGGAAGATACAAGAGAAGATCAAGAATTACGGTAGGTACGTCATTTTCATATCTTCCCTTGTCAATCTTCACCATTCATTACTGTTGGGTGAGTACCAAGCCCCCTTCCCCTAGAAAAAGGGGGAGGGAGAGAGAAAACCCCTGAGGGAACAGACCCCTCAGCCTCCTACTGGTGACAAGTAGAGAAGGGGAGACCCTGACCAACAGACAAGAGTCTAAGGTGGGTGAGGAGGAGAAGACGCCCCCAAGGGGATGTCGGAAGGGGGTTGCCCCTGAAGACGTCTCCTCGCCCTACGGGAAAATAGGTGGGTCCCCCCGGAAGGCAGAGCCAATCACCCTACACCGGGCCATGGGTGACAGTCGGAAGAGACGAAGCCATGCCGTCCGCCTGATGCGGATCGCTGTCCCTACTAGCCTGGATGCCACCTCGTTGGTGTCATAGGATGCCCTCGCTTGGTGCCTTGCAAGCTCCAGACCCATGCAGAGAGGGGAATGGCTTGTCTAGACTGCTCTGAGTCAGGTAGCAAAGCTAAGACCTGAGCCAGCATCGACCACAGATGCCTGTTGTAAGCAGCGTGGTGAGCCTGATGGGTGGAAATGCACAGTAATGCACGACCAGAAGAGAAAACTCTTCGTCCCCACCGGTCGAACTCAGCAGAATCAGAGTCCGGAGGCCTGTCGTGGCACTGGGCGGCGAAGCCTGAAGGAGTATCTAGGGATGTCAAACCCAAGGTGGGTGAGGTAGAGAACCTAGAGACTTGTGGGGGTACAAACTGCCTCCTGCAGTCTCCTGGGGCTGGAGAAGGAGTGGCTGGAGACTGCCAGGTGCGGATAGATGATCCTGAAGGGAATCGCCAGGAAGGCACCACCAAATGGCAGGCACTGAATTCACTGAGGAAAGCACGCATTCGCCGCTCGGTATTGTCTCTATGAACGCAGGAAATACGAAGCCCGAGACCATCCTCAAAAGGAAACGTTGATAGTCAGTGAAGTCAGCGTCAGAGGAAAGGTGGACAGGAAGTTCCTCTTCCTCAGTTGAGGAAGACGAGGAGGAAGTGGAGCTCGAATGTCCAGAAGACTCCTGCGGCGGGGGGGACAGGCGAAAAACCTGTTCGTCCATGGCCCTAACATAGGACGGGAAGGCCGCCGCAGTAGCTCTGAACGTCTCCCAAGTTAACGGCCCAGTGGGCCCCACATGGCCTGGGAGAGAGGGGGGTGGTTGCAGAGGGCTGGGCCAAGGGCACCTAAAGCACGTGCCTGGCCTCTGCCAGAGCTCTGAGATCCAGGTAGCGATGCCACCAAAACTAGGGACCCTGTTATCACACTGGGTTGCGTAAAAGAAAGGAAGGGAGGCAACTCCGGAAAGAGCACTGAAGGGGAATCTCCCCTGTGGCGTGCCTGGGATTGCATGAGTCCAGAAGGGCAACCCTCAGAACCGCCACTAGAAGGCGCTTTGGAGACCTTCAGAGAGAGGTGAGGATCAGCGCTACGACTCCTCCCCGCACCTCGCAGAGCGGTGGGGGCTCATCGCTGCTCTCGACCGCTACCTCTCAACCCTTCGGACTCCGAAGCAGCCCTCTTCCTTGAAACCAGCAGTGGAGGTCCCTGCTGAGCAAGGCCCCGAAGGGCGCCTACCGAAGCAGGGTCCTCCTCCCTCTGCTGAAGGACCCGAACAGCACCGGAAACGGCGGCTGCCTGGGACCTACCAGAAGAGGGAATCCCTTCTCGTACTCCTGAAGGGTCCACCACAGATGACTCCAGGCCACCCCTAGGCATGGAGCCCTCCGGGCTGATCAGCTCCAGGGAGTCCGGGAGAGGGACACTGAACCGTCTAGCCCTGCAGCCTACAGGAGGTTCAGAGCCAGAGGACTCTAGCTGCTGGTCTGTGTCCTCACCCGAGTCGTGCCCCTCCGAGGAGGGGTCGACAAGGGAAGACTGCAAACCAACCGCAGCAGGAACCTGCCCCGAGGTGGCACCAGGCCTGGTACCGCTGTAGGCCGCAACGAGCAACACATCCGCTGAGTTATCCGTCCCCCTGGTGGTGCCCGGTTCCCAGGCTGCACCGCAAACGCCGCGTCGAGTACCGCCACGGCGCCAAGATCTGGTGCGGCACTGTGCGTGTCCCCAGCACCGCTAACGGCGCCGAGACCCAGCGTGGCACCACTGCCGCCGCCAAGTCCCCGCACCGTGTATGGCACCGAGGCCCAGCGTGGCACTGCTGACGGCGCCACCCGAGTCCCTGGCACCGCGTACGGTGCCGAGGCCCAAGGCGGCACCGCTGTGCATGCCACCCGAACCCATGGCGCCACGACCCAGAGCGACACCGCCGATGGCGCCGTGAGAGTCCCCGGCGCCGTGAACGACACAGAGGCCCAGAACGGCGCCACCTACGGCCCCGATCGAGTCGCCGGCACCATGAGAAGCGGAAGATTCTACGGCGAGAAAGACGGTAATGAGGGCCCACCAGCGCCGGGCCCTGCAGCCAGGGGCTGTGACACCAGGGGAGCCTGCACCTCTATGGAGGTGACTGCCGGGACGGTGCCAACGGCGCAACCCCGGGTGGGATCATGCCGTTCCTCCGGCGCCGAAGAAGAAACCTCCTCCTTGGCAAGGCTGGAAGTGGAGGAGGTTTCCTCCTCGCCAGGCCGTATAGACCCGGGAGAGGACCCAGAGGAAAGGTCAAGAGATCTGGCCTGGGAAGCCCTAGGGCAACGACGTCCTCCAAAAGTCGGCGGAGCTCGCCCAACTCGCAACACGCGGAGTTCTAAAACACGGCGGTCCATGGAGAAGCAGGCATCGCAATGGTCCATATCACGGTAGGGTCCCAGGCACCGGAGACAAACATCGTGACGGTCTGTGACAGAAGACTGCCGCCACAAGGGCACCGGCATAGGGGCACGGCCCGCTTTAGACTTACTTTTGCCCCCAACCAGACAAGATGCTAAACAATCAAGCAAAAGCACAGAAAAGGCTCAAGGCCATCGAAGAAAAACAGTAATGGAAAGATCTTACCAGTCAACGACATTGAGAAAATACTGATGAAGGAGCGCTGAAATAAATTTCAAAAGGCCTATGACGCAGTAACTATCGAAACTCGCAGCAGGTGCAGCCTCGACAGCGGGAGAAACAGAACTGGGATGGAGGAGGAGTCTGTGGCGCCTAACGGCCGCTTCTCGTGCTCTATGCAGAGCGTCACCTAGGGGCGGCGCTTGCCGACGCCGACTTCTATATATATATATATATATATATATAAATAAAAATCCTGTGGATGGTGCGCGCCTGGCTGACACCCAACAGTAATGAATGATGAAGACTGAAAAGGGAAGATAGTGAAAATTTGGGACTAAGTAGTGCCAATTTAGAAGAAAATTAAACTCACCTTTTTGTTTATTTATTTGGACGTTCCTCAACTAGGGGGAGGTTGTGCCTTGGTTCCTCCCCCCGTCCAGCCAGACATCCCGGCCGCTGCCCCGGTCGAGGACAGAGCTCTAACCTCCCCGTCACTACCCCCTCTGGTCGCATCGCAGCGAGTAGTTACCCCACCACTGTGGAGACCAGGTGGGTGGACCCAGAAGGGAGCTGGCTTGTGCGTGAACGTGGCAGCGCCGGCGGGCAGCCTTCGTGCTGCAGAGTATTTATGTGTTGGTTCTCCCCTGCGGTGAGGGGTGTGCAATGACGCCAATGGGAGGAGCGCGCACGCTTCTGCATGTGTGCCTCCTGGCATCTAGCCCTCCCGCCTCTTCCTGCAGTGATGGTGCACTGCCCCCAGTCTCCACTAGGGCACTAAGGGCCAGCCATGCGCCACCCACTGAACTTCCTCCCCGCTGAAGGACAGCAGTCCTCTGACGGTTAGTCCTTCTCCCAACTGTTAACCTCTCGGCAACCGCGGCTCGCTCCTGAACACGGGTTGCCGGCATGGCGCGAAGTAAAGCAGCCAGCACCTCAGCCTTAAGTGCCACCGGGCTGGCCTAAACTCACCTTTTAGAACAAAATAGACCAAAACAAAACAGATGGTAATACCCACCAGCTGTGAACCCAAAACACAGAAATGGAAATTACATACCTACCGTAATTCTTGATCTTCTGGGACGAAGTCTTCTCCATTCATTTACACTAATGGGATTACACCAGAGGCACTAGAACCCAGTGGAGCCAAAAATCTTTAGGAGGGCCAGCGCTGAGATAGGACCGCACACGTGTGGCACCACGAGACTGCCTCATGCCTGTACAGGCTACCTCAGCGTCGACCCTCCAACCGTCTCAGTACCTTTTTGACCGAGGAGGTGCAGCACAACTAACCTAGGAAACTAGCCTAACCCAGGCATAAGATAGCCCAGATGATCCATGTAAGAAGGGACAACTCAACAATGTCTTCACAGCCTAAGTCAATGAGGGAGTGAAGACCTGAAACAGGATGAGTGCGCTCGAGTGATTTTGTAGGTGTGGAATGAATGGAGATGACTTCGCCAAGAAGATAGAGAATTACGGTAGGTACGTAATTTCCATATCCTCCTGGACTAAAAGCCTTCACCATTCATTCACACTAATGGGACAGTACTGAGCTAAAACCAATCCCTCCAGCAGGGCAGCAGGAGAGGAAAATTACGACCTACCGTAATTTTGATCTTCTTGACGAGTCTCCACCACTCATTCACACTAGTGGGATTGGCGCCGGAGGCACTAAGACCCATCGGGAGCAAACTTTTTGCTGGAGGGTGCAGTGCGAGAGAGGCGCCCATGAGACACTGGCGCCCTTGTTGAGCAGCGGCTCGGAGCAGTAATGACTATCTCGGCGACGACCCTCCAACCCGCCTCAGTACCTTTTACCAAGGAGGTGCAGCGCACTAACGAAAAGGGTAAACCTAATGATTAAAAACGGACATAAGATAGTCCGTATGACCCGTGTAAGAAGGGTCAGCAAAAGAAGTCCTCACGGCCTAAAGATTTGAGGAGTGAAGACCAATACAGCGGTGAGCTCGGGGATGGAGGAGGGCGTAGGAGAGTGGTGGAGACTCGTCCAAGAAGATCAAGAATTACGGTAGGTACGTAATTTTCCTATCTTCCTGGACATAAGTCTCCACCACTCATTCACACTAGTGGGAGAGTACTAAGCTGATAATCCCCCAAAGGGCGGCAGGAAAGCCAGAGCTCACGTTGCCTAAGATAGAAGCCCATTAAGGATAGTTCTGTCAATGCGGAATGCCGCCTGGCATGAACATCCAGTGCATAGTGCTTAACGAAAGTATGCACGAGCTCCAGGTAGCGGCGTGCATATATCTGCAATTGGAACATTGCGAATTTCCGCTAGGGATGTGCTGATCAGCTTCTAGTAGAGAGCTACACCTACCTTCTAATTTAACTTGAGCCATGGAATAGCAATGACGAAGGCATGCCACTAACCATGAAGAGATACATCTAATAGCGACAGGTTGACCCAGCCGGGTGTCGCTGAAAGAAACGAACAGTTGCTGAGTCTTGCGAACATCCTTGGTTCTATCTAAATAGAACCGCAAGGCTCTCTTAACATCCAGGAATGAAGAGCTCCTGCCTTCATTTTGGAAATTAGCAAGTAAGGGAGTACCAGAGGTTGGTCTAGATGGAATTCTGACACAACCTTGGGAAGAAATTTAGGATGAGTAAGGAGAACTACCTTGTCCTTATGGAATACAGTATACTGGAGGGTCCGTGAACTCAGTGCATGTATCTCAGAGACCCTGCGGCTGAGGTAATGGCCACCAGGAAGGCAGTCTTCCAGGTAAGAAATTTTAGCTCACAGGTAGCTAAGGGTCTGGAAGGCTTCGAGTGAGCATGTCCAGCACCAGGTTAATGTCCCAGGCTGCAACTGGACGCTAACAGGGGTCTGGTATGGAGAACTCTTAAGAAATCTCTTCACCATAGGTAACTGAGCCAGAGTTAAGGAAGAAACCGGCTCATGGAACGCTGAGATGGCACTAAGGTGAACTTTAACTGTGGAGTATTGAAGACCTAAGTTTGATAGGTCCAAAAGATACTCCAGAACCTTGCCAGGAGGACAGGAAAAGGGATTCCAAGAGGATTTTGCACACCAGAGAGAAAAACGTTTCCATTTGGAAGCGTACGCTTTTCGGGTGGCTGGCTTCCGAGCAGCCAGAAGGATGTCTGAGACTCTACGAGAGACGTTGAACCGATTCACTTCTATCTCTTCAGGAGCCAAGCATGAAGGTGAAGTGATTTCAGGTTGGGATGGACCAACGAACCCTGAGTCAGAAGACTGATTTGCAAAAGGAAGTGGTCTCGGAGAGGCTGCCAACATACTGTTGAGTAGAGGAAACATAGTTGCGAGGCCAGGAAGGAGCAATGAGAATCATCTTGGTCCCCTGAGACTCGAACTTGAGGAGTACCTCTGGATTAGAGGAAGTGGTGGAAAGGCGTAAAGAAAGCTGTTTGTCCACCGCAGCCTGAACGCATCCTGACAGAAAATGCCAGGCCCTGGATTTCTGGAGCAGAAGAGGCGCAGTTTTGGCTGGAGGGATGCAAAAGGTCCAGGTCTGGAGTCCCCACTCTTTGAACAGGGACCGAGCTACGGGCTGGATCGAGAGACCACTCGTGAGGGTCTGCCTCCGCTCTGCTGGAGGTGATCTGCTAGAGTCGTTTTGTATACCTGGCAGATAAACCGCTTGAATCAGAGACTTGTGCTCCAAGCACCACTCCCACACCTCATTGCTTCCCTGCAAAGGGATAAGAATGAGCACCGCCTGCTTGTTGATGTAATACATCACTGCTTTGTTGTCCGTTTGAAGGAGAATGTTCTTGTGACAAAGGACATCCTTCAGAGCTCGGATTGCATAGAGGACCGCTCTCATCTCCAGGACATTTATGTGGAGATGAGTTTGAACTGAGTCCATACACCTTGGTGTGGAGGAGAGACAGTGAGCTCCCCATCCCATTAGCTGATGCATCTGTGGTGATGGAGATCTGATGATCCGGGGAGCAAAGGGAATCCTTCCAGGAGATTGCTCTCTGAGACCACCAGGTGAGAGACCTCAAGGGGCTCCGTCACCTTGATGGGATAAGACTGGGGGTGAGAGGTCGGGGACCACTGAGTGGAGAGCATCCACTGGGTGGTTCTCATGTGCAGTCGGGCCAGAGGGACAGTGAAGACCGGGGAGCGCCATGAGACCCAACATGCGTTGCATCGAGAGCTGTAACCGATTGGTTCTCCCTGATGTAACGGGCCATACGAAGGATGTCGAGTCTTCTGTCCTCTGGAAGGAAAGCCTGGCTGAAGAGGTGTCTAAGCGTCCCTATGAAAAGGAGCCTCTGGGAGGGTTGCAGTTGAGATTTTTCAAATTCAGCAGAACTCCATGGGCGTGAGAAGACGAGAATCGTTGCACGGCTTCAAAGTCCCTTGGCCGGAAGGGCTTGCTAGACCAATCGTCCAGGTAGGGAAACACTCGCAGTCCGACTTTCCTGAGATGCACAGCGAGAACTGCACAACACTTTGTAAAAACTCGCGGGCGCGAGGATAACCCAAGGGCAGGACTCTGAACTGATAATGCTGACCAAAGCTACAAACCTGAGGAATTTAGCGGTGGGTCGGGTGAACGAGGATATGCTGGTAAGCATCCTGCATATCCAGAGAGGCCAGCCAGTGGTGCTGATGTAGCAAAGGGTAACAGGGTACCTAGAAATCATCTTGAATTTCTCCTGGGAGGAATTTGTTTAACTTTCTGAGGTCTAGAATGGGAGCATCCCCAGATTTCTTTGGAACCGAAAGTAATGGAATGAAGAACCTGTGTTTCATGAATCTGGGGGCACCAGTTCTATTGCCCTGTTGTTCAGAAGGCCCTGGATCTCATGTGAGGAGATCTGACTGAGAGGCCGACAACCTGGGTTGTCGTATGGGAGGACAATTAGGGGGTTCCAAGAAATTGAGAGAGTAACCCTCGCGGTGTCAGAACATTGTCTGAGGTTGGACTTCCTGGTTGTAGAAGTACATCAGACGACCTCCCACCCGGAGGAGAAAGTTCCACCTCGGGCAGAGTGGATGGAACTTGGGCCAGCGACTCATAAGAGTAGCGCTGGGAGCTTTGGGTCCCTGCGCTGTCTCACAGTCTTCTTTGAGGTTGGGCAGGTTGGCTTTTAGGAAGCCTCCCCTGCCTCTGCCTCGAAGGACTGCACGACTATAGAGCAGCGACTGTTCACATGCCCCGAGAGGGGAGCAGGCGGAGAGTCTGGCCAACCTAATGGCGCGATCTAGTCTTCTGAGTGGCCTCCGAAAGCTTGCTCCACCTGAGGGCCAAAAAAAGGAGCCATCAAAAGGCAGCGCCATCACCTGCTGCTGAGCATCATTCGTGAAGCCAAAGTCGCGGCCAGGAATGGCTTGAGTACAAATCCCAGGCTGCTGAGCGAGAAGCAGTGTCGAAAGCATCCTAGCGGCTTGACCTGTTGGTTATTGGACTCATACCTCTAATAACAGTCAGAAGAAGCTCTGACTTGGAATCCAGATCTGGAAGAGCTTCAACCATTCTTTTCATAGAGTGCCACAGGATATACTCATACTGAGAAAAATAGCCTTGATAACTGACAGCATACTTAGAGTGGAGGCAGCAAAGACTCTCTTACCTAATGTATCAATCTTACGAGACTCTTTGTTAATAGGTGAGCTGTAATGTTGAGGAAGAACGACCTTGTCATTCTCTGCCAGGACTACAATAGGATCCGCAAAGGCTTGGGATGCCAAAATGGGACGATCCTGGGAGCTGAATACTTCTTATCAATGGATTTAGCCACTGAGGGAATAAGAGCAGGGTTATTCCATACCATTTGAGACAGCGTCTCGAAGGAAAACAGATCGGAGGAGTCAAATCCTTGGGATCTCCGAGAAGCATGAAGATACTGGAGTCTTAATATCTTCCAGGATCGATGTCTGTAGTCTGAGAGAAAGAGTGGATCCCAGGTTCTTCAACAGAGACTTAAAGGACAGGTCCTCGACCACAGGCTCTGTAGCAAAGAAAGATCCTGTTTCCTCCACTTCATCACCAACGAAGGTCCTGGGTCAGGCTCAACATCATCTCCTGATGGTCCAGAAAGGACTGTTTGGACAGGAAAGGGTGAAAATTGGAGAGGAGAAATGTGCAGAAAAAAAAGGAGAGTCCCAAAAGACTGCCGGGCAGCAAAAGCGGGCTGAACGGCACGAGGCGCCACGGCACCCGAAGAACCTGTGACATAAGCACCCAGCGGGCGGCAGCGCGCGACCAGCGCGAGACACCCTTGAAGGGCGCCCGCGGGCAGCCATGACAGCGCCGCCGATCAGCACCACCGGCGCGCCGCGACAGGGCGCCGAGACTACGCACCAGCAGGCGCCAAGCTCCGGCGGCCCAGCAGCGCGACACAGCCACAGACCTTACAGAAGGCGCGGGCCGAGAACCTGGAAAACAAGAGAAATACCAGGAGGCCGAGGGCATCGGTGGGGCCCCCTGCGCGCAGCCATGTGAGGCTTACCTAAGCAAGATCGCTTCTTGCAGGCGCGTAGCAGCTAGGAAGATCAACAGCCCACCTGATCGCGTGGAGCCGAGGGCTCGAGGTACCGAGCCAGGCAGAAGACCAACCTCCGAGCCTCGCTCCCGCCAAAATGAGGCATGCCTGATGAAACTGCTCATCTGGGCCCCCCACCTATAGGCGGGGAGGGCTCGATGTCGAGGGGCGACGATTATCGGAAGCTGGCGACTCCGAAGAAGAGACGACAACTAACAGCGATAACCGACCGTCACGTCACGGAACACAGAGGGCGACCTCGAGTGATGCCTTCTCTTTTTGACCGTGGGCGAAGAAGAGCTCGAGGCGAGCGGCGCGGCGACCGTTTATTTTATGCGGTGAGGCGCCCATCCCAGGCATCGGACTGACCATAGTCGGAACCCGCTGAGGAGAAGGAGGCTGACGGACCCAGCCCGGCTGCCAGACAGCTTTCATACGAAGTCCTACCGTCACTGACCTGCTCATAGTCGACTCCGTCCAGTAGGCCGAGACTTCTTCAAGTAAGTTAAATTTAAATATTAGAAAATTTCTGAAAATATAGAATAAAACTAAGCGATACTACTATCGTGATAATGTTACAAAAAACAAACTGAAAACTATGCGCTAGTTTGAAGTTTGACTCCCACAAACGACGTCGTCACTGAAGCGCACTCGACCGGCGGAAAAAGGAACTGAGGCGGTTGGAGGTGCATTCGCCCGAGATGGTCGTTACCGCTTAGAGCCGCTGCTTTCATGGCGCCGTGTCTCGCGGCGCCGTCTCTCGCGCCGACCCTCCAGCAAAAAGTTTGCTCCCGATGGGTCTTAGTGCCTCCGGCGCCAATCCCACTAGTGTGAATGAGTGGTGGAGACTTATGTCCAGGAAGATACAGAGCTCACTGAGGAAAAAGGTCCATTAAGGACTGTCCTGCAGAAGGAAGTGTACCATCTGGCATAGACATCAAAAGCATAGTGCTTCATGAAGGTGTGCACTGAGCTCCAAGTAGCTGCTTTGCAGATATCTGCAAATGGGCACATTATTTAATTTCTGCTAGATGCCGCAACCACTCTGGTAGAGTGGGCGTAAACCTGGCCTTCCAACTTGACCTGCATCGTCGAGTAGCAGTGATGAAGACATGCCACCAATCATGCAGAAATGCATCTAATGGCACTGGCAACAGGCTGACCCAACCAGGCCATGCTGAAAGATATGAAAAGTTGCTTGGATATGTGAATCTCTTTAGTTCTGTCTATGAAGAATCGCAAAACCCTCTTGACATCCAAAGAGTGAAGGGTGTGTTCCCCTTCACTCTGGAAGTTGGCAAAATAAGTGGGAAGAACCAATGGTTGGTCAAGGTGAAATTCCCAAACCACCTTGGGTAGTAATCTGGTGAGGTAAGTACCACCTTGTCCTTGTGAAATACAGTGTAAGGTGGGTCCTTGACCAAGGCATGTATGTCAGAGGCTCTGTGAGCGGAAGTAATAGCCACCAGAAAGGCAGCCTTCCAGGTCAGAAACCTTAAGTCACAGGTAGCTAGAGGCTCAAAGGGCTTATGGGTGAGCATGTCTAGCACAAGGTTGATATCCCATGTGGCTACTGATTTCCTGACTGGGGGTCTACAGTATAGGATACCCTTGAGGAATCTCTTGATTAGCGTTAACTGAGTCAGTGACATGTTCTGCATTGGCTCACGGTAGGCAGAAATCGCGCAGAGATGTACCTTCACTGTCAAGTATTGCAGTCCTGCACTTGACAGGTCTAAGAGGTACTCCAACACTTTACTTGGTGGGCAAGAAAATGGGTCCAGGATGGACTTCGCACACCAAATGGAAAACTGATTCCACTTAGCCATGGAAGTTTTCCTAGTGGACGGCTGACGCACTGCTAAGAGGATTTCGAGATCCTCTGAGAGACCTTAAACCTACCCAACTCTATTTCCTCAGGAGCCAGGCATGGCGATGAAGGGAGTGCAGGTTGGGATGGACTGGGGCCCCTGTGTCAGGAGGTCCGTTCATAGAGGAAGCTGCCATTGAGGGACTTCCGCCAACCTGTTGATTAGTGGAAACCATATCTGACGAGGCCAGTGTGGAGCGATTAGGATCATCCTGCCCCCGTACCTCCAGTTTGAGCAGCACCCTCTGAACCAATGGAAGAGTAGGAAATGCGTACACAAAGCATCTTGTCCACTGCAGTCTGAATGCATCCTGACAGAAAATGCCAAGTTCTGGATTTCTGCAGCAGAATAGAGGCAGTTTTGTGTTGAGTGGGGATGTAAAAAGGTCCATGTCTGGAGTGCTCCACTCGTCGAATAGCGATCGCACGTCTGGAGTGAGCGACCACTTGTGTGGATCCTCCTCTGTCTTGCTGAGGCGATCTGCCAGGTCATTCTGAGCTCCTGGTAGGCAGACTGCCTGAATCACAGCCTCATGCTCGAGGCACCAGTCCCACACCCTCATGGCCTCCCTGCACAGAGGATAGGAGTGCACTCCACCCTGCTTGTTGATGTAATACACAGCAGCCTTGTTGTCCGTCTGAAGGAGAATTACTTTGCAACAGAGGACATCCTTTAGGGCTCGGACAGCATATGGACATCTCTCATCTCTAAGACACTGATGTGTCGATGAGATTCCTCCTGGTTCTACATGTGGAGGTCTTGACAGTGAGCCCTCAACCGATCAGAGATGCATCCATGGTGATAGTGATGGTGATCTGAGATTCCAGTAGGGCAAAGGGTAGACCTTGGAGAACCTTGTTTTCCTGTGTCCACCATGCAAGCGATCTTGTCAATGGCTCCATCATTTTTACATGGAAGGACTACGGGTGCATGGCCGATGACCACTGAGCGCTGGGCATCCACTGTATGGTCCTCATGTGTAGCCGGGCTAAAGGCACCGTGAAGACGGACGATACCATGCGATCCAACATCCACTGCATCATGACTGCTTGAACAGAGTTGCTCCCTCTGATGTAGCGAGCCATCTGGAGAATGTCTTTTCTCCCGTCCTCTGGAAGGAATGCCCTTGCCCTGGAGGTGTCCAGGAGGGTTCCTATGATGAGGAGCTGCTGGGAGGGCTGAAGCTGGGATTGTTCCAGATTCAGTAGCGCCCCCATGGAAATGAGGAACTGAGAAGCTGTGATGACCACTTCCTGCATCTCTTGTCCAGATGGGCTCACTAGGAGCCAATCGTCCAGGTAAGAGTAGACTTGAATACTGAGTTTTCTGAGGTGCTCCGCGAGAACTGCAAAGTACTTTGTAAAGACTCGAGGCACCGAGAAAAGCCCAAAGGGCAGGACTCTGAACTGGTAGTGCTGACCCAGAGCCACAAAACAGAGATACCTGGGAGACTTGGGTGCACTGGAGCGTGCTGGTAGGCCTCCTGCATATCCAGGGATGCCAGCCGGTCGTACCGATGAATCAGCAGAAGTAGTGTTCCTAGGAGATCATCTTGAACTTCTCCTGAACAGGAATTTATTTAGCTTCCTGAGGTCTAGAATTGGATGCATGCAGCCTGTTTTCTTAGGAATCAGAAAGTAACGGAGTAGAACCCGTGTTCTGCTTTACCTCTGGAACCACTTCTACTGCCCGTTTTTCGAAAGCCCTGTATCTCAAAGCAAGAAGGTCTAAGTGGTGGACAGACTGTGTTGCCGCTTGGGTGGAAGATCTAGGGAGGATCTCAGCGAAATTGAGAGAGTATCCCTCTCATATAATCCTGAGGACCCATTTGTCTGTTGTGATGGACTTCCACTGCTGTAGCGGTGTCCACCTCTGGCAGCTGAGGTGAGACCTAGGCCGGGTTTTCAGAGGGTAGCACTGGGCGCTTTCAGGCCTTGTGCCATTTGCTGCATTTTCTTTTGTGGCTGAGGAACTTGGATTCTATTAAAGACTCCTCGGCCCTTAGCCCAGAAGTACTGCCTGTTTCAAAACTGTTCGATTCCCACCCTTTTGAGGGGCTGCTGGAGTCGGCCTGGCTGTTTTAATGGCAGTCCTGGTTTTCTGAGCAGCCTCTAATGCTTGTTCCACTTGAGTGCCGAACAGATAAGCCCCGTCAATGGGGACATTCATCACCTGTCATTGAGCTTCGGGTGAGAAGCCGGATATTCTAAGCCAAGAGTGTCGCTTGATGTGGATACCCACAGCCGTTGCCCTTGCTGCAGCATCATAGGCATCCATAGCAGCTTTCAAATGATGGTTGTTGGATTCTATGACCCTGGTAATCGTTTGGAGAAGCTCTAAATTGACATCCGATTCTGGGAAGTTCTCGACTACTTCTTTAAGGGTGTTCCAAAGGGTGTACTCATATTGAAATTACCCTGATAGCTAACAATATGCATCCCTAAGGTTGTGGCTACGAAACACACTTTCCTAAGGTGTCAGCCTTGAGAGACTCCTTATTGATAGGTCGTGCGAGGTCTCCTGGGGAGGACAACCTTATTCTCTGCAAACACCACCAAGGCATCTGCAAAGGGTCTTTCCTTGAGGAGCATATTTCCTGTTTGCAGACTTAGCCACAGACAGGATAAGCACTGGTTTGGCCCACGCCATCCCTGACAGGGTTTCAAAGGATAGGGGAACAGGGGGCATGACATCCACAGGAATAAAAGGAGCATGAAGGAAAGTACAGTTACGTAAGAACTTACTGTAACAGTAGATCTTCGAGAACAGCTCTTGCAGCAGGTTACACCATTAGGACTGAAGCCGGCAGGTGCCAGGACCCCACGGAAATGTTCTAGCTAGCAGTATCCAGCAGGGACTGCCCCTGATGTCAGGCATCATACAAAAGGGGGCAGTCCCCCAGTTCTTTTCCCGCCGTCGACTCGCCAGCATCGGCCTCATGGTCCCACTCCAGTGAACGACGACCAGAACTTCCAGCGTTAACTCTAAATGTCGGCATCTCCTCCTCCTTCCTCAGGACGACACCCCTCCAAGTGTGCCTGCGGCAAACAGATTTTTTAAGGATCTGCACTCGTCCTGTCTGCGGTGCCTAGGCCCAGAAGACGACACCAAGGCCTGTCCATTTTGCCAGCGGCTCAACAGTTGCACCAGGATCCCCCAACTGAAGGTGCAGAAGCTTCCCTGGGTCCACATCGGAGGTCTGAAGAGCCAGGGCAGATCCTACGTTCCTAAGGAGGAGGGACTGGAAAGACAGGTCCCCCACTAAGGACTCAGTTAAGACAGAAGGCTTGCTTTCCAGGTCATCACCTGTGAGATCTCCAGCGTCATCAGACAAAATTAGATCAGGATCAGACTCATCATTTTCTTCCTCCAGCCCTGAGACGTCAAGGGCAAAACCTGCAAGACCAAAGCCTGGTCCAGGTGAGGGGTACACAGAAGTTACCGGAGCCTGACTTGGCCAAAGTCGTCACTACATGCGGTACCGAATGACCCAAAATCGGGGCTGACACCGAGGTCGATATCACACGCAGCACCAAAGCCGCCAGCGCCGCACCGAGGTTGACACCACATGCACCGCAACCAGCACCGAAGAGGCCAATGCTGCATGCAGCACTGAAAGGCCGACACCACACGCAGCACTGATGACCACAGACCCCTATCAGACCTACAGAAAAAGGAGGAGGAAAATGGTACCAGTGCTGGCCCCTGCATGGAAACTTAAGTGAGGGGGGTAGGCACGTGGAACCGGCATTGGCGGCATCAGTACCAGAGGGGGAGAAATCTCTGTCACCAGCACCGAACGCGCATCCTGCCCCAACCTTGGCCCAGTGACCCGAAGGCCCAGGAACCGGGTCCACCGGCAAGGACAGACACTGTACCCACTGCTCCATAAGAGCAGCCCAGTGGTGCAACTGCCCACCAGAAACCCCATCAGAGGACAGAGAGGAGCTCCGATGCCGAGAATCCCGGCCGCTAAGAACAGAGACCACCGGGGAGCCCGGAGGGGTCAGGGTGGGTTTACCACTCCCCACAACTGAAGACTCTCTAGCAGACCTACCAGAAGGTGATGTCGAACAGTACCGTCTTCTTCCTCCAATGAGAAGAAGAGCTCTTGGCTGAGTGGTGCCGGGTCTCTGAGTGAGATTAAAATCGGGCCCGATCCTTTTTGTGCTTTCGGGAGGACTGTCCTCCCATTTGAGCAGCAGACTGCCCGTGGTTGGACACCGCCATCCGCAAAGGGCGGCGGACTGGACACAGCCATACTGCCAGAAGAACTTTCCAGTGTAGTCTCCCTACCGACACCGACCCTCATGGTCAACTCCGTCGATGACAGGTTGAGAGTCGCTTTTCTCTTCAGAAGAAAACTTTTTTAACTAATAATAAAATAAACTAAATGATACTAATAACAAAACAAAACTGAATGACTATATGTTGCTGTTGTATAGACGAAAAATTTGACTCCCGGCGGGTGCGTGATGTCGTCACTGAAGTGCACTTGACAGTGGGGAAAAAAGGAACTCAGGCAGTTGGAGGGCTGACATCCAGATAGTCTATATGGGCACGAGGCAAATGCGTGGTCCTATCTTGGCGCTGGCCCTCCTGAAGATTTTTGGCTCCAGCTGGGTCCTAGCGCCTCCGGCATAGTCCCATTGGTGTGAATGAATGGTGAAGACTTTTAGTCCAGGAAGATTTAACATTTTTAACATCTGTAAAAACCTCTGGAGCCCTCACTGTGTCCTGAGTATGACTCTGAATCTCTTGATTCTTTGTTGGTCAGAGCTTATAAATTCTGCATTCCAAGGCTGTGAACTTGAACACCTGCACTGTCGGTCAGGACAATGGTCTTGTGCACTTCCAGGCTGTGACTTCGAATCCCTGCCCCATAAGTCAGCGCATGGACCCTCTATATGACACTGCGAGTTGCAGTTTTTGCACTGCTGGATCACTTAGTGCATTGACAATATAAAGCCCTGATGATTTGGATTTGAAATTCAGCCCTGATGTTTGGGCTCAGGATCACATATGCATGGGACGCTTTTTTGTTTTTTTTTTGGGGGGGTCTCCTTGCTGATGTGGAAAACTGATACAAGAAAAATCAGAATACACCATCCTGTGCTATGCCAGTTGTAAATTACTGAACAAGCAGCAGCTGTAGGGTAGCCTATATTGCTAGCTTCTCTCAGCAAATGGGACAGAGTGACGGTGGAATCTAGAAACACACCTCTTGAAAGGGACACTCATCCCTCCCAGCCCTAAAACTGTCCCTGGTTTAAATATGCATATTTTATGACTGCTCACCTTCTGTAGAATTTGCCAGTGTTTGTTATTTACGGACCAGGAAAGACACAATGAACTATGACAGCTTGTTCATCTGTGTGTCCTATGGGGGGTTACATGGATCTGCTTTACTGATGGAGAAGCACTGGCCAGGACACCAGAGAACTCCCCTACTCCCAAGAGGAGTGCCATGGGATCTTTAACTGGTATCAGCGTGGCTTTAGTTGGCAGCATCTGCCTCTAGCCCAGAAGATTGTAGGTTCTAGTCTCACATCGGGATCAGATTCATACCACAAAAGCTGGAATCCAAGTGTAGTACCTAAGGATACTGTATTGTCTCGGTGTCCCATCCTTCTGATGAGACATTACACGAGGTCCCTTTGCCAATCTTAGGTGCTGTCCTGCTAGGTGTCTAGGTGAAAGTAAAAGAACCCAAGGCACTTTTTGCAAGAGTATGGGATTTTCCTCAGTGTCCTGGCCAATATACACCTACTCATGAAACCGATTTATCCAACTACCCAAAGTTGGGCATGGACGTGCAAAACAGCTACCAGTACACTTCTACACTCACTTCACTATCAGTCTCTCCTTGCTTGTAAAGCACTTTGGGACACAATGTGTATGAAAAGAGCTTAATAAATGCTAATTCTTCTGCTTCCACCTGGACAGCCACCAGATATTGGTAGAGAGGACCTCGGTACAGCGTCTAATCCAAAGGATGGCACAACAGTACAGCAACCCCCCCACCCCAGTGCTGCACTACAGTGTCAGTATTGCATATAAATTCAAATTCCTGGTGCAGGATTAGAACACATGCCCTTCTGGCTTTCCAGCACCAGAGGAGAGCATGCGACCTACCAATGTAGCTGGGTGTCTTGCAGCTTCTTCCTTTTTCTTTTAGAAAGTGGAAAACTAGCTTCCTACCAATGTATATTATACCTAAACCTGTTTGTTTACAGTTCTTAAACTACTTACCTTGCATATGTCTTGAAACTTGAGGACAAATTCACACAGTCTAGTTACTCATGATGGGAGAGCGGAATTACTGCAACATGTGTTGCTGGACTGTGCGTAGGCGTTCCTAAAGTTCAGGAAAGTTGCAATAAGATTTGAAACAGAATACTTTTTGATTACATTGATTGCTGTTGTTTCCACTTTTACTAAAAGAAATCGCACAATGCTAGCTGCATCAACAACTTCTACAGGAGGTAAGCAATCAGAAGATGTAATTTTTTTAAAAGCAGCCAACGCCTCCAGGAGAACTCTGAAAAGCAAAATATTTGGCACAATTCAGCTTACTTTTCACTTTAGTTATTTCTCATCTCCATTACTTACTGTTAAGGTCACTTGCATGAAAACAGGATTTCTTCCCCTTCACTGTTAATCTAGGATTTTTGTTCCTTCAGGGTTAATCTGTTTTTGTTGCTTATTCCCCAGCTGAGATCATAATTTTCTGCTTGTGACATCAGTCATTCATACGGCAACAGACTGTGATGTCACAGCAGAGGATTAGAGCTTCAAGTGGGGAATGAACTGCTGGGACAGATAACTGTGAGGGATTACGACCCTGTGTGTCCATGCAAATTTTGCTCAGTAAAAAATAATGGGAAGGAGAAACCTACAAACAATGTATGAAATACAAGCTGAATTTTGCCTGAATATGTTTTTGAAAGTTTTCCCAGAGACGTGAGCCGCTCTTTAAACTAGAAACAATATGGGCCTAAGTAACAGGTTGAGAGTGAACTTTTGAACCTCTTGGTGGGTGCTGACAGCAGCCAGTTATGGTGGGATATATATATATACACACACACAGCATATATATATATATATATATGAATAGCTACAAATCTTAACTTCCAAATGAACAGTGACCAGAGATGGGCAGAAAGGACTTCAGTTTAACGTCAGCCTCGGACGGCATCTCAAAAGTACAGTCCCTTTCCCCAAACTACACGACACTGTCAGTTATGGGTATTACCCCAAGTACTTAGTGTGGGACTACAACCCATGACCTACTGATCTTCTGATCCCAGAGATGAGTGCTGCCTACGAGCCATTGACACTGATAACAGCTTTTGCCAGCTGTTGTTTTGTGTGACTGATCCGAGAAGCCTAGCAGAAAAGGATGTGAGTGTAAACAACAAGAAAACTTAGGAAAGAAAAATTATGGTGAATTAAATGTCTCCCCAAACTCACCCCAATTGCACCTTACAGCATCAGATGCCTCGTAGTGCATACCTTGCCTAGAAACACCTTTGTATTTTGGGAAGAGAGGAGGCTGTCTGACATTTTGTAATTCTATTAAACTGTACCATATCCAACCATTTTATTCCAGTACACACACACACACACACACATACACACAGACACCTGCTTTCAAAAGCTGGACTTTAGGTCCTTCTGAAAGCACTGCTTGGGTGAAGGATTAACTTACCAAGTACATGGCGAGAAGAAGCATCAGTGGAAGGGTTAACAAAACGTACTTATTTTTTAAACATATAAATAACAGCTATCAGGCTGGTTTCTTCTCCCCAAGTGCAACCTGCTGTCAGGCTGAGCTGAGCAAGCCCAGAACTGGACGTCTGTGCCACTTCAGCAAGCGTTACATTATAGACAGACTCTTTCAACTGCATCAAGTCCAGTTTTCACAACCATCTCTCCAGGGAGGGAGGGAAGGAAGGAAGTCCTCTGAACCACACCATATTTTCAATCACTTACACTTCAGTTGAGGACTATTTTGTACTGCAGCCTGTCATCAGGACTGCAGACATAATAAAACCACATTATTTGCCCTTAAAGCATTATCAGGTCACTAGCTGTGCCCTGGCTTGCTAACCCTTATGCTGAAGGGGTGGGGGGAATTTTATGTCTTAGCTGCATGTTACCCAGCAAAACTCCCATGGTGTTGTGTGTGGTGCTGCTGTCAAGGAAGTGGATTTTACAGACTTGTCTCCCTCCACCCCCCAAAAAAAAAGCAATACCCCAGCGCTGCTGTACTGGGAGGCAATAACAAAAAATGACTCACCATAGTGATGTTTCTTCTTAAGGGATCCCTCATTATGTTTATACTTTATGCAGTCATCTTGACCGAGAGCGATGCCCCAGAGATAGAACTTATGCAAGAGTTTAGAATCTGGAATTAGATTCAAACTCTGCATCCATGCTCCACGCTGGTCACTGCTCAGATCTGTTTCCAAGCCAGAGTGCAGAAATGGCTAGCAAAACTAGCTAAAATGCTCCCAAAAAATTAAAAAAATTCAAAAGAAACTTCGGATTAGTGCACAAAGACACCCCGTCTTTGTGGAAAATCAAATAAGGCTGCTCACACATAAGCCTGTAGATCTGAAATCCTTCGCACAGAAGCAACTGCAACTAAAAATAACGCTTTCCATGACAGAAAGCAGAGCTTGCAAGATGCAGCAGGCTTAAAAGGAGGCAGGGCCACCTTCTCTAGAATGAAATTCCGGTCCCAAGCTGGAACCGGATTCCAGAAAGGAGGCTTCAAATGGAGAATGCCTTGCAGAAAAGTACGAGCCACATCTAACTGGACCACAGTATGGACATCAATGGGCACATGAAAGGCTGATATAGCAGACAGGTGCACCTTAACAAGGACCCTATGGTGAAGATTGACACAGATAAGATATGAAAATTACATACCTACATGGTGATTGATCTTTCTGTATCTTCCTCATTCATCACTAAATCCACCCTCCATCCCCTGGGGCCTCAGTCTCTGGGTCCCACTCTCTGTGTGCCTGTCTCCTTCCCTCCCTCCTTTCCTTTGGCCAGGAGTGGGGGACCTTGGAAGACACACAGAATCCCTCACATAGCTTAGATGCTGGGGTAGGAGGATTTTCTCCTATCGCCTGCGGCTTCCCACCCTTCTTAGGGGTGCTGCAGTTAGAGCCCCCTCTTTCCCCCTTCTCCTTTGCCCTTTGGGACAACCCAGTGCTTTTATTTTGGGGGAGGCTCTTCTCTTGAAGCTCCTCCACCCACTTTTTTCCTTTGGATAGGGGAGAGGACATGCCTTGGTTCCTGGATTACTTAAGCTGTGCCTATTGAGCTTATGACTAGTCCCTCGGGGATAGTCGTCCTCTGCCAGGAGTTGTTAATTTTGTGGTTAACCTGCTTGCCTTACCAGGTTCTCTTGTTACTCTACTCCTCTTGGGCGGAAAGTCTGAACTTGTTCAGTCTTAATTTGGGAGGTCCAGACCACAGAGTCAGTTGGCATTGTTCTCTCCCCTCCCAAGAAACTTTTTCCTTCCTTTCTTCTTCTTTCCCAGAGATTGGGGCCCCTCCCAATCCCTTTGATTTCTCTTCCTCCTTTTTCTGCCTCTCAGCCGTTTATTCCTCCTTCTGTTTTGTATATCTTTTCCTTTCATCTAACCCTTGGACTTCCTTGTCCCACCCTCCCTTCCTCCCCATTTCTCACTCTACCGCGACTCAGAACTGACAAGGGGGTGGCACCGACAGTTGACGACCAACCCGCGAGCACTACATAGTATGTCGGCGGCTAAATCACTGTGTCGGCTCCGACCATGCAAAAAAAAAAAAAAAAAGCTCCCGTGGAGTCCTGACTTCTGGACAGGTACCCAATAGTGATGAATGGTGAAGACTGACACAGATAAGATCCTGCTGATCTAGATCATTGGTGCGGTGATCCCACTGGACCATTACAGTCCACTGGGGAGTCCGTGTGTGCAGCCTGGCTAAGGATATTGTGACAATGGCCATGGCCATCAGTCCCAACAATTGCAAGAATGTCCTGGCTGTAACATACCAACTGGGCCTGAGCTACTAAGCATTCTGCCCTGTCCTATGGTAGGAAGGTCTTGCCCTGGGATGTGTACAGAAATGCCCCTATGTTCTGCAGCCAATGACATGGGGTCAGGAGGGCCTTGGGCAGATTGATAGTAATCCCTAGGGCTGTAACAACTGCCTGGTGCATTCTAGAGTTAGCAGCAGAAGATCCCTAGACTGGGCCTTTCACAAGCAGCCATCCAGATAAGGGAAAACATATAAGCCTTCACTCCAGAGGGCTGCCGCCACTGCTGCCAAACATCTGGTAGAGACCCGTGGCACAGAGGGTAAGCCAAAGAGCAATACCCTGAACTGGTAATGTTCCCCCAGAACAGGAACTGGAGTTACCACCTGTGGGGGGAGCAAACCTTGAAATGCATATTCATCCTGCATGTTCAGGAGCATAACCAGTCTCCCTGCTTGAGCAAAGGCAGCAGGCCATGCAGGGTGACCATCCAAATTTCTTGTACTGGATGTAGAAGTTCAGTTCTTGAGGTCTAGAATGCGCCTCAAGTCCCCTGTTCTCTTGGGGATGAGGAAGAATCAGGAGTAAAACCCCTGTTCCTTTGCTGCCTGGATACTGGTTCTATAGCCTGCTTGAGCAGCAAGGTGAGTACTTCTTCCTGGAGCACTGGAATGTGGTCTGGAGGGTAAGTGAAAAGAACAGATGGAAAATCTGGAGGCTGTTCTACACCTTGACCCTGTTCAATTAGCTACAGGACCCAAGCATCGGCAGTAAGAACCCTCCACTGATCTAAATGGAGGGTAAAATGACCCCCGATCACCACCTCCTGGCTTGGGGGGGTCAAGCAAGGAGTCATGATGAAGTGTAGTAAGTGGTGGGGCCGCTCTGCTACCTGTGGGGCTTCTGCCAGAGGCACCAATGATGGAGGAAGGGGCAGGCAAGGTGGACCCTGCCCTGCGCTTACTCTGGGATCTGGTTCCTGACCCAGCCTTATAGGAGATCTTATGAAAGGAGGGTCCTAGTCTGCTCCTGGGTTGGGTATGATAGAGGGAATGGACAGACCTACTGGCTCTACAAGAGGCCCGCAGGTCATTGATAATATCCTGCACATCAGTGCCAAAAAGCTTAAAGCCTCCAAAGGGGGCATTCAAAATGTTCTGCTGGACATCAGCAGCAAATCCAGAGACCCTCAGCCAGGGATACCTCATAAGGCAAATGTCAGTGGAAGCAGCCCTGGCTGTGGCATCAGACATGTCATAAATGGCCTTTAGGCAATGCTTGCTGATGTCAGCTGTAGCCTGTATAGTCTTTAGAAGCTCCTGCCTCTGAGAACCCTCACAAAGGGCTTATGTTGCAGCCCTGCCCTTCTTCCAGAGGGTGTTCTGGTACTTGACCATGTGAGACAGGAAACAGGCAATCCTGAGGCCTAAAGTGGCTGAAGCAAACATCCTCCTGCCCCAAAGATCAATCCACCTAGATTCCCTATCAGAGGGGAGGGAACTAAGGTGCTTGGGCACATTGGACCTATTATGAGCCACCTTAGTCAGTTTCTGAGTGGCATAGAAAGACTTGCCCAAAGAAGCTTGATAAAGTTTATTAGCCTTCCTAGACATGGCAGGGACCATGTTAGGCCTATGTCAGGCTGCAGTGGCAGCATCCTCCAGGGCTGGTATCAAAGGAGGGATGACCTTAGGTGGAGACTCAGGAATCTCAAGGAAAGCCACCAGGTTCCATCTAGTGGTGTCCTCCTCCTCAGTCTGGAACCACATGGTGGCTTGAAGCTGCTTCATGAGGGAGAAGGAGGTGTCCCTCAGGAAGGGATCTCGAAGTATGCTTCATAGACTCCTCACTCCTGGATGAGACAGTGGACCTATCTGAGGAATCAGCCCCAAGATCCTCCCCTTCATCCTCATTATCAGGGAGTATGAAATCTGGGCGGTATTACTTTTCGATGTCGACCTGGTCTGAGGCAGAGACCAACTGCAATGATACCGATGCCCAGAAGGGCACAGAGCACTGGGACCAAACTGGCATCGACACAGAGGCAGCATCCCCTAGCAACGTTGATGAAGGTTCAGGCTGGGGAATGAGCTGCTGAATTAGAACTATGGTAATGGAGGAGAGCAGCGTGTTTAGGTTGACGGTTGGCAGGGGTAATATTGGTGCCAACAACGGTGATGGGGCGGGTAGGGATCCCTGTGTCGCTAGATTACTGCCTTGCTAAAGCAGAGTTGGTGGGGCTCGGTGCTGGTGGATCCTGCGGTTGCGGAGTTCGCAGTGGCAGAGCTGGCACTGACAACCTGGCGAGCATGAGGTTGATAGCCCTTCAGCTGCCATAAGAAGGCTGGTGGAACTCACTGCCGAGGTTGACTTGGTGGAAGCTAAGGCCCAGACGGTAGAAGGTGTCGACGGTGCCATCCTGAGGGATGAGACAGAAACTATCGAAGACCAGAAGCGCCTCTGGGGGGGATGGGCTTTGCTACATCCCTTGTCCCAGTGAGAGTGTTTTCCCTAAGACTTGTCCCGAGCCTTGGTGGCTTGAGAGCCCAAAGAATGAGCCAGCAACTAAGAGGGAGTAGTCCCCAAAGGCCCCTGTGCCATCCTTGCTACTTGATGCTCCAGAAGAAAGGATCACAGGGCTTTCTGATGGCGGTGCAGGGTGGCGAGATTGAACTTCAGACAGAGCTTGCAGGCAAGGACATTGTGACTAGGCCTGAGGCAGTAAATACATAGGTCATGTTCATCTTCGGAATAAATCTTCTTTCCGCAGCAGCAGTGACGAAAAAGATTAGAGGAATCTAGTTCTCGACATACAAAAGAAAAGGAATCACTTTAAAATAATGTAATTCAACACTACAAAAGAAAATAAAAGGTAAGTAGAAATTTGGTGGCCGACTGAATGACGATTCATCCATGGAGTCTGTACGAGTATGGTCGACAGCAGGAAAAGAATCGAGAAGAGAGCAACCGCTCATGTTTATATATGCAGGGACATTGGTGTGGGCGGCTCATACTAGACTGATAAGAGAAAAGTTTTGGTGTGGTCCTAGTGCCTGATGGCTACAAGTTCCATATGTGTGACTTGATGAAAGAGATATCACCGAAGAAAATTTTCTGTGTTTCTTCAGGTCTGGAAAGTGACTTGAACTGTAGACACAACTACGGCCCAATACTTCCAGCACGCACTTGTCTGTGGTAATGTTTACTCATTCCTGGAAGTAGTGTGTCAGTTTCCCTCCCACTGGTAATGGTTGGGTGACCTGGGAAAAACTGTTAGGGGTTTTGTTTTGGCTGGGGATTACTGTAGGCGCTGGAGCTGCACACCTAGAAGCCCTTTTTCCCTTCCCCACAGTAACCTCTTTGTGACTGGTACTAGTAGAAAGCATAAGAGACAGATTCTTGGAATTATCCCCTGCCTCTGCCTCCCTTTGTATGACCTGTCAGAGGAAGGGCCTTTTCTCTTCTCATTGTTACTTTTGAAAGCGGTTTTGTATTCAACTTTTTTCCATATAGGCCTCTGTTTTGTCACCAAATAATGAATCTCCCTCAAAGGAGAAATCCATGGCCATGGTTTGACTATCTTGGGAAAGGATGGTAGTCCTTAGCTAGGCAAACCTTCTTAAGATATGGCATGAGCCAAAACTCTGGAAGCAAAGTCATTAGTGTCCACTACAATGTAGAAACATTTTGTGGCATCCAGGGCTGATCTTCCTGTGCAAAATCATCATCTGCTCTTTCTGCCAGTGCCAGAATTGTGTTACAAATTGCTTTTTGGTTTTGTGCTGAATAAGTTGCCTGCCTGATCAAATCTTTTTTGCCACAGTATCCAATTTCTTTTTTTGGGGGTTAGCTGCACAAAGAAGAGTGATTTCTGCTCTCTCACAAGCAGCAGCCTGGACTACCCCGTGATGATCAGGATGGGCATACAGATATTCCACTCCCTGCTGGTCCACCTGATATTTTTTCTCAATTTTTGTTACTGGCTATAGCTGAAGTGGGTGCAGCCATGGTTTTTGCTTTTTTAAGTGGTTTATGCATGGGAAGTAACATCCTTCCTGGCTGATCAACTCCCAGAACGTCCACAAAATCAGCATTCTCTTCATCACCCTATTTCTAGTGGGGGGATGTTAAAGGTATCTACCATTTATCTGACAAGTGAGGAACAAATGTGTAATCCTCAATTTGCCTTTGAGGGTGTTCAGATTCTTGTTCAGATGTACCTTCTCACTCCAGGAGGTCACCTTCCTCAACGTGCACATAATATTCTTCTTCCTCCTCCTCCAGATAGGTTGCAGCCTAAGTCAGGGTGGGGGATTGGGGGGGCAGGTATTTTATTCAAAATTCCCAAGGCCTGGATTGCCTGGAAAAATTGCCACACTTTTAATATATCCTTTCATAAAGGCATTTATTTTTCTGTGCTATCTGCTTGCTCCTTTCTCCATGAAGAAGGCGTTGTAGTGACATTATTTTCTTTCCATTTCTTTTTGGCAGACACCATTTCCAGTTCTCATCTGAAGAAGCTCCACCCAGACAGAGCGAAACATAAGGGTGTTTTTTCCACCAGGTTGCAGTAGCTTATGGGACTGTCCATCTTCTCTTTTTAATTTAAACCTTTGATGTTTAGCTGCTGTGTAAGAGCACGCTTTACAACCTAGTTCCTACAAATAAGAAGTGGAAAATAAAATGTGAGTACATGCTATTTATCCTCTGTGGTTGGTTTATATGCAGACCATTTCTAGTTGCAATTTAAGTGCTTCTATATTGGTCTGTGGTGGGTACACCTATTTTTGTTTCTATTTATTTCTGCCATCACTGGATTCAGGGTTCCCCCTTTCGGACAACCAGATTTAAAAAAAACAGCTGTTACCAGCCGGGGTTTACTACAGGATGAATGCTGTCTTCATGTCTTCAGGCAGAGAAACAGATCTGAGCAGCCAGAGTGCAGCGCAGATGCAGAGTTTGAACCTACATTCCAAATTCTAAAATTTGCATAAATTCTATCTTCAGGGCATCACTTTTGGCCAAGATGCCTGCATAAAGTGTAAACGTTAAGTGAGGAACTCCTGGGGTTAGAATAAAGACAAAAACCTTGATTTTGCCATGTCACACCTGCAGTGGCTGCCTATTCAGTGGTGTATCACCTTCAATTCAGGGTCGGGTTACTGACCTATAAAGTCCTACATGGCCAGGGACGGGTTACCTGCAAGATCTTTGTGACCCTATGACCCTCGCTGCCCACTCCATCGAGGAGGGATTGCTAGAGATTCCCAGGGTCCATTTAAAGACCTCGAGTGCTCAGTCATTTATGTTTGTGGCCCCGACCCTGTGGAATTCTCTATCTCGTCGGATAAGGGAGTGCCTGACTGTGGAGAGCTTTAAATCTGCATTAACAAAAGCACATTGTTTTAGCCTTGCCTTTTCAGATTATGGGCACATTCACTGGTTTGTTGTTTGATTGATTACTGTATTTTAATTACTGTCTTATTTATTGTTTTAATTATTGTACAAGTGCTTGGATAAATGGTGACTTGCGCTTTTTTAAAAAATAAAATGAGTTGAGTTGAGAAATATCCCCCTCACGCCCCATCCCAACTACTCCTACTTGGACGATCAGAGAGACTTCACAAAGTCTGTATCATTGGATGTGTTTGAGTTTTAAACAGAGTTGCAGCTCTCCCAAATGGCTTTAATACTCAAAACAGTTACTCAGCTGCGCAAACATGCACCAGTCAATAGATGGAGCCCTATCTGTAACACAGAAATAGCCACATCCCATCTCTGCATCACAAGCAAACAAGTTCCGGTCAACTAGTCGAGCTCTCTCTGTAACACTTAAGTGACCACATCTCATCTCTGCTCCACATATACAAAAACCACAAGCCCTGCCCATTTCTGAAAATGGCAAAACAGAAACCCTTGTCTCCACAAATGTACAAACTCCCTGTCTCAAGTAAACAGACTCTTTGAGAATGAGCCAGGAAGTAAAGCAAGGCCAGTCGCTACCAGTGTGGTGTACCAATCCAACAGTAAACACAGTAAAAGAAAGCATCAACATTAGACAGGTCTTGGAAGAAATGCTTCTGGATATCAACAGTAAGGTGCAACACCTATGTTTTATTTTCCATCCAGTGCAAAAAGGCTTGTGCAAATGCAGACAGGGTTGCAAAGGTTCCAGAACTTGCAAGGCTGCATAGGTTACAGTGCTTGCAGGGCTGCAGGGGTTGTAAGGCTACAAAAGATTGCAGAGGATGAAGGCTGCCAGGCGTGGTGGGGTCCTAGTTGCATAAGCCTTTTATATTGAACTGAAAATAAAAGATACCTTGCATGCACCTCACATCGGATGTCTAGATACATTTCTTCCAAAGCCTGGGGAATGATGATCCTTTGTCTCCCTGAATCTGGGCACCTAATGCACATATTCTGAAAGAATCTTTCAATATCAGCCCTTAAAGGTGACCTGCAAAGTAACACTGCAGCCCACTCCCATCTCCACACACCTTTCAATGATGCTGCGAGAGTCAGGGGCTGCAAGATGAATATTTTGAGAGCAGTATTTATATTTTAAAACTGCCAAAACGTAGCTCCGAACCCAGAAGCGCCATGTGGGTCTTGATTGAGTGTTCATGGGTATTCCATCCATTTAAAGATGTGGATAACACCACTGCTCTAAATGTAGCAGCAGTGGCCGGAGATTAATTTTATTGCTTACATGGGGGGTCTTGATGCCTAAAATAATACGGCAACGGCCTGTCCATGTGTTGCTGTAAGTATTATTTTAGGCATCAAGACCCCTGTGGAAGCAATTAAACAAGTATATTAAGCTCCAGCCACTGCTACTACATTCAGGGCAGTGGTGTTATCCATGTCACTAAATTGGAGGAATACCCATGAGAACTTGCATGTGCTCAATCAGGACCCATGCAGTGCTTCCAGGTTAGGAGCAAAGTTTTGGCCGAGTTTTAAAATATAAATATTGCTCTTGAAATGTTCATCACAGCAGCCCCTGACTCCCACAGCAGCACTGAAAGGTATGTGGTGATGGGAGCGGGCTGCAGCGTTACTCTGCAGGCCACCTTTAAAGAACTGCACTGAATCTGACGTTATTCTTCCTTGTAGAGGCTGCTTTTAAATACAGGTTCCAGTTCTGTTACTGTTCCATCTTTACTGGCCTTTTAATAAATACAGTGGCCATTTCTGATTTTTACAAGTACCAATTTGGAACTGTATTATGCAGTCTGTCACAGTCAACACAGTTCTGTAGTAGAACATGGATGCACTGTGACAACTGGTGAGCTTAACAAGGACAAACTACATCATACAGCTCTAAAATGGTCTTCACCATCAGTGTGTAACCCAACAGTGCTCACTGAGATTAATATAGATGCATCTGCCAGTTAGGATGGAACAATGACAAAATGTGAACCAGCATTTAAAGCACATGTTCCACAGAAAAAATGCTAACGGGTTCAGTGCAGTTCTCCTTTAAAGAGCCCCTGATAATATTGGAACAACTCTGAAAAAATGTAATATTTAAACACAATTCAGCTATAGTTTGCATAATTGTGTAATTTTCACTTCTTTATTAAGAGGGAAAGGAAACCAGGTCCTCCGACATCACAATTCTGTTTATGACATCACAAGTTGTTGCTGCGGAGATAAATATAATACCATAAACAGGAAATTATGTCAGATGTGTAGAAAAGCAGTCAGAGATGATGAATTCAAGTGGATAAACACTGTCATTTTCATGCAACCATCCTCAGTAATAAAGAAAAATGGGGAAACACTTGTAGGAAAAACAAAATTTGAACTAAATTGTGCCTAAAATCCTACATTTTTCAAAGTTCTACCAATGGTTTCAGGGGTGCCTTAAACCCTATGACCAGGGTTTAGTTGAGCATTGTTTTTAAGAAGGGCTTTGGTCACCAACTGCTACAGCACAACTCAACAGAGTGCCTTTCATCCCCTACCCCTGCCCCCTGAATTTCGAGCGTTTTCTGGGGGAAGGCAGTCCAATCAAGTTCTGCTGATATCAACTGGTATATTTCGTTGTCATCTGACCAGCTCTATACATTACTTTGCATCAGTTATATCTGATTTCAGCCAATCAGTGCTTGGAGTCACTGTACCTTTGTCCTTCATACAGTGGTCTTTCCTGCAAACAGAAAGAGTGAGGGCGGCTTCATTTATCTTTTGAGTTAAAAAAAAAAAAAAAAACATACTTTGAACTTACTCTATCTAGCTCAGATAGTTTATATCAAGTTAATGGGGCCTCTGCAGGGTGTCTCAAGGCACAAGAGACTCCTCTTGTGAGGTTTGGGCAGCAAGAACTTCTCAGCTTTGCTCTGTGGTCCTCTCACCGAAACCTCAAGCTTAGAGTCTTTCATAACAAAACATGCACCCAACAGAGGCCCAGCTAACTTACGAAATCAGCAGCCCTGCACACAGGAAAAGTAGGCTTATTCACAGGCAGACAGCACACGCTGGAAATGTCTGTGGCCTGCTATAGCTGATACAGAATGCCAGAAAAGTCAGCTGAAGAAAAGCCTGCTAGGAAAGTAAACGCTCATTACAGCTAAAAGAGAGCAGGCTTGAAGCCAGCATAGAGGCAGCTACAGCTTGCAGATGGCGTCTTGAGGAACATTAGCCAACTTGCAGCACAGGACACAGAACACACTGGGAAAATCTGCATACACCCTAGAGGTGACAGGCAGCATTTTGGCAAAGTCAGCACACGTTGTACTGGCCAACCACAGACAAGCAACGGAAATCAGTACCCTGCCACAGCTGAAAGAAAGCATGTTGGGAAAATCAGTACCTTGCTACAGCTGACAAAGCACACTGGGAAGTCTGAAAACACCCACAGCTTACAGAGTATGCTAAGAAAGTCAGCACACATTCTACAGATGACAGAGAATTCTGGGAAAACAGCAAAACACACACACTGTAGGCTGACAGAGTATGCTAAGAAGGTTAGCACACTCACTACAGCTAACAGAGCATGCTGGGAAAACTAGTAGACACTCTACAGCTGACAAAACATTTTAAGAAAGTCAGCAGAGTTCCTACAGCTGTCAGAGAACATGGAAAAATCAGCTAACCTACAGCTCACACAGCATGCTGTGAAAGTCAGCACACTTTCCACAGGCAGTGCATGCTGGGAAAGTCAGTGCACTGCCTAAAAAGCTGACAGCATACTGGGGATATCAGCATACTTCTCTACAGCTGACAAAATACTGAGACAGTTTCTACAGCTGACAGAGTATGTTGGGACTGTCAGTGTACTCAGGACTGCTGGCAGGGAGCAAGCTGAGAAAGTAAACACACTTGCTGCTGCTAAGAGAGATCATGCTGGGAAAATGGGCAGATTCACTACAGTAATTAGGAGCATGCTAGGTAATCCATCAAGCCCATTATAGCTGAGTGCACAGTGAAAAGATCAGCATACACCCAATAGCTGGGGAGAAAAAGCATGCTGGGAAAATGAGAAATTCACTATAGCTGAAGAAAGCATGCTGGGAAAATGGGCAGATTCACTATAGTAATAACAGCATGCTAGGTAAGCCATCAAGTCCATTATAGCTGACAGCACAGTGAAAAGATCAGCATACACCCTATAGCTGTGAAGAAGCATGCTGGGAAAACAGGCACATTCACTATAGCTGAAAGCGAGCATGCTGGGAAATAGAAACATACACTAAGCTGAAAGACATTATGCTGGGAAACAGGCACATTCACTACAACTGACAGAGCATGATGGGAAAGGACATTCACTACAGCTAAAAGCATGATGGGAAATGGGTACAGTCACTGCAGTTGAAAGACAGCATGGTAGGAAATGGGCACATTCACTACGAGAGAGAGAGCATGATGGGAAATGGGCACATTCATTCATACAGCCGAAGGACAGCATGATGGGAAATGGGCAGTCACTATAGCTGAAAGCATAAAATGAGACACCTTCCCAAAAGCTGAAGGAGGGGTTGCTTGGAAAGACGATGCATGAGCAAGTTAGCACATCTGCTAGCACAAAGAGAGACAGAGACAATAAGGAGTCAGCACAGCCACTACATGTGCTGAGCATGCTGCAATACTCTGAGCGCTTGTTACAACTGGCAGGCCAGTGGGATGTTCAGAGTTCTTGCTATAACTGAATAGTGTGCATGCAGGGATGATCAGCATGTGTTGCTACTGGGATACTCAGAGCATGCACAACTGACAGATCATGCTGGTTAAGTCAGCACTCCTGCAACAGTTCAAGCAGAGCACAGTGGAGAGGCCACACACTTTCAATAGCTGTCACACAAGGAAAGCCCGCACTTTCACAACAGATGACAAGAGAGTACTGGAAAATTTGACATGACCACATGCTCCGAGTATGCCCTGCAAAGGATAACACATGCTGGGAATGGAGACATACAGGTGACAATATGTCAAGAAAGGAAGCACCCACTGCATATTACAAAGTATGCTGGGAACAGTGGCAAACTCATGGATGACGCTGAGCATGCTGGGAGAGTTGGTGTATTCCCTACAGTTGGCAGAGAGAATGCCACTACCATTTTTTTTTTTAACAATTTCTTTTCAACAGAGACAAAACATTTGTGTACAGTACAACTGGATTCAACTTTTCAAGCCCCTTTTCAGGGTTTTGGTATCATCCCCTTCAGAATATCATTATTGTTCTAACACCCTACTCTTTAAACACTCTGGTTAAACTGCACTCACTGGACAGTAGGGCCTTTTTTCATAACTAAAATTTTATTTACCAGGACAAACAGCTGAGGCACAGGATCACCTTTTCAGTGCAGTCCTGCATCCACCCAGGGTTACAGCTGGGAGGGATGGAGCACAGGGAGGTCAAGGGGCTTGCTCAAAGTCATTCACTGAGCCACTGGCTGCTGTGGGAACAGAACCAGAGATCTGTTCACTCACAGTTCAGTGCTCAAACTGCTGGACCACGCTGTATCCTAAGGAGGTTCTGGCAGCCCAAATGCAAAGGCTTTATTGTATACATCAAGTTCCTAGTGTAATAGAGAGCTGCGGAACCTCACATCTTCAGGTCAGTTTTGTGCCATCTATGTAAACTCCAATCACCAATATATCTATCAAACCAAAACACGCAGATGAAATCGGTCTTTATACGTGTGTGGTTAAACAAAAGATTAATTCTCACCAGATCTCAATCCTTGCTGTAGACCCCTCACAGTTAAGCTACCGCCTCCCTCCTGAAGGGGATCTCCAGAGGGGGTTTTGAAGGTCTGAAGACCCGTTTCAGAAAACCCATTCTGACAGCAGTAGTAATCCATACATACACACACAATAAGTAATAAATCAGAACATTTGGGAAACACAGCAATCCTATCCCCCCACCCCAATACAGCGATCCCCAACTCCCTTCTGCACATTCCCATAGCACACTCTGCCTACGGGGATGCGAGAGGATACTGTGTCCCAATTCAGCCCTGATCTGTTCTTCAAAAATGCCCCTGCATTTTCTTTAGTTCAACCTACTGACTCTGGGGCAGGGGAGGGGGGAGAAAGAAATGGGGATTTAACAGTGCACTTGATGACCACCACCCCGACCCCAGCAATCTTTCAGGTAAATAAAGTGTAGGGCACATGCAAGAGCCTAATTCCAGCACCAAATCCACAAGTACTCACTGCAGACAGAACAACTGACTACAGCTTCCAGCATCAGGCTGTACTGTCTGTGCCAGGCAGGGGCATCACTGCCCCCCACCAGCCTCCCACCCCACCCCATGAATGAAGAGACAGCAAACAGAAAGTAATACATTCCTACAATATCAAACACAGAACTCTGTTGAAGGATTAGGAGAGTCGACTCTTGAGCTGTGACACATCTCGCTGTGATGTAAAAAGCCAGGACAAAAAGAGAAGCAGGAAGAAGGACCCTGATCTTGTCACCAGATGTTACACAGAGAACACGCTGCCACATCCTGTCCACAGAAAAGCATTCAGTACAGACTCTGCCATCGGACAATGAAGAATGAAGTAGTCCGAGATACAGATAACATTTTCAAGCAGGAATGGGAGAGGAAAAAGAGGGGGCTCTCGGGCCTTCACGTTTCTCTTCCCTACATGGCTGCACTGTGGACAGACACATGCCTCTTTCCTCAGGATGTGTAGATTTATATTTTTTGTTTTTTATCTTATGCGGATTCAAGTGTCACTTGATTAAAAACTTCCGCAGACGCTAGAAGCATTGGAGAGTGAGAGAGGTATACCGACACCTAGATTTTCCAGTCTCAGCCCATCTCCTTCCATTGTTTGTAGAACTCCAGGATGTTCTTGATTTCTATGTTGGCGCTGTTGATAGCTTGAAGAGCAGACTGAAACAAGAAAAAAATTATTAAAAATTTAGCAGTAATCGTATATTTATTTTTTAGGTGCCAATCCCACAGGCTCTGGGTGCCTTACATAACCACAGATACAATTAATAAATGGCAGAAGATAATACAAATATTTCAAATACATAAAACATCTTAGGGTATCATAGGATAGGCTCTAATAAATGGCAATAATGCTTTAATCCTGGTTTAAAGCTTTTAGCTGAGGGGGCCTCCTGAAGCTCTCGTGGCAGCTGATTCCAGAAAAGTGGGGCATCCACCAATCCCTGATAATTTTAAATGCGGCCTGGGGACCTTCAAGACACGCAACTCCAAACTGGAGGGCAACTAGGAGCATATGGATACAGGAGCTCTTTAAGGTAGACAGGACACAGATCAGGCAGAGCTTTGTATGGTAACAAACCTATCTTAAAGGAGATGCGCCACCTCACAGGCAGTCAGTGCAATATCTGCAAAACTGGAGCGATATGCTCGAAGCAAGGGACCCTGGCAATCAGTCTGGCTGTGGCGTTCTGCACCAGCTGCAAGCGGTGCATCAAACCTCCGGACAGCCTGAAATAAAGAGCATCACAACAGTCCAGCCCAGATGTCACAGAGGCATGCACCAGGGACTTCTGGACATAAGGGCTAAGAAAGGGCTTGATCCAGACACTGTTCCTCAGATAAAAGAAACCAGTAAGGACCACAGCAGATACCTGATGTTCCACAGTCAGCTTGTGGTCCTTAATGGTGCCCCGACTGCAAGCTCCCCACATATTCAGAACCTTTATACCCCTTTTGAACATGCAACAAGGCCATCTTGAGTGTGCAGCTGAGATGTGCATGCAGTTTCAATAAAAGAACTGTTTACATGAAATCCCACCCCCACCTCCACAACTGACAGGCCTGAAAATGGGACAAGGCCTCATATTTGCCTGACAGCACAGGCTATACTGGATATGAAAATGGATCTGTCAGCAGCTGACAACAGAAGGGAACGAACTAGGAATACATCCCCTCTCCCACACAACAATTAAACCACCAGGAAAAGTAATTTGAAAAGAAGTAAGCTGGGTCAAGAAACACTACAAGGAAGGAGATATTCTTGAAATAGTACAAATTGGATTAAACCTCAGAAATAAAGGAAAAATTTGGGGGAGGGAGTTTAGTTTTACACCATTAAGTTCCACAGGCAAGCTCATAACGTCCTTATTATTTTGGGCAACAAACCTCCTTTACAAGTCGTGATCTTTTTCATGAAGCAGACTAGGGCCTGTAACAGACAGCGAGCATTACAGAGAGACTAATCACTGACTCAGGCTGCCTTTCATTTGAAATAGCATGCTGTTCTCGTGCACAGCCATCTGGTTCGAGACATGCAAGTGTAGCAGCACTCAGCTAATGCGCACACATAGGGTGGTATGTAGAAAGCTTGCTTTTGAATATCAAGTCCACAGTGTAAAGACTCATGTCACATCCCCTCCTCGCAGCAACAGAAAACTGCTCAATGTGCCACAGCTTGATATGCCCGCAACCCTGGTTTGTGACCAGGGATGTCAGTCAGTCCATATCAGTCTTTGTTGATGCATTTCACATACATATAGTCATGATGACATACATAATACAAAATAAAATCATCATGCATATAATAATTATGTACATATGTAACCCAGCCACCCCCAGTTTTCAGCGTAAATGTCCCCAGTATTTCCATCAGCTGGGGAATGACATGCCGGATTGGTGTTGTCCAGCTTTGGGCATATATAAAAGGGATAAAGAAAGGAGGCGGGAGTGAGAAGTCCTGTGGGAAGTGTTCCACTGTTGGGCTCATCCAGGTCCAGGTTTGAAATCCCGACAACCACTGCGGTGCGATGGTCCTGGAGAAGCCTCTCTCCAGTCTTGCCACCAAAGAATCCCACAGCAGACAGACAGCCCACACTGTTGTGATGGTCTTTACCAGACTGTCAGATCTCTCTCTCTCTAACACAAGGGAGCCTATCAGAATGCCCCCCCCCCAAAGAATGACCAGCTTTGATCAGAGGTCCAAAACATGCCTCCATAGAAGAAGAAATAACAGTTACATAAGAACTTACTGTAACAGTAGATCTTTGAGGGGATCTCAGCCATCAGGTCACACCATAGGAACTTCACCGTTGGTGAAGCGGATCCGCACGGAAGATTTTCAGCAGTACAACTGGGCCTCCCACGCTGAAGTCACCAACCCTATAAAGACATGAGCGGCCCCGCTCCCTCCTCAGTTCTTTCCCCCAGAGACAAAGGGGGCATAGCTCTAGCCATGGGGGACTGAGGAGAGAGAGCGGTGCCCAGATCTAAATAAAAGGCTGGATACACCAGACAACCAGTTCCAAGATAAAGAGCTCCAAAAAGGGGGATGGTGGGAAGGAAAGCAGACCTGATGACTGAGATCACCTCGAAGATCGACTGTTATGGCTAAGTAATTACGTAACTGTTGTCTCTTCTTCAGGCTATCTCAATCATCAGGTCACACCAGGAACGAGTCCCAAGCAGTACAGGTGAGAAAAAAAAACAATCTGGGAGGAAGGCCAATTATAAACTTAAGACAAGAGGCCCTGCAGCACAGCTCTGCCAAATCTTGCATGGGCTCTAGAGGCAATGTCCAGACTGTAGTGCTTGGTGAAAGTATAGATGGTACTCCAGGTGGCAGCCGCACAGATGTCAAGTGGCCGAGACCCCTCGGAAACAGGCCACAGGGCAGCCATGCCTCTTGTGGAATGAGCTTTAACCGCTCCAGGCAATTCTTTGCCATACTTGTAGCAGAACATAATGCAATTTGCCAACCATTTGGATAAACACTGCTTAGAAACTGAAGTGCCCTCTCTACCTGGGGTGAAGGAAACAAACAACTGCTTCGACTTTCTACATTCCTTGGTGCAAAGCAAGTAGTACTTCAAAGTTCTGTGCACATCTAACGTATTGAGCAGTGCTTCCTGGACTGTACGCTGAGAAAATAAACAGGAAGGTGGACAAACTGGTTGAGCGTAAACTTCGGAGATCACCTTACGGAGAAACTCAGGATTTGTGCGCAAAGACACTCTTTGTGAAAAATGAAATAAGGCTCCTCGTACCAGAGGGCCTCAAGCTCTGAAATTCTTCGAGCAGAAGTAAGGGCAACTAAAAATGTAAATTACGTACCTACCGTAATTCTTGATTTTCTCTTGTATCTTCACCATTCATTACTGCTGTGTGTAAGCCAGATGCGCGCACCTGCCACAGGAGCTTTTTTTTAAAATTTTTTTTTGGGAGGAAGGAGTTGGCGCCGACTGGGCTGCCCATGTGTGCGACACACTGTGTGGTGTGCACGGGGTGGCCGTTAGGCACCGCAGACTCCTCCTCCATCCAAGTTCTTTGCAGACGGAGAGGCAGAAACAAAGTTTATGGAAAAGGGAGCAAGGCAAGGCAGCCGAGGGATAGACAAAAGGAAAAGATATAAATTGAAAAAGGTACAAGCTGAATAGGAGACAGAAGAGAAAGAACCCTACCCTAAGTGGCTACAGGGCCTCAATCCTTGGGCAATGAAGAGGAAGAAAGGAATAAGGAAAGGAAAGATAGGAGAACAGGAAGGGATAAAGGGAGGGAGGAGGAAGACCTGTCAAGAAAATGCGAAGACCACTGGCTTAGAAGTTTCAAATTTCTATGGATTTGAAGACAAGGAGCAAGGATCCCGCCAGTTAAGGGTAAATTCAGAGCTGAATTACCGGTCTTGGAAGGGTTGAAAAGGCAGGCTTCCCTTCCCACCCTTTTATCCATAAAAACAACAATCTAGGGCTCAACAACTGTCCCCTTTGGGAGGGAAGCGATTCCGTTCAGAAGAGGAGCGAGTCCCGACTTAGGTGTAGGGGAGAAATATAAAACAGTGTGTACACTGAGTACTGGCGTAGCCCCCACTTCAGAAGAGGAGAACCACGGGACAACCAGGAAAGGGAAGGAGAGGGAAGAAACCCTCTCGGACTCTCTTAGGGTTACACTGAATAACAGCAGCTATAGGGTAACAAGCCAGAAGGTTATCCAACCCACCAGGGGGGCACCCAAGCTTAAGAGAATCAGTGAAAGTTCCCTCAGAGGGTTCAGGGCTAAGACCTTACTCGCCATCCTCCAGGGTGAATGCTCTGTTACTTTGGAGAAGGAACAGAGGGCTCTGAGGAACTAGGGGGACTCAGCCCCCAACTGGCCTCAAGGAGGGAGAGGACGAGCAAGGTGGAGGAGACGCCGAAGAATTGAGGCCCATGAGGGGAAGATGGGTGCGATTCAGTAATGAATGAAGATACAAGACAAGATCAAGAATTATGGTAAGTACGTAATTTTCATATCTTCCCTTGCCAATCTTCACCATTCATTACTGCTGGATGAGTACCAAGCCCTAAGAAGGGGGACCCAGCACAGCCTTGAGGGAACAGATCCCTCAGCCTCCTGATGGTGAGAAGCAGGAGGGGGAGATCCTAGCCATACTAGACAAAGCAAGTCTAAGGCTGTGGACAGCAAGGAGGTGTCCCCCGTGGACGGGTGGGGGGGGATGGAGGGTGCCCCCGAAGAACCGTCCTTGCCCTACAGGAAAACAGGCAGGTCCCTCGGAAGGCGAAGGAGGTCACCGTGACAATCTGGAGAGACGAAGCCACGCCATCTGCCAAATGCAGATCGATGTTCCCACTAGTCTGGAAGCCACCTCACTGGCATCATAAGATGCCCTTGCTTGGTGCCTTGCCAGTTCCAGACCTTGGGCAGAGAGGACAATGGCCTGTCTAGTTTGCTCTGTATCAGGCAGTGATGCTAAGACCTGGGCTAGCATCGACCACAGATGCCTGTTATAGGTAGCGTGGTGTGCCCGATGCGAACTTATGCACATCAGCGCACGAGCCGAAGAGAAAACTCTTCGCCCCCACCGGTCGAACTGTACAGAATCGGATCCGGGGTGGTCATCGCCGGGCGCTGAGGCCGGAGGAAGTATCTAGGGATGTCAGGCCGAAGGTGGGTGAGGTAGAGAACCTAGAGACTCTAGTGGGGCACAACACTTGCCTCCTGCAGTCTACCGGGCTGAGAAGGGGTGGCTGGAGACTGCCAGGTGCGGATAGATGCCTCCTGGAAGGGACGGGCAGGAGGGCACCACGAGATGGTGAGGGCTGAATTCACTGAAGAAGGCACGCCACTCCATTCCGGTATTGTCCCTGCAAATGTAAAATATGGAGCTCTTGAACCAGCCTCTCACAGGAACTGCTGATATTCAGCAAAATCAGCGCCGGAGGACAGGTGGACAGAATGTTCCTCTTTCTCAGAAGAGGGAGTTGAGGAGGAAGAGGAGCTCAAATGTTCAGAGGACTCCTGCAACGAGGGTGGGGGGGGGGATAGGCAGAAGACCTGCTCGTCCATGGCCCTAACGTAGGAAGGAAAGGTCGCCACAGTAGCCCTGAACTTCTCCGAGGTTAAGGGCCCCATAGGACCCACACGGCCCGGGAGAGAGGGCGGTGTCTGCAGAGATATGGGCGATGGGCACCTCACTGAAAGTGTCTGTCCTCTGCCAGGGCTCTGAGATCCTGGGGTCGATGCCACCATGACTGGGGGCCCTGAGATCATGTCGGGTTGCAAGGAAGTAGTCTGGGAAGGCAAACTCTGGAAGAGTCCAGTAGCGGAGTCTACCCTGTGACATGCCTGGGGTTGCATGCATTCAGAAGGGTAACCCTTTGTGCTGCGACTCCTTCCCTACCCCCCACAGGAGGGTGGAGGTGCCGCCACTGCCCTGACTCTCAACTCCTCGGACTCAGAGGCAGCCCTCTTCCTCACGGCTAGCGTGGAGTCCCCGGTCCCTCGAAGGAGGCCACAGAAGCAGGTCCCTGCCCCTCCTGGGGCCCATAGCAGCACCAAAATGGCATCTGCCCGGCCTCTAAAGAAGATGATGCCCCATCCACAGTTCCGAGCCATCGCCTCAAGGGATCCAAGGCCACCCCAGCTGAAGGATCCTCACCGGCAATATGCTCTTGGGGACTTAGGGATAGATGCTGGGCCGCCTGACGCCGTGCCCACTGAGCCCTCCGACCAAGAGTCGCGCCATCAGTCTGGGTCCACCTCCAAGTCATCCCCCTCCAAGAGTCGACCAGAAGAACCTTCAGGCAAGCGACCCCAGGAGAGCTCCTGGCAGCGGCGCCGTGAACAGCACCACCACAGGACACGGCACCAGGAGCCAGGGCAGTGCCGCCAATGACCCCGCCCCGAACAGACACTGTGAACAGTGCCCTGATCACCGGTGCCATGAATGGCACCAGGATCCGGAAAACAGCACCGCTCAGTGGCATCGAGGGTCCGCCAGTGCCAGGCCCCGCAAATGTGGGCTGCGACACTGGGGGAGCCTGCATCTCCATGGAGGTGACTGCCAGGGCAGCGCGAGTCCGGGAGGAATCACGCCGCTCCTCCAGCGCTGCAGAAGAGGCCTCCACAGCAAGGCTGGAACTGGGGAGGCGCCTCCACCTCACTAGGCCATACAGACCTGGGAGGGGACCTGGAGAAAGGGTCTAAGGTTCTGGCCTGGGAGACCCAGGGGCGACGTCGTCCTCTGAAAGTTGGCGGAGCCCTGCCGACTTTAAATGCGCAGATTTCCAAGACATGGCGGTCCATGGAGAACAAACATTGCAGTGATATCATGGTTGGGTCCCAGGCATCGAAGACAAACATCATGCTGATCCATAACGGAGAAGTGCCAACCACGGGGCACCGATGCATAGGGGCATGGCCTGCTTTAGATTTACGCTTGGCTCCCGAACCGACAGGATGCAAAATTAAAACACACAAGCAAAGATCCCCGCGCCATCGAGAGAAAAACAAAGAACTGTCTTACTGGCTTCAATGGTGTCGGGATGGAGACTGGATGAAGGAGCATCGAAAACTGTCGAATCGAGAAGGCCTAATGGCGTAAACAAAACTGTTAACTTGTGTAGCAGGTGCAGCCGCGATGGTGGAAGAAACAGAACTGGGATGAAGGAGTCTGCGGCGCCCACTGGCTGCCCCACGCAGTGCGTCGCACACATGGCCGGCACCATCGGGTGCTGACTCTCAGTCGAAAAAAAGGCTCCGTGGGCGGGTGCGCATCCGCTCACCAAGGTGTAATGAATGGCAAAGATTGTGGCGGGAAGATATAACGCTTTCAGTTCAGCCCGGTGGTACTGGAGGTTGAGGCGGGAACGAGCCTGGGCCATCGGAGGTCGGCAGAGGTGAGAGAGACAAGATTGTCATCCCACCTGCCGGACGCCCTCTGGTGGGGGCTGGGGGTTGTGCAAGCTGGAAGACAAGCAGCCAGCGGCTGCAGCGTGCACGCCCCCACACGCACACACCGTCGCGGCGCTGGGAAAGAGGGAATCAGAAAAATGGTGGCCGGGCTTTGAGGGCCTTGTCCCCCACTGCCTCTATGGATTTGGGGCCTCTTCCCGCCTCGCAATGGGGGAGCCATGGGGGGTCTCAGGGTTGGTTGGGGTGGTCAGGCTCGTGGGCAGGTGGTTTGGGGCAGAGCTCTGCCCAGTGCATGGGAGGTATATATATATACACACACACACACACACACATATATATATATATATATATATATATATATATATATATATATACATACACACACACACACACACACACAGTGACTTGCAAAAGTATTCAACCCCTTGAAAGTTGTCAGATTTGTCTGGATTACAAATGATACATTGAGATTTTGTTCTGTGTAATATTTATTTAAAAGACTGACCTCAAAATAATTATTTTAAAGTGACATTGGTTTTATGTTAGAAAATATGTTTAAGAAAAATAAATAACTGAAATATGCTGTTTGCATAAGTATTCAACCCCTGTGCTCTGGAAGCTCCAAGTTTACACAGATGAAAAATATTGCCCTAACGAGGACACAATTGGCTTACAATTGGCCTCACCTCTGAAACATTAAAGTAGCTCACATTTTCTGGATAAAACCCCACCTCCTCAGTTTAATGACCATTGGTCAGACTGTGAATCTGAAGGAAGGGTGTGAAAATGAAGACTAAAGAGCATTCTAAGGAAGTTATAGATAAAGTAATAAACATGCAGAAATTAGGAAAAGGGTACAAAATAATATCCAAGTGTTTGGATATCCCAGTGTGCACTGTTGGATCAATAGTGAGGAAGAGGAAGTGGAAGCTGCATCACACCACCCAGGCACTACCTAGACAAGGCCGTCCCTCAAAACTCAGCGTCCGAACAAGAAGGAGACTAGTGAGGGAAGCCACAGAGAGGCCAACAATCACTTTGAAGGAGCTACAGAGTTCAGTGGCTGACAGTGGAGTGAAGGTGCACCAGTCAACCATATTAAGAGCTCTGCATAATACTGGCCTGTATGGGAGGGTGGCTAGAAAGAAGCCATTACTCAAAAAGAACCATATCAAAGCACGTCTGGAGTTTGCCAGAAAGCATGAGAGTGACCCAGCTAAAATGTGGCACAAGGTTTTGTGGTCTGATGAGACCAAGATAGAGATTTTTGGCCAAAATTCAAAGCGCTATGTGTGGCGCCAAACCTAACACTGCCCATGCCTCGAGAAACACCATCCCTACAGTGAAGTATGGTGGTGGCAGCATCATGCTGTGGGGATGCTTTTCATCAGCAGGGACTGGGCATCTTGTTAAAACTGAAGGAAGAATGGATGGAGCAAAATACAGGGAGATACTGCAAGAGAACCTGCTTCAGTCTGCTAAAAAAACGAAGCTTGGGAGAAACTTCACCTTTCAGCAGGGCAATGATCCCAAGCACAAGGCCAAAGCAACACAGGAGTGGTTAAACAACAAAAAGGTGAATGTCCTACAGTGGCCAAGTCAAAGTCCAGATCTCAATCCCATCGAGAATCTGTGGCACTGTTTGAAAATTGCGTCCACAAGCGCCACCCAACCAACCTGAACAACCTGGAACAAATCTGCCAAGAAGAATGGGCAAGAATGATCCTTAACAGTGTGCAAGGCTGGTAGATACTTACCAAAAGACTTAAAGCTGTTATTGCAGCAAAAGGTGGCTCTACCAAATACTAATGTGTAGGGGTTGAATACTTCTGCAAGCAGCATTTTCCAGTTTTTAATTTACTTTAAAAGATGTGCCGACGGATAATTAATTTTGGCTTTGAGGATATACTGTTAGAGCATATGAGTTTGCAATAAAAATACTGACTGGAATAATATATGTAAGTCTCTCATTTGTAATCCAGACAAATCTGACAATTTTCAAGGGGGTTGAATACTTTTGCAAGTCACTGTATATATATATATATATATATATATATATATATATATATAAATCGCTTTCCAAGAGAGAAAGCGTAACACGCAGTCACAACTGGCTCAAAAGGAGTCAGGGTCAACTTCTCCAAAACAAAATTCAAATCCCAAGCCGGGACAGGAGAATGGATTGGGGATTAGAGATGCAGGATTCTGTCGTCGAGGCACAGGTCAGGAAGCATAGGGAAAACCCAGGAGCAGTTGTAAAATTCACCAAAACTTTATTTATAGTAGTAATATAAAAAACTAAACTTGTTCACAATAACTACGTACAGAAGCAAAATAAAATAAAATCTTTCTTGTAATGTCCCTTTCAGTAGCAGCTTAGCTGTTTTATAAATCTTTTCAACCCCCACCTTTGCAAACATCCTGTCCATTCTTGAGGCCCCTCCAGTATTTGCAAAAACCTTTACACCAAGTAACCTCTAGCTTTTACAGTCATCTCAAATTATAAATATATACACATTTCAACAGTAATACTGAATACTGTCTAAACAAAAGTGATCCCATTATCAGTGTCATTCCATACAGTGATTTGTACATATTTTATATTAGCAGATATGCAAGGGAGGAAAAAGATAGCAAGAGAAAACTGAGAGGCAAAGAAAAGAAAATTACGTACCTACAGTAATTATGATCTTTCTGTGTATCTTCACCATTCATCACTATTGGTATCTCTGCTGGAGGTCAGGACCAACGGGGAGCTGCATTTTTTTTTTTTAAAAGGTAGGTGGTGACACCATTAGCGCCCTCGGGCGGACTATTCACGTGCACTCAAGGGTTGGCTGTTAGGCTGTGTCGACTCCTCCTGCCTGCCAGTTCTGAGTCGCCAGAGAGGTAAGAGGAAGGGAGTGGAGGGTGGGACAAGGAAGTCAAAGGGACAGAAAAAGGAAAAAAATGTATGAACCAAAAGGAGAAATAATGACTGAGAGGACAGGAAGGGAGAAGAGTTAGAAACTAAAGGGATTGGGAGGGGCCTCAAACTCTGGAAAAGGAAGAGGGAGGTAGGGTGGTAAAGAATTTAGGAAGAGGGGGAAGAGGTTGACACATCCCAGACCCTGGTCCGTCTCCAGATTGTATAGGAACTGCAAGGAGTAGCAAAGGCTTTCTGCCAGAATTCAAGGCACGGAATAACTGCCAAACACTCCAGAAAAGCAGAGTCAGCTATTCTGGAAGAAGGACAGGGCACAGGGAATTAACACCCTCTCAAGAGAAAATTATTGGTGAAAAAAAGGAGGAGAAAAAGTTTTTTTTTTTTTTTTTTAAACGAGGAGAAATAGGTTGGACGAGAACAGGGAGTAGGAAAGAAAGGAGGGCAACTGTCAACTCCCACCCCACAGGGGTGGAGCCAAGGCACTGGAGAAGAAATGCCCCCCCCCTCTGCCCACTCTCCTGGAACATTATCCCCTGTGTGCCTTTTACCCCACTCCTAAAAAAAAGGAGAGGGGAGGAATGGAGACTGAGGCCCCAGGGGGATGGAGGGTGGGATCGTGATGAATGGTGAAGATACATAGAAAGATCATTACGGTAGGCACGTAATTTTCATATCTTATCTGTGTCAATCTTCACCATTCATCACTGTTGGGTGAGTACCGAGCCCCCCCGAAGGGGGTTTTGTTTTACTCTCTAAGGGATAAAATTCCTTAGCTCTCAGTGGGTGGCACACTAAGCGGGGAACCTTCAGGGCCTGAAGAGACCCGAGAGTGGGGAGAGTGAGACTGAGTCCCCCCGGAGGGGGAAGAAAGTTGCCCCGACAAGCGCAGTCTTGCTTTACGGGAGAAGACATAGGTTCCCTGGTGAGCGGAGTTAATCACCCTACGTTGGGCCTAGGGTGACAACCGGGAAAGACACAGCCATGCCGTCCGCCTAGTGCAGATCGCTGTCCCCACAACCCTGGTAGCTACCTCGTTGGCATCGTAGGATGCCTCGCTTCAGTGCCTTGTTGGCTCCAGGCCACAGGGCAGTGAGTGCAATGGCTTGTCTGGTTTGCTCCATATCAGGCAATGAGGCTAGAGCTGACCCAGCCTGGACCACAAGAACCTGTCATAGGCTGCATAGTGGGCCTGATGTGCAGAAATAGAAAGAAGTAACTGTGCCGAGCAGAAAGTCCTCTTAGCCCAGAAGTCAAAATCTGAGGAGTCTTGATCTGGGGGCTGGTCATGGTGAAGGGCACGAAGCCCATCAGGAGTATCCAACTGTGTCAATCCAGACTGTGGATGAGGCATGGAACCTGGAGACTCCGGGGGTGCGAATACCTCTGGCTGAGATCCCTTAGGGCAGGAACTCCTGAGAAGGGTCTCTGCCAGGAACGCAACGACGCCTCCCGAAAGGGAGCAGGCCAGGGCGGCACCACAAGGGTGGCCTCGCCAAAATCGCCTAGAAAGGCGTGCGCCGAGTGCTCAGGATTGCTGATAGTGGAAGGGGTAAGGCAAGTCCTCCAACAACCCTCACGAGGAATCGCTGATACTCAGCAGATCAGCAGCTGGAGAGATGTGACAGAAGTTTCCTGTCCTCAGAAGAGGGGAATGAGGAGCTGGAGGGCACCGGCTGTTCAGTGGGTGGCTGCACAGGAGGAGGTTGAAAAACCTGGCTGTCCATTGCCCTAACGTAAGCAGGGAACCGAGCAGCCACCGCTCTGAACTGCTCCCAGGAGAGAGGCCCGCTGGGACCAAGGATGCCTGAGAGCGCAGGAGAATGTGGCAGAGGGATGGTAACAGAGCCGAGAAGAGATGTCGGCTGACCTGGGCTAAGGAGCAGACCGTGGGCACCCACGGAAGAAGGTGCCCTGGAAGACCCCACAGCCGACAGCTGAACAACCATTTCGGTACTGCCTTGGCTATGCCTGGAAGAATTCCCCCTGTGAGGCGACCAGAGCCGTATAGGTCCAGAAGGACGAGCCCCTACCTCAAAAGAATGGGACTCTCTCAAAGAGACCGAGGAGGAAGAGCGGAGATCCACACTACAGCTTCTCCCAGAGCCCGGGTGGACCCCCGAAAAAGGGCGACGTGCCGACCCCACGCCCCTCGACCCCTCGGAGTCCGGAAGAGCCCTCCTCCTCGAGAGGGCCAGCCTAGGTAGCTGGCATCTCTGGGCAGCTCCCCAAGGGGCTATCTAGGGCACAGTACCTCCTCCTGTAGGTGCTCTGATCGGCCCCAAAGTTGGGCGATCCAGGCACACCACAGCTGGGGGTACCACTACTGAGGGGTCAGTGAAACCACCAAGACCAGGCTGCAGAGCTATGGTGGCCTGCACCACTGCCTGCTGGTCAGCACCCCTGACCCCAGTCTCGGTAGCCACCAACCCCACCTCAGAAGGGGGCTGACTCCGGCTTGTCGAGGAGACTACTGGGCTGCCCACCTCAACAGCCAACCCCAAAGGGTCAGACAGAACGTCTGACTCGGAGCTTGACTCCGCCTCCGGAGGAGGTAGAGGCCGAGGCCCTGTGCCAAACCGTAGGAGGGCGCCCACTGCCATCCTTGCCCACAGGCCCAGAAGCCAAAGCTGTGCCCGAGCCCATGCCAGCGCCCCCCTGCAGCCCCGTGAACGGAATCCGCAGGGGGCACGGCCCCAGCCTGAACCAGAGCTCCAGAGCCGGGACCAGTCATGGTGCCATCCGGTCCCACGGCGGCACTAGTGGTGCAGAGGCCGAAGACTGCTCCGACGATGGGCACTTCGGTGCCGAGGACAGCAGCGCCCAGCTCGTGGCATCGAGGGCAGGGGTGGCGCCAACGATGGCGCTGATGGCGGACTCAGGGCCGAGGACGGTGGCGCCTGACTCCACGGGCGCTGAGAGCAGAGGCGGCACTGACGACGGCGCCGACAGAGGAATCTGAAGGTCTCACGGCGCTGAACCCAGACATGGAAAAAGATGGCACCGCTAGCAGTGTCGGCGCCCGTGAACTGCTCCGACAGAAGTCACGGGCGCTGCGTGACAAGTTGGCGCCAACGATGACTCCATCAGGGCCTATGGCGCAGGGAACAGCGCAGAAGCCCACTACGGCGCCTGACCGGGACATGCTCAGGACGGCACCGACCTGGGCTTTGGCGATCCGCAGGTCCAATACCGGGGAGCTCTCACTCTCGGAAGGGCGACTGCCATGGCAGCACCTCCCGCCTCTCCTCGGGAGGAACAGAATGGGCCTCCTAAAGGCGGAAGAAGTCTTGGCAATGGCTAGGCTACTAGTACCCGAGGCTCCCTCCTCCTCAGTCTGTACAGAACCGGAGGGGACCTGGAGGAAAGGCCGAGAGAGCGTGGCTTGGCCCGATTGTGCGCACACCAGCCCCGAAGTCGGCGGAGCTGGCCCCACTTCACGCCGCTGGCCACCGATGACCCGCGAACCATGGAGAAACGGGCATCGCATCTAATCCATGTCGTGAAGCGGGCTAAGACACGAGAGAGACACCGGTCGTGGCTGGTCGGGTGACGGAATACTTTCGGCCGCAAGGGCATCATCGCATGGGGGGCGATCATCTAGTAGATTTCTTGCCCTCCGACTGAGACATGACCCACGGAGAAAAAAAAATAGACTTGATGTCATGGAAATATAAAAATAAGGAAAGATCTTACTGGCGACGCCTGTGTTTGTTGGCAGAAACAGAACCGCAGGAGAACCGACGGACTTCGACCAAGGTAAAATTTTATGAAAATCACTCATGGAGCAGGCCTAGGACTCTTCACAGCTTCCCACGAGGCGACCTCTATGGCGGAGACAAAGAACTGGCAGGCAGGAGGAGTCGCGCAGCCTAAAGGCCAACCATGCGGCCATGCAGTGTGTCGGCCTCGAGGGTGGCGCCCGTGGTGCGTTGGCTCCACCTACCTTTAAAAAAAAAAAAAAAAAAGCTCCCGCGGGGTCCTGACCTCCGGCAGATACCCAACAGTGATGAATGGTGAAGACTGACACAGATAAGATCTGCGAGACTGTTCGGGATGATCAATTCCGAGGTCTCACAGGGAAATATGGTTGCACAACCAGACAGACAAATAGACAGGAAAGGAAAGATCCTTGCATTTAAACCCTTTCTCCAAAACAAATGGGACAGGGTCCTATTCAACCCTGTCAAAGAAGCCCCTTAAAAAGATACGGGAGACATCCAGCTGAGCAACCATGTGGTCACCCATGGGCCCATAAAAAGCAGAAACAGCTGAAAGATGCACCTTGAGGGAGGAGTACTGGAGACCTGAGTCAGAAAGAGAGATCAGGTAGTCCAGGATCTAGCTCACTGGACAGGTGAAAGGGTCCTGTGTTTGGCAGCCCAGATGCAAAAACGCTTCCACTTCACGACATATGTGGCTCGAGGAAAGTCTTCGGCGGCTACCAGGATGTCCACCACTCTGTTACAGACCCCAAATCTGGCGATGGCTGTGTCCTCAGGAGCTAGGTATGTCGATGGAGGAACCTGAGGTTGATTTACTAGGTCCCCAATCCTGGGTCATTTGATTCCTGCAGAGGGGAGAAGGAATGGAGGTTCCTTGCCAACTGCTGTAGTAGAGGAAACCATATATGCCGAGACAAGAATGGAGTTACCAGAATCATGCTGGCCTCCCCATCTTAAGTTTGATTAGCACCCTCTGGATTAGAGGACATGGAGGAAAGGCACAGAGGAACCTCCCGCTTCAAGAGAAGGACAACACGCCTTGCCAGAAAACTCTAGACCCTGGATCTAGCGAGTAAAAATCGGGCAGTTTTATGCTGAGTGGGGACTTAAAAGGTCCAACTCTGGATGACCTTATCTGTTGAACAACTCTACTGTGAAAGATGAGAAAAGCTCCCATTTGTGCATGCTGGACTGAGTCTGGCTGAAGCTGTCTGCCAGAGTGTTTAACATGCTTAGTATGTGGACTGCCAAGCGTGTCAGACCATGATCTAATGCCCAGTACTACACTCCCATGTCCTCCCTGCACAGGGGATACAAATGAGTCCCCCCCCGGCCCCCATTGACGAACTACAATACACTGAGGTTCTCTGACTGCACCAGCAGCTGACCTGAAGCAAGGTGCTCCTGAAAGGCTTACACAGCATATAGCACTGCCCTCATCTCCAGGACACTGATATTCAGTGAGGTTTCTATCTGGGACCAAGAGCCCTAGATTTGGAAGGGACCCAGGTACGCTCCCCAGACCAGACCAGAGGCAGAGGTATGGATCTGCTTGGGGGAGGAGATTCGGAATAGGACACCTTGCAGCAGGTTCAAGCTGTCCCATCCACCACTGCAGCACCTTGTGGACTGGGGAAGAGACCAGGACTAGGTGATCCAATTCATCCGTGTGCTGGTCCCACTGTACCCTGAGAGTCCACTGGAGGATGTGCATATGGAGCCTGGCCAGTGGAACAGGGGTATGGCAGCCGTCATCAGACCAAGCATTCTCAGGTACACCCTGGCAGGAACATAGCAGCTTTGAACAACTTCCTGAGCCTCTGAGCTATAAGGCACTCTGCCCTGTTCTGGGGCAGGAAGACCTTCCCCTGCACAGAGTCTAGAACCGTCCCTATATACTGCAGCCTTTGGGACAGCACTAGAACTGACTTGGGCAGACTGACAGTAATGCCCAGGGAGAGAAAGAGCTAGCAAATCCTCTCCAGAGTCAGCAGGAACTGTTCCCTGACAGGAACTTTAGAAGCCAATCATCCAGATAAGGGAAACATACAATCCCTCCCTTCTGAGAGATGCTGCTAAGCACTTGGTAAAGACCCACGACACAGAGGACAAGCCAAAGGGCACCACTTGGAACTGATCATGCTCACCTGAATGCAAAGCGGAGAAACCTCCTGTGAGAAGGAAAGACCGATATGTGCAGGTAAGCATCTTGCATGTCCAGCAAACAGAGCCAATCGCCTGTTTTGAGGAGAGGCATTAGGCCTGGCATCTGGAACTTTTGTACTGGACATACAGATTGAGGTACTTTAGATCCAGAATGGGCCTCAAATCTCTGGTCTTTCTGGGTACCAGGAAATTCCTGGAATAAAACCCCTTGTTCCTCTGGCACCTGGGTACTGGCTTGATGGCCTGCTTGTGCAGAAGGGACTGTACCTCCTCCCGAAAAAGACAAGTGAGCCGGGGTAATTGAGGGCAGGTGGGGAGTCTGGAGGTTGCTCTATCAGCTCCAGGATGTGACCCTTTCTATGAGTTGCAAAATCCAGGCATCCGAAGTTATGATTCTCCACTGATTTAGATGGAGTAAGAACCGACCTCCGACCACCACCTCTTGGTTGGGGACCAGAAAAGGAGGGTCTGGCAAGGAGTCAAGTAGAGGCAGATCCAGCCATGGGGGTTGGTTCATCACGTTTGGGACGCTCTGCTGCAGCTCCAGTATTGGAGGGGGTGGGCAAGGTAACGGAGGCTCGCGCTTCCCTTGGGGGTGAGAGGCTGCTCCGGGTCTATTGGCTGCCTTGTGAAAGGGGGGGGGCCCTTGTTTACCTCTTGGTCAAGTATGGTAGAGAGAGTGGACAGACTTGATAAACCTGCCTGAGGCCAGCAGATCGCTGCTCATCTCCAGGACATCAGGACCAAACAGCTTAGTGCCACTGAAAGGGGCATTAAGCACCTTCTGCTGAACATCAGCAGCAAAACCAGAGACTCTCAACCAGGACTGCCTATGAAGGCATATGCCCGTGGCAGCATCTCTGGCAATAGTGACAGCCACGTCACAGAGGGCCCTGAGATGGTGCTTGATAACGTCCCTCAGCCATCTGCAGGCACGTAAGCTCCTGCTCCTTGCCCTTCTTCCTGTTAGAATTCTGGTACTTCACCACATGAGACAGGCAGTTTGCAATCCTTAACCCAAGGGTGGAGGAGGCATAAACCCTCTTACCCCAGAGGTCAATTCTGTGGGACTCTGTCCAGGGAAGGAGCAAAGGTGCTTAGGCACCTTAGACCTGCCGTGGGCTGCTTTAATAACCACTGAGTGTTTCAGGCTGGGCAGCATAGCAGGGGACTCCTGGGGGCGGTTAAAGTTATCCACCCAGCAGGGCATAGCTGGCACCATGTCTGGCCTATGCCAGGCAGCTGTGCCGCATTCTTCAAAGCAGGCAAGATTTGAGGAATGATTTCAGTGAGAGACTCTGGGATCTCCAGGAAGTCCACCAGCTCTTTCCTAGTGACATTCTCTTCATCAGTGTGGAAGCCCCTGGCTGAGGACAACTGCTTCAACACATTGAAAAATGTGGGGCCCCAAAGAGGAGACCTAGGAGTATGCTTAACAGAATCCTCACTGACAGAGGAAGCTGTGGACCTGTCAAGAGACCAGGATCTCTTCCTCTTCTTCCTCATCATCATCAGGAAAATGAGGTCTGAATGGTACTCATCCTCGATGTCGACCTCTTCCAGATCAAGGTCCGACAGCTGATGTCAGCCGGCCTGTAGGGAGCCGCCTGTCCGACGAGTAGGAGTCAACAACGGTTGCTGTTGACAGTGCCAGTGATGTGGGCCTGTATGTGCCCAGCTGCTATACAATCAGTGAGGTGAATTTAGTTAAGATTTTGTTTAGGTTGATGACTGTTGAATGCTGTGTTGTTTGGGGGCGGGGGTTCACGATCTGCCTGATGGGACTGTAGAACCTAAAGAGCCTGTCGCCTGGGAGGAGAGGGCCAGGCCTTGACGGGGGGAGAAGGGACATCAGTGAGTCATGGTGTGCGGTCTGTATGGGTCTGGAGGGCACAGAGACCTGGACAGTGACTTTGCGCCACAGTGCAGCTTCAGCCGACGAGGATCTCAGAGACTGCCATCGGGGAGCGGTTGCGATCCTGATCTTTTATGACTTTTTCCCAAGGACTTGCCTCAGGCCTGGGAGCTCAACGACCTGTCGGGCGAATGAGAGGCTGGAGACCCAGGAGGACCCCTGCCTGAAACTAGCTACATGTTGATCCATCAGAAATTCTTAAGTGCCTTTTTGCATTGCCTGAGGGTTGTTTGGTCAAACTTCTGGAAGAGCTCACAGAAACTTCTTGGTCAGGCACAAGACAGCAGACACAGAGAGAGTGTTCGTCTGTGGAGGCAATCTTCTTTCCACAGGGGCAGCAACGGAAGACAGAAGTCGAAGGATTAACTCGAGAAATAAAATGAAGGAATCTCTAACAAAAGAGATTCTGAAAATTTGCAGAGAAAAAGCTGTAGGCGAAAAAATGGCGCGAGACTGCGTCGGAGCTTGCGCAGAGACCCATGTGATTGAGTCAACAGTGGGGAAAAAAGTGAGGTGGAAGCAGGGCTGCTCATGCCTTTATAGGATTGATGATGTTAACAGATGTGGACGGCCCCAGTTGTACTGCTGAAAATCTTCCGTGTGGATCCTGCTTCATCGACGGTGAAGTTCCTATGGTGTGACCTGATGACTGAGATACTCCCTGAAGAAGATCCTTGGGGTTTTGCAAGTCCTAGTTCCACAAAATGAACTGTTAATGTTTCAGTACAGCAGCTCCAAGAGGGAATCATGGGACTGACTACATGGACTGTTTGGATCATTTTCTGTGCATCAACTTTCTGTTTCTAACTCCCCATTTCTTAGTACTTTGTTTGAAATGTGCCCTCTCTAGGGCATAAACGAAAGATACTGTTTATTTATTTATAATGTATGGTAGAACGCTGTTATGGCCCAAAAATTATCTTTTTACAGCGTTGTTACACTATCAATATGACGTCACGCTCTTGTTATACTATCAACTATGCATCACATCGATAGTGTAACAGATTCGAACCACCACGCGATGCTGTTGCCATGGCCCCCATAACACCCGAACATGCCCATGTTTAAAAAGTTTAGAAATAAAAATGCTCGCTTTGAAAACCCATGAACGGATATCATCCTTCACCATAACGTAAACCTGCAGCCTGCTGTACAGTAGTAGATTATTGTTTCCAACACTGGCATCATTTTTTTGTTTCTCCGCTGACCATACACTATAAAAGGCAATGTATGGTCAGCGATGTGCAGCAACGCTGTTTGCCTTCTCGTGGTTCCCTTGGCAACCCTGTAAACCTCTTGTGCTTCACTCTCGAGGTTTAACAGAGTTGCCAAGAGAACCACTCGAAGGCAAACAGCGTTGTTACACACTGCTGCCCATACGTTATCCTCTATATTAACTCTCGGATTACACACCTTTGAGCAAGAAATACAGGTTACTCACCTGTAACAGGAGTTCTAGGAATGGTATATGTTGTTCATCCATACTTACTGGCAGGTTCCTTGCTACTTTAAATCTTGCAGGAAGGTCTTCAAGCTGGCTCCTCCCACCCACCCGGGTGGTAAAACTCTCGGCTCCGCCCCATGACACCAGATCTAGCCCGCTGGAAGCCAGGTGGGTTGTGTGCATGAACAACATATACCATTCCTAGAAAGTACAGTTACGTAAGAATTTACCGTAACAGTAGATCTTCGAGAGAGGCTCTTGCAGTAGGTAATCACATATAGGACTGACGCCGGCCGGTGGCAGGACCCCACGGAAAAATTTCTAGCTAGCAGTCCCTGGCGGGGACCGCCCCCACGTCAGGTGACCGGCGTCAGACGACGTCGGTATAAAGGGGCGGTCCCCGACGCCCGCTTCTTCCAGTTCTTTTCCCGCCACAGGCCCAGACGAGAGAGAAGCAGATATTTCCCCAATGGAAAAGGAGCTGAAAAGCCTAGGGGATGGAGGGCGGAAGTTGTTACCTACTGCAAGAGCCTCTCTCGAAGATCTACTGTTACGGTAAGTTCTTACGTAACTGTACTATCTTACTTCGAGAGGGTTCTTGCAGTAGACAATTACATATAGGACAGAATCCCAAGCAGTCTGGAACAAATGGAAAGGCACCGGGAGGAGGAACTACTCCAAAAAGTAGCAAATAGTCTAGCAGGTCTCAAGAAAGGAGGCCTTGCAAGACAGCTAACCCGAAGCCTGCTCTACGGCGAGAGGCAATGTCCAAACTGTAATGCTTAGTAAAGGTATGGACTGAAGTCCAAGTGGCGGCAGCACAGATGTCTGCCGCAGACACGTTCTTGAAACAAGCCACAGAGGCGGCGACTCCACGAGTGGAGTGACCTCTGACTTGACCCGGGAGGGTCTTGTTGTACTTGTCATGACAGAAAGTGAAGCAATGGGCCAACCATTTTGATAGGCATTGCCTAGAAACAGCATTGCCTTCTCTTCTGTGAGCAAAGGAGACAAACAACTGATCAGTCTTTCTGAGATCCTTTGTCCTATCGGTGTAATATCTCAGAATCCTGTGAACATCCATGGTATGGAGTAGGTATTCTCCTTGATTGGAGTACTGAGTGAAGAAAGCAGGTAATTCAATAGACTGATTCAAGGTAGATTCCGCTACCACCTTCAGAAGAAACTTAGGATTCGTGCTAAGAGCTACTCATTCTTTGTGAAAAATCAAATAAGGGATTTTGCACATCAGGGCCTGGAGCTCGGAAATTCTGCGAGCAGAAGTAATGGCCACCAAGAAGAGCATCTTCCATAAAAACTTCAAGTTCGCGGAAGCCGCAGGCTCAAAGGAGGAAGGGTAAGTTTTCGAGGACAAAGTTTAAGTCCCAAGGCGGAGCTCGGGTCCGGACAGGGGCCTGAGATGAAGGACCCTCTAATGAAAGTTTTGGAGACCTCCAGCTGGGCAAATGCCTTATCAGCGAAAGGGACATGGTAGGCTGAAATAGCCGCCATATGGACTTTCAAAGAGGAGTGACTGAGACCCAGGTCAAAAAGATGACGATGTACTCAAGCAGAATGGTCACAGAACAGGAAAAGAGCTCCACGTTCCTGGACACAGCCCAGATAGAAAATCTTTTCCATTTCATGGCGTAGGTGGACCTAGTGGAGGGTTTTCTAGCCTCCACCAGAATCTCGGCCATCTTAGGAGAGACGCCAAAACGAGATTGAGCTAGGTCTGCAGGAGTCATGCATGGAGTTGCAGGGACTTGAGTCCCGGATGGACCAGGGACCCCTGATCCTGGGTCAGCAATCCTGGAGATAAAGGAAGAGGAAGAGGAGGAACCTCTGAGTATTGTTGTAGAAGAAAGAACCAGATTTGCCTGGGCCAAAAAGGAGCAATCAGAATCATTCTCGCTCCTTCCAAAGCAAGCTTCTGCAGTACACGAGGTACCAGAGGAACTGGGGGGAAAGCATAGACGAATTTGTCCTTCCAGCTTAGAGACAGAGCGTCGCTCCAGAAAGCGCCTCGCTCTGGAGCAAGCGAGCAAAAGATTGGAAGCTTTGCGTTTTGGTAGGAGGCGAACAGGTCTATCTGAGGAGTCCCCCAAATCTGGAAGACGCTTTTTAGAACTTTTTCGTCCAATTCCCACTCGTGTGGTAGAGCTGACGAGCGACTTAGTCTGTCTGCCAGGACACTGTCGACTCCCGGAACGTGGATCACCGTGAGGTGAAGGTTGTGAAGCGTTGCCCAATCCCAAACCCTCATCGCTTCCCTGCACAGCGGGTAGGACCGAGTTCCTCCCTGCTTGTTGATGTACCACACCATGCGTTGTCCGCTTGGACAGCTAGGTGACCGAAGGATGTATTGGTGAAGGGTCTGAGAGCATACAGCACTGCTCGAAGCTCGAGCACGTTGATGTGGAGAACTATCTCCAACTTTGACCATAGGTCCTGGGTTCGGTGAGGACCCAAATGGGCTCCCCAACCTTCGCCTGAAGCTTCCGTGGTCAGAGTCTGATCAGAGGAGGATGAAAAAAGGGGAACCCCCGGAAAAGGTTCTCTCGAGCCATCCACCATTGTAAGTCTCTTACCATCGGCGAGGAGATCAGGACCAGATGATCTAGGTTGTATACCCGTTGATCCCACTGAGATCAGAGAGTCCACTGAGAGATTCTCATGTGGAGGCGTGCTGAACCGTCCGGGATGGCGCGCCATAAGCCCCAGTAGACGGAGCACGGACTCGCCGGAACCCTCCTGTGTTCTGGAGGAGGGAAATCTGGGATTGAGGGAGGCCCCCTGTCCGGAGGCAGGAAGGCCTTGCACATTGTCGTGTCGAGGATTGCCCCTATGAACTGGAGCCTCTGTGAAGGATCCAGGTGAGACTTGGAATGGTTGATAGTAATACCCGAGGCCAGTGAAAACCTGCTGGGTGAGGGAGAGAAAATGCAGGAGTTCCTGGGACGGGCCGCCAGGTGAGGGAAAAACCTGAGCTCCCAAAGAACGCATGGGTGGCTGCTACCACCGCCAGGTATTTAGCAAAGACTCGGGAGCCGAGGAAAGACCAAATGGGAGCGCCGGAATGGTAGTGGTCCCCTGGAACGCAAACCTGAGGTACTTTCAGGAAAATGGCGAATGGGGATGTGCAGGTACGCATCCTGCATATCCAGTGCACTGACGAAAGAAGTATAAAATACAATACTGAAAACTTTTCAGAAAAACCGGCGAGTAACAGGACTGAGCAATATGAACTTAACGGTGCTGTACGAGCTGATGGTGGAAAGAACTGGAAGGTGGGCGCGGACCGCCTTTATACTGATCGCCGTGACGCCAGTAACCTGACGCGAAGTGGCCCGCAGGGACTGCTAGCAGAAATTTTTTGGGTCCTGCCGCCAGCCGGGCCAGTCCTATATGTAATTACCTACTGCAAGAGCCCTCTCGAAGTAAGATCTCCTGTTACAGGTGAGTAAATGAAAATTATGTACCTACCGTAATTCTTGATTTTCTCTTGCATCTTCACCATTCGTTACTGTTGGGTGTCAGCTGGAGGCGCGCACCCGCCACGGAAGCTTTTTTTTTTTTTTTTAGGAGTCGGCGTCGATGGCAGCGCCCCCTAGAGTGACGCACTGCGTGGAGTGCGAGGGGCGTTAGGCATCGCAGACTCCTCCTCCATCCCAGTTCTGTTAGCCGGAAAGGCGAAATAAGGATCAGAAAAGAGAGTGAGGCAAGAGAGCCGAGGGATATAAAAAGGAAAGGATATAAACTGAAAAAGGAATAAGCCGGTAGAGGACAGAAAAAAGAGAGGGAAAAATGCCTACCCTAAGGGACCACAGGGCCTCACTTCTGGGGCGGCTCTAAGAGAGGAACAGATAGGAAGGAGAAAGAAAAAGAAGAAGAAGAGAGAAAAAGAGGATGTCAGGAGGGAAGAATTCTGCCATTGAGAGATTGGTTTAGGGTTATAAGCTCGGAACCACAAACAAGGGAGCAAGGATCCCTTTAGAAAATTGGGAAGCTCAACCGAACCTCTCACACAGCTTGGACACTAAAGGCAGATTCTCTACATCTCCTGCCATCCCTAACCTTTAGACTCCAGCTGGGAGCTCACAAACTACCAAGGCGGAAATTTGTTCTAAAAGACAGCTGCCAACTAGAAGGGAAAGAAGCCCACGAGCACCTAGCTAAGTGACAACAGTAGCATGTGAAAGTGAGTGCTGGTGGGGACCCCACAGAGGTACCCTTTATGAAAACAGACAGAGTGGGAACTCAGTTGGACTCCCTAGAAGCAAGGCAGAGAATACCACTTAAGGTAATCTAAGTGCCGGACAGCACCAACCAGCAGAGGCGGACTTAAAGGATTAGAATCTGCCAGAAGGGGTCTGGGAAAGAGAGGCTCTAACCATTTAAGGACCGCTCTTAAACTGTGAATTGAAAACATAGCTAAGGAGAACCAAGAGATGCCTATTATGGTAGTCACAAAGAGTTCCTCAGGACAGATAATTATAGTTCGTTCTTCCTATTCCCAGAGGGAGGATCCGTTCAGAAGAATGGAAGAAAAGCAAGATAGCTTTTTTTTTTTTGGCTTAACGCCAAGGAGAAAGGGAGGAACGAACAGGAGGGAAGATGTCAAGAAGGAGGCCCTTGAGGGGATGGTATGGATTCAGTATGAACAGTGAAGATACAAGAGAAGATCAAGAATTACGGGAGGTACTGCATTCTCTCATCTACCTTGTCAATCTTCACCATTCATGTCTGTTGGGTGAGTACTAAGCCCCCAAAGGGTGGGGTATGAGTAAACCCTGAGGAACAGATCCCTCAGCCTCCTACTGGTGAAAAGTAGGAGGGAAGACCCAACCAATAGACTAGAAAGTCTAAGGTGGGTGAGGAGGAGCCCCTGAGGGCCTGTGGGAGGGGTTGCCCTGAAGATGCCTCCTCGCCCTTGTGGAAAAAAAGGTGGGTCCTCGAAGGCAGAGCCAGTCACCCTACGCCGGGCCATGGGTGACAGTCGGAGAGATGAAGCCATGCCGCCCACCTAATGCAGATCGCTGTCCCCACTAGTCTGGACGCCACCTCTGGCACCGTAAGATGCCTCGCTTGGTGCCTTGCAAGCTCCAGACCCTGCGCAGAGAGGGCAATGGCTTGTCTAGACTGCTCTGAGTCAGGAAGTAGGGCTAAGACCTGAGCCAGCATCGACCACAGATGCCTGTTGTAAGCAGCGTGGTGAGCTTGATGAGAAGAAATGCATAACAATGCACGACCAGAAGAGAAGACTCTTTGTCCCCACCGGTCGAATTCCGCAGAATCAGAATCCGGAGGCCTGTCGTGCGCCAGGTGTCGTGGCCTGGAAGGAGTATCCAGGGACATCAAACCCGAAGGTGGGTGAGGCAGAGAACCTAGAGACTCGTGGGGGACACAATACCGTCTCCTGCAGTCTCCCAGGGCTGGAGAAGGAGTGGCTGGAGACTGCCAGGTGCAGACAGACACCTCCTGGAAGGCACCACCAGATAGCGGGTGCTGAATTCACTAAGGAAAGCACGTGTCTGCCACTCGGTATTGTCCCTACGGATGTAGGAAATACGAAGCTCTGATACCATCCTCAAAAGGAAACGCTGACAGTCAGTGAAATCGGCGTCAGAGGAAAGGTGGACAGAAGGTTCCTCTTCCTCAGAGGAGGAAGTGGAGCTCGAATGCTCAGAAGACTCCTGCGGCGGGGAGAACATGTGGAAAACCAGTTCGTGCATGTCCCTGACATAGGACGGGAAGGCTGCCGCAGTAGCTCTGAAGGTCTCCCAAGATAATGGCCCAGCGGGCCCTACATGGCCTGGGAGAGCGGGAGGTGGTTGCAGAGGGATGGGCGAGGGGCTCCTATTAGCACATGCTTGGCCTCTGTCAGGGCTCTGGGATCCGGGCAGCGACGCCTCCAGAACTGGGGATCCGGAGATCATGCCGGGTTGTGTAGTATAGAGGGAAAGAGGCAACCCGGAAGAGCCCTGAAGGGAATCTCCCCTGTGGCGCACCTAGGACTGCATGAGTACAGAAGGGCAACCTCAGAACTGCCACCAGAAGGCGCAGAGACCTTAAGAGAAGGCGAGGATCAGCGCGACTCCTCCCCACATCCCGCGCAGGGTGGTGGGGATCGTCGCCCCGACCTCTACCCCTCAATCCTTCGGACTCCGAAGCAGCCCTCTTCCTCGTAACCAGTGGTGGAGGTCCCTGCTGAGCGAGACCCCGAAGGGAACTCGCTGAGGCAGAGACCTCTCTCCTCTGCCAAAGGACCCCAGCAGCACCAGGGACAGTAGCTGCCTGGGACCCCCGAGAAGAGGACATCCTCTCCGGAACTCCCGAAGGGTCCACCGCAGAAGACTCCGAGCCATCCCAAACTATGGAATCATCTGGGTTAACCAACTCCGGGGACTCGGGGAGAGGAACACTGGAACGTCTAGCCCTGTGCCCTACAGGAGGCTCAGTCAGAAGACTCCAGTCGCTGGTCTGGGTCCTCCTTGAATCGCCTCCCTCGCAGGGAGGACCCAGACTCCTGCGCCAATCGTTCCTCCCCTTTCTCCCTTGGCCGTTAATCGAGGGGACGCATAAGGGAAGACTCCATTGCAACAACCGCAGGAACCTCCCCGTGGCACCAGGCCTGGTACCGCCGAAGGCCGCGATGCCAATGAGACCAGTGGAGTCAGCCGCACCTCCATCGGCGCCAGGAACCTGGGCCGCACTGCGAATGGCACCGCCGAGTCCCTGGTGTCACAGACGGCGCCGAGACCCAGAACGGCACTGCCCGAATCCCCGGCGCTGAGACCCAGAACAGCACCGCCGATGGCACTGCCCAAATCTCCGCTGCCGCGAATGGCGCAGAGACCCAGCGTGGCACCACCAATGGCACCGCCTCAGTCCCCAGCCCCGTGGATGGTGCCGAGAACCAGAGCGGCACCGCCGACAGCGCCACCTGAGTCCCTGGTGCTGCGAACGGCGCCGAGATCCAGAACGGCACCGCCAATGGCCACGCCCAAGTCACCGGCACCCTGTGCTGCGCCAGACTTCATGGTGAGAACGGCGGACGAGAATGGGGCTCACCAGAGCCGGGCCCTGCAACCGGGGCCGCAACACCGGGGAGCCTGCACCTCCATGGAGGTGACTGCGGGACGGCGCCAATGGCATGACCCCGGAAGGGATCACACCATTCCTCCTGCGCCGAAGAAGAAACCTCCTCCTCCTCCTCGGCAAGGCTGGAGGTGGAGGAGGTTCCCTCCTCGCTGGGCCGTATAGACCTGGGAGGGGACCCGGAGGAAGGGTCAAGAGATCTGGCCTGGGAGACCCGTGGGCGACATCTTCCTCCGAAAATTGGCGGAGTTCTTCCAACTTTAAACGCGTAGACTTCTAACACATGGCGTTCCATGGAGAAGAAGGCATTGCAATGATCCATATCATGGTAGGGTCCCAGGCGGCGAAGACAAACACGATGGTCCGTGACGGAAAACTGCCGGCCACAAGGGCACCGATACATAGGGGCACGGCCTGCCTTAGACTTGCTTGCCCCCTAACCCGACACTGATGTAAACAATTACAAAAAAACAGTACAGTTCTCTGCGTCATCGAAATATAAAGAAACGGAACGGTCTTACCAATCGACTGATGTCAAGAAAACCGGATGAAGGAGCTTGACGACTCTGAGAAGTGCGGCCTATGACACAGTACTATAAATGACTCAAGAGCAGATGCAGCCTCGATCGGCGAGAAACAGAACTGGGAAGGAGGAGGAGTCTTTGGCGCCTAATGGCCGCCCCTTGTGCATCACGCAGTGCGTCGCCGACTCTCCTAAAGACAAACAAACAAAAAAAAAAAAACGGGTGCGTGCCTCCGGCCTACATCCAGCAGTATTGAAAGGTGAAGACTGACAAGGGAAGATCAGTTAATTTACAAAGGTTCCACGTCAAACTGTAGGTAGACAAACGGTGAACATAATTACAAAAATTATACAGTAGTTACAATGAAGGTAGGGAACAAACAAGAGTGAACATCATTATTCATTATACGAGACTACACCAGTAAGGTAGGAGTACAGCTTAAACCAGTGATCGATGTAGAGAGGCTGGTTCACACTGAGGACTGAGCAGTGCATTGGAAGACTAGATGTGATGGCATATGAGGGGTAGTCCCAGTGGAGTGAGCAGGCTAGAAGGCTGTTGTCAAGGAGGGAGGAGGGACTGAGAAGTGCTAGTAGGGTAGGGGTAGGGGACAGGGATGCTATAAGTGCTGGTGTTGGTGGTGAGAGTAGCTGGGGGCAGCAGAGGGGTACGAAAGATGGAATAGATGATAGAAATTTATAGGAGACGAGCAGGAAAGTCTGGGGTTCTAAGGGAGGTGGAGTTCCAAGTGAAACAATCGCAGCTACTAGAAGAGGTGAGGTATACCTGGAACAACCGTTTGAAGGGGCCAATTTTGGGAGTAGTCAAGATATCCTGGTTGAGAGCACTGTACCAGTGTGGAGCCCTGTAGGCAAACGATCTCTGTCCCATCGAGGCCTGACATCTGGGAACCTGGAAGGTTTGACTGATGGCGCATGGGTACGCTTGAGTGGTCCCAGTGCGTAATAGGTGCTTTTCAACACCTGGTGGCATGAGGCCTAGGAGTGCCTTTTTGTTAGCAGGCAGGTCTGATACTGGATCCTACTAAGGAGTGGAGCCATCCAGATTGGGCATATAGTTCACATGTGTGAGTAAGATGGGCAGCGTCAACAAGTAGTCTACAGGCTTTATGCCACTGTTACCCTAATGGAGGGCAGTAGGGGAGGCAGAGCCATAGATGGCTAGTCCGTAGTCAGTGACGGAGGTGACTGAGCTGAGGATTGCCAGCTGCAGAGCATCTGTAGTCATACAGTGCTTGTGCCTATGTAGTATTCCATTTGAATGTTTATGGCCTTGGCAACATTCTTGATGTGTTGTGTGTAGGAGAGGAAGTTAGCCAACGTGATCCCAAGGTATTTGAAAAGCTTGACCTGCTCGAGCTGGGCACCAGAGCCATTCTGGATGGTGAGGGAATGGGCTTTATGCTTGCTACGCACACTGCTGAATAGCATGGATTCTGGTTTTGCTGAGGTTCAGGATCAACTTGTGGGCAATGAACCATTCTTCAACCCTCGCCAAGTCAAGCTGTAGTTGATGCTCATTGAGTTTAGGGTCCTGGTGGCTGGTAAAGATGACAGCATCACCTGCATATAGCAACATTCTCTGGTGACAGGCACTAGGAAGATTATTCATGAACTGACTAAACAGTAACGATCCCAGGATGGAGCCCTGTGGTACGCCTAAGAAGACTGACTTTCGATTCGAGGTGGTATTGGCAATCCTGACTTGTTGGAACTGGCCCACAAGATAACTCTCAAACCATTGTGGCGCTTCTTTGGGAAGACCAATGGAGGAGAGCTGCCTTAGTAAGAGTGAGCGGTTGATAGTGTCGAAACCTTTTGTAAGGTCGTTGAACACCGCACCAGCACAGTTTCCCTGATCAAGTGTGCTGTGGATGAAACCCGAAAACTCCAAAAGGACAGCTGTGGTACTGTGCCCTTTTCTAAATCCATGCTGTTGCGGGCACTGGATTTCATATTTCTCCACATATTCAACTAGCTGGCCTGAGGCTATGCTTTCAAGTGCCTTGGAAAGTGTAGGGGGAATGGAAATGGGCCTGTAGTTGCTGTGAAGCACCCTGTCTCCACTCTTATGGATAGGTGTGAAAAGTGTCTGTGACGAGAGAACTGGGAACTGTGCTGATCTAAGAGAGAGGTTAAAGATCTTTGTGATAGGCAAAATGATTTCTTCAATGATGAATGAGATTAGTTTGAGATCAAGAGAGTTACTGCTGGTACAAGGTTTACGGATGGCCTTGCGTATGCAGGTTCTTGCCAGGTGAATTGAAGCCTCCTTGAAATAGAACTGTGGGGTGCTGCTGCCAACGGGTGTGTCAGCAAGGTGAGAACTAGTGTTGGGTGACCAAAGAAATCAGGTGGCAGTACACTTCCCAGATCCGAAAGCATCATTAAAGGTATTGGTAACTTCCCGAGATTGAGAACTGGGGCTCCACTGATGTTAAGCATTGTGGGTGGTAGCCTGGGATCTTTTCCCTGAGATCTTTCAGGTTATTCCAACATTTTTCCCATCTCCCCAGGAGTTAGTGAGCGTTTCCCTGAAGTATTTACTTTTACAGGTTCGAATAGCACGCGTACATTCGTTTCTGGCAGCTTTGTATCTTTGGATGTCCACTTGCCTAGATGTGGCTCTTGCACAATGCTAGAGGTGGTCCCTCAGTTTCATCTGCGATATTAGCTTGGGCATTATCCATGGGTTTGAGTTCCCTTTTACCTTCATCTTTCTGACAGGCGCAAAGGTATCACAGGCAGCAGCGAACTGTGAGATGAGGAGTTCCAGTGCTGTGTTAATATCAGTGATAGTGTCTAGTGGAGACCAGTCTAGGTTTCGAAGATGAGATCTGAAATATTCAAGGTGACACCGCTTTAAAACTCTTGCATATACAAACTTGGGTGGGGGCTTATAGAACTTGTTGGACCCAATAAAGGTAATGGGGGAGTGATCACTAATGGTGTCAAGGAGCACATCCACCTGAGAAATATGTTCTGGACGGTTAGACAGGATCCAATCAAGCAGGGTGGGAGAACCTGCCTTGTAGTTATACCTGGTGGGGGTGGTGACAAGCTGGGTGAGGTGCTGTGCAGCATCAGTGTCCTTATAGGAGCAGGCATCAGGCGAGAGCCAGTTTATGTTGATGTCTCCTAGGATTATTGTTTCTGAGTTAAGACGCTGACCCCTAAAATATTCCAAGATGGGCTGGCAGTATAGCCTAGAGGTTAGAGGAACAAGGTGTGAACAAGCTTGATACATCCAGCAGACCATACCTGAGTTTGATTCTCACAAGCTCCACTTGCATACTGTGTGACTCTGAGCAAGTCATTTAACCGCCCAGTGCTCCCAGGTCGCCCCTGAAAACAGGCACTTGTGCCTAGTGGGCCTTACCCGTTACCAAAGACTAAAATAATAAAAAAAAGATGCTGCTGAAACCAAAAGATTGCTCCTTTGGGAAGGTACACAGAGGCTGTTGTCAGCTTTGTTATGTGCCCAAGGAGAATTTTATGGCAAGGACCTGGGATGGGACACAGGGTTTGGTACTGGTAGGGCGGTATTATGTAAATGTCTCTGAGATAAATGGCTAGCCCCACCCCTTTTTGTAGTCCTGTCCTGCTGCCTGAATATAACATATCCAGGGATAGCGACTGCAGAGTCAGCAATTTTAAGCCAGTTTCACTACAGAGAGGATGTCGGATTGTGTTGCAGCACCCAGGTACAGAGATTATCAAGCTTGCTGGAGGAGGCTGCAGACATTGAGGGAAGCAAACACTGAGGGTCCCACTCTTCCTTTGACCAGGTAGTGTGGTTGGTCCAGTGGGTCCAGGATTAGGGTGGATACTGCCAGACAGGAGAAGTAGCATTAGTAGGATTCTCAAGAGATAACCTTTGAGCATTTTATAGATGAGCTTGGGGGGTAGTTGTCTTTTGACTTTAGGATGGTGGTTGGGCATGTACACTGTGAGGCAAAGCGGTAGAACTGAAGGGGAGCAGTGCTAGGAGTATGTAATCTCCGAGTGTATATTTGAATCCAGCTATAAGCACATGGTTCCACGTTGTTATGTGCAGGTATGCCAGTGACTATGCCAGGGTCATAGTGCATGCTTTTATGCAGTGAGTACAGACAGTGAGGTTGTTTCATAGTGCCATTTAGGACACTAGGGCAGGTCACTGCCATCACCAGAATTATTCTGAGAGCCAGGATTAGGACGTCCATGTTTGTGGCAAGCAGTGTCACAGGAGCAGTTGAGCCCTGATACTTGGGCTGGGACTGTGCAGCTGCCGCACCATAAACCAGCTCAGATAGTTAGAGGTCTATGGCACACTTAGTGGGATAGGTAATCTTGTGGTTGTTATTTCAGAATTTCGGGGATGGAAACAGGTGTAGAGTAGAAGCTAGTGAGTGTGCTTTTCTCCAAATGGGGAGCTTTATGCATGCACAATTATTGGACCAACAGAGATGGAGAAAACCACGTGAGCAGGAGAAGCTGCGTGGCCCTAAATAACCCAAAACTAGGACAACAGATGAGTTCCAGGAGGGGCGGCTACAGGGGCTTGGGCACAGCGGCCACAGAACCAACCCGTTGCAGGTTCGCTGACTGTTCCGTTGCGCTGCTCAGGCGGTGCCTAGTGAGGCGAGAGAGAGAGGGTGAGTTAAGCAGGGAAATTAGAACAGTGCAGATTGGTCGGGGCCAGTGGCAGGCCGACAGCGGGGGGTGAGTGGTGGTGAGAGTTAGAAAGAGACAAAGGTGAGCGTGAAGATTGGCAGGGGTGGGTTTGTTACTAGACATAGAGAGTTAATTAATGAGTGCAAAGAGAGTTAGAAGCAGGCTACTGGGTGGGGGAGCGAGTCCAAGTTCAGTGGAGTGAAACCTGGGTAAGAGGAGGGCCGAAGCAAAAAAAAAAAAAAAAGAAAAGAAAAGGAGGAGAGATGAGCAGCCTAGGTGGAAGGGGCAGTGCTAAGGACACACCGGGGGGACAGAGGATTAGAAAGCAGTACGAAAACTGGTCTGAAATACTTTAGAACAGAAACTCCTTGTTTAGCCTACGCTAGTGTTAAGCAAGTTAAATAAAAAAACAACATACAGTATAGCTAAGGACAGTTTAACATTCACAGTGGCTAAAGTGAACACCTTACACCGTTAAAATTGACAGCTAATCTGAATCAATAATTAATCTGAGGAGGTATAGCAGGCCATGGAGCGGGTAGAAAGGCACTCCAATCAGGTAAAGTCTGTGTCCAAAAAATGGCCAATAGGAAGCAGTTACCGAAATGCTGCACCAATCGGGTGCTCCTCTGTTTCCAGTTTGAAGTAAAGGTATAGTGGAACTGACATAAAAATGCAAAACTGCTGTTTAAAAGCATCTTAGTTTTCAGCAGGAGCATTCACCTGGGCATCCCTGAAGCAGAGGGGAGTCAAGGCTGGCCATCCAGCTACATGCCCCAAGTACAGTGGGGTTGTCGGCCTTGTTCTCTGGAGGGTCCTTCAACATCCAAATCCTTTCCTCACTTTCCACAAAGTAATCTACAACAACAACCCTAGCCGGCTTACTCTCCAAGCATAGGGGAGCCCCCTGCCCCGAGGCCACCAGTGGCTGCATATATACAGTATCTGTATCTATATATCACTCTCTCTCTTATCCATTAAGAAAAATTGTTCAATTAGTATATGACAAAGTGCAGGGCTCACAGTCTCAAAGTTATATTTAGATACTTCTTGAATTTAAATTTTTCTTATCTGGTTGGCAAATTGTGCAAATACAGCAATCCAGCTTCTACCTGACCCTTACGATGTCAATGCAACAGAAATGAAAATGATATACTCAGTGCGATTGCTGATCTTCCAGAATACCTTCACCACCTAGTCACACTTCTGGGTCAGTGTCAGAGACACTAGGACAACATGGAAGCAAACTCTTTAGCCTACAGCTAGCGGGCCAATGTTGGTGATGGCACCACCTATGAGACTCATGTATGACGTGGCACTTGTGGACTGGCCAGTAACCAATGCCAGCCCCTTGTTCATATCAGTTCTGTCAGTCAGGAGAGAAAAGAGGGGCTAAAAATGCCCAAGCCTGCCCGGTGGCGCTGAATGCACACCTCACACTACACCGTGACCTGGAATCAGGAACAGGCCCAGACTGTCAGGGGTTGGGCGGGGAAGAGGAGGAATGAGCATCCCAATGGATGCTCTCCATCTCCCTGGGGGGTTGTTACCAGGCAGCGGATGCACCGGCAGTAGAGCATCTGACTCTTTGGAGTTGGGGTGGGGAGGGTGCTGCTGGGCGCTTGACTATGGTGTAGTCAGCACACCGTCAGTCTGGACGTCAAGTCCTTCGCATCGGTGCCCTCAGGAGTAGGGACAGAAAAAGGGAGAAAACCATAGGTAACAAATGGAAATTACGTACCTACCGTAATTCTTGATCTTCTTGGATGAAGTCTCCACCACTCATTCACACTAATGGGATCTACACCGGAGGCGCTAGGACCCAGCGGGAGCAAACTTTTCGAGAGGGTCGGTGCCAGAGATGGAGCTGTGAGGAAGCAGCACCATGAGCCATGGCTTGAGAAGTAAAGACTACCTCGGTGGCGTCCCTCCAACCTCCTCAGTACCTTTTCCACCTCCGAGGTGCAGTGTAGCTAACCTAGATGCCTAACCTAACAAAATCGGACATAAGATAGTCCAAATGACCCGTGTAAGAAGGGTCAACAATAGAGTCTTCACAGCCCAACCATGAGGGAGTGAAGACCAAAAATACAGGTTACTTACCTGTAACAGGAGTTCTAGGAATGGTATATGTTGTTCATCCACACTTTCTGGCAGGTATCCTTGCCGCTTTAAATCTTGCTGGAAGGTCTTCAAGCTGGCTCCTCCCACCCACTCGGGTGGTAAAACTCGGCTCCGCCCCATGATGCCAGATCTGGCCGCTGGAAGCTCAGGTAGTGCGGCGAGCCGGGAGGTCCGGTTTCTAGGGACATGGATATGTTGTTCATCCACACTGTCTGGCAGACCCCTAGCAGTTCTCCGGGAGGAGGGAGGCAAGGCGCACACCCCCTACTTAGGGAATAGAGACTGGAGAACCGAGGCCCCAAAACCAGCATCCCGGCGTGACTCAAGGTCGATGTGGTAGTGGGTGATGAAGGTGTGTGCTGACTTCCAGGTAGCAGCCCTGCAGATTTCCTGGATAGGGACGTCCCTGGAAGCAGCCACCGATGCAGCGGTATGGCGGGTAGAATGAGCTCTTATCCCTCTGGGAGGCTCCATGCCCGCCAACCTATAGCAGAGATCTATGCAGGAGGTGACCCACCTGCTTATTGTCCGCTTGGCTGCAGGTCTGCCAGGTGCGGCTTCACGTAGGTGACAAACAGCTGGGCGAACCTCTCTCCTCGACTTCAGTCAGTGGCGCTCCTGAGTAGTGCTTTAGCGCCCTAGGGTCCAGAGTATGGAGCCTATTCGGCCTCCGAGTGTGATTGGGGTAGAACACCGCAGAGTCAACACCTGGTTAAGGTGAAACCCCGGCACCACCTTCCGGAAGGAATTTCGGGTGGGGGCGAGGAGACCACCTTGTCCCTGTGGAAGACCAGGTAAGGAGATTCCGATGGAAAGCGCCTGGAGCTCTCCCATCCTTCTGGCTGACGGATAGCCACCAAGAAGGCGGTCTTCCACGACAGGCGAGAGATCACACCTGTGCATCGGTTGAATGGCTTGCCCATGAGCTTTGCCAGTACCAGCAGTAGATTGCATGGAGGTGGAGGTTCTCGCACCGGAGGGGAAATGTGATCGAGGCCTTTGAAAAAGCGCCAGACCACCTTCTCCTGCGCCACCGACTGCTTCCCGGCCCGCGCCCAGTAAGCAGAGATGGCTGCCAGGTGCACCTTTAGGGTCGTCGACCTAAGCCCTTGCTGAGAAAGGGACCATAGATAGTCCAAGATGCTTGCCAAGGAACAGGAGGAAGGGTCCAGGCCCTTACCCTGACACCAAATGGAAAATCTCTTCCATTTAAAGGCATAGCATTTCCTGGTCGACTCCCTTACGGGATGCCTCAACTACATTGAGGACCTCGTCGGAAAGACCCAAGGCCTGGAACTCTAGCCGCTCAGGAACCAGGCCGTCAGGTGCAGGGATTGAAGGTCCGGATGGAACACCTTCCCCTGATTGACTGAGAGTAGGTCCGGGCGAGCTGGAAGCTGCCTCGGGAGCCTGGAGCTGAGGCTGAGGAGATCTGGATACCAGCATTGGCGGGGCCAGTTTGGGGCTACCAGAATCACCTGCACCTTGTCCCTCCTTGCTTTGAGAAGCATCTTGTGGATCGGGGGAAAGGCGTAGAAGAAGCCCGGGGTCCACGGCCTCGAGAAGGCATCCCCCTGCAGCGAGCCCTGCTTGGGGGGGCGGGCATGAAACAGCCTCAGCTTCGCATTCTCCCTGGAGGCAAACAGGTCCACCTGAGGTGCGCCCCAATGGGATAACAGATCTTGTACTACCTCCGGCAGGAGAGACCACTCGTGGGACACAGCCCCTATCCGGCTTAGGGCATCGGCCAGGGTGTTGGAGGCTCCTGCCACATGAATGGCTAGGAGATCCGCCTCCAGGCTGCGCACGAGTGACCAAATGCGGAGAGCTTCCTTGCACAGAGGCATGGAGCGCGTCCCGCCCTGGCGGTTTAGGTAGTACATGGTCGTGGTATTGTCCGTCTGGACCTGAACCACTTGACCCCGTAGGAACGGAGCAAAGGCGGTGAGGGCTAGACGGACCGCTCGAAGCTCCAGCAGGTTGATATGGCATCGGGACTCCCGAGGGGACCAGAGGCCGTGCGCTCTGTGCTCCCCCAGACGGGCACCCCAACCCATCAGAGAGGCATCGGTCGATAGAGAGACCGTCGGCTCGGGGCTGACAAATGGGATGCCCTCCTGCAGATGAGCTGGAACGGTCCACCACTGGAGAGCGTTCCACATCCCTTGGGTCACCATCACTAGCTGGTCCAATGGATCGCAGCGTTGTGACCACTGGCTGGCCAGTCCCCACTGAAGGGGACGCATGTGCCAACGGGCCCAATGGACCACGCTGGTGCAGGCCGCCATGAGACCCAGGAGGCGCAGGAAGTCCCGGGCAGGGCGCGTTGCCCAACCAGAAATGATTGGGCAAAGGACGAAAGAACCTCGGCCCTGTCCGCCGGGAGCCGTGCTCTGGCTTGAAGAGAGTCGAGCTCTGCCCCGATGAAAAGAATCACCTGCCTCGGTCCGAGTTCCGACTTGGCCTCGTTGATGAGGAGGCCGATTTGAGAGCAAACCCGGAAGGCCAGATCTCTGGACTGCTCCACCTCCTGTCTGGAAGGGGCTGCTATCAGCCAATCGTCCAGGTAAGGGTACACCCGGACCCCTCGGCGCCGCAGGAAAGCTGTCATCACTGCCATGCATTTGGTGAAGACCCTGGGAGCAAGAGAAAGGACGAAGGGCATGGCTCGGAACTCGTAGAGGGATCCTTCCGCTTGGAAGTGGAGGAATCTCTGGTGAGACAGACGGATAGGCACGTGAAAAAACGCATCCTGTAGGTCCAGAGAGCAGAACCACATGCCGCGTTCCAGGGATGGCATTATCTGAGCCAGAGTGACCATCCTGAAGGTCCTAGACCTTAGGAACTTGTTTAGGTCGTGCAGGTCGAGAATGGGGCGCCAGCCCCCAGTCCGTTTTGGGACCAGGAAGTACCTGGACACAAACCCCGGGTCTGAGGGAGGGTCCGCCACCTCTCTGATCCATTCTTTCTCGAGGAGCAGAACGATGTCGGCTCGGCGAGCCAACAGCGAGGCTGCGGACCCTGAGGCTCCCCTGGGGCAATGGCTCGGAAGGGCGGGGCCTGCTCGAACTCCAGAGGCAGGCTCTTTCCTACCACTTCCAACACCCACCGGTCTGTGGTTATAGCAGACAAGGTGGAAAGGAAGTGGCGGAGCCGTCTCCCCACGGGGAACCTGGGTGGGTGACGAGGTTGGGTGACACCCTCAACCCGTAGAATTGAGCAGGCTTGGAGGAGGAACCGCCGAAGGACCACCTGGGCCTTTACCTCCCTGCTTCCTGGAAGAGGAAGCCGCGGGCTTGGGTTTGGGATGCCAAGCGCGAGCCTGCTGGCCTGGCCCTGATGCTGCTGGGCTGGACGTGCCGCGGGCGCAGACGGACGAAAGGGCTTGGGTTGCGGTCTGCGGCCCTTGTCCCTCTGGGCGGATGAGACAGAGTCCAGAGTGGCTTTGGACTTAGATACATAGACAGTGTCGGCAGATAAGGGCCTATGGCCCACCCAGTCTGCCCATTTGAGCTTGTAAGTTCAGTTTGTTTTCCTAGAAGTGTGTTGCACCTTAACCCTGACCTCCAGAATTCCTTTATGTCTATCCCATGCATTCTTAAATCCCGTGATTGTTTCAGGCTCCACCACTTCCTCTGGCAGGGTGTTCCACTTGTCCACCACCCGTTCTGTGAAGAAAATCTTTCTCATGTTTCCTCTGAATCGTCCTCCCTCCAACTTCATCCCATGCCCTCTAGTCCTGGAACATCTTTTTCGCTTAAAAATAGTGTTTTCCTGCACCCTGTTCCTCCCTGTAAGATACTTGTATGTCTCTATCATATCCCCTCTCTCCCTCCTCTCCTCCAGGGAGTACATGTTCAGTTCCTTCAACCTGACTTCATAGGACTTGTGATGCAATCCATGCACCATCTTTGTTGCCCTCCTCTGAACCTTCTCTATCCTGTCTATGTCCTTACGTAGGTATGGTCTCCAGAACTGTACACTGTACTCCAGGTGGGGCCTCACTAGTGTCTTGTATAGCGGAATTATGACCTCCCTTTTCCTGCTGGTGATGCCCCTGCCTATACATCCCAGCATCCTATTTGCTTTACCTGCTGCCTTGTCACACTGTTTTCCTACCTTGAGGTCATCAGAGATGATAACCCCAAGATCCCTTTCCTGCTTGGTGCATGCTATATCCTCACCTCCCAACTGATATATTGTGACTTTTCGATCCTCTGGAGGTGACCTTCCACTCCAGGGCTGAAGAGGTTGGTCCCCAGGAAGGGGACATCCGCCAACTTGTGCTGGGTATCCGCTGTGAAGGTGGATATCCTCAGCCATGCCCGACGGCGCATAGCCACTGCGGCCGCTACTTACCTGGCGCATGAGTCACCGATGTCCAAAGCAGTCTGAAGTTGCTGCTTGGCCACTGCCCTGCCCTGGTCCCGCACCTGCTTAACCGTGGTCTGCAGGTCAGCTGGGAGATGAGGGACTACCTCGTCCAGGGAGCCCAACAGGGCATGAGAGAAGTGCGCCATCAGCACGGCCGAGCTGGCCTGATGAAGGCCAAGGGGGGGACGCAGCGTAGACTTTGCGCCCGGTGTAGTACAACTTCTTGGGCTCCTTGTCGGGAGGCTTGTCCACGTCCCTGGCGCTTCCGGCACGCCGGAAGACGCTGTCGGTAACCAATCCCTCGGCTGAGGGATGTTCCGAGAAACCGGACAGGGAGCCGGTAGGGACCGATTACTTCCTTGCCATCCTGGCCGAAGGCGCAGGGCAGGAAGCAGGACGCTGCCAGAGCTCCAAGGCCGGGCCTACAATGGCCTCGGCCACCGGAAAGGCCCTCCAGAGAATCCTCGTCCAAATCTCCGTAGGGGCACTTGGCCGCTTGATATCGGGCTCGAGCTGCATCCCGGTGGACTCCGAGATGAGCCTAGGCAAACCCATGAAGGACGATGGGCTATCGTCCAGCCACTGACCTCCCGAGGACTCCAAGTCAACCTGCCTGGAGAACAGGGAGGAATCATCGTCGGACTCAGAGGAGTCCGCAAAGAGCTGCCTTGGGCCTGAGCTACCCTCCACCTGCCGAGGGCGATCGGGAGTGAGGGTGACAGACAGCCTATGGGGCAGACCCTGGGCCGACCGAGAACTCTTGGTCGGGGCCCCAAACAATGGCTGTGGAGGCAGAGGTTCCACCAGAATCGGTGGGGCAGCCGGTTTTGGTCGAGCAACAGGCCTGGAAGCAGGCGCCTCGGCTAGAGCAGGGTTGCTCCGGCCGCTCCGGTGACAGCCACTTGATAGCTGGGGAAGGCGACGACGACGGCTTGCTCCCAGACAGAAGAAGCTGTTGCCACATGAGGTCCTCAAAGCGCCGACGCAACTTGCGTCGAAGCCTCCCCTCATCCGAGGAGGTGGACGAGGACAAGTGGCGATGCCGCTTGCCGCGGTACCGAGACCGCCTATGATGGCGGGATCGGCTGGACCGAGAAGAAGTCCGAGACAGAGACCGCGAACCTCGGCTTTTCCGAGGAGGGTTCTGGGGCAGGGCGGGGGAAACCCGCTCTCTCCTCGGCTCGGAGGGTTCAACCGTGGACTTCGGAACCGGAGGCATGGGCAAGTCCATGGAAACCTCAATCTCCGCCGAGGGAACCGGGGAGTGAGGGTTTCAGCTTCTGCGTCGACAACCCATCCGACGGGTCGAGAAAAATCTCGACTCGCCGACAGGAGTCTCGGGTCAACTGACCTGGACGGGGACGCCATGGAGGCCAGTGGCCGGTCAAGGATCGGACCAAGTCGCTGGTCGACTACTCGGTGAGAGGGACCTCTCCCGCTCCCAAGAGCGTCGACGGAGGGACTTACCTTTGTGGTCCTTCTTCTTGGACCGAGAGGAAGGCCCTGAAGATGATGGTCCCTCTCCCTTAATGGAGAGAGACAGACAGAGCTCCTTGAAAGAAGCTGAATAGGAGGATCCCAAGGAGAGCGGGATAAATGCCGCGGCCGAGGAAGACGAAGATGCGGCCTGCGCCGCCTCCTCCTCGAGGCAATCATCTGCTCAAGCTGATCCGCCGAGCCCGCCTGAAACCGCCAAACGTGCCTCTTCGACTTTACCGGAGGATAACGCCGGGCGCCCAAGTTGCAAACGGGCAGCGCGGTCTTCCAGGACGTAGGCCGAAAAGGAAGAGCACAGGTCGCAAGCCTGCGGGTCATGCTCAAGGCCCAAGCAGTAGACGCACGTGGAGTGCGGATCTGTCCGAGACATCTTCTGCCCGCATGGGCACCTCCGAAAACCGGGAGTCGATTTGTCCATCGCAGCCGCGAGGGAAATAAATGACCGAAGTCTTGAAAACCTTAAAAGTAATTTCGGGTAGACCGAAGAAATAGGAACCAGTCTTATACGTAGAGCGTTAAGGAGGGAACCTGAGCTTCCAAGCGGTAAGGAAGATCAGCGTCATGGGGCGGAGCCGAGAGTTTTACCACCTGGGTGGGTGGGAGGAGCCAGCTTGAAGACCTTCCGGCAAGATTTAAAGCGGCAAGGATACCTGCCAGAAAGTGTGGATGAACAACATATCCATGTCCCTAGAAACAGAAACATGAGCTTGGGGGATGGTGGGTGAATGAGTGGTGGAGACTTCATCCAAGAAGATCAAGAATTATGGTAGGTACGTAATTTCCATATCTTCCTGGACATAAAGTCTCCACCACTCATTCACACTAATGGGACAGTACCGAGCTAACAAACCCCTGAAACGGGTGGCAGGAGAAACTAAGAGCTCATATACTTAGGACAGAAGTCTGTTAAGAATAGTCCTACCAAACAACAGATGTCATCTGGCATGGATATCTAAAGCATAGTGCTTTACGAAAGCATGCACTGAGCTCCATTGTAGCCGCATCACAAATGTCTGCAATGGGCATGTTGCGGATTTCCGCCAGAGATGCCGCGACTGCTCTAGTAGTGAGCATACACTATGCCTTCTAGCTTAACCTGTGCCATAGAATAGCAGTGGTGGAGGAATGCTACCAGCCACGCTGAAATGCATCTAATAGCGACAAGCTGATCCAACCGGGTCTCAATGAAGGAAACAAACAGTTGTTGAGCCTTGCAAATTTCTTTTGTTCTATCCAGATAGAAACACAGTGCTCTCTTAACAGTCAAAGAATGCAGGGTACATTCCCCTTCATTCTGGAAGTTAGCAAAGTAGGTGGGTAGGACTAAAGGTTGGTTTAGATGAAATTCTGAGACAACCTTGGGAAGAAACTTAGGGTGAGTCCTAAGAACTACTTTGTCCTTGTGAAATACAGTGTACAGGAGGTCTGTGACCACAGCATGTATTTCAGAAACTCTACGGGCCGAAGTGATGGCCACCAGGAAGGCCATTTTCCAACTGAGGAACTTCAACTCGCAGGTAGCTAGAGGCTCAAAAGGTTTCCAAGTGAGCATGTCTAGCACAAGGTTAATGTCCCAGGTTGCGACTGGACGTCTGATAGGAGGTCTGGTATGCAGAATGCCCTTAAGAAACCTCTTAACCACAGGCAACTCGGCCAGAGACAAGGAATGTACCAGCTCATGATAAGCTGAAATGGCACAGAGATGAACTTTGACAGTAGAGTATTGCATACCTGAATTTGAGAGGTCTAAGAGGTACTCCAAGACTTTATTTGGTGGGCAGGAAAAAGGGTTCGAAGAGGATTTTGCACAACAGAGAGAGAAACGCTTCCATTTGGCTGTGTAGGTTTTTCTAGTGGCTGGTTTACGCGCAGCCAAGAGAATATCTGAAACCCTATGGGGAAACATTGAACCTATTCACCTCTCTCTCTTCAGGAACCAAGCGTGAAGGTGAAGCGCCTTCAGATTGGGATGGACCACAGGCCCCTGGGTCAGAAGGTTCGTCTGAAGGGAAGTGTCATTGGGAGGGCTGCCGACAGACTGTTGAGCTGCGAGAACCATATCTGTCGAGGCCAGAAGGGAGCAATGAGAATCATTCTGTCTCCCTGAGACTCGAATTTGAGAAGCACCCTCTGAATTAGAGGAAGAGGAGGAAAGGCATATAGAAAGCGTTTTGTCCACTGCAGTCTGAACGAATCCTGACAGAAAATGGCAGGTCCTGGATTTCTGGAGCAGAAGAGAGGCAGTTTTGCATTGAATGGGGATGCAAAAAGGCCCAGGTCTGGAGTTCCCCACTCTTTGAAGAGTGACTGAGCGACGGCTGAGTCGAGAGACCACTCGTGAGGATCTGTCTCCATTCTGCTGAGACGGTCTGCCAGCTTGTTCTGTGTGCCTGGTAGGTAAACCACATGAATTAGAGCCTTGTGCTCCAGGTACCATTCCAACACTCTCATAGCTTCCTTGCATAACGGGTAAGAGTGTGCAATGCTCTGTTTGTTGATGTAATACATCACTGCTTTGTTGTCCGTTTGAAGGAGAATGTTCTTGTGACAGAGTATATGCTTCAAGGCCTGGACTGCATAGGGGACGGCTCTCATTTCCAGGACATTTATGTGGAGCCGGGACTCGTCCTGAGTCCACGCACCTTGGGTGTGGAGCTTCTGGCAATTAGCTCCCCACCCCATCAGGGATGCGTCGGTGGTAATAGAGATCTGATGATCCAGAGGAGCAAAGTGATACCCTTCCAGAAGGTTGTTCTCCTGCAACCACCAGGTGAGTGACCTCTTTAGAGGTTTTGTCACCTTGATGGGAAAGGACTGAGGGTGAGTGGTTGGGGTCCACTGAGTACTGAGCATCCACTGAGAGGTTCTCATGTGGAGATGAGCTAGGGGTACAGTAAACACCGAGGATGCCATGAGACCCAGCATCCGTTGCATCGAGATAGCTCGAACCAAGCTGTTTTCTCTGATGTACTGGGCCATCTGTAGGATATCGCTCTTTCTGTCCTCTGGAAGAAAAGCTTTCGGATAGGAGGTATCCAGAAGAGTTCCTATGAAAAGGAGTTTCTGGGAGGGCTGCAACTGCGATTTGTTGCGATTTAGCAGGACTCATATGGACGTGAGGAAGTCTGAAGCTTTGGCTATGGCGTCCAGAGTTCCCTGCCTGGAAGGCTTGCTAGAAGCCAGTCGTCCAGGTCTGGAAACACCTGAATTCTGATTTTCCTGAGATGTGCTGCGAGAATTGCACGACACTTTGTAAAAACTCACGGCGCCGAGGATAGCCCAAAGGGCAGGACTCTGAACTGATGATGTTGATCCAACGCTATAAACCTCAGGTATCTGTGGTGCTTTGGGTGTATAAGAATATGTTGGTAGGCATCCTGCATGTCCAGGGAGGCTAGCCAATCGTGTTGATGAATCAAAGGTAGAAAGGTACCTAGAGATATCATCTTGAACTTTTCATTGTGAAGGAATTTGTTTAACTTTCTGAGATCCAGAATGGGGCGTATGCCTCCAGTTTTCTTCGGAACTAGAAAGTAACGGGAGTAGAAACCTGTGTTTTGTTGGTCCAGCGGAACTACTTCTACTGCCCTGTTGTTCAGAAGGCCTTGCACCTTGGAAGCAAGAAGGTCTGACTGTACTGTTGATAGTCTGGGCTGTCGCTTAGGGTATGTTCGGGGTGGGTTCTGACAGACTGAGCGAATACCCCTCGCAAATTTTCCGGAGGACTCATTTGTCTGATGTTATAGACTTCCACCAGTCGTAGAACTGAGTCAGATGTCCTCCCACTGCTGAGGAAGAGTCCCTCTCGGGCAGTTGAGTTGGGACCTGGGCTGAGAACTCAGAAGGTGGCACTGGATGCTGTGGGGACTTGTGCCTTCTGCTGCATTTTCTTTTGTGGCTGTGGGGTGTGGCCTTTGTTAAAGCCCCCCCTTGCCTTTGCCGCAAAAGGACTGACGGTTATGAAATTGACGTTTATTGGCATCCCCCAAGAGCGGGGGAAGGTGTGGGTCGAGCTATCTTAATGGCTGACCTAGTTTTCTGTGTGGCTTCCAGAGCTTGTTCCACCTGGGGTCCGAACAGATAAATACTGCCAATGGGTAAAGCCATGTCCTGCTGTTGGGCATCATTCGTGAAGCCCAAAGTACATAGCCAGGAGTGGCAATGGGTACAAATGCCCCGCTGCCGCTGCTTGAGAAGCAGTATCGAAAGCGTCCATTGCAGCTTTAACCTGTTGGTTCTTGGACTCGATGCCCCTGGTTATGGTGTGAAGTAGCTCTGTAAAGTAGTTTCTGACTTAGGCAGAACTTCTACCATTTGCTTGAACGAATGCCAAAGGACATATTCATATTGAGAAAAATAGCCCTGGTAGCTGGCAATACACATACCCAGGGTAGAGGCAGCAAAGACTCTCTTACCTAAGGTGTTTATCTTATGAGATTCTTTATTGATAGGCCGGGCTGAGGATGCCTGAGGGAGGATGGCCTTGCCATTCTCTGCTATGACTACAATGGGATCAGCAAAACTTGTGAGGCCAATATGGGTCGATCCTTGGGAGTAGCGTACTTCCCATCTATGGACTTAGCCATGGAAGGCATGAGAGCAGGATTGTGCCATACCATCAGACAAAGGGTCTCAAAAGATGATTGTACCGGAGGAGTTAAATCCATAGGGATCCGACGCCGCCGGAAGATCCCTCGGCACCACGGACGGTGCCTACAGAGCCTCTGGCACCGCTGACAGAGTCCTTGGCATCATGGACGGCGCTGACAGAGCCCTCGCCGCCGCGGACAGCTCCAAGAGTGTCCTAAGGTTCCGAAAACTGTGATTCGAAGGACAAGGAGGAAAATTAACAGGAGGTAGAGGCACTGGTGTGGGCCTTGCGCCGCAACCATGTGGGGGGGGGAGACACCTGAGAACGGAGTCGACGGCACCCAACAAGGCGCCGCGCTACTAGGAAGGTCCAACTGCCCTACCTGGTCTCTCGAGCAGCCCGAAGGCCCCGGAGTGACCGGGTCAGGCAGCTGGGCCAACCTTTGAGCCCACGGCTCCACAAGAGCAGCCCACTGGTGAAACTGCTCATTGGAGGCCCATCCAATAGGCGGGAATGGGCTCCGATGTCGAAGAGGTCAGGTACCGGAGACAGAAACCGGCGACTCCGAGAGGGGAGGAGACTGGTGCCTAACCCCAATGACTGACCGTCGACGCGCAGACATACCAGCATGCGACCGAGTGATGCCTTCTCTTTCTCGACTTGTGTGAATAAGAACTAGAGGCCGAACAGTGCCACGAATGGGACCATTTCCTTTTATGCTTTCGAGGGAACCGCCCATCTCCCTGAGCACTGGACCATACGTTGTCAGACTTACCCTCCGGGGAGGGCGGCGGACCGGACCCAGCCCGGCTGACTCAACAGCTTTCATTCGAAGTCTCCCTACTGTCACCTGACCCGCTTATGGTCGACTCCGTCAATGGAGGGCTGAAGACTTCTTTATTAAACAATAAATTTAATTAAAATCTACTCGGTACTTTTGAAGGTCAATTACAAAACAATAAACTGAAAACTATGCTGCTGCTTTGAAGTTTGACTCCCGGAGGGCGACCGACGTTGTCAGTGAAGCGCACTCGATGGCAGGAAAAAAGGAACTGAGGCAGCTGGAGGGTCGATGCCAAGGTAGTCTTTACTGCACGAGCCATGGCTCGCGGTGCCGCTTCTTCGTGGCTCCATCTCTGGTGCTGACCCTCTCGAAAAGTTTGCTCCCACTGGGTCCTAGCGCCTCCGGCGTAGATCCCGTTAGTGTGAATGAGTAGTGGAGACTTTACGTCCAGGAAGATCTCCCTGGTATTGCGCATCATGACGTTGGGATCCCAGTACTGCGGGACCCAGCCAACAAGACCGGAGGATGGTAGAGGTACCTCCGGGCTGAAAAAGAGGGACAAGTAAAAAAAAAAAAATGGCCAAAGGGATAGAAAAAAGGATATAGGGCTTAAAATTAACAAAACAATAAAACCCGACTATCTGAGTAAGCTTGGGGGGGTCCTAGGTAGTATGTGAAAAAAAAAAAAAGAGGCCAAAACCATCTGGGCAGCAATCCTCCTGCAGCCGTAGGGATCCCTGTACAGTTCAAAGGACAGCTCTACACAGGTAAATCGCCAAGTTGCACTGGCATACAATAAAACACAGCAATTGTGAATCCAGGAAACAAAGTAATCTACAGGGAAACATAGGTGACCAACCTGAAACTATAGGAGGCAATCATTTGAAAGGCCTGGGGCATAGAGATGGAGGCAGGGGTCCTGCAGAATAAAGACTCTGGAAAGGGAGATCAACAGGGGCCCTAGAGCAAACATCCCTGTAAACCTAGGGGGCAGGGAAACTGCAATAAGTTACATCCCAAAACCTAGCCTGGTTAAAAAAAAAAAAAAAAAAAAAGGGATACAAAGCCCTGTTTACAAGGAAAATAATGTAATGCAAAATAAAGCACAAGAAGAGAATTTCACCCTGAATGCATGGGAAAAAACAGTGCGACTGGGTAATAGAGATAAAGACTCTGCCCAGAAAATACCTTTTTTTTTTTTTGGCATACGAACATGTGAAGAAGCCAGCAGAAGAAGGCCATTTGGTCTATCTAGTCTGCTTGTATTGCAGGGTCCACAGCTTGAGCTACTGTCCCTGCCCCTCCTCCCATCCTCCCTACCCACGGTCCTTACCTTTCCCCTATGCTTATCCCAGCCTTTCTTGAAACTGCCCACTGTCTTCAATGAGACCACCTCTTCTGGCAGCGCATTCCAAGTGTCCACCACCCTCTCTGTGAAGAAGTGCTTCTTGACCTTCTTCCTAAACCTATCTCCCTCCAGCTTAAGACTGCCCCCTCGTGTTATGGTTGCCACTCAGCTTAGAGAGACCCTCCTTATCCATCTTATTTATCCTTTTCAAATACTTAAAGGCCCCAATCATGTCCCCCCCTCTCTCTCTCCTTTCCTCCAGGGAGTACATGTTCAGTGCCCTCAAGCTCTCCCTCATATGCTTTAACCTGCTAATCATGTATCATATTTGTAGCCCTCCTCTGGACCTTCTCCAGCAGGTTAATGTCCTTTTTGAGATGTGGGCACCAGTACTGAACTCCATACTCTAGATGTGGTCTCACCAGTGACCTGTACAATGGTAGTATAACCATCTTTCTCCTAGTACTGACTCCCCTAGCTATGCACCTAGCATCTTGTTTGCCCTTGCTGCTGCTTTCTTGCACTGTGTGGAGTGCTTCAGGTCATTAGTGATCATCACTAGCTAGAAGACATCATCAGGCTTTGAAGATAAGCATCAAGCCTCACAGTGAGTGAGTGTGTGTGTTTTCTGCTAGTTACAGGCAGGGAGCACCTATTTGAAAGCACTAAACAGAGTTGGGAACAGTATGCAAAATGCAAACTAACAGCTTCAAATAATGTTAACAGCATGTCAATAATGAACAGAAAACTCCAACAATAGTTTAGATTATATATTGTTTATGTTCCTTTTAAAGAGCTCCAGATACAAGTTGGATGACTCTGAAAACTGCGAGTTAAGACACAATTCAGTATATAGTTCCTATATTTTTGCAGTCTTTATTTTTTTTCCAATATGGACTTTAATCTCCTGTTCCTCCCCATCAGCCCCTTTCTGCTGTTAAACCCCAGCCCCTTTACCCTACCTCCGAGACTTACTTCATCTACTTCTTACCTCATTGTGTGAGTGGGTGCCATGGATAGTGGTGGTGCAGTTTCTTCAGGGTCGCAGCATCATCCTGCAGACAACAGTTCCTTTCTGCCCATTACTCCCCTTGAATCAGCTGGCAGTGTGCAATGGTGCACATGTAGATCATGAAGATGGTGCACGCTTTTAACGCCCACCTCTGACTTTCGATTATGGTGACTGCTGCTGTGCCATCTGCCCTCCACTAATTGGCAGCCAAGCAGCAGCACACCCTGTTCTGCCACCCCGAAGGAGGTTATCAATCGATGGTCACTAAATCCTCCTCCTCCTCCCCGCCAGCCCCTAAGCAACCTTGGTCCATTCTCAAACCCAGATCACTAGTATGGCAAGAGGTGAGGCAACCAGTACCTCAGCCGTCCATGCCACTGACCCAGCTACAATTTACTGTAGCTCAGATTTTCGTAGACAATATTGTTTGTGACCCTGAGGAGGGCTGCAACCCACTGTTTTACAGTTCTGTGCTTTTACCCTCTGTATTATTCACCTAGAACTGTATTTTTGCAATTCTTTCTCCTTTCTTTATTACTGAGGAAAGTGACAAAATAAAAAAGATTACTGTCCCTTGGACTCTATTAGTTTTGGCTGCTTATCTACACGTGACACCATAATGTCCTGTTTATGACATCATCTTTTTTTCTACAACAACAGATTGGGAGGTCATAAGCAGAACGAAGTGAACAAACAGACCAAGCAAATAGGGCAGAGATCTTGTTTCCATGCAGATGTCCTTAGTAATAAATAAGGGCAACAATTACAAAAAAGGGTGAAATATAAGCTAAATTGTATCTAGACATTATGTTTTTCAGAGTTGTCCTGACACTGCAAGCAAACATTCAGCACTGAAAATAGTTTTTAACAACAAAAAAAAAAGTAACAAGGGGCCGCACTAGCTACTCCAAATTAGACGGAAAGGGAGAAACAATGTGACGAAAACCACTGTGACAAGGTCAGCATAAGGCAAAAAACAAAATATGGAGCAGGAGAGCTTAAGTATTTATTTATTTATTTAAATTTTGGTAACCGGGTGAGCCCACTGAGACCAGACGTCCCTTTTTCAGGGGTGACCCAGGAGTAGGGAGGAAGAGCGAGAAGGGACACAGAAACCCAGGATTATTTTTTTTTGTTTTTGTGAAGAGGTTAGGCCGAGGGTACAGGAGGTCCAAGATCCCTTTCTGTTTTTTTTAAACATGCCCAAGGGGCAAAGGAAGGAAAAAGACAAAGAAAGAGGTGAGCTGCCCAGAAGCCTGACTCATACTCAGTGGGGGACAGTGGGCGGGCATGTGAATAGATGGTGAAAATGTTCTAAAAGACATGAAAATTACGTACCTACCATAATTCTTGATCTTCCTGTATATCTTTACCATGCTTCACTGGTGGGTACCAGCCAGAGGTGCTAGGACCCCATGGTAAGCTTTTAGCTAAAAGCTGTCCCTCTGGAGGAGGGGCCGACATCTGGAGCGGCGCAGCCCTTGAGGCTGATGTACTACATGGTGCTCGCAGGTTGGGAAGTAAGAAAAAATTATTTACCAAAGTAATGTTTCTTCCCAGTGATATTCAGGTATTCATAACTTTCTGCAGTGTCCCTTTAAGCCAGAACTGCCCAGAGAGGATAGAACACATGCAAATGATGGAACTCTTTGCACGTGACAACTATTCAAATGCTGCCTTGATTTAACTGCCTTAGTTCTAAACCCCTCAGATTTCCTGGACACCTGGAAAGGCAGGCCCTCAAGGCCTATAAATACTGAATAACAGTAACACTCAATAATAATAAAGATAATCAAGCCTATAACCCCCCAAATAAACTCTCCAACTGGAGGAAAAAAACATAACAGATACCCCCAAAAATGTCAGAATCGCCTGAAAGAAGGGGGAAAATCACAACATGAACCTTGTTTACTAAAACTGTGTCAAAAAGTGGCATGTATACCCCTGAGAGCACAGTATGCAGGAGTGCAGAGGCTAAAGGTTCCAGAAGGGGAGGCAGGGTGGGAAGTTATGAATACCTGAGTATCACTGGGAAGAAACAAGATTACTATGGTAAGTAATTTTTTTTTTCTAACGCAGAAATACTCAGGTATTCCTAACTTTCTGCAGACTATGAGGCAGTACCTGTGGAGGTGGGCACAGAAATTAAAATTACGCATCTACTGTAATTCTTGATCTTCCTGTATCTTGAAAGAGCTTCTGATTCTCCTCCCTCTCCCTTATTAATCTTCACTATTCCTCCCTTAACCTTGTTATGTCCCTAATGTACCTATAAAAGGTTTTATCCCTTCTTAACTGACTTGCTATTTTTCCTCAGTTTGGCTTTGCTATTCTGACTGCCTTCCCACTCTCTTTTTCTGCTTTAATTGATATGTTTCCTGTCGTGTTCTTCTGTGATGCCTTATATTTTGAATGCAGCCTTTTCTCCTTAACCTTCCGCTACCTCTTTTGAGAACCATAGTGTTTTTACTCTGCTTTGTTTTCATTATCTGTTTTACTAAGGCTTGCTGCCTCTCTGATGGCAGTTTTGATTTTCTCATTGTTCTTCCACCCTGCTTTTTGGCCATTTGCTAGTGTATTCTCGGTACTCACCCATTTTGCCAAAGTCAGCCTTCTAAAGTCCAGTATGCTTGTTTTGTATGTGTCTTGTCTCCATGGTTGTGCTTATTGTAGTACACTGTGCAGTGGTCGCTTGTTCCCAGATGTCTACTGACTTCTAAATTTGTGATCCTCTCTCCATTTGAGAGCACCAGGTCTGTGTTGCTTCCTTTAGTATTGCAAGGTTCTGTCACTTTGATGAGAAAAGACTGAGGGTGCGTGGTCGGGGACCACTGAGACTGAGCATCCATTGAGAAGTTCTCATGTGTGGAGTGCTGTTAGGGTACAGTGAACACCGGTGATGCCATGGAAACCTAGCATCTGTTGCACTGAGACCTGACACCGAGCTGCTCTCTCCGGCGTATCGGGCCATCTGAAGAATATTGCTCCTCCTGTCCTCTGGAAGAACAAGCTGCACAGGAGGGAGTGTCCAGAAGAGTTCCATGAAAAGGAGCCTGCAGGCTGCAATCTTGCGATTTTTTCAGGTTTAGCAGAACTCCTATGGACATGAGAAAGTAGAGAAGCCATGGCTATGGCATCCAGAGCTCCTTGCATGGAAGGACTTGCTAGAAGCCAATCGACTTGGATATGGGAACACTTGTATTCTGATTTTCTGAGATGCGCCTGTGGAATTGCACAACACTTTGTGTAAATACTCGCAGCCGAGGATAGTCCAACGTGCAGACTCTGAACTGATAATGCTGTCCCAAAGCCACGAACCCAAGGTATTTGTGATGCTTCAGGTGAATTAGGAATGCTGGTAAGCACTGCATGTCCAGGGAGGCTAACCAGTCATGCTGATGAAGCTAAAGGTAACAGGGTTCCTAGTGATATAATTCTATTTTCTGCGTAGGAATTTGTTTAATTTTCTGAGGTCCAAAATGGGGCACATGCCCTGGTTTTCTTTGGAACCAAAAGTAATGGGAGTAGAACCCTGTGCCCATTGATCCAGCAGAACCTTTTCCACTGCCCTGTTGTTCTGAAGACCTTGTATTCTCGGAGGCAAGATGTTCTGGACTAAACAACAGACAGCCTGGGCTATAATCTGGGGACGATCCGGAGGAGGTCCAAGATTGAGGAATACCCTCGTGATTATCCGGAGGACCCATTTGTCCGAGGTTATGGACTTCCATTGATTGTAGTAGTGAGTCAGACGACCTCCCACCGCTGAGGAAGAGTCCCACTCGGGCAGCTAAGGTGGGACGTGGGCCAACAACTCAGAAAGTGGCACTGGGCACTTTGGGTCCTTGTGCCTTCTGCTGCATTTTCTTTTGAGGCTGAGGGACTTGGTTTTTATTAAACCTCCCCTGCTTTTGCCTCAAAAGGACGGACGGTTATGAAACTGGCGTTGTTAACACCACTTTAGAGGGAGTGGGAGGAGGTCTAGTCAGTTTAATGGCTGACCAGTCTTTTTTGTGTGGCCTTTAGAGCTTGTTCTACTTGAAGGTCAAGAGGTACACACCATCGAAGGCAACGCCATTACCTGCTGCTGTGCATCATTCGCGGAACATGAAGTGCGCGGCCAGGAATGGCAGCAGGTACAAAATGCCCGCCACTGCCACTCGGGAGGCAGTATCAAGGCGTCCCATAGCTGCTTTAACCTGCTGTGTTGTTGGACTTCGATACCCCTGTGTTATGGTTTGAAGAAGCTCTGAATTAGTATCCGACTCTGGCACAGCTTCAACCATTTGTTTAGCCAATGCCAAAGGATATACTCATATTGAAAGAAATAGCCTTGGTAGCTGGTAACATGTACACTTAGGGTGGAGCAGCAAAGAATCTCTTACCCAATGTGTTTATCTTACGAGATTCTTTGTTAATAGGCTTCGAGCTGTAGTCATGTGGAAGGATGACCTTATTTCTGCCAAGATTACAATAGGATCCGCAAAGGTTTGGGATGCCAAAATGGGTCGATCTTTGGGAACAAGCATATTTCTATCTATGGATCTAGCCAGGGCAATGAGAGCAGGATTATTCCATACCATTTGAGACAGCATCTCAAAGGAGGGTTGTACCGGAGGAGTCAAATCCATAGGGATCTCCGGAACATGGAGGTATTGGAGTCTTAATTTCCCAGGATCGATATCTGTAGTTTGTAGAGAAAGACTGGAATTCAAGTTTTTCAGCAGACACTTGAAAGAGAGGTCCTCGACCACAGGCTCTGCAGCAGGAATAGACCCTGTTCCTTCCACATCATCACCCAGCCTAAGGTCTGGGTCAGGCTCAATGTCATCTCCTGACAGTCCAGGATGGACTGTATGGACAGGAAAGGAGTGAAATTCAGAAGGAAAAGGATTAAAAGAGGAGTCGTCCTGGAGACTGGATGACGCCCTAACAGGTCTCGACCCCGAAGAACCGCATGGCGCCGAAGACGACGCCGAGAGGCTGGACGACGCCGAGAGGCCACACAGCGCCGAGGATGGTACCGACGAGGTGCACTGTGCCGAGAAAATCAACAGCGCTGACAGACGCGTTGGCGCCGAAGATGGCGTCGAGCATGCCATCGACGCCATGGACGTCGAAAACTTCCCAAGACTCCGCAAAACAGGATTTGAGTAGAAAGAAGGATGAATACCAGGAGATAGAGGCATCAGTGTGGGCCTACTGCGCCCGCAGCCCTGTGAGGGGGAAAACACCTACATGGAGTCGACAGCACCAAGACGGCGCCGCAGAACTAGGGAGGCTCAATCGTTCCACCATCTCCCAAAAGCCCGGCCCCTGAGTGACCGGGCCAGGCAGCTGGACCAACCTCCAAGCATACTGTTCCCCATAAGAGCAGCCCACTGATGAAACTGCTCATCTTAAGACCTACCAGAGGGCGGGTAGGGCTCCAATGTCGAAGACGCGGCTACCAGAAACTGAAACCGCGACCAAGGAGGAGACCGCACCAGCCCCAATAACTGGACCATCTATGTGCAGACATATCAGAGGGCTACTTTCTAGTGATGCCTTCTTTCTTGACCTGTGGGTCAAGAAGAGTCGAGGCTACAACGGTGCCGGAGTGTGACCGCTACTTTTATGCTTTTGAGGGACCGCCCACCCTCTCAGGCACTGGACTGTCTGTTGTCAGACCCCCCTCATGCAGAAGGCGGAGGACCAGACCCAGAACGACTTTACTGAATAGTTATACTAAGTCTCCCTACTGTCACCTGACCCACTCATGGCTCGACTTCGTCAACGAGGCTGAGACTTCTAAACAAGAATAAATAAACAAGTGATACTTATTCAAAATATTACTACAAAACAATAAAAACTGAAAAACTAAGTTGCTAGTTTGAAGTTTGACTCGGCAGGTGAGCGTCAATCGTCACTGAAGCACACTTTGACAGTGGGGAAAAAGGAACTGAGGCGGTTGAGGGTCGACACGTGAGATAGTCATTACCACATGAGCTGGGGCTTGTGTTGCCTCGTGGCTCCATCACTGGCGCCACCTCTAGCAAAAAAAAGTTTGCTCCTGCTGGGTCCTAGTGCCTCCGGTGCAGTTCCCACTAGTGTGAATGAGTGGTGGAGACTTTATATCCAGGAAGATGAAGCGGAGGTTCCTCTGAAAACTGTTGCAGAAGAGAGAACCAAACTTGCATGGGCCAGAATGGAGCAATGAGGAACATCCGGGCTCCTTCTGAACTGAGTTTGTGTAAGACCCTTGGAATTAAGAGAATTGGAGGGAAGGCATAGACAAATCTGTCCTTCCAGTTGAGAGACAGAGCGTCCCGCCAGAAAATGCCTCACCCTGGAGCGAGCGAGCAGAAGGCGGGAAGTTTTGCATTCTGAGGGGACGCGAACAGGTCTACCTGAGGGGTTCCCCAGTGCAGGAAGATATCGTCTACTACCTCTTGATTCAATTCCCACTCGTGTGCTTTGGCTGACGACCGACTGAGGTGATCCGCCAGCGTGTTTTTGACTCCCGGAACATGAACTTCCATAAGCTGAAGGTTGTGCTGAACAGCCCATCTCCAAACTCTCATTGTTTCCCTGCACAGAGGGTAGGAAAGAGTTCCTCCCTGCTTGTTGATGTACCAGACTATGCACATGTTGTCCATTTGGATTGTCAGATGGCAGGGAAGAAACCAAGAGTTCAGAGCCTGGAGAGCATACAAAACGGCCCTGGGCTTGAGCACATTTATATGAAGAGTCTGCTCAAGTCTGGTCCAGGAGCCCTGAGTCCTGTGAGACCCTAAATGGGCACCCCAGCCCTCTCCCGAGGCATCTATTGTCAATGTTTGGGATGGGGGTTCGAAGCAAAAGGGAACTCCCCGGCAAAGGGTCTCTTGCACCATTGCAAGTCCTGGACCATATGGTCTGAGACCAGAACTTCTTGATCTAGGTCGTCCAGTGTCTGGTCCCACTGAGACTGAAGCGTCCACTGAGAGATCCTCATATGGAGTTGAGTGTGAGGGACTGTCAGAAGAGCAGCTGCCATGAGCCAGAGAAGGTGAAGGACTAACTTGGCGCTGATCCTTCTGTGACTGGACAACAGACTTGCATGTGCCTGGAAGGTGTCCACCCTGTCCGGAAGCAGAAAGGCCTTGCCAATGGTCATGTCCAGGATCACCCCTATGAACTGGAGTCTTTCACAAGGGACCAGATGGGACTTGGCTTGGTTGATGGTGATACCCAGGCTGGTGAAAAATGGAAATTACGTACCTACTGTAATTCTTGATCTTCTTGGACGAAGTCTCCACCACTCATTCACACTAATGGGATCTATGCTGGAGGCGCTAGGACCTAGTGGGAGCAAACTTTTTTGCAGGAGGGCCGACCCCAGAGATGGAGCTGCGAGGAGCAGCACTGCAAGCCTCTGCTCGTGTGGCAATGACTATCTCAGCGTCGACCCTCCAACCGCCTCAGTACCTTTTTTTCTGAGGAGGTGCAGCGTAACTAACCTAGAAGGATAGCCTAACCAAAAAACGGACATGAGATAGTCCGGAAGACCTGTATAAGAAGGGTCAAGAAAGAAGTCTTCACAGCCTAAAGATTGAGGGAGTGAAGACCTACAACAGAGGTGAGCTCGGGATGGATGGGAGGGTATGAATGAGTGTGAGACTTTGTCCAAGAAGATCAAGAATTACGGTAGTCAATGTACTTTCCATCTTCTGGACATAAAGTCTACACCACTCATTCACACTAATGGGAGATTACTGAGCTAAGAATCCTCGAGAGGATGGCAGGAGAGACCAAGAGCTCACAAATTTAGGACAGAAGTCCATTATGATGGTTCTGCCAAACAAAATATGTCACTGCTGTACATCCAGGCATGGTGTTTGACTAAAGTTGCACTGAGCTCCAGGTAGCCGATTGCAAATATGTGCAATGGGCACTAGTGGATTTCCGCCAGGATGCCGCACTTTAGTGAGAGTGAGACGCATACCCCTGCCTTCCAGCTTAACCTGTGCCATGGAATAACAGTGGCGAATGCATGCCACCAGCCATGCTGAAATGCATCTGATAGCGACAGGTTGACCCAGCCGGGTCTCGCTGAAGGAAACAAACAGTTGTTGAGCTTTGCGAAATTCTTTTGTTCTATCTAAATAGAAACGCAAAGCTCTCTTGACGTCCAAAGAATGAAGAGAATGCTCCCCTTCATTTTGGAAGTTTGCAAAGTAAGTAGGAAGGACCAAAGGTTGGTTAAGATGGAATTCTGAAACAACCTTAAGGAGAAACTTAGGATGGGTCCTAAGAACTACTTTGTCTTTATGAAACACAGTATACGGAGGGCCTGTGACCAAGGCATGTATCTCAGAGACCCTGCGGGCTGAGGTAATAGCCACCATGAAGGCCGTTTTCCAAGTGAGAAATTTCAACTCACAGATGGCGAGAGGCTCGAAAGGTTTTTCAGTGAGCATGTCTAGCACCAGATTAATGTCCCAGGCTGGGAATGGACATCTGACAGGATGGACATCTGGTATGCAGAATACCCTCAAGAAACCTCTTAACCACAGGTAACTGAGCCAGTGACAAGGAAAGTACTGGCTCATGATAAGCTGAAATGGCACAAAGGTGAACCTTGACTGTAGAGTATTGTAGACCTGAATTTGCGAGGTCTAAAAGGTACTCTAGAACTTTATTTGGTGGGCAGGAAAAGGGATTCAAAGAAAATTTTGCACACCAGAGCGAAAAACGCTTCCATTTGGCTGTGTAAGTTTTCCTAGTGGCTGGCTTGAGTGCAGCCAGAAGGATATCTGAAACTCTGCGAGAGACATTGAACCTGTTCACTTCTATCTCTTCAGGAGCCAAGCGTGAAGGTGAAGCGATCTCAGATTGGGATGGACCACAGGACCCTGAGTCAGAAGGTTCATCTGAAGGAGAAGCACCTTCGGAGGGGTTTCCGACATACTGTTGAGTAATGGAAACCATATCTGCCGAGGCCAGAAGAGAGCAATGAGGATCATTTTGTCCCCCTGGGACTCGAACTTGAGAAGTACCCTCTGGATTAGAGGAAGAGGCGGAAAGGCGTATAGAAAGCGCTTAGTCCACCACAGCCTGAATGCATCCTGACAGAAAATGCCAGGCCCTGATTTCTGGAGCAGAAGAGAGGCAGTTTTGTGTTGAGTGGGGATGCAAAAAGGTCCAGGCCTGGAGTTCCCCACTCTGCGAATAGTGACTGAACTACGGTTGGGTCGAGAGTCCATTCGTGAGGATCTGTCTCTGTTCTGCTGAGACGGTCTGCCAGTTCGTTCTGCACTCCCAACAGGTATACTGCCTGAATTAGAGCCTTGTGCTCCAAACACCATTACCACACTCTCATCGCTTCCCTGCATAAGGGATAAGAGTGAGCACTGCCCTGCTTGTTGATGTAATACATCACTGCTTTTTTGTCTGTTTGAAGGAGAATGTTCTTGTGACAGAGACTGTCCTTCAAAGCCTGGACTGCATAAAGGACGGCCCTCATTTCTAGGACATTTATGTGAAGCTGGGACTCTTCCTGAGTCCATGTACCTTCAGTGTGGAGAGTCTGAGAGCTCCCCACCCCATCAGTGACGCGTCTGTGGTAATGGAAATATAATGTTCAAGAGAAGCAAAGGGATACCCTGTCAGAAGATTGTCCTCTTGCGACCACCAGGTGAGTGACTTCTTCAGAGGTTCTGTCACCTTGATGAGAAAGGACTGAGGGTGAGTGGTAGGGGACCACTGAGTACCGAGCATCCATTGAGAGGCTCTCATGTGCAGGCGTGCTAGGTGTACAGTGAACACTGAGGATGCCATGAGACCTAGCATCTGCTGCACCAAGATAGCTCATACCGAGCTGTTCTCTCTGATGTATCGGGCCATCTGCAGGATATCACTCCTTCTGTCCTCTGGTAGAAAAGCTTTTGCAGAGAAGGTGTCCAGAAGAGTTCCTGTGAAAGGAGCCTCTGGGAGGGCTGCAGCTGTGATTTCTTGAGATTTAGCAGGACTCCCACGGACGTGAGAAAGTCTAAGGCCGTGGCAATGGCGTTGAGGGTTCCTTGCCTGGAAGGGCTTGCTAGAAGCCAATCGTCCAGGTAACACTTGTATTACAATTTTTCTGAGATGTGCTGCGAGTATTGCACAACACTTTGTGAAAATTCGTGGCGCTGAAGACAGCCCAAAGGGCAGGACTCTGAACTGATAATGCTGTCCCAAAACCACGAACCTTAGGTATTTGTGATGCCTTGGGCGAATAGGAATATGTTGGTAAGCATCCTGCATGTCCAGAGAGGCTAACCAGTCATGTTGATGAAGCAAAGGTAACAGGGTTTCTAGCGATATCATTTTGAATTTTCTCTTTGGGAAGAAATTTGTTTACTTTTCTGAGGTCCAAAATGGGGCTCACGCCCCTGGTTTTCTTTGGAACTGGAAAGTAATGGAAGTAGAACCCTGTGTTCCATTGATCCAGCGGAACTACTTCTGCTGTCCTGTTGTTCAGAAGGCCTTGTACCTCGGAGGCGAGAAGTTCTGACTGAAGTACTGACAGCCTGGGCTGTCATTTGGGGGGGATGATCCGGAGGGGTCTCTAAAAGATTGAGGGAATACCCCTCGCGGATTATCCCGGAGGACCCATTTGTCCGATGTCATGGATTTCCACTGATTGTAGAATTGAGTCAGATGACCTCCCACTGCTGAGGAGGAGTCCCCCTCGGGGCAGCTGAGGTGGGACTTGGGCCAACAACTCAGAAGGCAGCACTGGTCGCTTTGGGTCTTGCACCTTCTGTTGCATTTTCTTTTGAGGCTGAGGGGCTTGGTTTTTATTAAAACCTCCCCTACCTTTACCTCAAAAGGACTGACGGTTATGAAACTGGCATTTGTTTACTACCCCTCGAGATGGGGCGTGAGGAGGTCGAGCCAATTTAATGGCTGACATAGTCTTTTGTGTGGCCTCCAGAGCCTGTTCTACTTGAGGGCCAAAGAGATTCACACCATTGAAGGGTAACACCATGACCTGTTGCTGGGCATCATTCATGAAACCTGAACTGTGCAGCCAGGAATGGCGGCGGGTACAAATGCCCGCCGCCTCCGCTCATGAGGCAGTATCGAAGGCATCCATAGCTGCTTTAACCTGTTGGTTGTTGGACTCGATACCTCTGGTTATGGCTTGAAGAAGCTCTGAATTAGTGTCCGAGTCCGGTGCAGCTTCAACCATTTGTTTGAGCGAATGCCAAAGAATACACTCATATTGAGAGAAATAGCCCTGGTAGCTGGTGATATGTATACCCAGGGTGGATGCAGCAAAAACTCTCTTACCTAAAGTATCTATCTAACGAGATTCTTTGTTTATAGGTCGAGCTGTAGTAGTCTGAGGAAGGACGACCTTATCATTCTCTGCCCAGACTACGATAGGATCCGCAAAGGCTTGGGAGGACAAAATAGGTCGATCCTTGGGAGCAGCACACTTCCTATCTATGGACTTAGCCACAGAAGGAATGAGAGCAGGATTATTCTATACCATTTGAGACAATGTCTCAAAGGACGGTTGTACCGAGGGAGTTAAATCCATAGGGATGTCTGGAACATGAAGGTAATGGAGTTTTAACAGCTTCCCAGGATCCATGTCCATAGTCTGGAGAAAAAGTGGAATTCAAATTTCTCAACAGAGACTTAAAAGACAGGTCCTCGACCACAGGCTCTGTAACAGGATTAGGTTCTGCTCCTTCCACATCATCACCCAGTCTAAGATCTGGGTCAGGCTCAATATCATCTCCTGACAGTCCAAGAGGGACTGTATGGACAGGAAAGGAATGAAAATTAATAGGAAAAGAGGAAGGAAAAGAATTCGGAGAGGAGAAGCCCTGAAGATTGGCAGCAGAAAAGCCCGGCCTTGGCGCAGAAGAAGATGGCGCCGAAAGGCCGCACGACGCCGACAATGCAGACAGCGCCGAAGAACACGGCGCTGAAGGGGCACACGGCACCAAGAAACTCAACGGCGCTGAGGACAGCGTCGACAGGCGCATCGGCTCCAAAACTGGCGCCGAGTGACCCACTGATGCTGATGACACCAACCCAGGGCCCCGAAAATTCAGTTTAAGGGGAAAGAAGAAAGAATACTAGAAGATAGAGGCATCTGTGTGGCCCCCTGCGCTGCAGCCATGTGAGGGGGGAAAACACCTGAGCGCGGAGTCGACGGCATCGAAGAGGGTGCTGCATGACCAGGAAGGCCCAATCGCCCTGCCCAATCTCCTGAATAACCCGAAGGCCCCGGAGTGACCGGACCAGGCAGATGGACAAACCTCCGAGCCCACTGCTCCATAACAGCGGCCCATTGATGAAACTTCTCATTGGAAGCCCTACCAGAAGGCGGAGAAGGGCTCCAATGTTGAAGAGGTTGGTGACCAGAAACAGAAACCGGCGACACCGAATGAGGAGACTGGCAACTGACCCCAATGACCGACCGTCGATGTGCAGACATTATCAGAAGGAGGCGACCTCGAGTGATGCCTTCTCTTTCTTGACCTACGGGCTGAAGAAGAGCTTGAGGCCGAGCGGTGCCGAGAATGCGACCGTCTTCATTTATGCTTCCGGGGGGGGACCGCCCTTCTCAGGCATTGGACAGTCTGTTATCAGACCCTCCCTCCGGAGAAGGCGGCGGACCGGACCCAGCCTGGCTGACTGAACAGCTTACATGAAGTTCCCTACCGCCACCTAACCCGCCATGGCTTCCACCCTCAATGTAGGCCGTAGATTTCTTTTCTTTTAGTAAGAATAAATCATCGAAGCAGTACTTTATTTGAAAAATACTAAAAAATTAAAAACTGAAAACTATGCTGCTAGTTTGAAGTTTGACTCCCGGCAGGCGAGCGACATCGTCACTGAAGCACACTCGATGCCGGGAAAAAAGGAACTGAGGCAGTTGGAGGGTCGACGCCGAGATATTCATTGCCGCATGAGCAGAGGCTAGCGGCGCCGCTCCTCCCGGCTCCATCTCTGGCGCCAGCCCTCCTGCAAAAAAGTTTGCTCCCGCTTGGTCCTAGCGCCTCCGGCGTAGATCCCATTAGTGTGAATGAGTGGTGGAGACTTTATGTCCAGGAAGATCCTGCAGGGTAAGGGAAAGACAGCGCGTAAGTTCCTCCCTGGATGGGGCTGCCAGGAGCCAGTCATCCAGGTATGGGAATACCTGCACCCCCTGGGTACGCAGGTGGGCCGCTACCACTGAAAAACATTTTGTGAACACTCGGGGAGCCGAGCAAAGACTAAATGGGAGGGCCTTGAATTGGTAGTGGTCCCCCTGGAACAAAAACTGAAGGAATCTGCGGTGGAAGGGCGGATGGGGATATGCAGGTAGGCATCCTGCATATCCAAATCGCACAGCCACTGTCCCTGTCGAAGAAACGGCAGAAGGCTCTGCAGGGAGAGCATTCTGAAATGCTTGTACTCCACGGACATGTTCAGGGAGCTGAGGTCTAAAACAGACCTCACGTCTTCCATTTTCTTTGGAACCAGGAAGAACTGGGAATAGTAACCTGTCCCCCAAAGGTAGGTTGGGACAGGCTCTATCGCGCCTCCGACAGAAGGGAGGAAATTTCTTCTAGGACCAGAGGAAGATGTTCCGGGGAGTAAGACAACTTGGGGGGTGGTTTTATGGGTGGTTTCTGAAGAAACTCGATTGAGTGTCCTGCTGCTACCAGTTGGAGCACCCTAGCATCTGATATAATTCTCTCCCAACCTGGTAGAAGGAAGGAGCACCTCCCTCCTACTGGTTCCTCTGGGGGATTCAGAGGCTGTGGGAGAGGAAAGGAGTCAGGAGGTGTGGGGCAACAATGCGGCTGAAGTTCCCGCCACTTTTTTGGGCCGGGGGGAGCTTGGCAGCCGGAGGGGCCCATTTGTTGGTCCACTTGCCCTGAGGTTTTGCTTTATGCTGAGAACATCTGCAAAAAGGGCAACGCTGTCCCTGAGGGGCCACTACAAAGAGTCAACAGACTTGAGTGCAGTGCCCTTCTCTTGCAGGTCGGTGATGATGTCCTTGACATCTCCACCGAACAGCAAAGAACCCCTGAAGGGTGCATCCTAAATAGCAGATTGCACTTCAGGGACCAATCCTGACACCCGGAGCCAGGCGTGATGCCGAAGACGTAAGGCGAAAGCTGAGCTCTGACCTGCTGTATCCACTGCATCGTATGTGGCACGGAGCATGTGCAGACTGGCCAAACGAGCAGACCGGATGAGATCAGCCACTTCCTCTTTGGTCTGAGACTCAGGAAGGGAGTCCAATTTGGATTCCACCTGACTCAGGATAGTCTTTTGGTAGTCCCCCATATGCGCGACATAGTTCAGGGCCCTAATCCCCAGTGTGGAAGAAGTGTACGCCTTCTTCCCGTACTGGTCCAGAAGACGGGATTCCTTGTCTGGTGGAGACGAGCGGAGATGTTTCGGATTCGCTGACCGGCCGTGAGTGGCGCTAGTCACGACTAAGTCAGCTTTGGGGTGTGTATTCAAGGAATCCACACCCTCAGGAGCCTGGTACAGCCGATCCACCTTCCTCGGAAGGGGGGCTAACGCGGATAGTTGTTTCCAAATAGTGGAAACAAGGTCAACGTGAGGCTCAATCCAGGGTGGAATCAATGTCGGAGCAGTTTCGGGCAGATCCAAGTGGGCAGCGAGCTTCTTCCGCTGTGGATCTGGCTTCAGAGATTGCCACTGGTGTACCTCCTGGATCTTTTTCAGTAACTCCAGAAAGGAAGGATCTTCCAGAGGAGACTTTGGAGGTGTCCTTGGCCTGGGACAGTCTGGAGTACGTGGCTTGTCAGGATCGGAGCACCCCGAGTCTGAGATCTCCGAAGAAGAGGAGGAAGACTCCTCCCATGGTGGGGGAGGAACGGACCCCTCAGGCAAACCTCGGGAAGCGTATCTCTCCCTCCCGGCACCTGAGGGTTCACCTCTGGTGTCGGGTGGGGAGCCCTCGCTCCGGCGAAGGGATCCTGTGCAGGGTCTGGCGCTGGCAGATGGCCTTCTACCTCCCTGGTGAGTTGAGTCTGGCCTCAGCCCACCAGAGTCTCCTTCAAATCCAACGGCAGCTGGGGTGGAGAGGAGGAGGAGGAGAGGAGAGGATACAGATACTGAGGGTATCCGTGAGGGCAAGCATCCGAACCTGGACGACGGAAGCCCGGCATTGGGTATACCGGCGTCAGGTACTGCGGTCCCGGGTAGGACGGCCCTGAATAAGACGGGGTCAGGTAACCGGGAACCAGGGGCTCCGCCGGAGCAGACGGCCCTGGGAGAGGCTTGGCAGGAGGGCCAGGTACAGGTGGCCTCGTGGGTGTCGGGCCCGGCGTTGGAATAGCATCCGGCAAAGGGATGTCATCCGGCGTCAGATAGGCTGGCATTGGAGCCAGAGTCCAAGGGTCTGGTGTCAGGGGGTCCGGTCCTACGGGAGGGTGCCCTGATGTCAGCGTACTTAAATTCTCTGTATCGCCAGGTGATGGAGGACTGAAATCTCCGGGGCCTAGCAGAGCAGACACAAGAACTTTGGTAAGCAGTGGCAAGAACTGCAGCGAGCCTAGGATGGCAGACTTGTCCAGCGTGGTTCGACGTAGGCTCTTCGTCAGCCGCAGCATTTGTCGGATTTGGCTGATGTCTGCCTTACCGGCAGGCATCAGAGCAGCCAGCGTCTGACTTATCAAATGAAGGCCGCGTAGGGGAAGTGACCTTGGCGGGCACTGGTGGGACTGTGCGCCCCCCCGAAGGGGCCGGTGTCTTACCAGTCCTGTCCAAGCACATGTCGGAAGCCCCAGCGTCCGGCTTACCTGACCCGCTTGATCCGGAGGGCCGCATGGCAGTGGACTTCTCGGGAGCGGTCATCTCCTTTGTCCTGGAGGCACCCAAGGGGCCTGAATGCGAGCCCGACGCCTTCTCGGAAACCTCCAAGATGGCTGTCGAGGGTCGGTCCCCGGGGGGGGGACATTACCTGAAGTATGGCGACTCCAGCCAGAGTCACGGTAGCCGTGGAGGTGCAGTCCCAGTCCCGGTGCTTCTCCTTTTCACGGTGTCCCTCGAGTGAAGTGGAGGCCTGCCTAAGCTTCTTCAGCTCCTTCTCCATGGAGGCCATTCTCTTCTTTAAAACGTGGGCCTCCAGAGACTGCTGCCTCCATTTACGGGTGGCGGCACTGAACGGCTGACAGTGCTGGCACTTCTCCATGGGGTGTTCTGGGCCTAGGCAGAAGAGGTATAGGGAGGACTGGCCCTTATGCAGTAACTGTGATCCACACGAAATGACCTGTTCTTAGCGAATCGAGGTGTAGGAGGACACATACATGTGTTTTTGCAAAAAGTCAAAAAAACGTCAAAAAAACTCGGTAAACAAGAACCGGCGATAGACTGATGAGCAGAGGAACTTAACAGCAAAACACTTTCACAAGTTGACGGCGGGAAAGAACTGGATGGCGGGTGTGGGGGACCACCCTTTATACTGACGCCGGTCACCTGACGTGGGGGAAAATCCCCTGCCAGAGACTGCTAGCTAGAAATTTTTCCGCGGGATCCTGACGCCTGCCGGCTTCAGTCCTATATGTAATTGCCTACTGCAAGAGCCATCTCAAAGTAAGAGCAAAGGTTTCTTTTTAAATAAATTTGAGGGATGAGTCCCTAAAGACAGGGATGAAGGAGAAGAGAGAGAGAGAGAAAAGAAGAGAGGGCAACCACCAGCCCCCAGCCCAAAGGGATGGAGCCATGGCATTGAGGAGAGAAGCGCCCTCTACCCCGATCCCTCTCCCCTCCTGTTAGAAGGTAAAAACCCCATGTGTGCGGCAGATTCCTGACCAGCGAAAAGGAAGGGGGGCACAAGGAGGACGGGGGACCCAGAGACTGAGGCCCCAGGGGGGATGGAGAGTGGGATTTGTGATGAATGGTGAAGATACACAGAAAGATCAGGAATTACGGTAGGTACATAATTTTCATGCCTTATCTGTGTCAGTCTTCACCATTTATCACATTGGTGATGCTACCCCGAAGAACCTGAACCTAAGGACTGAGTCCCTAGTCCCAGTGGGGGAAAGCACTGAAAGGGAGAACCTTTATGGGTCTGGCGAGGTCTGAGATTGGGGAGAGTGAGACGGGGACCCCCGGAGGGGCAGGAGGTTGCCCCGACAGACGCCGCCTCACCCTATGGGAGAAAAGGTGGGTTCTCCTGCACGTGGAGGAAATCTCCATCTCACGGTGGGCCAAGGGTGACAACCGTGAAAGACGCAGCCATGCCATCCGCCTAGTGCAGATCGCTGTCCCTACGACCCTGGAAGCTACCTCGTTGGCGTCGTAAGATGCCCTCGCTTGATGTCTTGCTAGCTCCAGGCCAAGTGCAGAAAGTGCAATGGCTTGTCTGGTTACCTCCGAATCAGGCATAGAGGCTAAGAGTTTACCTAGCTTGGACTACAGAAACCTATCATAGGTAGTATAGTGGGCCTGATGAGCAGAAATTGAAAGAAGCAACCCTGCCGAGTAGAAGGTCCTCCTCCCTCGAAGTCAAAAATCCATGGAATCTTGATCTAGGGGCCGTTCACGGTGGAGGGTGCGAAGCCCATCGGGAGTGTCCAGCTGCGTCAGTCCTGAGTGAGGATGAGGCATGTGACCTGGAGACTCTGGGGGGGGGGCACAATACCTCTGGCTCAGAACCCTATGAGCTGGGACTCCGGAAAAGGGTCTTTGCTCCTTGGAAAGGAGCAGGCCAGGTGGGCACCACAAAGGTGGCCGCATTGAAGTCATCTAAGAAGGCACGCGACAAATGCTCTGGATTGTGCTGAGTGGGTGGGGTGACATGCAGGTCTTCCATCATCCTCATGAGGAAACGCTGATACTCCACAAGATCAGCAGCAGGGGATATGTGGACAGAAGGTTCCTCTCCTCCAGAAGAGGAGCATGAGGAAGCAGAAGACCTCGGAGATCCAGAGGTTGGCTGCTCAGGGTGAGGGTGGAACACCCGCTCATCCATGGCCCTAACGTACACAGAGAAGTGAGCAATCGCACCCCTGAATTCCTCCCAGGAGAGAGGTCCCCTAGGACCAAGAATGCCTGGGAGAGCAGGAGATGGTGACAGAGGAGTAGGGGCTAGGTCAACTACAGAAGGGTACCACCCTCTGTCCGGGCAAGAGAGTGCACCAGGAGCCCCAAAGGGAAGGAGGAACTCTGGAAAGCCCGACAGCCGACAGCTGATCAACCACACTGGAACTGCCTAGGCTGTGCCCTGAAGAATCCCCCGTGAGGTGACCGGGACAGTGGAAATCCAAAGGATGGTCCCTTCCCTCCAAAGACCAGGGCCCTCTCGAGGAGACCGAGAAGGAAGGACGGGGTCTATGCTACGACTCCTTCCCGAACCCGGATGGGTCCCGGAAAAGGGTCACTGCATCGAACCCTGACCCCTTGGAATCTAAAAGAGCCCCCCTCCTCGCAAACACCAACCTAGGCAGCTGATAACCCTCGTCGGTCCCTGAAGGGACCACCCAGGGAGTAGCACCCTCCCCTCCCATGGGTGCTCCAGTCGGCCCTAAAGTTGGGTGATCCAGGCACACCACCTGAGGGGGTAACCCAGATGAGGGGGCAGAAAACCCTCTGAGCCCAGGCTGCAGGGCAATAGTGGCCTGCACTACCACCTGCTGGTCAGCATCCATGACCCTATACTCAGGGGCTACCGCCCGCTCCACAGAGGGATGCTGGCTCCGGTCAGCCGAGGAAACTACCAGGGTGTCCACATGGGCCGCCAACTCCAAAGAGTTGGACAGTAGGTCCAAACCAGACTCGGAGTCCATCTCCGAAGAGGTAGAGACTGAAGCCCCATGCCAGACCGTACGCGGATGCCTGCTCCTGTCTGGACCGAAAGAGGCGCCAGTCCGAGTGTTCACATCAGAACCGGCACTGAACTTCCCCACGGCACCGCAAACGGTGCCCAAAGAAGAGATGGCACCAAGAGTGGCAGCAGAGCTGGAGTCGATGCCTGCTACGGCGCTGTCCCGTCCCACGGTGCCCCAAGTGGCACCAACAGCTCCCTCGGCACCACGAATGGCGCTGAGGGAGACACCTCCCACAGCTCAGTGTCCTCGCTCAGCGCCGCAAGCAGCACCACAGCTACACACAGCACTGCGAACGGCGTCAAGGTGAGAAATGGTCGAAGACAGCGCCTGTGGTACCGCCCACGGTGCTGTCAGCACCATCAGTGCCGCGAATGGCATCGACTGTGGAGATGGCGCAGAGTGGCGGACCGACGCCGACCACAGCACCATCAGGGCCCACAGCGCCGAGGCCCAAGATGGCACTGATGGACGGCATCAAGGATGGTGCTGAGCCAGGCTTCCCAGCCTGAGGAAATGACACGGGGAGCCTTCACCCCCAAAGGGGCGATTGCAAGAGCGGTGCCTCCCGCCCGCTCCCCAGGAGGAATGGACTGGGCCTCCTGCACCGCTGGAGGGCTCGCCACGGAGAGGCTACTAGAAGCAGAAGACCCTCCTCCTGCTACATAGGAACCGGGAGACCCGAGGAAAGGCCAAGAGACGCGGCTTGGCCTGACGAAAAGTGCGGCCCGCCCCCCGAAAGTCGGAGGAGCTCGTCTAACTTTCCACGCACGTTGCTCGATGACATGACGGTCCATGGAGAAGCAGGCATCACACTAATCCATGTCGTGCGGCGGGCCAAGACACGCAAGACAACGACCATGCTTGTCGGTAACGGAGTACTTGCGGCCGCATGGGCACTGATGCATAGGGGGCCACCCCGCTTTCAGCGATTTTCTGCCCTCTGACCGAGCTATGATCGACGAAAAAACTATTCAAACAAAGACTCGACATCGCTGAAAATTAATAAATGGAACAGTCTTAGCCACAACTTCGAGTAGGACGAAATGGAACCAACAGGTAACTTTTTCAGCGTCAAAGACACGAGAAGCCCGTTGATAGCAGCTCCACATGAGGTGCGACCTCTCCGGCGGGAGAAAAAGAACTGGCTGGAGGGCAGGGTCGACGACACCCAACGGCCAACCCATGAGCACCATGCAGTGTGTCAGCCTTGAGGGCGGCGCCGTCAGTGCGTCGACTCCGTCCATCCCCCCCCCAAAAAAAAAAGCTCCCACGGGGTTGTGACCTCCGGCCAGAACCCATTTGCGATGAATGGTGAAGACTGACACAGATGAGATCCACATGTTTAGCTCCAAGGATGGTATGATCTGGGACAGAGTGACCATCTGAAAGGTGCGTGACCTGATATATTGATTCAGGTCATGTAGATCTAGAATGGGGCACCAGACCCCATCCACTTGGGCACCAGGAAGTACCTGGAGACAAAGCCTCAGTCTGCTGGAGGATATGCCACTGGAGCTACTGCCTCCTTGAGGAGGAGCTGAGCGATGTCCTTGGAGAGCCGACGGAGTCTGAGCGGATACTCTTTCCTTCCGAGGGGCTTGGCTTGGCTTGGAGGGTACTGCTCGAATTCCAGAGGCAGTCCTTGACCGACCACTTCCAGAACCCACCTGTCCGAAGTGACAACAGACCAGGTGGAAAGGAAGTGGCGGAGCCGGCCCCCTACAGGAGGACCCAGAACTGAGATGACAGGAGAGGGCTTGACAGCCCCCACCCCATCATTGAACAGGCTTGGAGGAAGAGGCTCCAGGACCTGAACCTCGGCCTCCTTTACGGGCCTGTTGGGGTCCAGGCTTGGGCCGAGAGCACCAAGTCTGAGCCTGCTGCTGTTGCTGTCCACCTTGGAAGGAGGACTGCTGAACTGCAGGGGAAGAGTGCCGAAGAGGCTTCTTTTTCTTCTGCTGGTTCTTGCCCGAAGAACCCTTGGCAGAAGTGGCGTTCAAGGTGGCATTGGACTATTCAATGCGCTGAAGGTGACCAGCCACTCCTGGGCCGAACAAGTCAGTCCCGAGGAAGGGCGCATCAGCTAGTTTGTGCTGGGTATCCGCCGGGAAGGAGGAGAGCCTCAGCCAAGCCCTGCGACGTGAGGCAACCGCGGCAGCCATCGAGCAGGCACAAGAATCCCCAAATTTCCAGGGCCATCTGAAGTTGCTGTTTGGCAACAGCTCTGCCCTGATTCCGGACCTGCTTGACCTTGGTCTGCATGTCCGTGGGGAGATGTGGGAGGACTTCATCCAGTGACCCTAAGAGGGCGAGAGAGAAAGTGTGCCATGATGACAGCTGAACTTGCTTGACGAAGACCCAAGGAGGAAGCAGCATAGACCTTCGTGGCTGAATGGTCCAAGAGCTTGAACTCTTATCAGGAGGTCGGTCAGTGTCGGCAGAGCTGCCAGTATGTCTGAACACAGAGGCGGTCACCAGGCTCTCAGTCGAAGGGTGCTCTGTGAACCCCACAAGGGACCCCATGGGCACCACATACATGCGGGCCATGCGGGCAGACGGAGCTGGACAAGAGGCAGGGCACCGTCAAAGTTCTAGGGTTGGGCCGGCAATAGCCTCAGCCACAGGAAAGACCTCTGTCAGTGTATCGCCTCTCTTAAGGATGTCCGTAAGAGGGTACTCTGCCTTTTTCTGGATGGGTTCCAGGGGCATACCTGTAGATTCAGAGATGAGGCGAAGAATCCCTTGGAATGATGAGGGACCTTCCTCCATCTCTAGGCCAATGGTTGATTCGTCATCCCCTGGATGAGAATGCAAGCCAGTGACGTCCAAATCCAAGGAATCCGGATACAACGGCCTACCACCCAGGTCACCTTTGACCCGCCGAGGGCGATCCGGGGTAACCATGACCGACAATCGCCGGGTAAGTCCGGTGTCAGGTCTATCTTCCTTGGAAGGAGCCCCTCCCACAGGCTGTTTGGGCAGTGGTTCCACCACAATCGGTGGAGACCCCGTCCTGGGCCAAACTGGTGGTTCTGCCAACTCCACAGGCGGGGGAACCGATTTAATCAGCTCGAAGGGAGTCTGCTTCGGCCTAGGAGGCAAAAGCCAAGTAATGGCCGGTGTAGAATCCAGAGTTGACTTCTGCCCGGTCAAAATTAGCTGCTGCCACATGAGGTCCTCGTAGTGTAGACAGAGTTCTGCCGGTGCCTCTCCTCATCCGAGGACGACTGATGGCGTCGCCTCTTCTTAGAGCATTTATGACTCTTCCTCAGCCTGTTGGTTGAAGGAGTCCGAGACCTCGATCGAGATCAGACGGGCCGACTCGGTCGCACAGGAGATACCGGTGGGGCCAGTGATTTCCCAGGATCAGGGACCACATTATCGATGGAAGTCCCAGCAGGTTGGGTCTCACATCTGGAAAGACCAGATTAGGGGTTCGATCGAGGGAATCGTCGACCGGAGCCGGCGATAATCGGGTCGATCACAATTTCCACCTCGATCAATAATTACGTCGACTGACCAGATGGCAGAACCAAAAAGCCAGTGGCTGAAGACACAATCTCGACCACCGAGACCGCATACTCCTGGGATCGAGATCTCTCCTGCTCCCAAGAACACCTCCATCAAGATGAAGACGATCCTGGATCCTTCTCCCACTTACGGGATCGAGAGGAGTGCGAGCCCGCAGGCGTCTCACCCTTGGTCGGGAAAGACTGACACAACTCTCAGAAGGAACCTGAGAAGGTGGAGCCCAGGTTGAGCGGAACAAAGAAGCTCCAAGAGGAATCTGCAGCACGAGCTGCTTCCTCCTCGAAGGCTTGCATGCGTTCCAACTGCTCGGCGGATCCTGCAGCCGTGGAAACCGCACACCGAGCCTTTTTGGATTTCACCGGAGGGTTCCTCTTCTCCAGCCTCCCCAGCTTCAGGCATGCAAGACGGTCATCGGGGACGTTGGGATAAAAGGCAAGACAGAGATTGCATTTCGAGGTGTCTTGGTCGACACCGAGGCAACAGACACACGTGGTGTGGGGATTGGTGCGCGACATCTTCTGGCCGCAAGAGCACCGACGAAATCCAGGGGAAGACTTGTCTTCCATGATCGAAGCAGCAAACTTGCGTGATCGCCAACACAAACAATGCGAATTTTTGGTAAAACCGAAGGTTGAAAGCCACGGCCTACAAAGTGCGTGAGCATGAGGGAGGCAACCTGAATCTTCCAGCGGAAAGGAAGATCTGGCGTCATGGGGCGGAGCCGAGGTATATACCACCCGGGTGGGTGGGAGGAGCCAGCTTGAAGACTTCTGGTGAGGTTTAAGGTGGAAGGGGACATGCCAAAGTGTGTGGATGAACAACATATCCACGCTCCTAGAAGATGGGTTCTCCAGTAGGCGGAGGAAATCACCCTACGCTGGGCCAAGGGTGACAACTGGGAAAGACGCAGCCATGCCATCCGCCTAATGCAGATCACTGTCCCTACGACCCTGGAAGCTACCTCGTTGGCGTCGTAGGATGCTCTTGCTTGGTGCCTTGCTAGCTCCAGACCCCGTGCAGAGAGTGCAATGGCTTGTCTGGTTACCTCCGAATCAGGCAGGGAGGCTAGGAGCTGACCTAGCCTGGACCACAAGAACCTATCATAGGAAGCATAGTGGGCCAGATGTGCAGCAACTGACAGCAACAACCGTGCCGAGTAGAAGATCCTCCTCCCCCAGAAGTCAAAATCCGTATAGCCTTGATCTGGGGCTGGTCACAGTGGAGGGTGCGAAGCCTGTCAGGAGTGTCCAGTTGTGTCAACCCTGACTGAGGGTGAGGCATACGACCTGGAGACTCTGGGGGGAAGGGGGCACAATATCTCTGGCTTAGATCCCTAGGAGCTGGGACTCCAGAAAAGGGTCATTGCTAGAAGCACAAGGGTGACTGCACTGAAACTGCCTAAAAAGGCACACATCAAATGCTCAAGATTGTGCTGAGTGGGGGGGGGAGGTGATAGGAAGGTCTTCCAACATCCTCTCGGGGAAACGCTGATACTCAGTCAGATCAGCGGCAGAGCAGATGTGGATGGAAGGTTCCTCTCCTCAAGAAGAGGAAGAGGAGGAAGCGGAAGACTTCAGAGATTCAGTGGCTTGCTGCTCAGGGGGAAGGTGGAACACCCGCTCGTCCATAGCCCTAATGTAAATGGGGGAAGGGAGCAGCTGCACCCCTGAATTGCTCCCAGGTGAGGGGCCCCCCAGGACCAGAAATACGCAGGAGAAAAGGGGATGGCAACAGAGGAATGGAAGCCAGATCCACTACAGCAAAGGGATGTCCTCTGTCCAGGCAAAAGAGCCCACTGAAAGTCCCCAAGGGTGGTGGAGTTCCAGAGAGCCCAACAACAGACAGCTGATCAACCATGCTGGAACTGCCTAAACCGTGCCTGAAGAATCCCCCGAGGCGGCGGGACCATGTGAGCCCAAAAGGACGGTCCCTGACCTCCAAAGAAAAGGGCACTCTCGAGGAGATGGAGAAGGAAAAACCAGGATCTGCACTGCAGCTTCTCCCCGAACCCTGGTGGGTCCCAGAGAAGGGCCGCCGCCTTGAACCCAGGCCCCTTGACCCCTCTGACTTCGAGAGAGCCCTCCGCCTTGGGAACACCAGTCTAGGCAGCTGGCTAATCTGAGTAGCCCCCGAAGAGACCACCCAGAGAGCAGCACCCTCCCCTTCCGTGGGTGCCCTGGTCGGTCCTAAAGTTGGGGCAATCCAGGCACACCACAGCAGGGGGTGCCCCAGCTGAGGGAGCTGAAAATCCACTGAATCCAGGCTGCAGAGCTACGGCTAGCTGGACTGCTGTCTGCTGGTCAGAGCCCCAGACTCTAGATTCAGAGACCACTGCCCACTCCTCAGACGGAAGCTGGGTCTGGACCACTGAAACCTTTACTGAGGTGCCCACAGAGGCTGCAGACTCCAAAGAATCCAGCAGCCAGTCCGGATCAGACCCGGAATCCTCCTCCTCTGAAGAGGAGACCGAGGCCTGATGCTAGACAACCCGCAGGAGTGCGGCCCCTAGCAGGGCCGAGAGGGGTGCCAATCAAGGGCCCCGCACTGCAATCAGAGCCGACCTCCTCCTCGGCATTGTGAATGACGCTGGAAGAAGGGATGGCCCTAAACCATGGCGCCAGAGTCGACGCCAGACATGGTGCCATCCCCAACCATGGCGCTGCAAACAGGTCCCCGACCTGGATCGAGAATGGGACCACTTCTTTTTGTGTCTACGGGAGGCCTGTCCTCCCTCTCAAACACTGGAATGCCCGTGGTCAGACCCCTCCACCGAAGACGGCAGCAGGACGGACACAACTCATCTGCCAGAGCAGCCTTCCAATGGGGAGTCCCTCTGTCACTGTCTCATCAATGGTTGACTCCTTCGATCGGTAGGGCTAAGAAGAAAAAAGATAGAACTCTCTTTTTTTTTTTACTGCGGAAAAGAAACACAATTTGAAATCAAAATAAATGTTGCTGTCATACAGACGTAGATTTGACTCCTGGGGGGTGAATAATGTCAATGAAGCGCACATGACAGCGGGGGGAAAAAAGGAACTGAGACAGTTGGAGGGTTGACGCTGGGATAACCTACACAGCGTGAGCCAGTCTCGCGGCACCGCATATGCATGGTCCTATCCTGACGCCGGCCCACCTGAAGATTTTTGGCTCCCACAGGGTCCCAGCTCCTCCGGCTAGAACCCAGAAGTGTGAATAAATGGTGAAGACTTAGAGTCCAGGAAGATTAAGGGATCTCAATATGTACACACCTGAAGAGAGGATGGGGGGTGGGATATAATTGAGACCCCTATACATACCTCATGGGATTGAACAAGGTACAGGAGGGGAGTATTTTTCCAGAGGAGAAGGTGCACAAGAACAAGGGGACATGCAACAAAGCTGAAAGTGGGAAAATGTAGGAAGGACGTGAGGAAGTACTTTTCCCCAAAAGAATGGCAGATGCCTGGAATGGTCTTCCAGCAGAAGTAGTAGGGGTGAAAACAGTGGTGGGCATGCAGTCATGGGATAGGCATAAGGGAATCTTAGGTGGGAAACGGGCAGCCAGAAATCAGGCAGGGTCTACGATGAAAGCACATGCAGGGGGAAAAAAAAGGAGCAGACTGGATGGGTCAAGCAGTCCTTATTTGCTGACAAATTCTGTTTCTTAGAGGAATGACCCAACACCTAAGCCATTTTACCATAGCTGGCTGCAGAAAGTACAGTTACGTAAGAACTTACCGTAACAGTAGATCTTCGAGAGACGCTGTTGCAGTAGGTAATTACATATAGGACTGACGCCGGCAGGAGGCAGGACCCCATGGAAAAATTTCTAGTTAGCAGTCCCTGGCGAAGGACTGCCCCCATGTCAGGTGACTGGCGTCAGGAGACGTCGGTATAAAGGGGTGGTCCCGGACACCCGCCTTCCAGTTCTTTCCCGCCACAGGCCGAAAGAGGCCGGACGAGAGAGAAGCGGCTATTTCTCTATATGGAAAAGGAGCTGAAAAAGCCTAGGGAGATGGAGGGCGGGAAGGTATTACCTACTGCAAAAGCCTCTCTCGAAGATCTACTGTTATGGTAAGTTCTTACGTAACTGTACTATCTTACTTCAAGAAGGCTCTTGCAGTAGGTAATTACATATAGGACTGAATCCCAAGCAGTCTGGAACAAAGAAAGGCACTGGGAGGAGGAAACTACTGCAAGAAGTAGCTCTAGCCGTGCAAGCCTCAAGACAGGAGGCCTTGCAAAACAGCTAGCCCGAAGCCTGCTCTACGGCGAGAGGCAACATCCAAACTGTAGTGTTTCCAGAAGGTATGGACGGAAGTCCAGGTGTATGCAGCGCATATGTCTGCCGCTGACACATTCTTGAAACAAGCTGCAGAGGTAGCTACTCCTCTTGTGGAGTGGCTCTCTGACTTGACCCGGAGGGTCTTGTGGTATTTGTCATAACAGAAAGTGATGCAATGAGCCAACCACTTAGACAGGCATTGCTTGAAACTGCACTGCCTTCCTTTGTGAGCAAAGAGACGAACAACTGATCAGTCTTTTCTGAGATCCTTCGTCCTGTTGGTGTAGTATCTCAGAATCCGGTGAACATCCATAGTATGGAGTAAATATTCCCTTGATTAGAGTACTGCGTAAAAAAGGCAGGTAGCTCTATGGACTGATTTAGAGTAGACTCAGCTACTACTTTAGGGAGAAACTTAGGATTTGTGCGAAGAGCAACTCGTTCCTTGTGAAAAATCAAGTAGGGGATTTTACACATCAGGGCCTGGAGCTCGGAGATTCTTCGAGCCGATGTAATGGCCACCAAGAAGAGCGTCTTCCATGAAAGAAACTTCAAATCTGCAGAAGCTGCAGGTTCGAAGGGAGGAAGGGTAAGTTTCTCGAGAACAAAATTCAAGTCCCAAGGGGGGGCAGGAGTATGGATGGGGGGCTTCAGATGGAGAACCCCTCTGAGGAAGGTCTTGGAGACCTCCAGTTGAGCAAAGGCCTTGTTTGCAAAGGGGACATGATAGGCCAAGATGGCCACCATGTGTACCTTCAAAGAGGAATGGCTGAGACCCAGATCGAACAGACGACGTAGATACTCCAGCAGAAGCCCCGTTGAACAGGAGAAAGGTTCCAATGCTCTGAAGCGGCCCAAATAGTGAATCTTTTCCACTTTCATGGCATAAGTGGATCTGGTGGGGGTTTTCTGGCCTCCACTAAAATCTCCGCCACTTTGGAGAGACGTATCAAACGAGATTGGGCTAGGTCTGCAGGAGCCATGCATGCAGTTGAAGGGATTTGAGGCTTGATGGACCAGGGTCCCTGATCCTGGGTCAACAAACCGAGATAGAGGAAGATCCTCTGAATATTGTTGTAGAAGAGAGAACCAGATTTGCCTGGGCTAGAAAGGAGCGATCAGAATCATTCTCGCTCCTTCTGAAGCTAGTTTCTGCAAGACTCGCGGGATAAAAGGAATTGGGGGAAAGGCATAGACAAATCTGTCCTTCTAGTCTAGAGACAGAGCGTTGTTCCAGAAAGCGCCTCACTCTGGAACGAGCGAGCAGAAGGTGGGAAGTTTTGCGTTTTGGGGGGATGCGAACAGGTCGATCTGTGGTGTTCTTCAAAGTTGGAAAGATACTGTCTAGGACCCCTTGGTCCAGTTCCCACTTGTGAGTCAGAGCAGAAGAGCGACTTAGCTTGTCTGCCAGGGTGTTGTCGACTCCTGGAACGTGAATCGCCGTGAGGTGAAGGTCGTGTTGTGTTGCCCAATCCCAAACCCTCATTGCCTCCGTATAGAGAGGTAGGACCGAGTTCCTCCTGCTTGTTGATGTACCAATACGCACATTACGTTGTCCGTCTGGACGGGTAGGTGGCTGGGAAGGATGTATTGGTGAAGGGTTTGAGAGCGCATAACACTGCTCCAAGCTCGAGCACATTGATGTGGAGAGCTTGTTCTAGCTTGGACCAGGAGCCCTGGGTCCGATGAGGGCCTAGATGGGCTCCCCAACCTTCGCCTGAGGCGTCTGTGGTTAGAGTCTGGGAGGGGGGAGGGAGAAAGAAAGGAACCCCCCGAAACAGGTTCTCTTGAACCATCCACCATTGTAAGTCTCGCATCATCGGCGATGAGATCAGAACTGAGTGATCTATGTCATCCACTAGTTGATCCCACTGAGAGCGTAGAGTCCACTGAGAGATCCTCATGTGGAGTCGAGCGCGAGGGACCGTAGGGATAGCAGCCACCATGAGCCCGAGAAGGCGAAGGTCCGACCTTGCCGAGACCATCCTGCGGTCGGATAACAGACTTATCTGCGTCTGAAGGGAGGCCGCCCTGTCCGGAGGCAGGAAGGCCTTGCCCATGGTTGTATCGAGGATCGCCCCAATAAACTGTAGCCTCTGGGAAGGGTCCAGATGAGACTTGGAATAGTTGATGGTAATATCCAGGCAGGCAAAAACCTGCTGGGTGAGGGAGAGGAAACGCAGGAGTTCCTTCCTGGACGAGGCCACCAGGAGCCAGTTGCCCAGGTAAGGGAACACCTGTACTCCCTTGGTACGCAGGTGGGCCGCCACCACTGCCAGGCACTTGGTAAATACTGGGGGGGCCGAGGATAGACCAAATGGGAGCGCCTTGAACTGGTAGTGGTCCCCCCTGGAATGCAAAACAAAGGTATCTGCAATGAGATGGGCGAATGGGAATGTGCAGATAAGCATCCTGCATATCTAGGGCACAAAGCCATTGACCCGGCCGGAGGAGGGGCAGAAGGCTCTGCAGAGAGAGCATCCTGAACCTTTTGTACTCTAGGGAAAGATTCAGGGAACTGAGATCTAAAATCGGTCTGAGATCTCCCGTTTTCTTTGGGACCAGGAAGAAATGGGAATAGTAACCCGTCCCCTGAAGATGAAGGGGGACAGGCTCTATCGCTTGCTTCAGCAGAAGAGCAGAGATTTCCTCCTGGACCAAAGAAAGGAAGGTGTTCCCGTGAATATGACGACTTCAGAGGGGGGGTGGCGGGGTGGTTTCTGAAGAAACTCTATGGAGTGTCCTTCTGCTATGAGCTGGAGCACCCAAGAATCCGTGGTTATCCTCTCCCATCCCGGAAGATGGAGGGAAAACCTCCCTCCTACTGGTTCCTCCAGGGAGTCCGGAGGCAATGGGAGAGGAAAGGAGTCAGGTGGTGTGGGGCAGCGCCGCAGCTGAAGCACCTGCTGCTGTCCTGGGGGGGGCTTAGCAGCCGCGGGGGCCAGACGTTTTGTGGCCCGCCTTCCCTGGGGTTTCGCCTTTGGCCGATTCCGTCTGCAAAAGGGACGACACTGCTGCTGATGGGGATGGTACATGGAATCAACTGATTTCAGAGCCGACCCCTTCTCTTGCAAGTTGGTAATGATGTCCTTGACATCACCCCAAGCACCGACCCCGGAAGAGTGCTTCCTGAATAACAGATTGCACCTCCGGGACCAGACCTGACACGCTGGAGCCAAGTTATTGACGCTGTAGGGCCCACGGCGAAAGCTAAGTCTCCGCCTAGCAGTGTCCATCATGGGCCGCATGTCGATGTGTGGCGACTGGCCAAATGAGCAGAGCGGACGAGATTAGCCAACTCCTGTTTGACTTGTGAGTCAGGCAAGGAGTCCAGCTAGCGCCCACCTGAGTAGGATGGCCTTCTGTAGTCCTCCATGTTTGCCGACACAGTTCAGGGCCCTAATCTCCAGTGTGGAAGAAGCATAAATCTTTCTCCCGTACTGGCCCAGAAGGTGAGATTCCTTATCAGGAGGTGACGAGCTAAGATGTTTTGGGTTCGCCGACCGGCCGTGAGTGGAGCTAATCACGACCGAGTCGGCACGAGGGTGAGAATCCAGGAAATCAACACCCTCTGGAGCCTGATATAGCCTGTTCGACTTCCTAGGAAGTGGGGCTAAGGCCGATGGTTGTTTCCATATTGTGGTCACAAGATCGGCGTGAGGCTCTAACCAGGGTGGCACTAATGTAGGAGCTGTCACGGGCAGATCCAGATGTTCAGTGAGTTTCAGACGCTGAGGATCTGGTTCTAAAGAGCGCCACTGATGAACCTCCTGGATTTTTCTGAGCAACTCCGTAAAAGAAGGATCCTCCGGAGGAGACTTCAGAGGAGTCCTTGGCTGGGGCTTCGACGGAGAGCGAGGCTCGTCGTCTCTATCGGAGCGCCGTCGGAAGAGTCTGAGGAGTCCGAGAGTGAAGAGGAGGATGAAGAAGAGTAAGACACCCTTTCCCGACCCGTGGGAGGAACGGGTCCCTTGGGGGAGTCCCCGGGGACGCGTGTCCTGCCCCTCTCTGGATCCAGACGGAAGAACCCTGGAGTCCGGAGGTGGTGAGGGAGTGTGCCGCCTGGGGTGTACAGGAACCTGGGACGGCACTGTCGCTGGAAGGCGGCTCTCGACCTCTTTGGTGAGCTCAGCTTTGGCCTCAGCCCACCAGGAGGCCAGAGTCTCCTGCAGGTCCACCCGGCGGCAGCGAGGTAGAGGAGGAGGAGGCGGGATAAGAATATGGGCCATACCCATATGGGTATCCAAAACCGGCTACGAGCAACCAGCGTCGGTGGGGGCGTCGAGCCAGCGCGTCTGATTACTCGGGCGCCGGATCACAGCGTTCAGGTGTCAGGCGTCCGAGGCCAAGACAGCGATGCAGGAAGTCAGAGGCTGCCTAAAAGCAGGCAGGCCTGGCTGGGAACCTCACAGGCAGGTCCGTGAGCGGAGAGCCTGGAGGGCCCAATGGGAGCAGAAAATCTCCCTGAGTCGGTAAGACCGACATCAGGGCCGACGGCGGAGGCCCTGACGCCGGAGGTACCGACGTCAGAGGGGCCGGTGTCGAGCCGGTGTCCAGGGAGCCACGCCAGGTCTGTCGTTCCAGATGGAGGGAGGACTGGCGGAGGCAAAAATCCCTAGCTTCGCTCGGGACAGAGGGAAAAGTCCCCAGGTTCAGGTTGGGGGACTCTGGTCTCTAGACGGCAGCGGGCTGCAGTGAACCAGGAACAACGGACGCTGGGGAGGGTCCGCTGGCCGGTTCCCCGCCGGCCGAACGCGCTGATGTGAGGCGAGGGCGAGCTCGGCGGGCGCCGGAAGAGCCAACGTCCGACTTACGAGAGCCATCACGGAGACAGGTCGTGAGGAGGGGTCGGCCTGGTCCGTGGGGAAGAGGAGCCGGCGTCGCCTCTGGAGGGTCGGACGCCTTACCAGCACTTCTCCGGGCGGACGCCAGAGGAGCCGACGCCCGGCTTACTGGTCGCCACCGATGGTAGGCCACAAGCCTGTCACCGAACCAGGGGCAGAGGCCTCCAACTGCCCGGAGGCGCCCGCAAGGCCCGAGCGCGAGCCAGACGGGCGGGCCGACGCCACCTCAGAAACCTACAAGGCGGCCATCGAGGAGCGATCCCCCAGAGGGGATGTTACCCGAGTGCCCGCGACTCCCGAGGGAGACGCGGTGGAGGAGCTTTTGTCCCGGTGCCTCTCCTTGTCCTTCTTCTTTCGATGGCCTTCGGGGGAGGTGGACGCCTGCCTCAGCTTTTTAAGCTCCTTCTCCATAGAGCGCATTTTCTTCTTGAGAATATGGGCCTCCAGGGATTGCTGCCGTCTTTTTCCGGTAGCCGGGTTAAAGCTGAGGCAATGCTGGCACTTCTCGACCTGATGATCCGGCCTAGGCAGAACAGGCACAGGGAGTGGCCGCCTGCAGCGGTAGTTGGCGCCGACGCATCGCACTTGTTCTTGTGCTCGGAAGGTAGGGGGATTACATACACCATGTTACTACTGATGTTAGTCAAAAATAAAGATTTTTCCGGTAAAAAACGATGAAGGTAGGGCTGATAAAGCGGACTTTTCCCTTGAGCCCTGCAATAGCTAAGTGGGAAAAGAACTGGAAGGCAGGCGTCCTGGGACGCCCCTTTATACCGATGTCTCCTGATGCCGGTCACCTGACATGGGGGCGGTCCCTCGCCAGGGACTGCTAGCTAGAAATTTTTCTGTGGGGTCCTGCCACCGGCGTCAGTCCTATATGTAATTACCTACTGCAAGAGCCCTCTCGAAGTAAGATCTTCTAATATGTGAATGGAATCTAGGTAGTTATATAATAAAGCAGTACTTTTCACGTGTTTGTGCCAGTATTTACAAAAAGACCCTGTCAATGAAACAGTACAAAAGTATATTTAAATTAAGGTGAGAAATGAAAATATGCAAACAAGGGAAATCAAGACTCAGACAACACTTTCAAATAACGCTTAGGCTTTAATGAGAACTCCTCCTTTTCCCAAATCACATACATACAGTATCAAGAATCTGTAGAGTACGTAGATCAAACCACACGTAAACTGCAACTCCATATAACATGGCAGACCCACTCTACAAACTATTCCACATAGCTATAACTTGGGACCTCCCCACACCATTTAATGGATCCAGTCTATAGACTTCCACATGTATAAACATTGGCATCCCTAGTGTCATGTGGCAACACATCAAGATACTGTTCCACCTCATGACTTCATCTCACCAACCTGGTACCATGAGATTATCTAGTCTATGGATTACTTAATATGGATTCATCTCAGCCCTCCCCACTGTGGTGGATCCAGTTTACAGGTTGTTTAACATTAATACACTTCAAGGACCCCCCATCACGTGATGAGTAACCCCATATTATGCGATGAATCCAATCTACAGATTTAAAAGACATGACACAGTGCAAAAGTGCTAAAATAAGGATCACCTTGGAAGAGCACTGTAACAAAGTAAAGTTTGAAAATACAAAATAACTCATACCCGCCACTCCCAACCCAATGCATGGGGAGGGAGGCGATGTAATTTTGTATTTCAATCTACAGATTGCTCAACATGGATGTAAGTCAGCAACTCCAATCCAGTGGTGGGATCCAGTCTACAAACTGTTCAATAGGGATAGCAGCTGAGCATCCCCATATCAAGTAATGGGTATCTCGTACACAGACTATTCAACATTCAACTTCAGTACCCCCATATCATGTGACAGACCAGTCTACTGATTATTCCACTTGAATTTATCACTGCACACATTCCATGCTGGAGGAACCGATCCAGTCTATAAACTGCTCTACCTTCATTCACCTCAGTACCCTAGTACCATCTTATGGATGTAGTCTACTCTACAGAAACCATCCCCATTGATTCACCTCAGCACTGCTCTGCTATGCAACCAGTCTGCAGACCATCCCCTATGGATTCACCTTAACATTTCTGCTGTGTATCTGGTCTACAGATCATTTCCTCTGACTTCACATGGCATATCTCTGCTATGCATTCAATCTTCAGATCATCCCCTATGGACTCATCTCAGTGTACCGCTACCATGATCATTTCCCTATGGAGTCACCTCAGCATCCCTCAGCCATGCATCCTGGCTACAGACCAGGTCCACATGGATTCACATAAGCATCTCTCTGCCTTGTATCTGATCTAATAGATCATTTCCCTATGGATTCACCTCAGCATTCTCGGTCATGCATCCCACCTAAAGATCATCTCCTATATATTCCCTTAAAGCTCTTTGTGCCATATGCCCACCCTACAGATCCCCCTATGGATTTACCTCAACATTCCTGTGCCATGCACCCTAGATATTGTTCCTCACGGACCTGCCTCAGCTTTCATCTGACTGCTGAAGCAAAAAAGGGATACTGTACCGATAAGAGTGTCTCCGAATTCCAAAGTATTATTTAGTACTGAGTACTGGACAGATTAGTTAAAAGGTTTGGCACAATCCACAAACAGTATGTACAGCTGGAAATGTCAATCCTTTCACCCATAAAACACACACACACACATTCAAAGCACACCTTTAATGGACAGAATTTCTGGATGGCTAGAGGTGACAAGCTTTCATGAATGTCACCTAAAAAGATTTTAGTAAAAGAAGCTAGAGATTAAAAACAAAAAAACCTGACAGCCTACCCCCACCACGCACCAATTTCAGTGTGTTTTATTACAACTCACCAGCAGTCTACAGTAAACTCGGTACAGACCCTTCCAGGACTGTTCAAGAGCACTGAAGTCTCTGTTCTAGCTCCCCTAACAGCAAGAAATGAAAATTACGTACCTACCGTAATTCTTGATCTTCTCTTGTATCTTCACCATTCATTACTGATGGGTGTCAGCCGGAGGCGCTACACCCACCACAGGAGGTTTTTTTAATATATATATATATATATAGAGGAGTCGGGCTTCGACAGCGCCGCCCCCTGGAGTGACACTCTGCATAGAGTGCGAAGGGTGGCCATTAGGCGCCACAGACTCCTCCTCCATCCCAGTTCTGTTGGCCAGAGAGGTGAAAAAAGGGTTAGAAGAAAGAATGAGGCAAGAGAGCCGAGGGATAGAAAAAGGAAAGGATATAAACTGAAAAAGGAATAAGCCGATAGAGGATAGAAGGGAAAAGAAGAACTGCCTACCATAAGGGATCGAAGGGCCTCACTTCTGGGGTGGCTCTAAGGGAGGAACAGATAGGGAGGAGAAAGAAGAAGGGTAAAAAGAGAGAAGAATAGGAGGGGAGGCTAGGAGGGGGGAAGACTGCCGTTGGCAATTAGTTAAGGGTTATAAGCTCAGAACCACAAACAAGGGAGCAAGGATCCCATTTTGGAATTGAAAGCTAAGGTCAACTGAACTTCTCGCTCAGAATGGACACCAAAGGTAGGTTCCCTAACCTCCCGCCTACCCAGTTTTTCCCAGACTCCAGCCAGGAGCTCTTTAATCATTAAGACGGAAAAACTCTGTTCCAAACGAGAGCTGCCAGCTAGGAGGGAGGACGCCCACCAGCATTTTGTTAAGTGATAACACAGTATCATGTGAAAATGGGGGAAGGGTGCCAAAGAGAAAGAGTGGGAACTCAATCGGATTCCCTAGAGGCAAGGCAGGGAACACTCTTTAAGGAAACTGGAGTGCCGGATAGCACTACACCTGTAGAGGCTGACATAATAGGATTAAGACTTGCCAGAAGTGGTCTGGAAAAGAGAAGTCGAGTCCCGAAAGGGATCGTCTCTTTAAACTGTGAATTGAGAAAGAAATGGCTGGGGAGAACCAAGAGATGCCCATTAAGGGCAGTCAGAAAGAGTTCCCTCAAGACAGATAAATGAAGCTCGTTCCTCCTATTCTCAGAGGGAAAGATCCGTTCAGAGGATCGGAAAGAGAGCATATAAAACAAAAAAAATGTTTTTTTTTTGGCTTAACGGCCCAGGGAGAAAAAGGAGGGACGAGCAGGAGGGGAGACGTCAAGAAGGAGGCCCTGAGGGGATGGTAGGGACTAGTATTGAATGAGGAAGATACAAGAGAAGATCAAGAATTACGGTAGGTACGAATTTTCATATCTTCCTTGTCAATCTTCACCATTCATTATTGCTGAGTAGAAGCCCCTCCCCTAGAAAAGGGGAGGGAGAGAAAACCCTGAGGAACAGACCCTCAGCCTCCTACTGGTGACAAGTAGAGAGGGGGAGACCCTGACCAACAGACAAGAGTCTAAGGTGGGTGAGGAGGAGAAGACGCCCCCAAGGGGCTGTCGGAAGGGGGTTGCCCCTGAAGACGTCTCCTCGCCCTACGGGAAAATAGGTGGGTCCCCCGAAGGCAGAGCCAATCACCCTACACCGGGCCATGGGTGACAGTCGGAAGAGACGAAGCCATGCCGTCCGCCTGATGCGGATCGCTGTCCCTACTAGCCTGGATGCCACCTCGTTGGTGTCATAGGATGCCCTCGCTTGGTGCCTTGCAAGCTCCAGACCCATGCAGAGAGGGGAATGGCTTGTCTAGACTGCTCTGAGTCAGGTAGCAAAGCTAAGACCTGAGCCAGCATCGACCACAGATGCCTGTTGTAAGCAGCGTGGTGAGCCTGATGGGTGGAAATGCACAGTAATGCACGACCAGAAGAGAAAACTCTTCGTCCCCACCGGTCGAACTCAGCAGAATCAGAGTCCGGAGGCCTGTCGTGCACTGGGCGGCGAAGCCCTGAAGGAGTATCTAGGGATGTCAAACCCGAAGGTGGGTGAGGTAGAGAACCTAGAGACTTGTGGGGGGTACAATACCGTCTCCTGCAGTCTCCTGGGGCTGGAGAAGGAGTGGCTGGAGACTGCCAGGTGCGGATAGATGATCCTGGAAGGGAATCGGCCAGAAAGGCACCACCAAATGGCAGGCACTGAATTCACTGAGGAAAGCACGCATCTGCCGCTCGGTATTGTCTCTATGAACGCAGGAAATACGAAGCTCCGAGACCATCCTCAAAAGGAAACGTTGATAGTCAGTGAAGTCAGCGTCAGAGGAAAGGTGGACAGGAAGTTCCTCTTCCTCAGTTGAGGAAGACGAGGAGGAAGTGGAGCTCGAATGTCCAGAAGACTCCTGCGGGGGGGGGGACAGGCGAAAAACCTGTTCGTCCATGGCCCTAACATAGGACGGGAAGGCCACCGCAGTAGCTCTGAACGTCTCCCAAATTAACGGCCCAGTGGGCCCCACATGGCCTGGGAGAGAGAGGGGGGTGGTTGCAGAGGGCTGGGCGAAGGGCACCTAAAAGCACGTGCCTGGCCTCTGCCAGAGCTCTGAGATCCAGGTAGCGATGCCACCAAAACTAGGGACCCTGTTATCACACTGGGTTGCGTAAAAGTAAGGAAGGGAGGCAACTCCGGAAAGAGCACTGAAGGGGAATCTCCCCTGTGGCGTGCCTGGGATTGCATGAGTCCAGAAGGGCAACCCTCAGAACCGCCACTAGAAGGCGCTTTGGAGACCTTCAGAGAGAGGTGAGGATCAGCGCCACGACCTCCCCGCACCTCCTCGCAGAGCCGGTGGGGGGCTCACCGCTGCTCTCGAATCGCTTACCTCCTCAACCCTTCGGACTCCCAAGCAGCCCTCTTCCTTGAAACCAGCAGTGGAGGTCCCTGCTGAGCAAGGCCCTCGCAGGGCCCACCAGCAGGGTCCTCCTCCTCTGCTGAAGGACCCGAACAGCACCGGAAACGGGCGGCTGCCTGGGACCTACCAGAAGAGGGAATCCCTTCTCGTACTCCTGAAGGGTCCACCACAGATGACTCCAGGCCACCCCTAGGCATGGAGCCTCCGGGCTGATCAGCTCCAGGGAGTCCGGGAGAGGGACACTGAACCGTCTAGCCCCTGCAGCCTACAGGAGGTTCAGAGCCAGAGGACTCTAGCTGCTGGTCTGTGTCCTCACCCGAGTCGTGCCCCTCCGAGGAGAGGTCGACAAGGGAAGACTGCAAACCAACTGCAGCAGGAACCTGCCCTGAGGTGGCACCAGGCCTGGTACCGCTGTAGGCCGCAACGAGCAACACATCCGCTGAGTTATCCGTCCCCCTGGTGGTGCCCGGTTCCCAGGCTGCACCGCAAACGGTGCCGCCCGAGTACCTCCGCCACGGCGCCAAGATCTGGTGCGGCACTGTGCGTGTCCCCAGCACCGCGAACGGCGCCGAGACCCAGCGTGGCACCACTGCCGCCGGCCAAGTCCCCGGCACCGTGTATGGCACCGAGGCCCAGCGTGGCACTGCTGACGGCGCCACCCGAGTCCCTGGCACCGCGTACGGTGCCGAGGCCCAAGGCGGCACCGCTGTGCATGCCACCCGAACCCATGGCGCCACGACTCCAGAGCGACACCGCCGATGGCGCGCGGAGAGTCCCCGCGCCGCAACGAAGCACAGAGGCCCAGAACGGGCGCCACCTACGGCCCCGATCGAGCCGCCGGCACCATGAGAAGCGGAAGATTCTACGGCGAGGAAAGACGGTAATGAGGGCCCACCAGCGCCGGGCCCTGCAGCCAGGGGCTGTGACACCAGGGGAGCCTGCACCTCTATGGAGGTGACTGCCGGGACGGTGCCAACGGCACAACCCCGGGTGGGATCATGCCGTTCCTCCGGCGCCGAAGAAGAAACCTCCTCCTTGGCAAGGCTGGAAGTGGAGGAGGTTTCCTCCTCGCCAGGCCGTATAGACCCGGGAGAGGACCCAGAGGAAAGGTCAAGAGATCTGGCCTGGGAAGCCCTAGGGCAACGACGTCCTCCAAAAGTCGGCGGAGCTCGCCCAACTCACAACACGCGGAGTTCTAAAACACGGCGGTCCATGGAGAAGCAGGCGTCGCAATGGTCCATATCACGGTAGGGTCCCAGGCACCGGAGACAAACATCGTGACGGTCTGTGACAGAAGACTGCCGGCCACAAGGGCACCGATGCATAGGGGCACGGCCCGCCTTAGACTTACTCTGTGCCCCCGAACCAGACAAGATGCTAAACAATCAAGCAAAAGCACAGAAAAGGCTCGGCGTCATCGAAAGAAAAAACAGTAATGGAAAGATCTTACCAGTCAACGACATTGAGAAAATACTGGGATGAAGGAGCGTTGAAATAAATTTCAAAAGGCCTATGACGCAGTAAACTATCGAAACTCGCGCAGCAGGTGCAGCCTCGACAGCGGGAGAAACAGAACTGGGATGGAGGAGGAGTCTGTGGCGCCTAACGGCCGCCCCTCGTGCTCTATGCAGAGCGTCACTCCAGGGGGCGGCGCCAGCCGACGCCGACTTCTATATATATATATATATATATATATAAATAAAAATCCTGTGGATGGTGCGCGCCTGGCTGGACACCCAACAGTAATGAATGATGAAGACTGAAAAGGGAAGATAGTGAAAATTTGGGACTAAGTAGTGCCAATTTAGAAGAAAATTAAACTCACCTTTTGTTTATTTATTTGGACGTTCCTCAACTAGGGGAGGTTGTGCCTGGTTCCTCCCCCGTCCAGCCAGACATCCTGCCGCCTGTCATGACAGAGCTCTAACCTCCCCGTCACTACCCCCTCTGGTCGCATCGCAGCGAGTAGTTACCCCACCACTGTGGAGACCAGGTGGGTGGACCCAGAAGGGAGCTGGCTTGTGCGTGAACGTGGCAGCGCCGGCGGGCAGCCTTCGTGCTGCAGAGTATTTATGTGTTGGTTCTCCCCTGCGGTGAGGGGTGTGCAATGACGCCAATGGGAGGAGCGCGCACGCTTCTGCATGTGTGCCTCCTGGCATCTAGCCCCTCCCGCCCCTCTTCCTGCAGTGATGGTGCACTGCCCCCCAGTCTCCACTAGGGCACTAAGGGCCAGCCATGCGCCACCCACTGAACTTCCCCCTCCCCGTTGAAGGACAGCAGTCCTCTGGACGGTTAGTCCTTCTCCCAACTGCCAACCCCCGACAATCCGTGCTCGTTCCTGAACACGGGTTGCCGGCATGGCGCGAGGTAAAGCAGCCAGCACCTCAGCCTTAAGTGCCACCGGGCTGGCCTAAACTCACCTTTTAGAACAAAATAGACCAAAACAAAACAGATGGTAATACCCACCAGCTGTGAACCCAAAACACAGAAATGGAAATTACATACCTACCGTAATTTTGATCTTCTGGGACAAGTCTTCCATTCATTTACACTAATGGGATTACACCAGAGGCACTAGAACCCAGTGGAGCTAAAATCTTTAGGAGGGCCAGCGCTGAGATAGGACCGCACACGTGTGGCACCACGAGACTGCCTCATGCCTGTACAGGCTACCTCAGCGTCGACCCTCCAACCGTCTCAGTACCTTTTTGACCGAGGAGGTGCAGCACAACTAACCTAGGAAACTAGCCTAACCCAGGCATAAGATAGCCCAGATGATCCATGTAAGAAGGGACAACTCAACAATGTCTTCACAGCCTAAGTCAATGAGGGAGTGAAGACCTGAAACAGGATGAGTGCGCTCGAGTGATTTTGGGTGGGTGTGTGAATGAATGGAGATGACTTCGTCCAAGAAGATAGAGAATTACGGTAGGTACGTAATTTCCATATCCTCCTGGACTAAAAGCCTTCACCATTCATTCACACTAATGGGACAGTACTGAGCTAAAAACCAATCCCTCCAGCAGGGCAGCAGGAGAGGAAAATTACGTACCTACCGTAATTCTTGATCTTCTTGGACGAGTCTCCACCACTCATTCACACTAGTGGGATTGGCGCCGGAGGCACTAAGACCCATCGGGAGCAAACTTTTTTGCTGGAGGTGCAGTAGCAGAGAGCAGGCGCCCATGAGACACTGTTGCCCTTGTTGAGCAGCTCTCGAGCAGTAATGACCATCTCGCGCGACAACCCTCCAACCGCCTCAGTACCTTTTTACCAAGGAGGTGCAGCGCAACTAACGAAAAGGGTAAACCTAACGATTAAAAACGGACATAAGATAGTCCGTATGACCCGTGTAAGAAGGGTCAGCAAAAGAAGTCCTCACGGCCTAAAGATTTGAGGAGTGAAGACCAATACAGCGGTGAGCTCGGGGATGGAGGGAGGGCGTAGGAATGAGTGGTGGAGACTCGTCCAAGAAGATCAAGAATTTACGGTAGGTACGTAATTTTCCTATCTTCCTGGACATAAGTCTCACCACTCATTCACACTAGTGGGAGAGTACCAAGCTGATAATCCCCCAAAAGGGCGGCAGGAAAGCCAGAGCTCACGTGTCTAAGATAGAAGCCCATTAAGGATAGTTCTGCCGAATGCGGAATGCCGCCTGGCATGAACATCCAGTGCATAGTGCTTAACGAAAGTATGCACTGAGCTCCAGGTAGCGGCGTTGCATATATCTGCAATTGGAACATTGCGAATTTCCGCTAGGGATGCCGTGACCGCCCTAGTAGAGTGAGCGTACACTCTACCTTCTAATTTAACTTGAGCCATGAATAGCAATGACGAAGGCATGCCACTAACCATGAAGAGATACATCTAATAGCGTACAGGTTGACCCAGCCGGGTGTCGCTGAAAGAAACGAACAGTTGCTGAGTCTTGCGAACATCCTTGGTTCTATCTAAATAGAACCGCAAGGCTCTCTAACATCAAGGAATGAAGAAGCCTGCTCCCTTCATTTTGAAATTAGCGAAGTAAGCGGGAGTACCAGAGGTTGGTTCAGATGGAATTCTGACACAACCTTGGGAAGAAATTTAGGATGAGTAACGGAGAACTACCTTGTCCTTATGGAATACAGTATACGGGAGGGTCCGTGAACCAGTGCATGTATCTCAGAGACCCTGCGGCTGAGGTAATGGCCACCAGGAAGGCAGTCTTCCAGGTAAGAAATTTTAGCTCACAGGTAGCTAAGGGTTCAAAGGCTTCGAGTGAGCATGTCCAGCACCAGGTTAATGTCCCAGGCTGCAACTGGACGCTAACAGGGGTCTGGTATGGAGAATCCTTTAAGAAATCTCTTCACCATAGGTAACTGAGCCAGAGTTAAGGAAGAAACCGGCTCATGGAACGCTGAGATGGCACTTAAGGTGAACTTTAACTGTGGAGTATTGAAGACCTAAGTTTGATAGGTCCAAAGATACTCAGAACCTTTGCCAGGAGGACAGGAAAAGGGATTCCAAGAGGATTTTGGCACACCAGAGAGAAAACGCTTCCATTTGAAGCGCGACGCTTTTGGTGGCTGGCTTCCGAGCAGCCAGAAGGATGTCTGAGACTCTACGAGAGCGTTGAACCCGATTCACTTCTATCTCTTCAGGAGCCAAGCATGAAGGTGAGTGATTTCAGGTTGGGATGGACCAACGAACCCTGAGTCAGAAGACTGATTTGCAAAGGAAGTGGTCTCGGAGGGCTGCCAACATACTGTTGAGTAGAGGAAACCATAGTTGCGAGGCCAGGAAGGAGCAAGAGAATCATCTTGGTCCCCTGAGACTCGAACTTGAGGAGTACTCTCTGGATTAGAGGTGGTGGAAGAGGCGTAAAGCGTTTTGTCCACCGCAGCCTGAAGCATCCTGACAGAAAATGCCAGGCCCTGGATTTCTGGAGCAGAAGAGGCGCAGTTTTGCTGGAGTGGGATGCAAAAGGTCCAGGTCTGGAGTCCCCCACTCCTTTGAACAGGGACCGAGCTACGGCTGGATCGAGAGACCACTCGTGAGGGTCTGCCTCCGCTTCTGCTGGAGGTGATCTGCTAGAGTCGCTTTGTATACCTGGCAGATAAACCGCTTGAATCAGAGACTTGTGCTCCAAGCACCACTCCCACACCTCATTGCTTCCCTCAAAGGATAAGAATGAGCACCGCATGTTTGTTGATGTAATACATCACTGCTTTGTTGTCCGTTTGAAGGAGAATGTTCTTGTGACAAAGGACATCCTTCAGAGCTCGGATTGCATAGAGGACCGCTCTCATCTCCAGGACATTTATGTGGAGATGAGTTTGAACTGAGTCCATACACCTTGAGTGTGGAGGGAGACAGTGAGCTCCCCATCCCATTAGCGATGCGTCTGTGGTGATGGAGATCGATGATCCGGGGGAGCAAAGGGGAATCCTTCCAGGAGATTGCTCTCTTGAGACCACCAGGTGAGAGACCTCGAAGGGGCTCCGTCACCTTGATGGGATAAGACTGGGGGTGAGAGGTCGGAGACCACTGAGTGGAGAGCATCCATTGGGTGGTTCTCATGTCAATCGGGCCAGAGGGACAGTGAAGACCGGGGAGCGCCATGAGACCCAACATGCGTTGCATCGAGAGCTGTAACCGATTGGTTCTCCCTGATGTAACGGGCCATACGAAGGATGTCGAGTCTTCTGTCCTCTGGAAGGAAAGCCCTGCTGAAGAGGTGTCTAAGCGTCCCCTATGAAAAGGAGCCTCTGGGAGGGTTGCAGTTGAGATTTTTCAAATTCAGCAGAACTCCATGGACTGAGAAGGCAAGACTGGTTGCACGGCTTAAAGTCCCTTGGCCGGAAGGGCTTGCTAGAAGCCAATCGTCTAGGTAGGAAACACCGCATCCGACTTTCCTGAGATGCGCAGCGAGAACTGCACAACACTTTGTAAAAACTCGCGGTCGCGAGGATAACCCAAGGGCAGGACTCTGAACTGATAATGCTGACCAAAGCTACAAACCTGAGGAATTTACGGTGGGTCGGGTGAACGAGGATATGCTGGTAAGCATCCTGCATATCAGAGAGGCCAGCCAGTGGTGCTGATGTAGCAAGGGTAACAGGGTACCTGAAATCATCTTGAATTTCTCCCTGGGAGGAATTTGTTTAACTTTCTGAGGTCTAGAATGAGCGCATCCCCAGATTTCTTTGGAACCAGAAAGTAATGGGAGATCAGAACCTGTGTTTACTTGAATCTTGAGGCACCAGTTCTATTGCCCTGTTGTTCAGAAGGCCCTGGATCTCCTTGGTGAGGAGATCTGACTGAAGGCCGACAACCTGGGATGTCGTATGGGAGGACAATTGGGGGGTTCCAAGAAATTGAGAGAGTAACCCTCGCGGTGTCAGAACATTGTCTGAGGTTGGACTTCCTGGTTGTAGAAGTACATCGACGACCTCCCACCCGGAGGAGAAAGTTCCACCTCGGGCAGAGTGGATGGAACTTGGGCCAGCGACTCATAAGAGTAGCGCTGGGAGCTTTGGGTCCCTGCGCTTTATCACAGTCTTCTTTTGAGGTTGGGCGGGTTGGCTTTTGTAGGCCTCCCTGCCTCTGCCTCGAAGGACTGAGCGACTATAGAGGCAGCGTCTGTTCACATGCCCCGAGAGGGGGCAGGCGGAGATCTGGCCAACTTAATGGCCGATCTAGTCTTCTGAGTGGCCTCTAAACACTTGCTCCACCTGAGGGCCAAAAGGGACCATCAAAAGGCAGCGCCATCTGCTGCTGAGCATCATTCGTGAAGCCAAGTCGCGGCCAGGAATGGCTTGAGTACAAATCCCAGCTGCTGAAGCGAGAAGCAGTGTAAGCATCCATGGCGTTGACCTGTTGGTTATTGGACTCATACCTCTAATAACAGTCATGAAGAAGCTCTGACTTGGAATCCAGAATCTGGAAGAGCTTCAACCATTCTTTTCATAGAGTGCCACAGGATATACTCATACTGAGAAAAATAGCCTTGATAACGTAATCAGCATACTTAGAGTGGAGGCAGCAAAAGACTCTCTTACCTAATGTATCAATCTTACGAGACTCTTTGTTAATAGGTGAGCTGTAGTAGTTGAGGAAGAACGACCTTGTCATTCTCTGCCAGGACTACAATAGGATCAGAAAGGCTTGGGATGCCAAAATGGGACGATCCTTGGGAGCTGAATACTTCTTATCAATGGATTTAGCCACTGAGGAATAAGAGCAGGGTTATTCCATACCATTTGAGACAGCGTCTGGAAGGAAAACTAGTCGGAGGAGTCAAATCCGTAGGGATCTCGGAAGCGTGAAGATACTGGAGTCTTAATATCTTCCAGGATCGATGTCTATGAGTCTGGAGAAGAGTGGATCCCAGGTTCTTCAACAGAGACTTAAGGACAGGTCCTCGACCACAGGCTCTGTAGCAAAAGAAAGATCTGTTTCCTCCACTTCATCACAACGAAGGTCCTGGGTCCAGGCTCAACATCATCTCCTGATGGTCCAGAAAGGACTGTTTGGACAGGAAAAGGAGTGAAAATTAGGAGAGGAGGAAATGGCAGAAAAAAACAGAGAGTCCCAAGAACTGCCGGCCGGCAATAAGCAGACTGAAAGACACCGAGGGCGCCGGGCGCGAAACCCGCGCCCCTGGCAGGGCGCCGCACGAACAGCGCCCCGCGCATGGCGGCCAGCAACACCCAGCAGACGGCGCGCGAATGGCGCCGCAGACGGCGCCCGAAGCAGCGCCGCCCGATCCGGCACCACGGCGCCCCGCAGCAGGCGCCACCAGCAACGCCGAGACTACAGCGCCGCCAAGCGGCGCCCATAAACTCAGCAGCGCCCGACACGGCCACAGACCTTGCAGAAGGCGCGGGCCGAGAACCTGGAAAACAAGAAGGAAAAATACCAGGAGATAAGGACATGGTGAGGCCCCCTGCGCGCAGCCATGTGAGGGAAACACCTAAGCAAGATCGCTTGCACGAAGGCGCGTAGCAGACTAGGAAGATCAACAGCCCCACCTGATCGCTTGGAGCCGAGGGCTCCGGTAACGAGCCAGGCAGAACAACCTCCGAGCCCATCGCTCGCAAGGCGGCCCACTGATGAAACTGTGCTCATCACGGGCCCACCTATAGGCGGGGAGGGGCTCGATGTGGGAGCGACGATTATGGAAGCTGGCGACTCGAAGGAGACGGCAACTAACGCGATAACCGACCGTCACGGACACGAACACAGAGGGCGACCTCAGTGATGCCTTCTCTTTTTGACCTGAGGCGAAGAAGAGCTCGAGGCGAGCAGGCGCGGCGACCGTTTATTTTATGCGGTGAGGCGCCCATCCCAGAGCATCGGACTGACCATAGTCGGAACCCGCTGAGGAGAAGGAGGCTGACGGACCCAGCCCGGCTGGCTGACAGCTTTCATACGAAGTCCTACCGTCACTGACCTGCTCATAGTCGACTCCGTCCAGTAGGCCGAGACTTCTTCAAGTAAGTTAAATTTAAATATTAGAAAATTTCTGAAAATATAGAATAAAACTAAGCGATACTACTATAGTGATAATGTTACAAAAACAAACTGAAAACTATCGCTAGTTTGAAGTTTGACTCCCATCAAAACGACGTCGTCACTGAAGCGCACTCGGCCAGGCGGAAAAAAGAAACTGAGGCGGTTGGAGGTGCAGTCGCCCGAGATGGTCATTACCGCTCCTAGAGCCGCTGCTTTCATGGCGCCGTGTCTCGCGGCGCCGTCTCTCGCATGACCCTCCAGCAAAGAAGTTTGCTCGATGGGTCTTAGTGCCTCGGTCAATCCACTAGTGTGAATGAGTGGTGGAGACTTATGTCCAGGAAGATACAGAGCTCACTGAGGAAAAAGGTCCGTATAGGACTGTCCTGCAGAAGGAAGTGTACCATCTGGCATAGACATCAAAAGCATAGTGCTTCATGAAGGTGTGCACTGAGCTCCAAGTAGCTGCTTTGCAGATATCTGCAAATGGGTACATTACGAATTTCTGCCAGGGATGCCGCAACCACTCTGGTAGAGTGGGCGTAAACCTGGCCTTCCAACTTGACCTGCATCGTCGAGTAGCAGTGATGAAGACATGCCACCAATCATGCAGAAATGCATCTAATGGCACTGGCAACAGGCTGACCCAACCAGGCCATGCTGAAAGATATGAAAAGTTGCTTGGATATGTGAATCTCTTTAGTTCTGTCTATGAAGAATCGCAAAACCCTCTTGACATCCAAAGAGTGAAGGGTGTGTTCCCCTTCACTCTGGAAGTTGGCAAAATAAGTGGGAAGAACCAATGGTTGGTCAAGGTGAAATTCCAAAACCACCTTGGGTAGTAATCTGGTGTGAGTACGAAGTACCACCTTGTCCTTGTGAAATACAGTGTAAGGTGGGTCCTTGACCAAGGCATGTATGTCAGAGGCTCTGTGAGCGGAAGTAATAGCCACCAGAAAGGCAGCCTTCCAGGTCAGAAACCTTAAGTCACAGGTAGCTAGAGGCTCAAAGGGCTTATGGGTGAGCATGTCTAGCACAAGGTTGATATCCCATGTGGCTACTGATTTCCTGACTGGGGTCTACAGTATAGGATACCCTTGAGGAATCTCTTGATTAGCGTTAACTGAGTCAGTGACATGTTCTGCATTGGCTCACGGTAGGCAGAAATCGCAGAGATGTACCTTCACTGTCAAGTATTGCAGTCCTGCACTTGACAGGTCTAAGAGGTACTCCAACACTTTACTTGGTGGGCAAGAAAATGGGTCCAGGATGGACTTCGCACACCAAATGGAAAACTGATTCCACTTAGCCATGGAAGTTTTCCTAGTGGACGGCTTACGCACTGCTAAGAGGATTTCTGAGATCCTCTGAGAGACCTTAAACCTACCCAACTCTATTTCCTCAGGAGCCAGGCATGGCGATGAAGGGAGTGCAGGTTGGGATGGACTGGGGCCCCTGTGTCAGGAGGTCCGTTCATAGAGGAAGCTGCCATTGAGGGACTTCCGCCAACCTGTTGATTAGTGGAAACCATATCTGACGAGGCCAGTGTGGAGCGATTAGGATCATCCTGCCCCCGTACCTCCAGTTTGAGCAGCACCCTCTGAACCAATGGAAGAGTAGGAAATGCGTACACAAAGCATCTTGTCCACTGCAGTCTGAATGCATCCTGACAGAAAATGCCAAGTTCTGGATTTCTGCAGCAGAATAGAGGCAGTTTTGTGTTGAGTGGGGATGTAAAAGGTCCATGTCTGGAGTGCTCCACTCGTCGAATAAGCGATCATGCGTCTGGAGTGAGCGACCACTTGTGTGGATCCTCCTCTGTCTTGCTGAGGCGATCTGCCAGGTCATTCTGAGCTCCTGGTAGGCAGACTGCCTGAATCACAGCCTCATGCTCGAGGCACCAGTCCCACACCCTCATGGCCTCCCTGCACAGAGGATAGGAGTGCACTCCACCCTGCTTGTTGATGTAATACACAGCAGCCTTGTTGTCCGTCTGAAGGAGAATTACTTTGCAACAGAGGACATCCTTTAGGGCTCGGACAGCATATAGGACATCTCTCATCTCTAAGACACTGATGTGTCGATGAGATTCCTCCTGGTTCTACATGTGGAGGTCTTGACAGTGAGCCCCTCAACCGATCAGAGATGCATCCATGGTGATAGTGATGGTGATCTGAGATTCCAGTAGGGCAAAGGGTAGACCTTGGAGAACCTTGTTTTCCTGTGTCCACCATGCAAGCGATCTTGTCAATGGCTCCATCATTTTTACATGGAAGGACTACGGGTGCATGGCCGATGACCACTGGACGCTGGGCATCCACTGTATGGTCCTCATGTGTAGCCGGGCTAAAGGCACCGTGAAGACGGACGATACCATGCGATCCAACATCCACTGCATCATGACTGCTTGAACAGAGTTGCTCCCTCTGATGTAGCGAGCCATCTGGAGAATGTCTTTCTCCCGTCCTCTGGAAGGAATGCCTTGCCCTGGAGGTGTCCAGGAGGGTTCCTATGATGAGGAGCTGCTGGGAGGGCTGAGCTGGGATTGTTCCAGATTTAGTAGCGCCCCATGGAAATGAGGAACTGAGAAGCTGTGATGACCACTTCCTGCATCTCTTGTCCAGATGGGCTCACTAGGAGCCAATCGTCCAGGTAAGGGTAGACTTGAATACTGAGTTTTCTGAGGTGCTCCGCGAGAACTGCAAAGTACTTTGTAAAGACTCGAGGCACCGAGAAAAGCCCAAAGGGCAGGACTCTGAACTGGTAGTGCTGACCCAGAGCCACAAAACAGAGATACCTGGGGAGACTTGGGTGCACTGGAACGTGCTGGTAGGCCTCCTGCATATCCAGGGATGCCAGCCGGTCGTACCGATGAATCAGCAGAAGTAGTGTTCCTAGGGAGATCATCTTGAACTTCTCCCTGAACAGGAATTTATTTAGCTTCCTGAGGTCTAGAATTGGATGCATGCAGCCTGTTTTCTTAGGAATCAGAAAGTAACCGGAGTAGAACCCCGTGTTCTGCTTTACCTGCGGAACCACTTCTACTGCCCCGTTTTTCAGAAAGCCCTGTATCTCAGAAGCAAGAAGGTCTAAGTGGTGGACAGACTGTGTTGCCGCTTGGGTGGAAGATCTAGGGAGGATCTCAGCGAAATTGAGAGAGTATCCCTCTCATATAATCCTGAGGACCCATTTGTCTGTTGTGATGGACTTCCACTGCTGTAGGGGTGTCCACCTCTGGCAGCTGAGGTGAGACCTAGGCCGGGTTTTCAGAGGTAGCACTGGGCGCTTTCAGGCCTTGTGCCATTTGCTGCATTTTCTTTTGTGGCTGAGGAACTTGGATTCTATTAAAGACTCCTCGGCCCTTAGCCCAGAAGTACTGCCTGTTTCAAAACTGTCGACGATTCCCACCCTTTTGAGGGGCTGCTGGAGTCGGCCTGGCTGTTTTAATGGCAGTCCTGGTTTTCTGAGAAGCCTCTAATGCTTGTTCCACTTGAGTGCCGAACAGATAAGCCCCGTCAATGGGGACATTCATCACCTGTCATTGAGCTTCGGGTGAGAAGCCGGATATTCTAAGCCAAGAGTGTCGCTTGATGTGGATACCCACAGCCGTTGCCCTTGCTGCAGCATCATAGGCATCCATAGCAGCTTTCAAATGATGGTTGTTGGATTCTATGCCCCTGGTAATCGTTTGGAGAAGCTCTAAATTGACATCCGATTCTGGGAAGTTCTCGACTACTTCTTTAAGGGTGTTCCAAAGGGTGTACTCATATTGAAATTACCCTGATAGCTAACAATATGCATCCCTAAGGTTGTGGCTACGAAAACACACTTTCCTAAGGTGTCAGCCTTGCGAGACTCCTTATTGATAGGTCGTGCCGAGGTCTCCTGGGGGAGGACAACCTTATTCTCTGCAAACACCACCAAGGCATCTGCAAAGGGTCTTTCCTTAGGAGGAGCATATTTCCTGTTTGCAGACTTAGCCACAGACAGGATAAGCACTGGTTTGGCCCACGCCATCCCTGACAGGGTTTCAAAGGATAGGGGAACAGGGGGCATGACATCCACAGGAATAAAAGGAGCATGAAGGAAAGTACAGTTACGTAAGAACTTACTGTAACAGTAGATCTTCGAGAACAGCTCTTGCAGCAGGTTACACCATTAGGACTGAAGCCGGCAGGTGCCAGGACCCCACGGAAATGTTCTAGCTAGCAGTATCCAGCAGGGACTGCCCCTGATGTCAGGCATCATACAAAAGGGGGCAGTCCCCCAGTTCTTTTCCCGCCGTCGACTCGCCAGCATCGGCCTCATGGTCCCACTCCAGTGAACGACGACCAGAACTTCCAGCGTTAACTCTAAATGTCGGCATCTCCTCCTCCTTCCTCAGGACGACACCCCTCCAAGTGTGCTCTGCGCAAACAGATTTTTAAGGATCTGCACTGTTCCCTGTCTGCGGTGCCTAGGCCCAGAAGACGACACCAAGCCTGTCCATTTTGCCAGCGGCTCAACAGTTGCACCAGGATCCCCAACTGAAGGTGCAGAAGCTTCCTGGGTCCACATCGGAGGTCCTGAAGAGCCAGGGCAGATCCTACGCTCCTAAGGAGGAGGGACTGGAAAGACAGGTCCCCACTAAGGACTCAGTTAAGACAGAAGGCTTGCTTTCCAGGTCATCACCTGTGAGATCTCCAGCGTCATCAGACAAAATTAGATCAGGATCAGACTCATCATTTTCTTCCTCCAGCCCTGAGACGTCAAGGGCAAAACCTGCAAGACCAAAGCCTGGTCCAGGTGAGGGGTACACAGAAGTTACCGGAGCCTGACTTGGCCAAAGTCGTCACTACATGCGGTACCGAATGACCCAAAATCGGGGCTGACACCGAGGTCGATATCACACGCAGCACCAAAGCCGCCAGCGCCGCACCGAGGTTGACACCACATGCACCGCAACCAGCACCGAAGAGGCCAATGCTGCATGCAGCACTGAAAGGCCGACACCACACGCAGCACTGATGACCACAGACCCCTATCAGACCTACAGAAAAAGGAGGAGGAAAATGGTACCAGTGCTGGCCCCTGCATGGAAACTTAAGTGGGGTAGGCACGTGGAACCGGCATTGGCGGCATCAGTACCAGAGGGAGAAATCTCTGTCACCAGCACCGAACGCAGCATCCTGCCCCAACCTTGGCCCAGTGACCCGAAGGCCCAGGAACCGGGTCCACCGGCAAGGACAGACACTGTACCCACTGCTCCATAAGAGCAGCCCAGTGGTGCAACTGCCCACCAGAAACCCCATCAGAGGACAGAGAGGAGCTCCGATGCCGAGAATCCCGGCCGCTAAGAACAGAGACCACCGGGGAGCCCGGAGGGGTCAGGGTGGGTTTACCACTCCCCACAACTGAAGACTCTCTAGCAGACCTACCAGAAGGTGATGTCGAACAGTACCGTCTTCTTCCTCCAATGAGAAGAAGAGCTCTTGGCTGAGTGGTGCCGGGTCTCTGAGTGAGATTAAAATCGGGCCCGATCCTTTTTGTGCTTTCGGGAGGACTGTCCTCCCATTTGAGCAGCAGACTGCCCGTGGTTGGACACCGCCATCCGCAAAGGGCGGCGGACTGGACACAGCCATACTGCCAGAAGAACTTTCCAGTGTAGTCTCCCTACCGTCACTGACACCGTCCATGGTCAACTCCGTCGATGACAGGCTGAGAGTCGTTTTCTCTCTTCAGAAGAAAACTTTTTTTTAACTAATAATAAAATAAACTAAATGATACTAATAACAAAACAAAACTGAATGACTATATGTTGCTGTTGTATAGACGAAAAATTTGACTCCCGGGGGGTGCGTGATGTCGTCACTGAAGTGCACTTGACAGTGGGGAAAAAAGGAACTCAGGCAGTTGGAGGGCTGACATCCAGATAGTCTATATGGGCGCGAGGCAAATGCGTGGTCCTATCTTGGCGCTGCCCTCCTGAAGATTTTGGCTCCAGCTGGGTCCTAGCGCCTCCGGCATAGTCCCATTGGTGTGAATGAATGGTGAAGACTTTTAGTCCAGGAAGATTTAACATTTTAACATCTGTAAAACCTCTGGAGCCCTCACTGTGTCCTGAGTATGACTCTGAATCTCTTGATTCTTTGTTGGTCAGAGCTTATAAATTCTGCATTCCAAGGCTGTGAACTTGAACACCTGCACTGTCGGTCAGGACAATGGTCTTGTGCACTTCCAGGCTGTGACTTCGAATCCCTGCCCCATAAGTCAGCGCATGGACCCTCTATATGACACTGCGAGTTGCAGTTTTTGCACTGCTGGATCACTTAGTGCATTGACAATATAAAGCCCTGATGATTTGGATTTGAAATTCAGCCCTGATGTTTGGGCTCAGGATCACATATGCATGGGACGCTTTTTGTTTTTTTTTGGGGGGGGGTCTCCTTGCTGATGTGGAAAACTGATACAAGAAAAATCAGAATACACCATCCTGTGCTATGCCAGTTGTAAATTACTGAACAAGCAGCAGCTGTAGGGTAGCCTATATTGCCAGCTTCTCTCAGCAAATGGGACAGAGGGACGTGGAATCTAGAAACACACCTCTTGAAAGGGACACTCATCCCTCCCAGCCCTAAAACTGTCCCTGGTTTAAATATGCATATTTTATGACTGCTCACCTTCTGTAGAATTTGCCAGTGTTTGTTATTTACGGACCAGGAAAGACACAATGAACTATGACAGCTTGTTCATCTGTGTGTCCTATGGGGGGTTACATGGATCTGCTTTACTGATGGAGAAGCACTGGCCAGGACACCAGAGAACTCCCCTACTCCTAAGAGGAGTGCCATGGGATCTTTAACTGGTATCAGCGTGGCTTAGTTGGCAGCACATCTGCCTCTAGCCCAGAAGATTGTAGGTTCTAGTCTCACATCGGGATCAGATTCATACCACAAAAGCTGGAATCCAAGTGTAGTACCTAAGGGGATACTGTACTGTCTCGGTGTCCCATCCTTCTGATGAGACATTACACCGAGGTCCCTTTTGCCAATCTTAGGTGCTGTCCTGCTAGGTGTCTAGGTGAAAGTAAAAAGAACCCAAGGCACTTTTTGCAAGAGTATGGGATTTTCCTCAGTGTCCTGGCCAATATACACCTACTCATGAAACCGATTTATCCAACTACCCAAAGTTGGGCATGGACGTGCAAAACAGCTACCAGTACACTTCTACACTCACTTCACTATCAGTCTCTCCTTGCTTGTAAAGCACTTTGGGACACAATGTGTATGAAAAGAGCTTAATAAATGCTAATTCTTCTGCTTCCACCTGGACAGCCACCAGATATTGGTAGAGAGGACCTCGGTACAGCGTCTAATCCAAAGGATGGCACAACAGTACAACAACCCCCACCCCAGTGCTGCACTACAGTGTCAGTATGCATATAAATTCAAATTCCTGGTGCAGGATTAGAACACATGCCCTTCTGGCTTTCCAGCACCAGAGGAGAGCATGGACCTACCAATGTAGCTGGGTGTCTTGCAGCTTCTTCCTTTTCTTTTAGAAAGTGGAAAACTAGCTTCCTACCAATGTATATTATACCTAAACCTGTTTGTTTACAGTTCTTAAACTACTTACCTTGCATATGTCTTGAAACTTGAGGACAAATTCACACAGTCTAGTTACTCATGATGCGGAGAGCGGAGATTACTGCAACATGTGTTGCTGGACTGTGCGTAGGCGTTCCTAAAGTTCAGGAAAGTTGCAATAAGATTTGAAACAGAATACTTTTTGATTACATTGATTGCTGTTGTTTCCACTTTTACTAAAAGAAATCGCACAATGCTAGCTGCATCAACAACTTCTACAGGAGGTAAGCAATCAGAAGATGTAATTTTTTTTTAAAAGCAGCCAACGCCTCCAGGAGAACTCTGAAAAGCAAAATATTTGGCACAATTCAGCTTACTTTTCACTTTAGTTATTTCTCATCTCCATTACTTACTGTTAAGGTCACTTGCATGAAAACAGGATTTCTTCCCCTTCACTGTTAATCTAGGATTTTGTTCCTTCAGGGTTAATCTGTTTTTGTTGCTTATTCCCCAGCTGAGATCATAATTTTCTGCTTGTGACATCAGTCATTCATACGGCAACAGACTGTGATGTCACAGCAGAGGATTAGAGCTTCAAGTGGGGAATGAACTGCTGGGACAGATAACTGTGAGGGATTACGACCCTGTGTGTCCATGCAAATTTTGCTCAGTAAAAAATAATGGGAAGGAGAAACCTACAAACAATGTATGAAATACAAGCTGAATTTTGCCTGAATATGTTTTTGAAAGTTTTCCCAGAGACGTGAGCCGCTCTTTAAACTAGAAACAATATGGGCCTAAGTAACGGTTGAGAGTGAACTTTTTGAACCTCTTGGTGGGTGCTGACAGCAGCCAGTTATGGTGGGATATATATATATATACACACACACACAGCATATATATATATATATATATAGATAGCTACAAATCTTTAACTTCCAAATGAACAGTGACCAGAGATGGGCAGAAAGGACTTCAGTTTAACGTCGCCTCCGGACGGCATCTCAAAAGTACAGTCCCTTTCCCCAAACTACACGACACTGTCAGTTATGGGTATTACCCCAAGTACTTAGTGTAGGACTACAACCCATGACCTACTGATCTTCTGATCCCAGAGATGAGTGTGCTGCCTACCGAGCCATTGACACTGATAACAGCTTTTGCCAGCTGTTGTTTTTGTGTGACTGATCCGAGAAGCCTAGCAGAAAAGGATGTGAGGTGTAAACAACAAGAAAACTTAGGAAAGAAAAATTATGGTGAATTAAATGTCTCCCCCAAACTCACCCCAATTGCACCTTACAGCATCAGATGCCTACGTAGTGCATACCTTGCCTAGAAACACCTTTGTATTTTGGGAAGAGAGGAGGCTGTCTGACATTTTTGTAATTCTATTAAACTGTACCATATCCAACCATTTTATTCCAGTACACACACACACACACACACACATACACACAGACACACCTGCTTTCAAAAGCTGGACTTTAGGTCCTTCTGAAAGCACTGCTTGGGTGAAGGGATTAACTTACCAAGTACATGGCGAGAAGAAGCATCAGTGGAGAGGGTTAACAAAACGTACTTATTTTTTAAACATATAAATAACAGCTATCAGGCTGGTTTCTTCTCCCCAAGTGCAACCTGCTGTCAGGCTGAGCTGAGCAAGCCCAGAACTGGACGTCTGTGCCACTTCAGCAAGCGTTACATTATAGACAGACTCTTTCAACTGCATCAAGTCCAGTTTTCACAACCATCTCTCCAGGGAGGGAGGGAAGGAAGGAAGTCCTCTGAACCACACCATATTTTCAATCACTTACACTTCAGTTGAGGACTATTTTTGTACTGCAGCCTGTCATCAGGACTGCAGACATAATAAAGCCACATTATTTGCCCTTAACGCATTATCAGGTCACTAGCTGTGCCCTGGCTTGCTAACCCTTATGCTGAAGGGGTGGGGGTGGGGGGAATTTTATGTCTTAGCTGCATGTTAGCCAGCAAAACTCCCATGGCGTTGTGTGTGGTGCTGCTGTCAAGGAAGTGGATTTTACAGACTTGTCTCCCTCCACCCCCCAAAAAAAAAGCAATACCCCAGCGCTGCTGTACTGGGAGGCAATAACAAAAAATGACTCACCATAGTGATGTTTCTTCTTAAGGGATCCCTCATTATGTTTATACTTTATGCAGTCATCTTGACCGAGAGCGATGCCCCAGAGATAGAACTTATGCAAAGTTTAGAATCTGGAATGTGGATTCAAACTCTGCATCCATGCTCCACGCTGGTCACTGCTCAGATCTGTTTCCAAGCCAGAGTGCAGAAATGGCTAGCAAAACTAGCTAAAATGCTCCCAAAAAATTAAAAAAATTCAAAAGAAACTTCGGATTAGTGCACAAAGACACCCCGTCTTTGTGGAAAATCAAATAAGGCTGCTCACACATAAGCCTGTAGATCTGAAATCCTCAGACAGAAGCAACTGCACCAAAAATAACGCCCATGACAGAAAGCAGAGCTTGCAAGATGCAGCAGGCTTAAAGGAGGCAGGGCCACCTTCTCTAGAATGAAATTCCGGTCCCAAGCTGGAACCGGATTCCAGAAAGGAGGCTTCAAATGGAGAATGCCTTGCAGAAAAGTATGAGCCACATCTAACTGGACCACAGTATGGACATCAATGGGCACATGAAAGGCTGATATAGCAGACAGGTGCACCTTAACAAGGACCCTATGGTGAAGATTGACACAGATAAGATATGAAAATTACATACCTACCGTAATTATTGATCTTTCTGTGTATCTTCACCATTCATCACTAAATCCCACCCTCCATCCCCCTGGGGCCTCAGTCTCTGGGTCCCACTCTCTCTGTGTGCCTGTCTCCTTCCCTCCCTCCTTTCCTTTGGCCAGGAGTGGGGGGACCTTGGAGACACACAGGGGAATCCCCGTTCTACAGCTTAGATGCTGGGGGTAGGAGGATTTTCTCCTCTCATATGCGGCTTCCCACCCTTCTTAGGGGTGCTGCAGTAGAGCCCCCTCTTTCCCCTTCCTTGCCTTGGGACAACCCAGTGCTTTTATTTTGGGGGAGGCTCTTCTCTTGAAGCTCCTCCACCCACTTTTTTCCTTTGGATAGGGGAGAGGACATGCCTTGGTTCCTGGACTACTTAAGCTGTGCCTATTGAGCTTATGACTAGTCCCTCGGGGATAGTCGTCCTCTGCCAGGAGTTGTTAATTTTGTGGTTAACCTTGCTTGCCTTACCAGGTTCTCTTGTTACTCTACTCCTCTTGGGCGGAAAGTCTGAACTTGTTCAGTCTTAATTTGGGAGGTCCAGACCACAGAGTCAGTTGGCATTGTTCTCTCCCCTCCCAAGAAACTTTTCCTTCCTTTCTTCTTCTTTCCCAGAGATTGGGGCCCCTCCCAATCCCTTTGATTTCTCTTCCTCCTTTTTCTGCCTCTCAGCCGTTTATTCCTCCTTCTGTTTTGTATATCTTTTCCTTTCATCTAACCCTTGGACTTCCTTGTCCCACCCTCCCTTCCTCCCCATTTCTCACTCTCGTGACTCAGAACTGACAAAGGGGTGCTTTCGACAGTTGACTGACCAACCCATGAGCACTACATAGTATATCGTGGCTAAATCACTAATGTCGGCTCACATGCTAAAAAAAAAAAAAAAAAGCTCCGTGGAGTCCTGACTTCTGGACAGGTACCCAATAGTGATGAATGGTGAAGACTGACACAGATAAGATCCTGCTGATCTAGATCATTGATGCGGTGATCCCACTGGACCATTACAGTCCACTGAGAGTCCTGTGTGCAGCCTGGCTAAGGATATTGTGACAATGGCCATGGCCATCAGTCCCAACAATTGCAAGAATGTCCTGGCTGTAACATACCAACTGGGCCTGAGCTACTAAGCATTCTGCCCTGTCCTATGGTAGGAAGGTCTTGCCCTGGGATGTGTGCAGAAATGCCCCTATGTTATGCAGCCAATGACATGGGGTCAGGAGGGCCTTGGGCAGATTGATAGTAATCCCTAGGGCTGTAACAACTGCCTGGTGCATTCTAGAGTTAGCAGCAGAGATCCTAGACTGGGCCTTTCACAAGCAGCCATCCAGATAAGGGAAAACATATAAGCCTTCACTCCAGGGCTGCCGCCACTGCTGCCAAACATCTGGTAGAGACCCGTGGCACAGAGGGTAAGCCAAAGAGCAATACCCTGAACTGGTAATGTTCCCCCAGAACAGGAACTGGAGTTACCACCTGTGGGGGGAGCAAACCTTGAAATGCATATTCATCCTGCATGTTCAGGGAGCATAACCAGTCTCCCTGCTTGAGCAAAGGCAGCAGGCCATGCAGGGTGACCATCCGAAATTTCTTGTACTGGATGTAGAAGTTCAGTTCTTTGAGGTCTAGAATGCGCCTCAAGTCCCCTGTTCTCTTGGGGATGAGGAAGAATCAGGAGTAAAACCCCTGTTCCTTTGCTGCCTGGATACTGGTTCTATAGCCTGCTTGAGCAGCAAGGTGAGTACTTCTTCCTGGAGCACTGGGAATGTGGTCTGGAGGGTAAGTGAAAAGAACAGATGGAAAATCTGGAGGCTGTTCTACACCTTGACCCTGTTCAATTAGCTACAGGACCCAAGCATCGGCAGTAAGAACCCTCCACTGATCTAAATGGAGGGTAAAATGACCCCCGATCACCACCTCCTGGCTTGGGGGGGTCAAGCAAGGAGTCATGATGAAGTGTAGTAAGTGGTGGGGCCGCTCTGCTACCTGTGGGGCTTCTGCCAGAGGCACCAATGATGGAGGAAGGGGCAGGCAAGGTGGACCCTGCCCTGCGCTTACTCTGGGATCTGGTTCCTGACCCAGCCTTATAGGAGATCTTATGAAAGGAGGGTCCTAGTCTGCTCCTGGGTTGGGTATGATAGAGGGAATGGACAGACCTACTGGCTCTACAAGAGGCCCGCAGGTCATTGATAATATCCTGCACATCAGTGCCAAAAAGCTTAAAGCCTCCAAAGGGGGCATTCAAAATGTTCTGCTGGACATCAGCAGCAAATCCAGAGACCCTCAGCCAGGGGATACCTCATAAGGCAAATGTCAGTGGAAGCAGCCCTGGCTGTGGCATCAGACATGTCATAAATGGCCTTTAGGCAATGCTTGCTGATGTCAGCTGTAGCCTGTATAGTCTTTAGAAGCTCCTGCCTCTGAGAACCCTCACAAAGGGCTTATGTTGCAGCCCTGCCCTTCTTCCAGAGGGTGTTCTGGTACTTGACCATGTGAGACAGGAAACAGGCAATCCTGAGGCCTAAAGTGGCTGAAGCAAACATCCTCCTGCCCCAAAGATCAATCCACCTAGATTCCCTATCAGAGGGAGGAACTAGAGTGCTTGGGCACAGTGGACCTATTATGAGCCACCTTAGTCAGTTTCTGAGTGGCATAGAAAGACTTGCCCAAAGAAGCTTGATAAAGTTTATTATTCCTAGACATGGCAGGGACCATGTTAGGCCTATGTCAGGCTGCAGTGGCAGCATCCTCCAGGGCTGGTATCAAAGGAGGGATGACCTTAGGTGGAGACTCAGGAATCTCAAGGAAAGCCACCAGGTTCCATCTAGTGGTGTCCTCCTCCTCAGTCTGGAACCACATGGTGGCTTGAAGCTGCTTCATGAGGGAGAAGGAGGTGTCCCTCAGGAAGGGATCTCGAAGTATGCTTCATAGACTCCTTACTCCTGGATGAGACAGTGGACCTATCTGAGGAATCAGCCCCAAGATCCTCCCTTCATCCTCATTATCAGGAGTATGAAATCTGGGCGGTATTACTTTTCGATGTCGACCTGGTCTGAGGCAGAGACCAACTGCAATGATACCGATGCCCAGAAGGGCACAGAGCACTGGGACCAAACTGGCATCGACACAGAGGCAGCATCCCCTAGCAACGTTGATGAAGGTTCAGGCTGGGGAATGAGCTGCTGAATTAGAACTATGGTAATGGAGGAGAGCAGCGTGTTTAGGTTGATGGTTGGCAGGGGTAATATTGGTGCCAACAACGGTGATGGGGGTAGGGATCCCTGTGTCGCTAGATTACTGCCTTGCTAAAGCAGAGTTGGTGGGGCTCGATGCTGGTGGATCCTGCGGTTGTGGAGTTCGCAGTGGCAGAGCTGGCACTGACAACCTGGCGAGCATGAGGTTGATAGCCCTTCAGCTGCCATAAGAAGGCTGGTGGAACTCACTGCCGAGGTTGACTTGGTGGAAGCTAAGGCCCAGACGGTAGAAGGTGTCGACGGTGCCATCCTGAGGGATGAGACAGAAACTATCGAAGACCAGAAGCGCCTCTGGGGGGGATGGGCTTTGCTACATCCCTTGTCCCAGTGAGAGTGTTTTCCCTAAGACTTGTCCCGAGCCTTGGTGGCTTGAGAGCCCAAAGAATGAGCCAGCAACTAAGAGGGAGTAGTCCCCAAAGGCCCCTGTGCCATCCTTGCTACTTGATGCTCCAGAAGAAAGGATCACAGGGCTTTCTGATGGCGGTGCAGGGTGGCGAGATTGAACTTCAGACAGAGCTTGCAGGCAAGGACATTGTGACTAGGCCTGAGGCAGTAAATACATAGGTCATGTTCATCTTGAATAAATCTTCTTTCCATGGCAACAGTAGCGAAAAAGATTAGAGGAATCTAGTTCTCGACATACAAAGAAAGGAATCACTTTAAAATAATGTAATTCAACACTACAAAAGAAAATAAAAGCGTAAGTAGAAATTTGGTGGCGACTGAATGACGATTCATCCATGGAGTCTGTCACAGTATGGTCGACAGCAGGAAAAGAATCGAAGAGCAACCGCTCATGTTTATATATGCAGGGACATTGGTGTGGGCGGCTCATACTAGACTGATAAGAGAAAAGTTTTGGTGTGGTCCTAGTGCCTGATGGCTACAAGTTCCATATGTGTGACTTGATGAAAGAGTTATCACCGAAGAAAATTTTCTGTGTTTCTTCAGGTCTGGAAAGTGACTTGAACTGTAGACACAACTCCGGCCCAATACTTCCAGCACGCACTTGTCTGTGGTAATGTTTACTCATTCCTGGAAGTAGTGTGTCAGTTTCCCTCCCACTGGTAATGGTTGGGTGACCTGGGAAAAACTGTTAGGGGTTTTGTTTTGGCTGGGGATTACTGTAGGCGCTGGAGCTGCACACCTAGAAGCCCTTTTTCCCCTTCCCCCACAGTAACCTCTTTGTGACTGGTACTAGTAGAAAGCATAAGAGACAGATTCTTGGGAATTATCCCCTGCCTCTGCCTCCCCTTTTGTATGACCTGTCAGAGGAAGGGGCCTTTTCTCTTCTCATTGTTACTTTTGAAAGCGGTTTTGTATTCAACTTTTTTCCATATAGGCCTCTGTTTTGTCACCAAATAATGAATCTCCCTCAAAGGAGAAATCCATGGCCATGGTTTGACTATCTTGGGAAAGGATGGTAGTCCTTAGCTAGGCAAACCTTCTTAAGATATGGCATGAGCCAAAACTCTGGAAGCAAAGTCATTAGTGTCCACTACAATGTAGAAACATTTTGTGGCATCCAGGGCTGATCTTCCTGTGCAAAATCATCATCTGCTCTTTCTGCCAGTGCCAGAATTGTGTTACAAATTGCTTTTTGGTTTTGTGCTGAATAAGTTGCCTGCCTGATCAAATCTTTTTTGCCATAGTATCCAATTTCTTTTTTAGAAGGTTAGCTGCACAAGAAGAGTGATTTCTGCTCTCTCACAAGCAGCCTGGACTACCCGTGATGATCAGGATGGGCATACAGATATTCCACTCCTGCTGGTCCACCTGATATTTTTCTCAATTTTTGTTACTGGCTATAGCTGAAGTGGGTGCAGCCATGGTTTTGCTTTTTAAGTGGTTTATGCATGGGAAGTAACATCCTTCCTGGCTGATCAACTCCCAGAACGTCCACAAAATCAGCATTCTCTTCATCACCCTATTTCTAGTGGGGGGATGTTAAAGGTATCTACCATTTATCTGACAAGTGAGGAACAAATGTGTAATCCTCAATTTGCCTTTGAGGGTGTTCAGATTCTTGTTCAGATGTACCTTCTCACTCCAGGAGGTCACCTTCCTCAACGTCACATAATATTCTTCTTCCTCCTCCTCCAGATAGGTTGCAGCCTAAGTCAGGGTGAGTTGGAGGCAGGTATTTTATTCAAAATTCCCAAGGCCTGGATTGCCTGGAAAATTGCCACACTTTTAATATATCCTTTCATAAAGGCATTTATTTTCTGTGCTATCTGCTTGCTCCTTTCTCCATGAAGAAGGCGTTGTAGTGACATTATTTTCTTTCCATTTCTTTTGCAGACACCATTTCCAGTTCTCATCTGAAGAAGCTCCACCCAGACAGAGCGAAACATAAGGGTGTTTTTTCCACCAGGTTGCAGTAGCTTATGGGACTGTCCATCTTCTCTTTTTAATTTAAACCTTTTGATGTTTAGCTGCTGTGTAAGAGCACGTTTTTACAACCTAGTTCCTACAAATAAGAAGTGGAAAATAAAATGTGAGTACATGCTATACTTTATCCTCTGTGGCTGGTTTATATGCAGACCATTTCTAGTTGCAATTTAAGTGCTTCTATATTGGTCTGTGGTGGGTACACCTATTTTTGTTTCTATTTATTTCTGCCATCACTGGATTCAGGGTTCCCCCTTTCGGACAACCAGATTTAAAAAAAACAGCTGTTACCAGCCGGGGTTTACTACAGGATGAATGCTGTCTTCATGTCTTCAGGCAGAGAAACAGATCTGAGCAGCCAGAGTGCAGCGCAGATGCAGAGTTTGAACCTACATTCCAAATTCTAAAATTTGCATAAATTCTATCTTCAGGGCATCACTTTTGGCCAAGATGCCTGCATAAAGTGTAAACGTTAAGTGAGGAACTCCTGGGGTTAGAATAAAGACAAAAACCTTGATTTTGCCATGTCACACCTGCAGTGGCTGCCTATTCAGTGGTGTATCACCTTCAATTCAGGGTCGGGTTACTGACCTATAAAGTCCTACATGGCCAGGGACGGGGTTACCTGCAAGATCTTTTGTGACCCTATGACCCTCGCTGCCCACTCCATCGAGGAGGGATTGCTAGAGATTCCCAGGGTCCATTTAAAGACCTCGAGTGCTCAGTCATTTATGTTTGTGGCCCCGACCCTGTGGAATTCTCTATCTCGTCGGATAAGGGAGTGCCTGACTGTGGAGAGCTTTAAATCTGCATTAACAAAAGCACATTGTTTTAGCCTTGCCTTTTCAGATTATGGGCACATTCACTGGTTTGTTGTTTGATTGATTACTGTATTTTAATTACTGTCTTATTTATTGTTTTAATTATTGTACAAGTGCTTGGATAAATGGTGACTTGCGCTTTTTTAAAAAATAAAATGAGTTGAGTTGAGAATATCCCCCTCGCCCATCCCAACTACTCCTACTTGGACGATCAGAGACTTCAAAAGTCTGTATCATTGGATGTGTTTGAGTTTTAAACAGAGTTGCAGCTCTCCCAAATGGCTTTAATACTCAAAACAGTTACTCAGCTCTGCAAACATGCACCAGTCAATAGATGGAGCCCTATCTGTAACACAGAAATAGCCACATCCCATCTCTGCATCACAAGCAAACAAGTTCCGGTCAACTAGTCGAGCTCTCTCTGTAACACTTAAGTGACCACATCTCATCTCTGCTCCACATATACAAAAACCACAAGCCCTGCCCATTTCTGAAAATGGCAAAACAGAAACCCTTGTCTCCACAAATGTACAAACTCCCTGTCTCGTTAAACAGACTCTTTGAGAATGAGCCAGGAAGTAAAGCAAGGCCAGTCGCTACCAGTGTGGTGTACCAATCCAACAGTAAACACAGTAAAAGAAAGCATCAACATTAGACAGGTCTTGGAAGAAATGCTTCTGGATATCAACAGTAAGGTGCAACACCTATGTTTTATTTTCCATCCAGTGCAAAAAGGCTTGTGCAAATGCAGACAGGGTTGCAAAGGTTCCAGAACTTGCAAGGCTGCATAGGTTACAGTGCTTGCAGGGCTGCAGGGGTTGTAAGGCTACAAAAGATTGCAGAGGATGAAGGCTGCCAGGCGTGCAGGGCTCCCAGGCTTGCATAAGCCTTTTTATATTGAACTGAAAATAAAAGATACCTTGCATGCACCTCACATCGGATGTCTAGATACATTTCTTCCAAAGCCTGGGGAATGATGATCCTTTGTCTCCCTGAATCTGGGCACCTAATGCACATATTCTGAAAGAATCTTTCAATATCAGCCCTTAAAGGTGACCTGCAAAGTAACACTGCAGCCCACTCCCATCTCCACACACCTTTCAATGATGCTGCGAGAGTCAGGGGCTGCAAGATGAATATTTTGAGAGCAGTATTTATATTTTAAAACTGCCAAAAGCAAGCTCGAACCCAGAGCGCCATGTGGGTCTTGATTGAGTGTTCATGGGTATTCCATCCATTTTAAAGATGTGGATAACACCACTGCTCTAAATGTAGCAGCAGTGGCGGAGATTAATTTTATTGCTTACATAGGGGGTCTTGATGCCTAAAATAATACAACCTTGTACAACTCCATGTGTTGCTGTAAGTATTATTTAGGCATCAAGACCCCTGTGGAAGCAATTAAACAAGTATATTAAGTTCCAGCCACTGCTACTACATTCAGGGCAGTGGTGTTATCCATGTCACTAAATTGGAGGAATACCCATGAGAACTTGCATGTGCTCAATCAGGACCCATGCAGTGCTTCCAGGTTAGGAGCAAAGTTTTGGCCGAGTTTTAAAATATAAATATTGCTCTTGAAATGTTCATCACAGCAGCCCCTGACTCCCACAGCAGCACTGAAAGGTATGTGGTGATGGGAGCGGGCTGCAGCGTTACTCTGCAGGCCACCTTTAAAGAACTGCACTGAATCTGACGTTATTCTTCCTTGTAGAGGCTGCTTTTAAATACAGGTTCCAGTTCTGTTACTGTTCCATCTTTACTGGCCTTTTAATAAATACAGTGGCCATTTCTGATTTTACAAGTACCAATTTGGAACTGTATTATGCAGTCTGTCACAGTCAACACAGTTCTGTAGTAGAACATGGATGCACTGTGACAACTGGTGAAGCTTAACAAGGACAAACTACATCATACAGCTCTAAAATGGTCTTCACCATCAGTGTGTAACCCAACAGTGCTCACTGAGATTAATATAGATGCATCTGCCAGTTAGGATGGAACAATGTGAACCAGCATTTAAAGCACATGTTCCACAGAAAAAATGCTATACGGGTTCAGTGCAGTTCTCCTTTAAAGAGCCCCTGATAATATTGGAACAACTCTGAAAAAATGTAATATTTAAACACAATTCAGCTATAGTTTGCATAATTGTGTAATTTTCCTTCTTTATTAAGAGGAAGGAAACCAGGTCCTCCGACATCACAATTCTGTTTATGACATCACAAGTTGTTGCTCGGAGATAAATATAATACCATAAACAGGAAATTATGTCAGATGTGTAGAAAAGCAGTCAGAGATGATGAATTCAAGTGGATAAACACTGTCATTTTCATGCAACCATCCTCAGTAATAAAGAAAAATGGGAAACACTTGTAGGAAAAACAAAATTTGAACTAAATTGTGCCTAAAATCCTACATTTTCAAAGTTCTACCAATGGTTTAGGGTGCCTTAAACCCTATGACCAGGGTTTAGTTGAGCATTGTTTTTAAGAAGGGCTTTGGTCACCAACTGCTACAGCACAACTCAACAGAGTGCCTTTCATCCCCTACCCCTGCCCCCTGAATTTCGAGCGTTTTCTGGGGGAAGGCAGTCCAATCAAGTTCTGCTGATATCAACTGGTATATTTCGGTTGTCATCTGACCAGCTCTATACATTACTTTGCATCAGTTATATCTGATTTCAGCCAATCAGTGCTTGGAGTCACTGTACCCTTTGTCCTTCATACAGTGGTCTTTCCTGCAAACAGAAAGAGTGAGGGCGGCTTCATTTATCTTTTGAAGTTAAAAAAAAAAAAAAAAAAGACATACTTTGAACTTACTCTATCTAGCTCAGATAGTTTATATCAAGTTAATGGGGCCTCTGCAGGGTGTCTCAAGGCACAAGAGACTCCTCTTGTGAGGTTTGGGCAGCAAGAACTTCTCAGCTTTGCTCTGTGGTCCTCTCACCGAAACCTCAAGCTTAGAGTCTTTCATAACAAAACATGCACCCAACAGAGGCCCAGCTAACTTACGAAATCAGCAGCCCTGCACACAGGAAAAGTAGGCTTATTCACAGGCAGACAGCACACGCTGGAAATGTCTGTGGCCTGCTATAGCTGATACAGAATGCCAGAAAAGTCAGCTGAAGAAAAGCCTGCTAGGAAAGTAAACGCTCATTACAGCTAAAGAGAGCAGGCTTGAAGCCAGCATAGAGGCAGCTACAGCTTGCAGATGGCGTCTTGAGGAACATTAGCCAACCAGCACAGGACACAGAACACACTGGGAAAATCTGCATACACCCTAGAGGTGACAGGCAGCATTTTGGCAAAGTCAGCACACGTTGTACTGGCCAACCACAGACAAGCAACGGAAATCAGTACCCTGCCACAGCTGAAAGAAAGCATGTTGGGAAAATCAGTACACTTGCTACAGCTGACAAAGCACACTGGAGAAGTCTGAAAACACCCACAGCTTACAGAGTATGCTAAGAAAGTCAGCACACATTCTACAGATGACAGAGAATTCTGGGAAAAACAGCAAACACACACACTGTAGCTGACAGAAGTATGCTAAGAAGGTTAGCACACTCACTACAGCTAACAGAGCATGCTGGGAAAACTAGTAGACACTCTACAGCTGACAAAACATTTTAAGAAAGTCAGCAGAGTTCCTACAGCTGTCAGAGAACATGGAAAAATCAGCTTTTTAACCTACAGCTCACACAGCATGCTGTGAAAGTCAGCACACTTTCCACAGGCAGTGCATGCTGGGAAAGTCAGTGCACTGCCTAAAAAGCTGACAGCATACTGGGGATATCAGCATACTTCTCTACAGCTGACAAAATACTGAGACAGTTTCTACAGCTGACAGAGTATGTTGGGACTGTCAGTGTACTCAGGACTGCTGGCAGGGAGCAAGCTGAGAAAGTAAACACACTTGCTGCTGCTAAGAGAGATCATGCTGGGAAAATGGGCAGATTCACTACAGTAATTAGGAGCATGCTAGGTAATCCATCAAGCCCATTATAGCTGAGTGCACAGTGAAAAGATCAGCATACACCCAATAGCTGGGGAGAAAAAAGCATGCTGGGAAAATGAGAACATTCACTATAGCTGAAAGAAAGCATGCTGGGAAAATGGGCAGATTCACTATAGTAATAACAGCATGCTAGGTAAGCCATCAAGTCCATTATAGCTGACAGCACAGTGAAAAGATCAGCATACACCCTATAGCTGTGAAGAAGCATGCTGGGAAAACAGGCACATTCACTATAGCTGAAAGCGAGCATGCTGGGAAATAGAAACATACACTAAGCTGAAAGACATTATGCTGGGAAACAGGCACATTCACTACAACTGACAGAGCATGATGGGAAAGGACATTCACTACAGCTAAAAGCATGATGGAAATGGGTACAGTCACTGCAGTTGAAAGACAGCATGGTAGGAAATGGGCACATTCACTACGAGAGAGAGAGAGCATGATGGGAAATGGGCACATTCATTCATACAGCCGAAGGACAGCATGATGGGAAATGGGCAGTCACTATAGCTGAAAGCATAAATGAGACACCTTCCCAAAAGCTGAAGGAGGGTTGCTTGGAAAGACGATGCACCATGAGCAAGTTAGCATCTGCTAGCACAAAGAGAGACAGAGACAATAAGGAGTCAGCACAGCCACTACATGTGCTGAGCATGCTGCAATACTCTGAGCTTGTTACAACTGGCAGGCCAGTGGGATGTTCAGAGTTCTTGCTATAACTGAATAGTGTGCATGCAGGGATGATCAGCATGTGTTGCTACTGGGATACTCAGAGCATGCACAACTGACAGATCATGCTGGTTAAGTCAGCACTCCTGCAACAGTTCAAGCAGAGCACAGTGGAGAGGCCACACACTTTCAATAGCTGTCACACAAGGAAAGCCCGCACTTTCACAACAGATGACAAGAGAGTACTGGAAAATTTGACATGACCACATGCTCCGAGTATGCCCTGCAAAGGATAACACATGCTGGGAATGGAGACATACAGGTGACAATATGTCAAGAAAGGAAGCACCACTGCATATTACAAAGTATGCTGGGAACAGTGGCAAACTCATGGATGCGCTGAGCATGCTGGGAGAGTTGGTGTATTCCCTACAGTTGGCAGAGAGAATGCCACTACCATTTTTTTTAACAATTTCTTTTCAACAGAGACAAAACATTTGTGTACAGTACAACTGGATTCAACTTTTCAAGCCCCTTTCAGGGTTTTGGTATCATCCCCTTCAGAATATCATTATCGTTCTAACACCCTACTCTTTAAACACTCTGGTTAAACTGCACTCACTGGACAGTAGGGCCTTTTTTCATAACTAAAATTTTATTTACCAGGACAAACAGCTGAGGCACAGGATCACCTTTTCAGTGCAGTCCTGCATCCACCCAGGGTTAGCTGGGAGGGATGGAGCACAGGGAGGTCAAGGGGCTTGCTCAAAGTCATTCACTGAGCCACTGGCTGCTGGGAACAGAACCAGAGATCTGTTCACTCACAGTTCAGTGCTCAAACTGCTGGACCACGCTGTATCCTAAGGAGGTTCTGGCAGCCCAAATGCAAAGGCTTTATTGTATACATCAAGTTCCTAGTGTAATAGAGAGCTGCGGAACCTCACATCTTCAGGTCAGTTTTGTGCCATCTATGTAAACTCAATCACCAATATATCTATCAAACCAAAACACAGATGAAATCGGTCTTTATCGTGTGTGGTTAAACAAAAGATTAATTCTCACCAGATCTCAATCCTTGCTGTAGACCCCTCACAGTTAAGCTACCGCCTCCCTCCTGAAGGGGATCTCCAGAGGGGGTTTTGAAGGTCTGAAGACCCGTTTCAGAAAACCCATTCTGACAGCAGTAGTAATCCATACATACACACACAATAAGTAATAAATCAGAACATTTGGGAAACACAGCAATCCTATCCCCCACCCTCAATACAGCTGATCCCCAACTCCCTTCTGCACATTCCCATAGCACACTCTGCCTACGGGATGTAGAGGATACTGTGTCCCAATTCAGCCCTGATCTGTTCTTCAAAAATGCCCCTGCATTTTCTTTAGTTCAACCTACTGACTCTGGGGCAGGGGAGGGGGGAGAAAGAAATGGGGATTTAACAGTGCATGATGACCACCACCCCGACCCCAGCAATCTTTCAGGTAAATAAAGTGTAGGGCACATGCAAGAGCCTAATTCCAGCACCAAATCCACAAGTACTCACTGCAGACAGAACAACTGACTACAGCTTCCAGCATCAGGCTGTACTGTCTGTGCCAGGCAGGGCATCACTGCCCCCCACCAGCCTCCCAACCCACCCCATGAATGAAGAGACAGCAAACAGAAAGTAATACATTCCTACAATATCAAACACAGAACTCTGTTGAAGGATTGGCGGAGAGTCGACTCTGGAGCTGTGACACATCTCCGCTGTGATGTAAAAGCCAGGACAAAAAAGAGAAGCAGGAAGAAGGACCCTGATCTTGTCACCAGATGTTACACAGAGAACACGCTGCCACATCCTGTCCACAGAAAAGCAATTCAGTACAGACTCTGCCATCGGACAATGAAGAATGAAGTAGTCCGAGATACAGATAACATTTTCAAGCAGGAATGGGAGAGGAAAAAGAGGGGGAACTTCTCGGGGCCTTCACGTTTCTCTTCCTACATGGCTGCACTGTGGACAGACCACGTCTCTTTCCCTCAGGATGTGTAGATTTATATTTTTTGTTTTTTTATCTTGTGTGGATTCAAGTGTCACTTGATTAAAAACTTCCGCCAGACGCTGTGCGTTACTGGAGAGTGAGAGAGGTATACCGACACCTAGATTTTCCAGTCTCAGCCCATCTCCTTCCATTGTTTGTAGAACTCCAGGATGTTCTTGATTTCTATGTTGGCGCTGTTGATAGCTTGAAGAGCAGACTGAAACAAGAAAAAAATTATTAAAAATTTAGCAGTAATCGTATATTTATTTTTTAGGTGCCAATCCCACAGGCTCTGGGTGCCTTACATAACCACAGATACAATTAATAAATGGCAGAAGATAATACAAATATTTCAAATACATAAAACATCTTAGGGTATCATAGGATAGGCTCTAATAAATGGCAATAATGCTTAATCCTGGTTTAAAGCTTTTAGCTGAGGGGCCTCCTGAAGCTCTCGTGGCAGCTGATTCCAGAAAAGTGGGGCATCCACCAATCCTGATAATTTTAAATCGTGCCTGGGACCTTCAAGACACACGCAACTCCAAACTGGAGGGCAACTAGGAGCATATGGATACAGGAGCTCTTTAAGGTAGACAGGACACAGATCAGGCAGAGCTTTGTAGTAACAAACCTATCTTAAAGGAGATCGACACCTCACAGGCAGTCAGTGCAATATCTGCAAAACTGGAGGCGATATGCTGAGCAAGGACCCTGGCAATCAGTCTGGCTGTGCGTTCTGCACCAGCTGCAAGCGGTGCATCAAACCTCCGGACAGCCTGAAATAAAGAGCATCACAACAGTCCAGCCCAGATGTCACAGAGGCATGCACCAGGGACTTCTGGACATAAGGGCTAAGAAAGGGCTTGATCCAGACACTGTTCCTCAGATAAAAGAAACCAGTAAGGACCACAGCAGATACCTGATGTTCCACAGTCAGCTTGTGGTCCTTAATGGTGCCCGACTGCAAGCTCCCACATATTCAGAACCTTTATACCCCTTTGAACATGCAACAAGGCCATCTTGAGTGTGCAGCTGAGATGTGCATGCAGTTTCAATAAAGAACTGTTTACATGAAATCACCCCCACCTCCACAACTGACAGGCCTGAAAATGGGACAAGGCCTCATATTTGCCTGACAGCACAGGCTATACTGGATATGAAAATGGATCTGTCAGCAGCTGACAACAGAAGGAACGAACTAGGAATACATCCCTCTCCACACAACAATTAAACCACCAGGAAAAGTAATTTGAAAAGAAGTAAGCTGGGTCAAGAAACACTACAAGGAAGGAGATATTCTTGAAATAGTACAAATTGGATTAAACCTCAGAAATAAAGGAAAAATTTGGGGGAGGGAGTTTAGTTTTACACCATTAAGTTCCACAGGCAAGCTCATAACGTCCTTATTATTTTGGGCAACAAACCTCCTTTACAAGTCGTGATCTTTTTCATGAAGCAGACTAGGGCCTGTAACAGACAGCGAGCATTACAGAGAGACTAATCACTGACTCAGGCTGCCTTTCATTTGAAATAGCATGCTGTTCTCGTGCACAGCCATCTGGTTCGAGACATGCAAGTGTAGCAGCACTCAGCTAATGCGCACACATAGGGTGGTATGTAGAAAGCTTGCTTTTTGAATATCAAGTCCACAGTGTAAAGACTCATGTCACATCCCCCCTCCCTCGCAGCAACAGAAAACTGCTCAATGTGCCACAGCTTGACATGCCCGCAACCCTGGTTTGTGACCAGGGATGTCAGTCAGTCCATATCAGTCTTTGTTGATGCATTTCACATACATATAGTCATGATGACATACATAATACAAAATAAAATCATCATGCATATAATAATTATGTACATATGTAACCCAGCCACCCCCAGTTTTCAGCGTAAATGTCCCCAGTATTTCCATCAGCTGGGGAATGACATGCCGGATTGGTGTTGTCCAGCTTTGGGCATATATAAAAGGATAAAGAAAGGAGGCGGGAGGAGAAGTCCTGTGGGAAGTGTTCCACTGTTGGGCTCATCCAGGTCCAGGTTTGAAATCCGACAACCACTGCGGTCGCGATGGTCCTGGAGAAGCCTCTCTCCAGTCTTGCCACCAAAAGAATCCCACAGCAGACAGACAGCCCACACTGTTGTGATGGTCTTTACCAGACTGTCAGATCTCTCTCTCTTAACACAAGGGAGCCTATCAGAATGCCCCCAAAGAATGACCAGCTTTGATCAGAGGTCCAAAACATGCCTCCATAGAAGAAGAAATAACAGTTACATAAGAATTTACTGTAACAGTAGATCTTTGAGGGGATCTCAGCCATCAGGTCACACCATAGGAACTTCACCGTTGGTGAAGCGGATCCGCACGGAAGATTTTCAGCAGTACAACTGGGCCTCCCACGCCGAAGTCACCAACCCTATAAAGACATGAGCGGCCCCGCTCCTCCTCAGTTCTTTCCCCAGAGACAAAGGGCATAGCTCTAGCCATGGGGACTGAGGAGAGAGAGCGTGCCCAGATCTAAATAAAAGGCTGGATACACCAGACAACCAGTTCCAAGATAAAGAGCTCCAAAAAGGGGGATGGTGGGAAGGAAAGCAGACCTGATGACTGAGATCACCTCGAAGATCGACTGTTATGGCTAAGTAATTACGTAACTGTTGTCTCTTCTTCAGGCGTATCTCAATCATCAGGTCACACCATAGGAACGAGTCCCAAGCAGGTACAGGTGAGAAAAAAAAACAATCTGGGAGGAAGGCCAATTATAAACTTAAGACAAGAGGCCCTGCAGCACAGCTCTGCCAAATCTTGCATGGGCTCTAGAGGCAATGTCCAGACTGTAGTGCTTGGTGAAAGTATAGATGGTACTCCAGGTGGCAGCCGCACAGATGTCAAGTGGCGAGACCCCTCGGAAACCAGGCCAGAGGCAGCCATGCCTCTTGTGGAATGAGCTTAACCGCTCCAGGCAATTCTTTGCCATACTTGTAGCAGAACATAATGCAATTTGCCAACCATTTGGATAAACACTGCTTAGAAACTGAAGTGCCCTCTCTACCTGGGGTGAAGGAAACAAACAACTGCTTCGACTTTCTACATTCCTTGGTGCAAAGCAAGTAGTACTTCAAAGTTCTGTGCACATCTAACGTATTGAGCAGTGCTTCCCCTGGACTGGCACGCTCGAGAAAATAAACAGGAAGGTGGACAAACTGGTTGAGCGTAAACTCGGAGATCACCTTACGGAGAAACTCAGGATTTGTGCGCAAAGACACTCTTTGTGAAAAATGAAATAAGGCTCCTCGTACCAGAGGGCCTCAAGCTCTGAAATTCTTCGAGCAGAAGTAAGGGCAACTAAAAATGTAAATTACGTACCTACCGTAATTCTTGATTTTCTCTTGTATCTTCACCATTCATTACTGCTGTGTGTAAGCCAGATGCGCGCACCTGCCACAGGAGCTTTTTTTTAAAATTTTTTTTTGGGAGGAAGGAGTTGGCGCCGACTGGGCTGCCCATGTGTGCGACACACTGTGTGGTGTGCACGGGGTGGCCGTTAGGCACCGCAGACTCCTCCTCCATCCAAGTTCTTTGCAGACGGAGAGGCAGAAACAAAGTTTATGGAAAAGGGAGCAAGGCAAGGCAGCCGAGGGATAGACAAAAGGAAAAGATATAAATTGAAAAAGGTACAAGCTGAATAGGAGACAGAAGAGAAAGAACCCTACCCTAAGTGGCTACAGGGCCTCAATCCTTGGGCAATGAAGAGGAAGAAAGGAATAAGGGAAAGGAAAGATAGGAGAACAGGAAGGGATAAAGGGGAGGGAAGGAGGAAGACCTGTCAAGAAAATGCGGAAGACCACTGGCTTAGAAGTTTCAAATTTCTATGGGATTTGAAGACAAGGGAGCAAGGATCCCGCCAGTTAAGGGTAAATTCAGAGCTGAATTACCGGTCTTGGAAGGGTTGAAAAGGCAGGCTTCCCTTCCCACCCTTTTATCCATAAAAACAACAATCTAGGGCTCAACAACTGTCCCCTTGGGAGGGGCGATTCCGTTCAGAAGAGGCGAGTCCGACTTAGGTGTGGGGAGAAATATAAAACAGTGTGTACACTGAGTACTGGCGTAGCCCCCACTTCAGAAGAGGAGAACCACGGGACAACCAGGAAAGGGAAGGAGAGGGAAGAAACCCTCTCGGACTCTCTTAGGGTTACACTGAATAACAGCAGCTATAGGGTAACAAGCCAGAAGGTTATCCAAACCCCACCAGGGGGGCACCCAAGCTTAAGAGAATCAGTGAAAGTTCCCTCAGAGGGTTCAGGGCGAAGACCTTACTCGCCATCCTCCAGGGTGAATGCTCTGTTACTTTGGAGAAGGAACAGAGGGCTCTGAGGAACTAGGGGGACTCAGCCCCCAACTGGCCTCAAGGAGGAGAGGACGAGCAAGGTGGAGGAGGCGCCAAGGATGTGAGGCCCATGAGGGGAAGGTGGGTGCGATTCAGTAATGAATGAAGATACAAGACAAGATCAGAATTATGGTAAGTACGTAATTTTCATATCTTCCCTTGCCAATCTTCACCATTCATTACTGCTGGATGAGTACCAAGCCCTAAGAAGGGGGACCCAGCACAGCCTTGAGGGAACAGGTCCCTCAGCCTCCTGATGGTGAGAAGCAGGAGGGGGAGATCCTAGCCATACTAGAAAAAGCAAGTCTAAGGCTGTGGACAGCAGGGAGGTGTCCCCGTGGGCGGGGGGGGGATGGAGGGTGCCCCGAAGGGCAAATCCTTGCCCTACAGGAAAACAGGCAGGTCCCTCGGAAGGCGAAGGAGGTCACCGTGACAATCTGGAGAGACGAAGCCACGCCATCTGCCAAATGCAGATCGATGTTCCCACTAGTCTGGAAGCCACCTCACTGGCATCATAAGATGCCCTTGCTTGGTGCCTTGCCAGTTCCAGACCTTGGGCAGAGAGGACAATGGCCTGTCTAGTTTGCTCTGTATCAGGCAGTGATGCTAAGACCTGGGCTAGCATCGACCACAGATGCCTGTTATAGGTAGCGTGGTGCCCGATGCGAACTTATGCACATCAGCATACGGAGCGAAGAAAACTCACCCGCCCCACGTCGAACTGTACAGAATCCGGATCCGGGGGTTGGTCATGCGCCGGGCGCTGAGGCCCGGAGGAAGTATCTAGGGATGTCAGGCCCGAAGGTGGGTGAGGTAGAGAACCTAGAGACTCCAGTGGGGCACAATACCGTCTCCTGCAGTCTACCGGGGCTGGAGAAGGGGTGGCTGGAGACTGCCAGGTGCGGATAGATGCCTCCTGGAAGGGGACGGGCCAGGAGGGCACCACGAGATGGTGAGGGCTGAATTCACTGAAGAAGGCACGCGTCTCCCATTCGGTATTGTCCCTGCAAATGTAAAAAATATGGAGCTCTTGAACCAGCCTCAACAGGAACTGCTGATATTCAGCAAAATCAGCGTCGGAGGACAGGTGGACAGAATGTTCCTCTTTCTCAGAAGAGGGAGTTGAGGAGGAAGAGAGCTCAAATGTTCAGAGGACTCCTGCAACGAGGGTGGGGGGATAGGCAGAAGACCTGCTCGTCCATGGCCCCTACATAGGAAGGAAAGGTCGCACAGTAGCCCTGAACTTCTCCGAGGTTAAGGGCCCCATAGGACCCACCGGCCCGGAGAGAGGCGGTGTCTGCAGAGATATGGGCGATGGGCACCTCACTGAAAGTGTCTGTCCTCTGCCAGGGCTCTGATGATCCTGGGTCGATGCCACCATGACTGGGGGCCCTGAGATCATGTCGGGTTGCAAGGAAGTAGTCTGGGAAGGCAAACTCCGGAAGAGTCCAGTAGCGAGTCTACCCTGTGACATGCCTGGGGTTGCATGCATTCAGAAGGGTAACCCTTTGTGCCTGCGACTCCTTCCTACCCCCCACAGGAGGGTGGAGGTGCCGCCACTGCCATGACTCTCAACTCTCGGACTCAGAGGCAGCCCTCTTCCTCCCCATGGCTACGTAGGAGTCCCGGTCCCTCCGAAGGAGGCCACAGAAGCAGGGGTCCCTGCCCCCTCCTGGGGGCCCATAGCAGCACCAAAAATGGCATCTGCCCGGGCCTCTAAAGAAGATGATGCCCCATCCACAGTTCCGAGCCATCGCCCCCAAGGGATCCAAGGCCACCCCAGCTGAAGGATCCTCACCGGCAATATGCTCTGGGGACTTAGGGATAGAGATGCTGGGCCGCCTGACGCCGCGTCCCACTGAGCCCTCCGACTCCGAAGAGTCGCGCCATCAGTCTGGGTCCACCTCCAAGTCATCCCCCTCCGAAGAGTCGACCAGAAGAACCTTCAGGCAAGCGACCCCAGGAGAGCTCCTGGCAGCGGCGCCGTGAACAGCACCACCACAGGACACGGCACCAGGAGCCAGGGCAGTGCCGCCAATGACCCCGCCCCGAACAGACACTGTGAACAGTGCCCTGATCACCGGTGCCATGAATGGCACCAGGATCCGGAAAACAGCACCGCTCAGTGGCATCGAGGGTCCGCCAGTGCCAGGCCCCGCAAATGTGGGCTGCGACACTGGGGGAGCCTGCATCTCCATGGAGGTGACTGCCAGGGCAGCGCGAGTCCGGGAGGAATCACGCCGCTCCTCCAGCGCTGCAGAAGAGGCCTCCTCCACAGCAAGGCTGGAACTGGGGGAGGCGCCTCCACCTCACTAGGCCATACAGACCTGGGAGGGGACCTGGAGAAAGGGTCTAAGGTTCTGGCCTGGGAGACCCAGGGGCCACGTCGTCCTCTGAAAGTTGGCGGAGCCCTGCCGACTTTAAATGCGCAGATTTCCAAGACATGGCGGTCCATGGAGAACAAACATTGCAGTGATATCATGGTTGGGTCCCAGGCACCGAAGACAAACATCATGCTGATCCATAACGGAGAAGTGCCAACCACGGGGCACCGATGCATAGGGGCATGGCCTGCTTTAGATTTACGTTTGGCTCCCGAACCGGACAGGATGCAAAATTAAAACACAACAAGCAAAGATCCCCGCGCCATCGAGAGAAAAACAAAGAACTGTCTTACTGGCTTCAATGGTGTCGGGATGGAGACTGGATGAAGGAGCATCGAAAACTGTCGAATCGAGAAGGCCTATGGCGTAAACAAAACTGTTAACTTGTGTAGCAGGTGCAGCCGCGATGGTGGAAGAAACAGAACTGGGATGAAGGAGTCTCGCGGCGCCACTGGCTGCTCTACGCCGTCATCGTGCACATGGCCGGGCACCATCGGTGCTGACTCTCAGTCGAAAAAAAAGGCTCCGTGGCGGGTGCGTGCATCCGCTCAAAGGTGTAATGAATGGCAAAGATTGTGACGGGAAGATATAACGCTTTCAGTTCAGCCGGTGGTACTGGAGGTTGAGGGAACGGCCAGCGCATCAGAGGTCGGCAGAGTGAGAGAGACAAGATTGTCATCCCACCTGCCGGACGCCTCTGGTGGGGGCTGGGGGTGGTGCAAGCTGGAGACAAGCAGCCAGCGGTTGCAGCGTGCGACGCCCCCACACGCACACCGTCGTGCGCTGGGAAGAAGGAATCAGAAAAATGGTGGCCGGGGCTTTATAAAGCCTTGTCCCCACTGCCTCTATGGATTTGGGGGCTCCCTTCCCGACCTCGCAATGGGGGAGCCATGGGGGGTCTCAGGGTTGGTTGGGGTGGTCAGGCTCGGGGCAGGTGGTTTGGGGCAGAGCTCTGCCCCAGTGCATGGGAGGTATATATATATATATATATATATATACACACACACACACACACACACACACACACACACACACACACAGTGACTGCAAAAGTATTCAACCCCTTGAAAGTTGTCAGATTTGTCTGGATTACAAATGATACATTGAGATTTTGTTCTGTGTAATATTTATTTAAAAGACTGACCTCAAAATAATTATTTTAAAGTGACATTGGTTTTATGTTAGAAAATATGTTTAAGAAAATAAATAACTGAAATATGCTGTTTGCATAAGTATTCAACCCTGTGCTCTGGAAGCTCCAAGTTTACACAGATGAAAATATTGCCCTAACGAGGGACACAATTGGCTTACAATTGGCCTCACCTCTGAAACATTAAAGTAGCTCACATTTTCTGGATAAAACCCCACCTCCTCAGTTTAATGACCATTGGTCAGACTGTGAATCTGAAGGAAGGGTGTGAAAATGAAGACTAAAGAGCATTCTAAGGAAGTTATAGATAAAGTAATAAACATGCAGAAATTAGGAAAAGGGTACAAAATAATATCCAAGTGTTTGGATATCCCAGTGTGCACTGTTGGATCAATAGTGAGGAAGAGAAGTGGAGCTGCATCACACCACCCAGGCACTACCTAGACAAGGCCGTCCCTCAAAACTCAGCGTCCGAACAAGAAGGAGACTAGTGAGGGAAGCCACAGAGGCCAACAATCACTTTGAAGGAGCTACAGAGTTCAGTGGCTGAGAGTGGAGGAAGGTGCACCAGTCAACCATATTAAGAGCTCTGCATAATACTGGCCTGTATGGGAGGGTAGAAAGAAGCCATTACTCAAAAGAACCATATCAAAGCACGTCTGGAGTTTGCCAGAAAGCATGAGAGTGACCCAGCTAAAATGTGGCACAAGGTTTTGTGGTCTGATGAGACCAAGATAGAGATTGCAGCCCAAAATTCAAAGCGCTATGTGTGGCGAAACCTAACACTGCCCATGCCTCGAGAAACACCATCCCTACAGTGAAGTATGGTGGTGGCAGCATCATGCTGTGGGGATGCTTTTCATCAGCAGGGACTGGGCATCTTGTTAAAACTGAAGGAAGAATGGATGGAGCAAAATACAGGGAGATACTGCAAGAGAACCTGCTTCAGTCTGCTAAAAAACTGAAGCTTGGGAGAAACTTCACCTTTCAGCAGGACAATGATCCCAAGCACAAGGCCAAAGCAACACAGGAGTGGTTAAACAACAAAAGGTGAATGTCCTACAGTGGCCAAGTCAAAGTCCAGATCTCAATCCCATGAGAATCTGTGGCACTGTTTGAAAATTCGGTCCATAGCGTCACCCAACCAACCTGAACAACCTGGAACAAATCTGCCAAGAAGAATGGGCAAGAATGACTCCCGAACAGTGTGCAAGGCTGGTAGATACTTACCCCAAAAGACTTAAAGCTGTTATTGCAGAAAAAGGTGGCTCTACCAAATACTAATGTGTAGGGGTTGAATACTTCTGTAAGCAGCATTTTCCAGTTTTTAATTTACTTTAAAAGATGTGCTGACGGATAATTAATTTTGGCTTTGAGGATATACTGTTAGAGCATATGAGTTTGCAATAAAAAATACTGACTGGAATAATATATGTAAGTCTCTCATTTGTAATCCAGACAAATCTGACAATTTTCAAGGGGTTGAATACTTTTGCAAGTCACTGTATATATATATATATATATATATATATATATATATATATAAATCGCTTTCAAGAGAGAAAGCGTAACACGCAGTCACAACTGGCTCAAAAGGAGTCAGGGTCAACTTCTCCAAAACAAAATTCAAATCCCAAGCGGGACAGGAGAATGGATTGGGGATTAGAGATGCAGGATTCTGTCGTCGAGGCACAGGTCAGGAAGCATAGGGAAAACCCAGGAGCAGTTGTAAAATTCACCAAAACTTTATTTTAGTAGTAATATAAAAAACTAAACTTGTTCACAATAACTACGTACAGAAGCAAAATAAAATAAAATCTTTCTTGTAATGTCCCTTTCAGTAGCAGCTTAGCTGTTTTATAAATCTTTTCAACCCCCACCTTTGCAAACATCCTGTCCATTCTTGAGGCCCCTCCAGTATTTGCAAAAAACCTTTACACCCAAGTAACCTCTAGCTTTCTACAGTCATCTCAAATTATAAATATATACACATTTCAACAGTAATACTGAATACTGTCTAAACAAAAGTGATCCCATTATCAGTGTCATTCCATACAGTGATTTGTACATATTTTTATATTAGCAGATATGCAAGGGAGGAAAAAGATAGCAAGAGAAAACTGAGAGGCAAAGAAAAGAAAATTACGTACCTACAGTAATTATGATCTTTCTGTGTATCTTCACCATTCATCACTATTGGGTATCTGCTGGAGGTCAGGACCCCGCGGGAGCTTGCATTTTTTTTTTTTAAAAGGTGGTGGTGACACCATTAGCGCCCTCGGGCGGACGACTATGTGGAACCAAGGGTTGGCTGTTAGGCTGTGTCGACTCCTCCTGCCTGCCAGTTCTGAGTCGCCAGAGAGGTAAGAGGAAGGAGTGGAGGGTGGGACAAGGAAGTCAAAGGACAGAAAAAGGAAAAAAATGTATGAACCAAAAGGAGAAATAATGACTGAGAGGACAGGAAGGAGAAGAGTTAGAAACTAAAGGGATTGGGAGGGCCTCAAACTCTGGAAAAGGAAGAGGGAGGTAGGGTGGTAAAGAATTTAGGAAGAGGGGGAAGAGGTTGACACATCCCAGACCCTGGTCCGTCTCCAGATTGTATAGGAACTGCAAGGAGTAGCAAAGGCTTTCTGCCAGAATTCAAGGCAGCGAATAACTGTAAAACACTCCAGAAAAGCAGAGTCAGCTATTCTGGAAGAAGGACAGGCACAGGGAATTAACACCCTCTCAAGAGAAAATTATTGCGAAAAAAGGAGGAGAAAAAGTTTTTTTTTTTTTTAAACGAGGAGAAATAGGTTGGACGGGAACAGGGAGGAGGAAAGAAAGGAGGGCAACTGTCAACTCCCACCCCACAGGGGTGGAGCCAAGGCACTGGAGAAGAAGTGCCCCCTCTGCCCACTCTCCCTGGAACATTATCCCCTGTGTGCCCGTTTTACCCCACTCCTAAAAAAAGAGGGGGAGGAATGGAGACTGAGGCCCCAGGGGGATGGAGGGTGGGATCGTGATGAATGGTGAAGATACATAGAAAGATAATTACGGTAGGCACGTAATTTTCATATCTTATCTGTGTCAATCTTCACCATTCATCACTGTTGGGTGAGTACCGAGCCCCCCCGAAGGGGGTTTTGTTTTACTCTCTAAGGGATAAAATCCCTTAGCTCTCAGTGGGTGGCACACTAAGCGGGGGAACCTTCAGGGCCTGAAGAGACCCGAGAGTGGGAGAGTGAGACTGAGTCCCCGGAGGGAAGAAAGTTGCCCCAAGCGCAGTCTTGCTTTATGGGAGAAGACATAGGTTCCCTGGTGAGCGGAGTTAATCACCCTACGTTGGGCCTAGGGTGACAACCGGGAAAGACACAGCCATGCCGTCCGCCTAGTGCAGATCGCTGTCCCCACAACCCTGGTAGCTACCTCGTTGGCATCGTAGGATGCCCTCGCTTGGTGCCTTGTTAGCTCCAGGCCACAGGCAGTGAGTGCAATGGCTTGTCTGGTTTGCTCCATATCAGGCAATGAGGCTAGGAGCTGACCCAGCCTGGACCACAAGAACCTGTCATAGGCTGCATAGTGGGCCTGATGTGCAGAAATAGAAAGAAGTAACTGTGCCGAGCAGAAAGTCCTCCTAGCCCAGAAGTCAAAATCTGAGGAGTCTTGATCTGGGGGCTGGTCATGGTGAAGGGCACGAAGCCCATCAGGAGTATCCAACTGTGTCAATCCAGACTGTGGATGAGGCATGGAACCTGGAGACTCCGGGGGTGCGTAATACCTCTGGCTGAGATCCCTTAGGGCAGGAACTCCTGAGAAGGGTCTCTGCCAGGAACGCAACGACGCCTCCCGAAAGGGAGCAGGCCAGGGCGGCACCACAAGGGTGGCCTCGCCAAAATCGCCTAGAAAGGCATGCGCCGAGTGCTCAGGATTGCTGATAGTGGAAGGAGTAAGGTGCAAGTCCTCCAACAACCTCACGAGGAATCGCTGATACTCAGCGAGATCAGCAGCTGGAGAGATGTGGACAGAAGTTTCCTGTCCCTCAGAAGAGGGGAATGAGGAGCTGGAGGGCACCGGCTGTTCAGTGGGTGGCTGCACAGGAGGAGGTTGAAAAACCTGGCTGTCCATTGCCCTAACGTAAGCAGGGAACCGAGCAGCCACCGCTCTGAACTGCTCCCAGGAGAGAGGCCCGCTGGGACCAAGGATGCCTGAGAGCGCAGGAGAATGTGGCAGAGGGATGGTAACAGAGCCGAGAAGAGATGTCGGCTGACCTGGGCTAAGGAGCAGACCGTGGGCACCCACGGAAGAAGGTGCCCTGGAAGACCCCACAGCCGACAGCTGAACAACCATTTCGGTACTGCCTTGGCTATGCCTGGAAGAATTCCCCCTGTGAGGCGACCAGAGCCGTATAGGTCCAGAAGGACGAGCCCCTACCTCAAAAGAATGGGACTCTCTCAAAGAGACCGAGGAGGAAGAGCGGAGATCCACACTACAGCTTCTCCCAGAGCCCGGGTGGACCCCCGGAAAAGGGCGACGTGCCGACCCCACGCCTCGACCCCTCGGAGTCCGAAAGAGCCCTCCTCCTCCTCGAGAGGTCCAGCCTAGGTAGCTGGCATCTCTGGGCAGCTCCCGAAGGGGCTATCTAGGGCACAGTACCCTCCCCTCCTGTAGGTGCTCTGATCGGCCCCAAAGTTGGGCGATCCAGGCACACCACAGCTGGGGGTACCACTACTGAGGGGTCAGTGAAACCACCAAGACCAGGCTGCAGAGCTATGGTGGCCTGCACCACTGCCTGCTGGTCAGCACCCCTGACCCCAGTCTCGGTAGCCACCAACCCCACCTCAGAAGGGGGCTGACTCCGGCTTGTCGAGGAGACTACTGGGCTGCCCACCTCAACAGCCAACCCCAAAGGGTCAGACAGAACGTCTGACTCGGAGCTTGACTCCGCCTCCGAGGAGGTAGAGGCCGAGGCCCTGTGCCAAACCGTAGGAGGGCGCCCACTGCCATCCTTGCCCACAGGCCCAGAAGCCAAAGCTGTGCCCGAGCCCATGCCAGCGCCCCCCTGCAGCCCCGTGAACGGAATCCGCAGGGGGCACGGCCCCAGCCTGAACCAGAGCTCCAGAGCCGGGACCAGTCATGGTGCCATCCGGTCCCACGGCGGCACTAGTGGTGCAGAGGCCGAAGACTGCTCCGACGATGGGCGATTCGGTGCCGAGGACAGCAGCGCCCAGCTCGTGGCATCGAGGGCAGGGGTGGCGCCAACGATGGCGCTGATGGCGGACTCAGGGCCGAGGACGGTGGCGCCCGACTCCACGGCGCTGAGAGCAGAGGCGGCACTGACGACGGCGCCGACAGAGGAATCTGAAGGTCTCACGGCGCTGAACCCAGACATGGAAAAAAGATGGCACCGCTAGCAGTGTCGGCGCCGTGAACTGCTCCGACAGAAGTCACGGCGCTGCGTGACAAGTTGGCGCCAACGATGACTCCATCAGGGCCTATGGCGCAGGGAACAGCGCAGAAGCCCACTACGGCGCTGACCGACGACGTTCAGGACGGCACCGACCTGGGCTTTGCGATCCGCAGGTCCAATACCGGGGGAGCCTTCACTCCCGAAGGGGCGACTGCCATGGCAGCACCTCCCGCCCTCTCCTCGGGAGGAACAGAATGGGCCTCCTGTGCTGCGGAAGAAGCCTTGGCAATGGCTAGGCTACTAGTACCCGAGGCTCCCTCCTCCTCAGTCTGTACAGAACCGGGAGGGGACCTGGAGGAAAGGCCGAGAGAGCGTGGCTTGGCCCGACGAGTCGCACCCAAGCCCCGAAAGTCGGCGGAGCTGGCCCCACTTCTCACGCGCGCTGCTCGATGACCCGGCGGTCCATGGAGAAACGGGCATCGCACGAATCCATGTCGTGAAGCGGGCCAAGACACGAGAGACACCGGTCGTGCTGGTCGGTGACGGAATACTTTCGGCCGCAAGGGCATCATCGCATGGGGGGGGGGCGACCCATCTTAGTAGATTTCTTGCCCTCCGACTGAGACATGACCTACGGAGAAAAAAAAAAATAGACTTGATGTCATGGAAATATAAAAATAAGGAAAGATCTTACTGGGCGACGTCGTGTGTTTGTTGGCAGAAACAGAACCGGCAGGAGAACCGACGGACTTCGACCGAAGGTAAAATTTTATGAAAAATCACTGCGGAGCAGGCCTAGGACTCTTCACAGCTTCCCACGAGGCGACCTCTATGGCGGGAGACAAAGAACTGGCAGGCAGGAGGAGTCGACGCGCCTAAAGGCCAACCATGAGGCGCCATCGATGTGTCGGCCTCGGGGTGGCGCCGATGGTCGTTAGCTCCCTACCTTTAAAAAAAAAAAAGTTCCCCAAGGTCCTGACCCGCAGATACCCAACAGTGATGAATGGTGAAGACTGACACAGATAAGATCTGCGTAGACTGTTCGGGATGATCAATTCCGAGTCTCACAGGGAAATATGGTTGCACAACCAGACAGACAAATAGACAGGAAAGGAAAGATCCTGCATTTAAACCCTTTCTCCAAACAAATGGGACAGGGTCCATTCAACCCTGTCAAAGAAGCCCCTTAAAAGATACGGAGACATCCAGCTGAGCAACCATGTGGTCACCCATGGGCCCATAAAAAGCAGAAACAGCTGAAAGATGCACCTTGAGGGAGGAGTACTGGAGACCTGAGTCAGAAAGAGAGATCAGGTAGTCCAGGATCTAGCTCACTGGACAGGTGAAAGGGTCCTGTGTTTGGCAGCCCAGATGCAAAAACGCTTCCACTTCACGACATATGTGGCTCGAGTGAAAGTCTTTCGGGCGGCTACCAGGATGTCCACCACTCTGTTACAGACCCCAAATCTGGCGATGGCTGTGTCCTCAGGAGCTAGGTATGTCGATGGAGGAACCTGAGGTTGGGATTTACCAGGGTCCCCAATCCTGGGTCATTTGATTCCTGCAGAGGGGGAGAAGGAATGGAGGTTCCTTTGCCGACTGCTGTAGTAGAGGAAACCATATATGCCGAGACAAGAATGGAGTTACCAGAATCATGCTGGCCTCCCCCATCTTAAGTTTGATTAGCACCCTCTGGATTAGAGGACATGGAGGAAAGGCACAGAGGAACCTCCCGCTTCAAGAGAAGGACAACACGTCTTGCCAGAAAACTCTAGACCCTGGATCTAGCGAGTAAAAATCGGGCAGTTTTGCGTTGAGTGGGGACGCAAAAAGGTCCAACTCTGGATGACCTTATCTGTTGAACAACTCTACTGTGAAAGATGAGAAAAGCTCCCATTTGTGCATGCTGGACTGAGTCTGGCTGAAGCTGTCTGCCAGAGTGTTTAACATGCTTAGTATGTGGACTGCCAAGCGTGTCAGACCATGATCTAATGCCCAGTACTACACTCCCATGTCCTCCCTGCACAGGGATACAAATGAGTCCCCCCGCTCCATTGACGAACTACAATACACTGAGGTTCTCTGACTGCACCAGCAGCTGACCTGAAGCAAGGTGCTCCTGAAAGGCTTACACAGCATATAGCACTGCCCTCATCTCCAGGACACTGATATTCAGTGAGGTTTCTATCTGGGACCAAGAGCCCTAGATTTGGAAGGGACCCAGGTACGCTCCCCAGACCAGACCAGAGGCAGAGGTATGGATCTGCTCGGGGGAGGAGATTCGGAATAGGACACCTTGCAGCAGGTTCAAGCTGTCCCATCCACCACTGCAGCACCTTGTGGACTGGGGAAGAGACCAGGACTAGGTGATCCAATTCATCCGTGTGCTGGTCCCACTGTACCCTGAGAGTCCACTGGAGGATGTGCATATGGAGCCTGGCCAGTGGAACAGGGGTATGGCAGCCAGCCATCAGACCAAGCATTCTCAGGTACACCCTGGCAGGAACATAGCAGCTTTGAACAACTTCCTGAGCCTCTGAGCTATAAGGCACTCTGCCCTGTTCTGGGGCAGGAAGACCTTCCCCTGCACAGAGTCTAGAACCGTCCCTATATACTGCAGCCTTTGGGACAGCACTAGAACTGACTTGGGCAGACTGACAGTAATGCCCAGGGAGAGAAAGAGCTAGCAAATCCTCTCCAGAGTCAGCAGGAACTGTTCCCTGGACAGGAACTTTAGAAGCCAATCATCCAGATAAGGGAAAACATACAATCCCTCCCTTCTGAGAGATGCTGCTAAGCACTTGGTAAAGACCCACGACACAGAGGACAAGCCAAAGGGCACCACTTGGAACTGATCATGCTCACCTGGAATGCAAAGCGGAGAAACCTCCTGTGAGAAGGAAAGACCGATATGTGCAGGTAAGCATCTTGCATGTCCAGCAAACAGAGCCAATCGCCTGTTTTGAGGAGAGGCATTAGGCCTGGCATCTGGAACTTTTTGTACTGGACATACAGATTGAGGTACTTTAGATCCAGAATGGGCCTCAAATCTCTGGTCTTTCTGGGTACCAGGAAATTCCTGGAATAAAACCCCTTGTTCCTCTGGCACCTGGGTACTGGCTTGATGGCCTGCTTGTGCAGAAGGGACTGTACCTCCTCCTGGAAAAAAGACAAGTGAGCCGGGGGGTAATTGGAGGGCAGGTGTGGGGAGTCTGGAGGTTGCTCTATCAGCTCCAGGATGTGACCCCTTTCTATGAGTTGCAAAATCCAGGCATCCGAAGTTATGATTCTCCACTGATTTAGATGGAGTAAGAACCGACCTCCGACCACCACCTCTTGGTTGGGGACCAGAAAAGGAGGGTCTGGCAAGGAGTCAAGTAGAGGCAGATCCAGCCATGGGGTTTGGTTCATCGCTTTGGGGCGCTCTGCTGCAGCTCCAGTATTGGAGGGGGTGGGCAAGGTAACGGAGGCTCATGCTTCCCTTGGGGTGAGAGGCTGCTCCGGGTCTATTGGCTGCCTTGTGAAAGGGGGCCCTTGTTTACTCTCTTGGTCAAGTATGGTAGAGAGAGTGGACAGACTTGATAAACCTGCCTGAGGCCAGCAGATCGCTGCTCATCTCCAGGACATCAGGACCAAACAGCTTAGTGCCACTGAAAGGGGCATTAAGCACCTTCTGCTGAACATCAGCAGCAAAACCAGAGACTCTCAACCAGGACTGCCTATGAAGGCATATGCCCGTGGCAGCATCTCTGGCAATAGTGACAGCCACGTCACAGAGGGCCCTGAGATGGTGCTTGATAACGTCCTCAGCCATCTGCAGGCACGTAAGAAGCTCCTGCTCCTTGCCCTTCTTCCTGTTAGAATTCTGGTACTTCACCACATGAGACAGGCAGTTTGCAATCCTTAACCCAAGGGTGGAGGAGGCATAAACCCTCTTACCCCAGAGGTCAATTCTGTGGGACTCTGTCCAGGGAAGGAGCAAAGGTGCTTAGGCACCTTAGACCTGCCGTGGGCTGCTTTAATAACCACTGAGTGTTTCAGGCTGGGCAGCATAGCAGGGGGACTCCTGGGGGGGGCGTGTTAAAGTTATCCACCCAGCAGGGCATAGCTGGCACCATGTCTGGCCTATGCCAGGCCGCTGTGGCCGCATTCTTCAAAGCAGGCAAGATTTGAGGAATGATTTCAGTGAGAGACTCTGGGATCTCCAGGAAGTCCACCAGCTCTTTCCTAGTGACATTCTCTTCATCAGTGTGGAAGCCCCTGGCTGAGGACAACTGCTTCAACACATTGAAAAATGTGGGGCCCCAAAGAGGAGACCTAGGAGTATGCTTAACAGAATCCTCACTGACAGAGGAAGCTGTGGACCTGTCAAGAGACCAGGATCTCTTCCTCTTCTTCCTCATCATCATCAGGAAAATGAGGTCTGAATGGTACTCATCCTCGATGTCGACCTCTTCCAGATCAAGGTCCGATGTCGCATGTGTCGCCGGCCTGTAGGGAGCCGCCCCTGTCCGACGAGTAGGAGTCAACAACGAAGCTGCTGTTGACAGTGCCAGTGATGTGGGCCTGTATGTGCCCAGCTGCTATACAATCAGTGAGGTGAATTTAGTTAAGATTTTGTTTAGGTTGATGACTGTTGAATGCTGTGTTGTTTGGGGGCGGGGGGTTCGACGATCTGCCTGATGGGACCTGTGAACCTAAAGAGCCTGTCGCTCTGGGAGGAGAGGGGCCAGGCCTTGACGGGGGGGGGGGGAGAGAAGGGACATCAGTGAGTCGGCGGGTGTGCGGTCTGTATGGGTCTGGAGGGCACAGAGACCTGGACAGTGACTTTGCGCGTCAGTGCAGCTTCAGCCGACGAGGATCTCCAGAGACTGCCATCGGGGGGAGCGGTTGCGATCCTGATCTTTTTTATGACTTTTTCCCAAGGACTTGCCTCAGGCCTGGGAGCTCAACGACCCTGTCGGCGAATGAGAGGCTGAGACCCAGGAGGACCCCTGCCTGAAACTAGCTACATGTTGATCCATCAGAAATTCTTAAGTGCCTTTTTGCATTGCCTGAGGGTTGTTTGGTCAAACTTCTGGAAGAGCTCACAGAAACTTCTTGGTCAGGCACAAGACAGCAGACACAGAGAGAGTGTTCGTCTGTGGAGGCAATCTTCTTTCCACAGGGCAGCAACGAAGACAGAGTCGAAGGATTTCTAGAGAATAAAATGAAGGAATCTCTAACGAAGAGATTCTGAAAATTTGCAGAGAAAAGCTGTAGGCGAAAAATGGCGCGAGACTCCGGAGCTTGCGTAGAGACCCATGTGATTGAGTCAACAGTGGGGAAAAAACTGAGGTGGAAGCAGGGCTGCTCATGCCTTTATAGGATTGATGATGTTAACAGATGTGGACGGCCCCAGTTGTACTGCTGAAAATCTTCCGTGTGGATCCTGCTTCATCGACGGTGAAGTTCCTATGGTGTGACCTGATGACTGAGATACTCCCTGAAGAAGATCCTTGGGGTTTTTGCAAGTCCTAGTTCCACAAAATGAACTGTTAATGTTTCAGTACAGCAGCTCCAAGAGGGAATCATGGGACTGACTACATGGACTGTTTGGATCATTTTCTGTGCATCAACTTTCTGTTTCTAACTCCGCCATTTCTTAGTACTTCTGTTTGAAATGTGCCCTCTCTAGGGCATAAACGAAAGATACTGTTTATTTATTTATAATGTATGGTAGAACGCTGTTATGGCCCAAAAATTATCTTTTTACAGCGTTGTTACACTATCAATATGACGTCACGCTCTTGTTATACTATCAACTATGCATCACATCGATAGTGTAACAGATTCGAACCACCACGCGATGCTGTTGCCATGGCCCCCATAACACCCGAACATGCCCATGTTTAAAAAGTTTAGAAATAAAAATGCTCGCTTTGAAAACCCATGAACGGATATCATCCTTCACCATAACGTAAACCTGCAGCCTGCTGTACAGTAGTAGATTATTGTTTCCAACACTGGCATCATTTTTTTGTTTCTCCGCTGACCATACACTATAAAAGACAATGTATGGTCAGCGATGTCACCTTCGCTGTTTGCCTTCTCGTGCCTCGCTTAAATCCTGTAAACCTCTTTGTGCTTCACTGAGGTTTAACAGAGTTGCTAAGAGAACCATCAAGGCAAACAGCGTTGTTACACACTGTTGCCCATACGTTATCCTCTATATTAACTCTCGGATTACACACCTTTGAGCAAAATACAGGTTACTCACCTGTAACAGGAGTTCTAGGAATGGTATATGTTGTTCATCCATACTTACTGGCAGGTTCCTTGCTACTTTAAATCTTGCAGGAAGGTCTTCAAGCTGGTCTCCTCCCACCCACCGGGTGGTAAAACTCGGCTCCGCCCCATGACACCAGATCTAGCCATGGAAGCCAGGTGGGTTGTGTGCATGAACAACATATACCATTCCTAGAAAGTACAGTTACGTAAGAATTTACCGTAACAGTAGATCTTCCGAGAGGCTCTTGCAGTAGGTAATCACATATAGGACTGACGCCGCGGTGGCAGGACCCCATGGAAAAATTTCTAGCTAGCAGTCCCTGGCGGGCCGCCCACGCCAGGTGACCGCGCCACACCATCGGTGAGCAAGGGCGGTCCCCGACGCCCGCTTCTTCCAGTTCTTTTCCCGCCACAGGCCCAGACGAGAGAGAAGCAGATATTTCCCTCAATGGAAAAGGAGCTGAAAGCCTAGGGGATGGAGGGCGGAGAAATACTTATCAGAAGAGCTCTCTCAAGATCTACTGTTACGGTAAGTTCCTACGTACTATCTTACTTCGAGAGGGTTCTTGCAGCGAGACAATTACATATAGGACAGAATCCCAAGCAGTCTGGAACAAATGGAAAGGCACCGGGAGGAGGAACTACTCCAAAAAGTAGCAAATAGTCTAGCAGGTCTCAAGAAAGGAGGCCTTGCAAGACAGCTAACCCGAAGCCTGCTCTACGGCGAGAGGCAATGTCCAAACTGTAATGCTTAGTAAAGGTATGGACTGAAGTCCAAGTGGCGGCAGCACAGATGTCTGCCGCAGACATGTTCTTGAAACAAGCCACAGAGGCGGCGACTCCACGAGTGGAGTGACCTCTGACTTGACCCGGGAGGGTCTTGTTGTACTTGTCATGACAGAAAGTGAAGCAATGGGCCAACCATTTTGATAGGCATTGCCTAGAAACAGCATTGCCTTCTCTTCTGTGAGCAAAGGAGACAAACAACTGATCAGTCTTTCTGAGATCCTTTGTCCTATCGGTGTAATATCTCAGAATCCTGTGAACATCCATGGTATGGAGTAGGTATTCTCCTTGATTGGAGTACTGAGTGAAGAAAGCAGGTAATTCAATAGACTGATTCAAGGTAGATTCCGCTACCACCTTCAGAAGAAACTTAGGATTCGTGCGAAGAGCTACTCATTCTTTGTGAAAAATCAAATAAGGGATTTTGCACATCAGGGCCTGGAGCTCGGAAATTCTGCGAGCAGAAGTAATGGCCACCAAGAAGAGCATCTTCCACGATAAAAACTTCAAGTCTGCGGAAGCCGCAGGCTCAAAGGGAGGAAGGGTAAGTTTCTCGAGGACAAAGTTTAAGTCCCAAGGCGGAGCTCGGGTCCGGACAGGGGGCCTGAGATGAAGGACCCCTCTAATGAAAGTTTTGGAGACCTCCAGCTGGGCAAATGCCTTATCAGCGAAAGGGACATGGTAGGCTGAAATAGCCGCCATATGGACTTTCAAAGAGGAGTGACTGAGACCCAGGTCGAAAAGATGACGCATGTACTCAAGCAGAATGGTCACAGAACAGGAAAAGAGCTCCACGTTCCTGGACACAGCCCAGATAGAAAATCTTTTCCATTTCATGGCGTAGGTGGACCTAGTGGAGGGTTTTCTAGCCTCCACCAGAATCTCGGCCATCTTAGGAGAGACGCCAAAACGAGATTGAGCTAGGTCTGCAGGAGTCATGCATGGAGTTGCAGGGACTTGAGTCCCGGATGGACCAGGGACCCCTGATCCTGGGTCAGCAATCCTGGAGATAAAGGAAGAGGAAGAGGAGGAACCTCTGAGTATTGTTGTAGAAGAAAGAACCAGATTTGCCTGGGCCAAAAAGGAGCAATCAGAATCATTCTCGCTCCTTCCAAAGCAAGCTTCTGCAGTACCACAGGTACCAGAGGAACTGGGGAAAGCATAGATGAATTTGTCCTTCCAGCTTAGAGACAGAGCGTCGCTCCAGAAGCGTCTCCGCTCTGGAGCGAGCGAGCAAAGATTGGAAGCTTTGCGTTTTGGTAGGAGGCGAACAGGTCTATCTGAGGAGTCCCCCAAATCTGGAAGACGCTTTTTAGAACTTTTTCGTCCAATTCCCACTCGTGTGGTAGAGCTGACGAGCGACTTAGTCTGTCTGCCAGGACACTGTCGACTCCCGGAACGTGGATCACCGTGAGGTGAAGGTTGTGAAGCGTTGCCCAATCCCAAACCCCCATCGCTTCCCTGCACAGCGGGTAGGACCGAGTTCCTCCCTGCTTGTTGATGTACCACACCATGCACGTTGTCCGTTTGGACAGCTAGGTGACCGGGAAGGATGTATTGGTGAAGGGTCTGGAGAGCATACAGCACTGCTCGAAGCTCGAGCACGTTGATGTGGAGAACTATCTCCAACTTTGACCATAGGTCCTGGGTTCGGTGAGGACCCAAATGGGCTCCCCAACCTTCGCCTGAAGCTTCCGTGGTCAGAGTCTGATCAGAGGAGGATGAAAAAAGGGGACCCCCCGGAAAAGGTTCTCTCGAGCCATCCACCATTGTAAGTCTCTTACCATCGGCGAGGAGATCAGGACCAGATGATCTAGGTTGTATACCCGTTGATCCCACTGAGATCAGAGAGTCCACTGAGAGATTCTCATGTGGAGGCGTGCGCGCGGAACCGTCGGGATGGCCGCCGCCATAAGCCCCAGTAGACGGAGCACGGACCTCGCCGGAACCCTCCTGTGTTCCGATAGGAGGGAAATCTGGGACTGGAGGGAGGCCCCCCTGTCCGGAGGCAGGAAGGCCTTGCACATTGTCGTGTCGAGGATTGCCCCTATGAACTGGAGCCTCTGTGAAGGATCCAGGTGAGACTTGGAATGGTTAATAGTTATACCCAGGCCAGTGAAAACCTGCTGGGTGAGGGAGAGAAAATGCAGGAGTTCCTCCCTGGACGGGGCCGCCAGGTAGGGAAAAACCTGAGCTCCCAAAGAACGCAGGTGGGCTGCTACCACCGCCAGGTATTTGCTAAAGACTCGGGGAGCCGAGGAAAGACCAAATGGGAGCGCCCGGAATTGGTAGTGGTCCCCCTGGAACGCAAACCTGAGGTACTTTCAGTGCGAAGGGCGAATGGGGATGTGCAGGTACGCATCCTGCATATCCAGTGCACTGACGAAAGAAGTATAAAATACAATACTGAAAACTTTTCAGAAAACCGACGTAACAGGACTGAGCAATATGAACTTAACTGGCTACCTGCGAGCTGATGGTGGAAAGAACTGGAAGGTGGGCGTCGGGACCGCCTTTATACTGACGCCGTGTGCGCCAGTAACCTGACGCGAAGCGGCCCGCCAGGGACTGCTAGCTAGAAATTTTTTCAGGGTCCTGCCGCCAGCCAGCGCCAGTCCTATATGTAATTACCTACTGCAAGAGCCCTCTCGAAGTAAGATCTCCTGTTACAGGTGAGTAAATGAAAATTATGTACCTACCGTAATTCTTGATTTTCTCTTGCATCTTCACCATTCGTTACTGTTGGGTGTCAGCTGGAGGCGCGCACCCGCCACGGAAGCTTTTTTTTTTTTTTTAGAGTCGGCGTCGATGGCAGCGCCCCCTAGAGTGACGCACTGCGTGGAGTGCGAGGGCGTTAGGCATCGACTCCCTCCTCCATCCCAGTTCTGTTAGCCGGAAAGGCGAAATAAGGATCAGAAAAGAGAGTGAGGCAAGAGAGCCGAGGGGATATAAAAGGAAAGGATATAAACTGAAAAAGGAATAAGCCGGTAGAGGACAGAAAAAAGAGAGGGAAAAATGCCTACCCTAAGGGACCACAGGGCCTCACTTCTGGGGCGGCTCTAAGAGAGGAACAGATAGGAAGGAGAAAGAAAAGAAGAAGAGAGAAAAAGAGGATGTCAGGAGGGAAGAATTCTGCCATTGAGAGATTGGTTTAGGGTTATAAGCTCGGAACCACAAACAAGGGAGCAAGGATCCCTTTTAGAAAAATTGGGGAAGCTCAACCGAACCTCTCACACAGCTTGGACACTAAAGGCAGATTCTCTACATCTCCTGCCATCCCTAACCTTTAGACTCCAGCTGGGAGCTCACAAACTACCAAGGCGGAAATTCTGTTCTAAAAGACAGCTGCCAACTAGAAGGGGAAAGAAGCCCACGAGCACCTAGCTAAGTGACAACAGTAGCATGTGAAAGTGGTGCTGGTGGGGGGACCCCACAGAGGGTACCCCTTTATGAAACAGACAGAGTGGGAACTCAGTTGGACTCCCTAGAAGCAAGGCAGAGAATACCACTTAAGGTAATCTAAGTGCCGGACAGCACCAACCAGCAGAGGCGGACTTAAAGGATTAGAATCTGCCAGAAGGGGTCTGGGAAAGAGAGGTCGAACCATTTAAGGACCGTCTCTTAAACTGTGAATTGAAAAACATAGCTAAGGAGAACCAAGAGATGCCTATTATGGTAGTCACAAAGAGTTCCCTCAGGACAGATAATTATAGTTCGTTCTTCCTATTCCCAGAGGGAGGATCCGTTCAGAAGAATGGAAGAAAAGCAAGATAGCTTTTTTTTTTTTTGGCTTAACGGCCAAGGGAGAAAGGGGAGGAACGAACAGGGAAGGGAAGATGCCGAAGAAGGAGGCCCTTGAGGGGATGGTGGGCGGGATTCAGTAATGAACAGTGAAGATACAAGAGAAGATCAAGAATTACGGTAGGTACGTAATTTTCATATCTACCCTTGTCAATCTTCACCATTCATGTCTGTTGGGTGAGTACCAAGCCCCCCCCCAAAGGGTGGGGTATGAGTAAACCCTGAGGGAACAGATCCCTCAGCCTCCTACTGGTGAAAAGTAGGGAGGGGAAGACCCTAACCAATAGACTAGAAAGTCTAAGGTGGGTGAGGAGGAGCCCCTGAGGGCCTGTGGGAGGGGGGTTGCCCCTGAAGATGCCTCCTCCTCGCCTTGTGGGAAAAAAGGTGGGTCCCCGGAAGGCAGAGCCAGTCACCCTACGCCGGGCCATGGGTGACAGTCGGGAGAGATGAAGCCATGCCGTCCACCTAATGCAGATCGCTGTCCCCACTAGTCTGGACGCCACCTCGTTGGCATCGTAAGATGCCCTCGCTTAGTGCCTTGGTAAGCTCCAGACCCTGGGCGCAGGAGGGCAATGGCTCTGTCTAGACTGCCGGAGTCAGGAAGTAGGGCTAAGACCTGAGCCAGCATCGACCACAGATGCCTGTTGTAAGCAGCGTGGTGAGCTTGATGAGAAGAAATGCATAACAATGCACGCCAGAAGAGAAGACTCTTTGTCCCCACCGGCCCAATTCCAAGAATCAGAATCCGGAGGCCTGTCCGGCCAGGTGTCGTGGCCTGGAAGGAGTATCCAGGACATCAAACCCAAGGTGGGTGAGGCAGAGAACCCTAGAGACTCGTGGGGACACAATGCCGTCTCCTGCAGTCTCCCAGGGCTGGAGAAGGAGTGGCTGGAGACTGCCAGGTGCAGACAGACACCTCCTGGAAGGCACCACCAGATAGCGGGTGCTGAATTCACTAAGAAAGCACGGTCTCACTTGGCATTGTCTCTACGGATGGTAGGGAAATAAGCCTGATACCATCCTCAAAGGAAACGCTGACAGTCAGTGAAATCAAGGCCAGAGGAAAGGTGGACAGAAGGTTCCTCTTCCTCAGAGGAGGAAGTGGAGCTCGAATGCTCAGAAGACTCCATGGGAGAACATGTGGAAAACCAGTTCGTGCATGTCCCTGACATAGGACGGAAGGCTGCTGATAGCTCTGAAGGTCTCCCAAGATAATGGCCCAGCGGGCCCTACATGGCCTGGGAGAGCGGGAGGTGGTTGCAGAGGGATGGGCGAGGGGCACCTATTAGCACATGCTTGGCCTCTGTCAGGGCTCTGGGATCCGGGCAGCGACGCCGCCAGAACTGGGGATCCGGAGATCATGCCGGGTTGTGTAGTATAGAGGGAAAGAGGCAACTCCGGGAAGAGCCCTGAAGGGGAATCTCCCCTGTGACGCACCTAGGACTGCATGAGTACAGAAGGGCAACCCTCAGAACTGCCACCAGAAGGCGCTGTAGAGACCTTAAGAGAAAGGCGAGGATCAGCGCTGCGACTCCTCCCCACATCCCGCAGGGTGGTGGGGGATCGTCGCCGCTCCCGACCTCTACCCCTCAATCCTTCGGACTCCGAAGCAGCCCTCTTCCTCGTAACCAGTGGTGGAGGTCCCTGCTGAGCGAGACCCCGAAGGGAACTCGCTGAGGCAGAGACCTCTCTCCTCTGCCAAAGGACCCCAGCAGCACCAGGGACAGTAGCTGCCTGGGACCCCGAGAGAGGACATCCTCTCGGAACTCCGAAGGGTCCACATGAAGACTCGAGCCATCCCAAACTATGGAATCATCTGGGTTAACCAACTCCGGGGACTCGGGAGAGGAACACTGGAACGTCTAGCCCTGTGCCCTACAGGAGGCTCCGAGTCAGAAGACTCCAGTCGCTGGTCTGGGTCCTCCCTTGAATCGTCCTCCTCGCAGGGGAGGACCCAGACTCCTGCGCCAATCGTTCCTCCCCTTTCTCCCTTGGCCGTTAATCGTAGGGGACGACAAGGGAAGACTCCATTGCAACAACCGCAGGAACCTCCCCGTGGCACCAGGCCTGGTACCGCCGAAGGCCGCGATGCCAATGAGACCAGTGGAGTCAGCCACACTCCATCGGGCGCCAGGAACCTGGGCAAGATTGCAATGGCAACCGCCGAGTCCCTGGTGTCACAGACTGGCCGAGACCCAGAACGGCACTGCCCGAATCCCGGCGCGCTGAGACCCAGAACAGCACCGCCGATGGCACTGCCCAAATCTCCGCTGCCGCCGATGGCGCAGAGACCCAGCGTGGCACCACCAATGGCACCGCCTCAGTCCCCAGCCCCGTGGATGGTGCCGAGAACCAGAGCGGCACCGCCGACAGCGCCACCTGAGTCCCTGGTGCTGCGAACGGCGCCGAGATCCAGAACGGCACCGCCAATGGCCACGCCCAAGTCACCGGCACCCTGTGCTGCGCCAGACTTCATGGTGAGAAGGGCGGACGAGAATGGGGGCCCACCAGAGCCGGGCCCTGCAACCGGGGGCCGCAACACCGGGGGAGCCTGCACCTCCATGGAGGTGACTGCCGGGACGGCGCCAATGGCATGACCCCGGAAGGGATCACACCATTCCTCCTGCGCCGAAGAAGAAACCTCCTCCTCCTCCTCGGCAAGGCTGGAGGTGGAGGAGGTTCCTCTCGCTGGGCCGATAGACCTGGGAGGGACCCGGAGGAAGGGTCAAGAGATCTGGCCTGGGAGACCCGTGGCTACATCTTCCTCCCAAAATTACGGAGTTCTTCCAACTTTAAACGCCAGACTTCTAACATGCATGCTCCATGGAGAAGAAGGCATTGCAATGATCCATATCATGGTAGGGTCCCAGCGGCGAAGACAAACACGATGGTCGTGACGGGAAACTGCCGACCTAGGGCACCGGTACATAGGGGACATGACCTGCCTGTAGACTGGATTTTGCTCCCTAACCTGACACGATGTGAAACAATTAAGCAAAAAAACAGTACAGTTCTCTGCGTCGTCGAAATATAAAGAAACGGAACGGTCTTACCAATCGACGATGTCAAGAAAAACCGGGATGAAGGAGCTTGACGACTTCGAGAGAAGTGCGGCCTATGACACAGTACTATAAATGACTCCGCGCAGCAGATGCAGCCTCGACGGCGGGAGAAACAGAACTGGGAAGGAGGAGGAGTCTTTGGCGCCTAATGGCCGCCCCTTGTGCATCACGCAGTGCGTCGCCGACTCTCCTAAAAACAAACAAAAAAAAAAGGTGCGTGCCTCCGGCCTACATCCAGCAGTATTGAAAGGTGAAGACTGACAAGGGAAGATCAGTTAATTTACAAAGGTTCCACGTCAAACTGTAGGTAGACAAACGGTGAACATAATTACAAAAATTATACAGTAGTTACAATGAAGGTAGGGAACAAACAAGAGTGAACATCATTATTCATTATACGAGACTACACCAGTAAGGTAGGAGTACAGCTAAACCAGTGATCGATGTAGAGAGGCTGGTTCACACTGAGGACTGAGCAGTGCATTGGAAGACTAGATGTGATGGCATATGAGGGTAGTCCCAGTGGAGTGAGCAGGCTAGAAGGCTGTTGTCAAGGAGGGAGGAGGACTGAGAAGTGCTAGTAGGGTAGGGGTAGGGACAGGGATGCTATAAGTGCTGGTGTTGGTGGTGAGAGTAGCTGGGGGCAGCAGAGGGGTACGAAAGATGGAATAGATGATAGAAATTTATAGGAGACGAGCAGGAAAGTCTGGGGTTCTAAGGGAGGTGGAGTTCCAAGTGAAACAATCGCAGCTACTAGAAGAGGTGAGGTATACCTGGAACAACCGTTTGAAGGGGCCAATTTTGGGAGTAGTCAAGATATCCTGGTTGAGAGCACTGTACCAGTGTGGAGCCCTGTAGGCAAACGATCTCTGTCCCATCGAGGCCTGACATCTGGGAACCTGGAAGGTTTGACTGATGGCGTTACGGGTACGTTGAGTGGTCCTGTGCGTGTTTAGGTGCTTTTCAACACCTGGTGGCATGAGGCCTAGGAGTGCCTTTTTTGTTAGCAGGCAGGTCTGATACTGGATCCTACTAAGGAGTGGGAGCCATCCAGATTGGGCATATAGTTCACATGTGTGAGTAAGATGGGCAGCGTCAACAAGTAGTCTACAGGCTTTAAGTGCCACTGTTACCCTACGGAGGGCAGTAGGGGAGGCAGAGCCATAGATGGCTAGTCCGTAGTCAGTGACGGAGGTGACTGAGCTGAGGATTGCCAGCTGCAGAGCATCTGTAGTCATACAGTGCTTGTGCCTATGTAGTATTCCAATTTGAATGTTTATGGCCTTGGCAACATTCTTGATGTGTTGTGTGTAGGAGAGGAAGTTAGCCAACGTGATCCCAAGGTATTTGAAAAGCTTGACCTGCTCGAGCTGGGCACCAGAGCCATTCTGGATGGTGAGGGAATGGGCTTTATGCTTGCTACGCACACTGCTGAATAGCATGGATTCTGGTTTTGCTGAGGTTCAGGATCAACTTGTGGGCAATGAACCATTCTTCAACCCTCGCCAAGTCAAGCTGTAGTTGATGCTCATTGAGTTTAGGGTCCTGGTGGCTGGTAAAGATGACAGCATCACCTGCATATAGCAACATTCTCTGGTGACAGGCACTAGGAAGATTATTCATGAACTGACTAAACAATGTAGATCCCAGGATGGAGCCTGTGGTACGCTAAGAAGACTGACTTTCGATTCGAGGTGGTATTGGCAATCCTGACTTGTTGGAACTGGCCCACAAGATAACTCTCAAACCATTGTGGCGCTTCTTTGGGAAGACCAATGGAGGAGAGCTGCCTTAGTAAGAGTGAGTGGTTGATAGTGTCGAAACCTTTTGTAAGGTCGTTGAACACCGCACCAGCACAGTTTCCCTGATCAAGTGTGCTGTGGATGAAACCCGAAAACTCCAAAAGGACAGCTGTGGTACTGTGCCCTTTTCTAAATCCATGCTGTTGCGGGCACTGGATTTCATATTTCTCCACATATTCAACTAGCTGGCCTGAGGCTATGCTTTCAGAGTGCCTTGGAAAGTGTAGGGAATGGAAATGGGCCTGTAGTTGCTGTGAAGCACCCTGTCTCCACTCTTATGGATAGGTGTGAAAAGTGTCTGTGACGAGAGAACTGGGAACTGTGCTGATCTAAGAGAGAGGTTAAAGATCTTTGTGATAGGCAAAATGATTTCTTCAATGATGAATGAGATTAGTTTGAGATCAAGAGAGTTACTGCTGGTACAAGGTTTACGGATGGCCTTGCGTATGCAGGTTCTTGCCAGGTGAATTGAAGCCTCCTTGAAATAGAACTGTGGGGTGCTGCTGCCAACGGGTGTGTCAGCAAGGTGAGAACTAGTGTTGGGTGCGTCAAAGAAATCAGGTGGCAGTACACTTCCCAGATCCGAAAGCATCATTAAAGGTATTGGTAATTCCCGAGATTGAGAACTGGGGCTCCACTGATGTTAAGCATTGTGGGTGGTAGCCTGGGATCTTTTCCCTGAGATCTTTCAGGTTATTCCAACATTTTTCCCATCTCCCCAGGAGTTAGTGGCGTTCCCTGAAGTATTTACTTTTACAGGTTCGAATAGCACGCGTACATTCGTTTCTGGCAGCTTTGTATCTTTGGATGTCCACTTGCCTAGATGTGGCTCTTGCACAATGCTAGAGGTGGTCCCTCAGTTTCATCTGCGATATTAGCTTGGGCATTATCCATGGGTTTGAGTTCCCTTTTACCTTCATCTTTCTGACAGGCGCAAAGGTATCACAGGCAGCAGCGAACTGTGAGATGAGGAGTTCCAGTGCTGTGTTAATATCAGTGATAGTGTCTAGTGGAGACCAGTCTAGGTTTCGAAGATGAGATCTGAAATATTCAAGGTGACACGCTTTAAAACTCTTGCATATACAAACTTGGGTGGGGAACATAAACTTGTTGGACCCAATAAAGGTAATGGGGAGTGATCACTAATGGTGTCAAGGAGCACATCCACCTGAGAAATATGTTCTGGACGGTTAGACAGGATCCAATCAAGCAGGGTGGGAGAACCTGCCTTGTAGTTATACCTGGTGGGGTGGTGACAAGCTGGGTGAGGTGCTGTGCAGCATCAGTGTCCTTATAGGAGCAGGCATCAGACGAGCCAGTTTATGTTGATGTCTCCTAGGATTATTGTTTCTGAGTTAAGACGCTGACCCCTAAAATATTCCAAGATGGGCTGGCAGTATAGCCTAGAGGTTAGAGGAACAAGGTGTGAACAAGCTTGATACATCCAGCAGACCATACCTGAGTTTGATTCTCACAAGCTCCACTTGCATACTGTGTGACTCTGAGCAAGTCATTTAACCGCCCAGTGCTCCCAGGTCGCCCCTGAAAACAGGCACTTGTGCCTAGTGGGCCTTACCCGGTTACCAAAGACTAAAATAATAAAAAAAAGATGCTGCTGAAACCAAAAGATTGCTCCTTTGGGGGAAGGTACACAGAGGCTGTTGTCAGCGCTTTGTTATGTGCCCAAGGAGAATTTTTATGGCAAGGACCTGGGATGGGGACACAGGGTTTGGTACTGGTAGGGCGTGTATTATGTAAATGTCTCTGAGATAAATGGCGCAGCTCCCACCCTTTTTTGTAGTCCTGTCCTGCTGCCTGAATATAACATATCCAGGGATAGCGACTGCAGAGTCAGGAATTTTTGGGTTAAGCCAAGTTTCGACTACAGAGAGGATGTCAGGATTGTGTTGCAGCACCCAGGTACAGAGATTATCAAGCTTGCTGAGGAGGCTGCAGACATTGAGGGAAGCAAACACGAGGGTCCCACTCTTCCTTTGACCAGGTAGTGTGGTTGGTCCAGTGGGTCCAGGATTAGGGTGGATACTGCCAGACAGGAGAAGTAGCATTAGTAGGATTCTCAAGAGATAACCTTTGAGCATTTTATAGATGAGCTTGGGGGGTAGTTGTCTTTTGACTTTAGGATGGTGGTTGGGCATGTACACTGTGAGGCAAGCGGTAGAACTGAAGGGGAGCAGTGCTAGGGTATGTAATCTCCGAGTGTATATTTGAATCCAGCTATAAGCACATGGTTCCACGTTGTTATGTGCAGGTATGCCAGTGACTATGCCAGGGTCATAGTGCATGCTTTTATGCAGTGAGTACAGACAGTGAGGTTGTTTCATAGTGCCATTTAGGACACTAGGGCAGGTCACTGCCATCACCAGAGATATTCTGAGAGCCAGGATTAGGACGTCCATGTTTGTGGCAAGCAGTGTCACAGGAGCAGTTGAGCCCTGATACTTGGGCTGGGACTGTGCAGCTGCCGCACCATAAACCAGCTCAGATAGTTAGAGGTCTATGGCACACTTAGTGGGATAGGTAATCTTGTGGTTGTTATTTCAGAATTTCGGGGATGGAAACAGGTGTAGAGTAGAAGCTAGTGAGTGTGCTTTTCTCCAAATGGGGAGCTTTATGCATGCACAATTATTGGACCAACAGAGATGGAGAAAACACGTGAGCAGGAGGCGACTGCGTGGCCCTAAATAACCCAAAACTAGGACAACAGATGAGTTCCAGGAGGGCGGCTACGGGGCTTGGGCACAGGCGGCCACAGAACCAGCCGTTGCAGGTTCCGCTGACTGTTCCGTTGCGCTGCTCAGGCGGTGCCTAGTGAGGCGAGAGAGAGAGGGTGAGTTAAGCAGGGAAATTAGAACAGTGCAGATTGGTCGGGGCCAGTGGCAGGCCGACAGCGGGGGGTGAGTGGTGGTGAGAGTTAGAAAGAGACAAAGGTGAGCGTGAAGATTGGCAGGGGTGGGTTTGTTACTAGACATAGAGAGTTAATTAATGAGTGCAAAGAGAGTTAGAAGCAGGCTACTGGGTGGGGGCGAGTCAAGTTCAGTGGAGTGAAACCTGGGTAAGAGGAGGGCCGAAGCAAAAAAAAAAAAAAAAGAAAAGAAAAGGAGGAGAGATGAGCAGCCTAGGTGGAAGGGGCAGTGCTAAGGACACACCGGGGGGACAGAGGATTAGAAAGCAGTACGAAAACTGGTCTGAAATACTTTAGAACAGAAACTCCTTGTTTAGCCTACGCTAGTGTTAAGCAAGTTAAATAAAAAAACAACATACAGTATAGCTAAGGACAGTTTAACATTCACAGTGGCTAAAGTGAACACCTTACACCGTTAAAATTGACAGCTAATCTGAATCAATAATTAATCTGAGGAGGTATAGCAGGCCATGGAGCGGGTAGAAAGGCACTCCAATCAGGTAAAGTCTGTGTCCAAAAAATGGCCAATAGGAAGCAGTTACCGAAATGCTGCACCAATCGGGTGCTCCTCTGTTTCCAGTTTGAAGTAAAGGTATAGTGGAACTGACATAAAAATGCAAAACTGCTGTTTAAAAGCATCTTAGTTTTCAGCAGGAGCATTCACCTGGGCATCCCTGAAGCAGAGGGGAGTCAAGGCTGGCCATCCAGCTACATGCCCCAAGTACAGTGGGGTTGTCGGCCTTGTTCTCTGGAGGGTCCTTCAACATCCAAATCCTTCCCTCACTTTCCACAAAGTAATCTACAACAACAACCCTAGCCGGCTTACTCTCCAAGCATAGGGGAGCCCCCTGCCCCGAGGCCACCAGTGGCTGCATATATACAGTATCTGTATCTATATATCACTCTCTCTCTTATCCATTAAGAAAAATTGTTCAATTAGTATATGACAAAGTGCAGGGCTCACAGTCTCAAAGTTATATTTAGATACTTCTTGAATTTAAATTTTTCTTATCTGGTTGGCAAATTGTGCAAATACAGCAATCCAGCTTCTACCTGACCCTTACGATGTCAATGCAACAGAAATGAAAATGATATACTCAGTGCGATTGCTGATCTTCCAGAATACCTTCACCACCTAGTCACACTTCTGGGTCAGTGTCAGAGACACTAGGACAACATGGAAGCAAACTCTTTAGCCTACAGCTAGCGGGCCAATGTTGGTGATGGCACCACCTATGAGACTCATGTATGACGTGGCACTTGTGGACTGGCCAGTAACCAATGCCAGCCCCTTGTTCATATCAGTTCTGTCAGTCAGGAGAGAAAAGAGGGGCTAAAAATGCCCAAGCCTGCCCGGTGGCCTGAATGCACACCTCACACTACACCGTGACCTGGAATCAGGAACAGGCCCAGACTGTCAGGGGTTGGGGGGGGAAGAGGAGGAATGAGCATCCCAATGGATGCTCTCCATCTCCCTGGGGGGTTGTTACCAGGCAGCGGATGCACCGGCAGTAGAGCATACGGCTCTTTGGAGTTGGGGTGGGGAGGGTGCTGCTGGGCGCTTGACTATGGTGTAGTCAGCACACCGTCAGTCTGGACGTCAAGTCCTTCGCATCGGTGCCCTCAGGAGTAGGGACAGAAAAAGGGAGAAAACCATAGGTAACAAATGGAAATTACGTACCTACCGTAATTCTTGATCTTCTTGGATGAAGTCTCCACCACTCATTCACACTAATGGGATCTACACCGGAGGCGCTAGGACCCAGCGGGAGCAAACTTTTCGAGAGGGTCGGTGCCAGAGATGGAGCTGTGAGGAAGCAGCACCATGAGCCATGGCTTGAGAAGTAAAGACTACCTCGGTGGCGTCCCTCCAACCTCCTCAGTACCTTTTCCACCTCCGAGGTGCAGTGTAGCTAACCTAGATGCCTAACCTAACAAAATCGGACATAAGATAGTCCAAATGACCCGTGTAAGAAGGGTCAACAATAGAGTCTTCACAGCCCAACCATGAGGGAGTGAAGACCAAAAATACAGGTTACTTACCTGTAACAGGAGTTCTAGGAATGGTATATGTTGTTCATCCACACTTTCTGGCAGGTATCCTTGCCGCTTTAAATCTTGCTGGAAGGTCTTCAAGCTGGCTCCTCCCACCCACTCGGGTGGTAAAACTCTCGGCTCCGCCCCATGATGCCAGATCTGGCCGCTGGAAGCTCAGGTAGTGCGGCGAGCCGGGAGGTCCGGTTTCTAGGGACATGGATATGTTGTTCATCCACACTGTCTGGCAGACCCCTAGCAGTTCTCCGGGAGGAGGGAGGCAAGGCGCACACCCCCTACTTAGGGAATAGAGACTGGAGAACCGAGGCCCCAAAACCAGCATCCCGGCGTGACTCAAGGTCGATGTGGTAGTGGGTGATGAAGGTGTGTGCTGACTTCCAGGTAGCAGCCCTGCAGATTTCCTGGATAGGGACGTCCCTGGAAGCAGCCACCGATGCAGCGGTATGGCGGGTAGAATGAGCTCTTATCCCTCTGGGAGGCTCCATGCCCGCCAACCTATAGCAGAGATCTATGCAGGAGGTGACCCACCTGCTTATTGTCCGCTTGGCTGCAGGTCTGCCAGGTGCGGCTTCACGTAGGTGACAAACAGCTGGGCGAACCTCTCTCCTCGACTTCAGTCAGTGGCGCTCCTGAGTAGTGCTTTAGCGCCCTAGGGTCCAGAGTATGGAGCCTATTCGGCCTCCGAGTGTGATTGGGGTAGAACACCGCAGAGTCAACACCTGGTTAAGGTGAAACCCCGGCACCACCTTCCGGAAGGAATTTCGGGTGGGGGCGAGGAGACCACCTTGTCCCTGTGGAAGACCAGGTAAGGAGATTCCGATGGAAAGCGCCTGGAGCTCTCCCATCCTTCTGGCTGACGTGATAGCCACCAAGAAGGCGGTCTTCCACGACAGGCGAGAGATCACACCTGTGCATCGGTTCGAATGGCTTGCCCATGAGCTTTGCCAGTACCAGCAGTAGATTGCATGGAGGTGGAGGTTCTCGCACCGGAGGGGAAATGTGATCGAGGCCTTTGAAAAAGCGCCAGACCACCTTCTCCTGCGCCACCGACTGCTTCCCGGCCCGCGCCCGGTAAGCAGAGATGGCTGCCAGGTGCACCTTTAGGGTCGTCGACCTAAGCCCTTGCTGAGAAAGGGACCATAGATAGTCCAAGATGCTTGCCAAGGAACAGGAGGAAGGGTCCAGGCCCTTACCCTGACACCAAATGGAAAATCTCTTCCATTTAAAGGCATAGCATTTCCTGGTCGACTCCTTACGGGACGCCTCAACTACATTGAGGACCTCGTCGGAAAGACCCAAGGCCTGGAACTCTAGCCGCTCAGGAACCAGGCCGTCAGGTGCAGGGATTGAAGGTCCGGATGGAACACCTTCCCCTGATTGACTGAGAGTAGGTCCGGGCGAGCTGGAAGCTGCCTCGGGAGCCTGGAGCTGAGGCTGAGGAGATCTGGATACCAGCATTGGCGGGGCCAGTTTGGGGCTACCAGAATCACCTGCGCCTTGTCCCTCCTTGCTTTGAGAAGCATCTTGTGGATCGGGGGAAAGGCGTAGAAGAGCCCGGGGTCCACGGCCTCGAGAAGGCATCCCCCTGCAGCGAGCCCTGCTTGGGGGGGCGGGCATGAAACAGCCTCAGCTTCGCATTCTCCCTGGAGGCAAACAGGTCCACCTGAGGTGCGCCCCAATGGGATAACAGATCTTGTACTACCTCCGGCAGGAGAGACCACTCATGGGACACAGCCCCTATCCGGCTTAGGGCATCGGCCAGGGTGTTGGAGGCTCCTGCCACATGAATGGCTAGGAGATCCGCCTCCAGGCTGCACAAGTGACCAAATGCGGAGAGCTTCCTTGCACAGAGGCATGGAGCGCGTCCCGCCCTGGCGGTTTAGGTAGTACATGGTCGTGGTATTGTCCGTCTGGACCTGAACCACTTGACCCCGTAGGAACGGAGCAAAGGCGGTGAGGGCTAGACGGACCGCCCGAAGCTCCAGCAGGTTGATATGGCATCGGGACTCCCGAGGGGACCAGAGGCCGTGCGCTCTGTGCTCCCCCAGACGGGCACCCCAACCCATCAGAGAGGCATCGGTCGATAGAGACCGTCGGCTCGGGGCTGACAAATGGGATGCCCTCCTGCAGATGAGCTGGAACGGTCCACCACTGGAGAGCGTTCCACATCCCTTGGGTCACCATCACTAGCTGGTCCAATGGATCGCAGCGTTGTGACCACTGGCTGGCCAGTCCCCACTGAAGGGGACGCATGTGCCAACGGGCCCAACGGACCACGCTGGTGCAGGCCGCCATGAGACCCAGGAGGCGCAGGAAGTCCCGGGCAGGGCGCGATTGCCCAACCAGAAATGATTGGGCAAAGGACGAAAGAACCTCGGCCCTGTCCGCCGGGAGCCGTGCTCTGGCTTGAAGAGAGTCGAGCTCTGCCCCGATGAAAAGAATCACCTGCCTCGGTCCGAGTTCCGACTTGGCCTCGTTGATGAGGAGGCCGATTTGAGAGCAAACCCGGAAGGCCAGATCTCTGGACTGCTCCACCTCCTGTCTGGAAGGGGCTGCTATCAGCCAATCGTCCAGGTAAGGGTACACCCGGACCCCTCGGCGCCGCAGGAAAGCTGTCATCACTGCCATGCATTTGGTGAAGACCCTGGGAGCAAGAGAAAGGACGAAGGGCATGGCTCGGAACTCGTAGAGGGATCCTTCCGCTTGGAAGTGGAGGAATCTCTGGTGAGACAGACGGATAGGCACGTGAAAAAACGCATCCTGTAGGTCCAGAGAGCAGAACCACATGCCGCGTTCCAGGGATGGCATTATCTGAGCCAGAGTGACCATCCTGAAGGTCCTAGACCTTAGGAACTTGTTTAGGTCGTGCAGGTCGAGAATGGGGCGCCAGCCCCCAGTCCGTTTTGGGACCAGGAAGTACCTGGACACAAACCCCGGGTCTGAGGGAGGGTCCGCCACCTCTCTGATCCATTCTTTCTCGAGGAGCAGAACGATGTCGGCTCGGCGAGCCAACAGCGAGGCTGCGGACCCTGAGGCTCCCCTGGGGCAATGGCTCGGAAGGGCGGGGCCTGCTCGAACTCCAGAGGCAGGCTCTTTCCTACCACTTCCAACACCCACCGGTCTGTGGTTATAGCAGACAAGGTGGAAAGGAAGTGGCGGAGCCGTCTCCCCACGGGGAACCTGGGTGGGTGACGAGGTTGGGTGACACCCTCAACCCGTAGAATTGAGCAGGCTTGGAGGAGGAACCGCCGAAGGACCACCTGGGCCTTTACCTCCCTGCTTCCTGGAAGAGGAAGCCGCGGGCTTGGGTTTGGGATGCCAAGCGCGAGCCTGCTGGCCTGGCCCTGATGCTGCTGGGCTGGACGTGCCGCGGGCGCAGACGGACGAAAGGGCTTGGGTTGCGGTCTGCGGCCCTTGTCCCTCTGGGCGGATGAGACAGAGTCCAGAGTGGCTTTGGACTTAGATACATAGACAGTGTCGGCAGATAAGGGCCTATGGCCCACCCAGTCTGCCCATTTGAGCTTGTAAGTTCAGTTTGTTTTCCTAGAAGTGTGTTGCACCTTAACCCTGACCTCCAGAATTCCTTTATGTCTATCCCATGCATTCTTAAATCCCGTGATTGTTTCAGGCTCCACCACTTCCTCTGGCAGGGTGTTCCACTTGTCCACCACCCGTTCTGTGAAGAAAATCTTTCTCATGTTTCCTCTGAATCCTCCTCCCTCCAACTTCATCCCATGCCCTCTAGTCCTGGAACATCTTTTTCGCTTAAAAATAGTGTTTTCCTGCACCCTGTTCCTCCCTGTAAGATACTTGTATGTCTCTATCATATCCCCTCTCTCCCTCCTCTCCTCCAGGGAGTACATGTTCAGTTCCTTCAACCTGACTTCATAGGACTTGTGATGCAATCCATGCACCATCTTTGTTGCCCTCCTCTGAACCTTCTCTATCCTGTCTATGTCCTTACGTAGGTATGGTCTCCAGAACTGTACACTGTACTCCAGGTGGGGCCTCACTAGTGTCTTGTATAGCGGAATTATGACCTCCCTTTTCCTGCTGGTGATGCCCCTGCCTATACATCCCAGCATCCTATTTGCTTTACCTGCTGCCTTGTCACACTGTTTTCCTACCTTGAGGTCATCAGAGATGATAACCCCAAGATCCCTTTCCTGCTTGGTGCATGCTATATCCTCACCTCCCAACTGATATATTGTGACTTTTCGATCCTCTGGAGGTGACCTTCCACTCCAGGGCTGAAGAGGTTGGTCCCCAGGAAGGGGACATCCGCCAACTTGTGCTGGGTATCCGCTGTGAAGGTGGATATCCTCAGCCATGCCCGACGGCGCATAGCCACTGCGGCCGCTACTTACCTGGCGCATGAGTCACCGATGTCCAAAGCAGTCTGAAGTTGCTGCTTGGCCACTGCCCTGCCCTGGTCCCGCACCTGCTTAACCGTGGTCTGCAGGTCAGCTGGGAGATGAGGGACTACCTCGTCCAGGGAGCCCAACAGGGCATGAGAGAAGTGCGCCATCAGCACGGCCGAGCTGGCCTGACGAAGGCCAAGGGGGGGACGCAGCGTAGACTTTGCGCCCGGTGTAGTACAACTTCTTGGGCTCCTTGTCGGGAGGCTTGTCCACGTCCCTGGCGCTTCCGGCACGCCGGAAGATGCTGTCGGTAACCAATCCCTCGGCTGAGGGATGTTCCGAGAAACCGGACAGGGAGCCGGTAGGGACCGATTACTTCCTTGCCATCCTGGCCGAAGGTGCAGGGCAGGAAGCAGGACGCTGCCAGAGCTCCAAGGCCGGGCCTACAATGGCCTCGGCCACCGGAAAGGCCCTCCAGAGAATCCTCGTCCAAATCTCCGTAGGGGCACTTGGCCGCTTGATATCGGGCTCGAGCTGCATCCCGGTGGACTCGAGATGAGCCTAGGCAAACCCATGAAGGACGATGGGCTATCGTCCAGCCACTGACCTCCCGAGGACTCCAAGTCAACCTGCCTGGAGAACAGGGAGGAATCATCGTCGGACTCAGAGGAGTCCGCAAAGAGCTGCCTTGGGCCTGAGCTACCCTCCACCTGCCGAGGGCGATCGGGAGTGAGGGTGACAGACAGCCTATGGGGCAGACCCTGGGCCGACCGAGAACTCTTGGTCGGGGCCCCAAACAATGGCTGTGGAGGCAGAGGTTCCACCAGAATCGGTGGGGCAGCCGGTTTTGGTCGAGCAACAGGCCTGGAAGCAGGCGCCTCGGCTAGAGCAAGGGGTTGCTCCGGCCGCTCCGGTGACAGCCACTTGATAGCTGGGGAAGGCGACGACGACGGCTTGCTCCCAGACAGAAGAAGCTGTTGCCACATGAGGTCCTCAAAGCGCCGACGCAACTTGCGTCGAAGCCTCCCCTCATCCGAGGAGGGTGGACGAGGACAAGTGGCGATGCCGCTTGCCGCGGTACCGAGACCGCCTATGATGGCGGGATCGGCTGGACCGAGAAGAAGTCCGAGACAGAGACCGCGAACCTCGGCTTTTCCGAGGAGGGTTCTGGGGCAGGGCGGGGGAAACCCGCTCTCTCCTCGGCTCGGAGGGTTCAACCGTGGACTTCGGAACCGGAGGCATGGGCAAGTCCATGGAAACCTCAATCTCCGCCGAGGGAACCGGGGAGTGAGGGTTTTCGGCTTCACCGGTCGACAACCCATCCGACGGGTCGAGAAAAATCTCGACTCGCCGACAGGAGTCTCGGGTCAACTGACCTGGACGGGGACGCCATGGAGGCCAGTGGCCGGTCAAGGATCGGACCAAGTCGCTGGTCGACTACTCGGTGAGAGGGACCTCTCCCGCTCCCAAGAGCGTCGACGGAGGGACTTACCTTTGTGGTCCTTCTTCTTGGACCGAGAGGAAGGCCCTGAAGATGATGGTCCCTCTCCCTTAATGGAGAGAGACAGACAGAGCTCCTTGAAAGAAGCTGAATAGGAGGATCCCAAGGAGAGCGGGATAAATGCCGCGGCCGAGGAAGACGAAGATGCGGCCTGCGCCGCCTCCTCCTCGAGGGCAATCATCTGCTCAAGCTGATCCGCCGAGCCCGCCTGAAACCGCCAAACGTGCCTCTTCGACTTTACCGGAGGATAACGCCGGGCGCCCAAGTTGTAAACGGGCAGTGCGGTCTTCCAGGACGTAGGCCGAAAAGGAAGAGCACAGGTCGCAAGCCTGCGGGTCGTGCTCAAGGCCCAAGCAGTAGACGCACGTGGAGTGCGGATCCGTCCGAGACATCTTCTGCCCGCATGGGCACCTCCGAAAACCGGGAGTCGATTTGTCCATCGCAGCCGCGAGGGAAATAAATGACCGAAGTCTTGAAAACCTTAAAAGTAATTTCGGGTAGACCGAAGAAATAGGAACCAGTCTTATACGTAGAGCGTTAAGGAGGGAACCTGAGCTTCCAAGCGGTAAGGAAGATGGCGTCATGGGGCGGAGCCGAGAGTTTTACCACCTGGGTGGGTGGGAGGAGCCAGCTTGAAGACCTTCCGGCAAGATTTAAAGCGGCAAGGATACCTGCCAGAAAGTGTGGATGAACAACATATCCATGTCCCTAGAAACAGAAACATGAGCTTGGGGGATGGTGGGTGAATGAGTGGTGGAGACTTCATCCAAGAAGATCAAGAATTATGGTAGGTACGTAATTTCCATATCTTCCTGGACATAAAGTCTCCACCACTCATTCACACTAATGGGACAGTACCGAGCTAACAAACCCCTGAAACGGGTGGCAGGAGAAACTAAGAGCTCATATACTTAGGACAGAAGTCTGTTAAGAATAGTCCTACCAAACAACAGATGTCATCTGGCATGGATATCTAAAGCATAGTGCTTTACGAAAGCATGCACTGAGCTCCATTGTAGCCGCATCACAAATGTCTGCAATGGGCATGTTGCGGATTTCCGCCAGAGATGCCGCGACTGCTCTAGTAGTGAGCATACACTATGCCTTCTAGCTTAACCTGTGCCATAGAATAGCAGTGGTGGAGGAATGCTACCAGCCACGCTGAAATGCATCTAATAGCGACAAGCTGATCCAACCGGGTCTCAATGAAGGAAACAAACAGTTGTTGAGCCTTGCAAATTTCTTTTGTTCTATCCAGATAGAAACACAGTGCTCTCTTAACAGTCAAAGAATGCAGGGTACATTCCCCTTCATTCTGGAAGTTAGCAAAGTAGGTGGGTAGGACTAAAGGTTGGTTTAGATGAAATTCTGAGACAACCTTGGGAAGAAACTTAGGGTGAGTCCTAAGAACTACTTTGTCCTTGTGAAATACAGTGTACAGGAGGTCTGTGACCACAGCATGTATTTCAGAAACTCTACGGGCCGAAGTGATGGCCACCAGGAAGGCCATTTTCCAACTGAGGAACTTCAACTCGCAGGTAGCTAGAGGCTCAAAAGGTTTCCAAGTGAGCATGTCTAGCACAAGGTTAATGTCCCAGGTTGCGACTGGACGTCTGATAGGAGGTCTGGTATGCAGAATGCCCTTAAGAAACCTCTTAACCACAGGCAACTCGGCCAGAGACAAGGAATGTACCAGCTCATGATAAGCTGAAATGGCACAGAGATGAACTTTGACAGTAGAGTATTGCATACCTGAATTTGAGAGGTCTAAGAGGTACTCCAAGACTTTATTTGGTGGGCAGGAAAAAGGGTTCGAAGAGGATTTTGCACAACAGAGAGAGAAACGCTTCCATTTGGCTGTGTAGGTTTTTCTAGTGGCTGGTTTACGCGCAGCCAAGAGAATATCTGAAACCCTATGGGGAAACATTGAACCTATTCACCTCTCTCTCTTCAGGAACCAAGCGTGAAGGTGAAGCGCCTTCAGATTGGGATGGACCACAGGCCCCTGGGTCAGAAGGTTCGTCTGAAGGGGAAGTGTCATTGGGAGGGCTGCCGACAGACTGTTGAGCTGCGAGAACCATATCTGTCGAGGCCAGAAGGGAGCAATGAGAATCATTCTGTCTCCCTGAGACTCAAATTTGAGAAGCACCCTCTGAATTAGAGGAAGAGGAGGAAAGGCATATAGAAAGCGTTTTGTCCACTGCAGTCTGAACGAATCCTGACAGAAAATGGCAGGTCCTGGATTTCTGGAGCAGAAGAGAGGCAGTTTTGCATTGAATGGGGATGCAAAAAGGCCCAGGTCTGGAGTTCCCCACTCTTTGAAGAGTGACTGAGCGACGGCTGAGTCGAGAGACCACTCGTGAGGATCTGTCTCCATTCTGCTGAGACGGTCTGCCAGCTTGTTCTGTGTGCCTGGTAGGTAAACCACATGAATTAGAGCCTTGTGCTCCAGGTACCATTCCAACACTCTCATAGCTTCCTTGCATAACGGGTAAGAGTGTGCAATGCTCTGTTTGTTGATGTAATACATCACTGCTTTGTTGTCCGTTTGAAGGAGAATGTTCTTGTGACAGAGTATATGCTTCAAGGCCTGGACTGCATAGGGGACGGCTCTCATTTCCAGGACATTTATGTGGAGCCGGGACTCGTCCTGAGTCCACGCACCTTGGGTGTGGAGCTTCTGGCAATTAGCTCCCCACCCCATCAGGGATGCGTCGGTGGTAATAGAGATCTGATGATCCAGAGGAGCAAAGTGATACCCTTCCAGAAGGTTGTTCTCCTGCAACCACCAGGTGAGTGACCTCTTTAGAGGTTTTGTCACCTTGATGGGAAAGGACTGAGGGTGAGTGGTTGGGGTCCACTGAGTACTGAGCATCCACTGAGAGGTTCTCATGTGGAGATGAGCTAGGGGTACAGTAAACACCGAGGATGCCATGAGACCCAGCATCCGTTGCATCGAGATAGCTCGAACCAAGCTGTTTTCTCTGATGTACTGGGCCATCTGTAGGATATCGCTCTTTCTGTCCTCTGGAAGAAAAGCTTTCGGATAGGAGGTATCCAGAAGAGTTCCTATGAAAAGGAGTTTCTGGGAGGGCTGCAACTGCGATTTGTTGCGATTTAGCAGGACTCATATGGACGTGAGGAAGTCTGAAGCTTTGGCTATGGCGTCCAGAGTTCCCTGCCTGGAAGGCTTGCTAGAAGCCAGTCGTCCAGGTCTGGAAACACCTGAATTCTGATTTTCCTGAGATGTGCTGCGAGAATTGCACGACACTTTGTAAAAACTCACGGCGCCGAGGATAGCCCAAAGGGCAGGACTCTGAACTGATGATGTTGATCCAACGCTATAAACCTCAGGTATCTGTGGTGCTTTGGGTGTATAAGAATATGTTGGTAGGCATCCTGCATGTCCAGGGAGGCTAGCCAATCGTGTTGATGAATCAAAGGTAGAAAGGTACCTAGAGATATCATCTTGAACTTTTCATTGTGAAGGAATTTGTTTAACTTTCTGAGATCCAGAATGGGGCGTATGCCTCCAGTTTTCTTCGGAACTAGAAAGTAACGGGAGTAGAAACCTGTGTTTTGTTGGTCCAGCGGAACTACTTCTACTGCCCTGTTGTTCAGAAGGCCTTGCACCTTGGAAGCAAGAAGGTCTGACTGTACTGTTGATAGTCTGGGCTGTCGCTTAGGGTATGTTCGGGGTGGGTTCTGACAGACTGAGCGAATACCCCTCGCAAATTTTCCGGAGGACTCATTTGTCTGATGTTATAGACTTCCACCAGTCGTAGAACTGAGTCAGATGTCCTCCCACTGCTGAGGAAGAGTCCCTCTCGGGCAGTTGAGTTGGGACCTGGGCTGAGAACTCAGAAGGTGGCACTGGATGCTGTGGGGACTTGTGCCTTCTGCTGCATTTTCTTTTGTGGCTGTGGGGTGTGGCCTTTGTTAAAGCCCCCCCTTGCCTTTGCCGCAAAAGGACTGACGGTTATGAAATTGACGTTTATTGGCACCCCAAGAGCGGGGGAAGGTGTGGGTCGAGCTATCTTAATGGCTGACCTAGTTTTCTGTGTGGCTTCCAGAGCTTGTTCCACCTGGGGTCCGAACAGATAAATACTGCCAATGGGTAAAGCCATGTCCTGCTGTTGGGCATCATTCGTGAAGCCCAAAGTACATAGCCAGGAGTGGCAATGGGTACAAATGCCCGCTGCCGCTGCTTGAGAAGCAGTATAGAAAGCGTCCATTGCAGCTTTAACCTGTTGGTTCTTGGACTCGATGCCCCTGGTTATGGTGTGAAGTAGCTCTGTAAAGTAGTTTCTGACTTAGGCAGAACTTCTACCATTTGCTTGAACGAATGCCAAAGGACATATTCATATTGAGAAAAATAGCCCTGGTAGCTGGCAATACACATACCCAGGGTAGAGGCAGCAAAGACTCTCTTACCTAAGGTGTTTATCTTATGAGATTCTTTATTGATAGGCCGGGCTGAGGATGCCTGAGGGAGGATGGCCTTGCCATTCTCTGCTATGACTACAATGGGATCAGCAAAACTTGTGAGGCCAATATGGGTCGATCCTTGGGAGTAGCGTACTTCCCATCTATGGACTTAGCCATGGAAGGCATGAGAGCAGGATTGTGCCATACCATCAGACAAAGGGTCTCAAAAGATGATTGTACCGGAGGAGTTAAATCCATAGGGATCCGACGCCGCCGGAAGATCCCTCGGCACCACGGACGGTGCCTACAGAGCCTCTGGCACCGCTGACAGAGTCCTTGGCATCATGGACGGCGCTGACAGAGCCCTCGCCGCCGCGGACAGCTCCAAGAGTGTCCTAAGGTTCCGAAAACTGTGATTCGAAGGACAAGGAGGAAAATTAACAGGAGGTAGAGGCACTGGTGTGGGCCTTGCGCCGCAACCATGTGGGGGGGGGAGACACCTGAGAACGGAGTCGACGGCACCCAACAAGGCGCCGCGCTACTAGGAAGGTCCAACTGCCCTACCTGGTCTCTCGAGCAGCCCGAAGGCCCCGGAGTGACCGGGTCAGGCAGCTGGGCCAACCTTTGAGCCCACGGCTCCACAAGAGCAGCCCACTGGTGAAACTGCTCATTGGAGGCCCATCCAATAGGCGGGAATGGGCTCCGATGTCGAAGAGGTCAGGTACCGGAGACAGAAACCGGCGACTCCGAGAGGGGAGGAGACTGGTGCCTAACCCCAATGACTGACCGTCGACGCGCAGACATACCAGCATGCGACCGAGTGATGCCTTCTCTTTCTCGACTTGTGTGAATAAGAACTAGAGGCCGAACAGTGCCACGAATGGGACCATTTCCTTTTATGCTTTCGAGGGAACCGCCCATCTCCCTGAGCACTGGACCATACGTTGTCAGACTTACCCTCCGGGGAGGGCGGCGGACCGGACCCAGCCCGGCTGACTCAACAGCTTTCATTCGAAGTCTCCCTACTGTCACCTGACCCGCTTATGGTCGACTCCGTCAATGGAGGGCTGAAGACTTCTTTATTAAACAATAAATTTAATTAAAATCTACTCGGTACTTTTGAAGGTCAATTACAAAACAATAAACTGAAAACTATGCTGCTGCTTTGAAGTTTGACTCCCGGAGGGCGACCGACGTTGTCAGTGAAGCGCACTCGATGGCAGGAAAAAAGGAACTGAGGCAGCTGGAGGGTCGATGCCAAGGTAGTCTTTACTGCACGAGCCATGGCTCGCGGTGCCGCTTCTTCGTGGCTCCATCTCTGGTGCTGACCCTCTCGAAAAGTTTGCTCCCACTGGGTCCTAGCGCCTCCGGCGTAGATCCCGTTAGTGTGAATGAGTAGTGGAGACTTTACGTCCAGGAAGATCTCCCTGGTATTGCGCATCATGACGTTGGGATCCCAGTACTGCGGGACCCAGCCAACAAGACCGGAGGATGGTAGAGGTACCTCCGGGCTGAAAAAGAGGGACAAGTAAAAAAAAAAAATGGCCAAAGGGATAGAAAAAAGGATATAGGGCTTAAAATTAACAAAACAATAAAACCCGACTATCTGAGTAAGCTTGGGGGGGTCCTAGGTAGTATGTGAAAAAAAAAAAAAGAGGCCAAAACCATCTGGGCAGCAATCCTCCTGCAGCCGTAGGGATCCCTGTACAGTTCAAAGGACAGCTCTACACAGGTAAATCGCCAAGTTGCACTGGCATACAATAAAACACAGCAATTGTGAATCCAGGAAACAAAGTAATCTACAGGGAAACATAGGTGACCAACCTGAAACTATAGGAGGCAATCATTTGAAAGGCCTGGGGCATAGAGATGGAGGCAGGGGTCCTGCAGAATAAAGACTCTGGAAAGGGAGATCAACAGGGGCCCTAGAGCAAACATCCCTGTAAACCTAGGGGGCAGGGAAACTGCAATAAGTTACATCCCAAAACCTAGCCTGGTTAAAAAAAAAAAAAAAAAAAAAGGGATACAAAGCCCTGTTTACAAGGAAAATAATGTAATGCAAAATAAAGCACAAGAAGAGAATTTCACCCTGAATGCATGGGAAAAAACAGTGCGACTGGGTAATAGAGATAAAGACTCTGCCCAGAAAATACCTTTTTTTTTTTTGCATACGAACATGTGAAGAAGCCAGCAGAAGAAGGCCATTTGGTCTATCTAGTCTGCTTGTATTGCAGGGTCCACAGCTTGAGCTACTGTCCCTGCCCCTCCTCCCATCCTCCCTACCCACGGTCCTTACCTTTCCCCTATGCTTATCCCAGCCTTTCTTGAAACTGCCCACTGTCTTCAATGAGACCACCTCTTCTGGCAGCGCATTCCAAGTGTCCACCACCCTCTCTGTGAAGAAGTGCTTCTTGACCTTCTTCCTAAACCTATCTCCCTCCAGCTTAAGACTGCCCCCTCGTGTTATGGTTGCCACTCAGCTTAGAGAGACCCTCCTTATCCATCTTATTTATCCTTTTCAAATACTTAAAGGCCCCAATCATGTCCCCCCCTCTCTCTCTCCTTTCCTCCAGGGAGTACATGTTCAGTGCCCTCAAGCTCTCCCTCATATGCTTTAACCTGCTAATCATGTATCATATTTGTAGCCCTCCTCTGGACCTTCTCCAGCAGGTTAATGTCCTTTTTGAGATGTGGGCACCAGTACTGAACTCCATACTCTAGATGTGGTCTCACCAGTGACCTGTACAATGGTAGTATAACCATCTTTCTCCTAGTACTGACTCCCCTAGCTATGCACCTAGCATCTTGTTTGCCCTTGCTGCTGCTTTCTTGCACTGTGTGGAGTGCTTCAGGTCATTAGTGATCATCACTAGCTAGAAGACATCATCAGGCTTTGAAGATAAGCATCAAGCCTCACAGTGAGTGAGTGTGTGTGTTTTCTGCTAGTTACAGGCAGGGAGCACCTATTTGAAAGCACTAAACAGAGTTGGGAACAGTATGCAAAATGCAAACTAACAGCTTCAAATAATGTTAACAGCATGTCAATAATGAACAGAAAACTCCAACAATAGTTTAGATTATATATTGTTTATGTTCCTTTTAAAGAGCTCCAGATACAAGTTGGATGAGACTGAAAACTGCGAGTTAAGACACAATTCAGTATATAGTTCCTATATTTTTGCAGTCTTTATTTTTTTTCCAATATGGACTTTAATCTCCTGTTCCTCCCCATCAGCCCCTTTCTGCTGTAAACCCCAGCCCCTTTACCCTACCTCCGAGACTTACTTCATCTACTTCTTACCTCATTGTGTGAGTGGGTGCCATGGATAGTGGTGGTGCAGTTTCTTCAGGGTCGCAGCATCATCCTGCAGACAACAGTTCCTTTCTGCCCATTACTCCCCTTGAATCAGCTGGCAGTGTGCAATGGTGCACATGTAGATCATGAAGATGGTGCACGCTTTTAACGCCCACCTCTGACTTTCGATTATGGTGACTGCTGCTGTGCCATCTGCCCTCCACTAATTGGCAGCCAAGCAGCAGCACACCCTGTTCTGCCACCCCGAAGGAGGTTATCAATCGATGGTCACTAAATCCTCCTCCTCCTCCCCGCCAGCCCCTAAGCAACCTTGGTCCATTCTCAAACCCAGATCACTAGTATGGCAAGAGGTGAGGCAACCAGTACCTCAGCCGTCCATGCCACTGACCCAGCTACAATTTACTGTAGCTCAGATTTTCGTAGACAATATTGTTTGTGACCCTGAGGAGGGCTGCAACCCACTGTTTTACAGTTCTGTGCTTTTACCCTCTGTATTATTCACCTAGAACTGTATTTTTGCAATTCTTTCTCCTTTCTTTATTACTGAGGAAAGTGACAAAATAAAAAAGATTACTGTCCCTTGGACTCTATTAGTTTTGGCTGCTTATCTACACGTGACACCATAATGTCCTGTTTATGACATCATCTTTTTTTCTACAACAACAGATTGGGAGGTCATAAGCAGAACGAAGTGAACAAACAGACCAAGCAAATAGGGCAGAGATCTTGTTTCCATGCAGATGTCCTTAGTAATAAATAAGGGCAACAATTACAAAAAAGGGTGAAATATAAGCTAAATTGTATCTAGACATTATGTTTTTCAGAGTTGTCCTGACACTGCAAGCAAACATTCAGCACTGAAAATAGTTTTTAACAACAAAAAAAAAAGTAACAAGGGGCCGCACTAGCTACTCCAAATTAGGCGGAAAGGGAGAAACAATGTGATGAAAACCACTGTGACAAGGTCAGCATAAGGCAAAAAACAAAATATGGAGCAGGAGAGCTTAAGTATTTATTTATTTATTTAAATTTTGGTAACCGGGTGAGCCCACTGAGACCAGACGTCCCTTTTTCAGGGGTGACCCAGGAGTAGGGAGGAAGAGCGAGAAGGGACACAGAAACCCAGGATTATTTTTTTTTGTTTTTGTGAAGAGGTTAGGCCGAGGGTACAGGAGGTCCAAGATCCCTTTCTGTTTTTTTTAAACATGCCCAAGGGGCAAAGGAAGGAAAAAGACAAAGAAAGAGGTGAGCTGCCCAGAAGCCTGACTCATACTCAGTGGGGGACAGTGGGCGGGCATGTGAATAGATGGTGAAAATGTTCTAAAAGACATGAAAATTACGTACCTACCATAATTCTTGATCTTCCTGTATATCTTTACCATGCTTCACTGGTGGGTACCAGCCAGAGGTGCTAGGACCCCATGGTAAGCTTTTAGCTAAAAGCTGTCCCTCTGGAGGAGGGGCCGACATCTGGAGCGGCGCAGCCCTTGAGGCTGATGTACTACATGGTGCTCGCAGGTTGGGAAGTAAGAAAAAATTATTTACCAAAGTAATGTTTCTTCCCAGTGATATTCAGGTATTCATAACTTTCTGCAGTGTCCCTTTAAGCCAGAACTGCCCAGAGAGGATAGAACACATGCAAATGATGGAACTCTTTGCACGTGACAACTATTCAAATGCTGCCTTGATTTAACTGCCTTAGTTCTAAACCCCTCAGATTTCCTGGACACCTGGAAAGGCAGGCCCTCAAGGCCTATAAATACTGAATAACAGTAACACTCAATAATAATAAAGATAATCAAGCCTATAACCCCCCAAATAAACTCTCCAACTGGAGGAAAAAAACATAACAGATACCCCCAAAAATGTCAGAATCGCCTGAAAGAAGGGGGAAAATCACAACATGAACCTTGTTTACTAAAACTGTGTCAAAAAGTGGCATGTATACCCCTGAGAGCACAGTATGCAGGAGTGCAGAGGCTAAAGGTTCCAGAAGGGGAGGCAGGGTGGGAAGTTATGAATACCTGAGTATCACTGGGAAGAAACAAGATTACTATGGTAAGTAATTTTTTTTTTCTAACGCAGAAATACTCAGGTATTCCTAACTTTCTGCAGACTATGAGGCAGTACCTGTGGAGGTGGGCACAGAAATTAAAATTACGTACCTACTGTAATTCTTGATCTTCCTGTATCTTGAAAGAGCTTCTGATTTCCTACTCCCCTGTGCGATAGCTCTGTTCAGCTGATGAGGGGTTGCTGAAGATTCCGAGGGTAACTGAAATCTTCTGGGGCCCGTGCATTTATGTTTGCGGCCTATATCCTCTGGAATTCTCCACCCTGTCAGCTTCAGGAATGCGCGAACTTGGGGTGGTTTTAAACAGGCGCTTAAAACTTTTCTGTGGGGTCAGGCTTACCAGTGAACTCTTAGTATCTGTAACTATCGTATTATATATTAATGTAATAGTTTTTATGGAATTATGTTTTATTATTGTAAAGCGCCATGGTATTTGAAAGGCGCTTAAAAATAAAGTTTATTATTATCATTCACCATTCATCACTACTGGGTACTGCGCCGGAGCTTCCCCCCCTCTGGGCGGAGTTGGTGCAACCCTCAAAGCTGATGTTCCACATGGTGCTCGCGGGTTGGCCGTTATCTGTCATCGACTCCGCCCCAGCCTCAGTTCTGAGACGACGGAGTGTGTAAGAAAAGGGATGGAGGGGTGAGGCAAGGAAGCCCAAGGGATAGATAAAAGGAAAGGATATAAAAAACAAAAGGAGAAATAAACGACAGAGAGGACAGAAAGGATAAGACTAGGTTTAGGGGATTGGGAGAAAAAAGGGGGACCCCAATCTCTGGAACAAAGAAGAAGAGGAAAAGAAGAAGGGGTGAGGGTAAGGAAAGGACTGCACCACTGGCGAGCCGGACCTGGACTCCTAGAGTTTAAGCAAGTTTATGGCAGACAAGGATTATCTGAACCACCCAGTCTTGACTATTTAAAAGAGAAGCTGCCAAGGCGAAGCCTGACTTGAATAAGCAGCCGTACCCCAAGAGGAGCCAAAAACTGTTAGGAAGGAGGAGTTCCAGGTAGACAAGGGCGCATCCCCCCCCCAAATAAAGGGAAGAACCCCTAAAAGGGTAAGGAGGGATTAGTCCAAAGGGACATCCAAACTAAGGAAAAACAAGGGGTTTTGAGAATGGGGAGTCTGTCCATCCCTCTACCCCCACTCCAGATTTAAGGGAGTAGGAAGAAGCCGGAGAGAAAGAGAGAGAGAGAGAGAGAGGAAGGACCCCCCACCCAAGAAAAAACCAAACTCTTTACAGGATTAACTCCTCCCTGCATGTCTCCAGAGCTCCCTGCCTCTTGACCACAAGGGAAAGGACAGAGAGGAGTTGGAACAACAGGGAGACACACAGGGGGGAAGGGGAGTCCAGAGACTGAGGCCCCAGGAGGAAGGAGGGAAGGATTTAGTGATGAATGGTGAAGATACACAGAAAGATCAAGAATTACGGTAGGTATTTAATTTTCATATCTTATCTGTGTCAGTCTTCACCATTCATCACTACTGGGTGAGTACCGAGCCCCCCGTAGGGGCCCCAATATGTCCCTAAGAAACAAAGTCCCTTAGCCTCTAGTGGGGGAGTCATCAGAGGGGAGAACCTTTACAGGCTTGGGGAGGCCTGAGACTGGTCCGGATGAGACGGGGAACCCCCAGTGGGGGAGGGAAAGTGCCCCAAAAGCTGCCGTCTCACCCTGCGGGAGAAAAGGTGGGTTCTCCAGTAGGCGGAGGAAATCACTCTACACTGGGCCAGGGGTGACAACCGGAATAAGCGAAGCCATGCCGACTGCCTAATGCAGATCGCTGTCCCTATAACTCTGGAGGCTACCTCACTGGCATCATAAGATGCCTTTGCTTGGTGCCTTGCTAGCTCCATGCCCTGAGCAGACAGGGCGAAGGCTTGCCTGGTTTCCTCCATATCAGGCATCGTGGCTAGGAGCTGTCCTAGCCTGGACCACAAGAACCTGTCATAGAAAGCATAGTGGGCCCGATGTGCAGCTATAGAAAGAGGGATCCGTGCTGAATAGAAGGTCCTTCCCCCCCAGAAATTGAAATCCGTAGAGTCTGAGTCTAGGAGTTGGTCATGGTGTCGGGCGTGAGGCCCAGAGTGGGTGTCCAGACATGTCAAGCCCGAAGGGGGATGAGGCAAGGTACCTGGAGACCGGGGAGAGATACCATTGGTGTAGGTCCCTTGGGGCTGGAACAGTGGAGAAGGGACAATGACAAATCAGATGTGACACCAGCCGGAAGGGGACAGGCCAGGCGGGAACCACCAGGTTGGCCACACTGTACTTGCCTAAAAAGGAGTGCGTCACATGCTCGGGATTGCTCACAGGGGACGGGGTGGGATGGAGCTCGTCCAGCATCCTCACGAGGAAGTGCTGATACAAAGAAAGATTAGACGCTGGGGAGATGTGGACAAATAACTCCTCTCCCTCCAAGGAGGGGGGACGAGGAAGCTGACGAACTCAGAGATTCAGGGTTCTGCTGCATGGAAGCATGGTGGAACACCTGTTGGTCCAAGGCACTAAGGTACAGTATGTAGGGAAATGTGTAGCCGAACCTCTGAACTGTTCCCAGGTAAGAGGTCCCATAGGACCGGGAATACCTGAGATAGCCGGGGATGGATGCAGGGGCACGGGGGCCAAGCTCCTAGCAGCAGGAGAACAGCCACTGTCAGGGCAGGGGGGCCTAGAAGAAGCTCCCAACAGGGAGGGAGATCCAGAGGTCCCAGCAACTAACAACCATTCAACCGGATCGGAACGGTCAGAGCTGTGCCCATGGGAAGAAATCCCCCTGTGAGGTGACCAGGACCGTGTGAGTCCAGAAGGATGATCCCTGACCTCCAAAGTTGAGATCCCCCTCAAGAAGTGTTCCAGGGAAGGGCGAGGGTCCGCACTACGGCTCCTCTCAGAACCTGGACGGGTCCCAATGAGGGCGCGCTGCACCAAACCCCGACTCCTCAACCCCTCAGACTCCGAGAAAGCCCTCTTCCTCATAGCCACTAGCCTAGGCAACTGACAACCCATGATGGACTCCGAAGAATCCACCCAGGGTACAGAAACCTCCCCTTCCTGGGGTGTCCCGAGCTGTCCCAAACTTAGACTGTCCAAACACACCAAGGAAGGGGGTGCCCCAGCTGAAGGAGCAGATGCGCCAGTGGCCCCAGGTTGCATGTCAGTGACCACGGGGACTACTGCCAGCTGGTCAGTCCCACTGACCCCAGAACCGCCCAACAAAGTCTGACCCACAGAGGAGGCTAAGTGGGGGCTGAGGTGCTGGACACCGAGGGATAGGAAGATTCCGAAGAATCCGGAAGCCATTCCGGATCAGACCTGGAGTCCCCCGATGCCAGATGATTCCCCGATTCCTACCAGTTCCTGGACTGCGAGCTGGACAACCCTCAGCCCGGCACTGCACTCCTCCTTGGTGCCAAACGGCACAGGAGTCGAAGGTGGCACCATCCCCTTCCCCGTGCCGCAAACAGCACCAGAGTCAGAAGTGGCGCCAACTCCAGTCCTGGCGCTGCACATGGCACCGAGACCAGAAACAGCCCCATCAGCACCTCCCACGGCACCAACAACCCCAGTGCCGCAAATGACGCCAGGAGACGCCGCCAAGGACAGTGCCGGCCACGGCCCAGAGACCCCAGGACATGACACTGGGGAAGCCTTCGCCTCTGAAGAGGTGACTGCCAGAGCGGTACCTCTCGCCCGCCCCCCGAGAGGGGCAGACCGGGCCTCCTGCACCGCATAAGGAGCCCCCGCTGTGGCAAGGCTGGAAGAGGTGGAGGCCCCCTCCTCCACAGGTGGTATAGCACTGGGAGAGGACCCGGATGAAGGGTCAAGAGTCCTGACCTTGGCCCGCCGACTGCGAACCCGCCCCCCCCAAAAGTCAGTGGCGCATGTCCGACTTTAAACGCGCGCATCTCAAGAACTTGACAGTCCATCGAGTAGCAGGCATCGCAGTTGTCCAAGCCATGGGTCGGGCCGAGGCAGGAAAGGCAACGGTCATGCTGGTTCGTCACAGAATAAAGGTGACCACAGGGGCATCGACGCATTGGTGGACGCCCCGCCTTCGACGACTTATTGCCCCAGGACAAGACATGACTGTACAGTAAAACAACAGAAAACAGTACTCGACGCTGCTTTTAAATAATTGAAACGGTCTTACCGGCACCAGGAGTGACGTCAAGCAGGGCGAAACAGAACCGAGTACTAACTGGTAAAACTAGGCCGAAAAACACGAACTACACACTTGCTTGTAGTCTCCACATGAGATCTACACTCAACGGCAGGAGAAGAAGAACTGAGGCTAGGGCGGAGTCGACGACAGACAACGGCCAGCCAGCGAGCGCCACGTGGAATGTCGGCCTCGAGGGCGGCGCTGACCCTGCGTCGACTCCGCCCAGAGAAAAGAGGAAAAAAAAGTTTCTTGCGGGGTCCTAGCTCGGGCACAGCACCCAGTAGTGATGAATGGTGGAGACTGACACAGATAAGATCCTTATTTTGGAAACAGACTTTGCAGGACTGGTGTGCCGAACCTGGCATCACCCCTGGACTGAATATCCAGATTATAGTGCTTTGTAAAGGTGTGTACTGTTTTCCAGGTAGCTGCTTTACAGATGTCCACTAGTGGAACATCTCTGGCAGCTGCTAAGGTAGCAGCTGTCCCTCTTGTAGAATGGGCCCTCAATCATGTTGGAGGTTCTCTTCCAGCTTTAGTGCAACAGAACTGGATACACTGGACTATCCATTGAGAAATGGACCTTTTCAATGCTGGGTTACCCTTTCCCACATCCCCATGAGTCAGGAACAGCTGTTTTCTGTCCTGCCTATGGTCCTTAGCGGCTGTCATATAGTAGCGGAGAGCTCTCGACATCCAGACTGTGAAGCCTTCTTTCACCAGAGGTGGAATGCTCAGTGAAAAAGACAAGTAGGGTAATGGTTTGGTTGAGGTGGAAATCAGAGACCACTTTACGGATAAATTTCCTGTTTGTTCTCAGGACCACCTTATCCGTGTGGAATGAGATGTAGCCCTGTTCAATACAGAGAGCCTGGAGCTCACTGATTCTTCTTGCAGAAGTCATTGCCACTAGGAAAATTGTTTTTCAAATTACATATTTCAGATGAGCAGAAGACATGGGCTCAAAAGGAGGTCCCATGAACTTAGCTATGCACACATTAAGTTCCCATGCTGGTACTGGTTTCCTATGAAGGGGTGCAAATGGGCTAAACCCTTGAAGAACCTCTTAAAGATAGGGTCTGAAGCCACTGACACATTCCTTCCAGCAGAAATGTAAGCGGATGCTGCAGCCAGGTAGACCATGAGGGTACTGAACTGCAATCCCAGGGAATGTAAACAAGAGAGGTAATCAAGAACAACTGGAACCCCAGCTTGTGTTGGTACCAGCTCCCTAGCTGAACACCAAACAGAAAATCATTTCCATTTTGGAGCATAGGTTTTCTAAGTGGAAGGCTTCCTGTAACCACTTAGGATGTTCAAAACAGCTTCAGAGAGGTGTAAACCTCCATATCCTAGGTCTTCAAGAGCCAAGCTTTGAGACTGAGAGACCCGAGATTCGGATACAGGAGTCTCCCCTAGTTAGAAGTTAACATATTGTGCCTCTGATGGAGGTGTATTGGCTCGGATACAGAAATGAAGAGCAGCAGACAGTACCACGGCTGCCTTGGCCAGTTTGGAGCTATCAAGATTATTGATGCTGACTGGGACCCGAGCTTGAGCAATACCCCTGTACACCAGAGGGAAGGGAGGAAAAGCATGTAGGTGCTTCCCTGACCAGTTCAAAGCTATAGCATCCAGAAGTAGTGTACCCCAATCTGGTGGTCTGCAACAGTATTGTGGCAGGTGGTGGTTCTGGTAGGATGCGAACAAGTCTATCTCTGGTTAGCCCTACCTTCTGAAAAGTACCTCTACCACTTGCCTGTTCAGGGTCCATTCGTGATGGGCCCGGTTGATTCAACTCAGGGCATCCGCCAGGGTGTCGTCCTTCCGTGGCAGATGGACTGCCTGTAGGGAAACTCCCAATGAGTAAGTCAGGCTCCAAAATTTCATGGCTTCTGTGCAGCGAGAACTTGATCTCGTACCTCCCTGCTTGTTTATGTAGTACACTGTAGTGGTATTGTCTGTTCTGACCTGTACCAGTGTTGTGAAGGCTTTTAGTGCCAGAAACACGGCTCTGAGTTCCAGCAAGTGTATGTGCTAGGAGTGACTCTGCACTTGAACCAAGTGCCCTGGGCTGTGTGATCCCCAAAATGGGCACCCCACCCCAGTAGAGAAACATCTGTTATGAGAACAACTGATGGGGACTCTCATTGAAAGGGAACCCCTTCCCTTAGGTTGGATTCCTCTTTCCACCACTGAAAAGCCCGTAAATGGAAATTACGTACCTACCACAATTCCTTTTTTTTTTTTTAATTTCTTTTTATTATGTTTTCTACAATATACAGACACAGTGGGGACAAGCAAACATGGCATAGTGGCAGTATAGACCGTTCACAATTAATTTCCATGATAAATATAATGTACATTTCAGGTACCTTTAGTTACATTCCCCCTTCCCCATTCTGCAAGTTTCTCATTCTCAAGGGCAAAAGTCCAAGTCTACCTCCATTTGATGTATGATCCACCTTTGCCACTTAACCCGCAATTACTGTTCTTTATCATGTATTTTGGCCAGCAAGCTCTCCATTTTATAAATATTAACCAATAGACATCTCCAGTCTTGTATTGTGGGGGCCATTGGGGCTATCCAGCGTCTTGTGATGGCTTTCTTAGCCACCAGCAGATAGACTGGGAGCAACGTTCTAGCCCATGGAGGGGGGAACTGTCTGGATATATCCCTAATAAAAATATTTCTGCCGTACGTTCAAGAGGTTCCCCAATACATTCTGAAATATCTTTTTGCAGGGTTATCCAAAACGGCATGAGAACAGGGCATTCCCACATAATATGGCCTAGGTCTGCTAGGGGGCACCCACATCTCCTCCAACAGTTTATCGTAGCTATCAGCTAGCTGTCATATATTTAACTAACCTTGCAGGTGATCTAAAGTATCTGTACCGGTACTTCCAGGAAAATTCCCCTCCACAAGCTGGAGGATGTAATCCGTACTGCTGTGAACGCTGCGTCTGTCCACTGTTCCTTGGAAGCCACTAAACCAAGGTCTCTATTCCAGCTTTCCAGGACCGAATAAGTAGATTCCGTGTACTTACCGTAATTCTTGATGATCTTGGATGAAGTCTCCACCGCTCATTCACACTAATGGGACTACGCCGGAGGCACTAGGACCCAGCGGGAGCCAAAAATCTTCAGGAGGACCGGCGCCTAGGTAGGGCCATGAGGAAGCAGCACCACGAGCTCGGCTCGCGCCGTATAGGTTACCTCGGCGTTGACCCTCCAACTGCCTCAGTACCTTTTTTAATCGAGGAGGTACAGTATAAACTAGCCTAGTGAAACTAACCTATGTTGGACATATGATAGTACAAATGACCGGTGTAAGAAGGGTAAACTCAATGAGTGAGCTCGGAGGATGGAGGATGGGCATGTGAATGAGTGGTGGAGACTTCGTCCAAGAAGATCAAGAATTATGGTAGGTATGACATTTCCATATCTTCCTGGACATAAAGTCTCAACCACTCATTCACACTAATGGGAGAGTACCGAGCTAAAATAATCCCGAGATGTGCGGCAGGTGAGAGGGGGCTCACTTAGGACAGAAGCAGTATAGCACAGTGCTCTAAGGCTCTGAGCTGCAAATCTGGTGACATCCAGCAGACCAGACCTGGGTTTGAATCCCACAGCTTCCACTTGCATACTGTGTGACCCTGAGCAAGTCACTTAACTTTCTTGTGCTCCCAGGATGCTCCTGTAAAAAAGCTTTCAGCTTAGTGTGCTATTCCTGGTTAAACAACTAAAAAAAAAAAAGTCCATTAAGAACTGTCCTGCCAAAGGACTGATACTGCCTGGCATGGACATCCAAAGTGTATTGCTCTACGAAAGTGTGTACGGAGCTCTAAGTGGCCGTACTGCAGATGTCCACAATGAACATGTTTCGGATTTCTGCCAGAAATGCCGCAACTGCTCTGGTAGAATGTGCACATACTCTGCCCTCCAGTTTAACCTGTGCCATGGAGTAGCACTGGCGAAGGCATGCCACTAGCCATGCTGAAATACATCTGATAGCAACGGGCTGACCCAGCCGGGCCATGCTGAAGGAGACAAATAGTTGTTTTGACATGCATATTTCTTTAGTTCTGTCTAAACAGAACTGCAAAGCTCTCTTCACATCCAGGGAATGCAGGGTACGCTCCTCCCCCTCATTCTGGAAGTTCATGAAGTAGGTTGGAAGGACCAAGGGCTGATTCAGATGGAATGCTGAGATAACTTTGGGGAGAAACACAGGGTAGGTCTTAAGAACCACCTTGTCTTTGTGAAATACAGTATATGGAGGGTCTGTGACCAATGCATGTATTCCAGACACTCTGTGAGTGGAGGTGATGGCTACAAGGAAGGTGGTCTTCCAAGTCAGAAACTTCAGCTCACAAGTAGCTAGGGTCTCGAAAGGCTTATGGGTGAGCACGTCTAGAACAAGATTAATGTCCCAGGCGGCTATCAGTCATCTGATCGGTGGCTTAGTATGCAGTATGCCCTTAAGAAACCTCTTGACTACAGGTAGCTGAGCCAGAGACACAGAGTGCACGGGCTCATGGTACACTGAGATCGCGCAAAGGTAAACCTTTACAGTTGAGTATTGCAGGCCTGTGTTCGAGAGATCTAGAAGATACTCTAGGACTTTGTTTGGTGGGCAGGAAAAAGGATTGCAGGAGGATTATGCGCACCAGATGGAAAACCGCTTCCACCTAGCTGTAAGTTTTTCGAGTAGCTGGCTTGTGTGCGGCTAACAGAATATCTGAGACCCTACGTGAAATGTTAAACCTGTTCACCTCTATCTCTTCAGGAGCCAGGCATGGAGGTGAAGGGACTTTAGGTTGGGATGGACCACAGGGCCCTGGGTCAGCAGGTTTGTATGAAGGGGAAGCTGTCTCGGTGAAGTTTCCGATAATCTGTTGATTAATGGAAACCAGATCTGACGAGGCCAGAATGGGGCGATGAGGATCATTCTGCCCCCCTGCGCCTCCAGTTTGAGCAGCACCCTCTGAACTAGGGGAAGAGGAGGAAATGTGTACAGAAAGTGTCTTGTCCACCACAGTCTGAATGCAGCCTAAAAACCCCACCAGATTCTGGATTTCTGGAGCAGAAGAGAGGCAGTTTTGCATTGAGTAGAGATGCAAAAAGGTCCAGGTCTGGAGTTCCCCACTCTTCAAAGAGTGACTGCACGATGTTTGTGTTGAGAGATCACTCGTGAGGGTCTGTCTCCATTCTGCTGAGACAATCTGCTAGATCGTTCTGCACTCCCGGCAGGTAGACTGCCTGGATCAGTGCTTTGTGCTCCAGGCACCACTCCCATACTCTCATCGCTTCCCTGCATAAGGGGTAAGAGTGTGCTCCACCCTGCCTGTTGATGTAGTACATCTCTGCTTTGTTGCCTGTTTGAAGGAGAAAGATCTTGTGACAAGAGTATGTCCTTCAAGACTCGGACTGCATACAGGACGGCTCTCATTTTTAGAACATTTATGTAAAGTTGAAACTTGTCCAGACTCCATCGACCCTGGGTATGGAGATCTTGGCAGTGAGTTCCCCATCTCTGTAGGGACGCATCCGTGGTGATGGAGATCTGGGATTCTAGAGGGGCAAAGGGATAACCTTCCAGAAGGTCGTCTTCCTGAGTCCACCAGGTGAGTGACCGTTTCAGAGGTTCCATCACCTTGATGTAAAAGGAATGTAGGTGCATGGTCAGCGACCACTGAGTACTGAGCATCCATGGAGTAGTCCTCATGTGAAGATGAGCCAGAGGCGCAGTGAACACTGAGGACGCCATGAGACCCAGCATCCGTCTCATTGAGAGGGCTCAAAAAGAGTTGTTCTCTTTAATGAAGTGGGCCATCTGAAGGATGTCATTCCTGCTATCCTCCGGAAGAAAGGCTTTCGCGCTGGAGGTATCCATTGGGATGGCTGTAGCTGTGACTTTCCCAAATTTAGCAGAACTCCCATGGACGTGAGCAATTTTGAAGCCATAGCAACATATTCTTGAGTCTCTTGTCTGGAGGGACTTGCTAGAAGTCAATCGTCCAGATACGGGAACACCTGAATTCTGAGGTTCCTGAGATGCAATGCAAGAACTGCAAAGCACTTTGTAAAGACTTGAGGCACTGAGGATAGCTCAAAGGCAGGGTGCGAAATTCCTATACCTTAGGTGCCCAAGGGCATGTACTACTGCCTCAGGACACCTACTGTTGTGTAGTACATGCCCACTTGGGCACCTAAGGTAATTGTGTGGAGCTCCGTTTTTTTTTTTTTTTCCCGTTCTTTTGCTTCACTTTCTTTTTTTTTTTCTCAGGGTTCACTGTCCAGGCGGGGGAGCCATCGGGACGGAGAAGCAGCCTGGAGAAGCGCAGGCGCAACAGCGCTAAACCGCTAATGCCAAGAAGAGCCGATCACATGCGTGCTCTTCATGGCATCAGCTGACATGCTGAGAGTCCCGACTCCCAAGGAAGAGGGTCGCAAAAGCGCGCCAATGCCATTCTGTCTCTTGGAAGTGCAGAGACAGGTCGACTCGTCGTGGACTCCTGTGGTAGCGTTGTTGCTGCCTATAGTATAGTATAGTAGTTCGAACTTCCAGTTCCACTTTCTTGTTGGGGAAAAAAAAAAAAAGAAGCTCTTTTAAGAGCTGCCCAGCCTGCCTGTGTTTTTTGAACCTGAGAGAGCTCTGAGTCTGTGCAGGAGACGGGAGTTAAGCGGAGGAGGGGAGCGATTGCAATCGGGATCAGTGACGGTCTAAATTATACTAAATGAACCAAAAGCTCTTTTAAGAGCTGTGTATTGTTTACTTTTTTTTTATTGAACCTGAGTGCACTATGCGGGACTTAATTGGGGAGAGGAAGCGGCGAGAGAGTTTTGAGACTGTGACTGCGTCGTGAGAGTGCTGCCTTCCTACCCCATTGCAATCGGGATCGACGATCAGTCTAACTTAAACTAAAATAACCAAAAGCTCTTTCAAGGGGCAGAAATTTGAAACAACACGGAGGAAAGCATTAAGTTTGGCATTTGAAAGTTGGAGGGGGGGGCGAAATCAGTGGTGACACGTGGAGGGCTGGGGTATCTCAGCGAGACATATTACCTCTGAAAGCACTTTTCTGCACTGCAGACAGTGAAGCAAGCTGAATTTAGCAGTCTAATTGCATAAGATAGACAATAGCTTGCTAGTAGCTACTGCTACCTTAGCTTGTTGTACATAATATTTTGCTGAAATTACAGCAAGAGAGGCAGAAAGTGCAGAGCATATAGAAGTCAGTCGGGGACCATTAATTACAGACTTTGCAGGCTGCAACAGTCTGAATTTATCAATATATATCAATCTGAGTGCCTGCCTTCCTCAATACAGTAAAACGTTTTGTTATTATTAGTATTACTAATGCTTGCCCTGCCTATACCTAACCAAACCTTACCCAACTGAAGCTATCTGGCCATCAAATCAAAAAGCTATTTATACCTTGAGCAGAGGAAATTAGCATTCTATTTGGGGAAGTTCAAGTCATTAAAAAGTTGAGAAAGGGCTACTGTCTGTGAGGGTGCCTTTACTGCCTTTCTCTTAGTTTGAAGGCTAACCTTGAAGCACTGAAGCAGTAAGATAAGACTAAAAACGTTTAGTAGTCTCATCATTATATTTACAGTCTACAGACTCAGTCAAGTTACTGTCTGGGGTGGGGACTTTTCAAAAATCTGTACCAAGACTGCTAGAGCTGTTCAGCTGTTTTAACTAATTATTGCTAAGTAAGCTAAAGCTATCAAGCCACAGCTCTCTCTCTTATAACAGTTAAACTACTTGTAGCTGAGGTGCCTGGAGTCAATTTTAAACAGGTCTTTTTTTTTCTGTGAAAGGTGTTTGCTACAGCTTGCTATACTTGCTGTGTGAACTAAATCACAGAAAAGTAATTAAAGAGCTACTGGTAGCCCAGGTAGCTCAAAGCTAGTTAAAAAGTCAGTTCTATGAGCTACTACAACTTGTAACTTTTTGACCTACCAATCTACACTGTGGATTGTGGAGTGTTGCTTGCTTCACTAAAATTTAAGAAGGATTTCCTAAAAAAAAAAAAAAAAATCTATAATCTGTTTTTTTACAAGCTACTCTAAAATCGGAATACTTTATAAAAAAAATCTGTCTATAGTATAAGCTTTTTACAAGCTATGCTGTTATTCACCATCTAAAATCTGAGTACTATTAAAAAATAATCTGACTATTCAGCTTTTTAAAAGCTATGCTGTCTAGACTGTGGACTATCTAAAATCTTTATAAAAAATAATCAGACGAGACAGTCAGGTTTTCTTGTTAAGTTTATTATTAAAAAAAAAAAAGACAAGACACACTTTTCCTTGCTGCATTTATTAATACTGAGTAACACAAAAATTCTCAAAGTCAGTATTCACAAGTTCAGACAGACACCATGAGTCTTTTTAAATTTGGATTTAAGAGAAAGCGTCTTGAAGAGACTGTGGGAGCCGACTCGGATTCCCCAACACCAAGTACTGGTACTAGTACTACTACTACTACTACTACTACAGCTATAACCACACCACCTCCTTGCCCAGACAGTGAAACTGCTGTGATGACCACTGAAGATTTCTCAAGTGCTACTGCTTGTACTGAAAGCCTAGCTAAAGCCCCGAAAGTTAGAAAATTTCAGGAATCGTGGAAAAAGGGCAGGCAGTGGCTTACGTATGACACAGATAAATGTGCCATGTTCTATACATGGTGTCAGAGTTATGATAAAAGCCAAAGCAAAAATAATTTCAGAACTGGTTGCAGTACTTTTAGAGTACACATTATCTCAGCACATGAAGTGTCCGTAGCACACAAAAATCCTGAGAGGGCATACGTTGCAAATAAAACAAAAGTTGGAGAAAGACCAATAGAGAAATCCATACAATTAATGGAACAAAAAGAAATGGATCAAATTTGTAAATTGTTCTGTACCACATGTTACGTTGCTAAGACTGAAAGGCCTTTCAGGGATTTTCCTGGGTTGATAGATTTACAAAGAAGAAATCATGGGGATGATGCTATGGGTCACAGTTACAGTAGTGACAAGCAATGCCGTGTCTTCATTCATTATATTGCCCAAGATATTCAAAGCACTACTGCTAGTCTACTACAAGACAATGACTTCTTTTCTTTTCTTGTTGATTCCTGCACAGATAAAAGTGTGACTGAGGACGAAGGCATTTATGTACGTGTTTTTGAAAATGGCCTACCTGTAACAAGATTTCTTGACTAAAACCAGTCAGTGTCCCTAATTCAGAAAGCATTTTAAATACTGTGATTAATGCTTTAGAGGGTGAAGGTGGTTTAAAGGATGGTGGTTGGAAACATAAGCTGATAAGTGCGGCATCTGATGGTGCTGCTGTAATGTTGGGGAGCACTTCAGGTGTCCTTAGTCGAATAAAGCAAGATCTCCAGTGCCCACACCTCACTGACATACACTGCTGTGCACATCGTTTAGAGCTTGCTGTAAAGGATTCTTTCAGAGACTGTCCCTTTTACAAGTCATTAGAACAACTTCTGCTGCACATTTACTCGTTTTACCACAGGTCACCAAAAAGTTGGAAAGGCCTACAGGAAACGGGATCCCTTTTAAATATTAATGTGGTCAAACCAGTTAACACTGGTGGCACTAGGTGGCTTGCACACAGAGAACGGGCCATTTCTGCCCTTGAAAGGAACTGGGCTGCTTTAGTGCCTCACCTCGAACATGTGTCACTGACAAACAAGCAGGATCATGGCCAAAAAGCACTAGGAATACTTGAAGCGCTTAAAACTTTTAAGTGTGTTATATACATGAACTTTCTGAAAGTGTTTTTTGGTTTCTTATCTGCTCTTAGTCTGTGCTTTCAGCAAGAGGATACCACTGTTGAAAAAGTTCACAGCAGAGTAGAAAGCACAATTCAGAAACTAAATGGTCTCTCGAATCAAGAAACTCTTCACCGCATAACCCTTACATCTGTAAATGAGAACTTAACTCAGTACAACAGTGTTGACTTAGCTAATGAAACTAGCAGGCACAGATCAGGTTCTCCTTCAGACACTGTAGAAGCCACAAATTCAGAGATCAAAAAAATTCTTCAGAAAACATCACAGCACATTGAATCTCGCTTTCAGTCCTTCACGACCAATAAAGTGCTACTAGCTGCAAGAGCTTTAAATTTTCAGTCCTGGCCAACATCCACAGAGGCACTTGAAACATATGGAGATCAAGCAATTCAAACAATTGTTGATCACTATAAAGTGGTCCTAGAGTCTTGTGGAGTTGATGTTACTTTAGTACTGCTGGAGTGGCTAGACTTAAAAAAGCACGTACTCCACTTGCTGTCTGTTGAAAGTTGTAAGTCTCTGAAATTGTGGCAGAAAGTGATTCTTGCGGATGTGCAGGATCAACAATTTCGAAATGTGCTGGCCATTGTCAGAATCATTCTCCTGATTCCTGTTCACACTGCTGCTGCAGAACGAGGCTTCTCTCTGATGGGAAGAATAAAAAATGACTGGAGGGTTGGATTACGCCCAGACACCCTACATGACCTAATGTCTATATCTCTGAATGGACCCCAGCTTAGTGACTATAAACCTGAAGGTGCCATATCACTGTGGTGGAAAAATGGCAAAAGAAGGCCCACTACCAAAGCTTATGGCTCCAGAACACTGTCACTGCATGCTGCTTCTGCCAGCCCTAGTGGTGGTGATGAAAACGAAAGTGCTTGGTCCAGTGAAGATGATGTCTAAAATTATGTAAACTAAGGGACGGCATGTAAATAGTTTGTTGGGCATGTACATTTTCTTCTTACATGCCCAAGTGGGCATGTACTTTTTTTCACGAATTTCATGCCCTGCTCAAAGGGCAGAACTCTGAACTGGTAGTGTTGACCCAATGCCACAAATCTGAGGTATCTGTGGTGGTTTGGGTGTATGAGAACATGCTGACAGGCGTCCTGCATGTCCAAGGAGGCCAGCCAATAATTTTGACAAATCAGAGATAAAAGTGTACCGAGTGATATCATCTTGAACTTTTCTTTGTAAAGGAATTTGTTTAACTTCCTGAGATCGAGAAATGAAAATTATGTACCTACCGTAATTCCTGATCTTTCTGTGTATCTTCACCATTCATCACGTTTGGGGTATGGCCGGAGGTCACGACCCCATAGGAGCGCTCTTTTTTTTGGATGAGTCGACGCACCGACGGCACCGCCCTCGAGGTCATCTCACTGCGTGGCGCTCGCGGGTTGGCTGTTAGGTGTCATCGACCCCGCCCTTCCACCAGTTCTGAGTCCCCTTAGAGAAAGAAAGGGTTGGGAGGAGGGGACAAGGAAGTCCAAGGGATAGACAAAGGAAAAGATAAATAAACTAAAAGGAGAAATAAACGATGGAGAGGACAGATAGGAGATTGAGAAAAACAAAGGGGATTGGGAAGGGGCCCCAACCTCTGGAATCAGGAAAGGGAAGGAGGGAGGGAGGGAAAAACAAGAAGTGGGAGGGGGGAGGACATACCCTGGATTCATTGACTGTTCCCAAACTGGATTAAGAACTGTGAAGGAGTAGCCAGAAGGCTGTACTGCCAGAATTCAAGGCACAGAATCACTAGCAACTAACTCCAGCAGAAGCAGAAGAGGCTATCCTGGGACAGAAGGTGACAGGAATCCAGGGTTGTCCCCCGTCCCGAAACCAAATAATTTGATAGGGGAGAAACAATAAGTTTTCCTAATAAAAAAATGAGGGATGAGTCCCCAAGGACAGAGGAGGAAAGGGGGGAGAGAGCAGCCACTCAACTCTACCCCAAAGGGTGAGACAAGGCACTGAGGTAGAACCATCCTATCTCTGATCCCTTCCCCCCCCGCCAGAAGTAAAAAACCTGTGTGCCCAAGGTCACCACGCTCCTGACCAGTGGAAAGGAAGGGGGGAGAGGAGGGCACACAGAGGGAGGGGGGCCCAGAGACTGAGGCCCCAGGGGGATGGTGGGTGGGATTTGTGATGAATGGTGAAGATATACAGAAAGATCAGGAATTATGGTAGGTACGTCATTTTCATATCTTATCTGTGTCAATCTTCACCATTCACCACATTTGGGCGAGTACCGAGCCCCCCTGAAGTGGGGCCTAGACCCTAAAGGACTAAGTCTCTTAGCTCCCAGTGGGGGAAAACACTGAGAGGGAGAACCTTTATGGGCCTGGCGAGGCCAGAGACTGGGGAGAGTGAGACGGGAACCCCCTGGAGGTTGCCCTGACAGACACCGCCTCACCCTATGGGAGAAAAATGAAAATTACGTACCTACTGTAATTATGATCTTTCTGTGCATCTTCACCATTCATCACAGATGGGTATCTGCCGGAAGTCAGGACCCCGTGGAAGCTTTTTTTTTTTAAAGGTAAGGGAGCCAACACATCATCTGCGCCTCCCTCCGGGCCTACAGACCGCGTGGCGCTTGCGGGTTGGCCGCTAGGCTGTGTCGACACCGCCTGCCTGCCAGTTCTGAGTCGCTGGAGAGGTAAGAGGGAGGGAGTGGAGGGTGGGACAAGGGAGTCCAAGGGACAGAAAAAGGAAAAGATGTATGAACTAAAAGGAGAAATAACGACTGAGAGGACAGAAAAGAAAGAGGTTAGAAACTAAAGGGGATTGGGAGGGGCCCCAATCTCTGGAAGAGGAAGAAGGGGCGGTAGGGTGGGTAAAGAATTTAGGAGAGAGGGGAGAAGGATAAGACATCCCGGACCCTGGTCCGTCTCCAGATCGTATAGGAACTGCAAGGAGTAGCAAAGCTTCCTGCCAGAATTCAAGGCATGGAATAGCTGGCAAACACTCCAGATAAGCAGAGTCGGCTATTCTGGAAGAAGGACAGGATACAGGGATTCAGTACCCTCTCAAGAAAAAATTTTTGATGAAAAAAGGTTTTTTTTTTTGGAGAAATAGGTTGGATGGAAACAGGGAGGAGGAGAGAAGGAGGGCAACTACTAACTCCCACCCCACAGGGTTGGAGTCAAGGTACTGGAGAAGGAGTGCCGCTCGAGTTATCCACTCTTCCTGGAAAAATACTCCCCTGTGAGTCCATATTTTACCCCACTCCTAAGGAAGAGAGAGGGAGTCACAGAGAGGGAGGGGGACCCAGAGACTGAGGCCCCAGGGGGATGGAGGGTGAGGTTGTGATGAATGGTTAAGATACACAGAAAGATCATAATTACGGTAGGTACGTAATTTTCATATCTTATCTGTGTCAGTCTTCACCATTCACCACAGATGGTATTGCGAGCCCCAGAGGATTTCTTTACACCCTAGGGACAAAGTGGGTGACACACTAAGGTGGGGACCTTCAGGGCCTGGAGAGGCCTGGGAGTGGGGAGAGATGAAGTCCCCCGGAGGGGAAGGAAGTTGCCCCGACAAGCGCCGTCTCACTCTGCGGGAGAAGAGATAGGTTCCCTGGTGGGCGGAGTTAATCACCCTACGCCGGGGCAAGGGTGACAACCAGGAAAGACGCAGCCATGCCATCCGCCTAGTGCAGATAGCTGTCCCTATGACCCTGGTAGCTACCTCGTTGGTATCATAGGATGCCCTCGCTTGGTGCCTTGCTAGCTCCAGGCCATGCGCAGAGAGTGCAATGGCTTGTCTGGTTTGCTCCGTGTCAGGCAATGAGGCTAGGAGCTGACCTAGCCTGGACCACAAGAACCTGTCGTAGGCTGCATAGTGGGCCTGATGTGCAGAGATAGAGAGAAGTAACTGTGCTGAGTAGAAAGTCCTCCTACCCCAGAAATCAAAATCCAAGGAGTCTTGATCTGGGGACTGGTCACGGTGAAGGGCACGAAGCCCATCAGGAGCATCCAACTGCATCAATCCAGGCTGTGGATGAGGTATGGAACCTGGAGACTCCGGGGGTGCACAATACCTCTGGCTGAGATCCCTTGGGGCGGGAACTCCAGAGAAAGGCCTCTGCCAGGAATGCAACGACACCTCCTGAAAGGGAGCCGGCCAGGGCGGCACCACAAGGGTGGCCTCGCCAAAATCGCCTAGAAAGGCGTGCGCCGAGTGTTCAGGATTGCTAATAGTGGAAGGAGTAAGGTGTAAGTCCTCCAACATCCTCACGAGGAATCGCTGATACTCAGAGAGATCAGCAGCCGAAGAGATGTGGACAGAGGGTTCCTCTCCCCCTGAAGAGGGGGATGAGGAGCTGGAGGTCACCGTCTGTTCAGTGGGTGGCTGCACAGGGGGAGGTTGAAAACCTGGCTGTCCACTGCCCTAACGTAAGCAGGGAACCGAGCAGCCACCACCCTGAACTGCTCCCAGGTGAGAGGCCCACTAGGACCGAGGATGCCTGGGAGTGCAGGACAGTGTAGCAGAGGGATGGGGACAGAGCTGAGAAGAGATGTCGGTTGACCTCCGCCTGGGCTAAGGAGTGGACAGTGGGCACCCATGGAAGAAGGTGCCCTGGAAGACCCCACAGCCATCAGCTGAACAACCACATCGGTACTGCCTTGGCTGCGCCCGGAAGAATCCCTCCTGTGAGGCGACTGAGGCCGTATAGGTCCAGAAGGATGGTCCCCTACCTCAAAAGAACGGGACTCTCTCACGAAGAGACCAAGGAGGAAGAGCGGAGGTCCACACTACGACTTCTCCCAGGGCCTGGGTGGACCTCAGAAAAAGGCCGACGCGTCTACCCCAGTCTGAAAGAGCCCTCCTCCTCAAGAGGGCCAGCCTAGGTAGCTGGCATCTCTGGGCAGCCACCGAAGTGGTTATCCAGGGTGCAGTCCCTCCCCCCCTGCAGGTGCTCCGATTGGCCCCAAAGTTGGGCGATCAAGGCACACCACTGGAGGGGGTACCACAACTGAGGGGTCAGTGACATCGCCAAGACCAGGCTGCAGAGCTATGGTGGCCCGCACCACTGCCTGCTGGTCAGCTGCCTGCCCTAGTCTCCGTAGCCACCGACCTCACCTCAGGAGGGGGCTGACTCCGACTGGTCGAAGAGACTACCGTGCTGCCCACCTCAACAGCCAACCCAGAGGGGTCAGACTGCACATCCGACTCAGAGCTCGACTCCGTCTCCGAGGAGGTAGAGTCGGAGGTCCTGTGCCAAACCGTGGGAGGGCGGGCAGTACCATCCTTACCAACAGGCCCAGAAACCACAGCTGTGCCCGAGTCGGTGCTAGCGCCTCCCGCAGCCCCGCGAGCGGAATCCGAGGGAGGTGCGGCCCCAGCCCGAGCCAGAGATACAGAGCCGGGACCAGTCAGGGCACCATCGGGTCCCACAGCGCCAGGAGCAGCGCGAAGGACAGATACGGCGCCAACGACAGCCCCGGTGGCACCACTGGCGCCGAGCACGGCGCCGCCCCGCTCCCTGGCACAGCAAATGGCGCTGAGGGCAGGGGTGGCCCCAAGAATGGCTCCGAAGGCGGACCCTGCGCCGAGCACGGCGACACCCGGCACTCAATACGGCGCTAGGCGCAGGGGCGCCCCAAGGACAGCTCAAAGGCGAACATGGTGTCGAGGGCAGGCGAGCCAAAGACGGCGCCACTGAGGAAAACGGCGGCCCTACGGTGCTGAGCCTCGAGGACTCGGCGCCGCGAACGGCTCCGACAGAGATCACGGCGCCGCGAACGGCTCAGACAGAGATCATGGCGCCGCGTGACAAGTCGGCGCTGACAGCGGCCCCATCAGGGCCTACGGCGGTGCTGGCCGATGGCATCGAGGACGGCATTGACCCGGGCCTTGCGAGCCGCGGAAGAGACACCGGGGGCGCCTTCACCCCAGAAGGGTCGACTGCCATGGCGGCGTCTCCCGCCCCCTCCCAGGAAGGAGCAGGACGGGCCTCCTGCACTGCGGAAGAAGCCTCGGCAACGGGTAGGCTACAAATAGCCGAGGCTCCCTCCTCCTCGGTCTGTATAGAACTGGGAGGGGACCCAGAGGAAAGGCCGAGAGAGGGTGGCTTGGCCCGACGAGTGCGCACCCGACCCCCGAAAGTCAGCGGAGCTCGCCCCACTTTCCACGTACGTTGTTCGAGGACCCGGCGGTCCGTGGAGAAACAGGTGTCGCACGAATCCATGTCGTGAAGCGGGCCAAGACACAGGAGACACCGGTTGTGCTGGTCGGTGACGGAGAACTTTCGGCCGCATGGGCACCGTCGCACATGGGGCCAACCCGTCTTGGAAGATTTCTTGCCCTCCGACCGAGACAGGACCTATGGGGGAAAACAACACCAAAAACAGACTCGACGTCGCAAAAAAGAAAAATAATGGAAAGATCTTACCGGGCGACATCGAGTAAAGCAACACAGAACCGGCAGGAATAACCGATGGACTTCGGCACGAATACTGCGTAGGAGAAACTGCGAAGCAGGCCTCAAATTTCTTCAGCTTCCACATGAGGTGACCTCTACGGTGGGAGACGAAGAACTGGCAGGCAGGCGGAGTCGACACAGCCTAACGGCCAACCCACAAGCACCACGCAGTGCGTCGGCCCCAAGGGCGGCGCCGATGGTGTGTCGGCCCTGCCTACCTTCAAAAAAAAAAAAGGCTCCCGTGGGGTCCTGACCTCCGGCAGATACCCATCTGTGATAAATGGTGAAGAATGACACAGATAAGATGGTGGGTTCTCCGGTATGTGGAGGAAATCACCCTACGCCGGGCCAAGGGTGGCAACCAGGAACGACATAGCCATGCCATCCGCCTAGTGCAGATCGCTGTCCCTATGACCCTGGAAGCTACCTCGTTGGTGTCGTAAGATGCCCTCGCTTGGTGCACTGCTAGCTCCAGGCCACGTGCAGAGAGTGCAATGGCTCTGTCTGGTTACCTCCGAATCAGGCATAGAGACTAGGAGTTGACCTAGCCTGGACCACAGAAACCTATGATAGGTAGCATAGTGGGCCTGATGAGCAGAAATTGAAAGCAGCAACCATGCCAAGTAGAATTTCCTCCTCCCCCAGGAGTCAAAATATAGAAATGACATACTTACCGTAATTATGATCTTTCTGTGTATCTTCACCATTCATCACAGATGGGTACTGGCCGGAGGTCAGGACCCCACGGGAGCCTTTTTTTTTTTTTAAAGGGCAGGCGGAGCTGACGCAGCATCGGCGCCGCCCTCGAGGCCGACGGACTACGTGGCGCTCGAGGATTAGCCGTTAAGCTGTGTCGAGTCCACCTGACTACCAGTTCTGAGTCGCCGGAGAGGTAAGAGGAAGGGATGGAGGGTGGGACAAGAGAGTCCAAGGGACAGAAAAAGGAAGAAAGAGCTGAACCAAAAGGAGAAATAATGACTGAGAGGACAGCAGAGACAAGATCAAACTAAGGGATTGGGTAGGGGCCCCAATCTCGGGAAGCGGAAGAAGGAGGGAAGGGGGAGAAATTTCAGAGAGAGTGAGAGAAGACATGATCCAGGACCCTTGTCCTTCACCAGATTGTATAGGAACTGCAAGGAGTAGCAGCTTACTTGCCAGTATTCAAGGCACAGAATATATGGCAATACCCCAAAAGCAGAGTCGGCTATACTGAGAAGGACAGGGTACAGGGATTAGTACTTCTCTGAAAGAAATTTGGTGAAAAAGAGGTTCTTTTCTTTTTTTTTTGTTTAACATTTGGATGACAGGAGGAGGGCAATCATCAACTCCCACCCTGCTAGGGTGGAGATATGCTGTAAAGAAGGAATGCCACTGGCTGTACCCTTTTAAGGAAAATTACACCCCTGTGTGTCCCTAATGCTACCCTACTCAAGAGAGGGAGAGGCACAGAGGGAAGGGGACCCAGAGACTGAGGCCCCAGGGGGATGGTGGGCGGGATTGTGATGAATGGTGAAGATACACAGAAAGATCACAATTACGGTAAGTACGTAATTTCTATATCTTATCTGTGTCAATCTTCACCATTCATCACAGATGGGTGAGTACCAAGCCCCCCGAAGGGGGTTGACTGATTGCACCCTAAGGGACAGTGTCCCTTAGCCCTCAGTGGGTGACACACTAAGGGGGGGGGAACCTTCTGGGCCTGGGGAGGCCCGAGAGTGGGGGGAGAGAGACGGGGTCCCCCTGGAGGGGGAAGGAAGTTGCCCCGACAAACGCAGTCTCGCCCTACGGGAAAAGAGATAGGTTCCCTGGTGAGCGGAGCAAATCACCCTACGCCGGGCCAAGGGTGTCAACCGGGAAAGGCGAAGCCATGCCGATCTTCTGGTGCAGATCGCTGTCCCTACCACCCTGGTAGCTACCTCGCTGGCATCATAAGATGCCCCTGCTTGGTGCCTTGCTAGCTCCAGGCCACGTGCAGAGAGAGCGATGGCTTGCCTGGTTTGCTCCGAGTCAGGCAAAGCAGCTAGGATCTGACCCAGCGCTGACCACAAGAACCTGTTGTAGGCTGCATAGTGGGTCTGATGAGCGGAGATGGAGAGAAGCAACCGTGCTGAGTAGAAAGTCCTCCAACCCCAGAAATCAAAATCCGAAGAGTCTTGATCAGGGGTCCGGGTCACGGTGGAGGGCGCGAAGCTCGTCAGGAGTGTCCAGGTGCGTCAATCCGGACTGCGGATGAGGCATGGAACCTGGAGACTCCGGGGGTGCGCAATACCTCTGGCTGTGGTCCCTAGGGGCAGGAACTCCAGAGAAGGGCCTCTGCCAGAAACGCATGGACAGCCTCCTGAAAAGGAGCAGGCCAGGGGGGCACCACAAGGGTGGCCGCCCCGAAATCGCCTAGAAAGGCGTGCTGCCGCATGCTCTGGATTGCTCGCGGATAGAAGGGAAAGGTGAAGGTCCTCCAACATCCTCGCGAGGAAACGCTGATACTCCGAGAGATCAGCGGCAGGAGAGATGTGGATAGAAGGTTCCTCACCCCCAGAAGAGGGGGATGAGGAGCTGGAGGTCACCATCTGCTCCGAGGGTGGCTGCTCGGGGGGAGGTTGAAAAACCTGACTGTCCAAGGCCCTAACGTAAGCAGGGAACCGAGAAGCCACCGCTCTGAACTGCTCCCAGGTGAGAGGCCCGGTAGCACCAAGAATGCCCTGGAGCACTGGAGAATGTGGCAGAGGGGTAGGGGCAGAGCCGAGGGAAGGAATCGGCTGGCCTCTGCCAGGGCTAGGGAGCAGACCATGGATACCCGAGGAAGGTGTCCCGGAAGACTCCGCAGCCGACAGCTGTACAACCACGTTGGTACTGCCTAGGCTGCGCCCAGAAGAATCCCCCCAGTGAGGCGACCGGGGCCGTACAGGTCCAGAAGGACAGTCCCCTGCCTCCAAAGAATAGGACCCTCTCAAGGAACCAGAAGGGGAAGGGCGGAAGTCCACACTTCGGCTTCGTCCAGGGCCCGGGTGGACCCCAGAGAAAGGCCGACGCGCCGACCCCACACCCCTCGACCCCTCAGAGTCCGAGAAGGTCCTGGTCCTCGGAAGGCTCAGCCTAGGTAGCTGGCAGCTCTGGGATGACCCCGAGGGGAAATCCAGGGCGCAGCACCCTCCCCAGCCGTAGGCTTCCAGATGGGCCCCAAAGTTGGACGATCGAGAAACACCACGGGAGGGGTACGTCTGCTGAAGGGTCAAGGAACCCTCCCAGACCAGGCTGCAAGGCTATGGTGGCACGCACCACAGCTTGCTGGTCAGTGCCACTGACCCCGATCTGGAGGGGAACCCGACGTTCCTCAGCAGGGGGCTGACTCAGACTCGTCGAAGAGACCACCGGCTCACCCTCCTGTGCAGTCAACCCCGAAGGGTGTGACTGCCCATCCGACTCTGAGCCGGACTCCGAAGAGGTGGAATCCAAGGCCCTGAGCCAGACAGTAGGAGGGCGAGGAAAAGCGACCTTCACAAAGGGCCCAGAAACCGTGGCAGTGGACAAGGCCACCCCCGCGCTTTCCACGGCCCCCGGGGGCGGAGCTGACAGAAGGCGGTAGGGCAGCCGAGACCAAAGGTCCGGAGCTAGGGCCAGCCGCGGCGCCGCCAAGTCCATCGGCATCGGAGCAGCCCGGGACAAAGACGGCACCGGGGGCAGCCCCAACAGCGGCTCCAGAGACGCAGACACCGTTAGGCCCCCGCACCGCGGGAGCGGCACCGAGTCGGCGCGCGCGCGCCCGACGCAGGGTTGAGCAACGACGCCGCCAGGGCCCAACGGTGCCCACGAGCGGCACCGAGAACCAAGGCGGCGCCGACTGTCCTCGAACGACTCCGGCGCCGCCTGCTCCCCGGCGCCGCCAAGCGAGCGGGAGAGCAGAGGCGGCACCGGGTGATGCTGGCCAACGACTTGAGGTCCCGCGCTGCGTGTTCAACCTCGCACGTAGAGCGCGCCGAGGCGAGACATAGCGAAAGGCGACGCCGATCCAGGGTCGCGGCGCCGCGAGCAGAGGCCGCAGGTGCCGCTGGCATGGCACCGAGACGAGCGCGCGCCAAGGCTCTCGGCACGTGCCGGTGCCAAGGCCTCACGACACCGACCGACGGCTGCCGAGGACGGTGCCGACCCGGCCTTGCGAACCGTGCGGCGACACTGGGGGCCTTCACCGAAGGGTGATTGCCATGGCGGCGCCTCCCGCCTGCTCCCGGGGAAGGGACGGGCTTCCTGCGCCGCGAGGAGGAGCCTCGACCAAGGCTAGGCTACGGAGGTCGAGGCTCCTCCTCCACGGTTCCATACAGAACCGGAGGGGACCCGAGGAAAGGCCGAGAGCGCTGGCTTGGCCGACGAGTGCGAACCTGTCCCTCAAAGTCGGCGGAGCTCATCCAACTTTCCGCGCGCGCTGTTCGAGGACGCGGCGGTCCATAGAGAAGCAGGCGTCGCACGAATCCATGTCGTGAAACGGGCCAAGACACGCGAGACACCGGTCATGCTGGTCGGTCACGGAGAAATTGCGGCCGCATGGGCACCGACGCATAGCGGGCCGCCCCGCCTTAGAGAACTTCTTGTCCTCCGACCGCGGCATGACCTACGGAAAAACACCACCAAAAAAGACTCGACGTCGCTTAACGTTAATAAAAAGGAAAGATCTTACCGGCGACGTCGAGTGGAGGCAGAACCCAGAACTAGCAGACCGCGGACTGGCGACGGAAATATCGCAGGCATAAGGCCCAGAAAACTGACAGACTTCAAACTTCAGGCTTCCCACGGCGACCCTCGACGGGGGAGACGAAGAACTGGTAGTCAGGCGGAGTCAACACAGCTTAACGGCTAATCCATCGAGCGCCACGTAGGCACGCCGGCCTCGAGGGCAGCGCCGATGCTGCGCCGGCTCTGCCTGCCCTTTAAAAAAAAAAAAGTTTCCCGCGGGGTCCTGACCTCCGGCCAGTACCCATCTGTAATGAATGGTGAAGACTGACACAGATAAGATCTGCCAAATCCTGATCAGGAGGCAAGTCACGGCTGAGGATGTGAAGCCCATCGGGAGTGTCCAGCTGCGTCAGTCCTGACTGAGGATGAGGCATATGACCTGGAGACTCCGGGGGGCACAATACGTCTGGCTCAGATCCCTAGGGACTGGGACTCCGGAAAAGGGCCTTTGCCAGAACCGCAGTGATGCCTCCTAGAAAGGAGCAGGCCAGGCGGACACCACAAGGGTGGCCGCACAGGAATCGCCTAGGAAGGCGCACATTGAATGCTCAGGATTGTGCTGAGTGGGTGAGGTGACACGTAGCTCTTCCATTATCCTCACGGGAAAGCGCTGATACTCCGCGAGATCAGCAGCAGGGGAGATGTGGATGGAAGGCTCCTCTCCCCCAGAAGAGGAGGATGAGGAAGTGGAAGACCTCGGAGATCCTGAGGCTGGCACCAGGAGCCTCAAGGGAAGGAGAGCTCTGGAAAGCCCAACAGCCGACAGCTAATCAACCACGCTGGAACTGCCTCGGTCGTGCCCTGAAGAATCCCCTCTGTGAGGTGACCAGGACCGTGCAAACCCAGAAGGACAGTCCCTTCCCTCCAAAGACCGGGGTCCTCTCGAAGACACTGAGAAGAAGAGCGGGGGTCCACGCTGCGACTCCTCCCCGAACCTGGGTGGGTCCCAAAAAGGGTCGCTGCATCGAACCCTGACCCTTCGACCCCTCAGAGTCTGAAAGAGCCCTCCTCCTTGCAAACAGCAGCCTAGGCAGCTGATAACCCTGGTCAGTCCCAGAGGGGACCATATAGGGAGTAGCACCCTCCCCTCCTGAGGGCGCTATGGTCGGCCCCAAAGTTGGGCGATCCAGGCACACCACCTGAAGGGGTAAACCCAACTGAGGGGGGAGAAAACCCTCCAAGCCCAGGCTGCAGGGCAATAGTGGCCTGAACCACCGCCTGCTGGTCAGCACCCCTGACCCCAGACTCGGGGGCTACCGCTTGCTCCTCAGAGGGAGGCTGACTCCAGCCAGCTGAAGTAACCACCAAGGGTCCACATGGGCTGCCAACTCCAAAGAGTCAGACAGCCGGTCCAAACCAGACTCGGAGTTCGCCTCTGACAAGGTAGAGACCGAAGTCCGGTGTCAGACCGTACATGGACGCCTGCTCCTGTCTGGACTGAGAGAGGCGCCAGTCCGGGTGTCTGCACCAGAGCCAGCAAAGAAATGGAAATTATGTACCTACCGTAATTCTTGATCTTCTTGGACGAGTCTCCACCACTCATTCACACTAATGGAACTTCACCGGAGGCACTAGGACCCAGCAGGAGCAAACTTTTTTGCTATAGGGTCGGTGCCAGAGATGGAGCTGCGAGGAGCGCAGGGTTTTAAATAACTGATTAGCAGTTTTTTCTTGAGACAATACTAACTGTACAGAAAGCATTTATATAGGTTTTCTAGAAGTGTTATGTTTGCTAAACACAGTGAGGCAAGTGCTATGGATTTTCACAATGTTTTAGAACTTTTATGAGCAAAACGCTAATCAATTTTTAGAGTTAAATAAAACCCTGGAGCAGCACCGCGAGCCTCAGCTCGTGCGGTAACGACTATCTCGGCATCGACCCTCCAACCGCCTCAGTACCTTTTTTTCCAAGGAGGTGCAGCGTAACTAACCTAGAAGGACAGCCTAACCAAAAATCGGATATAAGATAGTCCGGATGATCTGTATAAGAAGGGTCAACAAAGAAGTCTTCACAGCCTAAAGATTGAGGGAGTGAAGACCAACAACAGAGGTGACCTCGGGGGATGGAGGGTGGGTGTGTGAATGAGTGGTGGAGACTCGTCCAAGAAGATCAAGAATTACGGTAGGTACGTAATTTCCATATCTTCCTGGACATAAGTCTCCACCACTCACTCACACTAAAAAGAGAGTACAGAGCTAATAATCCTCTGAGAGGGTGGCAGGAGAGACCAAGAGCTCACAGTTTTAGGACAGGAGTCCATTAAGGATGGTTCTGCCAAAAGAAAGATGTCGTCTGGCATGGACATCCAAGGCATAGTGTTTGACGAAAGTATGTACTGAGCTCCAGGTAGCCACACTGCAAATATCTGCAATGGGCACATTGCGGATTTCCGCTAGGGATGCCGCGACCGCTCTAGTAGAGTGAGCGTACACTCTGTCCTCCAGCTTAACCTGTACCATGGAATAACAGTGGTGAAGGCATGTCACCAGCCATGCTGAAATACATCTAATAGCGACATGCTGTCCCAGCCGGTCTCGCTGAAGGACACAAACAGTTGCTGAGCTTTGCAAAAGTCTTTTGTTCTATCTAGATAGAAACGCAAAGCTCTTTTGACATCCAAGGAATGAAGAGAATGCTCTCCTTCATTGTGGAAGTTCGCAAAGTAAGTAGGAAGGACCAAAGGTTAGTTTAGATGGAATTCTGAAACAACCTTAGGGAGAAACTTAGGATGGGTTCTAAGGACTACTTTGTCTTTATGAAACACAGTATACAGAAGGTCTGTGACCAAGCACTGCATCTCAGAGACCATGCGGGCTGAGGCAATGGCCACTAGGAAGGCCGTTTTCCAAGTGAGAAATTTTAGCTCACAGGTAGCTAGAGGCTCGAAAGGTTTTCGAGTGAGCATGTCTAGCACAAGATTAATGTCCCAGGCTGCGACTGGACGTCTTATAGGAGGTCTGGTATGCAGAATTCTCTTAAGAAACCTGTTAACCACAGGTAACTGAGCTAGTGACAAGGAAAGTACTGGCTCATGATAAGCTGAAATGGCACAAAGGTGAAACTTAACTGTAAAGTACTGCAGACCTCAATTTGAGAGGTCTAAGAGGTATTCTATAATTTTATCTGGTGGGCAAGAAAAAGGATTCAAAGAGGATTTCGCACACCAGAGCGAAAAATGCTTCCATTTGGCTGTGTAAGTTTTAATAGTGGCTGGCTTGAATGCAGCCAGAAGAATATCTGAAACCCTGCGAGAGGCACTGAACCTGTTCACTTGTATCTCTTCAGGAGCCAAGCGTGAAGGTGAAGTGACCTCAGGTTGGGATGGACCACAGGTCCCTGAGTCAGAGTGTTCATCTGAAGGGGAAGTGGTTTCGGAGGAGCTTCCGTCATACTGTTGAGTAGTGGAAACCACATCTGTCGAGGCCAGAAGGGAGCAATGAGGATCATTTTGTCCCCCTAGGACTCGAACTTGAGAAGTACCCTCTGAATTAGAGGAAGAGGTGGAAAGGCGTAAAGAAAGCGTTTTGTCCACCGCAGCCTGAACGTATCCTGACAGAAAATGCCAGGCACTGGATTTCTGGAGCAGAAGAGAGGCAGTTTTGTGTTGAGTGGGGATGCAAAAAGGTCCAGGTCTGGAGTTCCCCACTCTGCGAATATTGACTGAACTATGGTTGAGTCGAGAGACCATTCGTGAGGATCTGTCTCTGTTCTGCTGAGATGGTCTGCCAGTTCGTTCTGCACTCCTGGCAGGTAGACCGCTTGAATTAGTGCCTTGTGCTCCAAGCACCATTCCCACAATCTCATAGCTTCTCTGCATAAGGGGTAAGAGTGAGCACTGCCCTGCTTGTTGATGGAATACATCACTGCTTTCTTGTCTGTTTGAAGGAGAATGTTCTTGTGACAGAGAATGTCCTTCAAAGCTCGGACTGCATAAAGGACGGCTCTCATTTCTAAGACATTTATGTGAAGCTGGGGCTCGTCCTGAGTCCACGTACCTTGAGTGTGGAGAGTCTGACAGTGAGCTCCCCACCCCATCAGGGACACGTCTGTGGTAATGGAAATCTGACGATCCAGAGGAGCAAAGGATACCTTTCTAGAAGATTGTCCTCTTGCGACCACCAGGTGAGTGATCCCTTCAGAGGATCTGTCACCTTGATGAGAAAGGACTGAGGGTGAGTGGTCGGGGACCACTGATTGCTGAGCATCCATTGCGAGGTTCTCATGTGAAGGCACGCTAGGGGTACGGTGAACACCGAGGATGCCATGAGACCCAGCATCCGTTGCATCGAGAGAGCTGAAACAGAGCTGCTTTCTCCGATGTATCGGGCCATCTGAAGGATATCACTCCTCCTGTCCTCTGGAAGAAATGCTTTCGCACAAGAAGTGTCCAGAAGAGTTACTATGAAAAGGAACCTCTGGGAGGGCTGCAGCTGCGATTTTTTGAGGACTCCTATGGACGTGAGAAAGTGTGAAGCCATGGCCACGGCGTCTGGAGCTCCTTGTCTGGAAGGGCTTGCTAGAAGCTGATCGTCCAGATATGGGAACACTTGTATTCCGATTTTTCTGCGATGCGCTGCGAGAATTGCACAACACTTTGTAAAACCTTGCGGCGCCGAGGATAGCCCGCTGTCCCAAAGCCACGAACCTTATGTATTTGTGATGCTTTGGGTGAATAGGAATGTGCTGGTAAGCATCCTGCATGTCCAGGGAGGCTAACCAGTCGTGTTGATGAAGCAAAGGTAACAGGGTTTCTAGTGATATCATTTTGAATTTCTCTTTGGGAAGGAATTTGTTTAGTTTTCTGAGGTCCAAAATTGGGCGCATGCCCCCGGTTTTCTTTGGAAACAGAAAGTAATGGCAGTAGAACCCTGTGTTCTGTTGATCCAGCGGAACTACTTCCACTGCCCTGTTGTTCAGAAGGCCCTGTATCTCAGGAGGTGAGGAGGTCTGACTGAAGAGCTGACAGCCTGGGCTGTCGTCTAGGGGGACAATCCGGAGGAGTCTCCACAAGATTGAGTGAATACCCTTTGCGGATTATCCGGAGTACCCATTTGTACGAGGTTATGGGCTTCCACTGATGGTAGAAGTGAGTCAGACAACCTCCCACTGAGGAAGAGTCCACCTCAGGCAGCTGAGGTGGGACTTGGGTCAACAACTCAGAAGGTGGCACTGGGCGCTTTGGGTCCCTGTGCCTTCTGCTGCATTTTCTTTTGAGGCTGGGGGGCTTGGTTTTTATTAAAACTTCCCCTGCCTTTGCCTCGAAAGGACAGACAGTTATGAAACTGTCGTTTATTAACACCCCCTCGAGAGGGGGAAGGAGGAGGTCAAGCCAATTTAATGGCTGACCTAGTTTTTTGTGTAGCCTCTAGAGTCTGTTCCACTTGAGGGCCGAAGAGATACACACCGTCGAAAGGCAACGCCATTACCTGTTGCTGTGCATCATTCGTAAAACCTGAAGTGCGCAGCCAGGAATGACGGCGGGTACAAATGGCCGCTGCCGCTTGGGAAGCAGTATCGAAAGCGTCCATAGCTGCTTTAACCTGCTGGCTGTTGGACTCAATACCCCTGGTTATGGTTTGAAGAAACTCTGAATTTGTGTCCGACTCCGGTAGAGCTTCAACCATTTGTCTGAGTGAATGCCAAAAGATATACTCATATTGAGAGAAATAGCCTTGGTAGCTGGCAATACGCATACCTAGGGTGGAAGCAGCAAAGACTCTCTTACCTAAAGTGTCTATCTTACAAGATTCTTTGTTAATAGGTCGAGCTGTAGTAGTCTAGGGAATGATGACCATACCATTCTCTGCCAAGACTACAATAGGATCTGCAAAGGCTTGGGATGCCAAAATGGGTCACTCCTTGGGGGCAGAGTATTTCCTATCTATGGACTCAGCCACTGAAGAAATGAGAGCAGGATTATTCCATACCATTTGAGACAGCGTCTCAAAGGGCAGCTGTACCGGAGAAGTCAAATCCATAGGGATCTCCGGAACATGAAGGTATTGGAGTCTTAACAGTTTCCCAGGATCGATATCTATAGTTTGGAGAGAAAGAGTGGAAATCAAGTTTTTCAGCAGAGACTTAAAAGACAGGCTCTCGAACACATACTCTGCAGCAGGAATAGATCATGTTCCTTCCACATCATCACCCAGCCTAAGGTCTTGGTCAGGCTCAATGTCATCTCCTGACAGTCCAGGAGGGACTGTATGGACAGGAAAGGAGTGAAAATCAGAAGGAAATGAGGAAGGAAAAGGGTTGAAGGAGGAGTCTTGAAGGCTGGATGACATCCTAACAGGCCTCGGCGCTGAAGAAACGCAAGGCGCCAAAAAAACTCACAGTGCCGAGAAGCCGAATGGCACCAAGGTGCACAGCACCGAGGACGGTGCCGATGAAGCGCACAGCGCCGAGGACGGCGCCGACAAGGTGCACGGCGCTGAGGACAGCACCGAGCTTGCCACTGACGCCGAGGGCGTCGAAAACATCCCAAGACTCCGAAAAACAGGATTTGAGGAGAAAGAAGGATGAAGACCAGGAGACAGAGGCATCGGTGTGGCCCCCTGCACCGCAGCCATGTAAGGGGGAGAAACACCTAAGCACGGAGTCGATGGCACCGAAGGCAGTGCCACGCGACTAGGGAGGCCCAACCGCCCTGCCTGATCTCCCCAAAAACCTGAAGGCCTCCGAGTGACCGGGCCAGGCAGTTGGACCAACCTCCGATCCCATTGCTCCATAAGAAAAAATTACTCACCTTAGTAATGTTGTTTCTTCTAATGGAGTCTTGCTATATTATGACATATGCAGTGAGTCCCAACCTTTGAACTGCTCCGGAGGTGAGAGAGTCAACTTTCCATGCCAGGCATGGAACGCTGAGCTCGAGCTCGGTTGAAACTCTGTCTGTTGTTCTTCAAACTCAAACCGTCATATCTTTATGAGCTAAACTCACTGAGGTCCTGTGTGGAAGCTGTAAACCTACACTAGCCAACTGGCTACTAAACATAAGAACACATTCTTTGGTCCCAAAACAAAGACAAGTCAGGAGATCCAAAAAATGAAAAACACAACACCAGGTCACCCCAAAAAAGGAGGGGTGAAACAACAAGGTGGGCATCTACTAAGTGCCAACAGTGCACTGCCCACCCACATCCCAAAAACAAAGGTTCTGAGAGGGGCAGGGGGGGAGGTCATAATATAGCAAGACTCCATTAGAAGAAACAACATTACTAAGGTGAGTAATTTTTTCTTCAAACAACATGAAGTCTTGCTATATTATGACATATGCAGACTACACAGCAGTACCTCCATGGAGAAGGGACAGAACCTACTTAGGAAATAGGCTCTGAAGCACAGCTGTGCCAAACCGAGCATCACTCCTAGCCTGGACGTCCAGGGAGTAATGCTTGGTAAAAGTGTGAACTGTTTTCCGGGTAGCTGCTTGACATATTTCTAGGATAGGGATGTCCCTGGCAGCAGCCAGGAAGCTGCACCTCTGGTAGAGTGAGCCCTCAGGCCTGAGGGAGGAACCTTACCCAGTTTTTCATAACAAAATTGGATACAAGAGACAATCCACCTGGCAATGGATCTTTTAGTGGCAGGTTTCCCTTTGCCAACCTCACCATAAGTGAGAAAAAGTTGGAGGGAGTCAAACCTGTGACCCTTGGTACGCTCTATGTAGTAGCTAAGAGCTCTCTTCACATCTAAGCTGTGCAGCCTCCTCTCGCCAGAGGAGGAATGGTCAGTGAAGTACACTGGAAGAGACAGATTGATTAAGGTGGAAATCTGAAACCACCTTAGGCAAGAACTTCCTGTTAGTCCTGAGGACCACCTTATCTCTCTGAAAGGAGATACAATCAGGCTCCACTGACAAAGCTTGTAATTCACTTATGCGTCTGGCAGAAGTGATGGCTACCACAAACACAGTCTTCCAAGTCAAGTACTTAAGTTCTGCTGAAGACAAAGGCTCAAAGGGGGGTTGCATAAGCTGAGCAATGCAAATATTAAGATCCCAGGTAGGGGCAGGGTCCCTGAATGGAGGGTTGGTGTGAAGCAATCCCTTAAAAAACTTGGAGAATACAGGATGAGCTGAAAGAGAAGAGGGTTTACCTGCTGAAATACAAGCAGACACAGCTGCCAAATGTACTTTAAGGGTAGCTGGTCTCAGCCCCAAGGTATTTAAATGGACCATATAATCCAGGACTGTGGGTAAATCAGCAGATTCTGGGGAAATATGCTTCCCAGAGCACCATATGGAAAACCTCTTCCATTTGGAGTGATAGGTAGCCCTGGTGGAAGGTTTCCTAGACGCCTTCAGTATATCCATTACACATTGGGAGAGGTGTAGGTCAGCAAACTCTAACTCTTCAAGAGCCAGGCCTTGAGATTGAGAGATTTGAGGTTCGGGTACCAAACCCTCCCCTGGGCACAGGTTAACAGGTTGTGATTCCTGGGAAGACACAGAGGAAGATGGACTGCTAAGGACAGTAGGAGTGGATACCAGGGCTGTCTGGCCCAATCTGGAGCAATCAGGATCATCTTACAGGGTTGAGATCTGATTTTGACTAGCACTTTGAACAGGAGAGGGAAGGGGGGAAGCATAGAGAAACTTCCCTTCCCAATTGAGAACTAAGGCATCCAGAGGGACTGAGCCCAACACTGGGGGCCTGAAGCAAAAAGGGGAAGTTGGTGATTGTCTGGGGCTGCAAAAAGATCTATCTGCGGGGTGCCCCATCTGGCAAATATCATCTCCAAGACCAGGGGGTCCAGTGACCATTCGTGATGGCCCTGGGAAATCCTGCTGAGAGCATCTGCCAGGACACTGTCCATGCCTGGAAGGTGAACTGCCATAAGGGAGGTGTTCAGGGAGTAAGCCAGAGACCACAGCTTCATTGCTTCGGTGCACAAGGCTGTAGACTGAGTGCCCCCTTGCTTATTGATGTACCACATTGTGGTGGTGTTGTCTGTTCTGACCTGTACTGCTTTGTTCTGAACAGATTTGGAAAAAACTTGAAGTGCTAGAAAAACTGCTCTGAGTTCCAACAGGTTGATGTGGAGCAGAAATTCCTGAGGGGACCACAATCCCTGGGTGGTGAGGTCGCCCATGTTAGCTCCCCACCCCAAGAGGGATGCATCTGTAGTAAGGATTAAGGAGTGAGACTGAGTGACAAAGGGAACCCCTTGTCTCAGATTGCTTTGATCCTGCCACCACTGTAGGGACTGGATCAGGGTTCGAGCTACTGGGATCAATTTGGTTAGAGGGTCTTTCCTTTGAGACCAAAAGGCTCTCAAATGGAACTGGATGTCCCTCTTCTGAAATCTTGCTCCTACTGCGACTGCCGTAGAGGCAGCCATGTGCCCAGCTGTAGAAAATGCCTTGCTGGTCGAGAGACCTGCAGGGTGAAAGAGGAGGCCAGAGACCAGGGTCCTTGCCCTGTCCAAAGGAAGGAAGGCTCTGGTTTTCTCTGTGTTCAGCTCTGCGCCTATGAAGGTGAGGAGCTGGACAGGCTCTAGAACTGACTTTGAAAGATTCAGAAGGAAACCTAGAGAGTGAGCAGTTGCTGAGTTATCTGTAGATGTAACTTGACTTGGTCTGGAGACTGGCCCACTATGAGCCAGTCGTCCAGGTAAGGGAAGATGGCAATTTTTTGCCTTCTTAGGGAAGCAACTGCTACTGCCAGGAATTTTGTGAATACCCTTGGAGCAGAGGTGAGGCCAAAGGGCATTGCTCTGAACTGGTAATGGCCTGAGGGCAGCTCGAACCTGAGGTACTTTCGATGGGAGCTTCTGATGAGAATATGGAAGTAGGCATCCTTGAGGTCCAGGGACGTTAGCCAGTCCCCTGGCCTTAGAGAGGGTAGAATAATTCCCAGAGTCACCATTTTGAATTTTGGTTTTAAAAGGTGCTTGTTTAAAATATCTAAGATCCAGGATGGGCCGCCATTCTCCTGTCTTTTTGGGGGTAAGGAAGTACCTGGAGTACAACCCTTTGCCCTGGTGTAGGGGTGGAACCCTTTCCATAGCTCTGAGAGCCAGGAGGGAAGAGACCTCTGCCTCTAGGGCAAATGCCTCTGGTGGATTTGCAGGTGGAAAGGATCTGGTTCTCATCTTTGGAAATTTTTTGAAGCTGAGAAACAGTCCCTGGCTTACTAGCTCCAGGACCCACTTGTCTGATGTCAGAGACTTCCAGTCCTGGACAAAGTAAGCCAGCTTGCCCCTACAGGTAGCTGAGAATCGGCGCTGGCAACCCCATGAGGGTGCCTGCTTGGCAGGGGCTTTGGGCTGAGGGGTGGAAGCAGGCCTGCTTGTACCCCATCTGCCTCTCCCTCTAAAGAACCCCGTCTGGGCATAAGCAGAAGAGGAGGCCTGGGCTTGGTAAAAAGGCCTATGAAAAGGCCTGCCCCGCCCCTGGAAAGCTGCCTCTGAGGAGTGGCCTGCCTTTCCTTGGCCTGTGCACTGCCATAGGTGGTCCTATACTCATCCATTTTCTTCATGTAATTCTCTGTCTGCTCCCAAACAGGAATTACCCACAACAGGAAAATCCATGGCCTTAGTCTGGGTATCCATGTGACAGGCTAGTACATCTGAGCCAAGCCATTCTGCGAAGTGCCACAGATGTAGCCATGACTCTTGATGACACATCATTAGAGTCCACTGCAGCATGGAACTGCACCTTGGATGCCTCAATACCATCAGCAGCCACCTGCTCCAGCTCCTTGGCAAGCTGGTCAGGACCTGTTTTCATAGAGCCATAACAGTATCCCATCTGGATTTCTGATATCTAGCAACATAAGCCATTTAATTTGCCTGTCTGAGTCCCAAGGATGCTGCCATGTACTGTTTTTTTGCCATGGCATCAATCCTCCTGGAGTCCTTGTCAGGGTGTGTGAAGCCAAGGGAATATTTGCTCTGTCACAGGCTGCAGCCTGCACTACCCCAACATGGCTGCATTGTTGTGTAAGGAACTCCGTGATCAGAGCCTGACAATGTGTACCTCTTGTCCATTCTTCATCGACAGGAGGTATAGTGTGAGGAGTTTTTAGAATTTTAACTGACTGTTTCCCAAAAGATTTATGCAAAGGAATAGACAGCCTCCTTGACTCTGGGATATCCATCATTTCCACATAGTCAGGCTCCTCTTGATCATCCACAGCTTCCTCCATAGGGAGCTGGAGGGTTTCAGCCACTTTCTTATAAAACATAAAATGAGAAGGGGACTCAGAAAGCCTAGCAGGAGACACTCCTGAAGGTCTGTCTGGGGAGATGTCCGGGTCAATGGGCACATCCAGACTTTCAAATCCACATTCACTCTCCTCATACTCCTCTTCCCCCTCCTCCGGTTTGTAATATTCCTCTATATCATAATCCTGAACCGGTGGAACCGGCCGAACCGGACGCTTACCTGATGGTGCCGGTTCAGTCGGAACCGGGGAAAGCGACTGGACTATTTTAATCGCTTTGGCCATTTCTTCAGCGGTTGGAGAGGAAAGTTTTGGCTCCACACCAGCTGATTTCCTAGTCCTTTTTGCTGGAACCGACTCCTCGGAGTCAGATCTCCTTTTGCCCGAGGAAGTCTCGCTCTGGTCAGAGGGCACTCCCTCCAGTTCGGTTGGAACCGAACCGGGCTGGCCATCCGGTTCAGCGGACTTTTTGGCCTCCCTTTCCCTGAGCCTACCAACTCTCTTTTCCAGGGTAGCTGCAGGAAAATTTTTACAAATCTGGCAGTCTGCATTGAGGTGGTCAAACCCCAGACAATAAACACAGGTGGAGTGGGGTCAGCCTTGGCAAAGACTTCCCCACAGACACTGCAGTGTTGAAACCCAGTGGGCCGGTTTTTCTTTGGGTTTCTCAGACATAGTGCCAGTCCTAACCAAACTTACGCTATGGCAATCCGGGCCAGGTAAGACCCTTATCGGTTCCCAACTGTGTTTCACGGGTCGGGAAAAATGTAATAAAAATCCATTTTTTTAAAACCGATAAGAACCGTAACTACACTCTAAATGACAGATTAATATATTTTAAATAACCTGATCGGTTCAAACCGAACCGATAAACTGTTTACAAGTTCCACACAGAATAGAAATCAATGTAAAACCTATCTAGTACTCACAAATACCACAGACAGAGTCTGAACCGACAGTTGCGGTTTAATTTCGGCTCAGCGAGAAAACAATACTTTAACCGACAAATGAACCGAGCAGGAGGAGAAATCTCTGGAGCGACTGTTCAGTGAGGCGGAGTAAAGAATCTGACGGTTTGAGTTTGAAGAACAACAGACAGAGTTTCAACCGAGCTCGTGCTCAGCGTTCCATGCCTGGCATGGAAAGTTAACTCTTTCACCTCCGGAGCAGTTTGAAGGTTGGGACTCACTGCATATGTCATAATATAGCAAGACTTCATGTTGTTTGAAGAACCTGTTGTAGGCTGCATAGTGGGCCTGGTGAGCGGAAATAGAAAGGAGCAACCGTGCCGAGTAGAAGGTCCTCCTCCCCCAAAAATCAAAATCCGAGGAGTCTTGATCTGGGGGCCGGTCACGGTGGAGGGCGCAAAGCCCATCAGGGGTGTCTAGATGCGTCAAGCCGGACTGCGGATGAGGCATAGAACCTGGAGACTCCGGGGGAATGCAATACCTCTGGCTGAGGTCCCTAGGGGCAGGAACTCCGGAGAAGGGCCTCTGCCAGAAACGCAAGGACGCCTCCCGAAAGGGAGCAGGCCAGGGCGGCACCACAAGGGTGGCATCGCCATAATCACCTAGAAAGGCGTGCGCCGCATGCTCAGGATTGCTAACAGAAGTGGGAGAAAGGTGCAAGTCCTCCAACATCCTCATGAGGAAGCGCTGATACTCAGAGAGATCAGCAGCCGGAGAGATGTGGACAGAGGTTCCTCTCCCCCAGAAGAGGGGGATGAGGAGCTGGAGGTCACCATATGTTCCGAGGGTGGCTGCACGGGGGGGGAGATGAAGAACCTGGCTGTCCATAGCCCTAACGTAGGCAGGGAACTGGGCAGCCACCGCTCTGAACTGCTCCCAGGTGAGAGGGCCGCTAGGACCAAGAATGCCTGGGAGCGCTAGAGAATGTGGCAGAGGGATAGGGGCAGAGCCGAGAAAAGAAGTCGGCTGACCTCCACCAGGGCTAGGGAGCGGACCATGAGCACCCGAGGAGGGTGCCCCGGAAGACTCCACAGCCAACAGCTGTACAACCACGTTGGTACTGCCTTGGCTGTGCCCAGAAGAACTCCCCAGTGAGGCAACCGGGCTGTAAAGTCCAGAAGGACGGTCCCCTGCCTCAAAAGAATGGGACTCCCTCAAGGAACCCGAGGGGAAGGGGTGGAACTGCGACCGGGTTTGGCCCAGGGCCCGAGAGTGGGATCCCAGAGAAAGGCCGACGCGCCTCACCCCACACCCCTCAGAGTCCGAGAGAGTCTTCCCGAGAGGGCCCGCCAGGTAGCTGGCATCTCTGAGCGCCCTGAAGGAGACCCAGGAGCAGCACCTCCCTCCTGTAGGCTTCTCGATGGGCCCTAAGTTGGGTGATCAAGACACACCACTGAGGGGTGACCACCACCGAGGGGTCAATGAAACCCCCAAGGCCAGGCTGCAGAGCAATGGTGGCACGCACCACTGCCTGCTGGTCAGCACCACTGACCCTAGCCTCGGGGGCCACCTGACTCTCCTCAGTAGGGGGCTGGCTTCGACTCGTCGACGAGACCACGGGAGCGCCCTCCTCCGCAGACAACCCCGAAGGGTGTGACTGCCTGTCTGACTCCGAGCTCGTCTCCGAAGGGGTAGAGTCTGAAGCTCTGAGCCAAACAGTAGGAGGGTTGGCAGAACCAATTTTGCCAGAGGGCCCGGCAGCCAGAGCTGGAGAAGCCTCGGCAAAGGCCAGGCTACAAGTGGCTGAAGCTCCCTCCTCCTCGGCCCGTATAGAACCGGGAGGGGACCCGGAGGAAGGGCCGAGAGAGCGCGGCTTGGCCTGATGAGTGCGAACCCTACCCCCGAAAGTCGGCGGAGCTCGCCCCACTTTAAACGCGCGCTGTTCGAGGACGCGGTGGTCCATGGAGAAGCAGGCGTCGCACGAATCCATGTCGTGAAGCGGGCCAAGACACGCAAGACACCGGTCGTGCTGGTCGGTGACAGAATACTTTCGGACGCACGGGCACCGACGCATGGGGGGCCGACCCGTCTTTGAAGACTTTTTGCCCTCCGACCGAGACATGACCTACAGAGAAAAAAACACCACAAACAGACTCGACATCACAGAATTTCAAATAAAAGGAAAGATCTTACCGGCGATGTCGAGTGGAGGCAGAACCCAGAACCGGTAGACGACCAATGGACTGAACGTCGATTTTTTTCAAACAGGCTGAAGGCCTAAAATTGCAGAGAAGCTTCCCATGAGGTGACCTCGACGGCGGGAGATGAAGAACTGGTAGGCAGGCGGAGTCGACACAGCCTAACGGCCAACCTCGAGCGCCGCTAGCACGTCGGGCCTCGAGGGCGCGCCGATGCTGTCGGCCCGTCACCCTTTAAAAAAAAAGCTCCCCGCTGTCCTGATTCTCCGGCCAGTACCCATCTGTGATGAATGGTGAAGATTGACACAGATTAAGATCAATAAAACTGAAAAACTATGCTGCTAGTTTGAAGTTTGACTCCCGGAGGCCAAGCAACGTCGTCACTGAAGTGCACTCGATGGCGGGAAAAAAAGAACCGAGGCAGCTGGAGGGTCGACGCCGAAATAATCATTACCACACGAGCTGAGGCTCGCGATGCCACTCCTCGCGGCTCCATCTCTGGCGTCGAACCTCTAGCAAAAAAGTTTGCTCTCGCTGGGTCCAAGTGCCTCTGGCGCAGTTCTCACTAGTGTGAATGAGTGGTGGAGACTTATGTCCAGGAAGATCTCCTCCACAGCACCGCGAACGGTGCCCGAAGAAGAGACAGCGGGAGCAGAACCGGAGTCAATATCTGCATGGCGCCGCGAATGGCACCAGAATCAAGGACGGCGCCAACAGTGACACAGACAGCTCCCTCTTCACTGCTTGTGGTGCCGAGAGTGACACCTCCCACGGCACCGGAACCAGATATGGCACCATCCCCAGCCTCGGAGACGAGAAACAGTCGAAGACAGCGCTGCAGAACTTCCCACAGCGCCGCCAGTGCTATCACTGCCACGAACAGCATTGAAAGCAGAGATGGCGACGAGCGTTGGACTGGCGCTGACCACGGCGCCATCAACGTCCATGGCATCGTGAACTGCACCAAGGCACAAAACGGCACCGACGGACGGCGCTGAACCAGGCTTTCCAGCCTGAGGAAATGACACTGGGGGAGCCTTCGCCCCCGAAAGGGCGAATGCCAGAGAGGTGCCTCCCGCCTGCTCCCCAGAGGGAATAGACTGGGCCTCCTGCACTGCAGAAGGGGCTTCTGCCACGGCGAGGCTACAAGAAGCGGAAGCCCCCTCCTCCGCGGTCCTTACAGAACTGGGAGGGGACCCGGAGGAAAGGCAGAGAGACCGTGGCTTGGCCCGCTGAGTACGCGCCCGTCCCCTGAAAATCGTCAGAGCTCATCCAACTTTCCATGTGAGCTGTTCCAGGACACAACGATCCATAAAGAAACAGGCGTCACATGAATCCATGTCATGAAGCGGGCCAAGGCACATAAGACAACGATCATGCTGGTCGGTAATGGAGTACTTGCGGCCGCATGGGCACCGACACATAGGAAGCCACCCCGCTTTCAGCAACTTTTTGCCCTCCAACCTAGACATGAGCGATGAAAAAACAATGCAACGTCGAGTACGGTGAAACAAAACTGGCAGGTATAACTCGGTGTCGAAGATCATGAAGACTAGGCCCGTAGTTGCTTGGAGCTCCTCTAGAGGTGCGACCTCTACAGCGGGAGATGAAGAACTGGTGGGAGGGCGGGGTCGACGACACCTAACGGTCAACCCGCGAGCACCACGCAGTGCACAGGCCTCGAGGGTGGCACTGTCGGTGCATCGATTCTGCCCATCCCCAAAAAAAGAGCTCCCGCAGGGTCGTGACTTCCGGCCATACCCCAAATGTGATGAATGGTGAAGACTGACACAATTAGATCAGGGCACATGCCGCCTGTTTTTTAGAACTAGTAAATAACGGGAGTAAAAACCTGTCTTCCGCTGATCCAGCGGGAGTACTTCTACTGCCCTGTTTAGAAGGCCTTGAATCCCAGAAACAAGAAGGTCTGACTGTGAGACAGAGAGCTTGGGCTGTCGTTTGGGTGGGTGATCTGGAAGGGTTTCTGAACGATTTACAGTACCCCTCGTGGATTATCCTAAGAACCCACTTGTCTGATGTGATTGACCTCCATTGGCTGTAAAACTGAGTCAGACACCCTCCTACTGCCGAGGAAGAGTCCCCCTCGGACAGCTGAGGTGGGACAAGGGCCGGAGACCCACAGGGTGGCACTAAGCACTTTGGGGCCCTGTGCCTTCTGCTGTGTTTTCTTTTGCGGCTGAGGGGGTTTGGTTTCTGTTGAAGCCCCCTCTGCTTTTACCACAAAAGGACTGACGGTTATGAAACTGACGACGATTCCCACCCCTTTGAGGGGCTGCGGATGGCGGTCTGGCCGTTTTGATAGCCGTTCTAGTTTTCTGTGTGGCCTCTAGAGCCTGCTCGACCCGAGGACCAAACAAGTACATACCATCAAAAAGCAAAGCCTTAACTCTCTGCTGGGCAACACTTGAGAATCCTGATGTATGCAACCAAGAGTGGCATCGGGTGCATATACCGGCTGCTGCTGCTCTGGAGGCAGTGAAAAAAGGCATCCATGGCAGCTTTAGGCTGCTGGTTATTGGATTGAATGCCTCTAGTTATGGTTTAAAGCAGCTCTGTGTTAACTTTTGAATCTGGGAGAGCTTCTACCTTGGCCTTGAGCGAATGCCAGAGTGTATACTCATACTGAGAGAAGTAAATCTGGTAGCTAGCAATGCGCATGCCCAGGGTGGAAGCAGCAAAGACTCGCTTTCTCAAAGTTTTGATTTGCGAGATTGGATGTGCCGTAGATTCTTGCGGAAGAAATGGAAATTACGTACCTACCATAATTCTTGATCTTCTTGGGCGGAGTCTCCACCACTCATTCACACTAATGGGATCTACGCCGGAGGTGCTAGGACCCAGTTGGAACAAACTTTTCAAGAGGGTCAACGCCAGAGGTGGAGCCGCGAGAAACCGGCACTGTGAGCCATGGCTTGTGCGGTAAAGACTACCTTGACGTCGACTCTCCAACCGCCTCAGTATCTTTTTTTCCAAGGAGGTGCAGCATAATTAACCTAGAGGGACTAACCTAACAAAATCGGACATAAGATAGTCTGAATGACCCGTGTAAGAAGGGTCAACAAGAGTCTTCACAGCCTAGCCACTGAGGGAGTGAAGACCAAAAACAGAGATGTGAGCTCGGGGGATGGTGGGCAGGCATGTGAATGAATGGTGGAGACTCCGTCCAAGAATATCAAGAATTACAGTAGGTATGTAATTTCCATATCTTCCTGAACATAAAGTCTCCGACACTCATTCACACTAATGGGAGAGTACCGTGCTAATAATCCACCCCCACCCCGAGACGGGCGGCAGAAAAAACGACGAGCTCACATACTTAGAACAGAAGTCCGCTAAGTATAGTCCTACCAAATAACAGATGTCGTCTGGCATGGACATCCAAAGCATAGTGCTTAACGAAAGTATGCACTGAGCTCCATGTAGCCGCATTGCAATATCTGCAATGGGCACGTTGCAGATTTCCACCAGAGAAGCCGCAACTGCTCTAGTAGAGTGAGCGTACACTCTGCCTTCCAGCTTAACCTGTGCCATAGAAGGCAGTGGCGAAGACATGCTACCAGCCACGCTGAAATGCACCCAATAGCGACAGGCTGACCCAGCCGGGTCTCGCTGAAGGAAACAAACAGTTGTTGAACCCTGTAGGTTTCTTTTGTTCTATCCAGGTAGAATCACAGTGCTCTCTTTACATCCAAAGAATGAAGGGTATGTTCCCCTTCATTCTGAAAGTTAGCAAAGTAGGTAGGCAGGATTAAAGGTTGGTTAAGATGAAATTCTGAGACAACCTTAAGGAGAAACTTAGAGTGGGTCCTAAGAACTACTTTGTCCTTGTGAAATACAGTGTATGGTGGGAGGTCTATGACCAGAGCATGTATTTCAGAAACTCTATGGGCTGAAGTGATGGCCACCACAAAGGCCGTTTTCCAAGTGAGGAACTTCAGCTCACAGGTAGCTAGAGGCTCGAAAGGCTTTTCAGTGAGCATGTCTAATACAAGATTAATGTCCCAAGCTGTGACTGGACGTCTGCTAGGAGGTCTGGTATGCAGAATTCCTCTAAGAAACCTCTTAACCACAGGTAACCGAGCCAGTGACAAGGAAAGTATTGGCTTATGATAAGCTGAAATGGCACAAAGGTGAATTGTGACTGTAGAGTATTGCAGACCTGAATTTGAGAGGTCTAAAAGGTACTCTAGAACTTTGGGTGGGCAGGAAAAAGGATTCAAAGAGGATTTTGCACATCAGAGCGAAAAACGCTTCCATTTGGCTGTGTAAGTTTTTCTAGTGGCTGGCTTGCATGCAGCCAGAAGAATATCTGAAACTCTGCAAGAGACATTGAACCTGTTGTCTTCTATCTCTTCAGGAGCTAAGCGTGAAGGTGAAGCGATCTCAGATTGGGATGGACCACAGGCCCCTGAGTCAGAAGGGGAAGTGCTTTTGGAGGGGTTTTCGACATATTGTTGAGTAACGGAAACCATATTTGTCGAGGCCAGAAGGGAGCAATGAGGATCATTTTGTCCCCCTGGGACTCTAACTTGAGAAGTACCCTCTGAATTAGACTAAGAGGCAGAAAGGCATACAGAAAGCGTTTTGTCCACTGCAGCCTGAACACATCCTGACAGAAAATGCCAGGCACTGGATTTCTGGAGCAGAAGAGAGGCAGTTTTGTGTTGAGTGGGGATGCAAAAAAGGTCCAGGTCTGGAGTTCCCCACTCTGCAAATAGTGACTGAACTACGGTTGAGTCGAGAGACCATCGTGAGGATCTGTCTCTGTTCTGCTGAGACGGTCTGCCAGTTCGTTCTGCACTCCCAGCAGGTAGACCGCTTGAATTAGAGCCTTGTGCTCCAAGCACCATTCCCACACTCTCATCGCCTCCCTGCATAAAGGGTAAGAGTGAGCACTGCCCTGCTTATTGATGTAATACATCACTGCTTTGTTGTCCGTTTGAAGGAGAATGTTCTTGTGGCAGAGAATGTCCTTCAAAGCCTGGACTGCATAAAGGACGGCTCTCATTTCTAAGACATTTATGTGAAGCTGGGACTCGTCCTGAGTCCACAAACCTTGAGTGTGGAGATGCTGACAGTGAGCTCCCCACCCCATCAAGGACACATCCGTGGTAATGGAAATCTGATGATCAAGGGCAGCAAAGGGATATCCTTCCAGAAGATTGGCCTCTTGCGACCACCAGGTGAGTGACTTCTTCAGAGGTTCTGTCACCTTGATGAGAAAGGGCTGGGGGTGAGTGGTTGGAGACCACCGAGTGCTGAGCATCCATTGAGAGGTTCTCATGTGGAGGCATGCTTGGGGTACAGTGAACACCGAGGATGCCAAGAGACCCAGCATTCGCTGCATCGAGATAGCTCGAACCAAGCTGTTCTCTCTGATGTATCGGGCCATCTGTAGGATATCGCTCCTCCTGTCCTCTGGTAGGAAAGCTTTCACACAGGAGGTGTCCAGAAGAGTTCCTATGAAAAGGAGCTTCTGGGAGGGCTGCAACCCATATTTCTTGAGATTTAGCAGGACTCCCATGGACGTGAGAAAGTCTGAGGCCATCGCTACAGTGTCGAGAGTTCCTTGCCTGGAAGGGCTTACTAGAAGCCAGTTGTCCAGATACAGCAACACTTGTGTTCCGATCTTTCTGAGGTGCACTGCGAGAATTGCAACACTTTGTAAAAACTCGCAGCACCGAGGATAGCTCAAAGGGCAGGACTCTGAACTGATAATGTTGGTCCAAAGCCACAAACCTTAGGTATTTGTGATGCCGTGGGTGAATAGGAATATGTTGGTAAGCATCCTGCATGTCCAGGGAGGCTAACCAGTCGTGTTGATGAAGCAAAGGTAACAGGGTTCCTAGCGATATCATTTTGAATTTCTCTTTGGGAAGAAATCTGTTAAATTTTCTGAGGTCCAAAATGGGGCGCATTCCCCCGGTTTTCTTTGGAACTAGAAAGTAAAGAGAGTAGAACCTTGTGTTCTGTTGATCCAGCGGAACTACTTCTACTGCCCTGTTGTTCAGAAGGCCTTGTATCTCGGAGGTGAGAAGTTCTGACTGAAGTATTGACAGTTTTGACTGCCGCTTGGGGGCAATCCGGAGGATTCTCCAAAAGCTTGAGGGAATATCCCTCGCGGATTATCCGGAGGACCCATTTGTCCGAAGTTATGGACTTCCACTGATTGTAGAATTGAGTCAGACGACCTCCCACCGCTAAGACGGAGTCCCCCTCGGGCAGCTGAGGTGGGACTTGGGCCAGAAACTCAGACGGTGGCACTGGGCGCTTTGGGCCCTTGTGCTTTGTGTTGCATTTTCATTTGAGGCTGAGGGCCTTGGTTTTTATTAAAACATCCTCTGCCTCGAAAGGACAGATGGTTGTGAAACTGGTGTTTGCTAGCACCCCCCCCCCAACGAGAAGGGGCGGGAGCAGGTTGAGCCAATTTAATGGCTGACCTAGTCTTTTGTGTAGCCTCTAGAGCCTGTTCAACTTGAGGACTGAAGAGATACACACCGTCGAAAGGCAATGCCATGACCTGTTGCTGGGCATCATTCGTGAAGCCTGAAGTGCGCAGCCAGGAATGACGGCAGGTACAAATGCCCACCGCAACCGCTCAGGAGGCAGTATTGAAGGCATCCATAGCTGCTTTAACCTGCTGGTTGTTGGACTCGATACCCCTAGTTATGGTTTGAGGAAGCTTTGAATTAGCATCCGACTCCAGTAGAGCTTCAACCATTTGTTTGAGAGAATGCCAAAGAATATACTCACATTGAGAGAAATAGCCCTGGTAGCTGGCAGTACGCATACCCAGGGTGGATGCAGCAAAGACTCTCTTACCTAAAGTATCTATCTTATGAGATTCCTTATTCATAGATCGAGCTGTAGTCTGAGGAAGGACGACCTTATCATTCTCTGCCAAGACTACAATAGGGTCCATAAAGGCTTGAGAGGCCAAAATAGGTTGATCCTTGGGAGCAGCATACTTCCTATCTATGGACTTAGCCAAGGAAGGAATGAGAGCAGGATTATTCCATATTATACAATGGCAAGAAAATTTCCTGGACTCCGATTGGCCAGTGTGTGCCTGAGACAGTGATGATATTACACAATAAAATCACTGTGTTGATTTTTTGGATGATATGGATTTTTTTTTCAGAAACAAAGATATACTGCCTCACTAAAAATCTACTAAAAACTTTGTTATTTTTATTTTTGTTTTGTATAATATCAAGCCATTGTATAATTGCAATAAGGCACTCCAAGGTGTGTGTTATCGTGAAATACGGGTGGAATGACGTTATTACACGATAACACACACCTTGACATGCCTTATTGCTTAACTATTTGAGAAAGCGTCTCAAAGGAGGGTTGTACCAGGGAAGTTAAATCCATGGGGTGTCCGGAACAAGAAGGTACTGGAGTCTTAAAAGCTTCCCAGGATCGATATCCATAGTCTGGAGAGAAAGAGTGGAATTCAGATTTTTCAGCAGAGACTTAAATGACAGGTCCTCGACCACAGGCTCTGAGCAGGATTAGATCCCGTCCCTTCCATATCATCACCCAGCCTAAGGTCTGGATCAGGCTCAATATCATCTCCTGACAGTCCAGGAGAGACTATATGGACAGGAAAGGAGTGAAAATCAGAAGGAAAATAGGAGGGAAAAGGGTTCGGAGTCGAGGAGCCCTGAAGACTGGAAGAGGTTCCACCAAGTCTCGGCGCAGAAAAGGGTACAGTGGTGCCTGGCTCAGCACAGGCCTTGCAGTGCGAGACAGCACCGAAAGTCGCATGGCACTGAAAGTTGCACAGCATGAAAGCCGCACGCGCGCCGGCGGCGCAGACAAGCCCAACGGCGCAGACAATCCAGACAGCGCCGAGGAAGATGCCAACAGGCGCACTGACACCAATGGCACAAAAACCAACGCAGGGCCACGAAAACCAAGATATGAGGAAAAAGAAGGAAAAGTAGCAGGAGACAGAGGCATCGGTGTGGCCCCCTGCGCTGCAGCCATGTGAAGGGGGAGAACACCTGAGCGCGGAGTCGATAGCACGGAAGAAGGTGCCACGTGACTAGGTACCCGATCTCCCGAGGTGTCCAAGGGCCCCTGAGTGATCGGGCCAGGCAGCTGGACCAACCACCGAGCCCACTGCTCCATTAGAGCAGCCCACTGATGAAACTGCTCATCTGAAGCCCTACCAGAAGGCGGGGAAGGGTTCCGATGTCAAAGGGGTCGGTGACCAGAGACAGAAACCGGCGACTCCGGAGGAGATCGGCACCTGACCTCAATGACCAACTGCTGACGAGCAGACATACCAGAAGACGACCTCGAGTGATGCCTTCTGTTTCTGGACCTACGGGTCGAAGAAGAGCTCGAGGCCGAACAGTGCGACCCGTTTTCTTTTATGTTTCTGGGAGGACAGCCCCCCCCCCGGCATTGGACTGTCCGTTGTCAGACCCTCTCTCCAGAGAGGGCAGCGAACCAGACCCAGCCAGGCTGACTGAATGACTTTCATGTGAAGTTTCCCTACCGTCACCTGACCCGCTCATGGTCGACTCCGTCAATGTAGGCTGAGACTTCTTTCTTATAATAAATTATAGTAAGCGCTACTTTATTTCAAGAAATACTACAAAATAAAAAACTGAAAACTATGCTGCTAGTTTGAAGTTTAACTCTCGGTTGGCAAGCGATGTGTGAATGAGTGGTGGAGACTTCATGTCCAGGTAGATATGGCAGTTTGGCGTTGCGTGATGACACAAACAGGTCCAGCTCTGGATGACCCCATGTGTCGAACAGCTGATCCGCTGATTGCAGTAGCGCCCACTCGTGCGCCTTAGACTGAGATCTGCTGAGACTGCTGGCCAAGTCGTTCAGGACACCTGGAACGTGCACCGTGGAGAGAGAGTGATGTGCCATTCCAGTACCCAATACCAGACTCTCATCACCTCCCTGCACAGGGGGTAAGAATGAGCGCCCCCTTGTTTATTGATATAGAAGACAACCGCCATGTTGTCCGTCTGAACCAGAACGCATCTCCAGGACACCGATGTGGAGTTTGCGCTCCTCGGGGGGTCCAAATGCCCTGCTTTCGGTGGGCCCCCAGGTGCGCTCCCCACCCCAAATCCGAGGCATCTGTTGTAAGGGTCTGATTCGGGGACTCCGGACAGAAGAGGACCCCTTTTTCCAAACTGAGTGGATCCATCCACCAAAGAAGTGTTCTCCTTACTGGCTCTGATCATGTGGTCTAGGTCGTCGGAACACTGATCCCACTGCACCCAGCATCCATTGTGGGATTCTCATGTGGAGGCGGGCCAGAGGAGTGACTGAAATGGCCACCACCGTGAGCTTCAGAAGTCTGAGGAAGGTCCTTGCTGGGATCTGAGGAGTAATTAGGACCGATCTGGCTATCTCCCGCAAGCAATCGCCCCTCTCTGGGGGTAGAAAGGCCATGCCCTGGACCGAATCCAGGACTGCTCCGATGAAGACGAGTCTTTGGCTGGGGTCTGAGGAATACTTTGGAAGGTTCAGAGTGATCCCCAGGTCTCGGAACACAGCATAGATGTCTCCGAGAGCTTGAAGCAGGCGTTACCTCGACAGGGCCGTGAGCAGCCAATCGTCCAGGTAAGGGAAGACATAATGACCCTGATGCCTTACAGCCGCAGCCACTACTGCCAAACATTTCATGAAGACTCAAGGAGTGGAGGAGAGGCCGAATGGAAGAACTCGAAACTGATAATGTTTTCCCTGGAAGTGGAACCTTAGGAACTTCCTGTGAGGGGGAAAGACCCTGATATGCATGTACACATCTTGCATGTCTAGGGAACAGAGTCAGTCCCCTTGGTGCAGCAGAGGAAGAAGTCCTGGAAGGGTCACCATCTGGAACCCTTTGTACTCTATATAAAGGTTGAAAGAGCTGAGGTCCAGAATGGGACAAAGGTCTTGAGTCTTTTTTGGGACCAGGAAGAGATGGGAATAATACCCCTTTCCCCGCTGCTGCAGGGGGACTGGTTCTATTGCCCTTTTTTGCAAGAGAGCCTGTATCTCTCTTTCTATGAGGCGGATATGAGAAGGAGGATATCTGGAGAACCTTGGTGGAGTGTCTGGAGGAATCTTCGTGAACTCTAGAGTGTGTCCTCTCCTTACGATGTCTAGGACCCATTGGTCCGCAGTGATCGAGTACCATCCTTGAAGGTAAAGGGAGAAGCGACCCCCTACTACCTCCCCTGGAACCTCCGCCGGAGGAGGGGGGGTCGGAAGGGAGTCACTGGGCGGACCCAGGTGTGGGCAAAGAGGCCTGGGAGGACTTGGGGCCATGAGCAGAGCCTCCAGGCTGCTGGTTGCCGGCTCTCCTCCGAAAGCCACCTCTCTGGCCCTGTTGATTGCCATGGGCTTGACCATCTGAGGGCTTCCAAAATGGCCACTTACGCTGTCTCCGCTGGTCTCCACGGTACATTTGGCGGACAGACCAGATGGATTTGCCTGACTCTTGCGGGCGAGAGATGAGAGACTCTGTCTCCTGCCCAAACAAAATGGTACCCTGGAACGGTAAGTCTCGGATGCCGGACTGCAGATCCTGGTGAAAGCCAGAGACCCTCAACCAAGCATGGTGCCTGAGACAGACCCCTGCCACTGCCACTGCCACCCTGGCTGCCATATCTGCAGTGTCGTACGAGGCACGCAAAACATGGGTGCCTACGTCCGAACCCGATTTTAGGATGTCCAGAATCTCCATCTTCTTCTTGGAGTATGGCAAGGTGTTTACCAGCTCTTGTCCCCGCTCCCAGAGCGCATTCTGGTACTGGATCATATGCGTTAGGAAGTTCAGGGATCTAATTGAACAGGTGGAGGCAGAATACACCTTCTTGCCCATCTGGTTCAAATAACGAGACTCCGGATCGGGAGGCTGTGAGCTGAGGTGCTTGGGCTGCTTAGATTTATCACGAGCAGCTGTGATCACTGAAGAGTCCGCCTGAGGGAGCTCGGCCAGAAATGGTTCATCCCTCAGGGCTCTGTACAGCCTATCTGATTTCTTTGGAACTGCCCGGGACCGAAGCCGGATGCTTCCAGGTAATCCAGGTGAGGTCCTGGAATGTGTCCAACAAAGGAGGCACCACCAAGGGTTTAGGCTCCTTCTGCCTCAGGTACTTAGCCAATCGCCAGCATTCCAGATCCAGGTCCTCCGTATCCTACTCATTGGAGTCCTGGATGTGCCTCATGATGTCCATGAAAGTAGATCATCAGGAGGCGGGCGAGGCTGGTCCTTCTCTCCCGGGAACCCCCGAGTCCCGAGACGGAAAAGGTAGAAGAGGAGGAAGGGCTACTGGGTGTCGAGTAGCTGGACCTATCCCTGTGACTAGCCCCACTTGAATGCCGGTGACTCACCGACCGACGGCGGAGTGGAGGCCGACGTTGGTCAGAGGACTGACGTCGGGAAGCGATCCCGCCTAACAGAATGGGAACGGCTCCTGGTGTGAGACCTGATCTGGCGTCGGCTACCAGATCTGGTAGAACGCCGGTGTTGGTCTACGGACCGTGAACAGGAACGAGCCTTGGGAGGAGGTGTAGGCGGCGGCATCTCGGGGGTCTTCTGTGGCGAAGATGCACCTCCTGGCTGTGGTTCACCCGAAGGGTCCGGAACCGGTGATAGGGCTGGCTTGGGGTGCTTCTGGACCTGCCTCACCAAAAAGGAAAAAAGATCCTGGGCTCGTCCCTTGAAGACGGAGGCCGCTTTCCCCGGAAAGGGAATATCCGGAATGTCAACCCTGGAAGGAGCGCCTCCTGGAGAGTCCTGGGTGGAGAAGGACTTGGGGGGTGGAGACACAGTCCCTTCACCGGCTGTGCCTAGATCCGTCGCCCCTTCACCTGGCGTCAGTATGGGGACCGATGACGGTGTACCGCCTGGGGGTGCTGGAGTGTCCTTTGACTCGAGGGCGTGCTCTTGGCGGGCGGCACCGAGGCCTTGGAAGGCGGGGCTGAAGCTTGAGCCTCCAAGGACTTAACGGTGACTCTTAGCGGAGTCACCTTAGGCTTTGCTGGCTTCTCCCTTGAAGGCTCAGCCTTAGCCTGATCCTTAGATTTTGGATACTCACCTGAGTCCGTAGAACCACGGGCTTTTTTCGGAGAGAGCCACGAAAGGGAGCGAGACCGGGACCTGGACCGGGACTGACTATGGTATTTGTCGAGGGGCCGCTTGGTTTAATCCTTGCATTTCACCTTCTCCCCTGAGGTGTGCAGATCCATTTTCTTTTCAAGAAGGTATGCCTTCAGGCGGCGGATCAGAGTCCGGCTGGTGAAACTCTGGCAGGATGAACAGGCTCCGTTGTCGTGCTCAGGCCCCAAGCAAAAGATGCACTTCTTGTGGCCGTCCTTGGAAGGTATCTGGCGGACGCAACTGCACTTGCTGGCGGCTGGGGTCCCAGCAGAGACCAGGACGGAGAAGACATACATCGGTAGAATAAAACCGCCGAAGACTGAGGAAAAACGGTAGAAAAACAGCTAAAAACACTACGATTTTTAGCTGGGCTGGCAAGCCAAGACTGCAGAACTCTTCACGTGCGTGGGACACGGTGGGAAAAAAACTGGGGGCGGTCCCTGCTGGGTACTGCTGGCTGAAAAGTTTTCTGGTGGGTCCTAGTGCCTGCAGCATAGCCCTTATTGTGATAGCCTGCTGCAAGAGCTCCCACTCGATGTAAGATCCGCTGATAATCAGTGAAATCAGCGTCGGAGGACAGGTGGATGGAAGGTTCCTCTCCCTCAGAAAAGGGAGATGAGGAGGAAGAGGAGCTTGAATGTTCAGAGTCCTCCTGCGGCGGGGGAGACCAGCAAAAAACCCATTCGTCCATGGTTCTGACATAAGTGGGAAAGGCCGCCGCAGTGGCTCTGAACATCTCCCAGGTTAAGGGCCCCGTGGGAACCACATGACCTGGGAGAGGAAGAGGTGCCTGCAAAGGGATGGGAGATGGGCATCAAACTGATAGTGCCCGGCCTCTGCCAGAGCTCTGAGACCCAGAAACTGGTCCCGGACAGGGGGGACCCTGGGGCCAAACCAGGTTGTGAAGGAGATGCAAACTCCAGAAGAGCCCTGAGGGAGAATCTCCTCTGTGACGTGACTGGGGTTGCATGGGTCCAGAAGGGCAATCCTCCGCATTGCCAACTAAGGATGCTTCCAAGACCTTGACGGAAAGCCGGAGTTCAGTGCTTCGACTCCTCCCCACTCCCCGCAGAGCAGTGGAGTGGGGTACCCGCACTTCGCCACAGCCCCCTCAACTCCTTGACTCAGAGGCTGCCCTCTTGCTTGACCCCAGCGAAGTTGGGGCCCCCCCAAAGTCCCGCAGTCCACCCGAGGGAAACCGCAGAAGAGGGGGTCCCAGTCCCCACCTGGGGGGCCAGCGCAGCACCAAGAGTGGCAGCTGCCACAGCTTCCCCAGGAGAGGACACCCCACCCTGAGCTCCCAGACTGCTGTCCCCAATGGAGCCACACCGGCCTTGGCCGTAGGATCCACCGGACTCTGGGATAAGGCCGCTGGGCTGCCTGGTACCACTTCCCAAGTGGCTCTCTGACTCCTAGGAGTTGGAGTACCAGATCGGCCTACGAGCCATCGTCCTCCGAAGAGGAAGTGACCAGGCAGATCTCCAGGCTAGCGACCCTGGGAAGGCCCCTGGCGACAGCACTGCCCTGATCACCAGCACTACGAATGGCGCCGGGATCCGGGATGGCGCCGGGAGGCGGTGCCAAGAGTCCACCAGTGCAGGCCCAGCAGCCCTGGGCCACAACACTGGGGGAACCTGCACCTCTGTGGAGGTGACTGCCGGGGCACTGCCAGCAATGCAACTCCGCAGGGAATCATGTTCTCCTCCGACACCTCAAAAGAGGCCTCCTCCTTGGCAAGGCTAGAACCGGAGGAAGCCTCCTACTCGCCGGGCCATATAGATACAGGAGGGGACCCGGAGGAAAGGTCAAGTGTCCTGACCTTGACGACTTGCAAGCGATACTGTCCTCCAAAAGTTGGTGGAGCCCTCCCAACTTTAAACGTGTGAACTTCGAGAACAAGGCAGTCCATGGAGAAGCAGGCATCGCAATGCTCCATATCATGACTGGGTCCCTGGCATTGCAAGCAATCATGATGCTGGCCCGAAACGGAAAAATGCCAGCCACAGGTGCACTGATGCATGGGGCACAGTCCACTTTGGATTTTCCCTTAACACCCGAACCAGACATGATGCAAAAACAATATAATCAAACTATAGCAAAAGAGCCCGGCACTGTCGGAAGAAATAAAAGGAAAGTACAGTTACGTAAGAACTTACCGTAACAGTACATCTTCGAGAGGAGCTCTTGCAGCAGGCTATTACATTTAGGACTATGTCACAGGCACTAGGACCACGGGTGAAAAAATCTCGTCAGTAATACCAAAGGACCGCTTCATCACGCCCCGCCCGCCGGGTCAGGGCACAAGAGGGGCGGGACCCAGCCCACCTCAGTTCTCCGCCAGTACCCGCAGAAGGCTGACAAGAGAAGGAGGCGAAGCTCACCATCTAGAAAGAAAAGAAAATAGATCTGTACACTCCGAGGGGAAGGTGGGAGGAAGCAGCGCCTGCTGCAGAGCTCCTCTGAAGATCTACTGTTACGGTAAGTTCTTACGTGAACTGTACTATCCATTTTTGAGTGGAGCTCTTGCAGCAGGCTATTACATTTAGGACTGAATCCCAAGCAGTCCCACAGCAAGAGGTAGCCGACCCTCGAGGAGGAATATGCTGACTCCAGATGCCCTAGGACAAAAGTCCTTGTAAAACCGCTAGGGCGAAGCCAGCACGGCGTCTGGAGACGATATCCAAGCTGTAATGCTTGATAAAAGTATGCACCGAGTTCCAGGTTGCGGCCGCACAAATATCCTGGATAACAACATTCCGCATGGCGGCAAAAGAAGCTGACACTCCCCTGGTGGAGTGACCCCTAACCGGGCCCGGCAGGGGTTTATTGTGATGCTCGTAGCAAAACAAGATGCAATGGACTATCCATTTAGAGATAGTCTGCTTGGACACCGGTTGACCCAAGCGATGTGGTGAAAAAGCCACAAAGAGCTGCTCCGATTTACGGTGCTGAACCGTTTTACTGAGGTAATACCTCAGGGACCTGCGGACATCCAATGTGTGGAGGAGAGCCTCTCCTCTATTGCAAGGGGAAGGAAAATAAACTGGAAGATCAACTGACTGGTTGAGGGTCAACTCTGAGACCACCTTGGGAAGAAACTTAGGATTAGTTCTGAGGGAAACTCTTTCCCTATGAAAAACCAAATAGGGCTCTTTATACATCAGAGCCTGAAGCTCGGAAACCCTTTGAACTGAAGTAACAGCAACCAAAAAACAAACTTTTCAAGAAAGGTAATGCAGCTCACAACTTGCTGTGGGCTCAAAAGGAGGGAGGGTGAGTTTCTCCAACACAAAAAGGAGGTCCCAGGGTGGGACAGGGTCCCTAATGGGAGGTCTCATGTGCAGAATTCCCTAAGGAAGGCGCGGGCTACATCTAACTGCGCCAATGCTCTCTCTCCACGAGAGCAAGATAGGCGAGTGCCCACATGTGCACCTTGATAGAGAGAATAACTCAGGCCTTTCTCGTACAAGGAGAGGAGATACTGCAAAGTGGAGTTCACAGGGCAGGTGACAGGATCCAAATGTTGCGGCAAGGCCCAAAGACAGAGATGCTTCCACTTCATGGCGTAAGTGGAGTGAGTAGAGGGCTTTCTTGCAGACGCTAAGACCTCCGCCACTTCCGGGGAAACCCCGTATCTGTTCCTAGCAACGTCTGAAGGAGCCAAGCATGAAGGTGCAGGGACCTGAGATCCAGGTGAACTAGAGAACCCCGGTCCTGGAACAGCAACTGCGAGCAAATGGGCAGCAGGATCGGAGGTTCCAGGGACAACCGCTGCAGGAGTGGGAACCAAATCTGTCGAGGCCAGCTGGGGCCACAAGGATCATCCGGGCCCCTTCGGCCTGCAGTTTAAGCAAAACCCTCTGAATGAGAGGGAAGGGCGGAAAGGCATAAAGAAACCTCCTTGCCCAACAAAGGGATAACGCGTCTGGCCAAAAAACTCCAGGTGCGTGCTCTCGTGAGCAAAACATTGGCAGTTTGGCATTGCGCGGTGACGCAAAGAGATCCAGCTCGGGGAGATCCCATCTGTCAAAGAGCTGGTCCGCTACGGATTGTAGCAACTCCCACTCATGTGCTCTGGCCCGCGACCTGCTGAGGTTGTCGGCTAGATCGTTTAGGATGCCTGGAACGTGCATGGCAGACAGTAGAATGCTCCGTTCTAGTGCCCAGTACCAGACTCTCATTGCCTCCCTGCAAAGAGGATACGAATGAGTGCCTCCTTGCTTGTTGATGTAAAAGACGACCGCCATGTTGTCCGTCTGAATTAGAAGAGAGCCCGGTACCAGATCCTCTCGAAACGCCTGAAGAGCGTAGAGGACTGCTCGCATTTCCAGCACACTGATGTGGAGGGACCGTTCCTCGGGTGACCAAACCCCCTGCGTTTGATGAACACCCAGGTGTGCCCCCCAGCCCAGGTCCGATGCGTCCGTCGTTAGAGTCTGACCTAGAGGCTCTGGATAAAAACTGACCCCTTTCTCCAGATTGCTGGGGTCTAACCACCAAAGCAATGTTCTCCTGACTGGCTTCGAGATCCTGACTAAAGAGTCCAGGTCGTCATAGTATTGGTCCCACTGCACCCTGAGCATCCACTGTGGGACTCTCATGTGGAGGCGGGCCAAGGGTGTGACTGGAATGGCCATTGCCATATGCCCCAATAAGCTGAGGAAGTTCCGGGCCGGAACCCGAGGTGCTATAGAGATCCGTTCCGCCAATGTTTGCAAGCAAATCCCCCTGTCCTGTGGGAGAAAGGCCATGCCCTGGACGGAATCCAGGATCGCTCCTATGAAGGCGAGCTTTTGGCTGGGCTCTGGGGATGACTTTTTTAAGTTCAGGGTGATCCCCAGCTCTCGGAATAGAGTATAAGTGGCTCCGAGAGTGCGTAAGAGGCCGTCCCTTGACGGGGCCGTAAGAAGCCAATCGTCGAGGTAAGGAAACACATAATGCCCCAACCACCTCAGAGCCGCAGCCACCACTGCGAGGCATTTGGTGAAGACTCGCGGAGCGGAAGAAAGGCCGAACGGGAGCACCCGAAACTGAAAATGCTCCCCCTGGAAGTGGAACCTCAAAAACTTCCTGTGAGGAGGAATGACCCCTATATGCATGTACGCATCCTTCATGTCAAGAGAACAGAGCCAGTCCCCTTGGTGCAGCAGGGGAAGGAGACCCTGAAGAGTCACCATCCTGAACTTTTTGTACTCTATAAAGAGATTTAACGGACTGAGGTCCAGAATGGGACGAAGGTCCCCAGTCTTTTTTGGGACCAGAAAAAAGTGGGAGTAGAACCCCTGGCCTCGCTGATCCCAGGGGACTCTCTCTATCGCTCTCTTTTGCAGGAGGGCCTGAATTTCTCCTTCCAAGAGTGGGATGTGAGAAGGAGGATAACGGGAGACTTTGGTGGAGTGTGTGGAGGAAACTCTGTGAACTCCAAGGTGTGTCCTCTCCATACAACGTCCAAGACCCATTGATCTGTGGTAATAGAGCTCCACCTTCGAGATGAAGGGAGGCGACTCAACCGAGCTCCCCATGAACTTCTGACGGGGGCAGAAGGAGTCATTGGGCAGAACCGGGGGTTGGGAGAGAGGCCTGGGAGGACTTGGGCCCATGGGCAGAAGGTCCACCAGACTGCTGGTTCCCGGACCGTCGGCGGAAGCCACCTCTCTGCCCTTGCTGGTTTCCTCAGGCTGAAGTCTGATTGCCTGAGGACTTACGAAAAGGTTGACGGCGATGGGGGTGTCGCTGGTCGCCACGGTACATCTGGTGGACCGACCAGATCGACTCACCCGATTCCTGGAGATCAAAGCCTCCATCTCCTGCCCAAATAAGACGGTACCCTGGAATAGCAAATTCCGGATACCGGACTGCAGATCCTGGTGAAAGCCCGAGACTCTCAACCAGGCATGGCGCCGAAGGCATACTCCAGAGGCGGCCGCCCTGGCTGCCGTGTCCGCAGTGTCATACGAGGCTCTCAGCACATGACAGCCTATGTCTGAGCCCGACTGCAAAAGGGCCAGGAGCTCTGTCTTCTTATCAGAGTCTGGCATGGCCTGTGTCAGCTCAAGTCCCCGTTCCCATAACGCATTCTGGTACTGCACCATATGCGTGAGGAAATTCAGGGAGCGAATGGAACAGGTGGAGGCAGCGTAAACTTTCTTGCCCACCTGATCCCGGTATCGGGACTCCAAGTCGGGAGGCTGGGAGCTGAGGTGCTGCGGCTGTCGAGATTTATCATGAGCAGCCGTGATCACCGATGAATCGGCCTGAGGTGCTCTGCCAAAGGGTTCGCCTCGGGCCTATAGAGCCTATCCAACTTTTCGAACTGCCAGGATGGAGGCGGATGCATCCAGGTCGATTGTAAGATCCTGGAAAGTATCCACCAAAGGAGGAATAACCAGGGGCTTCGGCTCCTTCTGCCTCAGGTATTTAGCCAATCTCCGGCGTTCCCGGTCCAGGTCTTCCATGTCCCACTCGTTGGAAGCCTGGATGTGCCTCATGACGTCCATAAAGGTAGGATCGTCCGGAGGCGAGCGAGGCAGGTCCTTCTCTTCAGGGGAGCGCTTGAGACTGAGAGAAGAAGAAGAGGTCGATGAAGAAGAGGATTGACTATCCGACTTAGAATAGTTTGATTCTACCCCATGACCGTGGCTGCGCTGACGTCGGTGACTAGGGGACTGACGACGGTCCGGAGACCGACTCCGGTCCCTGGACCGGCGACGGAGCAATGACCAACGTCAGTCAGGAGACCGACGCCAGGAGTGGTCCCGCTTAGCAAGAGAAAGGCTCCTGGAACGAGACCGAGACCGACGTCGGTCACTAGAAACCTTAGAGCGACGTCGGAGGTCCTCGGATCTAAAGTGGGAATGAGCCCTGGAAGGGGGCGAAGGACGGCGCTCCGGTGACCTCAACGGAGAGGTCTCACCCTCTGGCTGTGGTTCACCCGCAGGATCCGGCACCGGTGTCTGGGCCGGCGACGGGTAGGTTCGCTTGTGAACCTGCCCCCACCAAAAAGAGAAAAGCTGCTTGAGCTCATCCTTGGAAAAAATCTCCACCGCCCGCTGCGGAAAAGAAGTCTCCGGAGCGGGGACGTGAAGAGAGCTCTCTTGAGGCCGGGGAGGAGGACTTGGGCGGCAGGGCGTTGGAAGTTCTATGACTGACCCTGGGTCCTTAGCCCCTTGAGCTGGTGTGGTGGGACCGACAACAGGGTGACGCCAAGGCGCGGAGAGTCCTTAACCTCCGGAGGCACGCCTTTAGCATGGCGAGCCGGTGCCGGTAGGTGAGGGGCAAGCAGGTACCCACGGACTTGGCGATGACTCTACGAGTCACTTCGCTTGACCGGCTTTCCACAGACGGGCAGGCCTTAGCCTGAGAAGACTTCGGCGATTCTCCAGACCCCGAAGGACGGGCCTTTTTGGAGAAGGCCGTGAACGCGATCTGGACCGAGACCGGGACCGGTGTCGGGACCGACTACACTCCTTACTATGCCACTTCTTCTCCTTTTTCTTCCCCTCTGACGAGTGCAGATCCATTTTCTGCTCTAGAAGGTAGGCCTTAAGGGCTTTCAGGCGGCGGATGCGGGTCCAGCTGGTAAAGGCCTGGCAGTCAGCACAATGAGCGGCGTCGGGGCCGAGGCAGAAGACGCACCGACGGTGTCCGTCCTTAGCGGGAATCTGCCGCCTGCAGTCACACTTGTTGAGGTGTTCAGGAGACACCGAAGCCCGGGAAGACATCGAACCCGGCAGGAGAGAAGAGGGCTGATGTCGGTACTAATGGCGGCAAACACCGAGGAGAAAAGACCAAAATGCGGGAAAACCGTATGAAGTGACGGCAGCGATACTGACATCGGTAACGGAGGAAACGAACAAACCGTCGAAAAAATGGTAAATCTTGCTTGAAGATCTCTATTCATGCTGAGATTCGCAGACAGAAGCTAGCTTCACGTGCGGGTACGCGGCGGGAAAGAACTGAGGTGGAGCTGGGTCCGCCCCCTCTTGTACCCTGACCAACGCCGGGCGGGCTGGCGTCGGGAGCGGTCCCCGCTGGTATTGCTGGCAGAAGTTTTTTCACTGTGTGGTCCTAGTGCCTGTGGCATAGTCCTAAACGTAATACCCTGCTGCAAGAGCTCCCACTCGAAGTAAGATCGGGCTTACTGGATTACCAATGGCGTCAGGTGGTTCAGAACAGAGATGAAAAACTGGAGAAGTGGCGTCGAACGGCAAAGGCCTATGATGCAGACTAAATTCGGCTTACTCACGCAGCAGGTGCGATCTCGCTGGTAGGAGAAACAGAACTGGGATGGAGGAGGAGTATACGGCACCTAAAGGCCAACCAGCATGCGCCACACAGTGCGTCAGCTCCGGCTTACACCCAACAGTAATGAATGGTGAAGATTGACATGGGAAGATGAAGAAAAATAAAAAAATAGAAAAAAAAAGGGCTCGGCACCATACAACATAGAGCGAGACAGAGAGCAACCTGAAAACGGTCCGACAATACGGTGCTGAGTGAGGCGCGGTGATGGCCTGAGGTTTGATGCAGTAAAGCCAAAGTCAAAAGCTCCCACGGTGTTGTCTCAATGGCATGAACAAGAGAACCGAACTGGGCAGGGGGCTGGCACTGGTTACTAGCCAGTCCAAGAGCACCACGTCATACGTGAATCTTGTGGGCAGCATCATCACCAACATCAGCCCCCTAGCTGTAGGCTAAGCAGTTTGCTACCGTGGGGTTCTAGTGCCTCCAGCATTGACCCGTAAATGGGAATAGGTGGTGAAGATTGATTCTTGGAAGATCTAGTAATCTATCCAAAGGATAAGGACAATAACTGGAGGAGGCTCAGGAGACTACGTATAGTGCTAGACAGTTGATTCTACATGAGTCAGTCCAGTTGCAAGAAAGGTGTAAGTGTAGGTGTACAGCATGTTGCCAGCAGTGCAGTCATTATGGAGGACAAAGATACTTAGGGTCAGACAGGGAAAAAAACAAAGGACACCAACCTGCACGTGAGTGGACAGTTTGTCTCGTTCTTGTATTGCAAGCCCCGTGAGAACTGTAACCATTCCTGTAGTGTCTTCCTCCCCACTTCCCTGAGACACAGTCAGCTGTTTACAGCTGTCGAAGATTTTATACAGGTGCCTGTTGAAAGAAATTGTACACAAGAGTTGTCAGGCTCACAGCAAAACAATATTTATTTTACAATTTTTGACCAGGAAAGACACACTAAACAAAGGCCTGTTGCCAGGAGCATCCTGGGAGCACAGGGAAGTTAAGTGACTTGCTCATGGTCACAGAGCAAGCAAGGGGTGGCCTTCAGATCTGAACCCTGTTCTCCAGGTTTGCAGCTCAGTACTCTTCACCATGTTATACTGTCTCCCAACTTTTCCCCTTGTCAAGTACCCAGCCTGCTTCAGAAAAATGGAGCTGATCAGAACTGATGCAAGATCTGTTAACAGTTCCACAACAAAAACACTCAGGCTGAATGGTGCCTGTGTATAAAGTACATACAAAGTCTGGCCAGAAATACCAGCACTCACTGCCTTGAGAAGAACTGTCCACCTTCTGCTTCTTATACAAAAAGCGCTTTATTCCATACAGTTGTACAAACATAAAAACAAATCCTTACAGTCTGGTGACATGCGCCCCCAATTTCACTCACAAAGAGCTTTTTCCAAGGGTGGGCAAACCCTGCCATCAGTATTTAAATACCCCTGTGAAAGTTGCATGTATCATTTAAAATGACAGTGCTGTGATAGGATAAATATACAATTTTAAAAACAAAAAGTGATAGTATTGATGTTTATGTTATATGTGCATGTACAATAGAATGAACTCTAACCACGTATTCGATAAGGACTCCAAAGGTGGGGGAACGGAAAAATTTGAGGGTGCTGAGATCCTACTGGCCGGACTTTGAGATCTAGTAAAGTACAGTTACGTAAGAACTTACCGTAACCAAACCTCTCAACCTTTCTTCACAGAAATGTGTGACAATATGTGTGACAAATGACCAAAATGTGTGACACATCATCAAACATGGCACTGCAAGCTCAGAACACAATGGCTATCAGAGCACTAGTGTTCTTAATGTTTACTGATAACTGAACATAATAGAGTATTATGAATTTCTGCTTTAAAGTTTCAGTGGGAAATGTGGAATATCACCTTCCCCATGTGGGATAAAGAATTTCTGAGGGCAAAATGAGTGACGTACCTCGTTATGTGTGACAGTTGAGAGGTATGACCGTAACAGTAGATCTTCGAGAAAGGAAAATTACGTACCTACCGTAATTCTTCATCTTCTTGGACGAGTCTCCACCACTCATTCACACTAGTGGGATTAGGGCCGGAGGCACTAGGACCCATCGAACAAACTTTTGCTGGAGGGTGGGCGAGAGATGGCGGCCCTTGAGACCTGCGCGCTTGTGACTATGTCGGCCGAGTGACACCTTCTCGGGCGCTCGACCTCCAACCGCCTCAGTAATTTTTACCAAGGAGGTGCAGCGAAACTAACGGAAAGAGTAACTGTAACATTAAAACACGGACATAAGATAGTCCGATACGACCCGTAAGAAGGGTCAGTAAAGAAGTCCTCACAGCCTAAAGATTTGAGGGAGTGAAGACCAACACAGCGGTGAGCTCGGGGATGGAGGTGGGCGTGTGAATGAGTGGTGGAGACTCGTCCAAGAAGATCAAATTACGGTAGGTACGTAATTTTCCTATCTTCCTGGACCTAAGTCTCCCCACTCGATCACCACTGGGATACCAGCTGATAATCCCCAAAAGGCGACAGGAGAGCCAGAGCTCACATGTCTAAGGTGGAAGCCCATTAGGATGGTTCTGCGAATCACGGGAATATGGCCTGGCATGAACATCCAGTGCATGGTGCTTAACGAAGGTGTGCACTGAGCTCCAGGTGGCGGCGGTGCAGATATCTGCAATTGGAACATGCAATTTCCGCCAGGGATGCCGCGACCGCCCATAGTGAGTGGCATACACTCTACCTTCTAATTTAACCTGACCATGGAGTAGCAATGTGAAGGCATGCCACTAACCATGAGGAGATGCATCTGATAGCGACAGGTTGACCCAGCCGGGTGTCGCTGAAAGAAACAAAGAGTTGTTGAGTCTTGCGAACATCCTTGGTTCTGTCCAAATAGAACCGCAAGGCTCTCTTAACATCCAAGGAATGAAGAGCTCGTTCCCCTTCATTTTGGAAATTAGCGAAGTAAGCGGAAGTACCAGAGGTTGGTTTAGATGAATTCTGACACAACCTTGGGAAGAAATTTTGATGAGTCAGGAGAACTACTTTGTCTTTATGGAAGACAGTATACGGAGGGTCTGTAACCAGGGCATGTATCTCAGAGACTCTGCGGGCTGAGGTAATGGCCCCAGGAAGGCAGTCTTCAGGTAAGAAATTTTAGCTCACAGGTAGCTAGGGTTGAAAGGCTTCCGAGTGAGCATGTCCAGCACCAGGTTAATGTCCCAGGCTGCAACTGGACGCTTAACAGGGGTCTGGAATGAAGAATCCTCAGAAATCTCTTCACCATAGGTAACTGAGCCAGAGTCAGGGATGAAACCAGCTCATGGAGCTGAGATGGCACTAAGGTGAACTTTAACTGTGGAGTACTGAAGACCTGAGTTAGATAGGTCCAAAAGATACTCCAGAACCTTGTCAGGAGGACAGGAAAGGGGTTCCAAGAAGACTTTGCACACAGAAGCAAAACTCCATTTGGATGCATATGTTTCGTGTGGCTTGGCTCCCGAGCAGCCAGAAGGATGCTCGAGACTCTACGGGAGACGTTGAACCGATTCACTTCTATCTCTTCAGGAGCCAAGCATGAAGGTGAAGTGATTTCAGGTTGGGATGGACCAACGAACCCTGGGTCAAGAGACTGACTTGCAAGGAAGTGGACTTGTGCTCAAGCACCACTCCCATACCCTCACTGCTTCCCTGCAAAGGGGATAAGAGTGAGCACCGCCTTGCTGATGTAATACATCACAGCTTTGCTGTCCGTTTGAAGGAGAATGTTCTTGTGACAAAGGACATCCTTCAGAGCTTGGATCGCATAGAGGACCGCTCTCACCTCCAAGACATTTATGTGGAGATGAGATTCGAATGAGTCCATACCCCTTGAGTGTGGAGGGAGAGACAGTGAGCTCCCCATCCCATTAGCGATGCGTCTGTGGTGATGGAGATCTGATGGTCCGGAAGAGCAAAGGGGAACCCTTTGAGGAGATTGCTCTCTTGAGACCACCAGGTGAGAGACCTTCGAAGGGGTTGCGTCACCTTGATGGGATAAGACTGGGGGTGAGAGGTCGGAGACCACTGAGTGGAGAGCATCCATTGGGTGGTTCTCATGTGCAACCGGGCCAGGGGTACAGTGAACACCGAGGACGCCATGAGACCCAACATGCGTTGCATCGAGAGAGCTGTAACCGATTGGTTCTCCCCGATGTAACGGGCCATCCGAAGGATGTCGAGTCTTCTGTCCTCTGGAAGGAAAGCCTTCGCGGAAGAGGTGACTAGAAGCATCCCTAAGAAAAGGAGCCTCTGGGAGGGCTGCAGTTGGGATTTTTTTCAGATTCAGCAGAGCTCCATGGGCGTGAGAAGGCGGAAGTCGGTTGCCACGGCTTCCAAAGTCCTTGGCTGGATGGGCTTGCTAGAAGCCAATCGTCCAGGTAGGAAAGACTGAATCCGCCTTTCCTGAGATCTTGCCGCGAGAACTGCACAACACTCCGTGAAAACTTCGCGGCGCGAGGATAGCCAAAGGCAGGACTCTGAACTGATAATGCTGACCCAAAGCTACAAACCTGAGGAACTTAGGTGGGTCGGGTGGACGAGGATATGCTGAGTACGCATCCTGCATATCCAGAGAGGCCAGCCAGTGCATCCTGATGCAGCAGGGTAACAGGCACATAGGAAATCATTTTGAATTTCTCCTGGGAGGAATTTGTTCAGCTTCTGAGGTCTAGAATGGGCGCATCCCCAGTTTTCTTTGGAACCAGAAAGAAATGGGAGTAGAACCCTGTGTTCATAAATCTTGGGGGCACCAGTTCTATTGCCCTGTTGTTCAGAAAGGCCTCGATCTCGGCGGTGAGGAGGTCTGACTGAGAAGCCGACAACCTGGGTTGTCGTCTGGGAGGTGACAATTTGGGGGAAATTGAGAGGTAACCCTCGTGAATTATCCAAGGACCCATTTGTCTGAAGTTATGGACTTCCACTCGTTGCAGAAGTACATCAGGCGACCTCCACGGAGGAGAAAGTTCCATCTCGGGCAGTGTGGATGGAACTTGGGCCAACATAACTCAAGGTAGGGCGCTGGGGGCTTTAGGCCCCTCGCTCTCTCGCGTCTTCTTCTGAGGTTGGGCAGGTTGGCTTTTATGGAAGCTTCCCCTGCTTCTGCCTCGAGAAAGGACTGACGACTAAGAGGCAGCGTCTGTTCACATGCCGGAGGGGGCAGGCGGAGGATTCCTGGCCAATTTAATGGCCGATCTAGTCTTTTGGGGCGTCTTAAGGCTTGCTCCACCTGAGGGGTCGAAAAGATAGGTGCCATCAAAGGCAGCGCCATTACCTGCTGCTGAGCATCACTGCGTGAAGCCCGGCGAACGTGAAGCCAGGAAATGGCGCCGAGTACAATCCCTGCAGCAGCTGAACGAGAAGCAGTGTCGAAAGCGCCCATGGCGGCTTTGACTTGTTGGTTATTGGATTCAATACCTCTAGTAGCGGTCAATACAAGCTCTGACTTGGAGTCCGAATCTGGAAGAGCTTCAACCATTCTTTTCATAGAGTGCCACAGGATATACTCATACTGAGAAAAATAGCCTTGATAACTGGCAATACGCATCACTTAGAGTGGAGGCAGCAAAGACTCTCTTAACTAATGTATCAATCTTACGAGACTCTTTGTTAATAGGTCGAAATGAAGTAGTTTGAGGAACGACCTTGTTATTCTCTGCCAGGACTACAATAGGATCCGACGTAAATGCTTGGGATGCCAAAATAGGACGATCCTTGGGAGCTAGAATACTTTATCAATGGATTTAGCCACTGAAGGATTGAAACGGATTATTCCATACCATTTGAGACAAGTCTCGAAGGAAAGCTGGATCGGAGGAGTCAAATCCATAAAGGGATCTCCGAGCATGAAGGTACTGGAGTCTTAATATCTTCCAGGATCGATGTCTGCTGGTCTGGAGAGAAGAGTGGATCTCAGGTTCTTCAACAGAGACTTAAAGGACAGGTCCTCGAATCACAGGCTCGAGCAAAGAAAGATCCTGTTTCTCCACTTCATCACCCAAATCAAGGTCTGGGTCAGGCTCAACATCATCTCCTGATGGTCCAGAAAGGACTGTTTGGACAGGAAAGGAATGAAAATTAGGAGAGGAGGAAATATCAGAAAACAAGGAGAGTGCGCCGAGAAGTTGTCGTTAGTATCGAAGCCACAGCTCGGCGGGCGCTATAAGGTCTCATGGGGCGCCATCTCTCGCGCCGACCCTCCAGCAAAAAAGTTTGCTCCCGATGGGTCCTAGTGCCTCCGGCCCTAATCCCACTAGTGTGAATGAGTGGTGGAGACTTAGGTCCAGGAAGATCAGCTCTTGCAGCAGGTTACACCATTAGGACTGAAGCCGGCAGGCGTCAGGACCCCACGGAAAAATTCTAGCTAGCTATCTTCAGCGGGGACCGCCCCCGACGTCGGTCCCACCTCCGACGTCAGACGTAGTACATAAGGGGACGGTCCTACCAGATTTCTAGTTCTGCCGCCGCAGACTCGCCGCAGGCTGAAGACATGGAAATGTGAGTATCGAGGGATCCACCATCAGAAGTCAAAGGGAAAAATCCCTGATAGTAAAGGCTTCGCTCATGCCTCCTCCAAGGGGGTTGTGATGGCATTTTGCCAAGAGCTGTTCTCGAAGATCTACTGTTACGTAAGTTCTTTATGTAACTGTACTATCTTACTGAGACACAGCTCTTGCAGCAGGTTGCACCATTAGGACTGATTCCAAGCAGGAGCGCTGTGCCAACATTCTGGGAGGAGGAAACTAGGAATTACATTCCAGGTCCTGAATCTGTGGACAGGAGACCCTGTATAGCATCAGGCTGTACGAAGTCGGCTCTTCGCCCGAGGAGGCGATGTCAGGCTATAATGCCTGATAAATGTGTGCATGGAGCTCCAAGTGGCTGCAGCAGACATATGGCAGAGGTGGTGAGACGTTTTCTGAGGAGTGCTGCAATGAGGTGGCCACACCCTAGTGGAACTGACTCTGGACTGTTCTTCGGGAGGGGCTTTGTTTGATATCATAACAGTATGAAATACACTGGACAAGCCAGTGAGACAGGGACTGTTGGGATACTGGTTGGCCCATCATCCTTTCCAGAAAAGGAAACAAAAGTTGCTCTGAACTACGTAAGTTGTTTAGTTCTGTTGAGGTAATACCTCAAGCTCGGTGAACATCCAGGGTGTGGAGCAGTGCCTCTCCTCTATTAGAGTAATTGGAAGTGAGCCGGCAGGTCAGTATCCTGATTGAAAGTGAGTGTAGAAACCACCTTGGGCAAAAATTTAGGATTAGGTTCCTCAGGGATACTCTTTCGCCGTGGAAGCTTCACATAGGGCTCTTTGCGCATGAGCGTTGAAGCTCAGAAACTCTTCTCGCTGAAGTAACAGCAACCAAAAACAGCGTTTTCCACGACAGAAAACGAGCTCTCGTGAATCCGCGCAGGTTTGAAGGGGAAGCGTGAGTTGTTCCAGGACAAAGAGCAAATCCCATGGAGGCACTTGGTCCCTTAATGGGAGGCCTAAGATAAACCCTCTCAGAAATTCCCCGAGAGGGTGCTAATTGTGCCACTGTGCGATGTCCCACGGAAGGTGGTAGGCAGAGATGGCACAGAGGTGCACCTTGATAGAGGAGTAGGCTGAGGCCCGAATGGAAAGGGAGAGCAGGTAGTCCAACACCACTCTCACGGGCAACTAAAGGGAAAAAATCGCGTGTCGCGACTACATAAACAAAACGCGCCATTTCATGGTAACTCGATGCATTGTCGTGCGGCTTTCTGGCTGCAGAAAGAACTTCCGCAACCTCTTGCGGGACCCCATGACGCCAAGATGGCTATGTCTCTAGGAGCCATGCATGCAGGTTCAGTGAGCTTAAGTCCGGGTGGACCAGTGAATCTTCCTCCTGAGACAAGAGGTGGGAGCTGAACGGCAACGGGAGCGGAGGTTCCCAGGATAGTTGAATCAGTAAAGGGAACCATATCTGTCTGGGCCAAAAGGGGGCCACAAGGATCATGGTTGCTTGCTCCCTGCGCAGTTTGAGAAGAACTCTCTGGATCAACAGGAAGGGAGGGAAAGTGTAGAGGAATCTGTCCGCCCAGGAGAGGGACAACGCGTCTTGCCAGAAAACACCAGGCACTGGATCTAGCGAGCAAAAATTGGGCAGTTTTGCGTTGGATGGGGATGCGAACAAGTCCAACTCTGGAGTTCCCCATCGAAGAAACAGATCCTCTGCTACCTCTTGAAGAAGTTCCCACTCGTGGACTCTGGCCTGGGAGCGACTCAGGCCATCTGCAATCGTGTTGTCCACCCCGGGAACATGTACTGTGATCAGATTCCACGCCGTGTCAGATTACCCAATCCCACACCCTCATGGCCTCCTGCAAAGGGGTAAGAGTGTGCGCCTCCTTGTTTGTTGAGGTAATACATCACCGCCGTGTTGTCTGTCTGAAGCAGGAGGGTACTCGTGGGATTTCTGACTGAAAGGCCTGCAGGGCATAAGGACCGCCCTCATCTCTAGGGCTTGATATGGAGGTGGGCCTTCAGAGGGGTCCGTACCTCTGGGACTTCACCCGTCAGGTGTGCTCCCATCCTAGACCTGAGGCGTGCCTGTGGTGAGGATTACCTCTGGGGCGACGCGCTATAAATGGGACGCCGGTGGAGAGTGTCCTGGGTCTAGCCACCACTGCCAGTCTCGAATCACGGTGTTCGTGATTCTGACTGGATGCTGCATGTGGTCTTGCCTTTGATCCCATTGCACCTTGAGCATCCACTGAGTTACCCGCATGTGGAGCCTTGCGAAAGGGACGGTAGGAATGGCCGCAGCCATGTGTCCGAGCAAGCGAAGGACCGACCTGGCTGGGACGGTCTTGTTCGACGAAAGCTCCCTGATGAGGGATCTGATGCGCTCTGCTCTGTCGTCTGGAAGAAATGCTCTTCCCTGAACGGTGTCCAGTACTGCGCCTATAAATTGCAGCTTCTGCGACGGTACCAGGAGAGACTTCTCGTGGTTGATTAGGATGCCCAGAGATCGGAACAGGTCCTGGGTACTCTGGATCGCCCGTAACAACGCCTCTCTGGAGGCGGCCATGAGAAGCCAATCGCGGCAGGTACGGAACACATAATGGCCCTGTCTCCTTAGAGACGCTGCCAACACTGCCATGCATTTGGTAAAGACCCTGGTGCGGATGACAGTCCGAATGGAAGGGCTCGGAACTGAAGGTGGTGGTCGAGAAACCTCAAGCGCAGGAACTCTGATGTGCCTGAGCTATGGGGATGTGCAGGTATGCGCCCTGCATGTCTAGAGACACTAAGAAGGCGCCTTGCTTCAGCATGGGAATGAGACCCGGAAGGGTCACCATGCGGGAATCTCTTGTAGGCGATTGACACGCTGAGGTCGCTGAGGTCCAGAATCGGACGGAGGTCCCCTGTTTTCTTTGGAACCAGGAAGAAGTGGGAATAGTATCCTTGTCCTCTCTGGTTCTCCGGGACGTACTCTATCGCTCCCTTTTGCAAGAGCGCGAGTATTTCTTGCCAGATCAGTGACATGGCTGACCCGGTGCCGGAGAGCAAAGGAGGCCTCGGTGGCTTTTCTGCAAATTCTACAAAAGTGGCCTTTTTCCGAACAACTGAAGAACCCACCTGTCGGTGGTTATAGCCTGCCATCTCGGCAGGAAGTTCGCAATGCGACCCCCAACCATGATTTCCCATTGATCCTGAGGGGTGGGGGCCGGAAAGGAGTCAGACTGTGGCGGCTGAGGGTCCCGCTGGCTGGACCGGCTGGAAGTACACAGGCTACGGCCTGCGGGTTGTTTCCCCTGGGCTCTGCGAGAGCCAGAGCCCCTCTGTTGTGGAGCGGGGCGGGACTGTTGCCTCTGCGTCCGTCCACGAAATCGGCTTTGGTTCCTACGAAAGGAACTAAGCTTGGGTCGGTACATGGCCTGAACCGACCTCACCGCCTTCCCGGCCTCTTGGAGTTTGGTAATAATCTTCTCTGAGGGCTTACCAAACAAGACTTCTCCCTCGAATGGGGCGTCCATGATATTCTTCTGGACGTCCGGGGTAAAACCGGAGACGCGTAACCAAGAGTGTCTCTGGATGCATATGCCTGAAGCTGCTGCTCGGGCCGAGGAGTCCGTGGAGTCATACGCGGCTCGTAGCACTTGGGTTCCCACGTCCAAACCTGTACGAAGGAGCTGAAGCATCTCCTCCTTTTGCTCACCTTCCGGCAGTTTCTCAGCCGCATCCAGACCCTGTTCCCACAAGGCATTTTGGAACTGCACCATGTGGGTCAAGTAATTCAGGGATCTGACGGCGCAGGTAGCGGAAGCATACGTGCGCCTACCCATAGCGTCCAGCTGTTTGGACTCTGGGTCCGGTGGCAGGATGCTCAGATGTTGCGGTCTCTGGGACCGGTCATGTGAGGCTGTTATGACCAGAGAGTCGGCCTGAGGATGCTGAATCAAGTACTGGTCTTCCCTGGGAGCCTTGTACAAGCGATCAGCTTTCTTCGGCATTGCCGGGAGCGAATGTGGACGCTTCCACGCTGCCTTGGTGACGTCCATGAAATTGTCTACCAAGGGTGGCACCACCACAGGCTTGGGGTCCTTCTGCCGAAGATACTTTGCAAGGCATAGCCTTTCGGGGTCTAGCTCTTCCGCATCCCATCCCATGTTCTCTTGGATGTGTCTCATAATATCCGAGAACGAAGGGTCATCCGGAGGAGACTTTGGCATCTCGTGTGGATCCGGAGAAGGGATGGAGAGGGGAGATGGGGATCTGGATGTTGAGAACTCTGATCCTGTGTCCTCTGTCGAAGGCGATTGTCGGCGTCTTCTGGGTCTCTTAGGGCTGGGTGACCTGGAAGAGGATTTGGACGGAGGTCTCCGTTTGTCTGGTCTCCCCCTTGGAGGTGTTCTGTGCTCCCGGGAGGAGGTAGTCGACCCGATGGAGGGGGGGGCGAGGAACCGGAGGAGTGATCAGTGTAGGAGGAAGAGGAGGAGGAAGAGGAGGTGGAGTGGGAACCATGTCCTTCTTTATGGTGTCCCACCAGTAAGTGAACAGCTCCTTCACTTCTACCATGGAAAGGCCCGACGATGGTCCGGGCGCCGGTGGATGGTCGTTGGGTCCCGGCGTCCGCTCCACAGGGGGCTCGGGTAATGGCAAGGGTTCCCTGGGCGTCTCGACAGGACTGGGGTCGCCTGTCTGGTCCTCGGGCTGAGTCAATTCCTCCTTGGTGATGGTCTCCTGACCGACATCGGTTGGAGGCGTCGGGGTCCTCTTCTCAATAGGAGCGGGCGCCGGTCCCCCTACCGGCGTCCGATGATGCGTTGGCCTAGCCGGCGACGGTCGTCTGGCCGACGGCGGCTCCGGGGATCTGTGGCGAGAGGACGACGACGGGCGCACCGGTGTCGGGTCCTGCGGCTTCTTCAGAGAGGTAAGCTCCATAGTCTTGCGAGGAGGCAAGGAAGCCGACCTGACGTCAGGTTCAGAAAGGCGGAACCCGACTTATGGTGATGGTGGTGATCCCAGACTTGACCAGGGCCCTGGAGGACGAGGAAGGTCTGGCAGTCTTGGCCTGAGAAGAGGATGAAGACTTCTTGACCGCAGCAGGGGGAGGCTTAGAGCTGGCCCGGGAAGGGGAGCGGTCGGACCTGGAACCAGAGCTGCGCGAGTCTGAGGCCCTAGACGGGGACCTGGAAGGGGCCTTCTCCCTGCGTTTCTCAGCATGCTTGTGGGCCTTCTTTGAAGAATCCCCCTTGGAAGACATGGTCTTGAGTTTTTCTTCCAGCAAAACACCTGAAGGGCCTTCTGGTACGGATCTGGGTTCTAGCATAAACCCTGGCAAAAGGAGCAGGCCCGGGTGTCGTGGTCTGGGCCTAGGCACTGGACGCAGGCCGAGTGAGGGTCCTTGAAGGGGATCTGCTTCCCACAAGCACACTTCGAGGAGTGACCAGAGGTCGGAGAGGACATCAGAGAAAAACTTGATTGTAGAGAATCGAATTTCCAGTAGGAAAAAACTTAACCACGCGTCGCACGCTAGAGACTGAACCGAAGGGTCGAGACATGCAAGTCAACGGCGGGAAAGAACTGGGGAATCGGGCGGGACCGCCCCCTTATGTACTCACGCCTGATCGCGGAGGCGGGACCGACGCCGGGGCGGTCCCCACTGAAGATAGCTAGCTAGAATTTTTCCGTTGGGTCCTGACGCCTGCCGGCTTCAGTCCTAATGGTGTAACCTGCTGCAAGAGCTGTGTCTCGAAGTAAGATCAGCCAATACCTCTCCCTGACCAACCTAACCAGGCACAAACCAGAATCAACACAAGCAGATTTATAATAAAAAATAATTGTAGCACTTTAATTCACAAGTGTCTGGTACTAGTTGGCACCAAATATTCTCCATGAGTTCCCACACATCCAGTTTACAGGGAATAAGACAACCTTCAGATACTGAGAGGTTCTCGAGCCAGGGGAGGCTGGGTGGGCTGTGTGAATATTGGAAGAATACAAGTAGTAGAAATAAAAATTATGTGTTTACCATACTGTTTATCTGCCTGAATCTCTTTCCCATATATCACCACTAATGGGTCTGTACTGGACGCACTAGGACACCACGAGATCCTGAACTTTTCTTGAGGGCTGGCAGTGTGAGTAGACCTTGCGCCCGCATAACCACCCACGCCCGCTGGTATACAGTGGTGCCAGCTCCCAAACACCTCAGTAATTTTTTTTTTTTATGAAGGAGGTGAGCAGCATGAACCTAACAAGTAACCTATGCACTTAACCTAAGGGCATAAGATAGCCCTGGTGGCCCATGTGAGAAGGGCCACCAAACCCAGTAACAGTGTCTTCACTGCCCAAACGAAGCACCAAGGGGTGAACACCATCACAACAATACCGGAGAGATTCCAGGGGATGTTGGTGGATGTGGTAATCTATGGAGAAGACATTCAGGAAGATTAACAGTTAACGGTAAGTATGTAACTTCCGTATCTTCAAAGAATCAATCTTCTCCATAGATTCGCACCATGGGTCAGAGTACCAAGCTCAGAAAAGGTCCCCCAGACTAGGAAGGCTGGACCTCAGGGCTTACTCAGGATAGTAATCCATTCAGAATTCTCTTGCCTAAGGTGGCATGCTGCCTAGCCTGGATATCCTGGGCACAATTCTTGGTTAAAGTATGAACTGTACGCCAAGCTGCAGTTCTTCAAATTTCTCCAATAGGCACAGAGCATGTTTAGACCAGGGAACTGGAAACCACGCTGGTGGAGTGGGCATGTACCTTGCCTTCCAGTTTTATCTGGGCCATGGCATAAAAGTGACGAGGGCAATTTATAGCCCAGACTGACATGCACTTGTCTGTGATAAGTTGTCCCTTTTGATTATGGTCAAAAGACACAAAGCTGTTTTGACTGTCTGTAATCCTTTGTCCTGTTCAGGTAAAACCTGAGGACTCTCTTAACATCAATGAGTGGAAAGTCCTTTCTCCCTCATTCTGGAAGTTGGCAAAGTAGGTATGCAGGATTATAGCCTGATTAAGACAGAACTCCGACACCACTTTAGGTAGAAATGCGGGGTGTGTACAGAGAACTAGCTTATCTTTATGCAAAACAGTACAAGGATGATCTGTGACCAAAGCATGGATTTCAAATACTCTGCGTGCAGAGGTGATAGCCTCCAGAAAAAACAGGTTACTCACCCGTAACAGTAATTCTAGGAGTGGTATATGTTGTTCATCCACACTGTTTGGCATGTCCCTTTCCCCTTTAAGATCAGCCAGAAGTCTTTAAGCTAGCTCCTTCCACCCACCCGGAACGTATATACCTTGGCTCCACCCCATGACGCCAGATCTTAGCCTGCTGGAAGCCAGGTTGTGTGCGTCCGCAGCCGGGGAGGTTGGGTAGGTCCATGTGGATGAAATGGAAATTACGTACTTACCGTAATTCTTGATCTTCTTGGACGAGTCTCCACCACTCATTCACACTAATGGGATCAGCGCCGGAGGCACTAGGACCATCGAGCAAACTTTTGTTGGAAGGTCCACGCCTGAGACGGCGCCATGAGGGGCTGCACCATGAGCCTCAGCTCGTGCAGTAATAAATATCTCGGCGTCGACCTTCCAACTGCCTCAGTACCTTTTTTTCCCCGAGGAGGTGTAGCTAACTAACCCAGAAGGATAGCCTGACCAAAAACCGGACATGAGATAGTCCAGAAGACCCGTATAAGAAAGGTCAACAAAAAAGTCTTCAAAGCCTAAAGATTTGAGGGAGTGAAGACCAACAACAGAGGTGAGCTCAGGGGATGGAGGGTAGGCGTTTGAATGAGTGGTGGAGACTCGTCCAAGAAGACCAAGAATTACAGTAGGTACGTAATTTCCATATCTTCCTGGACATAAGTCTCCACCACTCATTCACACTAATGGGAGAGTACCGAGCTAATAATCCCCCGAGAGGGCGGCAGGAGAGACCAAGAGCTCACAGTTTTAGGACAGAAGTCCAATAAGGATGGTTCTGCCAAAGGACAGATGTCGTCTGGCATGGGCATCCAGGGCACAGTGTTTAACGAAAGTATGCACTGAGCTCCAGGTAGCCGCACTGCAAATATCTGCAATGGGAACATCGCGGATTTCTGCCAGAGATGCCGCTACCACCCTAGTAGAGTGAGCGTACACTCTGCCCTCCAGCTTAATCTGCGCCATGGAATAACAGGCGCGCAGGCATGCCACTAGCCATGCTGAGATACACCTGATAGCGACAGATTGACCCAGCTGGGTCTCGCTGAAAGAAACAAACAGTTGTTGAGCTTTACGAAAGTCCTTTGTTCTATCTAGATAGAAACGTAAAGCTCTCTTGATGTCCAAGGAATGAAGAGAACGTTCTCCTTCATTTTGGAAGTCCACAAAGTAAGAGGGAAGGACTAAAGGTTGGTTTAGATGGAACTCCGAAACAACCTTAGGAAGAAATTTAGGATGGGTTCTAAGGACACTTTGTCTTTATGGAACACAGTATATGGAGGGTCTGTGACCAAGGTATGCATCTCAGAAACCCTGCGGGCTGAGGTAATGGCCGCCAGGAAGGCCGTTTTCCAGGTGAGAAATTTTAACTCACAGGTAGCCAGAGGTTCGAAAGGCTATCGAGTGAGCATGTCTAGTACAAGATTAATGTCCCAGGCTGCGACTGGACGTCTTATAGTAGGTCTGGTATGCAGAATTCCCTTGAAAAAACTCTTAACCACAGGTAACTGAGCTAATGACAAGGAAAGTACCGTCTCATGATAAGCGGAAATGGCACAAAGGTGAACTTTGACTGTAGCGTACTGCAGACCAGACTTTGAGTGGTCTAAGAGGTATACCAAAATTTTATCTGGTGGACAGGAAAAGGGATTTAAAGAGGATTTTGCACACCAGAGCGTAAAACGCTTCCATTTGACTGTGTAAGTTTTTCTAGTGGCTGGTTTCCGCCTAGCCAAAAGAATATCCGAAATCCTGCAAGAGACATTGAACCTGTTCACTTTTATCTCTTCAGGAGCCAAGAGTGACGGTGAAGCGACCTCAAGTTGGGATGAACAACAGGCCCTTGAGACAAAAGGTTCGTCTGAAGAGGGAGTGGTTTCGGAGGAGCTGCCGACATACTGTTGAGCAGTGGAAACCACATTTGTCGAGGCCAGAAGGGAGCAATGAGGATCATTTTGTCCCCCTGGCATTCGAACTTGAGAAGTACCCTCTGAATTAGAGGAAGAGGCAGAAAGGCATATAGAAAGCGTTTTGTCCACCGCAACTTGAACGCATCCTGACAGAAAATGCCAGGCCCTGGATTTCTGGAGCAGAAGAGGCGCAGTTTTGTTTTGAGTGGGGATGCAAAAACGTCCAGGTCTGGAGTTCCCCACTCTGCGAATATTGACTGAACTACGGCTGAGTCGAGAGACCATTCATGAGGATCTGTCTCTGTTCTGCTGAGGCGGTTCGCCAGTTCGTTCTGTACTCCTGGCAGGTAGACCGCTTGCATTAGAGACTTGTGCTGCAAGCACCATTCCCACACTCTCATCGCTTCTCTACATAAGGTTTAAGAGTGAGCGCCGCCTTGTTTGTTGATGTAATACATCACTGCTTTGTTGTCCATTTGAAGGAGAATACTCTTGTGACAGAGAATGTCCTTCAATGCCTGGACGGCATAAAGGACAGCTCTCATTTCCAAGACATTTATGTGAAGCTGGGACTCGACCTGAGTCCAAGTACCTTGAATGTGGAGAGCCTGACAGTGAGCCCCCCCACCCCATCAGGGACGCGTCTGTGGTAATGGCAATCTGATGATCCAGAGGAGCAAAAGGATACCCTTCTAAGAGATTGTTCTCTTGCGACCACCAGGTGAGTGACCTCCTTAGAGGTTCTGTCACCTTGATGAGAAAGGACTGCGGGTGAGTGGTTGGGGACCACTGAGTACTGAGCATCCACTGGGAAGTTCTCATGTGAAGGCGTGCTAGGGGTACAGTGAACACCGAGGATGCCATGAGACCTAGCATCCGTTGCATCGAGAGAGCCGAAGCCGAGTTGCTCTCCCCGACGCGACGGGCCATCTGAAGGATATCACTCCTCCTGTCCTCTGGGAGAAAAGCCTTCACACAGGAGGTGTCCAGAAGAGCTGCTATAAAAAGGAGTCTTTGGGAGGACTGCAGCTGCGATTTTTTTGAGGTCTAGCAGGACTCCCATGGACATGAGAAAGCTTGAACCGTGGCTACGGCATCGAGAATTCCCAGCCTGGAAGGGCTTGCCAGAAACCAGTCGTCCAGATAAGGGAACACTTGAATTCCGATCTTTCTGAGATGCGCTGCGAGAACTGCACAACACTTTGTAAAAACTCGTGGCACCAAGGATAGCCCAAAGGGCAGGACTCTGAACTGATAATGTTGCCCCAGAGCCACAAACCTTAGGAATTTGTGATGCTTCGGGTGAATAGAGATGTGCTGGTAAGCATCCTGCATGTCTAGGGAGGCTAGCCAGTCGTGCTGATGAAGCAAAGGTAACAAGGTTCCTAGTGAAATCATCTTGAATTTCTCCTTGGGCAGAAATTTGTTTAGCTTTCTGAGATCCAAAATGGGGCGCATGCCCCCGGTTTTCTTTGGAACCAGAAAGTAATGGGAGTAGAACCCTGTGTTCTGTTGATGCAGCAGAACTACTTCTACTGCCCTGTTGTTCAGAAGGCCCTGAATCTCGGAGGCGAGAAGGTCTGACTGAAGTGTTGACAGCATAAGCAGTCGTTTGGGAGGACGATCCGGAGGGGTCTCCACAAGATTGAGTGAATATCCCTCACGGATTATCCGGAGGACCCATGTGTCTGAGGTTATGGACTTCCACTGATTGTAGAAGTGCGTCAGACGACCTCCCACCGCTGAGGAAGAGTCCACCTCGAGCAGCTGAGGTGGGACTTGGGCCAGCAACTCAGAAGGTAGCGCTGGGCGCTTTGGGTCCTTGCGCCTTCTGCTGCATTTTCTTTTGAGGCTGGGGGGCTTGGTTTTTATGAAAACTTCCTCTGCCTTTGCCTTGAAAGGACTGACGGGTATGGAACTGGCATTTACTAACACACCCTCGAGAGGGGACAGGAGGAGGTCAAGCCAACTTAATGGCTGACCTAGTTTTTTGTAGCTTCTAGAGCCTGTTCTACTTGAGGGCCGAAGAGATACACACCATCAAAAGGCAACACCATTACCTGCTGCTGTGCATCATTCGTGAAACCTGAAGTGTGCAACCAGGAATGACGGCGGGTACAAATGCCGGCCGCCGCCACTCTGGAAGCAGTATCGAAAGCATCCATAGCCGCTTTAACCTGCTGGTTGTTGGATTCTATACCCCTGGTAATGGTTTGAAGAAGCTCTGACTTTGTATCCGATTCCAGTAGAGCTTCAACCATCTGTTTGAGCGAATGCCAAAGGATATACTCATATTGAGAGAAATAGCCCTGATAGCTGGCAGTGCGCATACCCAGGGTGGAAGCAGCAAAGACTCTCTTACCTAAAGTGTCTATCTTATGAGATTCTTTGTTAATAGGTTGAGATGTAGTAGTTTGGGGGAGGACGACCTTATCATTCTCTGCCAAAACTACAATAGGATCCACAAAGGCTTGGGATGCCAAATGGGGCGATCCTTGGGGCTGCGTCTCAAGGATGGCTGTGCGGAGGAGTCAAATCCATAGGGATCTCCGGAACATGGAGATATTGGAGTCTTAATTCCCAGGATCGATGTCTGTAGTTTGGAGAGAAAGGGTGGAAATTAAGTTTTCAGCAGAGACTTAAAAGACAGGTCCTCACCACAGGCTCTGCAGCAGGAATAGATCCTGTTTCTTTCACTTCATCACCCAACCTAAGGTCTGGGTCAGGCTCAATGTCATCTCCTGACGGTCAGGAGGGACTGCATGGACAGGAAAGGTGGAAATCAGATGGAGTGAGGAAGGAAAGGTTAAAGGAAGAGTCCTGAGAGGTGGAGGCCCTAAGGACCCCTGGCACATGAAAGCATACGGCGCCCGGCAAGCACACAGCTCGAGGGCCCCAGAAAGCCGCACAGTGCTGCGAGGCCGGATGGCACCAGCGGAACCATGCATCGCCCGAGGAAGGCGTGACGAAGCACATGGCACCAGGTAACTCAGCGGCACCGAGGACGGGCGCCGAGCGTGCCATCGACGCCGAGGTGTTGGGAAAACCAAGACTCTGAAAACAGGATTTGAAGAGAAGGAAGGAACAGGAGCAGGAGACAGAGGCATCGGTGTGGCCCTCGCGCAGCCACATATGGGGGGACACCTAAGTGCAGAGTCGTGACACCAAAGACGGTGCTGCAACCAGGGAGGCTCAGCAGCCCTACCTGGTCTCCCAAGAAGCCCGAAGGCCCCTGAGTGACCAGGCCAGGCAGCTGGACCAACCTCTGAACCCACTGCTCCATAAGAGCAGCCTACTGATGAAACTGCTCATCTGAAGAACTACCAGAGGGCGGGGTAGGGCTCCGATGTCGAAGACGTCGGCTACCAGAAGCAGAAGCTGGCTCTGAAGGAGGAGACCGGCAACTAGCTCCAATAACTGACCATCTACGCGCAGACATATCAGAGGGCAACCTCGGTGATGCCTTTTCTTTTTGACTATGGGCGAAAGAAGAGCTCTAGGCTGAAGCAGTGCAGGGAATCACGACCGTTTATTTTTATGCTAGAGGGCACCCCTCGGGACATGACTGACCGATGTCAGACCCCCCACGGAGAAGGCAGCGGACCGACCCAGCCCGGCTGACTGAACAGCTTTCATGAGAAGTCTCCCTAACGTCACCTGACCCGCTCATGGTCGACTCCGTCAAAGTAGGCTGAGATTTCTTTGTAAATGAAAATAAACTTAAGTGATACTTATTCGAGATATTACTACAAAACAATAAAACTGAAAACTATGCTGCTAGTTTGAAGTTTGACTCCTGGTGGGCGAGCGACGTTGTCACTGAAGTGCACTCGACGGCGGGAAAAAAGAAACTGAGGCGGTTAGAAGGTCGATGGCGAGATATTCATTACCGCACAAGCTGAGGCTCGTGGTGCCGCTCCTCGCGGCGCTGACCTTCCAACAAGAAAGTTTGCTCCCGATGGGTCCTAGTGCCTCCGGCGCTGATCCCATTAGTGTGAATGAGTGGTGGAGACTTATGTCCAGGAAGATCAACATATACCACTCCTAGAAATTAAAATTACGTACCTACCGTAATTATGATCTTTCTGTGTATCTTCACCATTCATCACAAATGGGTATCTGGCCGGAGGTCAGGACCCCGCGGTTTTTTTTTTAAAAGGGTAGGCGGAGCCGACACATCATCGGCGCCGCCCTCGAGGCCGATGCACTGCATGGCACTCGCGGGTTGGCCGTTAGGCTGTGTTGACTCTGCCTGCCTGCTAGTTCTGAGTGGCCGGAGAGGTAAGAGGAAGGGATGGAGGGTGGGACAAGAGAGTCCAAGGGACAGAAAAAGGAAAGGATGTATGAACTAAAAGGAGAAATAACGACTGAGAGGACAGAAAAGAAAGAGGTTAGAAACCAAAGGGGATTGGGATGGGCCCCAATCTCTGGAAGCGGAAGAAGGGAGGGGTAGGGTGGGTAAAGAATTTAGGAGAGAGGGGAGAAGGATAAGATATCCCAGACCCTGGTCCATCTCCAGATTGTATAGGAACTGCAAGGAGTAGCAAAGCTTTCTGCCAGAATTCAAGGCACGGAATAACTGACAAACACTCCATAAAGCAGAGTAGGCTATTCTGGAAGAAGGACAGGATACAGGGATTCAGCACTCTCTCAAGAAAAGATGTTTGGTGAAAAAAAGGATTTTTTTTTTTTTTTTAGAAATAGGTTGGATAGAAACAGGAGGAGGAGAAGGAGGGCAACTACAACTCCCACACCACAGGGGTGGAGACAAGGTACTAGAGAAGGAGTGCCGCTCGAGCTATCCACTCTTCCTGGAAAAATACCTTGTGTGTCCTACTTTCACCCCACTCCTAAGGAGGAGAGGGAGTCACAGAGAGGAGGGGACCCAGAGACTGAGGCCCCAGGGGATGGAGGGTTGGGATGAATGTGTGAAGATACACAGAAAGATCATAATTATGGTAAGTACATAATTTTAATATCTTATCTGTGTCAGTCTTCACCATTCATCACAGATGGTGATACTCAAGCCCCCGAAGTTGTCTTTACACCCTGGTACAAAGTCCCTTAGCCCTCAGTGGGTGACACACTAAGGGGAACCTTCAGGGCCTGGAGAGCCCGAGTGGGGAGAGAGGCGGAGTTCCCCAGAGGGGAAGGAAGTTGCCGACATGCGCAATCACTCCATGGGAGAAAGGTAGGTTCCCTGGTGGGCGAGTTAATCACCCTTCGCCGGGCCAAGGGTGACAACCGGGAAAGACGTAGCCATGCTGACCGCCTAGTGCAGATCGCTGTCCCTACGACCCTGGTAGCTACCTCGTTGGCATCGTAAGATGCCCTCGCTTGGTGCCTTGCCAGCTCCAGGCCACATGCAGAGAGTGCAATGGCTTGTCTGGTTTGCTCCGTGTCAGGCAGTGAGGCTAGGAGCTGACCTAGCCTGGACCACAAGAACCTGTTGTAGGCTGCGTAGTGGGCCTGATGTGCAGAGATAGAGAGAAGTAACCGTGCTGAGTAGAAAGTCCTCTTACCCCAGAAATCAAAATCCAAGGAGTCCTGATCTGGGGGCCGGTCACGGTGAAGGGCGCGAAGCCCATCAGGAGTATCCAACTGCGTCAATCCAGACTGTGGATGAGGCATGGAACCTGGACACTCCGGGGGTGCGCAATACCTCTGGCTGAGATCCCTTGGGGCAGGAACTCGGAGAAGGGCTCTGCCAGGAACGCAACTACGCCTCCGATGAGAACCGGCCAGAGCGGCACCACCACAAGGGTGGCCTCGCCAAAATTGCCTAGAAAGGCATGCGCCGAGTGTTCAGGATTGCTGACAGTGGAATGAGAAAGGTGCAAATCCTCCAACATCCTCACGAGGAATCGCTGATACTCAGAGAGATCAGCAGACAGAGAGATGTGGACAGAGGGTTCCTCTCCCCCTGAAGAGGGGGATGAGGAGCTGGAGGTCACCATCTGTTCAGTGGGTGGCTGCACGGGGGGAGGTTGAAAAACCTGGCTGTCCATTGCCCTAACGTAAGCAGGGAACCGGGCAGCCACCGCTCTGAACTGCTCCCAGGTGAGAGGGCCGCTAGGACCAAGGATGCCTGGGGCGCGGAGAAGTGTGGCAGAGGGATGGGGACAGAGCCGAGAAGAGATGTCGGCTGACCTCCGCCTGGGCTAAGGAGCGGACCGTGGGCACCCGTGGAAGAAGGTGCCCCGGAAGACCCCACAGCCGACAGCTGAACAACCACATCGGTACTGCCTTGGCTGCGCCCGGAAGAATCCCCCCAGTGAGGCAACCGGGGCCGTATAGGTCCAGAAGGACGGTCCCCTGCCTCAAAAGAACGGGACTCTCTCAAAGAGACCGAGGAGGAAGAGTGGAAATCCGCACTACGGCTTCTCCCAGGGCCCGGGTGGACCCCAGAAAAAGGCCGGCGTGCCGACCCCACACCCCTCGACCTCTCGGAGTCTGAAAGAGTCCTCCTCCTTGAGAAGGCCAGCCTAGGTAGCTGGCATCTCTGGGCAGCCCCAAAGGGGCTATCCAGGGAGCAGTACCCTCCCCCCCTGCAGGTGCTCTGATAGGCCCCAAAGTTGGACGATCAAGGCACACCACCGGAGGGGGTACCACAACTGAGGGATCAGTGAAACCGCTAAGACCAGGCTGCAGAGCTATGGTAGCGCGCACCACTGCCTGCTGGTCAGCACCACTGACCCTAGTCTCGGTAGCCACCAACCTCACCTCAGAAGTGGGCTGGCTCCGACTGGTCGAAGAGACCACCATGCTACCCACGTCAACAGCCAACCCCGAGGGGTGAGACTGCACGTCTGACCCAGAGCTCGACTCCTTCTCCGAGGAGGTAGAGTCCGAGGCCCTGTGCCAAACCGCGGGAAGTCGGGCAGAACCATCCCTACCACTAGGCCCGGTGACCACAGCTGTGCCCGAGTCGGTGCCAGCATCTCCTGCAACCCCATGAGCGGGATCCGAGGGAGGCACGGCCCCAGCCCGAGCCAGAGATCCAGAGCCAGGACCAGTCGCGGTATCATCCGGTCTCAAGGCACCGCGAGCAGCACCGAGGACAGGGACAGCACCGATGACAGTCCTGGCGGCACCCTCGGCGCCGGCGCCGCCCAGCTCCCCGGCCCCAAAGGCAGACATGGCGCCGAGCACGGGCCCGTCCAGCTCCTCAGCGCCAGAGTGGGCGGCACCGACTGATGGAACCAAAGGCCCCACGGCACCAAGCCTCGAGGACACAGCGCCGTGCTCAACCTCAGCGCCGAGGACGGCACCGAGGCGAGACATGGCAAAGGACGACGACGCAGTGGATCTCATGGCACCGCAAACAGTGTCGACGCCACGAACGGCTTCGACAGAGTCCACGGCGCCACGTGACAAGTCGGCGCCGATGACGGCCCCATCAGGGCCCACGGTGCCGCGAACAGCGCCAAGTACTCCAATGGTGCCGGCCGACGGCGTTGAGGATGGCGCCGACCTGGGCCTTCCGAGCTGCAGGAGCGACACCAGGGGAGACTTCACCCCCGAAGGGGTGATTGCCATGGCGGCGCCTCCCGCCCGCTCCCGGGAAGGAGCGGGAGCCTCCTGTGCCGCTGAAGAAGCCTCGGCAATGGCTAGGCTACAAGTAGTCGAGGCTCCCTCCTCCTCGGTCCGTATAGAACCGGAAGGGGACCCGGAGGAAAGGCCGAGAGAGCATGGCTTGGCCCGACAAGTGCAAACCCGACCCCCGAAAGTCGGCGGAGCTTGCCCCACTTTCCACGCGCGTTGTTCGAGGACCTGGTGGTCCATGGAGAAGCAGGCGTCGCACAAATCCATGTCGTGAAGCGGGCCAAGACACTAGAGACACTGGTCGTGCTGGTCGGCGACAGAGAATTTTCGGCCGCATGGGCACCGTCGCATGGGGGGCCGACCCGTCTTAGAAGATTTCTTGCCCTCCGACCGAGACATGACCTACGGAAAAAAACACCAAAAACAGACTTGACGTCGTGAAAATATAAAGATAAGGAAAGATCTTACCAGGCGACATCGAGTAAAGGCAAAAAAAAAAAAAAAAAAAGAACCGGCAGGAGTACCGACGGACTTGACACCGAAGGATTGGGTTTCCAAGAGCAGGCCTAAGATTTTCTTCAGAGCTTCCCACGAAGCGACCTCTACGGCGGGAGACGAAGAACTGGCAGGCAAGCGGTCTGCACAGCCTAACGGCCAACCCATAGCGCCACGCGGTCGTCGGCCTTGAGGGTGCTGCCGATGGTGTGTCGGCTCAGCCAACCCTTTTAAAAAATAAAATAAAATAAAAATAAAATAAAATAGGTCCTTGCGGGTCCTGACCTCCGCCAGATACCCATCTGTGATGAATGGTGACGACTGACACAGATAAGATCTACTGTTACAGGTGAGTAACCTGTTTTTCTAGGATCGTGGATATGTTGTTCATCCACACTCTTTGGCAGACTCTTAGCAGTTCTCTGGGAGGAGGGAGGCAAGGCGCACACCCCCTACTTAGGGAACAGAGATTGGAGAACCGAGGCCCCAAAACCAGCATCCCAGCATGACTCAAGGTCGATGTGGCAGTGGGTAATTCTGGTACTTAATCAGATGAGACTAGTAGCGGAATCTGAAGGCCCAAAGTAGCCAAGGCAAAAATGGGAATTCGTACTTTCGTAATTCTTGATCTTCTTGGATGAAGTCTCCACCACTCGTTCACACTAATGGGACTGTGCTGGAGGGGCTAGGACTCCGCGGGAGCCAAAAATCTTCAGGAGGGCCGGCACCAGGATAGGACCGCACATGTGCAGTGCCGCGAGACTAGCTCGCACCATATAGGCTATCTCGGCGTCTACCGTCCCACCGCCTCAGTACCTTCTCGACCGAGGAGGTGCAGCGTAAACTAACGAAACAAAATCTAGCACTAACTTCCTGACATATGAAGGCCCGGATGACCCATATAAGAAGGGTCAATTCAACAATGTCTTCACAGTCCTAACAACAAGGAAGTGAAGATCAAAACAGAACAAGTGAGCTTGGGGGAAGGTGGTTGGGTGTGTGAATGAGTGGTGGAGACTTCATCCAAGAAGATCAAGAATTACAGTAATTATGTAATCTCCATATCTTCCTGGACTAAAAGTCTCCACCACTCATTCACATAATAGGAAGTACCGAGCTAAAGATTAACCCAGTAGACAGAGCTCACACAGGACAGAAGTCCATAAGGACTGTCTTGCCGAAGAAAGTGAACTGTCTGGCATGGACATCCAGAACACAGTACTTTTACAAACGTATGCACTGAGCTCCAACTTGCCTCCTAGCACAAGTCTGCAACGGGTACATTACGAATCTGTTAGGAAAGCTGCAACCACTCCGGTAGAGTGGTGTGAACCCAGCCTTTCAACTCGACCTGTGCCATGGGTTAGTAATGTCAAAGACATGCAACTAGCCAAGGCAAAATACATCTCGTGGCAACAAGCTGACCCAGCCAAGGCATGATGAAAGATACAACAGTTGCTCAGAAGCGTATCTCTTCGTTCTGTCAATGCAGAATCACAGAACCCTCTTAACTTCCAGAGAAATGAAGGGAGCACTCTCCTTCATTCTGGCGCTAACAAAGTAAGTAGGAAGAAGTAAAACTTAACTAACGGTAACTGAGCCAGTGACATACTGTCTACTGGCTCAAGATAGACCGAAAACACGCAGAGAAGTACCTCCACTGCTGAGTAATGCAGACCTGCATTAGACAGGTTCAAGAGGCACCCTAACACCTTACTTGGTGGGCAACCGAGGGTCAGATGGGACTTGCATCCCAGAAGGAGGAGGGTTCACACAGCAGCGCAAGCCCTCCTGTGGAAGGCCTACGCGTGGCTTAGAAGATGTATCGATGGTTTGGGAACCTAAAACTTACCCACTTCCATTTCCTGAGGAGAGGCTCAGAGATGAAAAGAAGCAGAGTTAGGATGGGTTAAAATCCGTGTCAGAGGTCCGCTGTTGAGGAGTTGCTGCGGGGAACTTCTGACAGACTGCTGATCAACGCAATTATATCTGCGAGGCCAGTCTAGGGACGATGAGAATCATCCTGCCCCCGAGCCTACAACTTATGCAGCACCCTCTGAATTAAGGGAAGAGGAGGAAAATGTACAGGGAGCGTCTTGTCTACTGCAGTGAATACATCCTAATAGGAAAACACCAGGGACTGGATTTCTGAGGCAGGATAGAGGCAGTTTCGCGTTGCAATGGGACGCTAAAAGGAGCAGATCCGAATTGTCCCACTCGCTGAAAGCGACTGCATGAAATCTGAACTGTGCAGAGAGGGTGGGAGGGTGCCACAGCTTTGTCGACCATCTGAAGCAGGATCACTTCGAGGCAGAGGGCATCCTTCAGGACTTTGTTTATAAGATAGCTTTCATCTCTAAGAAATTTATGAAAAGACAAGGTTCCTCCTGGCTCTACACCTGAATGTGGAGGTCTTGACAGTGAGCTCCCCATGAGAGATTTTGTCTGAGGCTCCATCAATTTGAATGGAGGACTGAGGATGCGTGGTCAGAGACCACTGCTTGCTGCGGGGGACGCCCCGAGTCCCAGCATCCGCTCAACTGAAGGGGGCCCGAAAGAGTAATTTTCCATGATGTAACGAGCCATCTGAAGATGTTGCTTCTCCCATCCTCTGGAATGAAAAACGACACCCTGGAGGTATCCAGGAGGGTTCCTATGAAGAGGAGCTGCTGGGAAGATGAAATTGGCACCTTCCTTGAATCAGAAAACCCCCTGAAGAGAACTGTGAAGCTGTGGCAACTGCCTCCATTGTCTCTTGCCTGGATGGGCTAGCTAGGAGCCAAATGTCCAGGAAGTGAATACTTGAACGCAGAGGTTTTAGTGAACTCCTTCCTGAACAGGTACTTGTTTAACCTTCCTTTTTTTTTTTTTGTAAACTTTATTTATCCAACAGGACATGTACATCAAGCATCCGCCGCTCATTGTTACATAATTATAGATCATTGTACTTGACTTAATTAATAGAACAAATTCTTTTACTGTTACATAAAATGGGCATGTAAGTTACCTGTTACATACAAAAGTACAGTTACGCAAGAACATACCGTAACAGTAGATCTTCGAGAGAGGCTCTTGTAGTAGGTAATTACATACAGGACTGACGCCAGCAGGCGGCAGGACCCCATGGAAAAATGTCTAGCTAGCATTCCCTGGCAAGAGACCGCCCCGACGTCAGGTGACTGGCGTCAGGAGACGTCGGTATAAAGGGGCGGTCCCTGACACCCGCCTTCCAGTTCTTTCCCACCACAGGCCAGAAAGGCTGGAGGAGAGAGGAGTGGATATTTCCCTCACTGGAAAAGGAGCTAAAAAAGCCTGGGGGGATGGAGGGTGGGAAGGTATTACCTACTGCAAGAGCCTCTCTCGAAGATCTACTGTTACAGTAAGTTCTTACATAACTGTACTATCTTACTTCGAGAGGGCACTTGCAGTAGGTAATTACATACAGGACTGAATCCCAAGCAGTCAGAAACAAAGAGAGGCACCGGGAGGAGGAAAACTACTCCAAAAAGCAGTTCTAGCTGTGCAAGCCTCAAGATAAGAGGACTTGCGGAACAGCCAGCCCAAAGCCTGCTGTACGGAGAGAGGCAACATCCAAACTGTAGTGTTTAGTAAAGGTACGGACGGAAGTCCAGGTGGCGACAGCACAGATGTCTGCTGCAGACACATTTTTGAAACAAGCCACTGAGGCAGCTACTCCTCTGGTGGAGTGGCCTCTTACTTGACCCGGGAGGGTCTTGTTATATTTGTCAAAACAGAAAGTGATGCAATGAGCCAACCACTTAGATAGGCATTGCTTGGAAACAGCACTGCCTTCCCTTTTATGAGCAAAGGAGACGAACAATTGATCAGTCTTTCTGAGATCCTTCATCCTGTTGGTGTAGTATCTCAGAATCTGGTGAACATCCATAGTAAGGAGTAAAGACTCCCCTTGATTAGAGTACTGCGTAAAAAAGGCAGGTAACACTATGGACTGATTTAGAGTAGACTCAGCTACTACTTTAGGGTGAAACTTAGGATTCGTGCGAAGAGCAACACGTTCCTTGTGAAAAATCAAGTATGGAATTTTACATCAGGGCCTGGAGCTCGGAAATTCTCCGAGCAGAAGTGGTGGCCACCAGGAAGAGAGTCTTCCACGAAAGAAACTTCAAATCCGTAGAAGCTGCATGTTCGAAGGGACTGAGGGTAAGTTTCTCGAGAACAAAGTTCAAGTCCCAAGGGGGAGCAGGAGTACAAATAGGGGGTCTCAGATGGAGGACCCCTCTGAGAAAGGTCTTAGAGAACTCCAATTGAGCGAAAGTTTTGTCTGCGAAGGGAACATGATAGTCCGAAATGGCCACCATGTGTACCATCAGAGAAGAATGACTGAGACCCCGGTCAAACAGATGACGTAGATACTCCAGCAGAAGCCCTGCTGAACAGGAGAAGGGTTCCGCGTTCTTGGAAGCAGCCCAGATAGCGAATCTTTTCCACTTCATGGCATAAGTGGATCTAGTGGAGGGTTTTCTGGCCTCCACCAAAATCTCCGCCACTTTGGGAGACGACTCCAAAACGGGACTGGGCTAAGTCTGCAGGAGCCATGCATGCAGTTGAAGAGATTTGAGGCCTGGATGGACCAGGGTCCCCTGATCCTGGATCAGTAAACCTCGAGAAAGAGGTAGAGGAGGATCCTCTGAGTATTGTTGTAGAAGAGAGAACCAAACTTGCCTGGGCCAGAAAGGTGCTATCAGAATCATTCATGCTCCTTCTGAAGCTAGTTTCTGCAAGACTCGTGGGATAAGTGGAATTTGGGGAAAGGCATAGACGAATCTGTCCTTCCAATCTAGAGACAGAGCGTCACTCCAAAAAGCACCTCGCTCTGGAACGAGCGAGCAGAAGACGGGAAGTTTTGCGTTTAGAGGGGATGCGAACAGGTCGACCTGTGGTGTTCCCCAAAGTCGGAAGATATTGTCTAGGACCCCTTGGTCCAGTTCCCACTCATGAGTCAGAGCAGAAGAGCGACTTAGCTTGTCTGCCAGGTGTTGTCGACTCCCAGAATGTGAATTGCTGTGAGGTGAAGGTCGTGTTGTGTTGCCCAATCCCAAACCCTCATTGCCTCCCTGCAAAGAGAGTACGACCGAGTCCCTCCCTGTCTATTGATGTACCACACCACGCACATGTTGTCCGTCTGGACGGCTAGGTGGCCAGGAAGGATGTATTGGTGAAGGGCTTGGAGAGCATATAACACTGCCCGAAGCTCGAGCACACTGATGTGGAGAGCTTGTTCTAGCTTGGACCAGGAGCCCTGGGTCTGATTAGGTCCTAGATGGGCTCCCCAACCTTCGCCCGAGGCATCTGTGGTTAGTCTGGGGATGAAAGAAAGGAACTGCCCGAAACAGGTTCTCTCAAACCATCCACCATTGCAAGTCTCGAATCATCAGCGAGGAGACCAGAACTGGGTGATCTAGGTTGTCCACTAACTGATCCCATTGGCAGAGTAGAGTCCACTGAGAAATTATCATGTGGAGTCAAGCGCGAGGAACCGTCGGGATAGCAGCTGCCATGAGCCCGAGAAGGCGAAGGACCGACCTTGCAGAGACCGTCCTGCGGTCGGACAGCAGACTTATTTGTGTCTGGAGGGTGGACGCCCTGTCTGGAGGCAGGAAGGCCTTGCCCATGGCTGTATCGAGAATCGCCCCAATAAACTGTAGTCTCTGGGATGGGACCAGATGAGACTTGGAATGGTTGATGGTAATACCCAGGCAGGCAAAAACCTGCTGGGTAAGGGAGAGACAATGCAGGAGTTCCTCCCTGGACGAGGCTGCCAGGAGCCAATCGTCCAGGTATGGGAAAACCTGCACTCCCCTGGTATGCAGGTGGGCCGCCGCCACTGCCAGGCATTTGGTAAACACTGGGGGCCAAGGATAGACCAAACGGGAGCGCCTTGAACTGGTAGTGGTCCCCCTGGAATGCAAAACGAAGGTATTTGCGGTGGGACAGGTGAATGGGAATGTGCAGGAAAGCATCTTGCATATCCAGAGCATACAGCCATTGACCCGGCCGGAGGAGGGGCAGAAGGCTCTGCAATGACAGCATCCTGAACATTTTGTATTCTACGAAAAGATTCAGGGAACTGAGATCCAAAATTGGTCTGAGATCTCCTGTCTTCTTTGGGACCAGGAAGAAATGGAAATAGTAACCCCTCCCTTGCAAATGAAGGAGGACGGGTTCTAGTACTTGTTTCAGCTGCAGAGCCGAAATTTCCTCCTGGACCAAGAGAAGATGTTCCCTTGAATACGATGACTTCAGAGGGGGGAGGTGGTGAGGTGGTTTCTGAAGAAACTCTATCAAGTGTCCTTCTGCTATGAGCTGGAGCACCCAAGAATCTGTGGTTATCCTCTCCCAGCCCGGAAGGTGGAGGGAAAACCTCCTCCTACCAGTTCCTCCAGGAGTCCAGAGGCTGTGGGAGAGGGAAGGAGTCAGGTGGTGTTGGGCAGCGCTGCAGCTGAAGCACCCGCTGCTTTTTTGGGCGGGGGTGGGGGCTTAACAGTTGTGGGGGCCGGTTTAAAGCCCACCTTCCTGGGGTTTCACCTTGGGCGATTCGTCCTGCGAAGGGCGGCGCTGCTGCTGATGGGGATGGTACATGGAAACAACCGACATCAGTGCGTGCCCCTCTCTTGCAATCGGTGATGATGTCCTTGACATCACCCCAAGCACCGACTCCGGAAGGGTGCTTCCTGGACAGCAGATTGCACTTCAGGACCAACCCCTGACACATGGAGCCAAGCATGGCGTCGTGAGCCTACAGAAAGCTGAGCTCAAATCCAGCAGTGTCAACTGCATCGTATGTCAAAGAAGCATGTGTCGACTGGCCGAGCAGCAGAGCAGACAAGATCAGCCAACTCCTGCTTGACTTGGGAGTTAGGCAGGAGTCCATTTGCTTCCACCTGGGTCAGAATGGCCTTCTGGTAGTCCCCATATGGCTGACATAGTTCAGGGCCCTGATCCCAAGCGTGGAGGAAGCATAGATCTTCCTCCCATATTGGTCCAGAAGGCGAGATTCCTTATCAGGTGGAGATGAGCTAAGGTATTTGGGGTTGGACGACCGGCCGTGAGCGGCGCTAATCACGACCGAGTCGCACGAGGGTAAGAATCCAGGAAATCAACACCCTCCGGAGCCTGATATAGCCTGTTCGACTTCTTAGGAAGTACGGCTAAAGCCAACGGCTGTTTCCATATGGTGGTAATGAGGTCAGCGTGAGGCTCTATCCAAGGTGGCACCAAGGTAGGAGATATCACGGGCAGATCCAGATGTTCAGCGAGTTTCAGACGCTGAGGATCTGGTTCCAGGGAGTGCCACTGATGAACTTCCTGGATTTTCTTAAGCAACTCCATAAAAGAAGGATCTTCCGGAGGAGTCCTTGGCCTGGGATTCGACGGACAGTGTGGCTCGTTGTCTCTCTCTGAGCAACCGTCGGAAGAATCCGAGGAGTCCGAGGGTGAAGAGGAGGATGAAGAGGAAAAAAGACTCTGTTTCCCGACCAGGGGGAGGAACGGACCCCTTGGGAAGCCCCCGGGGAAGCGTGTCCTGCCCCTCTCTGGATCCAGATGGAAGAACCCTGGAGTCCAGAGGTGGTGAGGGAGTGTGCCGCATCGGACATATGGGAACCTGGGATGGCACGGTCGTCGGAAGGCGGCTCTTGACCTCTTTGGTGAGCTGAGCCTTGGCCTCGGCCCACCAAGAGGACAGAGTCTCGTGCAGGTCCACCGGCCGCTGTGAGGGCGGTGGAGGAGGAGGAGGCAGGGGATAAGGATACGGGTTATACCCGCATGAAGCGTATCCAAAACCCGGCTGCAGGTAGCCCGGCGTCGGGTATTGTGGCACCAGGTACTGCGGCATCGGAAAACCAGCATCAGGTACTGTGGTGCTGGATACTGCGGTCCCAGGTATGTTGGCATCGGATAGGACGGAGGGTACCCGGGAGCCGGGGCAGCCAGAGCAGACTGCCTGGCCGGTGGCCTCGCGGGCGGGTCCACGTTGGAGGGCCCGACGGGAGCAGAATGTCTCCTGGAGTCGGCAGAACTGGCGGGGCCGGCGTTGGAGGCCCTGGCATCGGAGGTACCAATGTCGGAGGGGCCGGCGTCAGAGTCGGTGTCCGGGATGCCGACGTCAGATCCGGCGCACCAACTGGAGGACAGTCTGACGGAGGAGGAAGATCCCCAGCATCGCCCGGGGAAGGAGGGGAAAAATCCCCGGGGTCGGGCTGGGGGGACTCTGGGTCCCAAGATGGCAGCAAAGGCTGCGGGGAACCGGAGTGCGGCGGACGTGGGAGGTCCGTCATGCGATTTCCTTCGCCAGCGGATGAGCAATGTGTGGCTTGAGGCGGAAGCTCACGGCGGGCGCCGGAGGAGCCAGCATTCGGCTTATGGGAGCCATCACCAGAGGAAGGTCGAGTAGAAGGATCGGCCTGGTCCGGTGGAGTGGAGGCCGCGCGCCGCCCCAAAGGGTCATGTGTCTTACCGGCCTTCTCTGTGCGGACGTCGGAGGAGCCGACGCCCGACTTACTGGAGTCGCCCACACTGGTAGGCCGCGAGTCTGTGGCCAAACCTGGGGTGGAGGCCCCCAATTGCCTGGAGGCGCCCGCAAGGCCAGGCCAGACAGGTGGGCGGCCTTCAGAAACCTCAAGAGGCGGCCGTCGAGGCGGTCCCCGGAGGGGCGTTACCTGTGTCGGTGGCTCGAAGGAGATGCAGTAGAGAGCCCTTGTCCGGTGCCCTCCTTATCCTCCTCCTTCCTGGCCTTGGGAAGTGGATGCCTGCTTCAGTTTTTGAGCTCCTTTTCCATTTAACTCATTTTCTTCTTCAGAATATGGGCTTCCAGGGATTGCCACCGCCTTTTCTGGGTAGCCACGTTGAAGCTGAGGCAATGCTGGCAGTTCTCGACCGGGTGATCGGGGCCTAGGCAGAACAGGCACAGGGAATGACCGTCCTTGTGCGGTAGTTGGACGCCGCACGAATCGCACTTATTTTTGTGCTCGGAGGGTGTAGGGGACGACATACACCGGCTATGGTACCTGACAGTTGAAAAACAAAGTATTTCAGTAAAACCGGCGAAGATTGGGCTGTGAGCATGAACTATTCCTTGAGGCACTGCAGAGGCTACGGCGGAAAGAACTGGAAAGGTGGGCGTCAGGGACCGCCTCCTATAACCGACGCCTCCTGACACCGGTCACCTGACATGGGGGCGGTCCTTCACCAGGGACTGCTAACTAGAAATGTTTCCGTGGGGTCCTGCCGCTTGCCAGCGTCAGTCCTATATGTAATTACCTACTGCAAGAACCCTCTCAAAGTAAGATCTTCTGTTCAGGTAATAGGCAATTCACAGTTTTTACTGTTCAATCAAGTACAATGGGCGATTCACGTGTTACTATTCGTTCAGATAGAATGTGCATGGGATAGCAAGCATGGTTCACCTATTCCCAATTTAGTATACCTTTGTCCATGGCCATATACCAGACTTTTTTAATAGAAAGTCGAGATATTTCTCAAAGTATTAGTCTAAAAAGGTGGAAGCCATGCCTCTGTTAATGCCTCTTCCATTGGGAGCCATATCTCTTCATATTTATTTAGTTGGTTATGTACAATATATTGTGTACGTTCCCTCTTCATAATATTAAACATTGCAGCTAGCCATGGGGTAACTGTTGGGGGATTTAAGTGTTTCCAATGTATAGTTATCTCTCAAAGTCCTACAACATATCCCAATCGCTTAAACTTATATCCAGCTCCCTTTACATTCCCCCCCAAGCCAGGAAAGCCAAAAGGATCTCAATGGGGCCCATAACAATATCTGTCTTTAGAATTTTGGCCCTCAGATCTCCTAAACCCCACCAGAATGTTTGAATCTTTGGACATTGCCAAATTAAATGGAAAAAAGTACCACTTTAACTCCACACTTCAAGCAGCATGGACCCACCTCTGGATTAATTCTATGAGCCTCCTCTGGTGTAAAGTATGCTCTCATCAATATATTGTACTGGATATCCCGTAGTCTATTATTTACTGAGCAATGAAGCAGTTTTTTGGATTAATGACCATTCACCCCGTCAAGCAGTCTGGATTCAAGTCCAGATTCCATTTTCCTTTATTACCTCCAATGGGCTAACTAGGAACCCACCAATAAGGTATAACATCTTCCCAGTGGTTTGAAGGAATTTAAAAGGAGAATTTACTAAACAGTTCCTCCAAGGGTGAGCGATGCAACTTACCTCTTCCCCAATTCTCAGAAATAATTGCTCGAGTTTATATTTAACCAATATATGTCATGTAGTGAGCTGGACTCCAGTTGTAGTCATTCGGAGGTATTCAAGGGCACCTGGTCCCCATCCCACACCTGAGAAATTTTAGCGAGTCCCTTCCAGCCCAAGTATGTAAGTGTGTTCTTAGTATAGGTAATGGTGTCTGTTTGCCCTCCTAAACAATTTCCAAAGTCAGTCCGGGATAGTTAAGTCTCTACCCCAATAATTTATGTGCTATCCTCCATACACTTAAAGTATTCCTCATGCAGGGTTATTCATCTTTGGATGTATTTCTTTAAATTAGGAGTTCACCAGAAAGGAATAATACAAAGACCTTCTCCCATCCCCCTCTATCTCAGGCCATTGCGGTCTTCTAGTTGGGTCTTCCCACAATAAGTCCCTTACATGTGGTAATTGAGCTGCCATATAATAAAAGTAAATATTGAGGAGGCCCAAACCTCCTTCCGAGGGTTTCCTCCACAGGGCCTGTTTGCCGATTTTAAGCCTCTTTCCTTGCCATAATAGTTGAGTAACGAAACCTTCTATGGATTTAATATATTTTCTTGGCAGATCAATAGGGATTGATTGAAATAAATAAAGAGCTTGAGGGAGAACTGACATGTTAATAAGGTTCACCCTCCCTATCAACGACAAGGGGAGTGCTCTCCATCGAAAACATTCTTGTTTTATCTGTTGAACCAAGGGATCATAATTAATTTTAATAATATTTGATAATTTACTAGGGAGATAGACCCCTAGGTATTTGATAGAGGCTGCAGGGGTACCTCCACTCCAGAAATGGTAATTGAGGCTTTACAGTGGCCAAGGGGAAGCCATTCACTTTTGCTCCAATTAATTTTATGCCCTGATAATGGACCAAATGTCTCAAACAGAGCAGTGAGCTCCGGCAGTGCTCTATTAAGGTTATCTAAAAAGAGTAAAACATTGTCAGCAAATAGAGATATAACTTGGTTGGTACTGCTGTTGGAAAATCCCTTAATCTTTGGGTTGGCTCTTATACTGGCAGCCAGAACCTCAATACATAGGACATATAAAAGGAGTGATGGGGCACCTTGTCTAGTGCCCCGAGAGAGGGCAAAGGGCTGTGATAAAGTATTATTGGTCAGGGTCTGTGCTTTTGGTGTTCTATATAGTGTGTGGATCCAGCTAATGAATGTCTGTCCTAATCCATATTTTGCCAATACGGCAAACATAAATGACCACTCTACCCGGTCAAATGCTTTTTCAGCGTCTAGAGCCAAAAGCCCTCGTAAACCATCCATCTAGACCATTTATGACTATCTATAGCCCTCCTCAAATTGTGTTTAACTTGGTGTCCCTGTATAAATCCCCTTGATCTTTATGTATTAACATAGGCAGAAGAGAATCCAGTCTGCCAGCCAATAGTTTTGCAATAACTTTATAATCTGAATTAAGGAGGGATATCGGGCGGTAAGACTCACACTTTGTAGGATCCTTTCCCGCCTTAGGCAGGACCACTATAGTAGCCAGTGTTTGCGATTCTGGGAGAACACCCTCAGTTAATGACACCTGCAACATTTCCACAAATAGGTCTCCTAGTATATCCCAGGTAGCCCTATAAAATTCTATAGGGATACCATCAGGGCCTGGGGCCTTTCCCTTTCCCTTTTTCATGTGTTGAAGGTCCGCCAAATCTCATCCTTCAACAAGGGGGAGCACAGCTCCTGTCTCTGTAACTCCGATAACTTGGGGAGGTCAGATATCTCTCCTAGAAAAATAAGGGTTTGTGTAGTATATAGAGTAAAATAGTATTCCCTAAATACCTGATTTATTTCCCTCTGGTCATATGTAATTTTGCCCCCCATTGCTTCCATTTTAAGAATATTACGATTCTGCCCTCTTTTCTTGATCATATTGGCTAACCACTTACCTGCAGAGTCTCCCTAAAATGGGTATGGGACTCTGTAAGCATCAAATCCTGTTCGATCCTTCTGGTATCCTTTTGACTAAGCTTTCCTTTAAAATTTTTAATTTCCTAGTTTTTCCGGGGTAACTGTTATCATATTGGACTTTTCCAATTGGAGTATATTCATCTGCAGGTCTTTTTCCTGCTTGTCTTTCTCTTTCTTTATTGAAAATAAATGGTTTCCTCTAATATATGCTTTGAGTGCATTTCAAACAAATTTTATATGTGTTCCTGTATTATGATTGAATAAGGTGAATTTTGAATCTTTTGCTGAATAAAGTGAACATATTCAGGGTCCAATAAAAGAACTGGATCCAGCCGCCACTGAGGACAACAACTCCAGTCAGGTACCCCAAACACCAAGTCTATCCTCAGGTGAGCATGATCGAAGATAATTATTGGGCCATAGGTAGCCTTCACATCAGGGCCGACCAGAGAGGGAGGAAGAAAAATGTAATCTAACCTTGAATATACTTGGTGGGGATGGGAAAAGAAAGAATACACTCTCTCTCTTGGGTGGCAGTAGCGCCACGCCTCGACCAAGGCCCTCTCCTCAACCATCGCCCGAAGGGCCACCGTACTCTGTGGGATAGGACCCGTCTCTCCAGCAGAATGATCCAGTGCAGGGGCAAGGTAAGTATTAAAGTCTCTTCCAATAAGTAAATTGTCCCATATGGGGCAAGAGCAATCTTCAAGTGAGTATAGAAATCTGGGGAATCATAATTGGACCATATATAGAGGCCAACGTTAAGATTCTACCCCACCTCTGCCACCACAATCAAATACCTACCCTGCAAATCAGCTTGAGTAGAGATAATTTTATGGGGCACTCTGATCTAAACCAAATAGCCACTCCCTGGCCTTAGAGGTAAAAGGGCTGACAGGAATGTTCCACCCATGCATGCACAAGGCTCTGAGCTTCTTCCCCGTGCAATGTATTTCTTGGAGCATCACCAAGTCTCGGCCCGGCCTTTTGAGGTGATTCCATACTCTCTTCCGCTTAACCACAGTACAAAGCCCATGCACATTCCATGAAACACAACTAAAATTAGCCATAATCCCAGTAAAAAAACAATAAACCTTGCAGCCTCATTTCGAGGCAAATCCACAATAGGTCCCATATCCAGGTGTTGATGCAGTGTCCCAGCTTTTTTAACTTTATAACCCCTCCTCCCAGCAAATTCCCTCCCCCCCCAAATCGTCTCTCCGCTTCCCCCAACCCAACAAAGAAGGAATACGAAGAGAAGTCCTCCCCCTTTTCAAAAACAATACTATAATACACATCCTCTAATCTTGTGGATGGGGCTGGGGATCCACTGATATGTTAAGTAATTAGGATTTGTAAAATACCATCCTGACTTAATAAGGGTGAGATTATATAACTCCTGGGGATCTCCTCTTAACGTTACACTGAAGGAGGCCCTCCTGGGATTCCCCACTAGTCACCCTCGTGACCCGCTTATGAAGGAAACCCCACAAGAAGGAGACTGGCATCTCACCACCCAGAATGGTGGTATCGCCTAGTTCCTTCCTCCAAGGCATTTTCAGAATTGTCCCAAATGCTCTTACCTTGCATAATGCTAGGTTTTCCCACATCCACTAGGAATTTAAAAAGTAATTCCTTCTCCTCATCACCCTTCCCCAACAACATCAATTGTAACTTAGAATGTCATTTTAAAAGGTTCTAAATAGATCTAGATACACTACTAACATTACTGATCAAACTGAAAAGAGGGCATATCCATAAACATTATGGCATCCGAAGGCCTTTGATCACCTTCATTCGTACACCCCACACACAAAATTTGGTGCATCACCTCCTATTGCCCTTCAGTAACTGACCAGTATTCCATATTTGAAAATATAATAACCTTCAATTACTATGTTTGACATTTTTACTTTAAAAGGAAAAAAAAAAGAAAGTAAAAAGGCATTAGCTATAGATATATCTGCAATTCACAGCGTCTAAAATAGCTAAAAAAGTAGAAGCAAAGGCCCATTTTCCAGTCTGCTTTTTCCACTTCATGCTACCAATCCTTAATAACTGAGAAGATAAATTAAAAAAGAAACTGGCACAGAAACAGAATGTCACTCGTGGTCAGGGGACAAGGGGATTTCCAGGAGCACTTGACCTGCCATAATAGGCCACCTCCAGGTGTTATGGATCTAAAGATTTCCAACCCCAAAATTGTCTCCCTTCCCCACGTTATTCCTCACAGTTCCAGTACTTAGCTGACATTAACTCGCAAAGTATTCATCGCGCTTCTGCATGTTGATTGCAGTCTGGACTTCTGTGGCCTTCCCACTCTCGTAGAAAATCAGCTACCGCTGCAGGATCAGTGAACATTCTTTGTCTCTTTCCTGGGGGTCGCACCACAAGCCGCGTCGGGTAGACTAGGGAAAATGGGCAGTTAAGCTGATGGAATTTTTTCTTGACCTCCAAAAAGGCTCGTCACCGAATCTGCAATGCCTGAGAATAGTCACTAAATATGCTAATGCGAGTTTGGTGAAGCAAGATTGGCCCCTTCTTCCTCCAACACCCATTGGCGATCCTGATATCTTAAAAATTTTACTAGGACATGCCGGGGTCTCTGGTCTGGTTGAAGTTTCTGCCCTGGAGATCGGTGGGCTCTCTGTATTTCTAGGCTACATTCCGCGATAAGGAGAGGGTTTGCCTAAGCCATGTTTGTAAAAGGCAGCACAATCTTTTCCTCCTGGCCTTCTGGGAGCCCCACAATGCGGACATTATTCCGCCGTCCACGGTTTTCATGATCGTCAATTAGGTTCTTTAATTGTTCTATTTCTTGTAATGCAGTGCCTGGATTAGACGCAGTAGAGGCCAACTGGTCTTCTTGAGAGCTGGTTCAGGCTTCCAGTTCATTAAGGCGCTCTTCGTGCTTGTCTACAGTCTCCATGAGGGAATTAACTGATTGCTGCATATGCTGCAACTGCGCCATCAAGTTATCGAAACCGGCTTGCATTTTTGTACCTAGTTCACAATTAAGATCTGTAATAAGGCGCTCTCTTGTGAGACAATCAGCTCCAGGGCTCGCCAGTTCCTGAGGGTTTTGCGGCGAGATTTGCTCCTCCTGGATTACTTTCCTCGATGATTATGACTGACCACCCAGGTAAGATTTTTCTTTCGGTAACTGTGTCGTGCAAAATCAAATTTTTGCTGGTTTCTTCCCAGATTTTTGAAGGGCAGACATTCGTAAGCAGTATCAAAGTTAAATGCGTGATGTAAATGACACAATATAGCAGGATGGAAGTAATTAGCTGTGGAGCTCTTCAATTAGCACTCCACCATCTTGCAGCCAGGCCACACACCCCCGTTTAACCTTCTAAGGTTGCAAATGGCGCATGCCACCTGTTAGCTTGGAACCAGAAGCAATGGAAATAGGAAGGTGTGGTCCATTCTGCTGTGGAACAACTTCTACTGTCCAGTTCCCGCAGAGGCCCCGTATCTCAGAAGCAAGAGAGTGTGACTGAGAGGAGGACAGACTGGGCAGCCATCTGGGCGGAAGGTCTGGGGAAATCTGCAAAATTGGGAGAGTATTCCTCTCTGACAATCCTGATGACCCACGTTAGCTGTAATGGACTTCCACTGGCTGTAAACCAAATTAGACGCCCCTCCTACCGCCGAGAGGCGTCCCCCTCAGACAGCTGAGGTGGGACCTGGGTTGGATCCACAGAGGTTGGTACAGGGCACTTTGGGGTCCTGTGTCCTCTACTGGGTTGGTTCCTGATAAAGGCACTTAGGTCTTTACCTTGAAAGGACTGCCTGAACGAGAATGCCGAAGGTCCCATCCCTCTGAGAGGCAGCAGGCGCTGCCTGTTGTTTGAATGACAGCCGTATTGTTCTGAGTAGTCCCCAGAACTCAACCTGAGGGCCGAACAGATAAGCATTGTCAAGGAGCGGTTAACCACCTGCTACCAGTAGCAGCTGCCCTAGAGGCAGAGTCGTAGGTGTCCATAAAAGCTTTCAGCTGATTATTGGTCTATAAGACCCTAGCAATGGAGCATTAGATTCTGGGAGGCTCTCAACCATTGCACTGAGTGTGTTCCACTTGCTGTACTCGAACTGAGGAATGTAGGAACTCAAGACATAGAAGCCTGCTTTGGTCCACAGATGAAGACTGAAATGTTATGGTGGATCCCATATCCCTGAGGAAAAAGAAATGGAAAATTACACACCTACTGTAATTCTTGATCTTTCTGTGTATCTTCACAGTTCATCGCTACTGGGTATAAGCCGTAGATTAGGAACCCGTGGGAGCATTTAAAAAAAAAAATTTGCAGGAGGAGAAGCCGACGCTGCCCTTGAGGCCAACGTGACATGTGGCACCGCGGTTAGCCAGTAATGCCGGCCGACGCTCCTCAGCCCCAGTTCTGCATGCCGGCGAGAGACAGAAAAGTAAGGAGGGTTGGGAGGGTGGGCAAGGAGCCTGAGGGACAGACAAGCAAAAGGATATAAAACTAAAAGGAGGAATATGCTGCAGAGAAGACAGGAAAGAAGAAGAAGAAAACCTAAGGGATTGGGGAGAATGGGCCCAAACCCTGGTCGAAAAGGAGTGGGTGGGGGGGTAGAAAGAAAGAAGAAGGAAAGAGGATGAGGAGGAGGAGGAAACACCGCCCCCCCCCGGCGCTATTGGCCTGGACCGTTTGAGAAGGCAAGCCACAGAGTTAAGGCAAGCTAGCTGGCATCAAGGCTTGAGGAATGGAACCATTGAAAGGTAGAGGCAGGCCAAGGATTCAGGGTGGGCAGTGTCTTCCTCGCCTACCAAACTATTAAGGCAGAAGGACTGTTAAAAAGGTACCCTGGAGAAACCCCAGCGTAGGGATTGAATGTTTGGAGAGTACTGTACCTCCACCGGAGGAACTGGAAGGGGAAAAAACAATTTTCCAGAGGGGAAATGACTGAGTGGATCAACAGAAAAGCCCCCGAGGAAGAGATGGAGTCAGAGTACCAAGAATTACCTGGGTTGAAGGAGAGGGAGAGAGAGCTCCTACGATCCCCAGCAGTACAACCTCCCTGCTTGCCTACCCAGAGGAATTTTTCATTTTCATTTCATATTTTATTCATACAAGTTATATGCATACACAACAATGTGATTATACAAATTAGGATTAACTCGATTGAGTTTTCGCTCATTTACGAGATCCCAAAGATTAAAACAGCAATTAATCACAAATACAAGAAATGACACAAACAGTAAATAGATACTTACAATCAATCTATAGATACAAGATAAAATAAACCACTCAATCAAGATTTCAGGCAAAAATTAAAAGAGGGAGGACATACAAATTAAATTTCAGGAATTACAATCAGAATAACATGGTCTAGTACTAATGGCAATTTTCCTATGCCAAGTCTTAATCCCTGTCCCCAGATTCCTGCCCATTAAACTTTTAATGTTTACTGGTAGTATGTTCCACTCTAGGAACCCCCTATAAATAACTGATTGCTGACCTATTTCTAAATGATATTTTGACATTTCAAAGTCTAGGACATTTGCTTATCTTAAAGGATACCTAAACAACATTTTGACAACAAACTATTCAAAATCTGATCTGTAAGTGACTAAAGGAAAGGCTGCTGTATTCATTAATGCTACAATTACATTTACATAATTGACCTAAATGTTGTTCCAGAGCATTTGAAAATTGTAAAATCAGCCTTCCAATTTCAAAAAACTGTCTTACCTGCTTCCTAAAATGGCAGCCAAATGTGTTATGTGATGACATAATTTGAGCCAAAGTCAGTGAGATATATGGCTCTCTATAGTGCAAACTAGTTCTTTTTTCCATTTGTATAGAATTGTTTCACCTAAATGGTCAAAACCATGTGCATTATTTTGTATAATGCACATGTCAGGCTATGGTTCTGTTCATTTTGTTTACTTTAACATGCTGAAAATGTGTTTTAATCCAACCGACTTTCTCTGTGACAAACCACAGTGTAGTACAAATCTTGAATAACCTGGTGGTCTAGTGGTTATGGTGGATCCAGAATGCTACAATGGGGTGATGGGGTGGTGTGATGCTTAATATGCACTTTTAACATTTTACTAAACCTTTATATTTTCTGCTATTATTCTTTACTAGTATGCTTTTGACAGAACCTACAAATGTAATTCATAGTTTGAATGTAAATATTTATACAAATCAATAAATCAAACTTCTTCAACAAAGTGAAGTGCAACAGCAAGCAAGTACATTACTATATTGGGTGCAGCCACACCCTTCACCACCCCTAGAGCCACCACTTTTTGTAGCAAAGTTCTTGTGCAGTCTAATGTTACAGTTCATACTTCTCAAAACTCAATTATATGCTTGTCTTTTCTGCTTTTTCCATGGGAAATAATAAGAATTAGCATTTACTGTATATAGTGGTTTTCATACACATTGTATCCCAAACTGCTTTACAAGCAATACTAGACTGAGTAAGTGACTGAATGTGTAGTGGCAGCCATTTCATACATTAATATCCACACACAGCCTTGGACAACTGCATGAACTGGTTTTATGGGAAGGGAATGTTGGCGGGACAATGAGGTCAGGTAGTGATCAAGGTGCTGGCAGACCACATCTTATTTCTCACAGTAATCTGCTAATATTTCTCTTCTTCTCTTCCCTTCCTGAATATAGCAAGTACCTTGCAAGAGTGGCCTTCTCAGTCCCCTCTGGTATTCATTCTTCACTATTCTCCTCACACAATTAAACTGGTGAGCCCATCACCTTTCTGCATCATGAATGAAATAGTACAGTCCCCATTTTATTGTGACACATCAAATATAAACATCTTCCAGTAAGTCAGGCTCATAGCAGCAGGGAACAAGGGGAATGATGGGCTTTCCTAACCTTAAAAGATCTAGGCTACTTTTGATTAGGCACTGCTAAATGATGGGTGTGCACATCATTATGCACGTCATATAACAGTGCCTAAACATAGGTGGCTTAGATCTTATATGGGTAGGAATGCCTATTTTTCCACTTGTGCCATGCTGCTATCAGCCTAGCTTACCAGAAGATCATGTTTATTATTAATATGTAAATATAACATGGGAGACTGTACTAAGCACATTCATGATGCAGAAGGGTAATGAACTCACCAGTTTTTGGTGTGGGGAGCAGGTGAGAAGAATGAATGCCAGAGAGGGACTGAAGATGGCATTCCAGCAGGGTACAGCTATATTCAGGTTAGTTGAAGACAAGAAGGAGGACGCTGAGCAGATCACTGTGAGATCTGAAATGTGGGGCTGCCAGCATCATGATCACTACCTGACTGTGGATGAAAGTAGCCAGTGACGACAAGTAGCAGGGCTGCACCTAAACTGTTACTTGAATTCAGTATAGGGAGATTAACCTGGGGTGGGTGTGGGGTGGTGTTGATGTTTGTTAGGACAGTATTGAGGGAGTTGTGTATAGCTCATTCAAGATTTGGAAGCGTGGTAGCCAGCCAACTCGAATTGTGGAGTACAGCACAGAAAAATACTGGAGAAGAATTGCTGGGAACTGTCCTGCAGGGTTCTGCAGATCACAGGTAAAGGAGTAGACTGACACTGGAAGTCAGGTGGATTCGCTCAAGGTATTAGTGTGCCTCTCCTGCTAATAATATTGTTATCCATTGTAAGTGCAGCCCTTATGAGGGCATAAACAGCAGTTTTTCTGGTGGGTCATGATGCTTATTGCTTGACCCTCTAGGAAGACCTAGTTGTTGGTTAATGAGGTGGGAAAAAACACAACAGGGAACTGTACTTACTACCTTCACTGTGCAGAAGGGTGGTGATCCATTCACTGTTTGCTGTGGAAGCAGAAGTCAAACACTGAGAATGTGGTCTGGAGAGTGATTTGGGAGGCATTTTTACCAGTGCCAGCTGATGATGCGATCAGAATGGGTGTGCACAACTCTCCGAGGTACAAGATTACAATCTGAGGTATCATAATTCTCTTATGAGACCACAGGCAGCACTAAGGACAGGGTATGGATGGTGGGGTGTTCAACAGAAGGCAGGCTAGGTGCAGGGGGTTCACATGGAAAAAGAAAGCCTTATTTGTGGATTAACAAGAGAGCATGAGCTTTGGAACTGAACAAGACCAGTACTTTGCTGTGTGACCCTGAGCAAGTCACTAAACTTCCTTGTGCTCCCAGGCCACATCTGTAAACAAGCTTTCAGCTTAGTGTCTCTCTCCTGGTTAACAAAAAGCAAAATTCAGTGCATCATATAACCACTAGATCATCAGGTATTTGAAGTGTTGTACTGTAATGCAGTTTGCCAAAGAAAAAGTCAGCTGGATTGCAAAACATTTTCTGCAAGTTAAAGTAAACAAAATGAACAAAATCATAGCCTAACAAGTGTACTGATCAAAATAATCCACGAGTTAATACATGGTGTTGATCATTCTGGTACAACAGTTCAAAATAAAGAGGGAAAGAAGAACTAGTTAGCACTACAGAAATATATGTGGATCTCTGGCTCAGATGATGTCATCATGACTCATCACTTAACACAATTGGCAGACATCTTAGGGAGAAACCAAGGCTGTTTTTTGAAAGTGAAAGGCTGATGTTTACATTTTTCCAAAGCTATGAAACTGCATTTATGTTATTAACATAAATGCAGTTTTAGCCTAAATGTAAACAGCAGTCTTTACATTGTTATGAAGCCAGATTTTGGAGTTTGCAGTTTTAAAAAAAAACCTGCTTGTTTAGGTACCCTTTAATGAGTTCAATTTATTCTGTTTTGTCACCCCTGCGTTCAAGTTCAAGTTTATTGCAGGAAAACTCTGTTGAGCAAGCTCATTCACAAGGAGGTCCTGAGACAGACGTACAATCAAAGAAGTTAAGAGATTACATAATAATACACAATATACATAAAGAGCTCCCCGGGTACATGTACAAAGGTATGTCACCCTGCCAACATTTGTACATAAATGTAAATAAGTGTTCCTGTTTATATTCCGGAAGTTTCAACCAATCTAGTTGATTAAATAAAAAACACTTATGTATAGTACGTGGAACATTCAAAATAAATCTAGCCAGTCAACCATGACACACCTCCAATCTCTCCAGATCACACTTTTTGCCACTAGCACATATAAAATCTGCATAGAAAAACACAGGCATAATCATAGAGTTAACAACCCTCCTTCTTGCTTCTGGTCCCATACAATGTCTAACCCTATACAGGGCTCCAAGTTTTCCCCACACGCTTAATTAAATTATCTATATGAGTTCTCAACTGAGGGACCTATCTAGCCATAAGCCTAAATATTTATAGGACTGATCCTGTTGGATCGGGAATCCCTCCAGGGTATCCACCCTCAGGTCAAACTCTCATGGGCATTCTGTAACCAGTGAAATAACAACACCTGTGTTTTTGGAGTTTAAAACTAAACCACTATCTTTGAGAAAAACTTGCAGCTCATTAAAAGTCTTTTGTAACTTATCTTGGATTTTGTTTACTATGAGATCAGAAGTGTAAATAATAGTATCATCTGCATATAAATGAAAAAGAATAGCTGGATCTGTAAAAATTAACCAATCAACGTAAATATTAAACAATAAAAGTCCCAGGATGGAACCCTGAGGGACCCCCGATCCAAAAGGAACAAAACCCGACATCCAACCCCGGACACCATTTGAACTCTACCAGCTAAATATGAGGAGAGACAATGAAAAATGGAAATTACATACTTACTGTAATTATTGATCTTCTTAGACAGTCTCCATCACTCAGTCACACTAATGGGATAGCGCCAGAGGCGCTAGGACCAAGCGGGAGCCAACATTTTTCAGAGGGGTCGGCGCCGAGACAGGACCACGCATGTGCAGCACCACGTAGCTCGCGCCTGTGTAGGCTATCTCGGCATTGACCCTCCAACCGCCTCAGTACATTTTCGACCGAGGAGGTGCAGCGTAACTAATGAGAATAACTCATCCTGAGTTACTGGGCCTGAGAGGGCCCAGATGACCCTTACAAGAAGGGTCAAGAAACAATGTCTTCACAGACTGAACCATAGGATCATGAATGAGTGATGGAGACTGTCCAAGAAGATAAATAATTACGGTAAGTACGTAATTTCCATATCTTCCTGGACTAAGTCTCCATCACTCATTCACACTAATATGAGAGTACCGAGCTAAAACCAACAACCCTGAGTAGGGTGGAAGAAATAGGGTTCACTCAGAAAGGACGGCCAAGGACTGTCCTGTTAATAAAAAGAGGTGCTTGGATAGAGCATCTAGAATATAGTGCTTACAAGACAAGTGCTTGAGATGTAACTCATCACGTTGCAGATGACTGCAATGGACACAAATGAAACTCTGCCAGGAAGCCACAACCACTCTAGGAGAGCAGCGAAAAACCGGCCTCACAATTTGGTATAGGTCCAATATTAATAGTGTCAAAGACATGTACTAATGTAACGCCAAAGGACGCCAGGAGCTGAAAAAGCCAGAGATAAAGTCTACTGGTTCAGGGTAGACCGAAAAGCGCAGATGGAAACCCCCACTACCAAGTATGGCTGACCTATGAACAACAGGTCTAAGAGCACTTGAACTCCTTACTTGGTGAGAAAAGGGGGGTCCAGGTGGGGTTAGCCCATCAAGGAGAAAGGTTTCCACTTAGTCACTGAAACCTTCCTGATGGAAGGCCAAGCATGAGTTAAAAGCCTCTTGTGGTGGTCTAGAAAAAACAGATCCCACCCACTTCATACTCCAAAAAGGAATCATCCTGCCCCTGTGTATACAACTGTAGTAGCAGTCTTTGAACTCAGGGAAGAAAGAAAAGTGTACAGGAGGACGTGTCCACTGCGGAAAAACATTCCGACAGAAAAAAACAGGGGCTGGATTTCTAAGGCAAATAGAGGCAAATCAAAGGCCGAGGAGGGACACAGCAGGACCAATTTAGGGCTAACCCATCTGGTCGAAAGTGACTGAATAGTGGCAGAAGTGACTCAATGCAGTGAGGCACTACTCACTCCGCCTCCCTAAAGAGGGTAGGAAGGACTCTATTTTGCTTTGCAGAAAAAACCTCACAGCTCCGCCACGCACTCGAGAGAACAGCTTCCTCAGCAACTGACACGGAACCAGTGTACAGGAACTGAAGGTGTGAATATTTGAGAAGCCATCTCAGAAAAGACCTATTTGACCTATGGTCAGGAAAGGAGCATGTCATCTTTTAAGTTGAAGCAAGCAAGGAAGCAGGAACCTGAGTTCCGACTTGCTGGAGAGTCACTTCTGTTGCTGCAAGGCTCTGATCAAGAGAAGAAAGCCTGATTAAAAAAAGGGGGGGAAGGGACAATAGACTAGGCAGTAGCCTAGGTCTAGGAAATATCTTGAAATAAGAGAAATCTCTCAGAGAAAAGAGATGACCCATACCTCCGCTGGATCAGACTGCCCCTAGGGGTAGAAGACATCAGGTACTCTTTACCATAGTTTTAGAGACGACCACCTCAGGGGCTGAGGCGGAACCTGACCAGGTCCAAAAGTGTGGTATTGGGTAATTTCGAGCAGGCCCTGCGCTGTGATAATTCTAACCTTTTTTTTTTTTTTTTTACCATTAGTCTGAGCCTGACAAGGTTTCAGGCTGCTATTTTGCAAGGATTGCCTGATACAAAAATGACGAAAATGTCATCCCTCTGAGGGGCAGGAGGAGCCTGAGCATCCATAACTGAACTCATGACCGGACTAATAATATACAGCTGAACAGATGTTAACCACCTGTGCCGAAGAAGCCACCGAAGGGGCAGTATCAGAAGGGGCTATATACCCCTATCAAAGAAGCGGAAGAGTCTGTGCGGCTCCCAACCATTTGGATTAGAATGTTCCACATAGTGTAATTATCTTGATGACTGAAAGAGTCTAGACGCAGAGGTATATGGTCCACGGATGCAGTCCGAATACTAAGGTGGACCCCATTACTGAAAAGATCTTCCATCACGGACTATGATAGAGAGGGCGTGCTCTTCAGTAAATAAGATGAGTTATCCTCTATATATCCCTGACCAGAAGGACAGGGAGAGACTCATCTAGATGCACCTCGACCCCAGAAGGACCCTTAAGAGAGGTATAGGTAAGAGCCACTTAGAGACTCCGCCACCAGGAAGGATGTCGAGGAGCTTGGCACCACTTAGGGAGCAGAGAAAGTGCTGAGCAGAATGAGAGATTCCGCTGGCAGAACAGAAGAGTTCCATCAGTGGACAACCACTGGATGTCACAAGATCCCATGCAGACCGCCACCCACTAAGATGTGTGGAAAACAATCTGCAGAACAGGACTTCATTCTGTGGAAACATCCTGCCACAAGTCCCACGGAAGAAGATGTCTGTAGAAGGAAATCGTCACTAGTTCTGCCGGACAGCACCAAATGCCGCCCTTGCAGCACCAGCATCACTGTGGTACAGGAGGGCACCAAGCAGTGCCTATGCCAACCTGCATGACACCATGGTACCTGCGACGGTACCCGCAGGTACCCCGGCACACATGGCAGCAATAGCACCCTAGGGCACCCCGACACCCATGGCAGCAGTGGCACCCAAGGGCATCCATGATACTTGTGGTACCCCATGGCACCATGGCACACATGGACTCATGGCACCCAAGATACCTGCGGCACCCACGGTGCCCGTGGCACCACTGGCAGCTCCCTGGGTGCCCAGCACCACCCAGAGCGCCATCCATGGGTGCCCGCGCCGCCTGCAGCACCTGCAGGCATCCGCAGCACTGGGAGACACCACATAACCGCCAGCCGGTGTCTGCAACCAAGGCGGCAACCATAGCACCCATGGTGCCACACAGAGCCCACAGTGTTGATGAAGCCACGACGAAAGCACGGGCGCCAACCCATGGCGCCAGTCTAAACACCAGCAGTGTCTTCTACGCATTAATGCCAAAACCAGCGCCATGACGCCAGACCTGCAGCACCACCCATGGCATCAGGCACTGCGCCAGGATGCCAATGGAGAATCCTGAGAAAAGGGGAGAAGGAAAAGGTGGTGCCCGCGCCGCCCCTGCATGGAAAGAGAGAGGGGTAGGCACGGGGTTGACACGATGGTTAAGGCACCAAGAGGGCACCGCACTCATGGTGATCCAATCGACCCAATTCCGTCCAGCGGCTCTGAGGCCCCCAAATCAGGAACATTGGTCAGGAAAACTGGATAAAATCGAACCCCCTGCTCCACAGGAGCAGCCCAGAGGTGAAACTGTGCACCGGAGCTCCAACGAGGACAGAGATGGAGTCCGGAGTCGAAGAATGCGGTCGTTAGGAGCGGAGCCAGGGGGAACCCACCAAAGTTGGTTCAGGCCTATTGCCCCCCCCCGACAAACAATCCTTGTGCAGACGTACCAGAGGAGCAACCTCGAACGGCACAGATTCTTCTTCCCCAGCGAGGAAGAAGAGTGTGAGGTTGCTGAGCCGGATCCTCGAACCGCTAATTTGTGCCTCTCGTAGACTGTCCCCCCGAGCACAGGACTGTCCATAGTCAGACCCCCCCCTCCCCATTCATCAAAGGGTGGCGGACCGGACACAGCCCCTCTGCCATAACAACTTTCAAACAAAGTCTTCCTACCGTCACCGCAACCATCTAAGGATGACTCCATTGATGGCAGGTGAGAACTGGCAGCAGACCAGACCTGGGTTTGAATCCCACAGCTTCCACTTGCATACTCTGTGACCCTGAGCAAGTCACTTAACCTCCTTGTGCTCCCAGGTCGCTCCTGTAAAAAACTTTCAGCTTAGTGTGCTATACCTGGTTAAACAACTAAATAAAAAAAAAAAAAAAAAAAAAAAGAATTTTTTTATTCTTATCTTTTCTTTTTCATAAAATAAGAAATTACTACTATCAAAATGTTAAATTAAACACTAAAAGCTGCTGTCATACAGACGAAAAATGAAAATGATGTACCTACTGTAATTCTTGATCTTCTCTTGTATCTTCACCATTCATTACTGCTTGGTGTAGGCCGGAGGTGTGCACCCGCCACAGGAGTTTTTTTTTCCCCTAGAGGAGTCAGCGCCAATGGTGCTGCCCCCGAGAGTGATGCACTGTGAGAGGCGTGAGGGGTGGCCATTAGGCACCGCAGATTCCTCCTCCATCCCAGTTCTGTTAGCAGGAGAGGTGAAAAAAAGGGTAAGAAAAAAGAGTGAGGCAAGAGAGCCGAGGGATAGAAAAGGGAAAGGAAAGGATATAAACTGAAAAAGGAATAAGCTATTAGAGGACAGAAAAAAGAAGGAATTGCCTACCCTAAGGGACCACAGGGCCTCACTTCTGGGGCAGCTCCAAGGGAGTAACAGATATAGAAAAGGAGAAAAGGGAAGAAGGAGAGAGGGAAGAGAACAAGGGATGTTGGGAGGGGAGAACTCTGCCCACTGAGATATTGGTTTAAAGGCTTATAAACTCGGAACCAAAAACAAGGGAGCAAGGATCCCACTTCATAGGACTGAAGAGAAGGTTCAACCCACTGCTTGCACAGATTGGACACAAAGGGCAGATTCTCTAAACCTCCCATCATCCCAACCCCTTAAACTGTAGCCGAGAGCTCAGACTGCCAAGGCAGAAATTCTGTTCTGAAAAGAGAGCGCCCAACTAGGAAGTGGAAAGAAGCCCCCAGCACCTTGTTAAGTGCTAACATAGATGTGTGTGGGAGGGGTGAGCTCTACAGAGGCACCCTTTATGTAAAGGATAGAGTGGGTAATCAATCGGACACCCTGAAGGCAAGGCAAGAACATCAGCTCAAGGTAATTGAAGTGCCAGGACAGCACCAACCAGCAAAAGCTGACAATAGGAGATTAAGACCTGCCAGAAGGAACCTGGAAAAGGGGACCGAGCCATTAGAGGGATGGTCTCTTTAACTGTGAATTGAACAACATGGCTAAGAAAGAGCCAAGAGGTCACCCTCAGGAGCAACAGAAAGAGTTCTCAGGATAGAAATAAATCCTACTGCTCTCTTACCTTCAGGAAATAGGATCCGTCCCAGAGTAGAATGGAAAATCAAGATAGTTTTCTTTTTTGGCTTAAAGGCCAACGAAGAAGAGGGAAGGAACGAGCAGGGAGGGGGAGATGCTGAAGTGGGAGGCCCTTGAGGGGAAGGTGGGCGGGTATCAGTAACGAATAGTGAAGATACAAGAGAAGATCAAGAACTACGGTAGGTACGTAATTTTCATATCTTCCCTTGTCAATCTTCACCATTCATTACTGCTTGGGTGAGTGCAAGCCCCCCCCCCCAAAGGGGGGGAACAAGAGAAACCCTGAAGGAATAAGACCCTCAGCCTCCTGCTGGTGGAAAACAGAAGGGAGAGACCCTGGGCTAATCAGATGAGAAGCCTAAGGCTAAGAAGAGCTAGGAGGTGTCCCCCAGAGACGAGGAGACGGAGGAAACCCCTGCAGAAGCCTCCTAGCCCTGGTGGAGAAAAGACGGGTCCCACGGAAAGTGGAGTGAATCACCCTACGCCGGGCCAGGGGTACCAATCTAGATAGATGAAGCCATGCCGTCTGCCTAATGCAGATTGCTGTCCCTGCAAGCCTGGAAGCCACCTCATTGGCGTCATAAGATGCCCTTGCCTGGTGCCTTGCCAGCTCTAGGCCTATAGCAGAGAGGGCAATGGCCTGTCTAAATTGCTCCGTGTCAGGCATTGATGCTAGAAGCTGAGATAGCATCGACCATAGATGCCTGCTGTAGGCAGCATGGTGTGCCTGATGTGATGCAATACACAGCATCGCATGAGAGGAAGAGAACACTCTTCGCCCCAACCAGTCAAACTGTAGAGAATCTGAGTCTGGTGGTGGGTCATGCACCAGGCGGTGGCACCCAGAAAAAGTCTCTAAAGACACCAATCCTGAAGGCGGGTTGGAAAGAGAACCTAGGGACTCAGATGAGGCACAATACCTCCTCCTCCTCCTGCAGTCTTCCGGGGCTGGGATAGGGGTTGGCTGGAGACTGCCAGGAATGGACAGATGCCTCCTGGAAAGGAACAGGCCAGGATGGCACCACCAAATGTTGGGCACTGAATTCACTAAGGAATTCACGCATCTCCCATTCAGTACTGTCTCACCTAACAAGGAGATACGGAGGTCCCAACCATCCTCGACAGGAAGCGCTGATATTCAGTGAAATCAGCGTCGGAAGAGAGGTGAGCAGAGGGTTCCTCTCCCTCCAAGGAGGGAGACGAAGAGGATGGGGAGCTCAAATGTCCAGAGGACTCCTGCGGTGGTGGGGATAGGCAAACACCCGCTCATACATACGCCTAACATATGAGGGGAAGGCTGCCACAGTGCCTCTGAACGCCTCCCAGTATAATGGACCCACAGGATTGACATGGCCTGGGAAAGAGGGGGTGGCTGCAGACGAATGGGAGTAGGGCACCTACAATAGGCAACTGTCCTCTGCTCAGGCTCTGGAACTGGGAACTGAGCCCCGAGCTGGCGGGTCCCGGATAACAAACCAAGTCGCAGAACGGAACCCTGGGGATGCGAACCTTGAAAGAGCCTGGAAGGGGATCCTCCCCTGTGATGTACCTGGGGCTGCAAGGATCCAGAAGGGCAACCCACAGCAACGCCACTGGAGGGGTCCCTCGAGTCTAAGAGGGAGAGGTGGGGCTCGGCACTACGGTTCCTACCCACACCCCGAGGGACAGAAGGCGATACTCGATGTGCTTCACCCCGGCCCTTCAACCCCTCGGACGACGCCCTCCTCTTCGACGCCAGTGACAGAGCCCATCGATCCTGGGATCTCTGAGGGAAGCCCTTAGAAGACAAGGTCCCTAGTTCACCCTGAGAGAGCACAGCAGCACCAGAGACAGCAGCTGCTACAGCCCCTTCTGGGTGAACAGACCCCTCCCCAACCCCCACGCCATCCCTTCCCAATGACCCCAGGCCACCCCCAGCCTGGAAGTCCTCAGAAGAAGACTGCTGTGGAGACTGAGGAATGGGCACGGTGGGCCACTTGACACCTTGCCTCACAGAAGACTCCGATCCCGAGGAATCGGGGAGCCAGCACAGGTCCACGTCTGAGCTGTCTGCTTCCGAGGAAGATGCGACTAGAAGGACCTCAATACTGGCCACCCCAGGAGTCCCCTGAGAAACGGCACCACTTAGGACGCCCGGTGCCACTCATGGCACTTCGCATTGGCGCATCGGGAGACGATGCTGGAACCTGGACCTGACACGCCTCGAGCTCCAGAAGAGTCCCGCACCGCCTCATCTCCGGAACTAGACACAGCCGCCGCCAGCGAAGTCTACCGGCCTACAGTGCCGACAGCCAAATGGTGCCGCCCGATCCGAGACGGCGCTGAAAAGCGGCATCGAGGGTCCACCCTCACTGGGCCCAGCAGCCACATGCCACGACACTGGGAAGCCTGCACCTCCGAAGAGGTGAGTGCCGAGGTGGTGTCCCCACCGCGGCCCCCGGAAGGGGTCACAGTATTTCCCTGACACTGCAAAAGAGGCCTCCTCGGCAAGACTAGAAGACGAGGAGACCTCCTCCTCTCCAGACCGTATAGGCCTGGGAGGGGACAAGGAGGAAGAGCCTAAAGACCTGGCCTGGGAGGCCCGAGAGCGATGTCGTCCTCCAAAAGTTGACGGGGCCTTGCCGATTTTGAACGCTTGAACTTTGAGAACACGGCAGTCCATCGAGAAACAGGTGTCACATCTGTCCATGTCATGGTTAGGTCCCAGGCACCGAAAGCAGACATCATGACGGTCCATCACGGAAAAATGCCGACCACAGGAGCACCGACGCATAGGGGCATGGCCCGCTTTCGACTTTCGCTTATCTCCTGAACCGGACATGATGCAAAAATAACCTAAAACACAGTAAAGCTCCCGGCGCCATCGAAAAAGAATGGAACGGACTTACTGGAGTCAACAGCATCGGGGAAAAAACAAACTGGGATGAAGGCGTCACTTCGCACGACAGACTAGGCTCATGTTGCAGTATCAAAAACTCTCACACGCGCAGCAGTTGCAGCCTCGACGGCGGGAGAAACAGAACTGGGATGGAGGAGGAGTCTGTGGCGCCTAACAGCCGCATCACGTGATGCGTCACTCTCAGGGGCGGTGCCGTCGGCACCGACTCCTCTAAAAAAAAAAAATTTACGTGGCAGGTGCGGCGCCTCATTACACCCAAGCAGTAATGAATGGTGAAGATTGACAAGGAAGATCTTTGGCTCCTGCAAGCATGAGCGATCGCCGACATCCAAGCGCACTCGGACGGGCGGGAGAAAAGGAACTGAGGCGGTTGGAGGGTTGACACTGAGATAGCCTACACAGGCGCAAGCTAGTCTCGCTGTGCTGCGCATGTGGTCCTGTCTCGGTGCCAACCCTCTGAAAAATGTTGGCTCCCGCATGGTCCCAGCACCCTGACGCTATCCCATTAGTGTGAATGAGTGATGGAGACTTAGTCCAGGAAGATCTAGGCCCCACCAACCCAGGATCTGCCACCCTGGATAGGAGGACACTGTGATCCAAGGTATTGAAAGCCTTAGATAAATCAATAAAGATTGCACCTACCGTGTCCTCCTATCCAGGGTCACTGAATATCACCAGTGACCTTGACCAAAGCGGCATTAGTACTGTAAGATTTCCTAAATACTGATTGCATGTTGTTTAATAAACTTTGGGACTCCAGGTACCCAACAATCTGAATAGCCACAAGCTTTTCAAAGATTTTTGAAACCTGGGACAAGAGAGAGAGAGAGAGAGAGGACGATAATTGCCCATCTCTGACCCTTTGAAAATGGGCACTATTTTCGACCGTTTCCAGGCACTAGGGAATTCTTCTGTGTCGAGGGAAAGATTAAATAGATAGGCCAAGGGATAGGCCACCACCGGAGAAGCATACTTTAAAAATTTAGATGGAACCCCATCCAGACCCATAGCCATAGCAGTATTTAGATTTAACAATTCCTGCAGAACCTTATCCACAGAAATCCTTATAAAGGATAAATGGAAATTATGTACCTACTGTAATTCTTGATCTTCTTGGACGAAGTCTCCACCACTCATTCACACTAATGGGATCTATGCCGGGGCGCTAGAACCCAGCGGGTGCAAACTTTCAGAGGGTCAAGCGCCAGAAATGGGCCGTGAGGCGGCACCGCAAGCCGGTAGCTCGTGCAGTAAAGACTACCTCGCGCTGAAAGGCCAACCGCCTCAGTAACCCCCCCCCCCCGAGGAGGTGCTGCGTAACTAACCTAGAGGTCTAACCTAACAAAATTGGACATAAGATAGTCCGAATGACCCGTGTAAGAAGGGTCAACAAGAGAGTCTTCACAGCCCAGCCACTGAGTGAAGACCAAAAAATGAAAATTACCTACCTACCGTAATTCTTGATCTTCTCTTGTATCTTCACCATTCATTACTGCTTGGGTTAAGCCGGAGGCGCACCCTTCTGGGAGTTTTTTTAAGAGTCGGCTCCACAGGCGCCGCCCTAGAGACGACGCATCGCATCATGCGCGAGGGCAGCCGTTAGGTGCACAGACTCTCCTCCATCTCAGTTCTGTTAGCGGAGAGGCAAAATAAAGTGTAAGAAAAAGAAAGTGAGGCAAGAGAGCCGAGGGATAGAAAAAGGAAAGGAAATAAACTGAAAAGGAATAAGCCAATGGAGAACAGACAGAGAGAGAATTCCTACCCTAAGGGACCGTGAGGGCCTCCTTCACGGGCTCTAGGGAGGAACAGAGAGAGGACAGGAAGTAGAAGAAGAAAAAGAAGAAAGAGGCATGTTGAGGAGAACAGTACCCATCGAGCATTGTTGGAAGAGAGGCTTATAGGCTCAAACTAATAAGGAACAAGAATCCCAGTTGTTAGACTGAGGAGAGGTTCCAATCAACCTCCTGAACAGACCCAAGAGAGGGCAAACTCTGAACTCTCAACATGCCAAGTCCCTTCATCGAGTTGAGGGCTCCTAGACTGTTCGAACAGAACCTGTTCTGGAAGAGCGCCCATCCAGGAAGAGGACTAAGTTCCTTAGCACCCTGTTAAGTGCTACCACAGAAAAGTATGGAAAAACATGCCTTCTCGGAGGCAGTTGGTAAGAAAAATAGAGAGGAACTCAATCCGACTTGCTAAGACAAGGTAGACAGAGGCTTGAAGCTGACAAGTTCAGTCAGCAGCTGGAAAAGCTTTGAAAAATAATGCCTGCCAGGAGGATTCCAAACTTTGAGGAAGCCAAGACAGGGTATGGCCACCAGGCTGTGAAACTACATGACCTGAAGAAGGTAAGGAATCGCACCATGGGGCAGTCAGAAAGAGTTCCCTCAGATTAAAGAAATTCGCAACCGTAGTCGCTCCTCTCTACCTTGAGGAAAAAGCTAATCCATTCACAAGAATGGGGAAAAACAGATTTTTTTTTTTTGGCATAAAGGCCAAGGGAGGAGGAGGAACGGACGGGAGGGGGAGACGCAAAGAAGGAGGCACTGAGGGAAGGTGGGTGGGTATCAGTAATGAATGGTGAAGATACAAGAGAAGATCAAGAATTACGGTAGGTACGTAATTTTCATATCTTCCCTTGTCAATCTTCACCATTCATTACTGCTTGGGTGAGTACCAAGCCCCCTCCCCCCTTGACAAAAAAGGGGGGGTAGAACCCTGAGGGAACAAGACCCCCAGCCTCCTGTTGGTGAGGAACAGAAGGGGAAGACCCTGGCTAACACAAGGGAAGCCTAAGTGGGAGAAGAGCTAGGAGGTGCCTCCCGAGGATGGGGAGACGGAGAAAGCCCCTGCAAAAGCCTCCTAGCTCTGGAGGAGAAAAGACGGGTCCCCAGGAAAGCGGAGCGGATCACCCTACGCCGGGCCAGGGGTGACAACCTTGATAGACGGAGCCATGCCGTCCGCCTAATGCAGATCGCTGTCCCCGCAAGCCTGGAAGCCACCTCACTGGCGTCATAAGATGCCCTTGCTTGGTGTCTTGCCAGCTCCAGGCCTATAGCGGAGAGGGCAATAGACTGTCTGGTTTGCTCAGATCAGGCATCGATGCTAGGAGCTGGGAGAGCATCGACCACAGATGCAGATTGTAGGCAGCGTGGTGAGCCTGACGTGATGCAATGCAAGCCACCGCACGAGAAGAAGAGAACACTCTTTGCCCCCACCGGTCGAACTGTAGAGAATCCGAATCTGGTGGGCGGTCGTGCGCCAGGCGGCGGCGCCCGGAAGGAGTCTCTAGGTACACCAAACCCGAGGACGGGTTGGGAAGGGTACCCAGGGATTCTGAGGGGGCACAATACCTTCGACGACAGTCTGCCGGGGCTGGAGAAAGGGCGGCTGGCGACTGCCAGGAACGGATAGACGCCTCCTGGAAGGGGATAGGCCAGGAAGGTACCACCAGGTGCTGGGCACTGAATTCTCCAAGGAATTTCGTGTCTCCTGCTCGGATTGTCTCACCTAACGAAGAGATTCGAAGATCCCTCACCATCCTGGAGAGGAATCGCTGATATTCAGTGACATCAGTGTCGGAAGAAAGATAAGCAAGGGGTTCCTCTCCCTCAGAGGAGGAAGACGAGGATGATGGTGAGCTCGAATGTCCAGAAGATTCCTGCGGCAGTGGGGAGAGTCGAAAGACCCGGTCATGCATGTATCTAATGTATGAGGGGAAGGCCGCCGCAGAACCTCTGAACTGCTCCCAGGATAACGGCCCGTAGGACCGACATGGCCTGGAAGAGCGGGGGGTGGAAGCAGAGGTACTGGAGAAGGGCACCTACAAAGAGGCAACTGACCTCTGCCAGGGCTCTGAAAACCGGGGAACGGAGCCCGAGCATGGGATCCCAGACAACAAACCAGGCCGCAAGACAAGACCCTGAGGATGTGAAGCCTGGAAGAGCCTAGGGGAACCTCCCTCAGATCAACCTGGGACTGCACGGTCCAGAAGGGCAGTCCACAGCAACGCCACCAGAGGGAACCCGGCAACAAGAGGAAGGGCTGGGGTTCAGCTGATGGCTACTAGCCACCCCACGAGGTGTGGCCAGGCAGACTGGGCACCCGCCCCTGCCCTCGCCTGACTCCGAGAGCCTCCTCCTCGACTGCAGCATTCCCCACCCTGAGAGGAGGAGGCAACAGCACCCGGGAGGGCAGCTGTCACAGGTCCCCAGGAGGGGGAGCCTCCTCCTCAGTCCCCACCACATCACCCCCCTGGGACCCAGGGCCACCCCTAGCCCGAGGACCCTCAGGGGAGGACGGAAGTGGGGACAGTGGAAGGGGCCCGCTGAGCCGCCTAGCACCCTGTGCCACCGGGGACCCTGACCCAGAAGAGTCAGGGTGCCAGGATGGGTCCACATCTGTGTCATCGGCCTCCGAAGAGGATGAGACCAGCAGGACCTCAATGCTGGCAACCCCAGGGATCCCCGGAGCAACGGCGCTGCGAACGGCGCCGGTGCCAGGGACGGCGCCGGACGACCCCCGCCCACTCGCGACAGCCAGGCCCGGTCCCGGCTCCCCTGCCGCACCAGTTAGGCCCACGGCGCCGCTCGGCGCCGGAACTAACTCCACACCGCACCGCGAAAGACAGGTCTGCAGCGCCGAGCCGCACCGAGGGCCAGAGCGGCGCGCCGCTGCCCCGATCACCGGGCGCCGATCCTAAATGGTGCCGGAGGGCGCCGAGTCCACCGTGCCAGGCCCAGGAATCGTGGGCCTCGACACTGGGGAGCCTGCACCCGAGGAGGTGACTGCCGAGGCGGTGTCCCCGTCGCGCCCTGGGAGGACCACAGACGCTCCCCGACACCTCCGAGAGAAGCTCTTCGGCAAGAGAAGAGGAGGAAGCTTCCTCCTCCGGATCAGTAGGCCCGGAGGGACCCGGGAAGGCCTAGAGACCTTACCTAGGAACCCCGGAGCGACGCCTGCCCGAATGTCGGCGGGCCTGCCAAGCTTGAACGCTGCTGACTTCGAGGACACGACGGTCCATGGAGAAACAAGCGTCGCGACGCCGTCCATGTCGTGGTTGGGTCCCAGGCAACCGAGACAGACATCATGCCAGTCCAAGACGGAGAAATGCCGCCACAGGAGCACCAATGCATAGGGGCGCCACTCCGCCGATTTACGCCTGCCCTCGAACCGACATGATGCTAACTAAACAAGTAAAAAAGAGGTAAAGCACTGCACCGCAGAACAGAAATAAAAGAATGGTCTTACCGGAATGCGGCCGAGTGGATGTCTGAGAAAAACAAGGAGTCTTCTAGCTGAGGAGAAACCCGACACTGAACGCCACCGCAGCAGCAGGTGCAGCCTCGACGGGCGGAGAAACAGAACCGAGATGGAGGAGGAGTCTGCGGCACCTAACGCCGCCCCGCGCATGACGCTGCACGCTATCCTTCGAGGGCGGGCGCCTGTGAGCCGACTCTATAAAAAAAAAAACTCCCAGAGGGTGCGCTCCGGCTTAACCCAAGTAGTAATGAATGGTGAAGATTGACAAGGGAAGATCAGACGTGAGCTTGGGGATGGTAGGGGGATGTGAATGAGTGGTGGAGACTTCGTCCAAGAAGATCAGGAATCACGGTAGGTATGTAATTTCCATATCTTCCTGGACATAAAGTCTCCACCACTCATTCACACTAATGGGAGAGTACCGAGCTAACAAACCCCCAAGACGGGCGGCAGGAGAAACTAAGAGCTCACATACTTAGGACACAAGTCTGTTAAGAACAGTCCTACCAAACGACAGATGTCACTTGGCATGGACATCTAAAGCATAGTGCTTTATGAAAGTATGCACTGAGCTCCATGTAGCCACACTGCAAATATCTGCAATGGGCACGTCGTGGATTTCCGCCAGAGATGCCGCGACTGCTCTAGTAGAGTGAGCGTATACTCTGCCTTCTAGCTTAACCTGTGCCATAGAATAGCAGTGGAGGAGACATGCTACCAGCCACGCTGAAATGTACCTGATAGCAACAGGCTGACCCAACCGGGTCTCGCTGAAGGAAACAAACTAAACAGTTGTTGAGCCTTGCTAATTTCCTTTGTCCTATCCAGATAGAATCGCAGTGCTCTCTTAACATCCAAAGAGTGAAGGGTATGTTCCCTTTCATTCTGAAAATTAGCTAGGTAGGTAGGACTAAAGGTTGGTTTAGATGAAACTCTGAGGCAACCTTAGGAAGAAACTTAGGATGGGTCCTAAGAACTACATTGTCCTTGTGAAATACAGTGTAAGGGGGGTCTCTGACCAGAGCATGTATTACAGAAACTCTATGGGCCAAAGTGATGGCCACCAGGAATGCCGTTTTCCAAGTGAGGAACTTCAACTCGCAGGTAGCTAGAGGCTCGAAGGTTTCCAGTGAGCATGTCTAGCACAAGGTTATGTCCCAGGCTGTGACTGGCGCCTGACAGGAGGTCTGGTGTGCAGAACACTTAAGAAATCTCTTTTCTACAGGTAACTGAGCCAGGGACAAGGAATGTACCAGCTCATGATAAGCTGAAATGGCACAGAGATTAACTTTGACAGTAGAGTACTGCAGACCTGAATTTGAGAGGTCTAAAAGATACTCCAAGACTTTAACTGGTTGGCAGGAAAAAGGGTTCGAAAAGGATTTTGCACACCAGAGAGAGAAATGCTTCCATATGGCTGTGTAGGTCTTTCTAGTGGCTGGTTTACGCGCAGCCAAGAGAATATCTGAAACCCTATGGGAAACACTGAACCTATTCACCTCTATCTCTTCAGAAGCCAAGCATGAAGGTGAAGCGCCTTCAGATTGTGATGGACCATGGGCCACTGGGTCAGAAGGTTTGTCTGAAGGGGAAGTGCCTTCGGAAAGGTTGCCAACAGACTGTTGAGCAGCGGGAACCATATCTGTCGAGGCCAGAAGGAAGCAATGAGAATCATTCTGTCTCCCTGAGACTCAAATTTGAGAAGTACCCTCTGAATCAGAGGAAGAGGAGGAAAGGCGTATAGAAAGTGCTTTGTCCACTGCAGCCTGAATGCATCCTGACAGAAAATGCCAGGTCCTGGCTTTCTGGAGCAGAAGAGAGGCAGTTCAGCATTAAGTGGGATGCAAAAAGGTCCAGGACTGGAGTTTCCTACTCTTTGAAGAGTGACTGAGCGATGGTTGAGTCGAGAGACCACTTGGAGGATCCGCCTCCGCTCTGCTGAGACGATCTGCCAGTTCATTCTGCACGCCTTGGTAAACCACATGGATTAGAGCTTTGGGCTCCAGGCACCATTCCCACACCTCAAGCTTCCTGCATAATGGATAAGAGTGTGCACCGCTTTGCTTGTTGATGTAATACATCACTGCTTTGTTGTCTGTTTGAAGGAGAATGTTCTTGTGACAGAGTATGTCTTTCAAGGCCTGGACTGCATAGAGGACAGCTCTCATTTCCAGGACGCTTATCTGAAGCCGGGACCTGTCCCTGAGTCCATGTACCTTGGTGTGGAAATTCTGGCAGTGAGCTCCTCATGCCCATCAGGGATGCGCCAGTGGTAATGAGATCTGAGGATTCAGAGGGGCAAAGGGATACCTTCCAGAAGGTTGACCTCCCAGACCACCAGATGAGTGACCTCTTTAAAGGTTTTGTCACCTTGATGGGAAAGGACTGAGGGTGAGTGGTTGGGGACCACTGAGTACTGAGCATCTACTGAGAGGTTCTCATGTGGAGTCATGCTAGGGTACAGTGAACATCAAGGATGCCATGAGACCCAGAATCTGCTGCATCGAGATAGCACGAACCGAGCTGTTTTCTCTGATGGATCGGGCCATCTGTAGGATATCACCCTTCTGTCCTCTGGAGAAAGGCTTTGACAGGAGGTATCCAGAAGAATTCCTATGCAAAGGAGTTTCTGGGAGGGCTGCAACTGCGATTTGTTGTGATTCAGCAGGACTCCCATGGACGTGGAGGAAATCTGAAGCCTTACACAGGCCCAGAGTTCCCGCCTGGAAGGGCTTGCTAGAAGCCAGTCATACAGATATGGAAACACTTGAATTCGATTTTCCTGAGATGCACTGCGAGACTTGCACAACACTTTGTAAAACTTCATGATGCAGAGGATAGCCCAAAGGGCAGGACTCTGAACTGATAATGTTGACCCAACGTCACAAACCTCAGGTATTTGTGATGCTTTGGATGTATAAGAATGTGTTGGTAGGCATCCTGCATGTCCAGGAGGCTAGCCAATCATGTTGATGAATCAAAAGAGAAGGGTACTTAGCGATATCATCTTGAACATTTCCTTGTGAAGGAATTTATTTAACTTTCTGAGGTCCAGAATGGGAGCATGCCTCCAGTTTTTTCAGAACTAGAAAGTAATGGGAGAAACCCATGTTCGCATTGACCGTGGAACTACTTCTACTGCCTTGTTGTTCAGAAGGCCTTGCACCTTGAAGCAATAAGGTCTGACTGTACTGCCGAGAGCCTGGGCTGTCGCTTGGGGGACAGTCGGGGGGGGGGGTCTGAAAGATTGAACGAATACCCCTCGCGGTTTATCCTGAGGACCCATTTGTCTGATGTTACAGACTTCCACGGGTCGTAGAACCGAGTCAGACGTCCTCCCACTGCTGAGGAAGAGTCCCCCTCGGGCAGCTGAGGTGGGACCTGGGCCAAGAACTCAGAAGGTGGCACTGGGCGCTTTGGGGCCTTGTGCCTTCTGCTGCATTTTCTTTTGTGGCTGCGGTGTGGCTTTTGTTAAAGCCCCTGTCTTTGCCCGAAAGGACTGACGGTTGTGAAATTGGCGCCATTGGACTCTCTCTCGCCAGGGGGGCGGTGTGGTCGAGCTGTCTTAATGGCTGACCTAGTCTTCTGTGTGGCCTCCAGAGCTTGTTTCCACCGAGGGTCCGAACAGATACATGCATCGAAGGGTAAGGCTATGACCTGCTGCTAGGCATCATTCGTGAAGCCAGGTACATAGTCAAGAGTGCCGATGGGTACAAATGCCTGCTGCCGCTTGAGAAGCAGTATTGAAAGCATCCATTGAAGCTTTAACCTACTGGTTATTGGATTCGATGCCCATGGTTATGGTGTGAAGTAGCTCTGAGTCGCTTCCGACTCAGGCAGAGCTTCTACCATTTGCTTGAGCGAATGCCAGAGGACATATTCATATTGAGAAAAATAGCCCTGGTAGCTGGCAATATGCATACCCAGGGTGGAGGCAGCAAAGACTCTCTTACCTAAGGTGCCTATCTTATGAGATTCTTTATTGATAGGCTGGGCTGTAGATGCTTGAGGGAGGATGGCTTTGTCATTCTCTGCTAAGACTACAATGGGATCAGCAAAAGCTTGTGAGGCCAATATGGGTCAATCCTTGGGAGCATACTTCCTATCTGGACTTAGCCATGGAAAGGATGAGAGTAGGATTGTTCCATACCATCTGAGAAAGGGTCTCAAAGGATGGTTGTACCGGAGGAGTTAAATCCATAGGGATCTCCGGGACATGTAGGTATTGGAGTCTTAAAAGCTTCCCAGGATCTATTTCTGTAGTCTGGAGAGAAAGAGTGGAATTTAAATATTTCAAAAGAGACAGACAGGAAAGGTCTTCGACCACAGGCTCTGCAGCAGGATTAATCCCTGCTCCTTCAACATCATCACCCAGACGAAGATCTGGGTCAGGCTCAAAATCATCTCCTGACAGTCCAGGGGGGACTGTATGGACAGGAAAGGAGTGAAAATCAGAATGGAAATTAGAAGAGGAAATAATCGGAGTCGAAAAGCCCTGGAGGCTGGACGGCGCTGCTCCCAGCATCGGCGCCGATGAAGAACACAGTGCCACGGACGGTGCTGACAGAGCTTCTGGCACCACAGACGGTGCCGACAGAGCCCCTGGCACCAAAGACGGTGCAGACAGAGCCCACGGCTCCAACAGAGCCCTCGGCACTGCAGACGGCTCTGAAAGTGTCCCAAGGTTCGAAAACTGAGATTTGAAGGAAAAGAAGGACAAATTAACAGGAGATAGAGGCATCGATGTGGACCCCTGCGCCATAGCCCTGTGGGGAGGGGGGACACCTGAGCACGGAGTTGACGGCACTGAAGAAGGTGCCGCATGACTAGGAAGGTCCCACTGCCCTACTTGGTCCCTCGAGCGCCCAAGGCCCCAGAGTGACCGGGCCAGGCAGCTGGACCAACCTCTGAGCCCACTGCTCCATAAGAGCAGCCCACTGGTGAAACTGCTCATCGGAGGCCCATCCAATAGGTGGGGATGGGCTCCAATGTCGAAGAGGTCGGGCACCGGAGCCAGAAACCGGCAACTCCGAGAGAGGAGGAGACCAGTGCCTAGCTCCAATGACCGACCGTCGACGCACAGATACACCAGAAGGCGACCTCGAGTGATGTCTTTCTCGACTTGTGCGCCGAAGAAGAACTCGAAGCCAAATGGTACCATGAATGGGACCGTTTCCTTTTATGCTTTTGGGGGGACCGCCCATCTCCCTGAGCACTGGACCGTCCATTGTCAGACCCAACCTCCGGGGAGGGCGGCAGACCGGACCCAGCCTCCTGACTCAACAGCTCATACAAAGTCTCCCTACTGTTACCTGACCTGCTCATGGTTGACTCCATCAATGGAGGACTGAAGACTTCTTTTATTAATCAATAAAATTAAATCTACTCGGTACTTTCGAAGATAAATTACAAAACAATAAACTGAAAACTATGCTGCTAGTTTGAAGTTTGACTCCCAGTGAGTGAGCGACGCCGTCACTGAAGCGCACTCGATAGCAGGAAAAAAAGGAACTGAGGTGGTTGGAGGGTCGACGCCGAGGTAGTCTTTACTGCACGAGCCATGGCTCGCGGTGCTGCTTCCTCGCAGCTCCATCTCTGGCCCCGACCCTCTTGAAAAGTTTCCTCCCGCTGGGTCCTAGCACCTCCAGCATAGATCCCATTAGTGTGAATGAGTGGTGGAGACTTTATGTCTAGGAAGATCTTACTGATTGAACCTCCGGCTGTACTCTGCTGTGCTGAGTCTATTCCTTGTTTATTTTTTAAACCAACACTGCTGAAGAATTCATTAAATCTGACTACCACCATTGAGACAGAGGCATCATCTAACCATCAATTGTAAACACATTTGAGACTTACGTCCCTCTGCCTTTTAAGAGAAAATTAACTGTCTGCCAGAAATCTTTTGGCTGTTGAAGACATTTATCATCTAAATATTTTGTATGTCTCACCCCCCTTGCACATAATAGTTACGGGCTGTCTTATAATTATCCCAGTCAATTTTGTCTCCCGATTTTTTTGCCTTAACCCAGGCTTTATTCCTGGCTAGTTTTTGTTTTCTCAATTCATTAGAGAACCAGGGGGCATTGTTATATTTCAATAATCTAGACTTAATAGGGGCGTGCTTGTCACATATCAGCAAAAATTCCTGTAGGAAAAAATTCCAAGCCTCATCTACTGTGGGCACCAGTAATAAGCAATGCCAATTTATGTCATCTATGTCTATCATAAAATCCACAGTCAAATTTCTTAAAACTACGCCCAAGTTATGAATTTATAATTTATGGGTTTCTCAGGTCTATTCCTGATACAAAAGGTAAACTGGTGATCAGATATGGAATCTGGCAATACGCCACTGGATAGTATATTTTCCACTGAGTTAGTAAAAATTAAGTCAAAGGTCAAAGATGAGTTAGAGTTACCACATTTATCCTAGTAAAGTTGTTAATCAATTGACTAATCCCAAATTCACTTGACGGTCCACTAATGGGTGAAGATCACTAACACAATCCCCCCGATTCCAGAAAGGAAGTGGGGAGGTGCTAAGACCACATTCCAATGGAAGAAATGAGGAGGAGGAAATTGCCTAGAGACTGAGGCACCAGAGGGAAAGATGGGTGGGATTTAGTGATGAATGGTGAAGATAAACAGAAGATCAAAATTACGGTAGGTCGTAATTTTCATATCTTATCTGTGTCAGTCTTCACCATTCATCTCTATTGTGTGAGTACCGAGCCTCTCCTGAAGGGGCCCAGCACCTCCTTAAGGGGATTCTGAGGAACCCGGAAGCCAATCCAGGTCAGCCTCCAATCATCCTCCCTGAGGAGGCTGGAACCCAGACGACTCCTCGATCCTTTCTGGCCTCGGGACTGCGAGTGGCGCCACCCTCCATCCCGGCTCTGCAAAGAGCACCAGAGTCAGATGCGGCACCACGAGCGGCACCGCAGACCGGCCCTGCGCTGCCCACAGTGCCATCTCTGTCCCCAGTACTGCTAACGGCTGGAGTCAGAAGTGGCACCGGAGGCTGGCCCGGTGCTGCCCCGACTCTCGGTGCCACAAGCAGCACTGACAGGCGGCGCTGAGGACAACCACAACGCCCGGGGAGCCTTCGCCTTTGAAGAGGCGATTGCCAAGATGGTGCCTCCCGCATGGCCCCCAAGGGGGCCAGACTGGGCCTCCTGCACTGTGGAAGGAGCCCCCGCTGAGGCAAGGGCTAGAACGGAGGGGGCCCCTCCGGGCCGAGTAGGACTGTGAGGGACAGGAGGAAGGGCCAAGAAACCTGACCTGGCTTACCAAGTGTGAACCTGTGTCCGGAAGTAAGTGGCGATGTCCGACTTTAAACGAGGCAACTCCAAACCTGGCGGTCCATGGAAAAACAGGCATCGCAACAATCCATGTCATGGTTGGGGCCGAGGCAGGTCAAGCACCGGTCATGCTGGTCTGTGATGGAGAAAAGTTGGCTGCAGGGACACCACCGCGTAGGAGGCTGACCCGCCATCAAAGTTTTCTTTTTGTCCCACGAACAAGACATGACCGGACGAAAACACAACAAAGGTACTCGGCATCAGTCGAAAATAAAGAAAGATCTTACGGAGACGACACTGAGAACAGAGGCAAGCAGAACTTGAGGCGGAGCCGACTGACTAGGCTGCTGATGCAGTTTCACTATCAAGCTTCCACAGGAGGTCCTCTCGACAGCTGGAGAAGCAGAACTGGGGCGGGAGGCATTGGTAGTTACTGGCCAACTCGTGAGTGCCACGAATTCATCGGCCTTAAGGGCGACGCCATCTCTAAGGCCGGGCTCCTACCCTGGGAAAAAAAATGCTCCCTGCGGGGTCCTAATCCTCTAGCTTATACCCAATAGTGATGAATGGTGAAGATTGACACAGATAAGATCTGGAAAGAAGATCTTCCATCACACTGATAAAGAAGGCTTGCATTCCAGTCAATAAAATGAGTCATATGCTGCGTCTTCGACAAAGTAGACTAGGGAGAGACTCTTCCAGATCCACTTCTACCCCAGAATGACCTCCAAAAGGCAGGTCTAGACCAGGAACACTGGAGATGCATCCACATGGATCAGCGAAGAGCTCACTGCCATCCGCGGCGCCAGATGCAGAGCCGGACCCGGCACCAGACGTGGCACTGGCACCACACCTGGCACTGGCACCACATGGCGCCAGAACCGCTGCTGACCTGAAGAAAGAAAGGAGGAGAAGGAAAGCAGTACCGTGCGGCCCTACAGGGAAAAAGGAGGGGGTATGCATGAGGAGTCTGTGTTGATGGTGTTGGCACCGGAGAGGGCACTGCGCACATCCTGGCCCGACTGACTTGATCGTGGCCCAGCATCTCTAAGGCCTGAAGGCCACGGAACCAGGTACACTGGCTAGGACAACTGGGCAGAAGCTGTGCCCCCTGCTCTAAAAGAGCAGCCCAGAGGTGAAACTGCTCACCGGAACCCCATCAAGGACAGAGATGGGATCCGGTGTCAAAGATCGCAGCTGCGAAGAACAGAGCCACAGAGAAACCCACTGGAGTCGGTTCAGGCCTACCGCTCTCCACCACCGACTATCCCTGTGAAGACGTACCAGAGGGCGACCTTGAACGGTACCAATTCTTCTTCCACCGACAGGAGGAAGAAGAGCATGAGATCAAGCGGAGCTGGATCCCGGAACCGCTTCTTTTGTACTTCGGGCGGACTGTCCCCCCACCCCACAAAGGGCGGTGGACCAGACACAGCCCCACTGCCATTACAGCTTTCAAATGAAGTCCCCCTACTGCCACCGCTACTGTCTAAGGTAGACTCCGTTGATGGTAGGCTGAGAATTTCTTCTTCATCTTCATCATCATCTTTTTCTTTTCAAAATAAGAAAAGAACACTAAAAATGGTAAGTTAAACGAATATTGAACAGCTATAGCTGTTGTCGTATAGACAAAGACTTGACTCCCGGTAGGCAAGCATCGTCGTCATCAAAGCACACTTGACAGCGGGAGAAAAGGAACTGAGGCGGTTGGAGGGTTGACGCTGAGATAGGCTATACGGCGTGAGCTAGTTTTGCAGCACTGCGCATGTGTGGTCCCATCCCGGCACCGGCCCTCCTGAAGATTTCCGGCTCCCGCGGGGTCCTAGCACCTCTGGTGTAGTCCCATTAGTGTGAATGATCAGTGGAGACTTTTAGTCCAGGAAGATTTCTCTTACCCCACAAATCAAACCTCCTGGACTTGTCAGGAGGAAGGGAGCTCAGGTGTTTGGGTACCTTAGAGCGGTCATGTGCAGCCTTAATGACCACTGATTCTGTTTCAGACTGGGCAGAATAAAAGGCTTCCCAAGTGTGGCCTGATGCCGCCTGTCTGTTTTTCTAGGCATGTCGGGAACTAAGGTCTGCCAAACAACCTGGGCAGCTTCATCCAGAGCTGGAAGTAATGATGGACGACCATGGGGGAGACTCAGGATTCTCAGAAAATCCATCAGATTCCTCCTGCTGATGTCATTTTCTTCAGTCTGGAACCCCATAGTGGATCGGGGCTACTTCATTATTATAGAAGCTGGGGTCCTCAGATGCGGGGTGGGATCTGGGGTATTTTCTCTGAGTCCCCACTCCTGGAAGAGGCAGTAGACCTATCAGAGGAATAAGCCTCAATGTCCTCCTCTTCCTCAGGAGGATGAGATCAGGGAATACCCTCGATGTTGACTTGTTCAGAAGAAGGTACTGATGGAGCAGATGTCTCCAATGCCCAAGAGGGCTCAGGGCAAGAAGGCCAGACCAGCAAAGAAGAGGAGGGAGGCCCTTGAAGGAGGCGTCGATGGCGGGGCAAGCGTGGGGTGAACTGGCTGACCAGAGCTATCATAAGATGTCAGAATAGAACAAAGGGTGACGACCGGACAGGGGATGGAGATCGTGACCGGGAATGATGGCGAGGCCAAAGCCCGCCGCTGATGTCCCCACTGGGACTAAGGGTGATGGCGTTGAGGAAAGACCGGCTGTCGACGGCCCAGCCACAGAAGAAAGCAACGAGGCTGATCACCCATTGTCCACGACGGGAGCAGCGAAGCCTAGCACAGAGGAGCCTTGCTAAGAAGACAGCAGGGTGGGGCTGCTGACTCAGAGCTCAATGGCTTACCATCCGAAGACGCTGGAGAGGGGAACCCCACGGATCAGCCTGGAAGAAACCAAGGCAGCAGAGGAAGTCAGCACCAAAGGTGCCGAAAATGCATCCCCGGAAGACTGAGGAGAAGGCAGTGTGGACTGGGACTGACATGGGGAGTGGTCATTGTGACGGTCCTTGTCCCTATGCTTCCCTGAGGATTTGTCCCAGGCCTTGGATGCCTGTGAGCCCAAAAAGCACGCTGTAGAGGGGGAAGAAGCCCCTGAGCCCCTCTGTTCCATACTGGCTAGTTTTGCTCCATTAAAATACCTTGCAGGTTCATTTCTATGCACCGAAGAATGGTGAGATGAAACTTCTGGCAGAGCACACAGGTGATGGCATTATGAGAAGGCCTGAGACAGACACAAAGTTTGTGTTTGTCCTCACAATAAATCTTCTTGTGACAGTGAGAGAGGAGAGGATGACTTGACACTCCTGTGTTACTGGAGGGAGGGGATCTGGCAAGGAGTCGGGGTGGGGGGGTGGCAGGCCGCGGCCGGGGCTATGGGACCACCTTGAGAGCTCTTACTGGCAGAGGGGATGGGGCAGGCAAGGCAAACACTGCTGCCCTCGGGGGCTTGGCCGATGTTCGGATTTGCTTGTGGGGAGCCTGATGAAGGCTGCTCGCTGCTCCAGACCTGGGCTGCGATGATACATAGAATGAACTGATCTTAGGTGAATACAGATGGCTGGAGCTTGGAGATGATATCTCCACATCTCCGCCAAACTTGTGCCCTTGAAAGGGGCATTCAGGATAGACAGCTCGATGTCACGGGTGAACCCAGACTCCCAAAGCCAAGAATGCCAGTGCATATATATGCCAGCGGCTGCTGCCTGGGCCAGCGCATCCACCACATTGTAGGTCACCTAGAGAAACTGGATCTATGTTAGAAGCCAGCTAGGAAGCCCAAGGCTAGTTGCTTGGCAGGGTCCTCAGGAAGGGACTGGATGGCATCATTTGCCTCTTCCCAAGGGCATTTTGATACTGAAACATGTGGGCATCAGTTACCAAGGTGACTGAGCGAAGTCCGCTTCATAGAAGGTCCAACTGGCGGAACTCCTTGTCTGGTGGCAGGGAGCTCAGATGCTTGGCTGTTTGGTGTGGTCATGAGCTGCGCTTATCACCACAGTGTCTACTTGAGCTTGTTCTCAGAGAAAGGGTTTGCCCACCGGAGCATGGTACAGTTGATCAGCCTTCCTGGACATGACCAGGTTAGGTCTCGCCACACAGCCATGGTGGTGTCCTCACAGGTATTAATGAGTGGGGAACCACCAATGGCATAATCTCTGGCTGGTGAAGGTAGGTAGCGAGCTGGTGCCACTCAGGGTCCTGCTCCTCTGTCTCAAACCCATGGCCTCCTGAACATGGCGCATGACTGCTGTGAAGGTGGGGTCATGGGGAGACTTGGGGAGATGCCTAGGGGTCCCTTCATCTTCGAGGAACCCATGGAGGTGTGGGCAAGCTACTAATGTCATCGTCATCCCCTTCATCTGGATTCTGACCCATCCTCATCATCGGGTAAGAGCAGGTCTGGATGATACTCATCCCCTCGTCTATGGGACACCAGTGGTGTGAACTGGCCTAGGCGGCAGAGTCGGGACATGGGTACTGGCAAAGATAGACCGGAAAAGGTCCCTGGAGAGCAGGAGGTGCCAGGCCCTAAGGGGGCGGGGGGACCTGCATCCGCATAAAGCCCCAGAGGACATTATTAGGTTCTGCAAATATAGAGTTACATAAGAACTTACAGTAACAGTAGATCTTCGAGAGGTTCTTGCAGTGGTCTTCACATGGGACTGCGCCCCTGGCGCCAGGCCTGCATGGCAAACTTGTAGCTAGCAACCATCAGGGGGACCATAAAGGGGTGGTCCCGTGCCCGTCCTCCAGTTCTTTTCCACCGGAGACCTATAGAAAGTGAGCAGAAAAGAGGAGTAATAGACTCCTGGTACCCTGAGCCCTGGAGAGACAGAGTCCTGGCCATGGAATAAGATGAAAGCTCAGGAGCTGGTGGAAAGGTGGGTGGGAAACTAGACACTACTGCAGGAACCTCTCTCGAAGATCTGTTACGGTAAGTTCTTACGTAACTGCTATATCTTACTTCTAGAGGGTTCCTGCAGTAGGTATTCACACACAGGACTGAATACCAAGCAGTCTAACAAAAAGAAAGGAGTCGGAGACGAGGTTCCGAGAGGAGGAAGATGTCTGCCAACTAAAGGTCAGTTTAAGACAGAAGACCTTGCAGAACTGCAAGGCGAAGCCAGCTCCACGCCTAGAGGTAATGTCCAGACTGTAATGCTTAGTGAAGGTGTGAACGGAAGACCAAGTGGCCGCTGCACAGATATCCGCAGTGGACACATTCCTGAAAAGGCAGTAGAGGTAGCCACACTCCTGGTGAAGTGGCCTTTGACTGCCCCGGAAGTGGGTTTCGTATTTTGGTAAATGTAATGGATACAGTTAGCCAGCCACCTAGACAGAGTCTGTTTTGTGATCGCCTTGCCCTGACACTGGGAGGCAAAGACAACAAAAAGCTGGTTTGATTTACTAACCTCCTTAGTCAGAGAGGTATAGTACCTCAAAATCCTGTGCACATTGAGGGTGTGCAGGAGATATTCCGCCCCCGCCCCCCGCTGGAGTGCTCTGGGAAAAACACCGGCAATTCAACACTCTGGTTTAGAGTCATTTCTGAAACCACTTTTGGAAGGAAAGTACAGTTACGTAAGAACTTACCGTAACAGTAGATCTTCGAGAAGAAAAAATTACTCACCTTAGTAATTGCTTTTCTTCTCATGGAGTCTTGCTATATTAGGACCATTGCAGTTAGCCTCTGGCTCTGAACTGCCCAGGAGAGGAAACAGTTAACTCCAGAGTAATCTGGAGTTCCACAGCACGAGGGCGCTGTTCAAAGCTCTATCTGGCTAGTTTCAAATGAAACTGCCAGGTTCTTTACGAAGCTAAACTCACATAGCAAGTCTGTGTGGAAAAGCTCTACACTAGCCATTGGCTACCTACCAGTAGTAGAACAACAACAATCACAGAATAAAAAGGAAAATTACGTACCTACCGTAATTCTTGATCTTCTCTTGTATCTTCACCATTCATTACTTCCTGGGTGTAAGCCGGAGGCGCGCACCCGTCACGGGAGCTTTTTTTTTTTAAAGTTGCCCTACTGCCCGCCCCGAGAGCGCATGCGCCATGCGCGAGGGCTACTAGTAGATCGACTCCTCCCTCCAACTCAGTTCTGAGCCGGAGAGGCAAAAGTGAAAGCAGAAAACATAGATAGCGAGGCAAGATAGCGAGGATAGCAAAGCAAGGAAGAATGAACTGAAAAGGAATAAGCGGAGGAAGGACAGAGGAGATAAGAACATCCCAGCCTAGGGAGTGCAGGGCTCCTTACCTGGGCGACTCTAGGAGGAGAGATGAGTAAGGAAATGAGAAAATAGAAGAAGAAGAAAGAGAAGAGAGATGGGATGTTGAAGGGACCAGAAGGCCCAACGAGCATAGTTAGTTGTAGCTGAAGGCTCGACTAAAGGGGAAGCAAGAATCCTCGGAGATTGAGCTGAAGAGAAGGTTCACCAACCCGCTAGACAGACTCAGGAGGGCATAGTCCTCATCTTCAACATGCCATTAGCTTGACACCCACCTCGGCTCCTGGCCGGAGGGCCTTTAAGTGGAGGACAGCCGAGGAGGGAAGAATAAAACCCTCAGAGCATGAGAGCGCTGCTCAGGGTTTAGAAATAGAAAATGTAAGCCTTTCAGGCGTTCAAGATAGAAATGGGACTCAGACTGACTGGCTAAGGCCGCCAAGGCTTAGGCTGGCTAAGATTGATATGGTCAGCAGAGGTCTACTGTAAAATTGTCCAGGAGGACACTTAAAGGGAGAAACCACTAGCAAAACAGCGAGAAGGATAGCCTACCTTCTCATTTGCCTTCTTGTTTGATTTCTCCATTTTTTTTTTACAGATAAAAATATTTTTTTTTTTTTTAAGTAGATGCATGACCAGATACCAAGATGCCTATAGCAGTCGGAGAGAGTTCCTCAGCATTTTTTTTTTTAAAAGAAAGGAACAGACGATTGCCTCTCTGCTCTGCAAGGTAAGAATAGAGGGGGAATCAGATTTCAGGGCAACTATCTGAACATGGGATTGCAGGATCAAAACTGAATAGCCTGAGCCAGGCCAAAAAACCCCAGAGGTATCTTGCCATAAGAATAGCAAGAGATAGTTGTGCAGTCTGATCGCCAATGCAATCCACGAAATGGCCCATGAATCTTAGAGTAAGTAATTTTTCTGGATTTTAGAACCCCCCAAGAAAGATCTTTTTTTTTTTTTTTTTTTTTTTTTTTGGAAAATTTAAGGAATTTTCCCTATATTTTATATAAATGCAGAGAGAGGAAGGAGACGGGAGGTGGAGAAGCCACAGGAAGAGGCACTGAGGGGATGGTGGGTGGGTAAGTAATGAATGGTGAAGATACAGAGAAGATCAAGAATTCACGGTAGGTACGCACTTTCCTATCTTCCTTGTCAATCTCACCATTCTACTTCCTGGGTGAGTATTAAGCTCCTCTTCCCTGGAGGGGAAGAGGCCATACCCTGAGGGAACAAGACCCCCAGCCTTCTGCTGGTGAGAAACAGAAGGAGAAGACCCTGGCTTATTCAGAAAGCCTAAGAGGGAGAAGAGCTAGGAGGTGCCTCCCGAGGACGAGGAGACGGAGGGAGCCCCTGTAAAAGTCTCCTAGCTCTGGAAGAGAAAAGACGGGTCCCCCGGAAGGCAGAGCGAATCACCCTACGCCGGGCCAGGGGTGACAACCTGGAAAGACGAGGCCATGCCGTCCGCCTGATGCAGATCGCTGTCCCCGCAAGCCTGGAAGCCACCTCATTGGCGCCATAAGATGCCCTTGCTTGTGTCTTGCCAGCTCCAGGCCTACCGCGGAGAGGGCAACGGCTTGTCTGGTTTGCTCCGTATCAGGCATAGATGCCAGCAGCTGGGACATCATCGACCACAGATGCCGGTTGTAGGCAGCGTGGTGAGCCTGATGTGATGCAATACATGCACTCGCACGAGTAGAAGAGAACCTCTTCGCTAGCGGTCGAACTGGAGAGAGTCCGAATCCGGTGGGCGGTCGTGCGCCAGGCAACGGCGCCCAGAAGGAGTATCCAGGTATACCAAACCTGAGGACGGGTTGGGAAGGGAACCTAGAGACTCAGAGGGGGCACAATACCTACGCTGGCAGTCCGCCGGGGCTGGGGAAGAAGCGGCAGGGACTGCCATGACCGGATAGAGCGCCTCCTGGAAGGGATAGGCCAGGAAGGTACCACCAGATGCTGGGCACTGAATTCACCAAGGAATCACGCGCTCCGCTCGGGTATTGTCTCTTCGAACGTAGGAAATCCGGAGATCCTCACCATCCTCGAGAGGAAACGCTGATATTCTGTGAAATCAGCATCGGAGGACAGATGAGCAGGGGTTCCTCTCTCGGAGGAGGGAGACGAGGATGATGGGGAACTGGAATGCCCAGAGATTCCTGCGGCGGTGGGAGAGTCGAAGACCCGCTCATGCATGTACCTAACGTTGTGGGGAAGGCGCGCAGAACCCTTGAACTGCTCCCAGGATAACGGACCCAGAGGGCCGACATGGCCTGGGAGTGGGGGTGGTGAAGGCAGAGAGATGGGAGAGGGCACCTCCGGAGCAACTGTCTCTGCGAGGGCTCTGGAACCGGGAAAGGAGCCCTGGAAAGGGGATCCCGGATATCAGACCAGGCCGCAGAACGGAACTCTGGGAAGCAGAGCCTGGAAGAGCCCTGGGGAGAACCTCCCTGTGACGACGCGGGACTGCATGGATCCAGAAGGGCAGTCCGCACAAACGCCGCAAGGACACCCCTAGAACCCTGGGGGAGGGGCGAGGCTCTGCACTGCTCCTGGCCACCCCTGAGGTGGCCAAGGAAGACCGAGCAGCAGACCCCTGCCCTCGACCCCTGGACACCGAGGGCCCTCCTCCTCGACCACAGTCCCCCTGTCCCTAGAGAGTGACAGCACCCGTGGGTAGCTGTCACGGGCCTCAGAGAGGGAGCCTCCCCTCGTCACCCCGCGCCTGCCCCAGGGCTCCCGCCACCCCAGCCGGGGAACCCTCAGGAGGCAACAAGGGGGACAGAGGGAGGGGCCCGTCGCCGCCTGGCACCTCTAACCACCGGGACCCAGACTAAGAGTGGGGTGCCAGGATGGGTCCACGTTTGAATCATCGCCTCCGAGGAGGACGACCAGCAGGACCTCAATGCTGGCCACCCCAGGGGTCCTCGAGGCTGCCGGGCCGCGAACGGCCCCGTACTAAGGGGAGGCGCCGCCGCTTCCTCACGCCGGTAGCCGCCAGGTTTAGCTCCACATTTCAACGGCGCCGCGAGGCTGGCACCGGGCCGAGGGAAGATCAGGCCACGGCGCTGGGCGGCTGGAAGGCGAGGCATCGCTGACGGCGCCGCTTTGTCTCATCGACGCCGCGAACGGCGCTATGCTCAAAGCGGCACCGCTAACGGCGCCGCTCGACTACCGGCGCCGAACGGCTAGGCGGGATCTAAAGCGGCGTTGCCAACGGGCGCTGCCTGATTACCGGCGCCGCAAACGGGCGCTGACTCAAACGGCGCTGAAGTGCTGCTTTACACCGCACTGCTGACGGCGCCAGGATCCAAACGCGCCGAAGGCGGCGGCCGAGGTCCACCCGAGCTAGGCCCAAAGACGCAGGGCCTCGCCACTGGGGAGCCTGCACCAAGAGGTGACTGCCGAGGCGGTGTGGCTGCGGCTGCCCCGGAGGGGACTACGACGCCCCCGACACCGCAGAAGGGGCCCTCCTCGGCAAGAAAAGACGAGGAGACCCCTCCTCCTCAGATCAGACAGGCCCGGAGGGACCCGGGAAGGGCCTAGAGACCTTACCTGAGAATCCCTTGAGCGACGCCGCCCTCAAGGTCGGAGGGCCTTGGCGAGCTTGAAGCGCTGGACTTCGAGGACACGGCGGTCCATGGAGAAACAGGCGCGCACTAATCCATGTCGTGGTTGGGTCCCAGGCAACGAAGACAAACGCTATGCCGGTCCGAGACGGAGAAATGCCGCCACAGTAACACCGACGATAGGGGCTGCCCTGTCAAAACACGCTAGCTCGGACCTGGACATAACGCCAAATCAACAAGAACAGTAGAAACACACCCGCGCCGCTTTTAGAAAGAAAAAGAACGGCCTTACCGACCGGGCCGAGTGTGTGGAAAAGAGGAGTCGCTGACGCAGTGGAGAATGGACGCCCGAAATACAGGTGCTGCCTCGACGGCGGAGAAACAGAACTGAGTTGAGGAGGAGTTTGTCGCTAGCGATCTGCCGCGTCATGATGACGCATGACGCCGGGTCGAGGGCGGGCCGTTAGGGCAACTTTAAAAAAAAAATCGCTCGTGGACGTGGTGCGCCCGCCACACCCAGGAAGTAATGAATGGTGAAGATTGACAAGGAAGATACAATATTACATATTATTGTTAGAATCACCCCTGACAAGCATTAATAGGCCCCTCTCCCAAAAGACTCAAGTCCAGAGAGGGGACCATCTACCACTTAACAAAATAGAATTACCTAGTTCCTCAACCCAAATGAAACAAGGGGGAGAGGGAAACTAGAGAGTTTAAATGGCATGACACAGTGCTTGCACTAATTTCACAACCCCTGCACTCCAAGTAGAAATTTTGAGAGGGTGGGTGAAGAAACTTCTATAAGACTCACAAGAGAAGAAAAGCAATTACTAAGATGAGTAATTTTTCTTCAAACACCATGAAGTCTTGCTAAATTAGGACCACTGCAGATTATACAGCAGTACCTCCATGGAGGAGGGCCAGAACCTACTTAGGAATAGGCTCGAGCACAGCTGTGCCAAAATCAGCATCTCCTCCGACTGGACGCCCAGGGAATAATGCTTGGTGAAGGTGTGGACTGTCTTCCAGGTAGCAGCTTGACAAATTTACAAAATAGAATATCTCCAGCAGCCGCTAGAGATGCAGCTGTACCCTGGTGGAATGAGCCCTCAGTCCTGAGGGAGGTTCTCTCACCTAGTTTTTTGGTAACAGAACTGATACAAGAGACAATCCACCTTATCATTGTCCTCTTAGTGGCAGGTCTCCCTTACCCACTTCTCCATAGGTAAGGAAGAGTTGATGGATTCGAACCTATGACCCTTGGTGTGTTCCAAATAGTAGCTTAGGGCTCTTTGAGTCTCAAACTGTGCAGTCTCCTCCTGAAGAAGAGTGCTCAGTGAAAATACTGAAGAGAGATGGATTGGTTGAGATGAAAATCTGAAACCACTTTAGGTAAAACTTTCTGTTAGTCCTGAGGACTACTTTATCTCTGTGAAAAAAATAAAATCCTTTTCCACTGACAAGGCTTGTAATTCACTTATACGCCTAGCAGAAGTGATAGCCACTAGAAAAACAGTCTTCCAAGTTAAAAACTTGAGATCTGCCGAAGACAGAGGCTCAAAGGGGGATTGCATTAGCTGAGCAATGCAAACATTCAGATCCCAGGCCGGAGCTGGTTCCTGAAAGGGAGGGTTAGTGTGAAGTAACCCCTTGAAAAACTTGGAAAACACAGGGTGAGAGGAGAGGGAAACTGGTTTCCCTGCAGAAACAAAAACAGAAACAGCTGCTAGATGAACCTTCAAAGTAGCTGGTTTGAGGTCTAGGGAATTTAAATGGACCAAATAGTCCAATAAAATGGCCAAGTCAGCAGATTCTGGTACAATTTGCCTCAGAACACCAGAAGGAAAACCTCTTCCACTTGGAGTTGTAAGTGGTTTCTAGTGGAAGGCTTCCAGAAGCCTTCAAATATCCAGGACACCTTGAGAAAGGTGTAAATCAGCAAATTCTAGCCTCCTCAAGAACCAGGCCTTAAGGTGGAGGGAATTGAGGTCCAGATACACACTTCCCCTGTGCACAGGTCAGCAGGTCGTGGGTCCTGGGCAAGGTCAGGGAGGGTGGAATGTCAGGGACAGGAGAAGAGGGTACCAGGGCTGCCTGGCCCAGTCTGGAGCAATCAGAATCACTTTGCAGGGCTGAGTTCTGATTTTTACTAGTACCCTGAAGAGAGGGAAGGGGGAAAGGCATACAGGAACTTCCCTTCCAATCCAACTGAAAGGCCCCAGGGGACTGATCCCAGCACTGAGGCCTGCAAGAAACAGAGGAAGTTGGTGGTTGTCTGGGGCTGCTAAAAGATCCATCTGAGGGTGCCCCATCTGGCAAAGACTGACCCCAGCCTTGAGGATTCAGAGCCCATCTGTGATGGCCCTGAGAAATCCTGCTGAGGGCATCCGCCAGGACATTCTCCTTCCCTGAAGGTGAACTGCTATCAGGGAGGTGTTCAGGGAGTAAGCCAGAGACCACAACTTCATTGCTCTCGTGCACAAGACGGAAGACCGAAAGTGCCCCTTGCTTGTTGATGTACCATATTGTTGTGGTGTTGTCTGTCCTGACTTGGACTACCTTGTTCTGGACAGTAGCTGAAAGCTTGGAGAGCTAAGAGAACAGCTCTGAGTTCCAACAGATTGATGTGGAGCAGAGATTCCTGAGGGACCACACCCCTGAGTGGAAAGGTCGCCTAGGAGCCCCCACCCCAACAGGGAGGCATCCGTGGTGAGGGTGAGGAATGAAGAACGGGTAAAAGGGGACCCCTGGGTTAGTTGTTGATCCTGCCACCACTGAAGGGCTAGGATCAGGGTTTTGGTCACTGGGACTAATTTGATAAGGGGTCCTTCCTTTGAGACCAGTAGGACCTCGGTGGAACTGGATGTCCCTCATCTGAAATCTTGCTCCTTGCACGACAGCTGTGGAAGCAGCCATGTGCCTTAGGGAGTTGCAGGAAGTGCCTTGCTGGTCGAGAGACCCGCAGGGTAAGGAAGATGCCAGGCAATGATTCTGTCCACTTTTCCGAGGGAAGAAATGCCCTGGCTGACTTTGTGTTCAACTCTGCACCTATGAAAGTTAGTACCTAACTGGTTCCAGAACTGACTTTGGAAAATTCAGCAGGAATCCCAGAGAAGTGAGGAGCTTGCTGGGTGACTCAGCAAGTGGATTTTACCTGATCTGAGACTCGACCCACTATGAGCCAGTCGTCCAGGTAGGGAAACACAGCAACCCCTTGCCTTCTTAAATGAGCCACTACCACAGCTAGACATTTTGTGAAACCCTTGAGCAGAAGTGAGGTCGAAGGGCATTGCTCTGAACTGGTAGTGGCCAGAGGGCAGTTCGAACCTGAGGTACTTGTGAGAAGGCCTGATCAAGATATGAAAATAGGCATCCTTGAGGTCCAGGGAAGCTAGCCAGTCCCCTGGCTTTAGGGAAGGCAAAATCATTGCCAGAGTTAACATTTTGAACTTTGGTTTCAAAAGATGCTTGTTCAAGAATCTTAAATCTAGGATGTGCTGCCATTCTCCTGTCTTTTTTGGGGTAAGGAAGTACCTCGAGTACAGCCCCTTGCCCTGATGGCAAGGAGGAACCCTTTCCACTGCTTTGCAGTCTAGAAGAGAAGAAACCTCTGCTTCCAAAGCAAGGGCTTGAAGGATTTGCAGGAGGGAAATGTCTGGCCTCATCTTTGGGAACTGCTTGAAGCTGAGAACCAGACCTTGGTTTACCACCTCCAGAACCCATTTGTCCGGGTTAGGGACAACCAGTTCTGGCTGAATAAGCCAACCTGCCTCCACCTGTACAGGAGAATGCGCCTGGACACTGGCTAGGGTGCCTGCTTGGCAGCAGCTTTAGGCTGAGGAGAGGAGAGGGTCTGCCTGTGCCCCGCCTACCTCTGTGCCTCTGAAAACCTCTGTGCAAAGGCTGAAGAGGCCTGAACTTGATAAAAAGGCCTGTGGTAAGGCCTGCCCCTACCCCTGGGGGCATGCCTTTGTGGAGTGGCATGCCTCTCCTTAGCTTGGGCACCTTTGTAGGTAGTTCTGTATTCATCCATCTTTTTCATGTAATTTTCCCGCTTGATCCCCAAACAGAGAATTTCCTATCACAGGAAAATCTATAGCCTTGACTGAGTATCTTGGGACAGATTAGTGCATCTGAGCCATGCCAACCTACCTAAGAGCTACAGAAGTGGCCATGACCCTAGAGGAAACATCATTAACATCAACAGCAGTATGAAATTGAACCCAGAGGCTTCAATGCCATCAGCAGCCACTTGTTCCAACTCACTAGCCAGTTGGCCCTGGCCTGCTTGGCCAACTGCAATATAGTGTCCCATCTAGATTTCTGATATCTAGCCACATAAGCTAGCATAATTAGCCTGTCTGAGTCCCAAACGAAGCTGCCATATATTGTTTTTTTTTGCCATGGCATCCATCTTCCTGGAATCCTTATCAGGAGGATGAGGCCAGGAATATTAGCCTTGTCACAGGCTGCAGCTTGAACAACACCTACATGACTACACTGTTCAGTGAGGTAGTCTGTATCGGGCCTGATAAAGTATACCTTCTGTCCATTTTTTATCTACAGGAAGGACAGAATGAGGATTTTTAAAATCTTTGTTGTTTGCTTCCTAAATGACTTATGCAAAGGAATAGACAACCTTCTAGACTCTGGAATATCCATCATTTCTACATAATCAGGCTCCTCTTGCTCATCCACAGCCTCCTCTAAAGGGAGCTGGAGGGTTTCTGCTACCTTTTATAGAACCTAAAATGAGAAGGGACCCAGACAGCAAAGGGGAGATTCAAAGGGTCTGTCTGGAGAAATGTCCGCTCAATGGGCACGCCCAGACCTTCCCAGTCACAAATGCACTGGATCAACCTCCTCCCTCCTGTGGTTCATAAAATCCTCAACATCATAAACCTGAACCACTGGACCTGAACGAGCCACACCTCTTCCCAACTATAGGGGTTCGATGTCCCTGAGACAAAGACCTAACAATTTGTATGGCTTTAGCTATCTGCAGCAGTTGGAGAGACAATTTTGGACCCAGACCTGCTGATTTCTTTGTCTTTTTACTGGGACTGGTTCCTCTGAACCAGCCTTTCTTTTGCCCGAGGAAGTCTCGCCCTGGTCAGAGGGCACTCCCTCTGGTCCAGTGGGTGCTGGACCGGGCTGGCCATCCGGGTCAGCGGACTTTTTGGCCTCTCGTTCCCTGAGCCGGCCCAATCTCTTTTCCAGGGTGGCTGCAGGGAAATTTTTACACACCTGGCAGTCTGACAGGAGGTGGTCAGCCCCAGACAATAGACGTAGTGGTGTGTGGGTCAGCCTTGGCAAAGGCTTCCCACAGACATCACAGTGTTGAAACCCAGTGGGCCCGGATTTTCTTTGGGTTTCTCAGACATAATGCCAGCCTAACCAACAAACTTGCCCTTTAAACGTCGACAGGTAAAGACACCCTTATCGGTTCCTAACCGTGTCACGGGTATTGGAAACCCCAATAAAATAAAGGTTTTTAGAACCGATAAGAACCGGTACCGCACTTCTAAAGCCCAAAATTGTAAAATAAGAAACCGATGGTTCAGACTGAACCGATAATGTATTTCACACAGACTTAATTTTTAGTACTTACGGTTTACCAGATAGAGCTTTTGACCGAAAACGCGGTAATTTTATTACATTGCCAGTTCAAATGAACCAATAAACTCGCTGAACCGCAAAATGAACCGAGCTGAAGGAGATGATTCGGAGCGACTGTTCAGTGAAAGCGGAGTAAAGAACTGGCAGTTTCATTTGAAACTAGCCAGATAGAGCTTTGAACAGCACTCGGGCTGTGGAACTCCAGATTACTCTGGAGTTAACTGTTTCCCTCTCCGGGCAGTTCAGAGCCAGAGGCTAACTGCAATGGTCCTAATTATAGCAAGACTTCATGGTGTTTGAACAGCTCTTGCAGCAGGTTACACCATTAGGACTGAAGCCCGGCAGGCATCAGGACCCCACGGAAAATTCTAGCTAGCTATCTTCAGCAGGGACCGCCCGACGCCAGACTAGTACATAAGGGGGCTGTCCCGCCTGACCCCAGAAGTTCTCCGGGCCTGAGACTTGGCCGCAGGCTGACATCGAATGGGAGATCAAGGATCCACCGTCAGAAGTCAAAGTGAAAAATCCCTGTTAGTAAAGGCTCTGCCATACCTCCTCCAAGGGAAGGTGGGGGGAGACAATTGCTTCAAGAGCTGTTCTCAAAGATCTACTGTTACGGTAAGTTCTCACGTAACTGTACTATCTTACTCGAGACACAGCTCTTGCAGCAGGTTACACCATTAGGACTGATTCCTGCTGAGTAATGCTACAAACATCCTGGGAGGAGGAAACTAGAATTACATTCCAGGTCCTGAATCTAGAGACAGAGACCCTGTAGCCACACCCGTCGGCTGGCCGCCGTGAAGCGATGTCCAGGCTATAATGCCTGATAAATGTATGTACAGAGCTCCAAGTGGCTGCAGCACGTATGGCAGAGGTGGAGACGTTTCGAGTGCTGCAAAGGAGGTGGCCACACCCCAGTGGAATGACCCCGACTGATCCCTGTGAGGGGCTTTTGTTTGATATCATAACAGATGAGATGCACTGGACAAGCCAGTGAGACAGGGACTGTTTGGATACTGGTTGGCCCATCATCCTTTCAGAAAAGGAAGCGAAGTTGCTCCAACTACTGAAGCTGTTTAGTTCTGTTGAGGTAATATCTCAAGCTGCGGTGAACATCCAGGGTGTGGAGCAGTGCCTCTCCTCTATTAGAGTAATTTGGGAAGTAGACCGGCAGGTCAATATCCTGATTGAGAGTGAGTGTAGAAACCACCTTAGGCAAAAATTTAGGATTCGTCCTCAGGGATACTCTGTCCCGGTGGAAAATTAAATAAGGCTCTTTGCACATAAGAGTGTGATGCTCAGAAACTCTTCTCGCTGATGTAATTTCAACCAAAAACAGCGTTTTCCACGATAAAAAACGCAGCTCGCAATCCGCGGCAGGTTCGAAAGGGGGAAGCGTGAGTTGTTCCAGGACAAAGAGCAAATCCAATGGAGGCACTGGGTCCTTAATGAGAGGCCTAAGATGTAACACCCCTCTCAAAAATTCCCGAGAGGCATCTAATTGTGCCACTGTGCGCTGTCCCACCGGAAGGTGGTAGGCTGAAATGGCACAGAGGTGCACCTGATAGAGGAGTAGGCGAGGCCGAACGGAAAAGGAGAGCAGGTAGTCTAACACCGCCTCACCGGCAACTCTAAGGGAAAGGCGCTGCTGCGATTCATAAATAAAAACGCGCCATTTCATGGCGTCGACGTCGTATGCTTGTCGGCTTTCTGGCTGCAGAAAGAACTTCTGCAACCTCTTGCGAGACCCATGACGCAAGATGGCTATGTCTTTAGGAGCTATGCATGCAGGTTCAATGAGCGTAAGTCCGGGTGGACCAGTGAACCTTTCTCCTGAGACAAGAGATGGGAGCTGAACGGCAACGGGAGCGGAGGTTCCCGGGATAGCTGAATCAGTAAAGGGAACCAGATCTGTTTGGGCCAGAAGGGGGCCACAAGGATCATGGTTGCTTGCTCCCTGCGCAGTTTGAGAAGAACTCTCTGGATCATTGGGAAGGGAGGGAAAGCGTAGAGGAATCTGTCCGCCCAGGAGAGGGACGACGCGTCTCGCCAGAAAACACCAGGCCCTGGATCTAGCGAGCAAAAATTGGGCAGTTTTGCGTTGGATGGGAAAGCGAACAAGTCCAACTCTGGAGTTCCCCATCGAAGAAACAGATCCTCTGCTACCTCTTGAAGAAGTTCCCACTGTGGACTCTGGCCTGGGAGCGACTCAGGCCGCCTGCAATTGTGTTGTCCACCCGGGAACATGTACTGTGATCAGAGTCGCCACTGTCAGATTACCCAATCCCACACCCACCCTCATTGCCTCCCTGCAAAGGGGTAAGAGTAGTTGCTCCTTGTTTGTTGAGGTAATACATCACCGCCATGTTGTCTGTCTGAAGTAGAGAGTACTCAGTGGATTTCTGACTGAAAGGCCTGCAGGGCATAAAGGACCGCCTCATCTCTAGGAAGTTGATATGGAGGTGGGCTCCAGAGGGTCCACGCACTCTGGGACTTCACCCCGTCCAGGTGTGCTCCTCACCCTAGACCTGAGGCGTCTGTGGTGAGGATTACCTCCGGGGACGGCGCTATAAATGGGACGCCCGTGGAGAGTGTCCCTGGGTCTAGCCACCACTGCCAGTCTCGAATCACGGTGTTCGTGATTCTGACCGGATGCTGCATGTGGTCTTGCCTTTGATCCCATTGCACCTTGAGCATCCACTGAGTTACCCGCATGTGGAGCCTTGAGAAAGGGACGGTAGGAATGGCCGCAGCCATGTGTCCGAGCAAGCGAAGGACCGACCTGGCTGGGATGGTCTTGTTCGACGAAAGCTCCTGATGAGGGATCTAATGCGCCCGCCTATCGCCTGGAAGAAATGCTCTTCCCTGAACGGTGTCCAGTACTGCGCCTATAAATTGCAGCTTCTGACGGTACCAGGAGAGACCTCGTGGTTGATTAGGATGCCCAGAGACCAAACAGGTCCTGGGTGCTCTGGATCGCTTAAAACAACGCCTCTGGAGGCGCCACGAGAAGCCAATCGCCCAGGTACGGGAACACATAATGGCCCTGTCTCCTTAGAGACGCCTGCCACGACTGTCATGCATTTGGTAAAGACCCTGGTGCGGATGACAGTCGAATGGGAGGGCTCGAACTGAAGGTGGTGGTCGAGAAACTCAAGCGCAGGAACCTCTTGTGCGCTTGAGCTATAGGGATGTGCAGGTATGCATCCTGCATGTCTAAAGACGCTAAGAAGGTGTCTTGCTTCAGCATGGAATGAGACCCGAAGAGTCACCATGCGAATCTCTTGTAGGCGACCGACACGCTGAGGTCGCTGAGGTCCAGAATCGACAGAGGTCCCCTGTTTTCTTTGAACCAGGAAGAAGTGGGAATAGTATTCTTGTCCTCCTGGTTCTCCGGACGTACTTATCGCCCCTTTGCAAGAGCGCAGTATTTCTTGCCAGACCAGTGACTTAGTGCTGACCCGGGTACCGGGAGAGCAAAGGAGGCCTCGAGGGTGGCTTTTCTGCGAATTCTATAAAGTGGCCTCTTCCGACCAACTGAAGAACCCACCTGTCGGTGGTTATAGCCTGCCATCCCGGCAGGAAGTTCGCAATGCGACCCCCGACCATGATTTCCCGTTGATCCTGAGGGGCGGGGGCCGGAAAGGAGTCAGGCTGTGGCAGCTGAGGGTCCCGCTGGCTGGACCGGCTTAGGAGTACGCTGGCTTCGGCCTGTGGGTTGTTTCCCCTGTGCTCTGCGAAAGCCGGAGCCCCTTTGTTGTGAGCGGGCGACTGATGTCTCTGCGTCCGCCCATGAAACGGCTTTGTTCCTACGAAGGAACTAAGCTTGCTGGTACATGGCCTGACCGACCTCCACCGCCTTCCCGGCCTCTTGGAGTCTTGTAATTATCTTCTTTGAGGGTTTACCAAACAAAACTTCTCCCTCGAATGGGGCATCCATGATATTCTTCTGGACGTCCAGGGTGAAACCGGAGACGCGTAACCAAGAGTGTCTCTGGATGCATACGCCTGAAGCTGCTGCTCAGGCCGAGGAGTCCTCGGAGTCATACGCGGCTCGAAGCACTTGGGTTCCCACGTCCGAACCCGTATAAAGGAGCTGAAGCATCTCCTCCTTCTGCTCACCTTCCGACAGTTTCTCAGCCGCATCCAGACCCTGTTCCCACAAGGCATTTTGGAACTGCACCATGTGGGTCAAATAATTCAGGGATCTGATGGCGCAGGTAGCGGAAGCATACGTGCGCCTACCCATGGCGTCCAGCTGCTTGGACTCTGGGTCCGGTGGCAGGGTGCTCAGATGTTGCGGTCTCTGGGACCGGTCATGCGAGGCTGTTATGACCAGAGAGTCAGCCTGAGGATGCTGAGTCAAGTACTGGTCTTCCCTGGGAGCCTTGTACAAGCGATCAGCTTTCTTCGGCATCGCCGGGAGCGAATGTGGACACTTCCACGCTGCCTTGGTGACATCCACGAAAGTGTCTACCAAGGGTGGCACCACCACAGGCTTGGGGTCCTTCTGCCGAAGATACTTTGCAAGGCGTAGCCTTTCGGGGTCTAGCTCTTCCGCATCCCATCCCATGTTCTCTTGGATGTGTCTCATAATATCCGAGAACGAAGGGTCATCCGTGGAGACTCTGGCATCTCGCGTGATCCGGAGAAGGGATGGAGAGGAGATGGGGATCTGGATGTTAAGAACTTGATCCCACGTCCTCCGTCAAGGCGATCGCCGGCGCCTTCTGGGTCTCTTAGGGCTGGGTGACCTGGAGAGGATTTGGACGGAGGTCTCCGCTTGTCTGGTCTCCCCTGAGGTGTTCTGTGCTCCCGAGAGGAGGTAGCTGCCTGCCGACCCGATGGAGAGGGGGAGCAGGAACCGGAGGAGTAACTGGTGTAGGAGGAGGAGGAGGAAGAGGAGGTGAGGGAAACCATGTCCTTCTTTATGGTGTCCCACCAGTAAGTAAACAGTCTTCACTTCAACATGGAAAGGCTCACGACGGTCCAGGCGCCGGTGGATGGTCACCGGGTCCCGCATCGGCTCCACAGGGGCTCTGGTGGTGGCGAGGGTTCCCTGGGCATCTCGACAGGACTGGGGTCGCCCGTCTGGTCCTCGGGCTGAGTCAAGTCCTCCTGGTGATGGTCTCCTGACCGACATCGGTCGGAGGCATCGGGTCCTCTTCTCAATAGGAGCGGGCGCCGGTTCCCCTACCGGCGTCCGGTGATGCGTTGGCCTGGCCGGGCGACGGTCTGACCGACGGCGGCTCCGAGGACCTGTGGCGAGAGGCCGACGACGGATGCACCGGCGTCGGGTCCTGCAGCCTCTTCAGAGAGGTGAGTTCCTTGGTCTTGCGAGGAGGCAAGGAAGCAGACCTGACGTCGGGTTCAGAAAGGTGGGAACCCGACTTATGGTGATGGTGGCGATCCCCCGACTTGGCCAGGGCCTTGGAGGACGAGGAAGGCCTGGGAGTCTTGGCCTGGGAAGAGGATGAAGACTTTCTAACCGCAGCAGGGGGAGGCTGAGAGCTGGCCCGGGAAGGGGAGCGGTCGGACCTGGAACCAGAGCTGCGCGAGTCTGAGGCCCTAGACGGGGACCTGGAAGGGGCCTTCTCCCTATGCTTCTCAGCGTGCTTGTGGGCCTTCTGCGAAGAGTCCCCCTTGGAAGACATGATCTTGAGTTTTTCTTCTAGCAGGAATGCCTGAAGGGCCTTCTGGTGACGGATCCGGTTCTGCTATTAAACCCCTGGCAAAAGGAGCAGGACCGGTGTCGTGGTCTGGCCTAGGCTCCGGATGCAGGCTGGCAAGGGTCCTTGAAGGATCTGCTTCCACAAGCACACTGAGGAGGACCGAGGTCGGAGGTCGGTGACATGCAAGTCGACGGGCGGGAAAGAATTGGGGAATCGGGTGGGACCGCCCCCTTATGTACTACATCTGACGTCGGAGGCGGGATCGACGTCGGGGGCGGTCCCCGCTGAAGATAGCTAGCTAGAATTTTTCCGTGGGGTCCTGATGCCTGCCAGCTTCAGTCCTAATGGTGTAACCTGCTGCAAGAGCTGTGTCTCGAAGTAAGATCGAAAGGTTAGTCCGCAGGACCACCCAGCCCCTGTGGAAAATGTTATTTTAATTTTTAGAATATCGGAATTACAATCCTTTGGGTCACAGACTCATTTCCAAAGGCTCCTCATCGGATGACATAAATATAGACATGACAAAGACAATGTTACATAACTAGTTGGATGGTAGATGTACAAACATTATTAAGCATAATAGAATTGATGAGTGCCTATACAGAGTATTAGCTAAACAGTTACATACATCCTTTGCAGTGCTAAGCAGTTACAAACATCCTTAGCAGTGCAGTGATGTAGGCTTATACACAGTAGTAGCTACGCAGAATAACAAGAGAGTAGAGACATGATAGTGGGCCCTAGTGGGGTTTAGTGGAGCAGTCTTGGGTTAGACTTTGTCTTGGTGTGGGTCCACTTTAGTAGCGACTGGGCTGTAGTTTGAAATAGTAGTAGGATTAGCGGACAGGTGCAGGTACGTGTGGCATGAGGTGATTCTTCGACGCCACTTTGAAAAGGCCGAGCTTGGTGTGGGAAGTGACTGAGGATGGCAGCGATTATACTGGGCAGGGGCCGTGACTAGGAATGATCTCTGGGCAAGCGCTGTCCTGACTCTGGGGATGGCCAGTGTTATTGTGTCTGTTCTGTGTGTATGGACTTTGGGGTGACTAGGGCAAGGAGGCAGACACTCCTGGGGGTGTCTGTCCAAGGAAGGATTTTTGGCCATGAGGAATGCTTGGAACTGAAGCCTTTCATCAAGGCTGAGGATCTGGGCACGGTCATAGAGGGTGCAGGTGTGGGTCGTGCAATCAGCCCCTGACAGGAGCCTGCAGGCTTTGCTGATGGTTACTTTCATCTTGTTGAGAGCAGTGGTGTCAGTGGCGGTGTAGACCAGTAGGCCGTAGTCGACCAGTGACATAACGGACAAGGTGATGCTAGATGCAGGGCTTCAGGGGGTAGACAGTCCCTGTGTCGGTAAAGGAGGCCAACTCACGCATTAGTCAAAGGTTGCCAGTGTGCTGATGTGGCTGTGAAAAGTGAGAGCAGGGTTGAACGTGATCCCTAGGTACTTATAAGATGAGACCTGCTCTAGGGGGTGGTGTGGGGACAGGATTTTCAGTTGGGCATTTTTAGTTTGCTTTGGTGGTGTGCAAACAGCATGGCTTTAGTTTTTCTGGTTTAGTACTAGCTTGTGCTTGGCAAACCATATTGCTCGCTTGCCTGAATGAATGCGTGCAGCGTGGCCTGTAGATTGGCAGGGTTTGTGTGGGAGGCAGAGAGGATGGTGTCATCTGCATATAGAAGTTCTTGCCAGAGCACGAGATGGGAAATGTATTCAGAAACAGGCTAAAAAGTAATGGCCCTAGAATGGAGCTCTGTGGGACTCCAGAATGGGTGGGGCAAGTGCTGGATACAGTATCGTTTATCCTGATGCACTGCATCCTAGATGTCAAATAGCTTGCAAACCAGTTTAGGGGACCTTGAGAGAGACCTGTGTACATCAGGGTGTTCGGCAGGAGGGGCTGGTTAACTGTGTCAAAGGCCTTGGACAGGTCAGTGAACACAGCCCCTGCCAGCTGTCCCTTGTCTAGGGCAGAGTAAATGTAGTTCGAGAATTCAAGGAGAGCTGTTGTAGTACTGTGTCTGGCTTGGAACCCATGCTGCTCCACACACAGCAGGTTATGGCTTTCTAGGTAACTGGTCAGTTGGTCTGCCACTACCTTTTCCAGGGCCTTAGACAGGGAGGAGAATGGAGATTGTGCGGTAGTTCCCTGAGAGTAGTGGATCCCCACCTTTGTGGATGGGTGTTACAACTGCATTTTTCCATTTGCTGGGGAACTGCCTACATGGAGACAGCAATTTAGTAGGGTAGTTAGTGGAAGAAGCAGTGTCCAGGACCAGACGGAGGAGTTTGATATCTAGAGGGTCGTTAAAGTGGCTGGTGCCATTTAGGGCCTTGATCAGGTGAGTTCAGCTTCGGTGGGAAGATGGTCCAGAGATAGGAAGGGGGGGGTCTTGGCTGAGTGTGGGGTCAAGAAATTTGGAGGGAGAGCTAAGTTTGTAAAAAACAAAACAAGGTGCTGCGTCAGCATGTGGTCTAAAAGCAAAACAAAATGGTTATATTAAATGCACGCTGAAAATAAGAGTTAAAAATCTACGTTTCGACCTTGGGTCTTCTTCAGGAAATATCTAAAAGAGAAAAAAAACAAGTTAGTGTAGAGGAGAGGTAAAATGAGAGATATATATATATGTGGAGAAAGAAGAAGGGGGAGGCTCAGGAGAAGAAGTGATAAATGGTAAGATTAAGAGAGAATCTAGAAACAAAAAGGTGATGATGGGAAAGATAAAGCATGATGGGGAGAAAGAGCTGGGAAGTTCCCAGGTGGAGACTAATTAACAGGGCCTAGTAAGAAGGCTGAAAGGTGACAAATGTGTGGGAAGGAGACAGAAATGGAGACATATGGTGAAAATGAAAAATAAAGTAGTACAAAAAAAACTGACTTTGGGGAAAAAGGGATGGTTGAAAGATGTTAGTGGAAAAATAAGTATCATTTAAACCAGAGGGCTGCTGGGAGCCAAGGGGAGAAGAAGCAGAAGGGGAAGGAAGGAAACATATTCAATTCAGTGCTTTAGAGTAACTGGTAATTGCTATTTTTCTTTAAACTTAGATTGTGGGCTTTTAGTGACACTTACTTACTTTGTTGTCTTTACTTATAATTGTTTTTGGGCTGTTGAAAATTTAAAACATAGTGGTGGTGTAATTCTGTGCTGTCTTTAATTGCTGCAAATACCCTGTTAAATCTGACTGACAGGAGCTAAACACAGGGTATAGTAAGGGGTGTGAACTAGGAGGGGCATAAGGGGAAGAAGCCCACCCTCAGCTCGACAAGTGTTTTGACTTATTTATTTATTGGTTTTTTTTTTTTTTTAAGAAAATTATCTGAGGATCAGTGGCAGGATTTTTAGGACAGTAAATTAATAAAAAGGGAACTAGGTTAGCTTCAGTAGCAGACAAGTAGTGGAATTTCAGCATAATGTGGGGAGTGGTGCAATGCAGTGGCTGTGGAGCAGCCACATTCAGGCAGACCTTCTGGACACTGAGGTGCTGCCCTATCTGCATGCATCTCTCTGGACTGCAGGATGAGGTATCCAGACTCAGAGCGGAAGTAAACTGGGTCAGGAGTACCATCACCCCTATCCAGGGACCACCCAGTCCAATGCAACTGCCTCAAAGGATGCCGAGAACGAGGAGCACCTGGATGACAGTGGGCTCAGGAGGGTTAGAGCGGTAGGCAGAGGCACATCCCAGATCCTATTCCACTCAAGAACTCATATGCCACACTGGCAAACGAGACAACCAAATAGAGGTACCCAGAGAAGTGGAAGGAAAGGTATGGAGGTTAGCCAAGGAGGTGACCTCAGGGGAAAGCAGGAACCCCAGAGGAGGAGGAAGCGAATCCTGGTGGGGGACTCCATCATAAGAGGGATCCAGCTAGGAACACAGGAGGGGGAGGACAGGGAGGTGAGGTGCCTACCAGGTGCCACGGCATGGAGGGATAGAAGGAAGATCCTGGGGATCACTGGGAAGGCAAGACGGGAGGGTGAGCTGGATATCATTATCCACCTAGGTACTAATGACCTGGCAAATGGGGAGCCAAAGGAAGTTCAGGAAGAGTTTAGGAAACTGGGGAGGGGTCTCAAGCAAGTAGCTACTTCTGTCACTTTCTCAGAAGTACTACCTGTGAGAGGCAAGGGAGAGCATAGGAGTGCATGCACCAGGAACTTTAACTCATGGTTGAAGAACTGGTGCTGTGAGGAAGGGTTTGGATTCATTGGTGACTGGGGACCCACCTGGAGGATGGAGGTTTTTGTGCTCAACGGCCTACATCCATCCAGGAGGGAATCCAAGCACTCAATGATAAGTTTAAATGCTACATTGACAAGCATTTAAACTAGCAAAGGGGTGGCAGCCAGCAAGAAGGGTACCTACTTGCTCACCCCCACAGCTAGCAGTGGAACCAGTGAACCAGAGGAGTGGCTATCTCTGCAAAGCAGTGTGCAAAAGATGGAGATTACTGCCCAAGAGGTGGATAAGCAGAAAAGGGCAAAATTCAGCAGAAGGGCAGACAGCAAGGAGAACCAGGGATAAATGACAACCAAGGAAGGGCTGAGTAGAACAGTGAAACAGTCTAGGAGGTCAAATCATGGAAAGCTATGTGTGCAAATGCCAGGCGCCTTAGCAACAAGATGGAAGATCTGGAGGCTGTCATGGTGCAGTCAGACTTGACATTGTGGCCATCACTGAAACCTGGTGTAATGATAACCACGACTGAGAGATGGCCATACCTGGCTACAACATATTCAGAAGAGAGAGAGCAGGCAGAGAGGAGGAGTGGCACTGTATGTGAAAATGACATAAGGGCCACAGAGATCCAGGAGGAACAAATGGGGAGAGATACTGTGGGTTAGCTGTAAAGGAAAATGGGGACAGCCATCCGCACAGGTGTGGTCTATAGACCACCAGCCCAGGAGGAAGAAACAGATAGGAGTTGATGCTAGCCATCCAAAGGATGGCAGACAAGGGTGAGGTAGTACTGGTTGGAGACTTCAATATTCCAGACGTGGACTGAGCATCCCAGCAGCAGCACACTAGGAGCAGATTTATCCTGACTCTTTCAGGGTGCCTTCCTCAACAACTGGTCATGGAACCAACTCGGCAGAAGGCAATACTGGACCTTGTGCTCACAAACAGGGACAGTGTGATGGGGGTAACAGTGGGGAGCACCTGGGAAACAGTGACCACCAGTCATTGTGGTTTGAAATCACAGAAAGAGCAGAACCAAACCACACAAAAACATGTATCCTGGATTTTAGGGGGGCAGACTTTGGGAAAATGGGGAGATACTTGAAAGAGGCATTAAGGGGAATGGGACAGGAATCAGGGGTTGAGCAACAGTGGGCAGTATTTAAATGGGATTATAAGAACAACAGAATTATGTATTAAGCAGGTTAGCAAGAGGAAAAGGAAGAGGAGACCATTATGGTTTTCCAAAGAGGTAGCAAAGAAAGTGAAAGCCAAAAAGATTGCATTCAGGTAATACAAAAAGACACAGGCAGAAGGGGATAGGGAGAAGTACCAGGAGAAGCAAAGGGAGGCAGGGAGGTCAGTAAGGGAAGCCAAAGCTCAGACAGAAGAACACACTGCAAAATCAGTGGGTAGAGGGGACAAAACCTTTTACAGGTACATAAGTGAAAAAAGAAAGACAAAGGGAGGGATAGTGAGACTGAAGGGGGAGGATGGGGGCCACGTGGAGGATGACAACAGTAAAGCTGACATATTGAACAGGTATTTCTGCTCAGTCTTTACTGAGGAAGAGGAGGGTAATGGGTCTGAAGGGAGTACAAGGGGTGAGAATGGTGCAGAAATGGACACAAGTCCCTTTACACGAGAAAGGGTCCTGAAGGAACTGGAAGTAATAAGAGTTGATAAAGCAATGGGGCCAGATAGGGTGCACCCCAGGGTCCTTAAAGAACTAAGAGAGGTGGTGGCTGAACCTCTGGCTATCCTGTTTAGCCGATCACTGGAAACAGGGGAGGTACCCAAAGACTGGAGGACAGCAGATGTAGTCCCCTTATACAAAAGTGGGAACAAAAAGGAAGCAGGGAACTACAGACCAGTCAGCCTCACCTCAGTAGTGGGGAAGACTGGAAGCACTACTGAAGGAGAGATTGGTGGAACATCTGGTTGTCAATGGACTACAGGACCCAAGGCAGCATGGTTTCACCAGGGGAGGTCATGTCAGACCAACATCTTGAATTTTTGACTAGGTGACTAGGGAGGTGGATCAGGGAGGGCAGTGGACATGGCCTATCTGGACTTCAGCAAGGCCTTTGACACTGTGCCACATAGAAGACTATCACACAAACTGGAGAATATGGGTGTGGGCAGGACAGTAGTGTGGTGGGTAGGTAACTGGCTGGGTGGCAGGACACAGAGGGTGGTGGTAAATGGCTGTCACTCCACAGAGAGGAAGAGTGACCAGTGGGGTACCACAGGTCAGTGCTGGGACCAGTCCTATTCAACATCTTATCAGTGACATGGCGAGGATCTAGAAGGCAGAATTTCACTGTTCGCTGATGACACAAAGCTCTGTAACAGAGTAGACACACCAGAGGGTGTAGACAGAATGAGAAGCGACCTGCAGAAACTTGAAGAATGGTCAGGGTTTGGCAGTTGAAATTCAATGCAAAGAAGTGCAAGATAATGCATATGGGGCACAAAAACCCTGGCACAATATATCAGTTGGGGGGTGAGGATATAGCATGCACCAAGCAGGAAAGGGATCTTGGGGTTATCATCTCTGATGACCTCAAGGTAGGGAAACAGTGTGACAAGGCAGCAGGTAAAGCAAATAGGATGCTGGGATGTATAGGCAGGGGCATCACCAGCAGGAAAAGGGAGGTCATAATTCCGCAATACAAGACACTAGTGAGGCCCCACCTGGAGTACAGTGTACAGTTCTGGAGACCATACCTACGTAAGGACATAGACAGGGTAGAGAAGGTTCAGAGGAGGGCAACAAAGATGGTGCATGGATTGCATCAAGTCCTATGAAGACAGGTTGAAGGAACTGAACATGTACTCCTGGAGGAGAGGAGGGAGAGAGGGATATGATAGAGACATACAAGTATCGAACAGGGTGCAGGAAAACTATTTTTAGCTTAAAAAGATGTTCCAGGACCAGAGGGCATGGGATGAAGTTGAGGGAGGACAATTCAGAGGAAACATGAGAAAGAATTTCTTCACAGAACGGGTGGTAGACAAGTGGAACACCCTGCCAGAGGAAGTGGTGGGGGCTGAAACAATCACGGGATTTAAGAATGCATGGGATAGACATAAAGGAATTCTGGAGGTCAGGGGTAAGGGGCAACAGACTTCTAGGAAAACGAACTGAACTTACAAGCTCAAAAGGGCAGACTGGGTGGGCCATAGGCCCTTATCTGCCGACACTGTCTATGTATCTATGTATCAGCTTGGCTTCCATGTTTTTTCTATGGTCAGGATCCCGGAAGCCCTGCTGAAGGACACAAACAGAAAGGTCATTGACATTGTGGTCCCTGGAGATAAAGTGGGATACAATGGGTTTAGCAGTTTCACCATTCCTGACTGCTCTGTAATGCTCCCTGAAACGGTCAGCAAGACGCCTACCAGTTCCTGATGTAAATAGCTGAACACTTCCTGCAAAGAATACAATACACCACATTAGTGGAGGTGCATGAGAACTGCTTGGTGATGTGAAAAACACCTGTAGGCCCCCGAATCTCAGTCACACTGGAAATAAATTTGCAGGTGTAGCAGCCAGTCTGTAAAGCTGCAGTTGAGAGTAGCGGCAATTTATTTTGGGTCAGTGGTGACTTAGCCATTTGTGGAGATCTGGGAGGGTAGGGGAATGCGACTTCCGCTTAGTGTTTTATATTATCCTCAATTGGTATGACGCAGCCCCAGGTGGCAGTCCAGGTGGCTCTATAATACTCAGCTACTTTATGGATGGCCCAGGTGCATTTGTTCCGCTCTGCACGGAAGGCTTGCCTGTCTGGCGGGTTTGCCTGATTCATTTGCCTTATACCAAAGGTTGTCATGGTTCTTGAGCTGCTGTAGGAGGGATGGGGTAATCCAGGGGCATTTTGCCACTTGAGGTGGGTCCTTTTAGGGAGTGAAGGTGTTGTTGAAATATTCTAGCGCTGCATCCACAGAGGAGGCCTGGTATATAGGTGACCAGTCGCAGTGAGCTAGGTGATGCTTGAGGTTTGTAAGACTGCTGGGGCGGAGGTAGCGACAAAGCATAGTGGTAGTGGTTGGGGTGGGGGGGCAGTTTGCTTGGCCGTCCATGTAAAGACTACTGGGGAGTGGTTACTGAGGGAGTTAGGGTGGACCACAACATCCCTGATTTTATGCTGGCGGTTAGTTAGTACAATGTCCAGCAAAGTTTGAGACCCAGTGGCTGAGTTGTACCTTGGGTCACCATCTGGTGGAGGTCAAGGGCTGAGAAGGCATCTTTGGAGGTGGTTGTGGACACAGCCAGCCAGCTTAGGTTCAGGTCACCCAGAAGGATGTGTTCTGACTTGTGGTGAAGGCTTGTAATGTTTTCCGTCAGGGAGAGAACAGCGTGGGTTTTCTTGCAGGGTGATATATATATATATATATATAGGCCACAGTGATTATGATTAAATAAGGCTTCTCTACAAACTAGAGCCTGAAGCTCTCAAACTCTTCGAGCTGAAGTGACAGCAACTAAAATGAGCATTTTCCATGCTAAAAAATGTAAATCACAGCTTGCTGCCAGTTCAAAAGGGGGCAAAGTAAGCTTTTCTAACATAAAGTTGAGATCCCAGGGAGGAACAGGATTCTGGACTGGAGGTTTGATCTGAAGGATCCCCTTCAGGAAAGTCTCAGAAACCTCTAGCTGAGCTAGGGTTTTGCCCTCCACCAGAAGGCGTATGCTGACACGCAGAGAGATGGACCTTCAGTGAGCAATAACTGAGGCCCAACTCTGACACATGCAAGAGGTACTCTAACACCTGGGAGGCCGAACAGGAAAAGGGTCTAGGCCTTCGTGGAGGCCCAGATATAAAATCTCTTCCATTTCATGGCGATGTGATCTAGCAGAAAGCCCTATCTTCCACTAAGACTTGAGGTACTCCTGTAGAAACTCTGTAGTGAGAAATTGCTAGGTCCACAAGTGCTACACATGAAGATGCAGAGACTTGAGACTTGGATGTACCAGGGTGCCCTGCTCCTGGGACAGAAGGCCATGAGAGAGAGGAAGAGGTACTGGGGGTTCCAGTGCTAAATGCTGTAACAGGAACCATATCTGCCAAGGCCACAGAGGGGCAATGAGGATCATGTGAGCCCCCCTCTGCTTGGAGCTTCAGCAGAACCTTCTGCAAGAGAGGAAAGGGAGGGAAAGCGTATAGAAACCTCCCTGTCCAGGATAGAGACAGTGCATCTCACCAAAAAACACCATGCCCGGGAATGAGCAAGCAAAAGCTGGGTAGTTTTGCATTGGATGGAGAGGCAAACTGACCTAGGTCTGATCGACCCCATAGTAGAAACAGGTCTTCAACTACCTCCTGTTATAGTTCCCACTCATGAGCCCTGGTGACTAATCTGCTGAGACTGTACACCAGAATGTTGTGAACACCCGGCACGTGGACTGCTGTCAAGGATAGGTTGTGATGAACTGCCCAGTACCACACCCGCATCGCCTCCCTGCAAAGAGGGTATGATCGGGTATCTCTCTGTTTGTTTAAATACCAGACAGTGGCCACGCTGTCTGCCTGGATGAAGAGTGTTCCCGGAGTTAGGAGTGACTGGAAGGCCTGGTGAGCGTAGAGCACCGCTCTCATCTCCAGAATATTGATGTGCAGGTTCTCCTCTGTGGGAAACCAGGAGCCTTGGGTTCTGTGGCCTCCCATATGCACGCCCCATCCCAGGTTCGAGGCATCTGAAGTGAAGATTTGAGAGGGAGACAGAGGGTGAAATGAGCACCCCACCGAAGGCTGGCGGGTCCTTCCACCAAAGGAGATCCCTTGAAGGCTGCTGGAGACCAGTACTTCTGGTCTGGTCGCCCAACGCTGGTCCCATTGGACTCGGACAGACCACTGGGTGACCCTCATGTGTAGTCTGGCCAAAGGACTGTGGGTATAGCAGCTGCTATCAGACCCAAAAGTCATAGGACCGAACGAGCTGTGGTCCACCGAGAGGAAGTCATGAGGTGGCTTGGGAGATCAAAGCTCTACTCGGTCGACTGGAAGGAAGGCCTTGCTCTGGACCGTACAGCACTGCTCCAATGAATTGGAGGTGTTGGGAGGGTACTAGCTGGGATTTGGGGAGACTGATAGACCTTCCCAGACTGGAAAAGAGATCCAGAGTGAAGGGGAGGGATTCCTTCAGACTGTATGGAGAGGGGGCTGAAAAGTCCAGGTACAGGAACACATAAATGCCCCTGCGGCGTAAGAATGCCACCACCATCACTAAGCATTTGGTGAAAACCTGAGGTGCTGAGGAGAGGCCAAACGGGAGGGCTCTGAACTGGAAATGCTCCTCCAGGAAGGAGAATCTCAGGAAGTGGTGGTGGGCGGAAGAATAGGGATATGAAGGTAAGCATCCTGCATATCCAGAGAGCACAGTCAAGAGTTGGGGAGGAGCAGGGGTAACAGTCCCTGGAGAGTTAACATGGAATCTCTTGTACTCTACGAAGAGGCTGAGCATGCTGAGATCTAAGATAGGTCTTAGGTCCCTGTCTCTTTGGAACCAGGAAGAAATGGGAGCAGAATCCCTTCCTGTCTGTTCTGGAGGAACGCTTATAGCTGCCTTTGCAGCAGAGCCTATATTTCCTGCCTGACCAGTTGTTGTTTGCCTGATGGGTAAAAGGACCTTCCCGATGGGTTGGAAGGAGGTCTCTCCAGGAACTCTACTGAGTGATCTCTTTCTATGAGTTGAAGAACCCACGCATCTGTGGTGACGGTCTTCCACTCGTCCAGGTGGAGGCCGAATCTCCCCCCCTACCGGTTCCTCCGAGAGAGTCGGAGGGAGTGGAAGGAGGGTTAGGGAGTCAGGACGCAAAGAGGAGGGGTGTCTTTCCTCAGCAGGCGGCTTTGGAAAACTTGGCCTGAGGAGTTTGGGCGCCGGAACCGGGGGCACAATGTTTATTTTGTCTCTTGCCCTAGTTCTGTCTGTTCCACTTCCGCTGGCGGTGAAAGGGCTGCTGCCGTGTTTCTGGCCGAACGGCACATGGAGCCGATGTCCCGAGGGACTTGTCTCTCTCCTGCGGCTCAGTTATAGCCTTTGGCATCACCGCCAAACAGAACTGGACCCCTAAAAGGAGCATCCAGAAGAGAAGACTGAACATCTTGTGCCAACCCTGCCAGTCGAAGCCAAGCTAGGCATCAGACAAATCCCTGTGGCCGCACCCCGAGTCACACTCTCGTATGTGGCGCGGAAGGCATGGCGGCAGGGTGACTTATTCATCCTTTTTTTGAAATTAAATCAACTTTATAAAATTTTTAGAATACATCCAACAGCAGTAATTAAAACAGAGCATTAAACATATCAAACCAATACCGCCCCCCAACCACCACCCCATTCCCCCACCCCATGGAGTGAATTAATCAGCACAAAAGAAAACATACAGTTACGTAAGAACTTATGTTAACGGTAGAGCTTCGAGAGAGACTCTTGGACTAGGTAATTACATATAGGACTGATGCCGGCAGGCGTCAGGACCCAATGGAAACATTTCTAGTTAGCAGTCTCTGTGGGGACCGCCCCACATCGGGTGACTGACGCAGTATAAAGGGGCGGTCCCCACGCCTGCCTTCCAGTTCTTTCCCACCAAAGGCTAGACGAGAAAGAAGTGGATACTTCCCATCCTGGAAAAGGAGCTGAAAAGCTTAGGGGATGGAGGGCGGAGAGACATTTATAGCAAAGCCTCTCAAAGATCTACTGTTACGGTAAGTTCTTATGTAACTGTACTATCTTACTCGAGAGGACTCTTGCAGTAGGTAATTACATGTAGGACTGAGTCCCAAGCAGTCTGGAACAAAGACAAAGTGAACGAGAGGAGGAAAACAACTCAAAAGTAGACCCTCTGGCTGTGAAGGTCTTAGGAAAGGAGACCTTGCAGAACAGCCAACCCGAAGCCCGCTCTACGGTGAGAGGCAATGTCCAAACTGTAATGTTTCGAGAAGGTATGGACAGAAGCCCAAGTAGCGGCTACACAAATATCGGCTGCTGACACATTCTTGAAACAAGCCACAGAGGCAGCAACCCTCTGGTGTAGTGGCCTCTGACCTGACCTGGCAGGGTCTTGCTGTACTTGTCATAACAGAAAGTGATACAATGAGCCAACCATTTAGACAGGCGTTGCTTGAAACAGTATTGCCTTCTTTTATGAGCAAGAGACAAACAGTTGATCCGCTTTCTGAGAGCCTTCATCCTGGTGGTGTATTATCTCAGAATCCGTTAACAATCAGAGTATGTAAGAGGTACTCCCTTGATTGGAGTTCTGCATAAAGAAAGCAGGTAACTCTATGGATTGAATCAGCATAGATTCAGCTACCACCTTGTGGAGAAACTTAGGGTTCAGACGAGAGCCACTCCATTCCTTGTGAAAATCAAATACGGATTTTACACATCAGGGCCTGAGCTCGAAACTTTGAGCAGAAGTAATGGCCACGAGAAGAGAGTCTTCCATGAGAGGAACTTCAGGTCTGCTGAGGCTGCCGCCTCAAAGGAGGCAGAGTAAGCTTCTCAAGGATAAAATTCAGATCCCAAGGAGGGCAGGAACCCGGATAGGGGTCTCAAGTGGAGGATCCTCTAAGGAAGGTCTTAGAGACTCCAGCTGAGCAAGCTGCCCTGTCGCTAAAGGGACATGGTAGGCCGAGATGGCTGCCATGTGAACCTTCAAAGATGAATGACTGAGACCCAGATCAAAGAGGTGTCGCAAGTAATCCAGAAGCCGCCCAACAGAGCACGAGAAAGGCTCGAAATCTTTGGAAGCGGCCCAGATAGTGAACCGTTTCCATTTCATGGCATAGGTAGATCTAGTGGAGGGTTTCCTGGCCTCCACCAGAATCTCAGCCACTCGGTGGGTGGGGGGGGCGGTAACCACGAATTGGACTTGAGCTATGTCTGCAGAAGCCATGTGTGCAACTGAAGGGACTTGAAGCCTGGATGGACCAGGGTCCCCCGATCCTGGGTCAGCAAAAGTCCCGACAGAGGAAAAGGAAGCGGAGGTTCCTGTGAATACTGTTGCAGAAGAGAGAACCAAACTTGCCTGGGCCAGAAAGGAGCGATCAGACTCATTCGAGCTCCTTCTGAGCACAGTTTCTGTAAGACCCTTGGAATCAAGGGGATCAGGGCGAAAGCATAGACGAATCTTCCCTTCCAGTTTAGAGAAAGAACGTCTCTCCAAAAAATGCTGCGCACTGGAGAGAGCGAGCAGAAGTTGGGAAGTTTTGCGTTGAGAGGGGATGCGAACAGGTCTACCTGTGGTGTTCCCCAACGAGGAAGATATCGCCTGCTACCCCTGATCCAGTTCCCACTCATGAGCGCAGCAGACACCAACTGAGTCTGTCTGCCAACGTGTTCTCAACCCCGGACGGAACTGCTGTGAGGTGAAGGTTGTGCTGCACTGCCCAATCCCAAACTCGCATTGCCTCCCCTGCAAAGAGGGTAAGAACGAGTTCCTCCCTGTTTGTTCATATACCAGACCGCACACATGTTGTCCGTCTGGACAGCCAGGTGCCCGGAAGCAGATGCAGAGCCTGAAGAGCATACAGCACAGCCTGCAGCTCAAGCACATTGATGTGGAGAGATTTCTTGAGCTTGGACCAGGAGCCCTGGGTCCTGTGAGGCCCAAGATGGGCTCCCCAACCCTCACTCGAGGCATCCGTAGTCAACATCTGGGAGGGAGGAGAGACAGAAGGGAACTCCCCGACAAAGGTTCTCCTGAACCATCCACCGCTGCAAGTCCTGAGCCATAGGAGTGGAGACCAGAAATGAAAATTACGTACCTACCGTAATTCTGATCTTTCTGTGTATCTTCACCATTCATCACAGATGGGTACTGGCTGGAGGTCAGGACCCCGCGGGAGTTTTTTTTTTTTTTTTTTAGGGGTAGGCGGAGCCGACACACCATCGGCACCGCCCTCGAGGCAGACGTACTGCGTGGCGCTCGAGGGTTGGCCGTTAGGCTGTGTCGACTCCGCCTGCCTACCAGTTCTGAGTCGTCGGAGAGGTAAGAGGAAGGGATGGAGGGTGGGACAAGAGAGTCCAAGGGACAGAAAAAGGAAAGGATAACTGAACTAAAAGGAGAAATAATGACTGAGAGGACAGCAAAGAAGAGATTAGACTAAGGGGATTGGGTAGGGGCCCCAATCTCTGGAAGCAGAAGAAGGGAGGGTAGGGAGGGAGAGAATTTAGGAGAGAGTGAGAGGTATCAAGGTATCCGAGACCCTTGTCCATCACCAGATTGTATAGGAACTGCAAGGAGTAGCAAAGCTCTCTGCCAAAATTCAAGACACAGAATAACTGGCAAATACCCCAGAAGCAGAGTCGGCTATTCTGGAGGAAGGACAGGGTACAGGGATTTAGTACTCTCTCAGGAAAAATGTTTGGTGAAAAAAGGGTTGTTTTTTTTTAAACAGTTGAATGGAAACCAGAAGGAGAACAGGAGGAGGGCAATCACCAACTCCCACCCCATCGGGGTGGAGACATGTAGTAGAGAAGGAGTGCCGCTTGAGCTGTCTACCCTTCATAGGAGAATACCCCCCGTGTGTCCCAACTTTACCCCGCTCCTAAAGAGGAGAGGGGGAGCCACAGAGAAGGAGGGGGACCCAGAGACTGAGGCCCCAGGGGGATGGTGGGGTTGTGATGAATGGTGAAGATACACAGAAAGATCAGAATTACGGTAGGTACGTAATTTTCATATCTTATCTGTGTCAATCTTCACCATTCATCACAGATGGTGAGTACCAAGCCCTCAAGGAGGTTATTTCATTACACTCTAAGGGACAGGGTCCCTCAGCCTCAGTGGTGACACACTATGGGAACCTTCAGGGCCTGGGGAGGCCCGAGAGTGGGGAGAGAGACGGGTCCCCACGGAGGGGGAAGGAAGCTGCCCCAAACGCCGTCTCGCTCTACGGGAGAAAAGGTAGGTTCCCTGGTGGGCGGAGCAAATCACCCTACGCCGGGCCAAGGGTGACAACCGGGAAAGATGTAGCCATGCCGATCTCCTAGTGCAGATCGCTGTTCCTACGACCCTGGTAGCTACCTCGTTGGCGTCATAAGATGCCCTCGCTTGGTGCCTTGCTAGCTCCAGGCCACGTGGCAGAGAGCGTGATGGCTTGTCTGGTTTGCTTCGAGTCAGGCAAACAGGCTAGATCTGACCTAGCCTGACCACAAGAACCTGCTGTAGGCTGCATAGTGGGCCCGGTGAGCAGAAACAGAAATGAGCAACCGTAGCCGAGTAGAAGGTCCTCCTCCCCAAAATCAAAACTAGGAGTCTTGATCTGGGGGCCGGTCACGGTGGAGGCGCTGGGCCATCAGGAGTGTCCAAATGCATCAAGCCAGACTGCGGATGAGGCATGGAACCTGGAGACTCCGGGGGAGCGCAATACCTCTGGCTGAGGTCCCTTGGGGCAGGGACTCCGGAGAAGGGCCTCTGCCAGAAACGCAAGGACGCCTCCCAAAGGGGAGCAGGCCAGGGCGGCACCACAAGGGTGGTCTCGCCAAAATCGCCTAGAAAGGCGTGCGCCGCATGCTCAGGATTGCTGACAGTAGAGCGTGAAAGGTGCAAGTCCTCCAACATCCTCACGAGGAAACGCTGATACTCCCGAGATCAGCAGCCAGAGAGATGTGGACAGAAGGTTCCTCTCCCCCAGAAGAGGGGGATGAGGAGCAGGAGGTCACCATATGTTCCGAGGGTGGCTGAAAAACCTGGCTGTCCATAACCCTAACATAAGCTGGGAACCGGGCAGCCACCGCTCTAAACTGCTCCCAGGTGAGAGGGCCGCTAGGACCAAGAATGCCTGGGAGCGCAGGAGAATGTGGCAGAGGGATAGGGGCAGAGCCAAGAAAAGAAGTCGGCTGACCTGCGCCAGGGCTAGGGAGCAGACCATGAGCACCCGAGGAGGGTGCCCCGAAGACCCACAGCCGACAGCTGTATAACCACGCTGTACTGCCTGCTGCGCCCAGAAGAATCCCCCAGTGAGGCGACTGGGCCGTAAAAGTCCAGAAGGACGGTCCACTGCCTCAAAAGAATGGGACTCCTCAAGGAACCCGAGGGGAGGGTGGAACCAGACTTCGGCTCTGTCCAGGGCCCGAGTGACCCCAAAGGGCCGACGCTGGGCTGACCTCATACACCCTCACCCCTCAGAGTCTGGAGAGTCCTCCTCTCGAGATGGCCAGCCTAGGTAGCTGGCATCTCTGGGCAGCCCCGAAGGGGAGACCCAGGAACAGTACCTCCCTCCTGTAGGCTTCTCGATGGGCCCCAAAGTTGGGCGATCAAGACACACCACTGGAGGAGGACCACCACCGAGGGGTCGGGAAACCCCAAGACCAGGTTGCAGGGCCATGGTGGCTCGCACCACTGCCTGCTGGTCAGCACCACTGACCCCAGTCTCGGGGCCACCTGACTCTCCTCAGTAGGGGCTGGCTCGACCGTCGACGAGACCACAGTGCTGCTCTCCTCCGCAGCCAACCCTGAGGGGTGTGACTGCTCGTCTGACTCGGAGCTCGACTCCGACTCCGAAGAGGTAGAGTCCGAAGCTCTGAGCCAAACCGTAGGAGGGCGGGCAGAACCAACCTTGCCACCGGGCCCGACAGCCAGAGTTGAGGCCAAGTCGGCGCCCGTGCTCTCCGCAACCCCGTGAGCGGGACCTGCAGGAGGCACCGGGGCGGCTTGAGCCAAAGGTCCAGAGCCAGGGCCAGATGCAGTGCCGCTGAATCCACCAGTACGGGGCGGCACTAGGGACAGGGACGCGCTGACAGCGCCTCAGCAGTATCCTCGGCACCGACAGCGATCGCCCCACGGCACCGCCGAGTGGCACCGAGGACCGGGTGGCGCCGACGACAGCCCCTGGCAGACCCGCGCCAAACACGCTCTCGAATGGTTCTCAGCGCCGCGAACGGCACCGAGAGCATGGACGGAGCCGAGGACGGCACCGACAGACTGGAGTCGTAGCTCCTACGGCGCCGAGCGCCGCTAAGGCACGACGCTGTGCTCAACCGTGCAGAGGACGGGCGCGAAGTAGACATGGCAAAGGAGGATGCCGGATCCGTTCCCACGCGCTGCTCACGGTGCTGAGCGATGAGTCAGCGCTGATGACGGCGCTGACACAGTCACACGGCGCCGCAAAGGGCGCCAAGGCTCAGTGCGCAGCCCAGGCCTTCCGAGCCACGGGAGCAACACTAGGGAGCCTCACCCCTAAAGGGGCGAGATGGCAGAGCCCCGCCCGCCTCCCGGAGGAAGCGGACGGGCCTCCTGCGCCCGCTGGAGGAGCCTCGTGATGGCCAGGCACAGAAGCTGCTACTCCCTCCTCCTCGGGTCTGTATAGAACTGGGAGGGGACCCGGAGGAAGGGCCGAGAGTGCGTGCTTTGGCCCAACGAGCGTAACCCTACCGAAAAGTCGGCGGAGTTTCGGCCCACTTTCAATGCGCTGGGGCTGTTCAAGGACCCGGCGGTCCATGGAGAAGCAGGCATTGCACGAAACCATGTCGGAAGCCGGGCCAAGACACGCAAGACACCGGTCGCGGTGGTCGGTGATGGAAAATTTTCGCCGCACGGGCACCGACGATGGGGCCGACCCGCCTTGAAAACTTTTGCCCTCCAACCGAGACATGACCTACGGAGAAAAAACACAAACAGACTCGACGGCCGCAGAATTCAAATAAAAAGGAAAGATCTTACAGGGCGACGCCGAGTGGAGGCAGAACGAGAACACAGAACCGCAGGCAATTGACGGACTGGAACGCCGATCTCGAAAGGTTGAAGGCCTAAAATTCTTGTCAGAAGCTTCCAGGCGACCTCGGCGTGGGAGCGAAAACTGGTGAGCAGGCGGGTCGACACAGCCTAATGGCCAACCCTCGAGTGCATGAGTCACGTCAGCCTCGAGGGTGGTGCCGATGTGTGTCGGCTCCGCCTACCCCTTTAAAAAAAAAAAAAAAAGCCTCCTGCGGGGTCCTGACCTCCGGCCAGTACACGTCTGTGATGAATGGTGAAGATTGACACAGATAAGATCGAGTTGATCTAGGTCATCCAGCAGCTGATTCCATTGAGACCGAAGCATCCACTGAGAAATTCTCATGTGGAGCCGAGTGCGAGGGACTGTCGGAATCGCAGCCGCCATGAGCCAGAGGAGGCAAAGGACCGACCTTGCGCTGACCCACCTGCGACTGGACAACAGGCTGACCTGAGCCTGGAGTGAGGCTGTCCTGTCCAGTGGCAAGAATGCCATGCCGCAGGTCGTGTCCAGGATCGCCTGATAAACTGGAGCCTCTGGGATGGGATGACGGGACTTGGTCTGGTTGACGGTAATACTAAGGCAGGCAAATACCTGCAGGGTAAGAGAAAGGAAGCACACGAAGTTCCTCCTCGGGACGCCGCCAAGAGCCAATCGTCCAGGTACAGGAAAACCGGCACTCCCTGGGTATGCAGGTAGGCCGCTACCACCGAAAAACATTTGGTGAACACTCGGGGCACCGAGGAGAGACCAAATGGGAGGGCCTTGAACTGGTAGTGGTCCCCCTGGAACGCAAAACGAAGGTATTTGCGGTGGGAAGGGCGAATAGGGATATGCAGGTAAGCATCCTGAATATCCAGGAGCGCACAGCCACTGTCCCAGCTGAAGAAGGGTCAGAAGGCCCAGCAGAGAGCATCCTAACCTTTGTACTCCACTAACAAGTTCAAGGAGCTAAGGCTGAGAATCGGCCTCACATCTCCTGACTTCTTTGGGACCAGGAAGAAATGGGAATAGAACCCCATCCCCAGAAGATGGGGAGGAACAGGCTCTATTGCCTCCTTCAAGATAAGAGTAACTATTTCCTCCTGAACCAAAAGAAAAAATTACTCACCTTAGTAATGTTGTTTCTTCTAATGGAGTCTTGCTATATTATGACAATTGCAGTTTGTCCCACCATTAGAACTGCTCCGAGGTGAAAGAGTTAACTCCATTCCATGAATGGAACTTAAAGCACGAGCTCTAAAGAGAAGCTCTGTCTGTGTAGTTTCAAACCTGAACTGTCAGATCTTTATGAGCAAAAACTCACTAAGGTCTGTGTGGAAGCTGTAACTCACACTAGCCAACTGGCTACCTAAATATTAACACTCACTGCTGGTCCCAACACCAAAGACTCAAGTCAGGGGACCAGAACTAATAGTATAATTTAACAATATGAGAGAAATATAAGGAAAAAAAAGAAAACACCACACCCCAAACCCCAAGAAGGGTGAAAACACATAAAAGGGCATAAAATAGTGCCCACACTAGGCTGCCCACCCCATACCCAAGTAGAAGTTCTGAGAGGGGCAGGCTGGGGGTTATAATATAGCAAGACTCCATTAGAAGAAACAACATTACTAAGGTGAGTAATTTTTCTTCAAACAACATGAAGTCTTGCTGTATTATGACAATTGCAGACTACACAGCAGTACCTCCATGGAGGAGGGACAGAACCTACTTAGGAATAGGCTCTGAAGCACAGCTGTGCAAACCGAGCATCTCTCCTAGCCTGGACATCCAGGAGTAATGCTTGGTGAAAGTGTGACCGCTTTCCAAGTAGCAGCTTGACATATCTCCAATATAGGGATGTCTCTGGCAGCAGCTAGAGACGCGCTGTACCTCTGGTAGAATGAGCCCTCAAGCCAGAGGGGATCTGCCCAGTTTCTGATAACAAACTTGGATACAAGAGACAATCCACCTGGCAATTGATCTCTTAGTGGCAGGTTTCCTTTCCCAACCTCACCATAAGTGAGAAAAGTTGAGGATTCAACCTGTGACCCTTGGCACGTTTATATAGTAACTTAGGGCCCTCTTAACGTCCAAACTGTGCAATCTCCTCTCACCAGAAGAGGAATGTTCAGTGAAAACACTGGAAGGAGATAGATTGGTTAAGATGGAAATCTGAAACCACCTTAGGCAAAACTTCCTGTTAGTCCTGAGGACTACCTTATCCCTGTGGAAAGAAATAAAGTCAGTTTCTACTGACAAGGCTTGCAACTCACTTATGCCTAGCAGAAGTGATAGCCACTAGGAAAACAGTTTTCCAAGTTAGATACTTAAGCTCTGCAGAAAACAGAGGTTCAAAAGGGGTTGCATTAACTGGGCAATGCAAACATTAAGGTCCCAGGCAGGGTCGGATCCTAAAAGGTGGATTAGTATGAAGTAATCTCTTAAAACTTGGAAAATACAGGGTGAGCAGAAAGAGAGGATGGCTTTCCTGTTGAAACAAAAGCAGAGACAGCTGCCAAATGAACTCTCAGGGTAGCTGGTCTCAGGCCCAAAGAATTAAGATGGACCATGTAGTCTAACACAATGGTCAAATCAGCAGATTCTGGGGAAATATGTTCTCAGAACACCAAATGGAGAACCTTTCCACTTAGAATTATAAGTAGCTTCTAGTGGAAGGCTTCCTAGAAGCCTTTAGGATTTCAAGAACACCCTGAGAGAGGTGTAGGTCAGTTATTCTAACTCCTCAAGAGCCAGGCCTTGAGGTTGAGGGATATGAGGTTCGGATACCAAACTCTCCCCTGGGCACAGGTTAATAGGGTTGTGATTCCTGGGAGACACGGGGAGATGGACTGTCAGGGACAGAAGGAGGGTACCAGGGCTGCCTGGCTCCAATCTGGGGCAATCAGAATCACCCTGCAAGGCTGGGATCTGATTTTTACTAACACCTGAATAGGAGAGGGAAGTGGGAAAGCATAAAGAAACTTCCTTCCCAATCCAGGAGAAGGGCGTCCAGGGGGACTGAGCCCAACACTGGGGGCCTGCAACAGAACATTGGAAGTTGGTGATTGTCTGGGGCTGCAAAAAGATCTATCTGAGGGGTGCCCCATCTGGCAAAGACTATCCCCAGTACTTGAGGATCCAGAGACCATTCGTGATGGCCCTGAGAAATCCTGCTGAGAGCATCTGCTAGGACATTGTCCTTTCCTGGAAGGTGAACTGTTATGAGTGAAGTGTTCAGGGAATAGGCCAGAGACCACAACTTCATTGCCTCGGTGCACAAGGCCGAAGACCGAGTGCCCCCCTGCTTGTTGATGTACCACATTGTTGTGGTATTGTCTGTTCTGACTTGTACCACTTTGTTCTGGACAGAAGCAGGAAACGCTGAAGAGCTAAAAAGACAGCTCTGAGTTCCAGCAAATTGATGTGGAGCAGAGATTCCTGGGGACCACACTCCCTGAGTGGAGAGGTCGCCCATGTGGGCCTCCCACCCCAGGAGGGAAGCATCCGTAGTGAGGGTCAAGGAGTGAGACAGAGGAATGAAGGGGACCCCCAGTCTTAAATTGCTCTGATCCTGCCACCACTGGAGGGCCTGGATCAAGGTTCGGGTCACTGGGACCAACTTGAAAGGGGGTCTCTTCTCTGAGACCAATAGGCTCTCAAGTGAAACTGAATGTCCCTCATCTGAAATCTTGCTCCCTGCACTACAGCTGTGGACGCAGCCATGTGCCCCAGGAGCTGCAGAAAGTGTCTTGCTGGTCGAGAGACCTGCAGATTGAAGGAGGAGGCCAGAGCCACCAAGTTCCTTACCCTTTCTAAGGGAAGAAAAGCTCTGGCCAGATTTGTGTCCACTCCTGCACCTACGAAGGTGAGTACCTGAACTGGTTCCAGAACCGACTTTGGTAGATTTAGCAGGAAGCCCAGGAGGTGAGAAGCTGCTGGTGACTTGTAGGTGAGATTTTACCTGTTCTGGGGACTGGCCTACAATGAGCCAGTCGTCCAGATAGGGAAAAACAGCAACCTTTGCCTCCTTAAGTGAGCCACTGCTACTGCCAGACATTTTGTGAATACCCTTGGGGCAGAGGTAAGGTCAAGGGCATTGCTCTGAACTGGTAGTGACCTGAGGGCAGTTCGAATCTGAGGTACTTTCGTGGGAGCTTTGATTAGGACGTGAAAATAGGCATCCTTGAGGTCTAGGGAAGCTAGCCAGTCCCCTGGCCTTAGAGAGGGTAAAATCATTGCCAGAGTTACCATTCTGAACTTTGGTTTCAAAAGATGCTTGTTCAGATATCTGAGGTCTAAAATGGGCCGCCATTCTCCTGTCTTTTTTGGGGTAAGGAAGTATCTGGAGTACAGACCCTTGCCCTGGTGTAGGGGAGGAACCTTTCTACCGCTCTGAGAGCTAACAGGGTTGAGACCTCTGCTTCTAGAGTAGAGGTCTCTAAAGAGTTTGCAGGTGGAAAAGACCTGATTCTCATCTTTGGGAACTTTTAAGTTGAGAACTAGACCCTGGCTTACTACTTCCAGAACCCACTTGTCTGAAGTTAAAGACACCCAGTTCTGACTGAAGTAAGCCAACCTGCCCCTACTGGTAAAGGAGAATCGGCCTGGGCACCCCATCAGGTGCCTGCTTGGCAGGTGCTTTAGGCTGAGGGGTGGGGGCAGGCCTGCCCACGCCCCGTCTGCCTCTGCCTCTGAAGAACCCCCTCTGAGCATAAGCAGAGGAAGCCTGGGTTTGGTAAAAAGGCCTGTGGAAAGGCCTACCCCTACCCCTGGGGTGTGCCTCTGAGGAGTGGCTTGACGCCCTTGGCTTGGGCACTTTTATAGGTAGTCCTATATTTATCCATCTTTCATATAATTCTCTGTCTGCTCCCCAAACAGAGAATTTCCCACCACAGGAAAATCCATAGCCTTAGTCTGGGTATCCTGTGACAAGCTAGTACACCTGAGCCAGGCCAACCTACGAAAAGCTACAGATGTGGCCATGACTCTAGAGGAAACATCATTAAAATCCACAGCAGCATGAAACTGCACCTTAGAAGCCTCAATGCCATCGGCAGCCACCTGCTCCAGCTCACTAGCAAGCTGGCCAGGGGCTTGTTTGGCTAAATCCATAACAGTATCCCATCTAGATTTCTGATACCTGCTACATAAGCTCATATAATTTGCTTGCCTGAGTCCCAAGGACGCTGCCATGTACTGTTTTTTTGCCATGGCATCAATCTTCCTGGAACTCTTGTCAGGAGGATGTGAAGCCAGGGAATATTAGCTTTATCACAGGCTGCAGCCTGAACTACCCCAACATGACTGCATTGCTGAGAAAGGAATTCTGTATCAGGACTCTGATAGTGTGTACCTCCTGTCCATCTTTTATCTACAGGAGGCACAGATAGGAGTTTTAAGATTTTATTGTTTGTTTCCTAAATGACTTATGCAAAGGAATAGACAATCTCCTAGACTCTGGTATATCCATCATTTCTACAAAATCAGGCTCCTCTTGCTCATCCACAGTCCTCCAAAGGAAGCTGGAGGGTTTCAGCAACTTTTTTGTAAAACATAAAATGAGAGGGGGACTCAGAAAGCATAGGGGGAGATTCTAAAGGTCTGTCTGGGGAGATGTCCGGTTCAATGGGCACACCCAGACCCTCCAAGTCACATTCATACTGTTCATAATCATCCTCCCCTCCTCTGGTTCATAAAACTCTCAACATCATATTCCTGAACCGATGGAACCGACCAACCGACCTTTTACCAGATAGTGGCGGTTCGGACGGAACCAAGAAAGTGACTGGACAATCTGAATAGCTCTTGCTATCTCTGCAGCAGTTGGAGTAAGAATTTTGGGCTCCAAACCTGCTGACTTTCTTGTTCTCTTTACTGGAACTGGTTCATCCGAGCCAGCTTTTGTTTCCCGAGGAAGTCTCGCCCTGGTCAGAGGCACTCCTCCGGTTCGGTTGGCACCGAACTGGGCTGGCCATCCGGGTCAGCGGACTTTTGGCTCTCGCCTCTGAGCCTGCCCAATCTCTTTCCAGGGTGGCTGCAGGAAATTTTACAAATCTGGCAGTCTGAATGGAGGTGGTCCAACCCCAGACAATAAACACATTGTGTGGTCAGCCTTGGCAAAGACTTCCCACAGACATCACAGTGTTGAAACCAGTGGGCCCGGTTTTCTTTGGGTTTCTCAGACATAATGCCAGCCTAACCAGAAAAACTTTGCCCTTTAAACGGCAGTGCAGAGCAGACACCTTTATCGGTTCCTAACTGTCACGGGTATTGGAAAAACGTAATGAAATCTGTTTTTTTGAACCGATAAGAACCGGGAACCGCACTCTAAAGTCTCAAGTTTAAAAACTTTACGTTTTACCTAAGCTGATCGGTTCAAAACCGAACCGATAAAACTTACAAGTTCCACACAGAATTAAAAATGAAATTACTTACGATACCACAGACAGAGCTTGAACCGATCGGTTTTATGTGTTAAAATAAAACTATTCTCGGTTGAATCGAACCGAGAAAACACTGTTTAAAACCGAGAAATGAACCGGCAGTAGGAGAAATTCGGAGCGACTGTTCAGTGAGGCGGAGTAAAGAATCTGACAGTTCAGGTTTGAAACTACACAGACAGAGCTTCTCTTTAGAGCTCAGTGTTTCAAGTTCCATTCATGGAATGGAGTTAACTCTTTCACCTCCGAACAGTTCTAATGGTGGGACAAACTACAATTGTCATAATATAGCAAGACTTCATGTTGTTTGAAGAAGATGTTCCGGGGAGTAAGACCACCTGGGGGGAGGATTTTGAGGAGGTTTCCGAAGAAACTCTACTCAGTGTCCTTCTGCAATCAGCTGGAGCACCTAGTGTCTGAAGTGATCCTCTCCCAACCCGGTAGGTGGAGGGAGAATCTCCCTCCTACTGGTTCCTCTGGAAATCCCAGAGGCTGTGGGAGAGGAAAGGAGTCAGTGGTGTGAAGGTGTGAGGCAGCGTCCGCTGAAGCCCCCGCTGCTTTTGGGTGGTGGGGGGCTTGGCAGCCGGAGGGCCTGACGCTTATTAGCCTGTTTTCCTGAGGTTCGCTTTTGCCAATTACGCTCTGTGAAAGGGACAACGCTGAGCCTGAGGGCTTGTACATGCAGTCAACAGACTCCAGTGCAGTACCCTTCTCCTGCAGATCAGGGATGATGTCTTGACATCGCCATTGTACAGCACTGAACCCCTGAAGGGTGCATCCTGGATAGCAGACTGCACCTCTGGGACCAATCTTGACACACGGAGCCAGGCATGACGCCGCAAACCCACGGCGAAAGCTGAGCTCCTACCGGCAGTGTCCACTGCATCGTACATGGCACGAAGCATGTGCCAACTGGCTGAATGCGCAGACCGGACTAGATCAGCCACTTCCTGTTTTGTCTGAGACTCAGGAAGGGAGTCCAACTTAGATTCCACCTCATTAAGGATCACCTTTCTGGTAATCCCCCATGTGACCAACATAATTCAGGGCCCTTATACCCAGAGTGGAAGAAGCGTAGACCTTCTTTCCGTACTGGTCCAGAAGGTGAGATTCCTTGTCGGGTGGCGATGGGCTCTAGTGCTTTGGGTTAGCTGTCCGGCCGTGAGCGGCGATAATCACGACCGAATCAGCTCGAGGGTGAGAATTAAGTGAGTCAACACCCTCGGGAGCCTGATAAAGCCTATCCGACTTTCTAGGAAGAGGGGCTATGGCCGACGGTTGCTTCCAAATAGCGGAGACAAGGCTGGCATGAGGCTCAATCCAGGGTGGCACCAGGGTCGGAGCGGTTTCCGGCAGATCCAGGTGTGCAGCAGTTTTTACGCTGGAGGATCCGCCCAAGGAACGCCACTGATGAACTTCCTGGATTTTACACAGCAGTCGTGAAAGAGGGATCCTCTGAGGTGACTTCGGAAGAGTCCTCGGCCTGGGCTTATCCGGAGAGCAGGGCTTCTCATCCAGGTCGGAACAACCATCGAAGTCATCCGAGGTTTCCGAGGAGGATGAAGAAGACTCCTCCTCCCAGTGTGGGGGATGAACTAACCCTTAGGAAGCCCTCTGGGAAGTGTATCCTGCCCTGCCCTGGAACCAGAGGGCTTGCCTCTGGTATCCGGGGGTTGGAAGGGAGTCTCACGTCTCAGACGAAGGGGACTGAAACCAGTACAGTCGTCAGAAGATGGCTCTCTACCTCCCTGATGAGCTGAGCCTTGGCCTCAGCCCACCAAGAGGCTAGAGTCTCCTTCAAATCCACCGGCGGCGGAGGAGGAGGTACGGACATTGGGCATATCCATACAGTGCGTATCCATACCCTGATGGCGGGAAACCCGACATCGGGTAGTGAGGCACCAGGTACTGCGGCACTGGATAGGCCGGCGTCGGGTACTGGGGCGCTGGATACTGTGGACCCGGATATGACGGCGTCGGATATGATGGAGTAGGATACCCAGGAACCGGGGGGGTCTGCTGGGGCAGACGGCCCAGGAGGGCGCCCAGCAGGCAGGGCTGGGACAGGAGGCCTGGCGGGCAGCAGACCCAGTGTGGGGGCAGCATCCAGGAGAGGCAGAGGGATGTTGCCCGGCAACGGGAGGACTGGCGTCGGCATCCGAGGAACCGTCAGTTCGTCCGGCCCAGCAGGACGGAGACCTGACGGGAGCATGACAACATCCCCGCATCGCCTGGAGAAGGAGGGAAAATCTCCGTGATCAGGCTGAGGAGACGCTGGGACCTCGAAGTGCAGTGAATGCTGCAGGGAGCCGGGATGGCAGACAGAGACTTGGGGCCAGCGTCAGCTCCGACGCCGTGTGGGTGTCGGAAGGTCCGGCGTTCGACTTACCAGCACAGTCCGGGCAGATGGAGAAGCTGTCATCCGACTTAGTGGAACCATCGCCCAAGGCAGGCCTCGATGGGGGTGCAATCTGGTCGGGCGGAATAGGGGCTGCGCGCTGCCCCAAAGGGTCAAGCGACTTAGCAGCCTTCTCCGGGCGGGCGTCAGAGGAGCTGACATCCGGCTTACCACAGCCACTCGCACCAGTAGGCCGCACGGTGGCGCGTCTTGCTGGGAGTGGAGGCCTCCTTAGCCTGGAGGCACCTAAGAGCCCGGCAAGCCAGGCAGGTGGGCTGACGCCATCTTGAAGCTCCAAGACGGCCGTGTGGAGCGGTTCCCCAGGGGGGACATTACTTTAACAGCACTCCAGTCAAGTCGCGTGGTCGAGGAAGAGGAGTCCGTCCTGGTGCTTCCCCTTATCTTTCTTTTTGCGATGGCCCTCGGGGGAAGTTGAGGCCTGACGAAGCTTTTTCAGCATCTTCTCCGTGGAGGACATTTTCTTTTTAAGGATGTGGGCCTCCAGGGACTGCTGCCTCTGTCTGCGGGTGGTGGCATTGAATTTCAGGCAATGCTGGCACTTCTCCACAGGGTGATCCGGGCCCAGACAGAAGAGGCACTGGGAGTGACTGTCCTTGTGCGGGAGTTGGGCGTCGCATGAGTCACACTTATTCTTGTGCTCGGAGGGTGTAGGGGATGACATACACCACCGAAAAAGTTGACCAAATTTGAATAAATCGAAGAAAAAACTGACGGTAGAACTACCAACGACAGACTGACGAGCAGTGAACTTAACCACGAGGCACTTACACAAGCTAATGGTGGGAAGAACAGGAAGGTGGGCGTGAGGGACCACCCCTTTATACTGACGTAGCATGACGTCAGTCACCTGATGTGGGGGCGGTCCCCCGCCAGAGACTGCTAGCTAGAAATTTTTTCGTGGGGTCCTGACGCCTGCTGGCATCAGTTCTATATGCAATTACCTACTGCAAGAGCCCTTTCGAAGATCAAGTATTATGCATGGCCACAAGGTAGACATGTAGATGCACAGGGGAAACAGGGAGAAGCCAAAAGGTAATTTTAATTTAGGTAAAGGGCATAAAGCTTGCCCTACTTCTTACTGAAGAGAGGCATTCTATGACGAGTGCTGGCAATTAGACGTTCGGTCTGCAGACAGAAAGTAAGTTTGTATAGCCATTCACAGTATGAGATGGATGATTGGTCCAACCAGTGTTTAAGAACCATTTTTTTGACAGCCAGGGATATGAAAGCCACATGGTATCTCCTTTCTTTGACCACGATCTGGGTGTAATCTCCAATAACACATACTTCTTGGGTAAAAGGCCCTCTAACCCCAATAGGATGACTTATTCATCCTGACTTTTTCCAGGAGTTTGTTCCTGAGTTGTTCATCAGGAATCTCCTGAAGGTCTTTCTCCCACTCTGCTAAGGAGGACTTTTGGAAGGCCACCATGTGGGCGACATAGTTCAGGGATCTGACCGCACAGGTGGATGAGGAGTAGATTTTTCTACCGTACTGGTCTAGCTGTTTGGAGTCCTTATCTGGCGAAGAGGCACTAAGGTGTTTAGGTTGGGACGATCTGTCATGGGCAGCCGTAATGATCATGGAGTCGGCCTTGGGTTGTGCAGTCAAATGAGAGACCCCTTCCGGGAGAAAGTAAGTTTGATCCACTTTACATGACACAGCCAGAATGGAAGAGGGCAGTTGCCAAATAGTGGACACAAGGTCCTCATGTGGTCCCATCCGGGGGGAATGGGAAGGGGATCCACGCTGACCAGGTCCAGGTGCTCTGCAAGTCTTTTGCGTTGGGGGTCCAGCTCCTTGGAGGCCCATTTGCAAGATTTTTGTATAGTTCTAAGTAGCTCCCCAAAGAAGGGGTCCTCAGGAGGAGACTTAGAGTACTCTTTTGGTTGAGGCTCGACAGGGGAGTGAGGCTCAGACTGGTTCCCTAGATACAATTCCTCATCTGAATCAGAAGATTCCGCTGCTAGGCAAGGAAGGTTCAAGAGCCTGGTCCCGGGGTCTAAAATCCCTTGGTGGCAAAGCACCCAGGTCCCTGGCAGATACCTGGCTAGAGGGTGCAGGACTAGGAGGGGGCACCCTGGTAGGAGGGGTGGCCCTAACTGTGACATGAGGCTGATCCAGCTCCAAAAGAAGCTGAGACTTGGCATCCTTCCACTACACAGGGATGGATTCGAGATCGGGCTGCGGTGATGGTGGAGGCAAAGGAGGTGGATAACCCGGGTACCCTGATAAAGGGGGTAGCTGGGAGCCTGGTAACAATAAGGGTACTAGTAGAAAGTCTGATCCTGGTAGCCTGGTGCAGGGTATCCCGGTGTCGGGTAGCCCGGTGTAGGATATCCCAGCATTGTTGGGTTGCAACCCGGTGATGGACCTCCCGGTGGCGGGTACTGGGGAACATGAGGATTCCCCAGGAAGACGCCTGCAGGGCCCAAAGGAGGAGCAGAAGGACCCACTGGAGGCGCGCTGAAGGCCCGCTGGGAAGCGGGTCTGGCAACAGGGTAGGCAGAGGTCCCGAAGGTCCCACGGGGGGAGGGTCCATGCCGTCCCTGTGTAGGTCTGGCAAAGGATCCGCAGGAAGGAGGGGATACATCGGCAGAACGAAGCCTGGCCGGGGAGTGAGATCAGGCAAGTCCCCCAGCGACAGGTCAGATAGAGTATCCGACTGGAGAGAAGTGTCGGGTACCGGTAGAGAATCCTTGGGGGAGGAAACCCGCGTGGATGAAGGGGTACCTGTGAGCACACCCGTCCTGGTGTCGGGGGCCACAGGGGAGCCCGACGGGAGAGTAGAGGCGTCCACATGGTCGGTGGAGGATCTGTTGACTGACTTACTGGGCACAGTCGGGCTGGCCAGAGTAGAAACATTCAGGATAGGCTGATCAGACTGGGCCAGGCGCCTGGCGGGGAGCCGGAGGGCGGCTTATCCAGAGCTTGAAGCAAGAGACGCAATAGATACCTCCAAAGAGGCGACTTCCAACTGCTCGCTAACTCGGCGGGGTGGGGTGGGGAGAGGGCATCCGTCCACTGTAGCGAGAAAGGCCCTGCTGGTAGGGTACTCACGGAGGTGGACGACCCACCCTGGTCGGCGTCGGTTGTCTGGCTGGTCTTCCTCTGAGGAGAATGGCTCCACTCCCGGCATCTCTCCTTGTTCTTTTTCTTCTTTTTCTTCTCCAGGGCTGGCGACTACAATCTTTCTCTCAGCTCCTGAAGCTCCTTTTCCATCGAGGCCAGCCTCTTGGTAAGCAGATGGGCTTCGAAGGTCCTCCTGCGACGGGTGCGCATGGCCTGGTTGAAGCCCTGGCAGATGGTACACTTGGCCGAGTTGTGCCTTGGCCCCAGGCAGAGGACACAATGGAAGTGATCGTCCCTGTGTGGGATCTGCACACCACACTTGGAGCACTTCTTTTTGGGCCGACTAACGACATACACCATAATGGGCAAGTTTTAGAACAAAGAGAACGTTTGTTAACTATTTTAGAAACCAAAAATGGCGGGCGGCTGAATGCTGTTCTACCGCGTTTGTTGAACGATCCAAGCGATGGCAAGAAAGAACTGGAGGGCGGGCGCGGGACCGCCCCCTTTATAGTCACTCTGACGTCATGTCACCTGATGATGGGGGTGGTCCCGGCTGACAATTGCTAGCTACAAGTTTGCCATGCGGTCCTGATGCCAGGGGGCGCAGTCCTGTGTGTGACAACCTACTGCAGGAACCCTCTCGAAGTAAGTTCAACTGTAACAGGCATTGGTCCAGCGGGCGCTGGGTAAGGATACACCAGTGCAGGCCCAACGGGCGCAGGCTGTGGATAAGCCCATGACCAGTGGGCACTGGCTGAGGGTAGGCTGGCGTAGGCCCAACAAGTGATGGCTGACGGAAGGCAGGTGAAGGTCCTACTGGTGCTGGTTGAGGTAAAACAGGCACTGAAGTGGAAGGAGTCCAGACAGGCGAAAGCAGAGAAGGACTCTGCACTGGGGAGACACTGGTGTCCTGCAGCACCTGCTCAAAAGCTGGAGGACAGGCCCCAAGGAGGAATCTGATGTAAGAAATGTGTGTGTGTGTGGGGCAGGTGGGAGTCAGAGGAAAGCCCGGCATCCGCCAAACCAGCGCCAGCTGGAGACAGGCCGGTCAACCCACCGTCCTGTGCGCCTGATGTAAGCAAGGGCCTAAGCAGCAGGGGCTGCAGGGCAGGGAACAAGCCCTGACCTAAGAAGCCTCTGACAGAGACAGTAAGGGTGGCAGGAGGCAGTGCCAACCGTAGTCCTGTGAAAAATATGGCAAGCTCAGCAATCAGGGCTGCCCCCCTCCCGAGGAAGAAGACTCCTTAGCAGTCAAACGATGGTGAGGCGACTATGAACAGGAAGAGGAAGACAAGGCCTATCCTGGGCCTTGTCCCAATGTTTGTGATTCGCGCTGGCCTGGTCCTTGGTCTTCGAGGAGTGAATGCCCGAGGACTGGGCTGGAGAGGAGGAGGAGCTCCTGGCCTGCAGCTCTCATTCCATGGAGGTGACCTTCTGCTTCAGGAGAAAGTTCTCCAAGGTCCGCTGATGGTGGCGCCAGGTGACATGGTTGAACTTCTGGCACAACTCGCAGGCTTGGACGTTGTGTTTTGAGCCTAAGCAGCAGATGCAAGTTGAAAGGCCGCCCTTATCCAGGATATGCTTTCCACAGGCACACCTGGTGTAATGATCCGAGGTCAAAGTCGGTTTAGAAACATAAAAAGGGGGGGGGGGATGTCGAAAGATGGAAAGGAATTATGGTGAGAAAATAAAAAAAAAAAAATGCTGAAAATGCACAAAAATGGTGGTAAACTGAAGCTGCAACAGTTTCCATTGGTCCAATGTGCGTTGGTCGACAGTGGGAAAAGAACTGAGGAGGGCATGGGGGCAACCCACTCTTACAGGATAGGCCGACGTCAGAGGGTGACATCGGCGGTGGGCAGCCCCCTCTGGTAGACTGCTAGCTGGAAAGTTTCCATATGTTCCTAGTGCCTGGCGGCTAAGTCTTATCGGTGTGGCCTGCTGCAAGAGATATCCTCTAAACAAGATCTTGTCCATCTTCTACGAGGATACCTCTCATCAGGCCTCATCTATGAAATGAATACCAAGCAGTACTGACCATAAACAGTCTGGGTGGTAGGAGCTGACAGGCCTAAGAAAGTAGGCACTGGAGCACAGCTAGGCTGAGGCCTGCCTTTTTTCATGAAGCTATGTCCAGACTGTAGTGTTTAGTAAAGGTGTGGACAGTACTCCAGGTAGCTGCTGCACAGATTTCAGCAGCAGACACATTTTTAAAACATGCAACAGATATAACCATGCCTGTAGTGGAATGACCAAGAACAACCCTAGGAGGTTCCTTGGCACACTTTGTATAACAAACAGTAATACAGTTTGCTAACCATCTGGATAGGCACTGTTTGGAAAACTGTACTATCTTACTTCGTGGGGGATCTTGCAGCAGGCAACACCAGTAGGATTGGGTCCCAAGCAGTATCGGAATTGACCTGGTCAGCAGGGAGGAGGAAAGAGCAGGCAGAGGACAATTTGAAAGAAGGCCCTGAAGGACGGCAAGTACAAAGCCGGCCCTACACCTATAGGCAATGTCCAAACTGTAATGCCTGATGAAGGCATGGACAGAACTTCAGGTTGCGGCTCCACAAATGTCTGCAGTGGACGATTCTTGAAAGAAGCCACTGAGGCAGCCATGACTCTTGTAGAATGGCCTTTAACCAGTCCCGGTAAAGGCTTGTCGTAATTGCGATAGCAGTAAACAATACAAGTAGTAGTAGTAAAAGTTTATTTATACAAAAATAAAAAGATTTTACATAGTAAATCATCTTTACATACACCATTAAGTCAAAATATGTCCTGTTTACAAGGTGTCTCCAAGTAATTTAATTGTCTAAAAGTAGTTTCACTATAAGTACTAGACATGTAACATATAGTATTCTTAACATACAGACAGCTTTCTTCATAAAAACTGCAGTTTCATACATACAAAATTTATTATTATTTATTAATTCGCTAACCATTTCGATAAACACTGTTTGGAAACAGAGGCTCCTTGTCACCTAGGAGCAAAGGAAACAAAGTACAGTTATGTAAGAACTTATCGTAACAGTAGATCTTCAAGAGCAGCTCTTGCAGCAGGCTATACCTATACCATAATGACTGAAATCGGCAGGTGCCAGGACCCAATGTAAAACTTCTAGCTAGCAGTCCACAGTGGGGGACTGTTCCCTGATGTCGGCCCGTCCCCGATGTCGCCCGATGGTATAAAAGGGGCGGCCCCAGCCCTACCCCACTTCTCCCGCCTGAAACCCTGGCATAGATAAAAACTGGAGAACTGAGGAGGTTCCTCAAATTGAGGAAAAGAAGGTAGCTGAGAATGGACAAGCAGATACCGGGGAAGGAGAGAGGGAAAGCAGCGCCTGCTGCAAGAGCTCCTCTCGAAGATCTACTGTTATGGTAAGTTCTTATGTAACAGTACTATCTTACTTTGAGGGGGAGCTCTTGCAGCAGGCCACACCATAAGGACTGAGTCCCAAGCAGTACAAGGACAAACCCTTAACAGGCAGGAGAAGGTAACAGATAACTGAAACCTTCATGAGAGCAGGCCCTGGAGAACAGCAAGTCCAAAGCCTGTCCTACACCTGGAAGCAATGTCCAAATTGTAGTGCTTGATAAAAGTGTGGACAAAACTCCAAGTGGTGGCTGCACAGATATCTGCCACTGACACGTTGCGCAAGGAAGCAGCAACTCCCCTGGTAGAATGGCCTTTAACCGATCCCGGTAAAGGCTTATCGTACTTTTGATAACAGTAAACAATACAATTAACCAACCACTTAAGAGCCTGCTTAGAAACAAGACCCCCTTCAGTCTTTGGGGTGAACGAAACAAACAACTGATCAGATTTCCTGATATCCTGGGTGCGGGTTAAATAGTAATGAAGCACCAGGTGGATGTCCAGAGTATGAAGCAAAGCCTCCCCTGGATTAGAATACTCTGGATAACAGACAGGAAGATGGATGTCCTGTTTCAGGGTAAATTCAGACACCACTTTTGGTAAAAACGTAGAATTGTCTGCAAGGACACCCTGTACTTGTGGAAAACTAAATAAGGCTCTTTAGACATCAGAGCCTGAAGCTCGGAAATCCTTTGAGCAGAAGTAATGGTAACCAAAAATAACACTTTCCAAGACAGAAAGCGTAGCTCGCAGCTTGTGGATGGTTCGAAAGGAGGCACAGTAAGCTTTTCCAAAATAAATACCCCTCCCTGTTTCTCCTCTGCCTAAACGTCATCACTTGGTTCTGCCCCTGGTAGGGTTCTCAGTCTTCTGGTCCCCCCTTGTACCCCTCTACACTTAAATAGCCTGCCCCAAACTCTATTAAGTACTGAGCTAGTCTGCTGATTAACAGGGCTATTGACTCACCTCACCACAGACTGGTTCTAAATCACCTCTCAGCTGGATAAGTATCCGTTCTGGCATTAGTCTTGGTCCCCTTTACCTTGACCCCCCACTTCTACTTCTCCTTCCCCTTCACAGCCCCACAGTCCCTCTTACTCTCCCTCCAAATAGCACTTCATTTTCTTACATGTATGTATACCTGTGTGTAATTGTAATTGCCAACCCAACAGTGTGTTGATGACCTTGTTGTCTAGTCTGTGTACATTCCCCCTTGGATGTAATTGTAACTGTATGTATAAAGTACAGTTACGTAGAACTTTCATTACAGTAGATCTTGAGAGAGAGCTCTTGCAGCAGGCTGTAACAGTTAGGGATTATGCATGAGCACTAGGACCCTCGGAAAATTTCTCAGCCAGCAGTACCAAGCAGGGACTACCGCCGACGTTGGCCCCGTCCAGAGGTCAGCCCTGGTACAAAAAAGGGCGGACCCAGCTCCACCTCAGTTCCCCCGCCAAGGCCCGCGAACAAGCCCTGACAAAAGAAGGAGACGAAGCACTCGAAGATGTAGATGAAGATCTGCACACCTTGAGAGGGAAGGCAGGTGGGAAAGTAGCGCCTGCTGCAAGAGCTCCTCTCGAAGATCTACTGTTACGGTAAGTTCTTACGTAACTGTACTATCTTACTTCGAGTGGGAGCTCTTGCAGCAGGCTATAACAGTCAGGACTGAATACCAAGCAGTCCCACGCCAAAGAGGTAGTCGACCCCGGGAGGTGGAAAATATTGACTCCAGAGGCCTAAGACAAAAGTCCCTGCAAAGCAGCCAGACCAAAGCCGGCATGGCATCTGGAGACTATATTCAAGCTGTAATGCTTGACAAAGGTATGCACAGAGTTCCAGGTAGTGGCTGCACATATGTCCCTTATGGAGACATGCCTCGGGGCGGCAAAAGATGCAGACACTCCCCTAGTGCAGTGACCCCTAACCGGACCCGGTAGGGATTTATTGTGCTTTTCATAACAGAAGGATATGCAGTGGACGATCCACTTCAAAATCGTCTGCTTGGTCACCGGTTTGCCCAAGCATTGTGGTGCAAAGGCCACAAAGAGTTGCTCTGACTGATGATGCACAGCCGTCCTTTTGAGGTAATACCTCAGTGTACTGTGGACATCCAATGTGTGAAGGAGAGCTTCCCCTCTATTAGAAGGGGAAGGGAAATAGACTGGAAGGTCAACCAAGTGGTTGAGGGTCAACTTCGAGACCACTTTTGGAAGAAACTTAGGATTTGTTCTAAGGGAAACCCTTTCCCTGTGAAAAAACAAATACGGCTCTTTACACATCAGAGCCTGAAGCTCAGAATCTCTTCGAGCTTAGGTAATAGCAACCAAAAAACACATATTCCAGGAAAGGAAATGCAGCTCACAATCCGCTGCAGGTTCAAAAGGAGGGAGGGTAAGCTTCTCCAACACAAAAAGGAGGTCCCAGGGTGGGACAGGATCCCTAATGGGAGGTCTCATATGCAAAACTCCCCTCAAAAAGGTGCGGGCTACATCTAACTGTGCTAAAGCCCTGTCTCCAATCAGAGCATGCTAGGCGGAGACAGCCCAAATGTGCACCTTAACAGAGGAGTAACTCGGGCCACGTTGGTCAACAGGAGGAGGTACTGTAACGCTGAGTTCACTGGACAGGTGACGAGGTCCAAATGCTGTGACGAGGCCCATAAACAAAACCGCTTCCATTTCACAGCATAGGCAGAGTGGGTGGAGGGTTTCCTCACCTACGTTAGGACTGCCGCTACCTCCGGGGAGACACCGTATCTCTGTTGGGCTACGTCTGAAGGAGCCAAGCATGCAGATGTAAGGAACGGAGGTCCGGATGGACCAGCTATCCCTGTTCCTGGGATAGCAACTGCGAGCATAGGGGCAGCGGAGTTGGAGGTTCCGTGGACAACCGCTGCAGAAGTGGGAACCAAATCTGCCGAGGCCATCGGGGGGACTACTAGAATCATTTGAGCCCCTTCTGCCTGCAACTTCAGCAAGACTCTCTGAATGAGAGGGTAGGGCAGGAAGGCGTAAAGAACCCTGCTTGCCCAGCAAAGGGATAACGCGTCTGGCCAGAAAACTCCAGGCACGTGCCCTCGCGAGCAAAAAATTGGCAGTTTGGCGTTGTGTTGTGACTCAAAAAGGTACAGCTCTGGACAACCCCACTTGTCAAAGAGCTGATCTGCTACAGACTGTAGCAGCTCCCACTGTGTGCTCTGGATCGAGACCTGCTTAAGCTGTCGGCCAGATTGTTTAGGATTCCTGGAACATGCACCACTGACAGCAGAATGTGCCTTTCCAGTGCCCAGTACCAGACATTCCTCGCCTCCCTGCAAAGGGGATATGAGTGAGTGCCCCCTTGCTTGCTGATGTAAAAGACGACCACCATATTGTCTATTTGAATCAGGAGAGAGCCCGGCACTAGGTCCTCTTGAAATGCCTGTAAGGCATAGAGGACCACTCGCATCTCCAGTACACTGATATGGAGAGATCGCTCCTCGGGTGTTCAAACCCCTTACGTTTGAAGAGTATCCAGGTGCGCTCCCCATCTCAGATCTGATGCATCTGTCGTAAGGGTCTGACCTGGGGGCTCCGGACGAAACCGGACCCCTTTCTCCAAATTCTGGGGGTCCATCCACCAAAGCAAAGTTCTCCTGACTGGCTTGGTGATCCTGACTAGAAAGTCTAGATCATCGGAGCCCTGGTCCCACTGCACCCTGAGCATCCACTGTGGGACCTGCATGTGGAGGCAAGCCAGAGGAGTGACCAGAATGGCCGCCACCATGTGCCCCAGCAGCCTGAGGAAGTTCCTTGCTGGAACATGAGGAGTTACTGAGATCCATTCGGCAATCTCCCGCGGGTGATCGCCCCTGTCCGGGGGTAGAAAGGCCATGCCCTGGACAGAATCTGGGATCGCTCCAATGAAGATGAGTCTTTGACTGGGCTCGGGGGACAATTTCTGAAGGTTCAGGGTGACCCCCAGTGCTCGGGACAGAGTATAGGTGTCTCTGAGAGCCTGAAGCAGGCTTGACCTGGACGGGGCACTAAGAAGCCAATTGTCGAGGCAAGAGAAGATGTAATGCCCCTGACACCTTAGAGCCACAGCCAACATTGCCAAGCACTTTGTGAAGACTCGAGGAGCGGAGGAGAGGCCGAACGGAAGAACTCAGAATTGGTAGTGCTCCCCTTGGAAGTGGAACCTCAGAAACTTCCGGTTGGGAGGGAAGACCCCGATATGCATATATGCATTCTGCATGTCTAGGGAGCAGAGCCAGTCTCCTTGGTGCAGCAGGGGAAGCAGACCTGGAAGGGTCACCATCCTGAACCTTTTGTACTCTATAAAGAGATTGAGAGAGCTGAGGTCCAGAATGAGTCGAAGATCCTGCATCTTTTTTGGGACCAGGAAGACGTGAGAATAAAACCCCTTTCCCTGCTGATGCAAGGGGACTACCTCTATTGCCTTTTTCTGCAAGAGGGTCTGAATTTCTCCTTCTATAAGTGGGATGTGAGAAGGAGGATATCGAGAGTACTTTGGTGGAGTATTTGGAGAGAACTCTGTGAACTCTATCGTGTGTCCTCTCCTGATAATATCCAGGACCCATTGGTCCGCAGTTATCGAGCTCCACCCTTCGGGATGAAGAGAGAAGCGGACCCCGACCGTCTCCCTGGAGTCTTCCTTTGGGGGGGGGGCAGAAGGGAGTCACTGGGCTGAGCCGGGCATAGGCAGAGAGGCCTGGGAGGACTTGGGCCCACGGTTAGGAGCGCCTCCAGGTTGCTGGTTACCAGCTCTCCTACGGAAGCCACACTCTGACTCTGCTGGTTACCATGGGTTTGTCCACCTTGACCACCTGAGGGCTTGCGAAAAGGCCGTTTCCGTTGCTGGTTGCCACGGTACATTTGGCGGACCGACCAGGTGGACTTGCCCGACTCCTGGAGATGTGAAATTAGAGATGCCGTCTCCTGCCCAAACAACACTGTACTTTGGAATGGCAGATCCTTGATACCAGACAGCAGATCCTAGTGAAAGCCCGAAACTTTTAACCAGGCATGGCGCAGGCGAACCCCTGAAGCGGCCACCCGGGCTGCCGTATCTGCAGTGTCGTATGAGTCCCTCAGGACATGAGAACACATGTTGGAGCCTGATTTAAGTATGTCCAGAAGGTCAATCTTCTGCTCGGAATATGGCATGGCTCTCAGTAGCTCTTGTCCCCTCTCCCACAGAGCATTCTGGTACTGGACCATATGCGTCAGGAAGTTGAGGGACCGGATGGAGCAGGTGGAGGCAGAGTAAACCCTCTTGCCCACCTGGTCCAAACACTGAGACTCTGGATCGGGAGGCTGCGAGCTAAGGTGCTTTGGCTGCCTGGACTTGTCATGGGCAGCCGTAATGACCGAAGAGTCCGCCTGAGGGTTTTCTGCTAAAAAGGCTTCTGCCCTCGGGGCCTTATACAGCCTGTCCGATTTCTTGGGAACAGCCGGGATGGAGGCCGGACGCTTCCAGGTAGTCCGGGTCAGGTCTTGGAAAGTATCCACCAAAGGAGGCACCACCAATGGTTTTGGCTCCTTTTGCCTCAGGTATTTGGCCAACCTTTGGCATTCCGGATCCAGGTCCTCTGTTTCCCACTCATTGAAGGCCTGGATATGCCTCATGACGTCCATAAAGGTTGGATCATCTGGAGGCAAGAGAGGCTGGTCCTGCTCTCCCGAGGATCCCCCGATCCCAAGAGAGGAAGAGGATGCCGATGAAGAAGAGGAGGACTGACTACTAGGTCTGGAATAGTCTGATCTCTCCTTGTGACCAGTCTCCCTCTGTCGTCAGTAGCTAGGAGACCGACGTTGGTCCGAAGACTGGCTCCGGTCCCGACACCGGCGACTGAGCGTAGACCAACATCTGTCAGAGGACCAACATCGGGAGCGCTCTTGCCCAGAGGAACGAGTAGGGCTGCGAGTGCGAGACCTGGACCGACGGTGGTCTCCAGAGTCCTTGGAGCGTCAGGAGTGGTCTCTGGACCAGGAGTGGGAACGAGCCATGGGTGGCGGTGTAGGCAGCCGCTCAGGGAAGGCTAACCTCTATGCTGTGGTTTGCCCGCTGGGTCCGGTACCGGTGACTGGGCCTGCTTGGGGCACTTCTGGACTTGCCCCCACCAAAAGGAGAACAACTGCTGCAGCTCGTCCTTCGTGAAAATTTCATCTGCTCGGCCCGGAAAGGGAGTATCCGGGACACCAGCTCCGAAGGGGAGTCCTCCTGGGAGCCCGGGAGGAGGAGGACTTGGGAGACGGGGACGCCGGATCTTCCGTGGCCGCGCCCGAACCCTTCATCCCTTCAACTGGCGTCGGTGGTGGGATCGACGATAGGATGAAGCTGGGGGTGCCGGAGAGTCCTTTGGCTCCGGAGGCGTGCCTTAAGTAGGGGGCCCCAGTGCCTTGAGAGGTGGGGCCAAAGTTTTCACCTCCAAGGTTTTGGTGGTGACCCTTAGCAGGGCCACCTTAGGCTTGGCCAGCTTTTCCCCTGATGGGCCGGCCTTGAGCTGGGGCCTCGGATGCTCACCTGGGCCCGGGAAACACGGGCCTTTTGGGAGAGGGTCACATCGTGTCGGACCTATCACGGTCTTTCCGTGGCACTTTGGTCTTCCTTGTGCTTCCTTCTCCGAAGTGTGCAGATCCATCTTCTTTTCCAACAAAAAGCCTTCAGGGCCTTGAGACATCAGATCCGGGTCCAGCTGGTGAACGCCTGGCAGGCTGAACAGGCCGCATATCGTGGGCCGGCCTGAGGCAAAAGACGCAGCGCTTGTGCCGGTCTTTGGAAGGGATCTGCCATCTGCCGTCACTTATTCTGATGCATCTCCAAAGAGACCGACGAAGGTGAAGACATCCGATCGAGAAATACTGAAAAAAACCCCGCAGAAAAATGGCACAAAACGGGGGAAAAGAATAACGTTTTTGCTCTTCTTGGCAAGCTGGGTAGCATAGGCTTCTTCTCATGTGCGCGGGACACAGCGGGAAAAGAACTGAGGTGGAGCTGGGTCCACCCCCTTTTGTACTAGGGCTGACGTCAGGGCAGGGCCAACATCGGGGGCCGTCCCTGCTTGGTACTGTTGGCTGAGAAGTTTTCCGGAGGGTCCTAGTGCCTGCGGTATAGTCCAGACTGTTATAGCCTGCTGCAAGAGCTCCCACTCGAAGTAAGATAACTAGTTTCTTAAATTAATTTGAGGGTTGAGTCCTAAAGGACAAAAACAAGGGAGAAAGCTGACAGGGAGAGAGGGGGAGAGAACAGAAGAGAGGGCAACAACCAACCCACACCCCACAGGCGTGGAGCCGAGACAGTGAGGAAAGAAGTGGCCCATATCCTGACCACTCTCCCCTTAAGAATGTAAAACATCACCTAATGTGCTCAAGGTCACCCCGCTCCTGACCAAAGGAAGGGGGGGGAGAGGCACAGAGAGGGAGGGGGACCCAGAGACTGAGGCCCCAGGGGGATGGAGGGTACATTGTGATGAATGGTGAAGATATACAGAAAGATCAGAATTACAGTAGGTAGCCGGCCCGTTGGTGCACTGGTGGGATTTCCGCTTGTGATGCCAGCGACCCGGGTTCGGGAACAGACCCGGATCATCGGAGGGCCTGCCAGGGGGAGAAGGATAGAGCGTCCCAAGGACTGCTCTCCTTCTCCGGAGGGGGGGAGGGCGAGGGAAGAGCTCGGCATGCCGAGGGCTCCTAGCGGAGGCTGGGGGACTCAGGCGACCAACAGAGCCAGATCTGGAAGGCGGGCAGACGCTGGCGGCCATTGCACGCCCCGCCTCCGCAAAAGGAGAAAAACCGGCGAGGGTAACGTGCATATGACGCCTCCCGAGGACCTTGAGACACCACCGGCGCCATGGATCCCCGACCAGCCATAAGTTCCGTGGGCTGCCGTAAGGTGGCCACGGCCCCGCCCTGCGGGGGGCAAGCCTGGGGTGACTGGGGATCCCGGCAGCCATAGGCGGTGGGTGAGGTCTCCGAGGCACTGTGACAAGGGCAGAGATCCCACGGGGCCCAGCTGGAAAAAAATAGAAAAATAAAAAAAAAGAATTACGGTAGGTACGTAATTTTCACATCTTTCCTGTGTCAATCTTCATCATTCATCACCTCTGGGTGAGTGCTGAACCCCCACGAAGGGGGTCCTGAACCCTAAAGGACTAAGTCTCTTGGCTCTCAGTGGGTGGCACACAGAGAGACAACTTTCACGGGTCTGGAGAGGCTCGAGACTGGGAAGAGTGAGACGGGACCCCGGAGGGGTAGGAGGTTGCCCTGACAGATGCCGCCTGACTCCCCACGGGAGAAAAGATGGGTTCTCTGGTAAGCGGAGGAAATCACCCACCTGCAAACTCTTTAGAGACCTCTACTCTAGAAGCAGAGGTCTCAACCCTGTTAGCTCTCAGAGCGGTAGAAAGGTTCCTCCCCTACACCAGGGCAAGGGTCTGTACTCCAGATACTTCCTTACCCCAAAAAGACAGGAGAATGGCGGCCCATTTTAGACCTCAGATATCTGAACAAGCATCTTTTGAAACCAAAGTTCAGAATGGTAACTCTGGCAATGATTTTACCCTCTCTAAGGCCAGGGGACTGGCTAGCTTCCCTAGACCTCAAGGATGCCTATTTTCACGTCCTAATCAGAAGCTCCCACGAAAGTACCTCAGATTCGAACTGCCCTCAGGTCACTACCAGTTCAGAGCAATGCCCTTGACCTTACCTCTGCCCCAAGGGTATTCACAAAATGTCTGGCAGTAGCAGTGGCTCACTTAAGGAGGCAAAGGATTGCTGTTTTTCCCTATCTGGACGACTGGCTCATTGTAGGCCAGTCCCCAGAACAGGTAAAATCTCACCTACAAGTCACCAGCAGCTTCTCACCTCCTGGGCTTCCTGCTAAATCTACCAAAGTCGGTTCTGGAACCAGTTCAGGTACTCACCTTCGTAGGTGCAGGAGTGGACACAAATCTGGCCAGAGCTTTTCTTCCCTTAGAAGGGTAAGGAACTTGGTGGCTCTGGCCTCCTCCTTCAATCTGCAGGTCTCTCGACCAGCAAGACACTTTCTGCAGCTCCTGGGGCACATGGCTGCGTCCACAGCTGTAGTGCAGGGAGCAAGATTTCAGATGAGGGACATTCAGTTTCACTTGAGAGCCTATTGGTCTCAGAGAAGAGACCCCCTTTCCAAGTTGGTCCCAGTGACCCGAACCTTGATCCAGGCCCTCCAGTGGTGGCAGGATCAGAGCAATTTAAGACTGGGGGTCCCCTTCATTCCTCTGTCTCACTCCTTGACCCTCACTACGGATGCTTCCCTCCTGGGGTGGGAGGCCCACATGGGCGACCTCTCCACTCAGGGAGTGTGGTCCCCAGGAATCTCTGCTCCACATCAATTTGCTGGAACTCAGAGCTGTCTTTTTAGCTCTTCAGCGTTTCCTGCTTCTGTCCAGAACAAAGTGGTACAAGTCAGAACAGACAATACCACAACAATGTGGTACATCAACAAGCAGGGGGGCACTCGGTCTTCGGCCTTGTGCACCGAGGCAATGAAGTTGTGGTCTCTGGCCTATTCCCTGAACACTTCACTCATAACAGTTCACCTTCCAGGAAAGGACAATGTCCTAGCAGATGCTCTCAGCAGGATTTCTCAGGGCCATCACGAATGGTCTCTGGATCCTCAAGTACTGGGGATAGTCTTTGCCAGATGGGGCACCCCTCAGATAGATCTTTTTGCAGCCCCAGACAATCACCAACTTCCAATGTTCTGTTGCAGGCCCCCAGTGTTGGGCTCAGTCCCCTGGCGCCCTTCTCCTGGATTGGGAAGGAAGTTTCTTTATGCTTTCCCACTTCCCTCTCCTATTCAGGTGTTAGTAAAAATCAGATCCCAGCCTTGCAGGGTGATTCTGATTGCCCCAGATTGGAGCCAGGCAGCCCTGGTACCCTCCTTCTGTCCCTGACAGTCCATCTCCCCGTGTCTCCCAGGAATCACAACCCTATTAACCTGTGCCCAGGGGAGAGTTTGGTATCCGAACCTCATATCCCTCAACCTCAAGGCCTGGCTCTTGAGGAGTTAGAATAACTGACCTACACCTCTCTCAGGGTGTTCTTGAAATCCTAAAGGCTTCTAGGAAGCCTTCCACTAGAAGCTACTTATAATTCTAAGTGGAAAGGTTCTCCATTTGGTGTTCTGAGAACATATTTCCCCAGAATCTGCTGATTTGACCATTGTGTTAGACTACATGGTCCATCTTAATTCTTTGGGCCTGAGACCAGCTACCCTGAGAGTTCATTTGGCAGCTGTCTCTGCTTTTGTTTCAGCAGGAAAGCCATCCTCTCTTTCTGCTCACCCTGTATTTTCCAAGTTTTTTAAGAGATTACTTCATACTAATCCACCTTTTCGGGATCCGGCCCCTGCCTGGGACCTTAATGTTTGCATTGCCCAGTTAATGCAACCCCTTTTGAACCTCTGTTTTCTGCAGAGCTTAAGTATCTAACTTGGAAAACTGTTTTCCTAGTGGCTATCACTTCTGCTAGGCATAAGTGAGTTGCAAGCCTTGTCAGTAGAAACTGACTTTATTTCTTTCCACAGGGATAAGGTAGTCCTCAGGACTAACAGGAAGTTTTGCCTAAGGTGGTTTCAGATTTCCATCTTAACCAATCTATCTCCTTCCAGTGTTTTCACTGAACATTCCTCTTCTGGTGAGAGGAGATTGCACAGTTTGGACGTTAAGAGGGCCCTAAGTTACTATATAAACGTGCCAAGGGTCACAGGTTGAATCCTCAACTTTTCTCACTTATGGTGAGGTTGGGAAAGGAAACCTGCCACTAAGAGATCAATTGCCAGGTGGATTGTCTCTTGTATCCAAGTTTGTTATCAGAAACTGGGCAGATCCCCTCTGGCTTGAGGGCTCATTCTACCAGAGGTACAGCGCGTCTCTAGCTGCTGCCAGAGACATCCCTATATTGGAGATATGTCAAGCTGCTACTTGGAAAGCGGTCACACTTTCACCAAGCATTACTCCTGGATGTCCAGGCTAGGAGAGATGCTCGGTTTGCACAGCTGTGCTTCAGAGCCTATTCCTAAGTAGGTTCTGTCCCTCCTCCATGGAGGTACTGCTGTGTAGTCTGCAATTGTCATAATACAGCAAGACTTCATGTTGTTTGAAGAAAAATTACTCACCTTAGTAATGTTGTTTCTTCTAATGGAGTCTTGCTATATTATAACCCCCAGCCTGCCCCTCTCAGAACTTCTACTTGGGTATGGGGTGGGCAGCCTAGTGTGGGCACTATTTTATGCCCTTTTATGTGTTTTCACCCTTCTTGGGGTTTGGGGTGTGGTGTTTTCTTTTTTTTCCTTATATTTCTCTCATATTGTTAAATTATACTATTAGTTCTGGTCCCCTGACTTGAGTCTTTGGTGTTGGGACCAGCAGTGAGTGTTAATATTTAGGTAGCCAGTTGGCTAGTGTGAGTTACAGCTTCCACACAGACCTTAGTGAGTTTTTGCTCATAAAGATCTGACAGTTCAGGTTTGAAACTACACAGACAGAGCTTCTCTTTAGAGCTCGTGCTTTAAGTTCCATTCATGGAATGGAGTTAACTCTTTCACCTCCGGAGCAGTTCTAATGGTGGGACAAACTGCAATTGTCATAATATAGCAAGACTCCATTAGAAGAAACAACATTACTAAGGTGAGTAATTTTTCTTTTGGTTCAGGAAATAGTTACTCTTATCTTGAAGGAGGCAATAGAGCCTGTTCCTCCCCATCTTCTGGGGATGGGGTTCTATTCCCATTTCTTCCTGGTCCCAAAGAAGTCAGGAGATGTGAGGCCGATTCTCAGCCTTAGCTCCTTGAACTTGTTAGTGGAGTACAAAGGTTAGGATGCTCTCTGCTGGGCCTTCTGACCCTTCTTCAGCTGGGACAGTGGCTGTGCGCTCCTGGATATTCAGGATGCTTACCTGCATATCCCTATTCGCCCTTCCCACCGCAAATACCTTCGTTTTTCGTTCCAGGGGGACCACTACCAGTTCAAGGCCCTCCCATTTTGTCTCTCCTCGGTGCCCCGAGTGTTCACCAAATGTTTTTCGGTGGTAGCGGCCTACCTGCATACCCAGGAGTGCGGTTTTCCTGTACCTGGACGATTGGCTCTTGGCGGCGTCCCGAGGAGGAACTTCGTGTGCTTCCTTTCTCTTACCCTGCAGGTATTTGCCTGCCTTAGTATTACCGTCAACCAGACCAAGTCCCGTCATCCCATCCCAGAGGCTCCAGTTTATCAGGCGATCCTGGACACGACCTGCGGCATGGCATTCTTGCCACTGGACAGGACAGCCTCACTCCAGGCTCAGGTCAGCCTGTTGTCCAGTCGCAGGTGGGTCAGCGCAAGGTCAGTCCTTTGCCTCCTCTGGCTCATGGCGGCTGCGATTCCGACAGTCCCTCGCACTCGGCTCCACATGAGAATTTCTCAGTGGATGCTTCGGTCTCAATGGAATCAGCTGCTGGATGACCTAGATCAACTCGATCTTATCTGTGTCAATCTTCACCATTCATCACAGGCGTGTACTGGCGGAGGTCAGGACCCGCAGGAAGCTTTTTTTTTTTTTTTTAAAGGGGTAGGCGGGCCGACACACATCGGCACCACCCTCGAGGCTGACGTGACTCATGCACTCGAGGGTTGGCCATTAGGCTGTGTCGACCCGCCTGCTCACCAGTTTTCGCTCCCACGCCGAGGTCGCCTGGAAGCTTCTGACAAGAATTTTAGGCCTTCAACCTTTCGAGATCGGCGTTCCAGTCCGTCAATTGCCTGCGGTTCTGTGTTCTCGTTCTGCCTCCACTCGGCGTCGCCCTGTAAGATCTTTCCTTTTTATTTGAATTCTGCGGCCGTCGAGTCTGTTTGTGTTTTTTCTCCGTAGGTCATGTCTCGGTTGGAGGGCAAAAGTTTTCAAGGCGGGTCGGCCCCATCGTCGGTGCCCGTGCGGCGAAAATTTTCCATCACCGACCACCGCGACCGGTGTCTTGCGTGTCTTGGCCCGGCTTCCGACATGGTTTCGTGCAATGCCTGCTTCTCCATGGACCGCCGGGTCCTTGAACAGCCCCAGCGCATTGAAAGTGGGCCGAAACTCCGCCGACTTTTCGGTAGGGTTACGCTCGTTGGGCCAAAGCACGCACTCTCGGCCCTTCCTCCGGGTCCCCTCCCAGTTCTATACAGACCCGAGGAGGAGGGAGTAGCAGCTTCTGTGCCTGGCCATCACGAGGCTCCTCCAGCGGGCGCAGGAGGCCCGTCCGCTTCCTCCGGGAGGCGGGCGGGGCTCTGCCATCTCGCCCCTTTAGGGGTGAGGCTCCCTAGTGTTGCTCCCGTGGCTCGGAAGGCCTGGGCTGCGCACTGAGCCTTGGCGCCCTTTGCGGCGCCGTGTGACTGTGTCAGCGCCGTCATCAGCGCTGACTCATCGCTCAGCACCGTGAGCAGCGCGTGGGAACGGATCCGGCATCCTCCTTTGCCATGTCTACTTCGCGCCCGTCCTCTGCACGGTTGAGCACAGCGTCGTGCCTTAGCGGCGCTCGGCGCCGTAGGAGCTACGACTCCAGTCTGTCGGTGCCGTCCTCGGCTCCGTCCATGCTCTCGGTGCCGTTCGCGGCGCTGAGAACCATTCGAGAGCGTGTTTGGCGCGGGTCTGCCAGGGGCTGTCGTCGGCGCCACCCGGTCCTCGGTGCCACTCGGCGGTGCCGTGGGGCGATCGCTGTCGGTGCCGAGGATACTGCTGAGGCGCTGTCAGCGCGTCCCTGTCCCTAGTGCCGCCCCGTACTGGTGGATTCAGCGGCACTGCATCTGGCCCTGGCTCTGGACCTTTGGCTCAAGCCGCCCGGTGCCTCCTGCAGGTCCCGCTCACGGGGTTGCGGAGAACGCGGCGCCGACTGCCTCAACTCTGGCTGTCGGGCCCGGTGGCAGGTTGGTTCTGCCCGCCCTCCTATGGTTTGGCTCAGAGCTTGGACTCTACCTCTTGAGTCGGGTCGAGCTCCGAGTCAGACGAGCAGTCACACCCCTCAGGGTTGGCTGCGGAGAGAAGCAGCACTGTGGTCTGCTCGGCGGTCGAGCCAGCCCCTACTGAGGAGAGTCAGGTGGCCCCGAGACTGGGGTCAGTGGTGCTGACCAGCAGGCAGTGGTGCGAGCCACCATGGCCCTGCAACCTGGTCTTGGGGTTTCCCGACCCCTCGGTGGTGGTCCTCCTCCAGTGGTGTGTCTTGATCGCCCAACTTTGGGGCCCATCGAGAAGCCTACAGGAGGGAGGTACTGTTCCTGGGTCTCCCCTTCGGGGCTGCCCAGAGATGCCAGCTACCTAGGCTGGCCATCTCGAGAGGAGGACTCTCCAGACTCTGAGGGGTGAGGGTGTATGAGGTCAGCCCAGCGTCGGCCCTTTGGGGTCACTCGGGCCCTGGACAGAGCCGAAGTCTGGTTCCACCCTCCCCTCGGGTTCCTTGAGGAGTCCCATTCTTTTGAGGCAGTGGACCGTCCTTCTGGACTTTTACGGCCCAGTCGCCTCACTGGGGGATTCTTCTGGGCGCAGCAGGCAGTACAGCGTGGTTATACAGCTGTCGGCTGTGGGTCTTCGGGGCACCCTCCTCGGGTGCTCATGGTCTGCTCCCTAGCCCTGGCGCAGGTCAGCCGACTTCTTTTCTTGGCTCTGCCCCTATCCCTCTGCCACATTCTCCTGCGCTCCCAGGCATTCTTGGTCCTAGCGGCCCTCTCACCTGGGAGCAGTTTAGAGCGGTGGCTGCCCGGTTCCCAGCTTATGTTAGGGTTATGGACAGCCAGGTTTTTCAGCCACCCTCGGAACATATGGTGACCTCCTGCTCCTCATCCCCCTCTTCTGGGGGAGAGGAACCTTCTGTCCACATCTCTCTGGCTGCTGATCTCTCGGGAGTATCAGCGTTTCCTCGTGAGGATGTTGGAGGACTTGCACCTTTCACGCTCTACTGTCAGCAATCCTGAGCATGCGGCGCACGCCTTTCTAGGCGATTTTGGCGAGACCACCCTTGTGGTGCCGCCCTGGCCTGCTCCCCTTTGGGAGGCATCCTTGCGTTTCTGGCAGAGGCCCTTCTCCGGTCCCTGCCCCAGGGACCTCAGCCAGAGGTATTGCGCTCCCCGGGTCTCAGGTTCCATGCCTCATCCATGGTCTGGCTTGATGCATTTGGACACTCCTGATGGCCCAGCGCCTCCACCGTGACCGGCCCCCAGATCAAGACTCCTAGTTTTGATTTTGGGGAGGAGGACCTTCTACTCGGCTACGGTTGCTCATTTCTGTTTCTGCTCACCGGGCCCACTATGCAGCCTACAGCAGGTTCTTGTGGTCAGGCTAGGTCAGATCTAGCCTGTTTGCCTGACTCGAAGCAAACCAGACAAGCCATCACGCTCTCTGCCACGTGGCCTGGAGCTAGCAAGGCACCAGCGAGGGCATCTTATGACGCCAACGAGGTAGCTACCAGGGTCGTAGGAACAGCGATCTGCACTAGGAGATCGGCATGGCTACATCTTTCCCGGTTGTCACCCTTGGCCCGGCGTAGGGTGATTTGCTCCGCCCACCAGGGAACCTACCTTTTCTCCCGTAGAGCGAGACGGCGTTTGGGGCAGCTTCCTTCCCCCTCCAGGGGGACCCGTCTCTCTCCCCACTCTCGGGCCTCCACAGGCCCTGAAGGTTCCCATAGTGTGTCACCACTGAGGCTGAGGGACCCTGTCCCTTAGAGTGTAATGAAATAACCTCCTTGAGGGCTTGGTACTCACCATCTGTGATGAATGGTGAAGATTGACACAGATAAGATATGAAAATTACGTACCTACCGTAATTCTGATCTTTCTGTGTATCTTCACCATTCATCACAACCCCACCATCCCCCTGGGGCCTCAGTCTCTGGGTCCCCCTCCTTCTCTGTGGCTCCCCCTCTCCTCTTTAGGAGCGGGGTAAAGTTGGGACACACGGGGGGTATTCTCCTATGAAGGGTAGACAGCTCAAGCGGCACTCCTTCTCTACTACATGTCTCCACCCCGATGGGGTGGGAGTTGGTGATTGCCCTCCTCCTGTTCTCCTTCTGGTTTCCATTCAACTGTTTAAAAAAAAACAACCCTTTTTTCACCAAACATTTTTCCTGAGAGAGTACTAAATCCCTGTACCCTGTCCTTCCTCCAGAATAGCCGACTCTGCTTCTGGGGTATTTGCCAGTTATTCTGTGTCTTGAATTTTGGCAGAGAGCTTTGCTACTCCTTGCAGTTCCTATACAATCTGGTGATGGACAAGGGTCTCGGATACCTTGATACCTCTCACTCTCTCCTAAATTCTCTCCCCTCCCTACCCTCCCTTCTTCTGCTTCCAGAGATTGGGGCCCCTACCCAATCCTCTTAGTCTAATCTCTTCTTTGCTGTCCTCTCAGTCATTATTTCTCCTTTTAGTTCAGTTATCCTTTCCTTTTTCTGTCCCTTGGACTCTCTTGTCCCACCCTCCATCCCTTCCTCTTACCTCTCCGACGACTCAGAACTGGTAGGCAGGCGGAGTCGACACAGCCTAACGGCCAACCCTCGAGCGCCACGCAGTACGTCGAGCCTCGAGGGCGGTGCCGATGGTGTGTCGGCTCCGCCTACCCCTTTTAATAAAAAAAAAAAAAAACTCCTGCGGGGTCCTGACCTCCAGCCAGTATCCATCTGTGATGAATGGTGAAGATACACAGAAAGATCAGAATTACGGTAGGTACGTAATTTTCATTTCTGGTCTCCACTCCTATGGCTCAGGACTTGCAACGGTGGATGGTTCAGGAGAACCTTTGTCGGGGAGTTCCCTTCTGTCTCTCTCCCTCCCTCCCAGATGTTGACTACGGATGCCTCGAGTGAGGGTTGGGGAGCCCATCTTGGGCCTCACAGGACCCAGGGCTCCTGGTCCAAGCTCAAGAAATCTCTCCACATCAATGTGCTTGAGCTGCAGGCTGTGCTGTATGCTCTTCAGGCTCTGCATCTGCTTCCGGGCACCTGGCTGTCCAGACGGACAACATGTGTGCGGTCTGGTATATGAACAAACAGGGAGGAACTCGTTCTTACCCTCTTTGCAGGGGAGGCAATGCGAGTTTGGGATTGGGCAGTGCAGCACAACCTTCACCTCACAGCAGTTCCGTCCGGGGTTGAGAACACGTTGGCAGACAGACTCAGTTGGTCGTCTGCGCACGCTCATGAGTGGGAACTGGATCAGGGGTAGCAGACGATATCTTCCTACGTTGGGGAACACCACAGGTAGACCTGTTCGCATCCCCTCTCAACGCAAAACTTCCCAACTTCTGCTCGCTCTCTCCAGTGCGCAGCATTTTTTGGAGAGACGTTCTTTCTCTAAACTGGAAGGGAAGATTCGTCTATGCTTTCGCCCTGATCCCCTTGATTCCAAGGGTCTTACAGAAACTGTGCTCAGAAGGAGCTCGAATGAGTCTGATCGCTCCTTTCTGGCCCAGGCAAGTTTGGTTCTCTCTTCTGCAACAGTATTCACAGGAACCTCCGCTTCCTTTTCCTCTGTCGGGACTTTTGCTGACCCAGGATCGGGGGACCCTGGTCCATCCAGGCTTCAAGTCCCTTCAGTTGCACACATGGCTTCTGCAGACATAGCTCAAGTCCAATTCGTGGTTACCGCCCCAAAGTTGCTGAGATTCTGGTGGAGGCCAGGAAACCCTCCACTAGATCTACCTATGCCATGAAATGGAAACGGTTCACTATCTGGGCCGCTTCCAAAGATTTCGAGCCTTTCTCATGCTCTGTTGGGCGGCTTCTGGATTACTTGCGACACCTCTTTGATCTGGGTCTCAGTCATTCATCTTTGAAGGTTCACATGGCAGCCATCTCGGCCTACCATGTCCCTTTAGCAGACAGGACGCTTGCTCAGCTGGAGGTCTCTAAGACCTTCCTTAGAGGATCCTCCACTTGAGACCCCTATCCGGGTTCCTGCCCTCCTTGGGATCTGAATTTTATCCTTGAGAAGCTTACTCTGCCTCCTTTGAGGCGGCAGCCTCAGCAGACCTGAAGTTCCTCTCATGGAAGACTCTCTTCTCGTGGCCATTACTTCTGCTCAAAGTTTCGAGCTCAGGCCCTGATGTGTAAAATCCGTATTTGATTTTCACAAGGAATGGAGTGGCTCTCGTCTGAACCCTAAGTTTCTCCACAAGGTGGTAGCTGAATCTATGCTGATTCAATCCATAGAGTTACCTGCTTTCTTTATGCAGAACTCCAATCAAGGGAGTACCTCTTACATACTCTGATTGTTAACGGATTCTGAGATAATACACCACCAGGATGAAGGCTCTCAGAAAGCGGATCAACTGTTTGTCTCTTGCTCATAAAAGAAGGCAATACTGTTTCAAGCAACGCCTGTCTAAATGGTTGGCTCATTGTATCACTTTCTGTTATGACAAGTACAGCAAGACCCTGCCAGGTCAGGTCAGAGGCCACTACACCAGAGGGTTGCTGCCTCTGTGGCTTGTTTCAAGAATGTGTCAGCAGCCGATATTTGTGTAGCCGCTACTTGGGCTTCTGTCCATACCTTCTCGAAACATTACAGTTTGGACATTGCCTCTCACCGTAGAGCGGGCTTCGGGTTGGCTGTTCTGCAAGGTCTCCTTTCCTAAGACCTTCACAGCCAGAGGGTCTACTTTTGAGTTGTTTTCCTCCTCTCGTTCACTTTGTCTTTGTTCCAGACTGCTTGGGACTCAGTCCTACATGTAATTACCTACTGCAAGAGTCCTCTCGAGTAAGATAGTACAGTTACATAAGAACTTACCGTAACAGTAGATCTTTGAGAGGCTTTGCTATAAATGTCTCTCCGCCCTCCATCCCCTAAGCTTTTCAGCTCCTTTTCCAGGATGGGAAGTATCCACTTCTTTCTCGTCTCGCCTTTGGTGGGAAAGAACTGGAAGGCAGGCGTGGGGACCGCCCCTTTATACTGCGTCAGTCACCCGATGTGGGGCGGTCCCCACAGAGACTGCTAACTAGAAATGTTTCCATTGGGTCCTGACGCCTGCCGGCATCAGTCCTATATGTAATTACCTAGTCCAAGAGTCTCTCTCGAAGCTCTACTGTTAACATAAGTTCTTACGTAACTGTATGTTTTCTTTTGTGCTGATTAATTCACTCCATGGGGTGGGGGAATGGGGTGGTGGTTGGGGGGCGGTATTGGTTTGATATGTTTAATGCTCTGTTTTAATTACTGCTGTTGGATGTATTCTAAAAATTTTATAAAGTTGATTTAATTTCAAAAAAAGGATGAATAAGTCACCCTGCCGCCATGCCTTCCACGCCACATACGAGAGTGTGACTCGGGGTGCGGCCACAGGGATTTGTCTGATGCCTAGCTTGGCTTCGACTGGCAGGGTTGGCACAAGATGTTCAGTCTTCTCTTCTGGATGCTCCTTTTAGGGGTCCAGTTCTGTTTGGCGGTGATGCCAAAGGCTATAACTGAGCACGGGAGAGACAAGTCCCTCGGGACATCGGCTCCATGTGCCGTTCGGCCAGAAACACGGCAGCAGCCCTTTCACCGCCAGCGGAAGTGGAACAGACAGAACTAGGGCAAGAGACAAAATAAACATTGTGCCCCCGGTTCCGGCGCCCAAACTCCTCAGGCCAAGTTTTCCAAAGCCGCCTGCTGAGGAAAGACACCCCTCCTCTTTGCGTCCTGACTCCCTAACCCTCCTTCCACTCCCTCCGACTCTCTCGGAGGAACCGGTAGGGGGGGAGATTCGGCCTCCACCTGGACGAGTGGAAGACCGTCACCACAGATGCGTGGGTTCTTCAACTCATAGAAGAGATCACTCAGTAGAGTTCCTGGAGAGACCTCCTTCCAACCCATCGGAAGGTCCTTTTACCCATCAGGCCAACAACAACTGGTCAGGCAGGAAATATAGGCTCTGCTGCAAAGGCAGCTATAAGCGTTCCTCCAGAACAGACAGGAAGGGATTCTGCTCCCATTTCTTCCTGGTTCCAAAGAGACAGGGACCTAAGACCTATCTTAGATCTCAGCATGCTCAGCCTCTTCGTAGAGTACAAGAGATTCCATGTTAACTCTCCAGGGACTGTTACCCCTGCTCCTCCCCAACTCTTGACTGTGCTCTCTGGATATGCAGGATGCTTACCTTCATATCCCTATTCTTCCGCCCACCACCACTTCCTGAGATTCTCCTTCCTGGAGGAGCATTTCCAGTTCAGAGCCCTCCCGTTTGGCCTCTCCTCAGCACCTCAGGTTTTCACCAAATGCTTAGTGATGGTGGTGGCATTCTTACGCCGCAGGGGCATTTATGTGTTCCTGTACCTGGACTTTTCAGCCCCCTCTCCATACAGTCTGAAGGAATCCCTCCCCTTCACTCTGGATCTCTTTTCCAGTCTGGGAAGGTCTATCAGTCTCCCCAAATCCCAGCTAGTACCCTCCCAACACCTCCAATTCATTGGAGCAGTGCTATACGGTCCAGAGCAAGGCCTTCCTTCCAGTCGACCGAGTAGAGCTTTGATCTCCCAAGCCACCTCATGACTTCCTCTCGGTGGACCACAGCTCGTTCGGTCCTATGACTTTTGGGTCTGATAGCAGCTGCTATACCCACAGTCCTTTGGCCAGACTACACATGAGGGTCACCCAGTGGTCTGTCCGAGTCCAATGGGACCAGCGTTGGGCGACCAGACCAGAAGTACTGGTCTCCAGCAGCCTTCAAGGGATCTCCTTTGGTGGAAGGACCCGCCAGCCTTCGGTGGGGTGCTCATTTCACCCTCTGTCTCCCTCTCAAATCTTCACTTCAGATGCCTCGAACCTGGGATGGGGCGTGCATATGGGAGGCCACAGAACCCAAGGCTCCTGGTTTCCCACAGAGGAGAACCTGCACATCAATATTCTGGAGATGAGAGCGGTGCTCTACGCTCACCAGGCCTTCCAGTCACTCCTAACTCCGGGAACACTCTTCATCCAGGCAGACAGTGTGGCCACTGTCTGGTATTTAAACAAACAGAGAGATACCCGATCATACCCTCTTTGCAGGGAGGCGATGCGGGTGTGGTACTGGGCAGTTCATCACAACCTATCCTTGACAGCAGTCCACGTGCCGGGTGTTCACAACATTCTGGTGTACAGTCTCAGCGGATTAGTCACCAGGGCTCATGAGTGGGAACTATAACAGGAGGTAGTTGAAGACCTGTTTCTACTATGGGGTCGATCAGACCTAGGTCAGTTTGCCTCTCCATCCAATGCAAAACTACCCAGCTTTTGCTTGCTCATTCCCGGGCATGGTGTTTTTTGGTGAGATGCACTGTCTCTATCCTGGACAGGGAGGTTTCTATACGCTTTCCCTCCCTTTCCTCTCTTGCAGAAGGTTCTGCTGAAGCTCCAAGCAGAGGGGGGCTCACATGATCCTCATTGCCCCTCTGTGGCCTTGGCAGATATGGTTCCTGTTACAGCATTTAGCACTGGAACCCCCAGTACCTCTTCCTCTCTCTCATGGCCTTCTGTCCCAGGAGCAGGGCACCCTGGTACATCCAAGTCTCAAGTCTCTGCATCTTCATGTGTAGCACTTGTGGACCTAGCAATTTCTCACTACAGAGTTTCTACAGGAGTACCTCAAGTCTTAGTGGAAGATAGGAAGCTTTCTGCTAGATCACATCGCCATGAAATGGAAGAGATTTTATATCTGGGCCTCCACGAAGGCCTAGACCCTTTTCCTGTTCGGCCTCCCAGGTGTTAGAGTACCTCTTGCATGTGTCAGAGTTGGGCCTCAGTTATTGCTCACTGAAGGTCCATCTCTCTGCGTGTCAGCATACGCCTTCTGGTGGAGGGCAAAACCCTAGCTCAGCTAGAGGTTTCTGAGACTTTCCTGAAGGGGATCCTTCAGATCAAACCTCCAGTCCAGAATCCTGTTCCTCCCTGGGATCTCAACTTTATGTTAGAAAAGCTTACTTTGCCCCCTTTTGAACTGGCAGCAAGCTGTGATTTACATTTTTTAGCATGGAAAATGCTCATTTTAGTTGCTGTCACTTCAGCTCGAAGAGTTTGAGAGCTTCAGGCTCTAGTTTGTAGAGAAGCCTTATTTAATCATAATCACTGTGGCCTATATATATATATATATATATATCACCCTGCAAGAAAACCCACGCTCTTCTCTCCCTGACGGAAAACATTACAAGCCTTCACCACAAGTCAGAACACATCCTTCTGGGTGACCTGAACCTAAGCTGGCTGGCTGTGTCCACAACCACCTCCAAAGATGCCTTCTCAGCCCTTGACCTCCACCAGATGGTGACCCAAGGTACAACTCAGCCACTGGGTCTCAAACTTTGCTGGACATTGTACTAACTAACCGCCAGCATAAAATCAGGGATGTTGTGGTCCACCCTAACTCCCTCAGTAACCACTCCCCAGTAGTCTTTACATGGACGGCCAAGCAAACTGCCCCCCCACCCCAACCACTACCACTATGCTTTGTCGCTACCTCCGCCCCAGCAGTCTTACAAACCTCAAGCATCACCTAGCTCACTGCGACTGGTCACCTATATACCAGGCCTCCTCTGTGGATGCAGCGCTAGAATATTTCAACAACACCTTCACTCCCTAAAAGGACCCACCTCAAGTGGCAAAATGCCCCTGGATTACCCCATCCCTCCTACAGCAGCTCAAGAACCATGACAACCTTTGGTATAAGGCAAATGAATCAGGCAAACCCGCCAGACAGGCAAGCCTTCCGTGCAGAGCGGAACAAATGCACCTGGGCCATCCATAAAGTAGCTGAGTATTATAGAGCCACCTGGACTGCCACCTGGGGCTGCGTCATACCAATTGAGGATAATATAAAACACTAAGCGGAAGTCGCATTCCCCTACCCTCCCAGATCTCCACAAATGGCTAAGTCACCACTGACCCAAAATAAATTGCCGCTACTCTCAACTGCAGCTTTACAGACTGGCTGCTACACCTGCAAATTTATTTCCAGTGTGACTGAGATTCGGGGGCCTACAGGTGTTTTTCACATCACCAAGCAGTTCTCATGCACCTCCACTAATGTGGTGTATTGTATTCTTTGCAGGAAGTGTTCAGCTATTTACATCAGGAACTGGTAGGCGTCTTGCTGACCGTTTCAGGGAGATTACAGAGCAGTCAGGAATGGTGAAACTGCTAAACCCATTGTATCCCACTTTATCTCCAGGGACCACAATGTCAATGACCTTTCTGTTTGTGTCCTTCAGCAGGGCTTCCGGGATCCTGACCATAGAAAAAACATGGAAGCCAAGCTGATACATAGATACATAGACAGTGTCGGCAGATAAGGGCCTATGGCCCACCCAGTCTGCCCTTTTGAGCTTGTAAGTTCAGTTCGTTTTCCTAGAAGTCTGTTGCCCCTTACCCCTGACCTCCAGAATTCCTTTATGTCTATCCCATGCATTCTTAAATCCCGTGATTGTTTCAGCCCCCACCACTTCCTCTGGCAGGGTGTTCCACTTGTCTACCACCCGTTCTGTGAAGAAATTCTTTCTCATGTTTCCTCTGAATTGTCCTCCCTCAACTTCATCCCATGCCCTCTGGTCCTGGAACATCTTTTTAAGCTAAAAATAGTTTTCCTGCACCCTGTTCGATACTTGTATGTCTCTATCATATCCCCTCTCTCCCTCCTCTCCTCCAGGGAGTACATGTTCAGTTCCTTCAACCTGTCTTCATAGGACTTGATGCAATCCATGCACCATCTTTGTTGCCCTCCTCTGAACCTTCTCTACCCTGTCTATGTCCTTACGTAGGTATGGTCTCCAGAACTGTACACTGTACTCCAGGTGGGGCCTCACTAGTGTCTTGTATTGCGGAATTATGACCTCCCTTTTCCTGCTGGTGATGCCCCTGCCTATACATCCCAGCATCCTATTTGCTTTACCTGCTGCCTTGTCACACTGTTTCTCTACCTTGAGGTCATCAGAGATGATAACCCCAAGATCCCTTTCCTGCTTGGTGCATGCTATATCCTCACCCCCAACTGATATATTGTGCCAGGGTTTTTGTGCCCCATATGCATTATCTTGCACTTCTTTGCATTGAATTTCAACTGCCAAACCCTGACCATTCTTCAAGTTTCTGCAGGTCGCTTCTCATTCTGTCTACACCCTCTGGTGTGTCTACTCTGTTACAGAGCTTTGTGTCATCAGCGAACAGTGAAATTCTGCCTTCTAGATCCTCGCCATGTCACTGATAAGATGTTGAATAGGACTGGTCCCAGCACTGACCTGTGGTACCCCACTGGTCACTCTTCCTCTCTGTGGAGTGACAGCCATTTACCACCACCCTCTGTGTCCTGCCACCCAGCCAGTTACCTACCCACCACACTACTGTCCTGCCCACACCCATATTCTCCAGTTTGTGTGATAGTCTTCTATGTGGCACAGTGTCAAAGGCCTTGCTGAAGTCCAGATAGGCCATGTCCACTGCCCTCCCTGATCCACCTCCCTAGTCACCTAGTCAAAAATTCAAGATGTTGGTCTGACATGACCTCCCCTGGTGAAACCATGCTGCCTTGGGTCCTGTAGTCCATTGACAACCAGATGTTCCACCAATCTCTCCTTCAGTAGTGCTTCCAGGATCTTCCCCACTACTGAGGTGAGGCTGACTGGTCTGTAGTTCCCTGCTTCCTTTTTGTTCCCACTTTTGTATAAGGGGACTACATCTGCTGTCCTCCAGTCTTTGGGTACCTCCCCTGTTTCCAGTGATCGGCTAAACAGGATAGCCAGAGGTTCAGCCACCACCTCTCTTAGTTCTTTAAGGACCCTGGGGTGCACCCTATCTGGCCCCATTGCTTTATCAACTCTTATTACTTCCAGTTCCTTCAGGACCCTTTCTCGTGTAAAGGGACTTGTGTCCATTTCTGCACCATTCTCACCCCTTGTACTCCCTTCAGACCCATTACCCTCCTCTTCCTCAGTAAAGACTGAGCAGAAATACCTGTTCAATATGTCAGCTTTACTGTTGTCATCCTCCACGTGGCCCCCATCCTCCCCCTTCAGTCTCACTATCCCTCCCTTTGTCTTTCTTTTTTCACTTATGTACCTGTAAAAGGTTTTGTCCCCTCTACCCACTGATTTTGCAGTGTGTTCTTCTGTCTGAGCTTTGGCTTCCTTACTGACCTCCCTGCCTCCTTTGCTTCTCCTGGTACTTCTCCTATCCCCTTCTGCCTGTGTCTTTTTGTATTACCTGAATGCAATCTTTTTGGCTTTCACTTTCTTTGCTACCTCTTTGGAAAACCATAATGGTCTCCTCTTCCTTTTCCTCTTGCTAACCTGCTTAATACATAATTCTGTTGTTCTTATAATCCCATTTAAATACTGCCCACTGTTGCTCAACCCCTGATTCCTGTCCCATTCCCTTAATGCCTCTTTCAAGTATCTCCCCATTTTCCCAAAGTCTGCCCCCTAAAATCCAGGATACATGTTTTGTGTGGTTTGGTTCTGCTCTTTCTGTGATTTCAAACCACAATGACTGGTGGTCACTGTTTCCCAGGTGCTCCCCACTGTTACCCCCATCACACTGTCCCTGTTTGTGAGCACAAGGTCCAGTATTGCCTTCTGCCGAGTTGGTTCCATGACCAGTTGTTGAGGAAGGCACCCTGAAAGAGTCAGGATAAATCTGCTCCTAGTGTGCTGCTGCTGGGATGCTCAGTCCACGTCTGGAATATTGAAGTCTCCAACCAGTACTACCTCACCCTTGTCTGCCATCCTTTGGATGGCTAGCATCAACTCCTATCTGTTTCTTCCTCCTGGGCTGGTGGTCTATAGACCACACCTGTGCGGATGGCTGTCCCCATTTTCCTTTACAGCTAACCCACAGTATCTCTCCCCATTTGTTCCTCCTGGATCTCTGTGGCCCTTATGTCATTTTCACATACAGTGCCACTCCTCCTCTCTGCCTGCTCTCTCTCTTCTGAATATGTTGTAGCCAGGTATGGCCATCTCTCAGTCGTGGTTATCATTACACCAGGTTTCAGTGATGGCCACAATGTCAAGTCTGACTGCACCATGACAGCCTCCAGATCTTCCATCTTGTTGCTAAGGCGCCTGGCATTTGCACACATAGCTTTCCATGATTTGACCTCCTAGACTGTTTCACTGTTCTACTCAGCCCTTCCTTGGTTGTCATTTATCCCTGGTTCTCCTTGCTGTCTGCCCTTCTGCTGAATTTTGCCCTTTTCTGCTTATCCACCTCTTGGGCAGTAATCTCCATCTTTTGCACACTGCTTTGCAGAGATAGCCACTCCTCTGGTTCACTGGTTCCACTGCTAGCTGTGGGGGTGAGCAAGTAGGTACCCTTCTTGCTGGCTGCCACCCCTTTGCTAGTTTAAATGCTTGTCAATGTAGCATTTAAACTTATCATTGAGTGCTTGGATTCCCTCCTGGATGGATGTAGGCCGTTGAGCACAAAAACCTCCATCCTCCAGGTGGGTCCCCAGTCACCAATGAATCCAAACCCTTCCTCACAGCACCAGTTCTTCAACCATGAGTTAAAGTTCCTGGTGCATGCACTCCTATGCTCTCCCTTGCCTCTCACAGGTAGTACTTCTGAGAAAGTGACAGAAGTAGCTACTTGCTTGAGACCCCTCCCCAGTTTCCTAAACTCTTCCTGAACTTCCTTTGGCTCCCCATTTGCCAGGTCATTAGTACCTAGGTGGATAATGATATCCAGCTCACCCTCCCGTCTTGCCTTCCCAGTGATCCCCAGGATCTTCCTTCTATCCCTCCATGCCGTGGCACCTGGTAGGCACCTCACCTCCCTGTCCTCCCCCTCCTGTGTTCCTAGCTGGATCCCTCTTATGATGGAGTCCCCCACCAGGATTCGCTTCCTCCTCCTCTGGGGTTCCTGCTTTCCCCTGAGGTCACCTCCTTGGCTAACCTCCATACCTTTCCTTCCACTTCTCTGGGTACCTCTATTTGGTTGTCTCGTTTGCCAGTGTGGCATATGAGTTCTTGAGTGGAATAGGATCTGGGATGTGCCTCTGCCTACCGCTCTAACCCTCCTGAGCCCACTGTCATCCAGGTGCTCCTCGTTCTCTGCATCCTTTGAGGCAGTTGCATTGGACTGGGTGGTCCCTGGATAGGGGTGATGGTACTCCTGACCCAGTTTACTTCTGCTCTGAGTCTGGATACCTCATCCTGCAGTCCAGAGAGATGCATGCAGATAGGGCAGCACCTCAGTGTCCAGAAGGTCTGCCTGAATATGGCTGCTCCACAGCCACTGCATTGCACCACTCCCCACATTATGCTGAAATTCCACTACTTGTCTGCTACTGAAGCTAACCTAGTTCCCTTTTTATTAATTTACTGTCCTAAAAATCCTGCCACTGATCCTCAGATAATTTTCTTAAAAAAAAAAAAGAAACCAATAAATAAATAAGTCAAAACACTTGTCGAGCTGAGGGTGGGCTTCTTCCCCCTTATGCCCCTCCTAGTTCACACCCCTTACTATACCCTGTGTTTAGCTCCTGTCAGTCAGATTTAACAGGGTATTTGCAGCAATTAAAGACAGCACAGAATTACACCACCACTATGTTTTAAATTTTCAACAGCCCAAAAACAATTATAAGTAAAGACAACAAAGTAAGTAAGTGTCACTAAAAGCCCACAATCTAAGTTTAAAGAAAAATAGCAATTACCAGTTACTCTAAAGCACTGAATTGAATATGTTTCCTTCCTTCCCCTTCTGCTTCTTCTCCCCTTGGCTCCCAGCAGCCCTCTGGTTTAAATGATACTTATTTTTCCACTAACATCTTTCAACCATCCCTTTTTCCCCAAAGTCAGTTTTTTTTGTACTACTTTATTTTTCATTTTCACCATATGTCTCCATTTCTGTCTCCTTCCCACACATTTGTCACCTTTCAGCCTTCTTACTAGGCCCTGTTAATTAGTCTCCACCTGGGAACTTCCCAGCTCTTTCTCCCCATCATGCTTTATCTTTCCCATCATCACCTTTTTGTTTCTAGATTCTCTCTTAATCTTACCATTTATCACTTCTTCTCCTGAGCCTCCCCCTTCTTCTTTCTCCACATATATATATATCTCTCATTTTACCTCTCCTCTACACTAACTTGTTTTTTTTCTCTTTTAGATATTTCCTGAAGAAGACCCAAGGTCGAAACGTAGATTTTTAACTCTTATTTTCAGCGTGCATTTAATATAACCATTTTGTTTTGCTTTTAGACCACATGCTGACGCAGCACCTTGTTTTGGTTTTTTTACAAACTTAGCTCTCCCTCCAAATTTCTTGACCCCACACTCAGCCAAGACCCCCCCCTTCCTATCTCTGGACCATCTTCCCACCGAAGCTGAACTCACCTGATCAAGGCCCTAAATGGCACCAGCCACTTTAACGACCCTCTAGATATCAAACTCCTCCGTCTGGTCCTGGACACTGCTTCTTCCACTAACTACCCTACTAAATTGCTGTCTCCATGTAGGCAGTTCCCCAGCAAATGGAAAAATGCAGTTGTAACACCCATCCACAAAGGTGGGGATCCACTACTCTCAGGGAACTACCGCACAATCTCCATTCTCCTCCCTGTCTAAGGCCCTGGAAAAGGTAGTGGCAGACCAACTGACCAGTTACCTAGAAAGCCATAACCTGCTGTGTGTGGAGCAGCATGGGTTCCAAGCCAGACACAGTACTACAACAGCTCTCCTTGAATTCTCGAACTACATTTACTCTGCCCTAGACAAGGGACAGCTGGCAGGGGCTGTGTTCACTGACCTGTCCAAGGCCTTTGACACGGTTAACCAGCCCCTCCTGCCGAACACCCTGATGTACACAGGTCTCTCTCAAGGTCCCCTAAACTGGTTTGCAAGCTATTTGACATCTAGGATGCAGTGCATCAGGATAAACGATACTGTATCCAGCACTTGCCCCACCCATTCTGGGTCCCAGAGATCCATTCTAGGGCCATTACTTTTTAGCCTGTTTCTGAATACATTTCCCATCTCGTGCTCTGGCAAGAACTTCTATATGCAGATGACACCATCCTCTCTGCCTCCCACACAAACCCTGCCAATCTACAGGCCACGCTGCACGCATTCATTCAGGCAAGCGAGCAATATGGTTTGCCAAGCACAAGCTAGTACTAAACCAGAAAAACTAAAGCCATGCTGTTTGCACACCACCAAAGCAAACTAAAAATGCCCAACTGAAAATCCTGTCCCCACACCACCCCTAGAGCAGGTCTCATCTTATAAGTACCTAGGGATCACGTTCAACCCTGCTCTCACTTTTCACAGCCACATCAGCACACTGGCAACCTTTGACTAATGCGTGAGTTGGCCTCCTTTACCGACACAGGGACTGTCTACCCCCTGAAGCCCTGCATCTAGCATCACCTTGTCCGTTATGTCACTGGTCGACTACGGCCTACTGGTCTACACCGCCACTGACACCACTGCTCTCAACAAGATGAAAGTAACCATCAGCAAAGCCTGCAGGCTCCTGTCAGGGGCTGATTGCACGACCCACACCTGCACCCTCTATGACCGTGCCCAGATCCTCAGCCTTGATGAAAGGCTTCAGTTCCAAGCATTCCTCATGGCCAAAAAATCCTTCCTTGGACAGACACCCCCAGGAGTGTCTGCCTCCTTGCCCCTAGTCACCCCCAAAGTCCATACACACAGAACAGACACAATAACACTGGCCATCCCCAGAGTCAGGACAGCGCTTGCCCAGAGATCATTCCTAGTCACGGCCCCTGCCCAGTATAATCGCTGCCATCCTCAGTCACTTCCCACACCAAGCTCGGCCTTTTCAAAGTGGCGTCGAAGAATCACCTCATGCCACACGTACCTGCACCTGTCCGCTAATCCTACTACTATTTCAAACTACAGCCCAGTCGCTACTAAAGTGGACCCACACCAAGACAAAGTCTAACCCAAGACTGCTCCACTAAACCCACTAGGGCCCACTATCATGTCTCTACTCTCTTGTTTCTGCGTAGCTACTACTGTGTATAAGCCTACATCACTGCACTGCTAAGGATGTTTGTAACTGCTTAGCACTGCAAAGGATGTATGTAACTGTTTAGCTAATACTCTGTATAGGCACTCATCAATTCTATTATGCTTAATAATGTTTGTACATCTACCATCCAACTAGTTATGTAACATTGTCTTTGTCATGTCTATATTTATGTCATCCGATGAGGAGCCTTTGGAAATGAGTCTGTGACCCAAAGGATTGTAATTCCGATATTCTAAAAATTAAAATAACATTTTCCACAGGGGCTGGGTGGTCCTGCGGACTAACCTTTCGATCTTACTTCGAGACACAGCTCTTGCAGCAGGTTACACCATTAGGACTGAAGCTGGCAGGCATCAGGACCCCACGGAAAAATTCTAGCTAGCTATCTTCAGCGGGGACCGCCCCCGACGTCGGTCCCGCCTCCGACGTCAGATGTAGTACATAAGGGGGCGGTCCACCCGATTCCCCAATTCTTTCCCGCCCGTCGACTTGCATGTCACCGACCTCCGACCTCGGTCCTCCTCAGTGTGCTTGTGGAAGCAGATCCTTCAAGGACCCTTGCCAGCCTGCATCCGGAGCCTAGGCCAGACCACGACACCGGTCCTGCTCCTTTTGCCAGGGGTTTAATAGCAGAACCCGGATCCGTCACCAGAAGGCCCTTCAGGCATTCCTGCTAGAAGAAAAACTCAAGATCATGTCTTCCAAGGGGGACTCTTCGCAGAAGGCCCACAAGCACGCTGAGAAGCATAGGGAGAAGGCCCCTTCCAGGTCCCCGTCTAGGGCCTCAGACTCGCGCAGCTCTGGTTCCAGGTCCGACCGCTCCCTTCCGGGCCAGCTCTCAGCCTCCCCCTGCTGCGGTTAGAAAGTCTTCATCCTCTTCCCAGGCCAAGACTCCCAGGCCTTCCTCGTCCTCCAAGGCCCTGGCCAAGTCGGGGGATCGCCACCATCACCATAAGTCGGGTTCCCACCTTTCTGAACCCAGCGTCAGGTCTCTTCCTTGCCTCCTCGCAAGACCAAGGAACTCACCTCTCTGAAGAGGCTGCAGGACCCGACGCCGGTGCATCCGTCGTCGACCTCTCGCCACAGGTCCTCGGAGCCGCCGTCGGTCAGACCGTCGCCGGCCAGGCCAACGCATCACCGGACGCCGGTAGGGGAACCGGCGCCCGCTCCTATTGAGAAGAGGACCCGATGCCTCCGACCGATGTCGGTCAGGAGACCATCACCGAGGAGGACTTGACTCAGCCCGAGGACCAGACGGGCGACCCCAGTCCTGTCGAGATGCCCAGGGAACCCTCGCCACTACCCGAGCCCCTGTGGAGCCGATGCGGGACCCGGTGACCATCCACCGGCGCCTGGACCGTCGTGAGCCTTTCCATGTTGAAGTGAAGACTGTTTACTTACTGGTGGGACACCATAAAGAAGGACATGGTTTCCCTCACCTCCTCTTCCTCCTCCTCCTCCTACACCAGTTACTCCTCCGGTTCCTGCTCCCCCTCTCCATCGGGTCGGCAGGCAGCTACCTCCTCTCGGGAGCACAGAACACCTCAGGGGAGACCAGACAAGCGGAGACCTCCGTCCAAATCCTCTCCAGGTCACCCAGCCCTAAGAGACCCAGAAGGCGCCGGCGATCGCCTTGACGGAGGACGTGGGATCAAGTTCTTAACATCCAGATCCCCATCTCCTCTCCATCCCTTCTCCGGATCACGCGAGATGCCAGAGTCTCCACGGATGACCCTTCGTTCTCGGATATTATGAGACACATCCAAGAGAACATGGGATGGGATGCGGAAGAGCTAGACCCCGAAAGGCTACGCCTTGCAAAGTATCTTCGGCAGAAGGACCCCAAGCCTGTGGTGGTGCCACCCTTGGTAGACACTTTCGTGGATGTCACCAAGGCAGCGTGGAAGCGTCCACATTCGCTCCCGGCGATGCCGAAGAAAGCTGATCGCTTGTACAAGGCTCCCAGGGAAGACCAGTACTTGACTCAGCATCCTCAGGCTGACTCTCTGGTCATAACAGCCTCGCATGACCGGTCCCAGAGACCGCAACATCTGAGCACCCTGCCACCGGACCCAGAGTCCAAGCAGCTGGACGCCATGGGTAGGCGCACGTATGCTTCCGCTACCTGCGCCATCAGATCCCTGAATTATTTGACCCACATGGTGCAGTTCCAAAATGCCTTGTGGGAACAGGGTCTGGATGCGGCTGAGAAACTGTCGGAAGGTGAGCAGAAGGAGGAGATGCTTCAGCTCCTTCGTACGGGTTCGGACGTGGGAACCCAAGTGCTTCGAGCCGCGTATGACTCCGCGGACTCCTCGGCCTGAGCAGCAGCTTCAGGCGTATGCATCCAGAGACACTCTTGGTTACGCGTCTCCGGTTTCACCCTGGACGTCCAGAAGAATATCATGGATGCCCCATTCGAGGGAGAAGTTTTGTTTGGTAAACCCTCAAAGAAGATAATTACAAGACTCCAAGAGGCCGGGAAGGCGGTGAGGTCGGTCAGGCCATGTACCAGCAAGCTTAGTTCCTTCGTAGGAACAAAGCCGTTTCATGGGCGGACGCAGAGACATCAGTCGCCCGCTCACAACAAAGGGGCTCCGGCTTTCGCAGAGCACAGGGGAAACAACCCACAGGCCGAAGCCAGCGTACTCCTAAGCCGGTCCAGCCAGCGGGACCCTCAGCCGCCACAGCCTGACTCCTTTCCGGCCCCCGCCCCTCAGGATCAACGGGAAATCATGGTCGGGGGTCGCATTGCGAACTTCCTGCCGGGATGGCAGGCTATAACCACCGACAGGTGGGTTCTTCAGTTGGTCGGAAGAGGCCACTTTATAGAATTCGCAGAAAAGCCACCCTCGAGGCCTCCTTTGCTCTCCTGGTACCGGGTCAGCACTAAGTCACTGGTCTGGCAAGAAATACTGCGCTCTTGCAAAGGGGCGATAAGTACGTCCGGAGAACCAGGAGGACAAGAATACTATTCCCACTTCTTCCTGGTTCAAAGAAAACAGGGGACCTCTGTCGATTCTGGACCTCAGCGACCTCAGCGTGTCGGTCGCCTACAAGAGATTCGCATGGTGACTCTTCGGGTCTCATTCCATGCTGAAGCAAGACACCTTCTTAGCGTCTTTAGACATGCAGGATGCATACCTGCACATCCCTATAGCTCAAGCGCACAAGAGGTTCCTGCGCTTGAGTTTCTCGACCACCACCTTCAGTTCGAGCCCTCCCATTCGACTGTCATCCGCACCAGGGTCTTTACCAAATGCATGACAGTCGTGGCAGGCGTCTCTAAGGAGACAGGGCCATTATGTGTTCCCGTACCTGGGCGATTGGCTTCTCGTGGCGCCTCCAGAGGCGTTGTTTTAAGCGATCCAGAGCACCCAGGACCTGTTTGGTCTCTGGGCATCCTAATCAACCACGAGGTCTCTCCTGGTACCGTCAGAAGCTGCAATTTATAGGCGCAGTACTGGACACCGTTCAGGGAAGAGCATTTCTTCCAGGCGATAGGCGGGCGCATTAGATCCCTCATCAGGAGCTGTCTGTCGAACAAGACCATCCCAGCCAGGTCGGTCCTTCGCTTGCTCGGACACATGGCTGCGGCCATTCCTACCGTCCCTTTCTCAAGGCTCCACATGCGGGTAACTCAGTGGATGCTCAAGGTGCAATGGGATCAAAGGCAAGACCACATGCAGCATCCGGTCAGAATCACGAACACCGTGATTCGAGACTGGCAGTGGTGGCTAGACCCAGGGACACTCTCCACGGGCGTCCCATTTATAGCGCCGTCCCCGGAGGTAATCCTCACCACAGACGCCTCAGGTCTAGGGTGAGGAGCACACCTGGACGGGGTGAAGTCCCAGAGTGCGTGGACCCTCTGGAGCCCACCTCCATATCAACTTCCTAGAGATGAGGCGGTCCTTTATGCCCTGCAGGCCTTTCAGTCAGAAATCCACTGAGTACTCTCTACTTCAGACAGACAACATGGCGGTGATGTATTACCTCAACAAACAAGGAGCAACTACTCTTACCCCTTTGCAGGGAGGCAATGAGGGTGGGTGTGGGATTGGGTAATCTGACAGTGGCGACTCTGATCACAGTACATGTTCCCGGGTGGACAACACAATTGCAGGCGGCCTGAGTCGCTCCCAGGCCAGAGTCCACAGTGGGAACTTCTTCAAGAGGTAGCAGAGGATCTGTTTCTTCGATGGGGAACTCCAGAGTTGGACTTGTTCGCTTTCCCATCCAACGCAAAACTGCCCAATTTTTGCTCGCTAGATCCAGGGCCTGGTGTTTTCTGGCGAGACGCGTCGTCCCTCTCCTGGGCGGACAGATTCCTCTACGCTTTCCCTCCCTTCCCAATGATCCAGAGAGTTCTTCTCAAACTGCGCAGGGAGCAAGCAACCATGATCCTTGTGGCCCCCTTCTGGCCCAAACAGATCTGGTTCCCTTTACTGATTCAGCTATCCCGGGAACCTCCGCTCCCGTTGCCGTTCAGCTCCCATCTCTTGTCTCAGGAGAAAGGTTCACTGGTCCACCCGGACTTACGCTCATTGAACCTGCATGCATGGCTCCTAGAGACATAGCCATCTTGCGTCACGGGGTCTCGCAAGAGGTTGCAGAAGTTCTTTCTGCAGCCAGAAAGCCGACAAGCATACGACGTCGACGCCATGAAATGGCGCGTTTTTATTTATGAATCGCAGCAGCGCCTTTCCCTTAGAGTTGCCGGTGAGGCGGTGTTAGACTACCTGCTCTCCTTTTCCGTTCGGCCTCGCCTACTCCTCTATCAAGGTGCACCTCTGTGCCATTTCAGCCTACCACCTTCCGGTGGGACAGTGCACAGTGGCACAATTAGATGCCTCTCGGGAATTTTTGAGAGGGGTGTTACATCTTAGGCCTCTCATTAAGGACCCAGTGCCTCCATTGGATTTGCTCTTTGTCCTGGAACAACTCACGCTTCCCCCTTTCGAACCTGCCGCGGATTGCGAGCTGCGTTTTTTATCGTGGAAAACGCTGTTTTTGGTTGAAATTACATCAGCGAGAAGAGTTTCTGAGCATCACACTCTTATGTGCAAAGAGCCTTATTTAATTTTCCACCGGGACAGAGTATCCCTGAGGACGAATCCTAAATTTTTGCCTAAGGTGGTTTCTACACTCACTCTCAATCAGGATATTGACCTGCCGGTCTACTTCCCAAATTACTCTAATAGAGGAGAGGCACTGCTCCACACCCTGGATGTTCACCGCAGCTTGAGATATTACCTCAACAGAACTAAACAGCTTCAGTAGTTGGAGCAACTTCGCTTCCTTTTCTGAAAGGATGATGGGCCAACCAGTATCCAAACAGTCCCTGTCTCACTGGCTTGTCCAGTGCATCTCATCTGTTATGATATCAAACAAAAGCCCCTCACAGGGATCAGTCGGGGTCATTCCACTGGGGTGTGGCCACCTCCTTTGCAGCACTCGAAACGTCTCCACCTCTGCCATACGTGCTGCAGCCACTTGGAGCTCTGTACATACATTTATCAGGCATTATAGCCTGGACATCGCTTCACGGCGGCCAGCCGACGGGTGTGGCTACAGGGTCTCTGTCTCTAGATTCAGGACCTGGAATGTAATTCTAGTTTCCTCCTCCCAGGATGTTTGTAGCATTACTCAGCAGGAATCAGTCCTAATGGTGTAACCTGCTGCAAGAGCTGTGTCTCGAGTAAGATAGTACAGTTACGTGAGAACTTACGTAACAGTAGATCTTTGAGAACAGCTCTTGAAGCAAGCCTGTCCATCCACCTTCCCCTTGGAGGAAGTGGCTTGAGGCCTTTACTAACGAGGGATTTTCACTTTGACTTCTGACGGTGGATCCTTGATCTCCCATTCGATGTCAGCCTGCGGCCAAGTCTCAGGCCCGGAGAACTTCTGGGGTCAGGCGGGACAGCCCCCTTATGTACTACGTCTGGCGTCGGGCGGTCCCTGCTGGAAGATAGCTAGCTAGAATTTTCCGTGGGGTCCTGATGCCTGCCGGCTTCAGTCCTAATGGTGTAACCTGCTGCAAGAGCTGTTCAAACACCATGAAGTCTTGCTATAGTAGGACCATTGCAGTTAGCCCTCTGGCTCTGAACTGCCCGGAGGAAACAGTTAACTCCAGAGTAATCTGGAGTTCCACAACAAGTGCTGTTCAAAGCTCTATCTGGCTAGTTTCGATGAAACTGCCAGATTCTTACTCGCTTTCACTGAACAATCGCTCCGGGAGATCATCTCCTTCAGCTCGGTTCATTTTGCAGTTCAAGCGAGTTTATTGGTTCATTTGAACGGCAAGTATAAAATTACAGCGTTTCGGTCAAAAGCTCTATCTGGTAAACCGTAAGTACTAAAGAATTAAAGTCTGTGTGAAATACATTATCGGTTCAGTCTGAACCGATCGGTTTTAATATTTTACAATTTTGGGCTTTAGAATGCGGTGCCAGTTCTTATCGGTTCTAAAAAACCTTTATTTTATTGGGGTTTCCAATACCATTAACACGGTTAGGAACCGATAAGGGTGTCTTCTGTACGGCCGTTTAAAGGGCAAGTTTGTTGGTTAGGCTGGCATTATGTCTGAAACCCAAAAGAAAATCCGGGCCCACTGGGTTTCAACACTGTGATGTCTGTGGGAAGCCTTTGCCAAGGCTGACCCACACCACTAAGTCTATTGTCTGGGGCTGACCACCTCCTGTCAGACTGCCAGGTGTGTAAAATTTCCCTGCAGCCACCCTAGGAAAGAGATTGGGCCGGCTCAGAGGCGAGGCCAGAAAGTCCGCTGACCCGGATGGCCAGCCCGTCCAGCACCCACTGGACCAGAGGGTGCCTCTGACCAGGGCGAGACTTCCTCGGGCAAAAAAGGCTGGTTCAGAGGAACCAGTCCCAGTAAAAGACACAAAGAAATCAGCAGGTCTGAGTCAAAGGTGTCTCTCCAACTGCTGCAGAGATAGCTAAAGCCATACAAATTGTTAGGTCTTTGTCTCAGGGACATCGAACCCCCTATAGTTGGGAAGAGGTAGGCTCGTTCAGGTCCAGTGGTTCAGGTTTATGATGTTGAGGATTTTATGAACCACAGGAGGGAGGAGGTTGATCCAGTGCATTTGTGACTGGGAAGGTCTGGGACGTGCCCATTGGGCGGACATTTCTCCAGACAGACCCTTTGAATCTCCCCTTTGCTGTCTGGTCCCTTCTCATTTTAGGTTCTATAAAAGGTAGCAGAAACCCTCCAGCTCCTTTAGAGGAGGCTGTGGATGAGCAAGAGGAGCCTGATTATGTAGAAATGATGGATATTCAGAGTCTAGAAGGTTGTCTATTCCTTTGCATAAGTCATTTAGGAAGCAAACAACAAAGATTTTAAAAATCCTCATTCTGTCCTTCCTGTAGATAAAAAATGGACAGAAGGTATACTTTATCAGGCCCGATACAGACTACCTCACTGAACAGTGTAGTCATGTAGGTGTTGTTCAAGCTGCAGCCTGTGACAAGGCTAATATTCCCCTGGCCTCATCACTCCTGATAAGGATTCCAGGAAGATGGATGCCATGGCAAAAAAAAACAATATATGGCAGCTTCGTTTGGGACTCAGACAGGCTAATTATGCCAGCTTATGTGGCTAGATATCAGAAATCTAGATGGGACACTATATTGCAGTTTGGTCAAGCAGGCCAGGGCCAGCTGATTAGTGAGTTGGAACAAGTGGCTGCTGATGGCATTGAAGCCTCTAAGGTTCAATTTCATACTGCTGTTGATGTTAATGATGTTTCCTCTGGGGTCATGGACTTCTGTAGCTCTTAAGTAGGTTGGCATGGCTCAGATGCACTAATCTGTCCCAAGATACTCAGTCAAAGGCTATAGATTTTCCTGTGATAGGAAATTCTCTGTTTGGGGATCAAGCGGAAAATTACATGAAAAGATGGATGAATACAGAACTACCTACAAAGGTGCCCAAGCTTAGGCAGGTGCCACTCCCACAGGAAGCATGCCCCAGAGGGTAGGGCAGGCCTTACCACGAGCCTTTTTATCAAGTTCAGGCCTCTTCAGCCTTTGCACAGAGGTTTCAGAGGCAGAGGTAGGCCGGGCACAGGCAGACCCTCTCCCTCTCCAGCCTAAAGCTGCTGCAAGCAGGCACCCTGGACAGGGTGTCCAGGGCCATTCTCCTGTACCGGTGGAGGCAGGTTGGCTTATTCAGCCAGAACTGGTTGTCCCTAACCCGGACAAATGGGTTCTGGAGGTGGTAACCAAGGTCTGGTTCTCAGCTTCAAGCAGTTCCCAAAAGATGAGGGCCAGACATTTCCCTCCTGCAAATCCTTCAAGCCCTTGCTTTGGAAGCAGGTTTCTTCTCTTCTAGACTGCAAAGCAGTGGAAAGGGTTCCTCCTTGCCATCAGGGCAAGGGCTGTACTCGGTACTTCCTTACCCCAAAAAGACAGGAGAATGGCAGCACATCTAGATTTAAGATTCTTGAACAAGCATCTTTTGAAACCAAAGTTCAAATATTAACTCTGGCAATGATTTGCCTTCCCTAAAGCCAGGGACTGGCTAGCTTCCCTGGACCTCAAGGATGCCTATTTTCATATCTTGATCAGGCCTTCTCACAAGTACCTCAGGTTGAACTGCCCTCTGGCCACTACCAGTTCAGACAATGCCCTTCGGCCTCACTTCTGCTCCAAGGGTTTCACAAAATGTCTAGCTGTGGTAGTGGCTCATTTAAGAGGCAAGGGGTTGCTGTGTTTCCCTACCTGGACGACTGGCTCATAGTGGGTCAGTCTCCAGATCAGGTAAAATCCCACTTGCTAGTCACCAGCAACTCCTCACTTCTCTGGGATTCCTGCTGAATTTTCAAAGTCAGTTCTGGAACCAGTTCGTACTAACTTTCATAGGTGCAGAGTTGAACACAAAGTCAGCCAGGGCATTTCTTCCCTCGGAAAAGTGGACAGAATCATTGCCTGGCATCTTCCTTACCCTGCGGGTCTCTCGGCCAGCAAGGCACTTCCTGCAACTCCCTAAGGTACATGGCTGCTTCCACAGCTGTCGTGCAAGGAGCAAGATTTCAGATGAGGGACATCCAGTTCCACCTGGGTCCTACTAGTCTCAAAGGAAGGACCCCTTATCAAATTAGTCCCAGTGACCAAAACCCTGATCCTAGCCCTTCAGTGGTGGCAGGATCAAAGCAACTACCCGGGGTCCCCTTTTACCCGTTCTTCATTCCTCACCCTCACCACGGATGCCTCCCTGTTAGGGTGGGGGCTCTAGGCGACCTTTCCACTCAGGGGAGTGTGGTCCCCTCAGGATCTCTGCTCCACATCAATCTGTTGGAACTCAGAGCTGTTCTCTTAGCTCTCCAAGCTTTTCAGCTACTGTCCAGAACAAGGTAGTCCAAGTCAGGACAGACAACACCACAACAATGTGGTACATCAACAAGCAAGGGGCACTTTCGGTCTTCCGTCTTGTGCACCGAAGCAATGAGTTGTGGTCTCTGGCTTACTCCCTGAACACCTCCCTGATAGCAGTTCACCTTCAGGGAAGGAGAATGTCCTGGCGGATGCCTCAGCAGGATTTCTGGGGCCATCACAGATGGGCTCTGAATCCTCAAGCTGGGGTCAGTCTTTGCCAGATGGGGCACCCCTCAGATGGATCTTTCGCAGCCCCAGACAACCACCAACTTCCTCTGTTTTCTTGCAGGCCTCCAGTGCTGGGATCAGTCCCCCTGGACGCCTTTCAGTTGGATTGGAAAGGGAAGTTCCTGTATGCCTTTCCCCCCTTCCCTCTCCTCTTCAGGGTACTAGTAAAAATCAGAACTCAGCCCTGCAAAGTGATTCTGATTGCTCCAGACTGGGCCAGGCAGCCCTGGTACCCTCTTCTCCTGTCCCTGACATTCCACCCTCCCTGACCTTGCCCAGGACCCACGACCTGCCTGACCTGTGCACAGGGGAAGTGTAGTCTGGACCTCAATTCCCTCCACCTTAAGGCCTGGTTCTTGAGGAGCTAGAATTTGCTGATTTACACCTTTCTCAAGGTGTCCTGGATATTTTGAAGGCTTCTGGGAAGCCTTCCACTAGAACCACTTACAACTCCAAGTGGAAGAGGTTTTCCTTCTGGTGTTCTGAGGCAAATTGTGCCAGAATCTGCTGACTTGGCCATTTTGTTGGACTATTTGGTCCATTTAAATTCCTAGGCCTCAAACCAGCTACTTTGAAGGTTCATCTAGCAGCTGTTTCTGTTTTTGTTTCTGCAGGGAAACCAGTTTCCCTCTCCTCTCACCCTGTGTTTTCCAAGTTTTTCAAGGGGTTACTTCACACTAACCCTCCCTTTCGGGAACCAGCTCCGACCTGGGATCTGAATGTTTGCATTGCTCAGCTAATGCAATCCCCCTTTGAGCCTCTGTCTTCGGCAGATCTCAAGTTTTTAACTTGGAAGACTGTTTTTCTAGTGGCTATCACTTCTGCTAGGCGTATAAGTGAATTACAAGCCTTGTCAGTGGAAAAGGATTTTATTTTTTTTCACAGAGATAAAGTAGTCCTCAGGACTAACAGAAAGTTTACCTAAAGTGGTTTCAGATTTTCATCTCAACCAATCCATCTCTCTTCCAGTATTTTCACTGAGCACTCTTCTTCAGGAGAGGAGACTGCCACAATTTGGACATCAAAAGAGCCCTAAGCTACTATTTGGAACACACCAAGGGTCATAGGTTGAATCCATCAACTCTTCATTACCTATGGAGAAGTGGGTAAGGGAGACCTGCCACTAAGAGACAATGCCAAGGTGGATTGTCTCTTGTATCAGTTCTGTTACCAAAACTAGGTGAGAACCTCCCTCAGGACTGAGGCTCATTCCACCAGGGTACAGCTGCATCTCTAGCGGCTGCTAGGAGATATTCCTATTTTGTAAATTTGTCAAGCTGCTACCTGGAAGACAGTCCACACCTTCACCAAGCATTATTCCCTGGACGTCCAGTCCAGGAGATGTCGTTTTAGCACAGCTGTGCTTCAGAGCCTATTCTAAGTAGGTTCTGGCCCTCCTCCATGGAGGTACTGCTGTATAATCTGCAGTGGTCCTAATTATAGCAAGACTTCATGGTGTTTGAAGAAAAATTACTCATCTTAGTAATTGCTTTTCTTCTTATGAGTCTTGCTATAATAAGTTTCTTCACCACCCTCTCAGAATTTCTACTTGAGTCAGGGGTTGGCAAATTAGTGCAAGCACTGTGTCATGCCATTTAAACTCTCTAGTTTCCCTCTCCCCCTTGTTTCATTTGGGTTGAGAACTAGGTAATTCTATTTTGTTAAGTGGTAGATGGTCCCCTCTCTGGACTTGAGTCTTTTGAGAGAGGGCCTATTAGTGCTTGTCAGGGGTGATTCTAACAATAATATGTAATATTGTATCTTCCTTGTCAATCTTCACCATTCATTACTTCCTGGGTGTGGCGGACGCACCACGTCACGAGGATTTTTTTTTTAAAGTTGCCCTAACGGCCCGCCCTCGACCGGCGTCATGCGTCATCACGAGCGGCAGATGGCTAGCGACAAACTCCTCCTCAACTCAGTTCTGTTTCTCCGCCGTCGAGGCGGCACCTGTACTCGGGCGTCCATTCTCCTGCGTCAGCGACTCCTCTTTCCACACACTCGCGCCCGGTCGGTAGGGCGTTCTTTTTCTTTCTAAAAGCGGCGCGGGTGTGTTTCTACTGTTCTTGTTGATTTAGCGTTATGTCCGGTCCGGGCTAGCGTGTTTTGACGGGCGCACCCTATCGTCGGTGTTACTGTAGCGGCATTTCTCCGTCTCGGGACCGGCATAGCGTTTGTCTTCGTTGCCTGGGACCCAACCGCGACATGGATTAGTGCGGCCCCTGTTTCTCCATGGACGCCCGTGTCCTCGAAGTCCAGCGTTCAAGCTCGCCAAAGCCCCTCCGACCCTGAGGGCGGCGTCGCTCAAGGATTCTCAGGTAGGTCTCTGGGCCCTTCCCGGGTCCCTCCGGGCCTGTCGGGTCTGAGGAGGAGGGGTCTCCTCGTCTTTTCTTGCGAGGAGGCCCCTTCTGCGGTGTCGGAGGGCGTCGTAGTCCCTCCGGGGCAGCGGCGCCAACACCGCCTCGGCAGTCACCTCTTGGTGCAGGCTCCCCATGAAGCGAGGCCCTGCGTCTTTTGGGCCTAGCTCGGGTGGACCCCGGCCGCCGCCTTCGGCGCGTTTGGATCCTGGCGCCATTAGCGGTGCGGTGATCGAGCGCGTTCAACGCCGTTTGAAATCCAGCGCCGTTGGCGGCGCCGGTAATCAAGTAAGCGCCCGTTGGCGGCGCCGCTTGAGATCGGCGCTGTTAGCGGCGCACGGTCGAAGCGGCGCCGTTAGCGGTGCCGCTTTGAACATAGCGCCGTTCGCGGCGTCGATGACAAAGCGGCGCCATCGATGCCGCGCTACGCTTCCAGCCGCCCAGCGCCGTGGCCTGATCTTCCCTCGGCCCGGTGCCAGCCTCGCGCGCCGTTGAAATGTGGGCTAAACCTGGCGGCTACCAGCGTGAGGAAGCGGCGGCGCCTCCCTTGGTACCGGGGCGTTCGCGGCCCGCAGCCTCGGGGACCCCTGGGGTGGCCAGCATTGAGGTCCTGCTGCTCGTCCTCCTCGGAGGCGATGATTCAAACGTGGACCCATCCTGGCACCCCACTCTTGAGTCTGGGTCCCGGTGGTTAGAGGTGCCAGGCGCAGCGAGGGCCCCTCCTCTGTCCCCCTTCTGCCTCCTGAGGGTTCCCCGGCTGGGGTGGCCGGGAGCCCTGGGGGCAGGCGCGGGGTGACGAGGGGAGGCCCTCTCTGAGGCCCGTGACAGCTACCCACGGGTGCTGTCACCTCTAGGGACAGGGGGACGCTGTGTCGAGGAGGAGGGCCCTCGGTGTCCGAGGGGTCGAGGGGCAGGGGTCTGCTGCTCGGTCTCCTTGGCCACCTCAGGGGTGGCCAGGAGCCAAGTGCAGAGCCTCGCCTCCCCCAGGGTTCTAGGGGTGTCCTTCGCGCTCAGTGGACTGCCCTTCTGGATCCATGCAGTCCCGCGCCGTCACAGGGAGGTTCTTCCCAGGGCTCTTCCAGGCTCTGCTTCCCAGAGTTCCGTTCTGCGGCCTGGTCTGATATCGGGATCCCCCTTTCCAGGGCTCCTTTCCCGGATTCCAGAGCCCTCGCAGAAGCAGTTACTCAGCGGAGGTGCCCTCTCCCATCTCTCTGCCTTCACCACCCCCACTCCCAGGGCCGATCCCCACGGGTCCGTTATCCTGGGAGCAGTTCAGGGTTCTGCGCGCCTCCCCCCACACGCGTTAGGTACATGCATGAGCGGGTCTTCGACTCTCCCACCCCGCAGGAACCTCTGGGCATTCCAGTTCCCCATCATCCTCGTCTCCCTCCTCCGAGGGAGAGGAACCCCCTGCTCATCTGTCCTCCGATGCTGATTTCACAGAATATCAGCGTTTCCTCTCGAGGATGGTGAGGGATCTCCAGATTTCCTACGTTCGAAGAGACAATACCGAACGGGAGACGCGTGAATTCCTTGGTGAATTCAGTGCCCAGCATCTGGTGGTACCTTCCTGGCCTATCCTTCCAGGAGGCGCTCTATCCGGTATGGCAGTCCCTGCCGCTTTCTCCCAGCCCCGCGGACTGCCAGCGTAGGTATTGTGCCCCTCTGGATCTCTAGGTTCCCTTCCCAACCCGTCCTCAGGTTTGGTATACCTGGATACTCCTTCTGGGCGCCGTTGCCTGGCGCACGACCGCCCACCGGATTCGGACTCTCTCCAGTTCGACCGTTGGGGGCGAAGAGTGTTCTCTTCTGCTCGTGCGAGTGCATGTATTGCATCACATCAGGCTCACCACGCTGCCTACAACCGGCATCTGTGGTCGATGATGTCCCAGCTGCTGGCATCTATGCCTGATACGGAGCAAACCAGACAAGCCGTTGCCCTCTCCGCGGTAGGCCTGGAGCTGGCAAGACACCAAGCAAGGGCATCTTATGACGCCAATGAGGTGGCTTCCAGGCTTGCGGGGACAGCGATCTGCATCAGGCGGACGGCATGGCTTCGTCTTTCCAGGTTGTCACCCCTGGCCCGGCGTAGGGTGATTCGCTCCGCCTTCCGGGGGACCCGTCTTTTCTCTTCCAGAGCTAGGAGACTTTACAGGGGCTCCTCCATCTCCTCGGCCTCGGGAGGCACCTCCCAGCTCTTCTCCCTCTTAGGCTTTCTGAATAAGCCAGGGTCTTCTCCTTCTGTTTCTCACCAGCAGAAGGCTGGGGGTCTTGTTCCCTCAGGGTATGGCCTCTTCCCCCTCCAGGGGAAGAGGAGCTTGGTACTCACCCAGGAAGTGAGATGGTGAAGATTGACAAGGAAGATAGGAAAATTACGTCACCTACCGTAATTCTTGATCTCTCTTGTATCTTCACCATTCATTACTTACCACCCCCCACCATCCCCTCAGTGCCTCTTCCTGTGGCTTTTCCACCTCCCGCTCCTTCCTCTCTCTGCATTTTATAAAATATAGGAAAATTCCTTAAATTTTCCAAAAAAAAAAAAAAGTAAAAAAAAAAAAGATCTTTCTTGGGGGTTCTAAAATCCAGAAAAATTACTTACTCTAAGATTCATGGGCCATTTAGTGGATTGCATTGGCGATCAGACTGCACAACTATCTCTTGCTATTCTTATGGCAAGATACCTCTGGGGTTTTTGGCCTGGCTCAGGCTATTCAGTTTTGATCCTGCAATCCCATGTTCAGATAGTTGCCCTGAAATCTGATTCCCCTCTATTCTTACCTTGCAGAGCAGAGAACGCAGTACGTCTGTTCCTTTCTTTTAAAAAAAAAAATACTGAGGGAACTCTCTCCACTGCTATAGGCATCTTGGTATCTGGTCATGCATCTACTTAAAAAAAAATATTTTTATCTGTAAAAAAAAATGGAGAAATCAAACAAGAAGGCAAATGAGAAGGTAGGCTATCCTTCTCGCTGTTTAGCTAGTGGTTTCTCCCTTTAAGTGTCCTCCTGGACAATTTTTACAGTAGGCCTCTGCTGACCATATTCAATCTTAGCCAGCCTAAGCCTTGGCCGGCCTTAGCCAGTCAGTCTGAGTCCCATTTCTATCTTGAAACGCCTGAAAGGCTTACATTTTCTATTTCTAAACCCCTGAGCAGCGCTCTCATGCTCTGAGGGTTTTATTCTTCTCCTCCTCGGCTGTCCTCCACTTAAAGGCCCTCCGGCCAGGAGCCGAGGTGGGTGTCAAGATAATGGCATGTTGAAGATGAGGACTATGCCTCCTGAGTCTGTCTAGCGGGTTGGTGAACCTTCTCTTCAGCTCAATCTCCGAGGATTCTTGCTTCCCCTTTAGTCGAACCTTCAGCTACAAGCTACTATGCTCGTTGGGCCTTCTGGTCCCTTCAACATCCCATCTCTCTCTCTTTCTTCTTCTTCTTCTATTTTCTCATTTCCTTACTCATCTCTCCTCCTAGAGTCGCCCAGGTAAGGAGGCCCTGCACTCCCTAGGCTGGGATGTTCTTATCTCCTCTGTCCTTCCTCCATCGGTTATTCCTTTTCAGTTCATTCTTCCTTGCTTTTGCTATCCTCGCTATCTTGCCTCGCTATCTATGTTTTCTGCTTTCACTTTTGCCTCTCCGGCTCACAGACTTGAGGTTGGAGGTCGATCTACTAGTAGCCCTCGGCTGTGATGACGCTCTCGAGGGCGGGTCATAGGGCAACTTTTTTAAAAAAAAGCTCGTGACGGGTGCGCCGCCCGCTTACACCCAGAAGTAATGAATGGTGAAGATACAAGAGAAGATCAAGAATTACGGTAGGTACTAATTTTCCTTTTTATTCTGTGATTGTTGTTGTTCTACTACTGGTAGGTAGCCAATGGCTAGTGTGAGCTTTTCCACAGACTGCTATGTGAGTTTAGCTTCGTAAAGAACCTGGCAGTTTCATTTGAAACTAGCCAGATAGAGCTTTGAACAGCGCCTCGTGCTGTGGAACTCAGATTACTCTGGGTTAACTGTTTCTCTCCTGGGCAGTTCAGAGCCAGAGGCTAACTGCAATGGTCCTAATATAGCAGACTCCATGAGAAGAAAAGCAATTACTAAGGTGAGTAATTTTTCTTCTCGAAGATCTACTGTTACGGTAAGTTCTTACGTAACTGTACTTTCCTTCAAAAGTGGTTTCAGAAATGACTCTAAACCAGAGTGTTGAATTGCCGGTGTTTTTCCCAGAGCACTCCAGCGGGGGGCGGGGGCGGAATATCTCCTGCACACCCTCAATGTGCACAGGATTTTGAGGTACTATACCTCTCTGACTAAGGAGGTTCGTAAATCAAACCAGCTTTTTGTTGTCTTTGCCTCCCAGTGTCAGGGCAAGGCGATCACAAAACAGACTCTGTCTAGGTGGCTGGCTAACTGTATCCATTACATTTACCAGAAGTACGAAAACCCACTTCCGGGGGCGGTCAAAGGCCACTTCACCAGGAGTGTGGCTACCTCTACTGCCTTTTTCAGGAATGTGTCCACTGTGGATATCTGTGCAGCGGCCACTTGGTCTTCCGTTCACACCTTCACTAAGCATTACAGTCTGGACATTACCTCTAGGCGTGGAGCTGGCCTGGCCTTGCAGTTCTGCAAGGTCTTCTGTCTTAAACTGACCTTTAGTTGGCAGACATCTTCCTCCTCTCGGAACCTCGTCTCCGACTCCTTTCTTTTTGTTAGACTGCTTGGTATTCAGTCCTGTGTGTGAATACCTACTGCAGGAACCCTCTCGAAGTAAGATATAGCAGTTACGTAAGAACTTACCGTAACAGATCTTCTAGAGAGGTTCCTGCAGTAGTGTCTAGTTTCCCACCCACCTTTCCCCCAGCTCCTGAGCTTTCATCTTATTCCATGGCCAGGACTCTGTCTCTCCAGGGCTCAGGGTACCAGGAGTCTATTACTCCTCTTTTCTGCTCACTTTCTATAGGTCTCCGGTGGAAAAGAACTGGAGGACGGGCACGGGACCACCCCTTTATGGTCCCCCTGATGGTTGCTAGCTACAAGTTTGCCATGCGGGCCTGACGCCAGGGGGCGCAGTCCCATGTGTGAAGACCTACTGCAAGAACCTCTCTCGAAGATCTACTGTTACTGTAAGTTCTTATGTAACTGCTATATTTGCAGAACCTAATAATGTCCCTCTGGGGCTTTATGCGGATGCAGGTCCCCCCCCCCGCCTTAGGGCCTGGCACCTCCTGCTCTCCAGGGACCTTTTCCGGGTCTATCTTTGCCAGTACCCATGTCCGACTCTGCCGCCTAGGCCAGTTCACACCCACTGGTGTCCCATAGACGAGGGGGATGAGTATCATCCAGACCTGCTCTTACCCGATGATGAGGATGGGTCAGAATCCAGATGAAGGGGATGACGATGACATTAGTGGCTTGCCCACACCCTCCATGGGTTCCTCGGAAGATGAAGGGACCCCTAGGCATCTCCCCAAGTCTCCCCCATGACCCCACCTTCACAGCAGTCATGCGCCATGTTCAGGAGGCCATGGGGTTTGAGACAGAGGAGCAGGACCCTGAGTGGCACCAGCTCGCTACCTACCTTCACCAGCCAGAGATTATGCCATTGGTGGTTCCCCACTCATTAATACCTGTGAGGACACCACCATGGCTGTGTGGCGTTAGACCTAACCTGGTCATGTCCAGGAAGGCTGATCAACTGTACCATGCTCCGGTGGGCAAACCCTTTCTCTGAGAACAAGCTCAAGTAGACACTGTGGTGATAAGCGCAGCTCATGACCACACCAAACAGCCTAAGCATCTGAGCTCCCTGCCACCTGACAAGGAGTTCTGTCAGTTGGACCTTCTGCGGAAGCGGACTTTCGCTTCGGTCACCTTGGTAACTGATGCCCACATGTTTCAGTATCAAAATGCCCTGTGGGAAGAGGCAAATGATGCCATCCAGTCCCTTCCTGAGGACCCTGCCAAGCAACTAGCCTTGGGCTTCCTTAAGCTGGCTTCTAACATAGATACCCAGTTTCTCTAGGTGACCTACAATGTGGTGGATGCGCTGGCCCAGGCAGCAGCCGCTGGCATATATATGCACTGGCATTCTTGGCTTTGGGAGTCTGGGTTCACCCGTGACATCGAGCTGTCTATCCTGAATGCCCCTTTCAAGGGCACAAGTTTGGCGGAGATGTGGGATATCATCTCCAAGCTCCAGCCATCTGTATTCACCCTAAGATCAGTTCATTCTATGTATCATCGCAGCCCAGGTCTGGGCAGCGAGCAGCCTCATCAGGCTCCCCACAAGCAAATCAGAATGGTAAGCCCCAGGGCAGCAGTGTTTGCCTTGCCTGCCCCATCCCCTCTGCCAGTAAGAGTTCTCAAGGTGGTCCCATAGCCCCGGCCATGCCTGCCACCCCCCCAACTCCTGCCAGATCCCTCCCTCCAGTAACACAGGAGTGTCAAGTCATCCTCTTCTCTCACTGTCACAAGAAGATTTATTGTGAGGACAAACACAAACTTTGTGTCTGTCTCAGGCCTTCTCATAATGCCATCACCTGTGTGCTCTGCCAGAAGTTTCATCTCACCATTCTTCGGTGCACGAAATGAACCTGCAAGGTATTTTTAATGGAGCAAAACTAGCCAGTATGGAACAGAGGGGCTCAGGGGCTTCTTCCCCTCTACAGCGTGCTTTTTGGGCTCACAGGCATCCAAGGCCTGGGACAAATCCTCAGGAAGCATAGGGACAAGGACCGTCACAATGACCACTCCCCATGTCAGTCCCAGTCCACACTGCCTTCTCCTCAGTCTTCGGGGATGCATTTTCGCCTTTGGTGCTGACTTCTCTGCTGCCTTGGTTTCTTCCAGGCTGATCCGTGGGGTCCCTCTCCAGCGTCTTCGGATGGTAAGCCATTGAGCTCTGAGTCAGCAGCCCCACCTGCTGTCTTCTTAGCAAGGCTCCTCTGTGCAAACTTCGCTGCTCCCGTCGTGGACAATGGGTGATCATCCTCGTTGCTTTCTTCTGTGGCTGGGCATCGACAGCGGTCTTTTCCTCAAGCCATCACCCTTGGTCCCAGTGGGGACATCAGCGGCGGGCTTTGGGCGCCCGCCATTTCCCGGTCACGATCTCCATCCCTGTCCGTCGTCACCCTTTGTTCTATTCTGACATCTTATGATAGCTCTGGTCAGCCAGTTCACCCCACGCTTGCCCCGCCATCGGCGCCTCCTTCAAGGCCTCCTCCTCTTCTTTGCTGGTCTGGCCTTCTTGCCCTGAGCCCTCTTGGGCATTGGAGACATCTGCTCCATCAGTACCTTCTTCTGAACAAGTCAACATCGAGGGGGAGTATTCCCCTGATCTCATCCTCCCTGAGGAAGAGGAGGACATTGAGGCTTATTCCTCTGATAGGTCTACTGCCTCTTCCAGGAGTGGGGACTCAGAGAAAAATACCCCCAGATCCCACCCCCCGCATCTGAGGACCCCAGCTTCTATAATGTAATGAAGTAGCCCCGATCCACTATGGGGTTCCAGACTGAAGAAAATGACATCAGCAGGAGGAATCTGATGGATTTTCTGTGAATCCCTGAGTCTCCCCCCATGGTCGTCCATCATTACTTCCAGCTCTGGATGAAGCTGCCCAGGTTGTTTGGCGCAGACCTTAGTTCCTGACATGCCTAGAAAAACAGACAGGCGGCATCAGGCCACACTTGGGAAGCCTTTTTATTCTGCCCAGTCTGAAACAGAATCAGTGGTCATTAAGGCTGCACATGACCGCTCTAAGGTACCCAAACACCTGAGCTCCCTTCCTCCTGACAAGTCCAGGAGGTTTGATTTGTGGGGTAAGAGAAATCTTCCTGGACTAAAGTCTCCACTGATCATTCACACTAATGGGACTACACCAGAGGTGCTAGGACCTTGAGCTTGAGGAAATCTTCAGGAGGCGGTGCGGGATGGGACCACATGCGCAGCGCTGCAAAACTAGCTCACGCCAGATAGCCTATCTCAGCGCCAACCCTCCAACGCCTCAGTTCCTTTTCTCCCGCTGTCAAGTGTGCTTTGATAGCAGTCGATGCTTGCCTACCGAGTCAAGTCTTTGTCTATCGACAACAGCTATAGCTGTTCAATATTCGTTTAACTTACCATTTTAGTGTTCTTTTCTTATTTTGAAAAGAAAAAGATGATGATGAAGATGAAGAAGAAATTCTCAGCCTACCATCAACGGAGTCTACCTTAGACAGTAGCGGTGGCAGTAGGGGGACTTCATTTGAAAGCTGTAATGGCAGTGGGGCTGTGTCTGGTCCACCGCCCTTTGTGGGGTGGGGGGACAGTCCGCCCGAAGTACAAAAGAAGCGGTTCCGGGATCCAGCTCCGCTTGATCTCATGCTCTTCTTCCTCCTGTCGGTGGAAGAAGAATTGGTACCGTTCACGTAACGCCTCTGGTAATGTCTTCACAGGGATAGTCGGTGGTGGAGAGCGGTAGGCCTGAACCGACTCCAGTGGGTTTCTCTGTGGCTCTGTTCTTCTGAGCTGCGATCTTTGACACGGATCCCATCTCTGTCCTTGATGGGGTTCGGTGAGCAGTTCACCTCTGGGCTGCTCTTTTAGAGCAGGGGCACAGCTTCTGCCCAGTTGTCCTAGCCAGTGTACCTGGTTCCGTGGCCTTCAGGCCTTAGGGATGCTGGGCCCACGATCAAGTCAGTCGGGCCAGGATGTGCCAGTGCCCTCTCCGTGCCAACACCATCAACACAGACTCCTCATGCATACCCCTCCTTTTCCCTGTAGGGCCGCACGGTACTGCTTTCCTTCTCCTCTTTCTTTCTTCCAGGTTCAGCAGCGGTTCTGGCGCCATGTGTGCCAGTGCCAGGTGTGGTGCCAGTGCCACGCCTGGTGCCGGGTCCGGCTCTGCATCTGGCGCCCGCGGATGGCAGTGAGCTCTTCGCTGATCCATGTGGATGCATCTCCAGTGTTCCTGGTCTAGACCTGCCTTTGGAGGTCATTCTGGGTAGAAGTGGATCTGGAAGAGTCTCTCCCTAGTCTACTTTGTCGAAGACGCAGCATATGACTCATTTTATTGACTGGAATGCAAGCCTTCTTTATCAGTGTGATGGAAGATCTTCTTTCCAGATCTTATCTGTGTCAATCTTCACCATTCATCACTATTGGGTATAAGCTAGAGGATTAGGACCCCGCAGGAGCATTTTTTTTTCCCAGGAGTAGGAGCCGACGCAGAGATGGCGTCGCCCTTAAGGCCGATGAATTACGTGGCACTCACGAGTTGGCCAGTAACTACCAATGCCTCCTCCGCCCCAGTTCTGCTTCTCCAGCTGTCGAGAGAGGACCTCCTGTGGAAGCTTCGAAGTGAAACTGCATCAGCAGCCTAGTCAGTCGGCTCCGCCTCAAGTTCTGCTTGCCTCTGTTCTCAGTGTCGTCTCCCGGTAAGATCTTTTCTTTTATTTTCGACGATGCCGAGTACCTTTGTTGTGTTTTCGTCCGGTCATGTCTTGTTCGTGGGACAAAAAGAAAACTTTGATGGCGGGTCAGCCTCCTACGCGGTGGTGTCCCTGCAGCCAACTTTTCTCCATCACAGACCAGCATGACCGGTGCTTGACCTGCCTCGGCCCCAACCATGACATGGATTGTTGCGATGCCTGTTTTTCCATGGACCGCCAGGTTTTGGAGTTGCCTGCGTTTAAAGTCGGACATGCGCCACTTACTTTCGGAGCACAGGTTCACACTTGGTAAGCCAGGGTCAGGTTTCTTGGCCCTTCCTCCTTGTCCCCTCACAGTCCTATACGGCCCACGGAGGAGGGGCCCCCTCCGTTCTAGCCCTTGCCTCAGCGGGGCTCCTTCCACAGTGCAGGAGGCCCAGTCTGGCCCCTTGGGGGCCATGCGGGAAAGCACATCTTGGCAATCGCCTCTTCAAAGCGAGGCTCCCAGGCGTTGTGGTTGTCCTCAGCGCCCGCCTGTCAGTGCTGCTTGTGGCACGAGTCGGGCAGCACGGGCCAGCCTCCGGTGCCACTTCTGACTCCAGCCGTTAGCGGTACTGGGACAGAGATGGCACTGTAGGCAGCGCGGGGCGGTCTGTGGTGCGTGGTGGTGCCGCATCTGACTCTGGTGCTCTTTGCAGAGCCGGGATGGAGGTGGCGCCACTCGCAGTCCCGAGGCCAGAAAGGATCGAGGAGTCGTCTGGGTTCCAGCCTCCTCAGGGGAGGATGATTCGGAGGCTGACCTGGATTGGCTTCCGGGTTCCTCAGAATCCCTTAGGGAGGTGCTGGGCCCCCTTCAGGAGGGCTCGGTACTCACACAATAGAGATGAATGGTGAAGACTGACACAGATAAGATATGAAAATTACGTACCTACCGTAATTCTTGATCTTTCTGTTTATCTTCACCATTCATCACTAAATCCCACCCATCTTTCCCTCTGGTGCCTCAGTCTCTAGGCAATTTCCTCCTCCTCATTTGTCTTCCATTGGAATGTGGTCTTAGCACCTCCCCCACTTCCTTTCTGGAATCGAGGGGGGGATTGTGTTAGTGATCTTCACCCATTAGTGGACCGTCAAGTGAATTTGGGATTTAGTCAATTGATTAACAACTTTACTAGGATAAATATGGTAACTCCTAACTCATCTTTGACCTTTGACTTAATTTTTACTAACTCAGTGGAAAATATACTATCCAGTGGCGTATTGCCAGATTCCATATCTGATCACCAGTTTACCTTTTGTATCAGGAATAGACCTGAGAAACCCATAAATTATAAATTCATAACTTGGCGTAGTTTTAAGAAATTTGACTGTGGATTTTATGATAGACATAGATGACATAAATTGGCATTGCTTATTACTGGTGCCCACAGTAGATGAGGCTTGGAATTTTTCCTACAGGAATTTTTGCTGATATGTGACAAGCACGCCCTTATTAAGTCTAGATTATTGAAATATAACAATGCCCCTGGTTCTCTAATGAATTGAGAAAACAAAAACTAGCCAGGAATAAAGCCTGGGTTAAGGCAAAAATCGGAGACAAAATTGACTGGGATAATTATAAGACAGCCCGTAATTATTATGTGCAAGGTGAGACATACAAAATATTTAGATGATAAATGTCTTCAACAGCCAAAGATTTCTGGCAGACAGTTAATTTTCTCTTAAAGGCAGAGGGCGTAAGTCTCAAATGTGTTTACAATTGATGGTTAGATGATGCCTCTGTCTCAATTGGTGGTAGTCAGATTAATGAATTCTTCAGCAGTGTTGGTTTAAAAATAAACAAGGAATAGACTCAGCACAGCAGAGTACAGCCGGAGGTTCAATCAGTAAGATCTTCCTAGACATAAAGTCTCACCACTCATTCACACTAATGGGATCTATGCTGGAGGTGCTAGGACCCAGCGGGAGGAAACTTTCAAGAGGGTCGGGGCCAGAGATGGAGCTGCGAGGAAGCAGCACATGAGCCATGGCTCGTGCAGTAAAGACTACCTCGGCGTCGACCCTCCAACCACCTCAGTTCCTTTTTTTCCTGCTATCGAGTGCGCTTCCAGTGACGGGCGTCGCTCACTCACTGGGAGTCAAACTTCAAACTAGCAGCATAGTTTTCAGTTTATTGTTTTGTAATTTATCTTCGAAAGTACCGAGTAGATTTAATTTTATTGATTAATAAAAGAAGTCTTCAGTCCTCCATTGATGGAGTCAACCATGAGCAGGTCAGGTAACAGTAGGGAGACTTTGTATGAAAGCTGTTGAGTCAGGAGGGCTGGGTCCGGTCTGCCGCCCTCCCCGGAGGTTGGGTCTGACAATGGACGGTCCAGTGCTCAGGGAGATGGGCGGTCCCCGCAAAAGCATAAAGGAAGCGGTCCCATTCATGGTACCATTTGGCCGAGTTCTTCTTGGCGCACAAGTCGAGAAAGACATCACTCAAGTCGCCTTCTGGTGTATCTGTGCGTCGAGCTGGTCGGTCATTGGAGCTAGGCACTGGTCTCCTCCTCTCTCGGAGTTGCCGGTTTCTGGCTCCGGTGCCCGACCTCTTCGACATTGGAGCCCATCCCCACCTATTGGATGGGCCTCCGATGAGCAGTTTCACCAGTGGGCTGCTCTTATGGAGCAGTGGGCTCAGAGGTTGGTCCAGCTGCCTGGCCCGGTCACTCTGGGGCCTTCGGGCCGCTCGAGGGACCAAGTAGGGCAGTGGGACCTTCCTAGTCATGCAGCACCTTCTTCAGTGCCGTCGACTCCGTGCTCAGGTGTCCCCCCTCCCCACAGGGCTATGGCGCAGGGGTCCACATCGATGCCTCTATCTCCTGTTAATTTGTCCTTCTTTTCCTTCAAATCTCAGTTTTCGAACCTTGGGACACTTTCAGAGCCGTCTGCAGTGCCGAGGGCTCTGTTGAGCCTGGGCTCTGTCTGCACCGTCTTTGGTGCCAGGGGCTCTGTCGGCACCGTCTGTGGTGCCAGAAGCTCTGTCAGCACCGTCCATGTGGCACTGTGTTCTTCATCGGCGCCGATGCTGGGAGCAGCGCCGTCCAGCCTCAGGGCTTTTGACTCGATTATTTCCTCTTCTAATTTCCATTCTGATTTTCACTCCTTTCCTGTCCATACAGTCCCCCTGGACTGTCAGGAGATGATTTTGAGCCTGACCCAGATCTTCGTCTGGGTGATGATGTTGAAGGAGCAGGGATTAATCCTGCTGCAGAGCCTGTGTCGAAGACCTTCCTGTCTGTCTCTTTTGAAATATTTAAATTCCACTCTTTCTCCAGACTACAGAAATAGATCCTGGGAAGCTTTTAAGACTCAATACCTACATGTCCCGGAGATCCCTATGGATTTAACTCCTCCGGTACAACCATCCTTTGAGACCCTTTCTCAGATGGTATGGAACAATCCTACTCTCATCCTTTCCATGGCTAAGTCCATAGATAGGAAGTATGCTGCTCCCAAGGATTGACCCATATTGGCCTCACAAGCTTTTGCTGATCCCATTGTAGTCTTAGCAGAGAATGACAAAGCCATCCTCCCTCAAGCATCTACAGCCCAGCCTATCAATAAAGAATCTCATAAGATAGGCACCTTAGGTAAGAGAGTCTTTGCTGCCTCCACCCTGGGTATGCATATTGCCAGCTACCAGGGCTATTTTTCTCAATATGAATATGTCCTCTGGCATTCGCTCAAGCAAATGGTAGAAGCTCTGCCTGAGTCGGAAACGACTTCAGAGCTACTTCACACCATAACCATGGGCATCGAATCCAATAACCAGTAGGTTAAAGCTTCAATGGATGCTTTCAATACTGCTTCTCAAGCGGCAGCAGGCATTTGTACCCATCGGCACTCTTGACTATGTGCCTGGCTTCACGAATGATGCCTAGCAGCAGGTCATAGCCTTACCCTTGATGCATGTATCTGTTCGGACCCTCGGTGGAACAAGCTCTGGAGGCCACACAGAAGACTAGGTCAGCCATTAAGACAGCTTGACACACCGCCCCCCTCGCGAGAGAGAGTCCAATGGCGCCAATTTCACAACCGTCAGTCCTTTCGGGCAAAGACAGGGGCTTTAACAAAAGCCACACCCGCAGCCACAAAAGAAAATGCAGCAGAAGGCACAAGGCCCCAAAGCGCCCAGTGCCACCTTCTGAGTTCTTGGCCCAGGTCCCACCTCAGCTGCCGAGGGGACTCTTCCTCAACAGTGGGAGGCGTCTGACTCAGTTCCGACCCGTGGAAGTCTGTAACATCAGACAAATGGGTCCTCAGGATAAACATGAGAAGTGATCGTTCAATCTTTCAGACCCCCGACTGTCCCCCAAGCGACAGCCCAGGCTCTCGGCAGTACAGTCAGACCTTATTGCTTCCAAGGTGCAAGGCCTTCTGAACAACAAGGCAGTAGAAGTAGTTCCACCGGACCAGCGAAACATGGGTTTCTACTCCCATTACTTTCTAGTTCTGAAAAAAACTGGAGGCATGCGCCCCATTCTGGACCTCAGAAAGTTAAATAAATTCCTTCACAAGGAAATGTTCAAGATGATATCGCTAGGTACCCTTCTACTTTTGATTCATCAACATGATTGGCTAGCCTCCCTGGACATGCAGGATGCCTACCAACACATTCTTATACATCCAAAGCATCACAAATACCTGAGGTTTGTGGCGTTGGGTCAACATTATCAGTTCAGAGTCCTGCCCTTTGGGCTATCCTCTGCATCATGAAGTTTTACAAAGTGTTGTGCAAGTCTCGCAGTGCATCTCAGGAAAATCGAATTCAAGTGTTTCCATATCTGTATGACTGGCTTCTAGCAAGCCTTCCAGGCGAGGAACTCTGGGCCTGTGCAAGGCTTCAGATTTCCTCACGTCCATGGGAGTCCTGCTGAATCACAACAAATCGCAGTTGCAGCCCTCCCAGAAACTCCTTTGCATAGGAATTCTTCTGGATACCTCCTGTGCGAAAGCCTTTCTCCCAGAGGACAGAAGGAGTGATATCCTACAGATGGCCCGATCCATCAGAGAAAACAGCTCGGTTCGTGCTATCTCGATGCAGCAGATGCTGGGTCTCATGGCATCCTTGATGTTCACTGTACCCCTAGCATGACTCCACATGAGAACCTCTCAGTAGATGCTCAGTACTCAGTGGTCCCCAACCACTCACCCTCAGTCCTTTCCCATCAAGGTGACAAAACCTTTAAAGAGGTCACTCATCTGGTGGTCGCAGGAGGTCAACCTTCTGGAAGGGTATCCCTTTGCCCCTCTGAATCCTCAGATCTCCATTACCACTGACGCATCCCTGATGGGCTGAGGAGCTCACTGCCAGAATTTCCACACCCAAGGTACATGGACTCAGGACGAGTCCCGGCTTCAGATAAACGTCCTGGAAATGAGAGCTGTCCTCTATGCAGTCCAGGCCTTGAAGGACATACTCTGTCACAAGAACATTCTCCTTCAAACAGACAACAAAGCAGTGATGTATTACATCAACAAGCAAAGCGGTGCACACTCTTACCCTATGCAGGGAAGCTATGAGAGTGTGGGAATGGTGCCTGGAGCCCAAAGCTCTAATCCATGTGGTTTACCTACCAGGCGTGCAGAATGAACTGGCAGATCGTCTCAGCAGAACGGAGACGGATCCTCACAAGTGGTCTCTCGACTCAACCATCGCTCAGTCACTCTTCAAAGAGTAGGAAACTCCAGTCCTGGACCTTTTTGCATCCCCACTTAATGCTGAACTGCCTCTCTTCTGCTCCAGAAAGCCAGGACCTGGCATTTTCTGTCAGGATGCATTCAGGCTGCAGTGGACAAAGCACTTTCTATACGCCTTTCCTCCTCTTCCTCTGATTCAGAGGGTACTTCTCAAATTTGAGTCTCAGGGAGACAGAATGATTCTCATTGTTTCCTTCTGGCCTCGACAGATATGGTTCCCGCTGCTCAACAGTCTGTTGGCAACCTTTCCGAAGGCACTTCCCCTTCAGACAGACCTTCTGACCCAGTGGCCCATGGTCCATCACAATCTGAAGAGCTCACCTTCATGCTTGGCTTCTGAAGAGATAGAGGTGAATAGGTTCAGTGTTTCCCATAGGGTTTCAGATATTCTCTTGGTCTGCGTAAACCAGCCACTAGAAAGACCTACACAGCCATATGGAAGCATTTCTCTCTGGTGTGCAAAATCCTTTTGAACCCTTTTTCCTGCCAACCAGTTAAAGTCTTGGAGTATCTTTTAGACCTCTCAAATTCAGGTCTGCAGTACTCTACTGTCAAAGTTAATCTCTGTGCCATTTCAGCTTATCATGAGCTGGTACATTCCTTGTCCCTGGCTCAGTTACCTGTAGATAAGAGATTTCTTAAGGGTGTTCTGCACACCAGACCTCCTGTCAGACGTCCAGTCACAGCCTGGGACATTAACCTTGTGCTAGACATGCTCACTCGGAAACCTTTCGAGCCTCTAGCTACCTGCGAGTTGAAGTTCCTCACTTGGAAAACGGCATTCCTGGTGGCCATCACTTTGGCCCATAGAGTTTCTGTAATACATGCTCTGGTCAGAGACCCCCCCTTACACTGTATTTCACAAGGGCAATGTAGTTCTTAGGACCCATCCTAAGTTTCTTCCTAAGGTTGCCTCAGGTTTCATCTAAACCAACCTTTAGTCCTACCTACCTACCTACTTTGCTAATTTTCAGAATGAAAGGAACATACCCTTCACTCTTTGGATGTTAAAGAGCACTGCGATTCTATCTGGATAGGACAAAGGAAATTATGAGGCTCAACAACTGTTTAGTTTGTTTCCTTCAGCGAGACCGGTTGGGTCAGCCTGTTGCTATCAGGTACATTTCAGCGTGGCTGGTAGCATGTCTCCTCCACTGCTATTCTATGGCACAGGTTAAGCTAGAAGGCAGAGTATCGCTCACTCTACTAGAGCAGTCGCGGCATCTCTGGCGGAAATCCTGCCGTGCCCATTGCAGATTTTGCAGTGTGGCTACATGGAGCTCAGTGCATACTTTCATAAAGCACTATGCTTTAGATGTCCATGCCAAGTGACATCTGTCGTTTGGTAGGACTGTTCTTAACAGACTTGTGTCCTAAGTATGTGAGCTCTTAGTTTCTCCTGCCGCCCGTCTTGAGGGTTTTGTTAGCTCGGTACTCTCCCATTAGTGTGAATGAGTGGTGGAGACTTTATGTCCAGGAAGATATGGAAATTACATACCTACCGTGATTCCTGATCTTCTTGATCGAATCTCCACCACTCATTCACATCTACCTACCATCCCCAAGCTCACGTCTGATCTTCCCTTGTCAATCTTCACCATTCATTACTACTTGGGTTAAGCCGGGCGCACCCCTCTGGGAGTTTTTTTTTTATAGAGTCGGCTCAGCAGGCGCCCGCCCTCGAAAGGATAGCGTGCAGCGTCATGCGCGGGGCGGCCGTTAGGTGCCGCAGACTCCTCCTCCATCTCGGTTCTGTTTCTCCGCCGTCGAGGCTGCACCTGCGCTGCGGTGGCGTTCAGTAATCGGGTTTCTCCTCAGCTAGAAGACTCCTTGTTTTTCTCAGACATCCACTCGGCGCGCATTCTGGTAAGACCATTCTTTTATTTCTGTTCTGCGGTGGCAGTGCTTTACCTCTTTTTACTTGTTTAGTTAGCATCATGTCGGTTCGAGGGCAAGCGTAGTAAGCGGAGTCGGCGCCCTATGCATTGGTGCTCCTGTGGCGGCATTTCTCCGTCTTGGACTGGCATGATGTCTGTCTCGGTTGCCTGGGACCCAACCACGACATGGACGCGTCGCGACGCTTGTTTCTCCATGGACCGTCGTGTCTCTCGAAGTCAGCAGCGTTCAAGCTTGGCAGGCCCGCGACATTCGGGAGGCGTCGCTCCAGGGTTCCCTAGGTAGGTCTCTAGGCTTCCCGGGTCCCCCCGGCCTCTACGATCCCGGAGGAGGAAGCTTCTCCTCTTCTCTTGCCGAAGAGAAGCTCTCATGGGAGGTGTCGGGAGCGTCGTGGTCCCTCCCAGGGCCGCGACGGGGACACCGCCTCGGCAGTCACCTCCTCGGAGGTGCAGGCTCCCCCAGTGTCGAGGCCCACGATTCCTGGGCCTGGCACCGGTGGACTCTCGACGCCGCCCTCCGGCACCATTTGGGATCGGCGGCCGGTGATCGGGGCAGCGGCGCCCGCTCTGGCCCTCGGTGCGGCTCGGCGCTGCGAGACCGTTCTCTCCGGGCGGTGCGGGTTGGGTTCCGGCGGGGAGGCGGCGCCGTGGGCCTAACTGGTGCGGCAGGGGAGCCGGGACGAGGCCTGGCTGTCGCCAAGTGGGCGGGGGTGCGTCGGCGCCGTCCCTGGCACGGCGCCGTCACGGCGCCGTTGCTCCGGGATCCCTGGGGTTGCCAGCATTGAGGTCCTGCTGGTCTCATCTCTTCGGGGCCGATGACACAGATGTGGACCCATCCTGGCACCCTGACTCTTCTGGGTCAGGGTCCCGGTGGCACAAGGTGCTAGCGGCTGGCGGGCCCTTCCACTGTCCCCACTTCCGTCCTCCCCTGAGGGTCCTCGGGCTAGGGGTGGCCCTGGGTCCCAGGGGTGATGTGAGTGGGGACTGAGGAGGAGCTCCCCTCCTGGGGACCTGTGACAGCTGCCCTCCCGGGTGCTGTTGCCTCCTCTCAGGGTGGGGAATGCTGCAGTCGAGGAGGAGGCTCTCGGGTCAGGGCGAGGGCAGGGGCGGGTGCCCGGTCTCCCGGCCACCCCTCGTGGGGTGGCTAGTAGCACGTCAGCGAACCCCAGCCCTTCCTCTTGTTTGGGGTTCCCTCTGGTGGCGTTGCTGTGGACTGCCCTTCTGGACCGGTGCAGTCCCAGGTTCGATCACAGGGAGGTTCCCAGGCTCTTCCAGGCTTCCATCCTCAGGGTCTTGTCTTGCGGCCTGGTTTGTTGTCTGGGATCCGCCAGCTCGGCTCCGTTCCCAGTTTTCAGAGCCCTGGCAGAGGTCAGTTGCCTCTTTGTAGGTGCCCTTCTCCAGTACCTCTGCTTCCACCCCGCTCTTCCAGGCCATGCCGGTCCCTACGGGCCGTTATCCTGGGAGCAGTTCAGAGGTTCTCTGGCGGCCTTCCCTCATACATTAGATACATGCATGACCGGTCTTTCACTCTTCCCACCGCCGCAGGAATCTTCTGGACATTCGAGCTCACCATCATCCTCGTCTTCCTCCTCTGAGGGAGAGGAACCCCTTGCTTATCTTTCTTCCGACACTGATGTCACTGAATATCAGCGATTCCTCTCCAGGATGGTGAGGGATCTTCGAATCTCTTACGTTAGGTGAGACAATACCGAACGGGAGACACGAGAATTCCTTGGAGAATTCAGTGCCCAGCACCTGGTGGTACCTTCCTGGCCTATCCCCTTCCAGGAGGCATCTGTCCGTTCCTGGCAGTCGCCAGCCGCCCTTTCTCCAGCCCCGGCAGACTGTCGTCAAAGGTATTGTGCCCCCTCAGAATCCCTGGGTACCCTTCCCAACCCGTCCTCGGGTTTGGTGTACCTAGAGACTCCTTCCGGGCGCCGCCGCCTGGCGCACGACCGCCCACCAGATTCGGATTCTCTACAGTTCGACCGGTGGGGGCAAAGAGTGTTCTCTTCTTCTCGTGCGGTGGCTTGCATTGCATCATGTCAGGCTCACCATGCTGCCTACAATCTGCATCTGTGGTCGATGCTCTCCCAGCTCCTAGCATCGATGCCTGATACGGAGCAAACCAGACAGTCTATTGCCCTCTCCGCTATAGGCCTGGAGCTGGCAAGACACCAAGCAAGGGCATCTTAATGACGCCAGTGAGGTGGCTTCCAGGCTTGCGGGGACAGCGATCTGCATTAGGCGGACGGCATGGCTCCGTCTATCAAGGTTGTCACCCCTGGCCCGGCGTAGGGTGATCCACTCCGCTTTCCTGGGGACCCGTCTTTTCTCCTCCAGAGCTAGGAGGCTTTTGCAGGGGCTTTCTCCGTCTCCCCATCCTCGGGAGGCACCTCCTAGCTCTTCTTCCACTTAGGCTTCCCTTGTGTTAGCCAGGGTCTTCCCCTTCTGTTCCTCACCAACAGGAGGCTGGGGGTCTTGTTCCCTCAGGGTTCTACCCCCCCTTTTGTCAAGGGGGGAGGGGGCTTGGTACTCACCCAAGCAGTAATGAATGGTGAAGATTGACAAGGGAAGATATGAAAATTGCGTACCTACCATAATTCTTGATCTTCTCTTGTATCTTCACCATTCATTACTGATACCCACCCACCTTCCCCTCAGTGGCCTCCTTCTTTCGTCTCCCCCTCCCGTCCGTTCTCTCCTCCCCTTGGCCTTTATGCCAAAAAAAAAAAATCTGTTTTTCCCCATTCTTGTGAATGGATTAGCTTTTTCCTCAAGGTAGAGAGGAGCGACTCTTGTTGCAATTTCTTTAATCTGAGGGAACTCTTTCTGACTGCCCCATGGTGCGATTCCTTACCTTCTTCAGGTCATGTAGTTTCACAGCCTGGTGGCCATACCTGTCTTGGCTTCCTCAAAGTTTGGAATCCTCCTGGCAGGCATTATTTTTCAAAGCTTTTCCAGCTGCTGACTGAACTTGTCAGCTTCAAGCCTCTGTCTACCTTGTCTTAGCAAGTCGGATTGAGTTCCTCTCTATTTTTCTTACCAACTGCCTCCGAGAAGGCATGTTTTTTCCATACTTTTCTGTGGTAGCACTTAACAGGGTGCTAAGGAACTTAGTCCTCTTCCTGGATGGGCGCTCTTCCAGAACAGGTTCTGTTCGAACAGTCTAGGAGCCCTCAACTACGATGAAGGGACTTGGCATGTTGAGAGTTCAGAGAGTTTGCCCTCTCTTGGGTCTGTTCAGGAGGTTCGGTGGAACCTCTCCTCAGTCCTAACAACTGGGATTCTTGTTCCCTTATTAGTTTCGAGCCTATAAGCCTCTTATCCAACAATGCTCGATGGGTACTGTTCTCCTCAACATGCCTCTTTCTTCTTTTTCTTCTTCTTCTACTTCCTGTCCCTCTCTCTGTTCCTCCCCTAGAGCCGCCCGGGGAAGGAGGCCCTGCGGTCCCTTAGGGTAGGAATTCTCTCTCCTCTGTCTGTTCTCCATTGGCTTATTCCTTTTTCAGTTTATTTCCTTTCCTTTTTTCTATCCCTCGGCTCTCTTGCCTCACTTTCTTTTTTCTTACACTTTATTTTCGCCTCTCCGGCTAACAGAACTGAGATGGAGGAGGAGTCTGGCACCTAACGGCTGCCCCTCGCGCATGATCGCGAGCGTAGTCCTCGGCTGGCCGTTGAGCCGACTCTTAAAAAACTCCCAGAAGGGTGCGCCTCCGGCTTAACCCAAGCAGTAATGAATGGTGAAGATACAAGAGAAGATCAAGAATTACGGTAGGTAGGTAATTTCATTTTTGGTCTTCACTCAGTGGCTGGGCTGTGAAGACTCTCTTGTTGACCCTTCTTACACGGGTCATTCGACTATCTTATGTCCAATTTTGTTAGGTTAGACCTCTAGGTTAGTTACGCAGCACCTCCTCGGGGGGGGGGGGTTACTGAGGCGGTTGGCCTTTCAACGCCGAGGTAGTCTTTACTGCACGAGCCACGGCTTGCGGTGCCGCTTCCTCACGGCTCCATTTCTGGCGCTGACCCTCTGGGAAAAGTTTGCACCCGCTGGGTTCTAGCGCCTCCGGCATAGATCCCATTAGTGTGAATGAGTGGTGGAGACTTCGTCCAAGAAGATCAAGAATTACAGTAGGTACATAATTTCCATTTATCCTTTATAAGGATTTCTGTGGATAAGGTTCTGCAGGAATTGTTAAATCTAAATACTGCTATGGCTATGGGTCTGGATGGGGTTCCATCTAAATTTTTAAAGTATGCTTCTCCGGTGGTGGCCTATCCCTTGGCCTATCTATTTAATCTTTCCCTCGACACAGAAGAATTCCTAGTGCCTGAAACGGTCGAAAATAGTGCCCATTTTCAAAGGGTCAGAGATGGGCAATTATCGTCCTCTCTCTCTCTCTCTCTCTTGTCCCAGGTTTCAAAAATCTTTGAAAAGCTTGTGGCTATTCAGATTGTTGGGTACCTGGAGTCCCAAAGTTTATTAAACAACATGCAATCAGTATTTAGGAAATCTTACAGTACTAATGCCGCTTTGGTCAAGGTCACTGGTGATATTCAGGCGGCCCTGGATAGGAGGACACCGGTAGGTGCAATCTTTATTGATTTATCTAAGGCTTTCAATACCTTGGATCACAGTGTCCTCCTATCCAGGGTGGCAGATCCTGGGTTGGTGGGGCCTAGATCTTCCTGGACTAAGTCTCCATCACTCATTCACACTAATGGGATAGCGTCAGAGGTGCTGGGACCATGCGGGAGCCAACATTTTTCAGAGGGGTTGGCACCGAGACAGGACCACACATGCACGGCACAGCGAGACTAGCTTGCGCCTGTGTAGGCTATCTCAGTGTCAACCCTCCAACCGCCTCAGTTCCTTTTCTCCCGCCGTCGAGTGCGCTTGGATGTCGACGTCGCTCGTCTGCCGGAGCCAAAGATCTTCCCTTGTCAGTCTTCACCATTCATTACTGCTTGGGTGTAAGCCAGAGGCACGCACCTGCCACGTAAATTTTTTTTTTACAGAGGAGTCGGTGCCGACGGCACCGCCCCTGAGAGTGACGCATCACGTGATGCGGCTGTTAGGCGCCACAGACTCCTCCTCCATCCCAGTTCTGTTTCTCCCGCCGTCGAGGCTGCAACTGCTGCGCGTGTGAGAGTTTTTGATACTGCAACATGAGCCTAGTCTGTCGTGGCAAGCGCTTCATCCCAGTTTGTTTTTCCCGATGCTGTTGACTCAGTAAGTCCGTTCCATTCTTTTCGATGGCGCGGGAGCTTTACTGTGTTTTAGGTTATTTTGCATCATGTCCGTTCAGGAGATAGCGAAAGTCGGAGGGCCATGCCCTATGCGTCGGTGCTCCTGTGGTCGGCATTTTTCGTGATGGACCGTCATGATGTCTGCTTTGGTGCCTGGGACCTAACCATGACATGGACAGATGTGACACCTGTTTCTCGATGGACTGCCGTGTTCTCAAAGTTCAAGCGTTCAAAATCGGCAAGGCCCGTCAACTTTTGGAGGACGACATCGCTCTCGGGCCTCCCAGGCCAGGTCTTTAGGCTCTTCCTCCTTGTCCCCTCCCAGGCCTATACGGTCTGGAGAGGAGGAGGTCTCCTCGTCTTCTAGTCTTGCCGAGGAGGCCTCTTTTGCAGTGTCAGGGAAATACTGTGACCCCTTCCGGGGGCCGCGGTGGGGACACCACCTCGGCACTCACCTCTTCGGAGGTGCAGGCTTCCCCAGTGTCGTGGCATGTGGCTGCTGGGCCCAGTGAGGGTGGACCCTCGATGCCGCTTTTCAGCGCCGTCTCGGATCGGGGCGGCACCATTTTGGCTGTCGGCACTGTGGGCCCGGTAGACTTCGCTGGCGACGCTGTGTCTGGTTCCGGAGATGAGGGCGGTGCTGGGGACTCTTCTGGAGCTGCGGGCGTGTCAGGTCCAGGTTCCAGCATCGTCTCCGGTGCGCCAATGCCGAAGAGTGCCATGAGTGGCACCGGCGTCCTTCGTGGTGCCGTTTCTCAGGGGACTCCTGGGGTGGCCAGTATTGAGGTCCTTCTAGTCGCATCTTCCTCAGAAGCAGACAGCTCAGACGTGGACCTGTGCTGGCTCCCGATTCCTCGGGATCGGAGTCTTCTGTGAGGCAAGGTGTCAAGTGGCCCACGTGCCCTATTCCTCAGTCTCCACAGCAGTCTTCTTCTGAGGACTTCCAGGCTGGGGGTGGCCTGGGGTCATTGGGAAGGGATGGCGTGGGGGTTGGGGAGGGGTCTGTTCACCCAGAAGGGGCTGTAGCAGCTGCTGTCTCTGGTGCTGCTGTGCTCTCTCAGGGTGAACTAGGGACCTTGTCTTCTAAGGGCTTCCCTCAGAGATCCCAGGATCGATGGGCTCTGTCACTGGCGTCGAAGAGGAGGGCGTCGTCCGAGGGGGTTGAAGGGCCGGGGTGAAGCACATCGAGTATCGCCTTCTGTCCCTCGGGGTGTGGGTAGGAACCGTAGTGCCGAGCCCCACCTCTCCCTCTTAGACTCGAGGGACCCCTCCAGTGGCGTTGCTGTGGGTTGCCCTTCTGGATCCTTGCAGCCCCAGGTACATCACAGGGGAGGATCCCCTTCCAGGCTCTTTCAAGGTTCGCATCCCCAGGGTTCCGTTCTGCGACTTGGTTTGTTATCCGGGACCCCGCCAGCTCGGGCTCCGTTCCCCGGATTCCAGAGCCTGAGCAGAGGACAGTTGCCTATTCGTAGGTGCCCTACTCCCATTCGTCTGCAGCCACCACCCTCTTTCCCAGGCCATGTCAATCCTGTGGGTCCATTATACTGGGAGACGTTCAGAGGCACTGTGGCAGCCTTCCCCTCATATGTTAGACGTATGTATGAGCGGGTGTTTTGCCTATCCCCACCACCGCAGGAGTCCTCTGGACATTTGAGCTCCCCATCCTCTTCGTCTCCCTCCTTGGAGGGAGAGGAACCCTCTGCTCACCTCTCTTCCGACGCTGATTTCACTGAATATCAGCGCTTCCTGTCGAGGATGGTTGGGACCTCCGTGTCTCCTTGTTAGGTGAGACAGTACTGAATGGGAGATGCGTGAATTCCTTGGTGAATTCAGTGCCCAACATTTGGTGGTGCCATCCTGGCCTGTTCCTTTCCAGGAGGCATCTGTCCATTCCTGGCAGTCTCCAGCCAACCCCTATCCCAGCCCGGAAGACTGCAGGAGGAGGAGGAGGTATTGTGCCTCATCTGAGTCCCTAGGTTCTCTTTCCAACCCGCCTTCAGGATTGGTGTCTTTAGAGACTTTTCTGGGTGCCACCGCCTGGCGCATGACCCACCACCAGACTCAGATTCTCTACAGTTTGACTGGTTGGGGCGAAGAGTGTTCTCTTCCTCTCATGCGATGCTGTGTATTGCATCACATCAGGCACACCATGCTGCCTACAGCTGGCATCTATGGTCGATGCTATCTCAGCTTCTAGCATCAATGCCTGACACGGAGCAATTTAGACAGGCCATTGCCCTCTCTGCTATAGGCCTAGAGCTGGCAAGGCACCAGGCAAGGGCATCTTATGACGCCAATGAGGTGGCTTCCAGGCTTGCAGGGACAGCAATCTGCATTAGGCAGACGGCATGGCTTCATCTATCTAGATTGGTACCCCTGGCCCGGCGTAGGGTGATTCACTCCACTTTCCGTGGGACCCGTCTTTTCTCCACCAGGGCTAGGAGGCTTCTGCAGGGGTTTCCTCCGTCTCCTCGTCTCTGGGGACACCTCTAGCTCTCCTTAGCCTTAGGCTTCTCATCTGATTAGCCCAGGGTCTCTCCCTTCTGTTTCCACCAGCAGGAGGCTGAGGTCTTATTCCTTCAGGGTTTCTCTTGTTCCCCTTTGAGAGGACTAGCACTCACCCAAGCAGTAATGAATGGTGAAGATTGACAAGGGAAGATATGAAAATTACGTACCTACCGTAGTTCTTGATCTTCTCTTGTATCTTCACTATTCGTTACTGATACCCGCCCACCTTCCCCTCAAGGGCCTCCCACTTCAGCATCTCCCCCTCCCTGCTCGTTCCTTCCCTCTTCTTCGTTGGCCTTTAAGCCAAAAAAAGAAAACTATCTTGATTTTTCCATTCTACTCTGGACGGATCCTATTTCCTGAAGGTAAGGGGGAACGAGTAGGATTTATTTCTATCCTGAGGGAACTCTTTCTGATTGCTCCTAGGGGTGACCTCTTGGCTCTTTCTTAGCCATGTTGTTCAATTCACAGTTAAAGAGACCATCCCTCTAATGGCTCGGTCCCCTTTTTCCAGGTTCCTTCTGGCAGGTCTTAATCTCCTATTGTCAGCTTTTGCTGGTTGGTGCTGTCCTGGCACTTCAATTACCTTGAGCTGATGTTCTTGCCTTGCCTTCAGGGTGTCCGATTGATTACCCACTCTATCCTTTACATAAAGGGGTGCCCTCTGTAGAGCTCACCCCTTCCCCACACACATCTATGTTAGCACTTAACAAGGTGCTGGGGGCTTCTTTCCACTTCCTAGTTGGGCGCTCTCTTTTCAGAACAGAATTTCTGCCTTGGCAGTCTGAGCTCTCGGCTACAGTTTAAGGGGTTGGGATGATGGGAGGTTTAGAGAATCTGCCCTTTGTGTCCAATCTGTGCAAGCAGTGGGTTGAACCTTCTCTTCAGTCCTATGAAGTGGGATCCTTGCTCCCTTGTTTTTGGTTCCGAGTTTATAAGCCTTTAAACCAATATCTCAATGGGCAGAGTTCTCCCCTCCCAACATCCCTTGTTCTCTTCCCTCTCTCCTTCTTCCCTTTTCTCCTTTTCTATATCTGTTACTCCTTGAGCTGCCCCAGAGTGAGGCCCTGTGGTCCCTTAGGGTAGGCAATTCCTTCTTTTTTCTGTCCTCTAATAGCTTATTCCTTTTTCAGTTTATATCCTTTCCTTTCCCTTTTCTATCCCTCGGCTCTCTTGCCTCACTCTTTTTTCTTACCCTTTTTCTCACCTCTCCTGCTAACAGAACTGGGATGGAGGAGGAATCTGCGGTGCCTAATGGCCACCCCTCACGCCTCTCACAGTGCATCACTCTCGGGGGCAGCACCATTGGCGCTGACTCCTCTAGGGGAAAAAAAACTCCTGTGGCGGGTGCACACCTCCGGCCTACACCAAGCAGTAATGAATGGTGAAGATACAAGAGAAGATCAAGAATTACAGTAGGTACATCATTTTCATTTTTCGTCTGTATGACAGCAGCTTTTAGTGTTTAATTTAACATTTTGATAGTAGTAATTTCTTATTTTATGAAAAGAAAAGATAAGAATAAAAAATTTTTTTTTTTTTTTTTTTTTTTTTTATTTAGTTGTTTAACCAGGTATAGCACACTAAGCTGAAAGTTTTTTACAGGAGGCGACCTGGGAGCACAAAGGAGGTTATAAGTGACTTGCTCAGGGTCACAGAGTATGCAAGTGGAAGCTGTGGGATTCAAACCCAGGTCTGGTCTGCTGCCAGTTCTCACCTGCCATCAATGGAGTCATCCTTAGATGGTTGCGGTGATGATAGGAAGACTTTGTTTGAAAGTTGTTATGGCAGAGGGCTGTGTCCGGTCCGCCACCCTTTGATGAATGGGGAGGGGTCTGACTATGGACAGTCCTGTGCTGGGGGGACAGTCTACCAGAGGCACAAATTAGCGGTTCGGGGATCCGGCTCAAACCTTGCTCTTCTTTTCAACAGGAGAAAGTGCCGTTCGAGGTTGCCCTCTGGTACGCCTGCACAAGGATTGTTTTGTCGGGGGCAACAGGCCTGAACCAACTTTGGTGGGTTCCCCTGGCTCCGCTCCTAACGACCGCATTCTTCGACTCCGGACTCCATCTCTGTCCTCGTTGGAGCTCCGGTGCACAGTTTCACCTCTGGGCTGCTCCTGTGGAGCAGGGGGTTCGATTTTATCCAGTTTTCCTGACCAATGTTCCTGATTTGGGGGCCTCAGAGCCGCTGGACCGGAATTGGGTCGATTGGATCACCATGAGTGCGGTGCCCTCTTGGTGCCTTCGCCATCGTGTCAACCCCTTGTGCCTACCCCCCTCTCTCTTTCCATGCAGGGGCCGGCACGGGCACCACCTTTTTCCTTCTCCCCTTTTCTCAGGATTCTCCATTGGCATCCTGGCGCAGTGCCTGATGCCATGGGTGGTGCTGCAGGTCTGGCGTCATGGCCGCTGGTTTTGGCATTAATGCCGTAGAAGACACTGCTGGTGTTTAGACTGGCGCCATGGGTTGGCGCCGTACTCGGCGCCATTGGCTTCATGCAACACTGTGGGCTCTGTGTGGCACCATGGGTGCTATGGTTGCCGCCTTGGTTGCAGACACCGCTGGCGGTTATGTGGGTGTCTCCCAGTGCTGCAGATGCCTGCAGGTGCTGCAGGCGGCGCCGGGCACCCATGGATGGCGCTGCGGGTGGTGCTGGGCACCCACGGGAGCTGCCAGTGGTGCCACGGGCACCCGTAGGTGCCGCAGGTATCTTGGGTGCCATGAGTCCATGTGTGCCATGGTGCCATGGGGTACCACAAGTATCATGGATGCCCTTGGGTGCCACTGCTGCCATGGGTGTCGGGGGTGCCCTAGGGTGCTATTGCTGCCATGTGTGCCGGGGGTACCTGCGGGTACCGTCGCAGGTACCCTTGAGTGTCATGCAGGTTGGCATAGGCACTGCTTGGTGCCCTCCTGTACCACGAGTGATGCTGGTGCTGCAAGGGCGGCATTTGGTGCTGTCCGGCAGAACTAGTGACGGATTTCCTTCTACAGACATCTTCTTCCGTGGGACTTGTGGCAGGATGTTTCCACAGAATGAAGTCCTGTTCTGCAGATTGTTTTTCCACACATCTTAGTGGGTGGCGGTCTGCATGGGATCTTGTGACATCCAGTGGTTGTCCACTGATGGAACTCTTCTGTTCTGCCAGCGGAATCTCTCATTCTGCTCAGCACTTTCTCTGCTCCCTAAGTGGTGCCAAGCTCCTCGACATCCTTCCTGGTGGCGGAGTCTCTAGTGGCTCTTACCTATACCTCTCTTAAGGGTCCTTCTGGGGTCGAGGTGCATCTAGATGAGTCTCTCCCTGTCCTTCTGGTCAGGTATATATAGAGGATAACTCATCTTATTTACTGAAGGGCACGCCCTCTCTATCATAGTCCGTGATGGAAGATCTTTTCAGTAGTTCCTCAGTAATGGGGTCCACCTTAGTATTCGGACTGCATCCGTGGACCATATACCTCTGCGTCTAGACTCTTTCAGTCATCAAGATAATTACACTATGTGGAACATTCTAATCCAAATGGTTGGGAGCCGCACAGACTCTTCCGCTTCTTTGATAGGGGTATATAGCCCCTTCTGATACTGCCCCTTCGGTGGCTTCTTCGGCACAGGTGGTTAACATCTGTTCAGCTGTATATTATTAGTCCGGTCATGAGTTCAGTTATGGATGCTCAGGCTCCTCCTGCCCCTCAGAGGGATGACATTTTCGTCATTTTTGTATCAGGCAATCCTTGCAAAATAGCAGCCTGAAACCTTGTCAGGCTCAGACTAATGGTAAAAAAAAAAAAAAAAAGGTTAGAATTATCACAGCGCAGGGCCTGCTCGAAATTACCCAATACCACACTTTTGGACCTGGTCAGGTTCCGCCTCAGCCCCTGAGGTGGTCGTCTCTAAAACTACGGTAAAGAGTACCTGATGTCTTCTACCCCTAGGGGCAGTCTGATCCAGCGGAGGTATGGGTCATCTCTTTCTCTGAGAGATTTCTCTTATTTCAAGATATTTTAGACCTAGGCTACTGCCTAGTCTATTGTCCCCTCCCCTTTTTTTAATCAGGCTTTCTTCTCTTGATCAGAGCCTTGCAGCAACAGAAGTGACTCTCCAGCAAGTCGGAACTCAGGTTCCTGCTTCCTTGCTTGCTTCAACTTAAAAGATGACATGCTCCTTTCCTGACCATAGGTCAAATAGGTCTTTTCTGAGATGGCTTCTCAAATATTCACACCTTCAGTTCCTGTACACTGGTTCCGTGTCAGTTGCTGAGGAAGCTGTTCTCTCCGAGTGCGTGACGGAGCTGTGAGGGTTTTTTTCTGCAAAGCAAAATAGAGTCCTTCCTACCCCTCTTTAGGGAGGCCGGAGTGAGTAGTGCCTCACTGCATTGAGTCACTTCTGCCACTATTCAGTCACTTTCGACGAATGGGTTAGCCCTAAATTGGTCCTGCTGTGTCCCTCCTCGACGCACATTTGCCTCTATTTGCCTTAGAAATCCAGCCCCTGTTTTTTTCTGTCGGAATGTTTTTCCGCAGTGGACACGTCCTCCTGTACACTTTTCTTTCTTCCCTGAGTTCAAAGACTGCTACTACAGTTGTATACACAGGGGCAGGATGATTCCTTTTTGGAGTATGAAGTGGGTGGGATCTGTTTTTTCTAGACCACCACAAGAGGCTTTTAACTCATGCTTGGCCTTCCATCAGGAAGGTTTCAGTGACTAAGTGGAAACCTTTCTCCTTGATGGGCTAACCCCACCTGGACCCCCCTTTTCTCACCAAGTAAGGGAGTTCAAGTGCTCTTAGACCTGTTGTTCATAGGTCAGCCATACTTGGTAGTGGGGGTTTCCATCTGCGCTTTTCGGTCTACCCTGAACCAGTAGACTTTATCTCTGGCTTTTTCAGCTCCTGACGTCCTTTGGCGTTACATTAGTACATGTCTTTGACACTATTAATATTGGACCTATACCAAATTGTGAGGCCGGTTTTTCGCTGCTCTCCTAGAGTGGTTGTGGCTTCCTGGCAGAGTTTCATTTTGTGTCCATTGCAGTCATCTGCAACGTGATGAGTTACATCTCAAGCACTTGTCTTGTAAGCACTATATTCTAGATGCTCTATCCAAGCACCTCTTTTTATTAACAGGACAGTCCTTGGCCGTCCTTTCTGAGTGAACCCTATTTCTTCCACCCTACTCAGGGTTGTTGGTTTTAGCTGGTACTCTATTTAGTGTGAATGAGTGATGGAGACTTAGTCAGGAAGATATGGAAGTGCGTTGCTTACGTAATTATTTATCTTCTTGGACAGTCTCCATCACTCATTCATGATCCTATGGTTCAGTCTGTGAAGACATTGTTTCTTGACCCTTCTTGTAAGGTCATCTGAGCCCTCTCAGGCCCAGTAACTCAGGATGAGTTATTCTCATTAATTCGCTGCACCTCCTCGGTGAAAATGTACTGAGGCGGTTGGAGGTCAATGCCGATAGCCTGCCACAGGCGCGAGCTACGGTGCTGCACATGCGTGTCCTGTCTCGCCACCACCCCTCTGAAAATGTTAAGCCCCTCGCTGGTCCTAGCGCCTGGCGCTATCCATTAGTGTGACTGAGTGATGGAGACTGTCTAAGAAGATCAATAATTACAGTAAGTATGTAATTTCCATTTTCATTGTCTCTCCTCATATTTAGCTGGTAGAGTTCAAATGGTGTCCGGGGTTGGATGTCGGTTTTGTTCCTTTTGATCGGGGTCCCTCAGGGTTCCATCCTGGGACTTTTATTGTTTAATATTTACGTTGATTGGTTAATTTTTACAGATCCAGCTATTCTTTTTCATTTATATGCAGATGATACTATTATTTACACTTCTGATCTCATAGTAAACAAAATCCAAGATAAGTTACAAAAGACTTTTAATGAGCTGCAAGTTTTTCTCAAAGATAGTGGTTTAGTTTTAAACTCCAAAAAAACACAGGTGTTGTTATTTCACTGGTTACAGAATGCCCATGAGAGTTTGACTCTGAGGGTGGATACCCTGGAGGGATTCCCGATCCAACAGGATCAGTCCTATAAATATTTAGGCTTATGGCTAGATGAGTCCCTCAGTTGGGGAACTCATATAGATAATTTAATTAAACGTGTGGGGGAAAAACTTGGAGCCCTGTATAGGGTTAGACATTGTATGGGACCAGAAGCAAGAAGGAGGGTTGTTAACTCTATGATTATGCCTGTGTTTTTCTATGCAGATTTTATATGTGCTAGTGGCAAAAAGTGTGATCTGGAGAGATTGGAGGTGTGTCATGGTTGACTGGCTAGATTTATTTTGAATGTTCCACGTACTATACATAAGTGTTTTTATTTAATCAACTAGATTGGTTGAAACTTCGAATATAAACAGGACACTTATTTACATTTATGTACAAATGTTGGCAGGGTGACATACCTTTGTACATGTACCGAGGAGCTCTTTATGTATTGTGTATTATTATGTAATCTCTTAACTTCTTTGATTGTACGTCTGTCTCAGGACCTCCTTGTGAATGAGCTTGCTCAACAGAGTTTTCTGCAATAAACTTGGAACATAGCATGAGGGGTGACAAAACAGAATAAATTGAACTCATTAAAGGTACCTAAACAAGCAGGTTTTTTTAAAACTGCAACTCCAAAATCTGGCTTCATAACAATGTAAGACTGCTGTTTTATTTAGGCTAAAACTGCATTTATGTTAATAACATAAATGCAGTTTCATAGCTTTGAAAATGTAAACATCAGCCTTTCACTTTCAAAAAACAGCCTTGGTTTCTCCCTAAGATGTCTGCCAATTGTGTTAAGTGATGAGTCATGATGACATCATCTGAGCCAGAGATCCACATATATTTCTGTAGTGCTAACTAGTTCTTCTTTCCCTCTTTATTTTGAACTGTTGTACCAGAATGATCAACACCATGTATTAACTCGTGGATTATTTTGATCAGTACACTTGTTAGGCTATGATTTTGTTCATTTTGTTTACTTTAACTTGCAGAAAATGTTTTGCAATCCAGCTGACTTTTTCTTTGGCAAACTGCATTACAGTACAACACTTCAAATACCTGATGATCTAGTGGTTATATGATGCACTGAATTTTGCTTTTTGTTAACCAGGAGAGAGACACTAAGCTGAAAGCTTGTTTACAGATGTGGCCTGGGAGCACAAGGAAGTTTAGTGACTTGCTCAGGGTCACACAGCAAAGTACTGGTCTTGTTCAGTTCCAAAGCTCATGCTCTCTTGTTAATCCACAAATAAGGCTTTCTTTTTCCATGTGAACCCCCTGCACCTAGCCTGCCTTCTGTTGAACACCCCACCATCCATACCCTGTCCTTAGTGCTGCCTGTGGTCTCATGAAGAGAATTATGATACCTCAGATTGTAATCTTGTACCTCGGAGAGTTGTGCACACCCATTCTGATACGCATCATCAGCTGGCACTGGTAAAAAATGCCTCCCAAATCACTCTCCAGACCACATTCTCAGTGTTTGACTTCTGCTTCCACAGCAAACAGTGAATGGATCACCACCCTTCTGCACAGTGAAGGTAGTAAGTACAGTTCCCTGTTGTGTTTTTTCCCACCTCATTAACCAACAACTAGGTCTTCCTAGAGGGTCAAGCAATAAGCATCATGACCCACCAGAAAAACTGCTGTTTATGCCCTCATAAGGGCTGCACTTACAATGGATAACAATATTATTAGCAGGAGAGGCACACTAATACCTTGAGCGAATCCACCTGACTTCCAGTGTCAGTCTACTCCTTTACCTGTGATCTGCAGAACCCCGCAGGGCAGTTCCCAGCAATTCTTCTCCAGTATTTTTCTGTGCTGTACTCCATAATGTGAGTTGGCTGGCTACCACCCTTCCAAATCTTGAATGAGCTATACACAACTCCCTCAATACTGTCCTAACAAACATCAACACCACCCCACACCCACCCCAGGTTAATCTCCCTATACTGAATTCAAGTAACAGTTTAGGTGCAGCCCCTGCTACTTGTCGTCACTGGCTACTTTCATCCACAGTCAGGTAGTGATCATGATGCTGGCAGCCCCACATTTCAGATCTCACAGTGATCTGCTCAGCGTCCTCCTTCTTGTCTTCAACTAACCTGAATATAGCTGTACCCTGCTGGAATGCCATCTTCAGTCCCTCTCTGGCATTCATTCTTCTCACCTGCTCCCCACACCAAAAACTGGTGAGTTCATTACCCTTCTGCATCATGAATGTGCTTAGTACAGTCTCCCATGTTATATTTACATATTAATAATAAACATGATCTTCTGGTAAGCTAGGCTGATAGCAGCATGGCACAAGTGGAAAAATAGGCATTCCTACCCATATAAGATCTAAGCCACCTATGTTTAGGCACTGTTATATGACGTGCATAATGATGTGCACACCCATCATTTAGCAGTGCCTAATCAAAAGTAGCCTAGATCTTTTAAGGTTAGGAAAGCCCATCATTCCCCTTGTTCCCTGCTGCTATGAGCCTGACTTACTGGAAAGATGTGTTTATATTTGATGTGTCACAATAAAATGGGGACTGTACTATTTACATTCATGATGCAGAAAGGTGATGAGCTCACCAGTTTATTGTGTGAGGAGGAATAGTGAAGAATGAATACCAGAGGGGGACTGAGAAGGCCACTCTTGCAAGGTACTGCTATATTCAGGGAAGGGGAAGACAGAAGAAGAGAAATATTAGCAGATTACTGTGAGAAATAAGATGTGGTCTGCCAGCACCTTGATCACTACCTGACCCCATTGTCCCGGCCAACATTCCCCTTCCCATAAAACCAGTTCATGCAGTTGTCCAAGGCTGTGTGTGGATATTAATGTATGAAATGGCTGCCACTACACATTCAGTCACTTCACTTCCAGTCTAGTATTGCTTGTAAAGCAGTTTGGGATACAATGTGTATGAAAACCACTATATACAGTAAATGCTAATTCTTATTATTTCCCATGGAAAAAGCAGAAAAGACAAGCATATAATTGAGTTTTGAGAAAGTATGAACTGTAACATTAGACTGCACAAGAACTTTGCTACAAAAAAAGTGGTGGCTCTAGGGGGTGGTGAAGGGTGTGGCTGCACCCCAATATAGTAATGTACTTGCTTGCTGTTGCACTTCACTTTGTTGAAGAAGTTTGATTTATTGATTTGTATAAATATTTACATTCAAACTATGAATTACATTTGTAGGTTCTGTCAAAAACGTACTAGTAAAGAATAATAGCAGAAAATATAAAGGTTTAGTAAAAATGTTAAAAAGTGCATATTAAGCATGCACACCACCCCATCACCCCCATTGTAGCATTCTGGATCCACCATAACCACTAGACCACCAGGTTATTCAAGATTTGTACTACACTGTGGTTTGTCACAGAGAAAGTCGGTTGGATTAAAACACATTTTCAGCATGTTAAAATAAACAAAATGAACAGAACCATAGCCTGACATGTGCATTATACAAAATAACGCACATGGTTTTGACCATTTAGGTGAAACAATTCTATACAAATGGAAAAAAAGAACTAGTTTGCACTATAGAGAGCCATATATCTCACTGACTTTGGCTCAAATTATGTCATCACATAACACATTTGGCTGCCATTTTAGGAAGCAGGTAAGACAGTTTTTTTGAAATTGGAAGGCTGATTTTACAATTTTCAAATGCTCTGGAACAACATTTAGGTCAATTATGTAAATGTAATTGTAGCATTAATGAATACAGCAGCCTTTCCTTTAGTCACTTACAGACTCAGATTTTTGAATAGTTTGTTGTCAAAATGTTGTTTAGGTATCCTTTAAGATAAGCAAATGTCCTAGACTTTGAAATGTCAAAATATCATTTAGAAATAGGTCAGCAATCAGTTATTTATAGGGGGTTCCTAGAGTGGAACATACTACCAGTAAACATTAAAAGTTTAATGGGCAGGAATCTGGGGACAGGGATTAAGACTTGGCATAGGAAAATTGCCATTAGTACTAGACCATGTTATTCTGATTGTAATTCCTGAAATTTAATTTGTATGTCCTCCCTCTTTTAATTTTTGCCTGAAATCTTGATTGAGTGGTTTATTTTATCTTGTATCTATAGATTGATTGTAAGTATCTATTTACTGTTTGTGTCATTTCTTGTATTTGTGATTAATTGCTGTTTTAATCTTTGGGATCTCGTAAATGAGCGAAAACTCAATCGAGTTAATCCTAATTTGTATAATCACATTGTTGTGTATGCATATAACTTGTATGAATAAAATATGAAATGAAAATGAAAAATTCCTCTGGGTAGGCAAGCAGGGAGGGTTGTACTGCTGGGGATCGTAGGAGCTCTCTCTCCCTCTCCTTCAACCCAGGTAATTCTTGGTACTCTGACTCCATCTCTTCCTCGGGGGCTTTTCTGTTGATCCACTCAGTCATTTCCCCTCTGGAAAATTGTTTTTCCCCTTCCAGTTCCTCCGGTGGGGTACAGTACTCTCAAACATTCAATCCCTACGCTGGGGTGTTCTCCAGGGTACCTTTTAACAGTCCTTCTGCCTTAATAGTTTGGTAGGCGAGGAAGACACTGCCACCCTGAATCCTTGGCCTGCCTCTACCTTTCAATGGTTCCATTCCTCAAGCCTTGATGCCAGCTAGCTTGCCTTAACTCTGTGGCTTGCCTTCTCAACGGTCCAGGCCAATAGCTGGGGCGGTGTTTCTCCTCCTCCTCATCCTCTTTCCTTCTTCTTTCTTTCTACCCCCACCCCTCCTTTTTTCGACTGAGAGATTGGGGCCCATTCTCCCCAATCCCTTAGGTTTTCTTCTTCTTCTTTCCTGTCTTCTCTGCAGCATATTCCTCCTTTTAGTTTTATATCCTTTTGCTTGTCTGTCCCTCAGGCTCCTTGCCCACCCTCCCAACCCTCCTTACTTTTCTGTCTCTCGCCGGCATGCAGAACTGGGGCTGAGGAGCCGTCGACGGCAGTTACTGGCTAACCCGCAAGTGCCACGTAATACGTTGGCCTCAAGGGCAGCGTCGGCTTCTCCTCCTGCAAATTTTTTTTTTTAAATGCTCCCACGGGGTCCTAATCTACGGCTTATACCCAGTAGCGATGAACTGTGAAGATACACAGAAAGATCAAGAATTACAGTAGGTGTGTAATTTTCCATTTCTTTTTCCTCAGGGATATGGGATCCACCATAACATTTCAGTCTTCATCTGTGGACCAAAGCAGGCTTCTATGTCTTGAGTTCCTACATTCCTCAGTTCGTGACAGCAAGTGGAACACACTCAGTGCAATGGTTGAGAGCCTCCCAGAATCTAATGCTCCATTGCTAGGGTCTTATAGCCCAATAATCAGCTGAAAGCTTTTATGGACACCTACGACTCTGCCTCTAGGGCAGCTGCTACTGGTAGCAGGTGGTTAACCGCTCCTTGACAATGCTTATCTGTTCGGCCCTCAGGTTGAGTTCTGGGGACTACTCAGAACAATACGGCTGTCATTCAAACAACAGGCAGCGCCTGCTGCCTCTCAGAGGGATGGGACCTTCGGCATTCTCGTTCAGGCAGTCCTTTCAAGGTAAAGACCAAGTGCCTTTATCAGGAACCAACCCAGTAGAGGACACAGGACCCCAAAGTGCCCTGTACCAACCTCTGTGGATCCAACCCAGGTCCCACCTCAGCTGTCTGAGGGGACGCCTCGGGTAGGAGGGCGCCTAATTTGGTTTTACAGCCAGTGGAAGTCCATTACAGCTAACGTGGGTCATCAGGATTGTCAGAGAGAATACTCTCCCAATTTTGCAGATTTCCCAGACCTTCCGCCCCAGATGGCTGCCAGCCTGTCCTCCTCTCAGTCACACTCTCTTGCTTCTGAGATACGGGCCTCTGCGGAACTGGACAGTAGAAGTTGTTCCACAGCAGAATGGACCACACCTTCCTATTTCCATTGCTTCTGGTTCCAAGCTAACAGGTGGCATCGCCATTTGCAACCTTAGAAGGTTAAGCGGTGTGTGGCCTGGCTGCAAGATGGTGGAGTGCTAATTGAAGAGCTCCACAGCTAATTACTTCCATCCTGCTATATTGTGTCATTTACATCATGCATTTAACTTTGATACTGCTTACGAATGTCTGCCCTTCAGAAATCTGGGAAGAAACCAGCAAAAATTTGATTTTGCACGACACAGTTACGGAAAGAAAAATCTTACCTGGGTGGTCAGCAATGTTCCCTCTAATTTTTAGTCTCTGTGGGTGGGCAACTGATATGTGTGTGCGGCACTTTGTGCAAAAAAATTGATTCATGTGCACAAATTCGGTGGCCCAAACAAGTATTATATTTTATTGGCAGTAAACAGTAGAAAATATAACTAAACACTGAAATACTCAATGCAAACTATAAATATACATTCTAACACAGGCTGAAGCTTGGATGTGCTTTAGTGCCATAACAGTATGAACTGGAAACATGAGTAAACTATGTACATTTTAGAGAGTCTTGCATGCATCTAAAAGGGTGCTGCTGATGATGCATTGCTAAGAAATCAACATTCACTGTTCTTCTCTCCTGTCTTTCCCATTCTTCCAGTAGACTTATATTTTATTAAGATCCATTTTTCCACCAGATATTAAAAACTATTTTGTTCGCATCAGCATATCTAAATGGCTTTCTTCCAAGCGGTTTCTTTGTTTGTTCTTAGTGCAGTTCATGAAGCTGAAGCCTCTTTCATGGTCAGCACTAGAAGCTTGGAATGTAGTAGTAGTAGTAGTAGTAGTAGTAGTACAATTTATTGTTCCGCATAAAGCAGTTACAATATTCTAAAATCAGGACAAAATACAGAGCAAATATAAACAGACAATAAATCAACAAGGAACCTAAATATATTTACAGTGCAATTCAATTTAACAGAGTATCTTTTCACATAAAAACCTTCACAGAACTTCAAGTCCCCCTAATAAACTTTACAAATGAGTTGAAATGAAGAATCTTGCAAAGATCTCTTCATGTTCTTCTCTTTCATAGTAAACAAATATTTCAAAAGATCCTCCAGGGGGAGGCAGGGATCCCCCAGCAGTTTTTCCTAGTTGAGTCATGCCTAGGACTCAGAGTACCACATGTTTGAGATCATCTATAGTCCCCACTCCACATTTACAATATGAAAAATGTATCCCCTCTGTTTTGTCTGAAATTAATGCATTGAGCATTATAGTTTTCAGTTCCAAATCTTGTATGAATTCTTTTTTGTTTAGGACAGGTTAAAAAATAGAGGTATGGCTCATATCCCCATGAAATCTTTACTTTTTTATAAAATCCATGTAGCTTAAGCTTGGAGAGTTGAACACAGAAATAATGTATGTCAAGTCAATAAGCCTTAATTTGACATCCTGCCTAATCTCCTCAAATGGTCTCATGTAAATTTTATACAAGAGGTGGCCCAATCCGGCCGGCATTATTGTTTCCTTAATAAGTTGAACAAAGGGATATACATATCCCATGCTGGCAAATTTGATGGCTTCTACTACACACATTTTGGGATACCATTGTAGGGGCAAAAGAAAAAGTTTCAACAGAAAGAGAATCTGTCGTTCACAGATGAGAGAAGTCAAGGAATTTGTCCTACCTCCAAGGCAAGAATACAGCTTGGAGTGCCATTTAAAATATTAAGATGCCTCTATAGAGTTTATTCAGAATAATTTCTAATTCTCTAACCTTAGTATAACAACCGATTTCAGAGTCATATAACATGATGATTCTTATTTTGGCATTAACAACTTTTAATACCCGCTCACTGATGACTTCTCCATCTTGCTGTTAAGTATTTTTAGGGCATTTACAGAAGATCCCATTTTAAATTGAATAGCATCCAAATGTTTGGTCCAAGATAGGCTATAGGCAAAATGGGCATCTAAATAGTCATAACACTTAACAGTGTCTATATGGTTCCGTTAGCCTAAAGCCTACCGTATTCTTGGTTTGAGAGCCAAAACTACAATGTTGATCTTGCCAAGATTGACTTTTAGTTTCCTTTGAGAACAGAGAGATTCAAAGTTAGCCAGTTTTCTTTTTAAGACCTAGGACTGAAGTAGAGCAAGGCTAAATTGTCTGCATATGCTAAACATTCAATCCTTTGATCATTCATTTTGCAGTAGGGAAATCTGGGTTACCTAGACGATCCAAGACTGTATTAATGTAGATGTTAAATAGAGCATGGGCCAAATACACCCCTGTCTGTCCCCCACATTTGTCTCAAATCTATCAGTTAGATGACCATATTGATTATACTGAACCCATGCCCACATATTTTCATAGTCTATTAATAATATCAAGAAATAAGGCCTCCAACTTCAGATCCCTTAATGTAACCCAATGGAGTTTTCTATCAATGCTGTCAAAGCGAGGAGAAGTCCACAAAACAGCAAAATAATCTGTTTTTTTTCTCACTTTAATATACTTCCAGATCAGGTGCTGAAGCACATAATAGTGTTGTACTGTAGAACAGTCCTTCAAGAAACCATTCCCTGTCTCATTCAATAATGAGTTCTCCTTGACCCATGACAGCAATCTGTCCAAAATTATTCTAGACAAAATCTTCTGTGAAACATCTATCAAACTAATAGGCCTATACATCTTTGGGTCAATCGGATCCTCTTTTTTAAAAATTGGGAATATAACACTACCTGCCCAACTGGCAGGGTAAATGCACCCCTGAACCAGACCATTACACAGTAAAAGAAGAAAAGGAATCCATCAGTTGGTAAAAACCTTATAGAGATCACCCAGGACCCCATCTGGCCCTGGTGCTTTATTTGCCTTAAGGCCAATCAGTGGCATCCAGATTTCATCCTCTGTGATCAAGGCAGGTCTTGGAAAAATGTCATCCTCCTGTATTTTGAAGTATCAGGTGTCTAGTGCTCTTCATGAGAATAATACAGCTTGGAGAAACGAGATGCCCAGACTTCAGGTGCAATATAGGCTTCAATCTTATTGGCATATCTATTATATCCCTGGGCAACAATATTCCAAAATCACCTTCCATCCTATCCAAAACAGCCTTGCCTCAGTTTTTCCTCAAAGTCTCTGAGTATGTTTATGTCTCTCCCATTCAAGAATTTTCCTATATTTTTCTCTCTTAGTCTTTAGCAATTTAAAATCTGCTGCAGACTTATTTGTTTTCCTTTTAAGCTGTCTTAGTTGTCCTCCAAACATTTTCTTTGCCTGTAGGCATACCGAATTAAACTAAGGCTTTTATAAAGGACCTAGGATGGTGCGTTGTTTACATCTAGGTCCAAGTAAAGAATGAATAGTTTCCCAATTCTCCAAAATATTAGAGGCCTTACTTTTGTCCAGGACCAACTCGTGAATATTACCTAAGACTCCTGTACTAACAATTTCTTTGAAACTAGCTTGATGAATCGGCTCCCATCCAATCCTTCTCTTGTTTATGAATTCCCGACTCTCTTCCTGTTGTACCTCACTCCTTAAAGTCCCAAAAGGGCATTTGATGTTAATTACAATGGCACAGTGTGATGATTCCGGTCTATTCATGAGCTCTAACTTTTGGATCAGCTTTACTGCTTCCAAATTGCTCCAGCTTGATTAGGGGTTGAAGAGTCAGTAGATCCTCTACATAGTAAGGATCCGACTAGATTGACCTGAGTTCTACCATTTAAAATACAGAAATTTCTACTGGCTAAGCCCACTAGCAATTTCTTACCTCTGAGGTTAGATTTTAGATCCTCAGCAGTCCTAGTATATGATATATTTGGATTAATTATAGCTATGTATGGATCATATCTGAATATACATCCTCCAAAAAATGAGAAGTTATTCTGGCATTAAAGTCTCCCAAAATAATTATAGGACAAGGTATACTCTTATCTGATTATCGTCAAGTGCAATTTTCAGATCCTGTATGAAAGGTCAGCGGGATCAGTAGCTCTGTTGCGATGGGGCAAGTATATATTGCAAAGAATGATCTTCTCTTATCCAATGCTACTCATTAGAGCCAAAATACCCTCTGACTTAGTAGGAATGTTAGTGATCTGAAAATTTAGCAAAGTTTTGGTGAAAAGGAAATACCCTCTTTAAACCTTCCAAACTTTTTATCTTCAGTTGCTGGCGGAGTAAAGATAGAATATCCAGTCAATTTGGGAGTTGCATGTTCTGTACACCATCTTTCTTGCTGTCCAATAATATCCAGAAATATCACTACTTCAGGGTCAATTATTTTAAGATGGATGCCCTCAATATTCCACGAAAGTATAGAAAGGGCATCCACATCTTGATCCCCAGCTCCCTTATCCAAATCTAGCTGGCATTCGGAGTTCATTTGTTTGATGTTATCTACAGGTTGCATTTGTCAGGCTGAATTAATAACTGTCAGCGACGAGTAGGTATTAGGGTCAATTAGTTTTCCAAAGTCAATCAGGGGGTTATCTGTCTCTAAGATTGATTCTGGACTATCCTTAGTCTGTTTAAACCATGAAAAGACCTCACCCAAGTCTAATATGTCAACTAAATGTATTTCCAAACAATATAGCTTGCTGGCCAGAGAAAGCAAGCTGCTAGTTGTATGAGGATTTTAAATGTAATATCAATCTGTGTTGTGGGCTCAGGGCCTCCATATACCTTTATGGACTCCACCATGTTTCTGGAGATATAAAATCTAATGCTCTTTCCATGAGCAGTAACAAATCTTCCCTAACTTTTCTATGAGAATTTTTGAGTGAAACCTTCCACCCAAAGATAGTTATGGTCTTACTCAGCCATACTTCTCTCTGCTTCAGTACATTATCCTCTATCACTACCAAGATTTTTCTCTGTGCTGTCGTATCCTTCTCACTCTGCACCTCTATGGAGAATCAATTCTGGGAAGGATAAGACTGTGTAGGAACATCTATAGATGATAGCTTCATGTTTAGCTTGGAATGTAGCACATTCATCAATAAGTTTAGCCACCATGCTGTACTGCACGTTAGTCAAAGGAAAGTGGATCATGTCAGTAAAGGATTTTAATGATCCTCCCTTTATTTTTTCAGCAACTATAAATCTGAAGTCATTGTACTGGCTAACAATTTCTGCCTGGTCCACTGATGAAAATAAATAGTCCTGATATTTGCTGTACAGTCTTTCAATATTTGATAAGCCAAACTCAAAGCTGCAATGTGGCATTGCTGAAAAATCAAAGGCAGATCAGTCAGATAGTTCACCTGTAGGAAATCAGCTGTCCAGATGGTCACATAACAGGCCAATGAATTGTAAAATTGCTGTTGTGCTTTCTTCAGCTGTGCAATTAGTCAACAGCAGTTTTACTGGTGGGCTCCACTAGACAGTTTCATCCAGGTACTGGCTTCTGAACTTTTTTTATTTTTGCCCTAGCAATCTGTACTGCTTCAGCTTGTCAGACCACTTTCTAAAACATCTTAGACAACTCTGCAAACTCCAAAAGTACGTCATTAAATACTGTTATGGCAATGTGGTATTCAGGGTTGGACAGCTTCTTAAAGCAGTACTTAGCAATGAGATCTTTGATGGATGCATGCAAAATTGTATGTGATGTCATTTACCCTAGGTATGGTTTACAATAACTATGCTGGGTATTGTCAAGCTCAGTGGGAGTTTTAATATGTATTTTTGCAATATAGTGAGTAAGTCAGTGTGATATGAGAGGAGATGCATTTAGGAGACTGTAATTCTCTTCCATTCTGGATCCATACAAAGAGCAGTCTGAATTTATGAAATTAAATGAAAAGGACACTTGTTGCACTGCTATTTCTTGTTGTCCATTTTAGAATTACTATCCCCATGTAGCCAGCATGGGCAACCTTTTACAAGCACTGATTCATTGAATCTCAAATGTGTGTGTAATGTGAGACCTTGTTTTAAAGAGAAGCTTAATCTGCTCTCTAAACTTATGCACAGTCTTGTACTGATAAAAAAAAAATGAACACGCTTTCAATGGTGAGGCTTTAAATCCATTATAAACACATTTTGTATGTGAGATGCTTCTTGGGAGGAGGTAGATAACACTGAAGTTGTGCAACTTTAAAACTAAAATAATATAATATACACCCTATGTCAGAGAATCTCTCGCATTGCTTTGCTGGGGGGAATCTACCAAACAAATAAAACATGCCATTTCTGTGAACAGCAGAGGAGTACTGTTCATTATCAAGTACTGTGTTACTGAAAAGAGGTGTCAAGCCAAAAACATTGCTGTAACTGTAAAGCTGATTGGTTGGAATTTTGCAGAGTGGTTCCATTGTTCTATAAGCAGAACAAGAGCGAGATGTGTGGCTTGTTAACTGCTGGCTTGTTAAAGTTAATGAGATGTGGCCTCAGAGGTGGGCATACAATGTTTCTTTCCAATTCACTTTCATGTCCTGCTATCTGAGTCTTAAATCTGAGTGATGACTGTAGTCACTACTTCATGAACATGAGGATCTCTGTCAGCTGCTTTGTGCGCCACTACTAAAGCTGTGTGCGGGTTGTTTCTGACTGCTGTGCGAGCGCACATGCGCACGCCTTAGAGGGAACATAGGTGGTCAGTCATAATCATTGAGGAAAGTAATCCAGGAGGAACAACTCTCGCCGCAAAACCCTCAGGAACTGGCGAGCCCTGGAGCTGATCGTCTCACAAGAGAGCGCCTTATTACAGATCTTAATTGTGAACTAGGTACAAAAATGCAAGCCGGTTTCGATAACTTGATGGCGCAGTTGCAGCATATGCAGCAATCAGTTAATTCCCTCATGGAGACTGTAGACAAGCACGAAGAGCGCCTTAATGAACTGGAAGCCTGAACCAGCTCTCAAGAAGACCAGTTGGCCTCTACTGTGTCTAATCCAGGCACTGCATTACAAGAAATAGAACAATTAAAGAACCTAATTGACGATCATGAAAACCGTGGACGGCGGAATAATGTCCGCATTGTGGGGCTCCCAGAAGGCCAGGAGGGAAAAGATTGTGCTGCCTTTTTACAAACATGGCTTAGGCAAACCCTCTCCTTATCGCCGGAATGTAGCCTAGAAATACAGAGAGCCCACCGATCTCCAGGGCAGAAACTTCAACCAGACCAGAGACCCCGGCATGTCCTAGTAAAATTTTTAAGATATCAGGATCGCCAATGGGTGTTGGAGGAAGAAGGGGCCAATCTTGCTTCACCAAACTCGCATTAGCATATTTCGTGACTATTCTCAGGCATTGCAGATTCGGTGACGAGCCTTTTTGGAGGTCAAGAAAAAATTCCATCAGCTTAACTGCCCATTTTCCCTAGTCTACCCGACGTGGCTTGTGGTGCGACCCCCAGGAAAGAGACAAAGAATGTTCACTGATCCTGCAGCGGTAGCTGATTTTCTACGAGAGTGGGAAGGCCACAGAAGTCCAGACTGCAATCAACATGCAGAAGCGCGATGAATACTTTACGAGTTAATGTCAGCTAAGTACTGAACTGTGAGGAATAACGTGGGAAGGGAGACAATTTTGGGTTGGAAATCTTTAGATCCATAACACCTGGAGGTGGCCTATTATGGCAGGTCAAGTGCTCCTGAAATCCCTTGTCCCCTGACCACGAGTGACATTCTGTTTCTGTGCCAGTTTCTTTTTAATTTATCTTCTCAGTTATTAAGGATTGGTAGCATGAAGTGGAAAAGCAGACTGGAAAATGGGCCTTTGCTTCTACTTTTTTAGCTATTTTAGACGCTGTGAATTGCAGATATATCTATAGCTAATGCCTTTTTACTTTCTTTTTTTTTTCCTTTTAAAGTAAAAATGTCAAACATAGTAATTGAAGGTTATTATATTTTCAAATATGGAATACTGGTCAGTTACGAAGGGCAATAGGAGGTGATGCACCAAATTTTGTGTGGGGTGTACGGAATGAAGGTGATCAAAGGCCTTCGGATGCCATAATGTTTATGGATATGCCCTCTTTTCAGTTTGATCAGTAATGTTAGTAGTGTATCTAGATCTATTTAGAACCTTTTAAAATGACATTCTAAGTTACAATTGATGTTGTTGGGGAAGGGTGATGAGGGAGAAGGGAATTACTTTTTAAATTCCTAGTGGATGTGGGAAAACCTAGCATTATGCAAGGTAAGAGCATTTGGGACAATTCTGAAAATGCCTTGGAGGAAGGAACTAGGCGATACCACCATTCTGGGTGGTGAGATGCCAGTCTCCCTTCTTGTGGGGTTTCCTTCATAAACGGGTCACGAGGGTGACTAGTGGGGAATCCCAGGAGGGCCTCCTTCAGTGTAACGTTAAGAGGGAGATCCCCAGGGAGTTATATAATCTCACCCTTATTAAGTCAGGATGGTATTTTACAAATCCTAATTACTTAACATATCAGTGGATCCCCAGCCCCATCCACAAGATTAGAGGGATGTGTATTATAGTATTGTTTTTTGAAAAGGGGGAGGACTTCTCTTCGTATTCCTTCTTTGTTGGGTTGGAAGCGGAGAGACGATTTGGGGAGGAATTTGCTGGGAGGAGGGTTATAAAGTTAAAAAAGCTGGGACACTGCATCAACACCTGGATATGGGACCTATTGTGGATTTGCCTCGAAATGAGGCTGCAAGGTTTATTGTTTTTTTACTGGGATTATGGCTAATTTTAGTTGTGTTTCATGGAATGTGCATGGGCTTTGTACTGTGGTTAAGCGGAAGAGAGTATGGAATCACCTCAAAAGGCCGGGCCGAGACTTGGTGATGCTCCAAGAAATACATTGCACGGGGGAAGAAGCTCAGAGCCTTGTGCATGCATGGGGTGGAACATTCCTGTCAGCCCCTTTTACCTCTAAGGCCAGGGGAGTGGCTATTTGGTTTAGATCAGGAGTGCCCCATAAAATTATCTCTACTCAAGCTGATTTGCAGGGTAGGTATTTGATTGTGGTGGCAGAGGTGGGGGGTAGAATCTTAACGTTGGCCTCTATATATGGTCCGAATTATGATTCCCCAGATTTCTATACTCACTTGCAGATTGCTCTTGCCCCATATGGGGACAATTTACTTATTGGAAGAGACTTTAATACTTACCTTGCCCCTGCACTGGATCATTCTGCTGGAGAGACGGGTCCTATCCCACAGGGTACGGTGGCCCTTCGGGCGATGGTTGAGGAGAGGGCCTTGGTCGAGGCGTGGCGCTACTGCCACCCAAGAGAGAGAGTGTATTCTTTCTTTCCCATCCCCACCAAGTATATTCAAGGTTAGATTACATTTTTCTTCCTCCTCTCTGGTCGGCCCTGATGTGAAGGCTACCTATGGCCCAATAATTATCTTCGATCATGCTCACCTGAGGATAGACTTGGTGTTTGGGGTACTGACTGGAGTTGTTGTCCTCAGTGGCTGCTGGATCCAGTTCTTTTATTGGACCCTGAATATGTTCACTTTATTCAGCAAAAGATTCAAGAATTCACCTTATTCAATCATAATACAGGAACACATATAAAATTTGTTTGAAATGCACTCAAAGCATATATTAGAGGGGAAACCATTTATTTTTCGGCAGCTCAAAAGAAAGGAAAAGACAAGCAGGAAAAAGACCTGCAGATGAATATACTCCAATTGGAAAAGTCCAATATGATAACAGTTACCCCGGGAAAAACTAGGAAATTAAAAATTTTAAAGGGAAAGCTTAGTCAAAAGGATACCAGAAGGATCGAACAGGATTTGATGCTTACAGAGTCCCATACCCATTTTGCGGGAGACTCTGCAGGTAAGTGGTTGGCCAATATGATCAAGAAAAAGAGGGCAGAACGTAATATTCTTAAAATGGAAGCAATGGGGGGCAAAATTACATATGACCAGAGGGAAATAAATCAGGTATTTAGGGAATACTATTTTACTCTATATACTACACAAACCCTTATTTTTCTAGGAGAGATATCTGACCTCCCCAAGTTATCGGAGTTACAGAGACAGGAGCTGTGCTCCCCCTTGTTGAAGGATGAGATTTGGCGGACCTTCAACACATGAAAAAGGGAAAGGGAAAGGCCCCAGGCCCTGATGGTATCCCTATAGAATTTTATAGGGCTACCTGGGATATACTAGGAGACCTATTTGTGGAAATGTTGCAGGTGTCATTAACTGAGGGTGTTCTCCCAGAATCGCAAACACTGGCTACTATAGTGGTCCTGCCTAAGGGCGGAAAGGATCCTACAAAGTGTGAGTCTTACCGCCCGATATCCCTCCTTAATTCAGATTATAAAGTTATTGCAAAACTATTGGCTGGCAGACTGGATTTCTTCTGCCTATGTTAATACATAAAGATCAAGGGATTTATACAGGGACACCAAGTTAAACACAATTTGAGGAGGGCTATAGATAGTCATAAATGGTCTAGATGGATGGTTTACGAGGGCTTTTGGCTCTAGACGCTGAAAAAGCATTTGACCGGGTAGAGTGGTCATTTATGTTTGCCGTATTGGCAAAATATGGATTAGGACAGACATTCATTAGCTGGATCCACACACTATATAGAACACCAAAAGCACAGACCCTGACCAATAATACTTTATCACAGCCCTTTGCCCTCTCTCGGGGCACTAGACAAGGTTGCCCCATCACTCCTTTTATATGTCCTATGTATTGAGGTTCTGGCTGCCAGTATAAGAGCCAACCCAAAGATTAAGGGATTTTCCAACAGCAGTACCAACCAAGTTATATCTCTATTTGCTGACAATGTTTTACTCTTTTTAGATAACCTTAATAGAGCACTGCCGGAGCTCACTGCTCTGTTTGAGACATTTGGTCCATTATCAGGGCATAAAATTAATTGGAGCAAAAGTGAATGGCTTCCCTTGGCCACTGTAAAGCCTCAATTACCATTTCTGGAGTGGAGGTACCCCTGCAGCTCTATCAAATACCTAGGGTCTATCTCCTAGTAAATTATCAAATATTATTAAAATTAATTATGATCCCTTGGTTCAACAGATAAAACAAGAATGTTTTCGATGGAGAGCACTCCTTGTCGTTGATAGGAGGGTGAACCTTATTAACATGTCAGTTCTCCACAAGCTCTTTATTTATTTCAATCAATCCCTATTGATCTGCCAAGAAAATATATTAAATCCATAGAAGGTTTCGTTACTCAACTATTATGGCAAGGAAAGAGGCTTAAAATCGGCAAACAGGCCCTGTGGAGGAAACCCTCGGAAGGAGGTTTGGGCCTCCTCAATATTTACTTTTATTATATGGCAGCTCAATTACCACATGTAAGGGACTTATTGTGGGAAGACCCAACTAGAAGACCGCAATGGCCTGAGATAGAGGGGATGGGAGAAGGTCTTTGTATTATTCCTTTCTGGTGAACTCCTAATTTAAAGAAATACATCCAAAGATGAATAACCCCTGCATGAGGAATACTTTAAGTGTATGGAGGATAGCACATAAATTATTGGGGGTAGAGACTTAACTATCCCCGGACTTGACTTTGGAAATTGTTTAGGAGGGCAAACAGACACCATTACCTATGCTAAGAACACACTTACATACTTGGGCTGGAAGGGGACTCGCTAAAATTTCTCAGGTGTGGGATGGGGACCAGGTGCACCCCTTCGAATACCTCCGGAATGACTACAACTTGAGTCCAGCTCACTTCATGACATATATTCGGGTTAAATATAAACTCGAGCAATTATTTCTGAGAATTGGGGAAGAGGGTAAGTTGCATCGTTCACCCTTGGAGGAACTGTTTAGTAAATTCTCCTTTTTAAATTCCTTCAAACCACTGGGAAGATGTTATACCTTATTGGTGGGTTCCCTAGTTAGCCCATTGGAGGTAATAAAGGAAAAATGGAATCTGGACTTGAATCCAGACTGCTTGACGGGGGGGGGGGGTGAATGGTCATTAATCCAAAAAAAACTGCTTCATTGCTCAGTAAATAATAGACTACGGGATATCCAGTACAATATATTGATGAGAGCATACTTTACACCAGAGGAGGCTCATAGAATTAATCCAGAGGTGGGTCCATGCTGCTTGAAGTGTGGAGTTAAAGTGGGTACTTTTTTTCCATTTAATTTGGCAATGTCCAAAGATTCAAACATTCTGGTGAGGTTTAGGAGATCTGAGGGCCAAAATTCTAAAGACAGATATTGTTATGGGCCCCATTGAGATCCTTTTGGGCTTTCCTGGCTTGGGGGGGAATGTAAAGGGAGCTGGATATAAGTTTAAGCGATTGGGATATGTTGTAGGACTTTGAGAGATAACTATACATTGGAAACACTTAAACTCAACAGTTACCCCATGGCTAGCTGCAATGTTTAATATTATGAAGAGGGAACGTACACAATATATTGTACATAACCAACTAAATAAATATGAAGAGATATGGCTCCCAATGGAAGAGGCATTAACAGAGGCATGGCTTCCACCTTTTTAGACTAATACTTTGAGAAATATCTCGACTTTCTATTAAAAAAGTCTGGTATATGGCCATGGACAAAGGTATACTAAATTGGGAATAGGTGAACCATGCTTGCTATCCCATGCACATTCTATCTGAACGAATAGTAACACGTGAATCGCCCATTGTACTTGATTGAACAGTAAAAACTGTGAATTGCCTATTACCTGAACAGAAGATCTTACTTTGAGAGGGTTCTTGCAGTAGGTAATTACATATAGGACTGACGCTGGCAAGCGGCAGGACCCCACGGAAACATTTCTAGTTAGCAGTCCCTGGTGAAGGACCCGCCCCATGTCAGGTGACCGTGTCAGGAGACGTCGGTATAGGAGGCGGTCCCTGACGCCTACCTTCCAGTTCTTTCCTCGTCAAGTAGCCTCTGCAGTGCCTCAAGGAATAGTTCATGCTCACAGCCCAATCTTCGCCGGTTTTACTGAAATACTTGTTTTTTCTCAACTGTCAGGTACCATCAGCCGGTGTATGTCGCCCCACACCCTCCGAGCACAAAAATAGTGCGATCATGCGGCGGCTCAACTATCGCGAGACAAGGACGGTCATTCCTGTGCCTGTTCTGCCTAGGCCCCGATCACCCGGTCGAGAACTGCCAGCATTGCCTCAGCTTCAACGTGGCTACCCAGAAAAGGCGGCAGCAATCCCTGGAAGCCCATATTCTGAAGAAGAAAATGAGTTAAATGGAAAAGGAGCTCAAAAAACTGAAGCAGGCATCCACTTCCCCCGAAGGCCATCGGAAGGAGGAGGATAAGGAGAGGACCGGGACAAGGGCTCCTCTACTGCATCTCCTTCGGGAGCCACTGACACAGGTAACGCCCCTCCGGGGACCGCCTCGACGGCCGCCTCTTGAGGTTTCTGAAGGCCGCCCACCTGTCTGGCCTGGCCTTGCGGCGCGCCCTGGCAATTGGGGGCCTCCACCCCAGGTTTGGCCACAGACTCGCGGCCTACCAGTGTGGGCGACTCCAGTAAGTCGGGCGCGGCTCCTCCGACGTCCGCACAGAGAAGGCCGGTAAGACACATGACCCTTTGGGGCGCGCTGCCTCCACTCCACCGACCAGGCCGATCCTTCTACTCGACCTTCCTCTGGTGATGGCTCCCATAAGCGAATGCTGGCTCTCCGCGCCTGCCAAGAGCTTCCTCCTCAAGCCACACATTGCTCATCCGCTGGCGGGAAACCGATGACGGACCTCCCACGTCCGTCGCACTCGGTTCCCCGCAGCCTTGCTGCCATCTGGGGACCCAGAGTCCCCAGCCCCACCCGGATTTTTCCCCTCCTTCCCCGGGCGATGCTGGGGATCTTCCTCCTCCGTCAGACTGTCCTCCAGTTGGTGCGCCGGATCTGACGTCGGCATCCCGGACACCGACTCTGACGCCGGCCCCTCCGACATTGGTACCTCCGATGCCAGGGCCTCCAACGCCGGCCCCGCCAGTTCTGCCGACTCCAGGAGACATTCTGCTCCCGTCGGGCCCTCCAACGTGGACCCGCCCGCGAGGCCACCGGCCAGGCAGTCTGCTCTGGCTGCCCCGGCTCCCGGGTACCCTCCGTCCTATCCGATGCCAACATACCTGGGACCGCAGTATCCAGCACCACAGTACCTGATGCTGGTTTTCCGATGCCGCAGTACCTGGTGCCACAATACCCGACGCGGCTACCTGCAGCCGGGTTTTGATACGCCTCAGCGGGTATAACCCGTATCCTTATCCCCTGCCTCCTCCTCCACCGCCTCACAGCCGCGGTGGACCTGCACAGACTCTGTCCTCTTGGTGGGCGAGGCCAAGGCTCAGCTCACCAAAGAGGTCAAGCGCCTTCCGACGACGTGCCATCCCAGGTTCCCTATATGTCCGATGCGGCACACTCTCACCACCTCTGGACTCCAGGTTCTTCCATCTGGATCCAGAGAGGGGCAGGACACGCTTCCCCGGGGGCTTCCCAAGGGGTCCGTTCCTCCCCCTGGTCGGGAAACAGAGTCTTTTTTCCTCTTCATCCTCCTCTTCACCCTCGGACTCCTCGGATTCTTCCGACGGTTGCTCAGAGAGAGACAACGAGCCACACTGTCCGTCGAATCCCAGGCCAAGGACTCCTCCGGAAGATCCTTCTTTTATGGAGTTGCTTAAGAAAATCCAGGAAGTTCATCAGTGGCACTTCTTGAACCAGATCCTCAGCGCCTGAAACTCGCTGAACATCTGGATCTGCCCGTGATATCTCTCTACCTTGGTGCCACCTTGATAGAGCCTCACGCTGACCTCATTACCACCATATGGAAACAGCCGTTCTTTGTAGCCGCATTTCCTAAGAAGTCGAACAGGCTATATCAGGCTCCGAGGGTGTTGATTTCCTGGATTCTTACCCTCGTGCGACTCGGTCGTGATTAGCGCCGCTCACGGCCGGTCGGCCAACCCCAAATACCTTAGCTCATCTCCACCTGATAAGGAATCTCGCCTTCTGGACCAATATGGGAGGAAGATCTATGCTTCCTCCACGCTTGGGATCAGGGCCCTGAACTATGTCAGCCATATGGGGGACTACCAGAAGGCCATTCTGACCCAGGTGGAAGCCAAATTGGACTCCCTGCCTAACTCCCAAGTCAAGCAGGAGTTGGCTGATCTTGTCTGCTCTGCTCGTTCGGCCAGTCGACACATGCTTCTTACGACATACGATGCAGTTGACACTGCTGGACGGAGCTCAGCTTTCGCTGTAGGCCTACGACGTCATGCTTGGCTCCATGTGTCAGGGTTGGTCCTGGAAGTGCAATCTGCTGTCCAGGAAGCACCCTTCCGGGGGTCGGTGCTTTTCGGGGGTGATGTCAAGGACATCATCACCGATTAGCAAGAGAAGGGGACGGCACTGATGTCGGTTGTTTCCATGTACCATCCCCATCAGCAGCAGCGCCGCCCTTCGCAGGACGAATCGCCCAAGGTGAAACCCCAGGAAGGTGGGCTTTAAACCGGCCCCCACAACTGTTAAGCCCCCACCCCCGCCTAAAAGCAGCGGGTGCTTCAGCTGCAGCGCTGCCCAACACCACCTGACTCCTTCCCTCCCCACAGCCTCTGGACTCCTGGAGGAACTGGTAGGAGGGAGGTTTTCCCTCCACCTTCCGGGCTGGGAGAGGATAACCACAGATTCTTGGGTGCTCCAGCTCATAGCAGAAGGACACTTGATAGAGTTTCTTCAGAAACCACCTCACCACCTCCCCCCTCTGAAGTCATCGTATTCAAGGAACATCTTCTCTTGGTCCAGGAGGAAATTTCGCCTGCAGCTGAAACAAGTACTAGAACCCGTCCTCCTTCATTTGCAAGGGAGGGGTTACTATTTCCATTTCTTCCTGGTCCCAAAGAAGACAGGAGATCTCAGACCAATTTTGGATCTCAGTTCCCTGAATCTTTTCGTAGAATACAAAATGTTCAGGATGCTGTCGTTGCAGAGCCTTCTGCCCCTCCTCCGGCCGGGTCAATGGCTGTATGCTCTGGATATGCAAGATGCTTTCCCACACATTCCCATTCACCTGTCCCACCGCAAATACCTTCGTTTTGCATTCCAGGGGGACCACTACCAGTTCAAGGCGCTCCCGTTTGGTCTATCCTGACCCCCAGTGTTTACCAAATGCCTGGCAGTGGCGGCGGCCCACCTGCATACCAGGGGAGTGCAGGTTTTCCCATACCTGGGCGATTGGCTCCTGGCAGCCTCGTCCAGGGAGGAACTCCTGCATTGCCTCTCCCTTACCCAGCAGGTTTTTGCCTGCCTGGGTATTACCATCAACCATTCCAAGTCTCATCTGGTCCCATCCCAGAGACTACAGTTTATTGGGGCGATTCTCGATACAGCCACGGGCAAGGCCTTCCTGCCTCCAGACAGGGCGTCCACCCTCCAGACACAAATAAGTCTGCTGTCCGACCAGAGGACTGTCTCTGCAAGTCGGTCCTTCGCCTTCGGCTCATGGCAGCTGCTATCCCGACGTCCTCGCTTGACTCCACATGATAATTTCTCAGTGGACTCTACTCTGCCAATGGGATCAGTTAGTGGACAACCTAGATCACCCAGTTCTGGTCTCCTCGCTGATGATTCGAGACTTGCAATGGTGGATGGTTTGGAGAACCTGTTTCGGCAGTTCCTTCTTCATCCCCAGACTAACCACAGATGCCTCGGCGAGGTTGGGGAGCCCATCTAGGACCTAATCAGACCCAGGGCTCCTGGTCCAAGCTAGAACAAGCTCTCCACATCAGTGTGCTCGAGCTTCGGGCAGTGTTATATGCTCTCCAAGCCTTCACCAATACATCCTTCCTGGCCACCTAGTCATTCAGACGGACAACATGTGCGTGGTGTGGTACATCAATAGACAGGAGGGACTCTCGGGTCGTACTCTCTTTGCAGGGAGGCAATGAGGTTTGGGATTGGGCAACACAACGACCTTCACCTCACAGCATTCACATTCTGGGAGTCTGACAACACCTGGCAGACAAGCTAAGTCGCTCTTCTGCTCTGACTCATGAGTGGGAACTGGACCAAGGGGTCCTAGACAATATCTTCCGACTTTGGGGAACACCACAGGTCGACCTGTTCGCATCCCCTCTAAACGCAAAACTTCCCGTTTTCTGCTCGCTCTGTTCCAGAGCGAGGTGCTTTTTGGAGTGACGCTCTGTCTCTAGATTGGAAGGACAGATTCTGCATGCCTTTCCCCAAATTCCACTTATCCCACGAGTCTTGCAGAAACTAGCTCAGAAGGAGCATGAATGATTCTGATAGCACCTTTCTGGCCCAGGCAAGTTTGGTCTCTCTTCTACAACAATACTCAGAGGATCCTCCTCACCTCTTTCTCGAGGTTTACTGATCCAGGATCAGGGACCCTGGTCCATCCAGGCCTCAAATCTCTTCAACTGCATGCATGGCTCCTGCAGACTTAGCCCAGTCCCGCTTTTGGAGTGTCTCCCAAGTGGCGAGATTTTGGTGGAGGCCAGAAAACCCTCCACTAGATCCACTATGCCATGAAGTGGAAAAGATTCGCATCTGGGCTGCTTCCAAGAACGCGGAACCCTTCTCCTGTTCAGCAGGGCTTCTGCTGGAGTATCTACGCCATCTGTTTGACCGGGTCTCAGTCATTCTTCTCTGATGGTACACATGGTGGCCATTTCGACTATCATGTTCCTTTCGCAGACAAAACTTCGCTCAATTGGAGTTCTCTAAGACCTTTCTCAGAGGGTCCTCCATCTGAGACCCCTATTTGTACTCCTGCTCCCCCTTGGGACTTGAACTTTGTTCTCGAGAAACTTACCCTCAGTCCCTTCGAACATGCAGCTTCTACGGATTTGAAGTTTCTTTCGTGGAAGACTCTCTTCCTGGTGGCCACCACTTCTGCTCGGAGAATTTCCGAGCTCCAGGCCCTGATGTGTAAAATTCCATACTTGATTTTTCACAAGGAACGTGTTGCTCTTCGCACGAATCCTAAGTTTCACCCTAAAGTAGTAGCTGAGTCTACTCTAAATCAGTCCATAGTGTTACCTGCCTTTTTTACGCAGTACTCTAATCAAGGGGAGTCTTTACTCCATACTATGGATATTCACCAGATTCTGAGATACTACACCAACAGGATGAAGGATCTCAGAAAGACTGATCAATTGTTCGCCTCTTTGCTCATAAAAGGAAGGCAGTGCTGTTTCCAAGCAATGCCTATCTAAGTGGTTGGCTCATTGCATCACTTTCTGTTTTGACAATATAACAAGACCCTCCCGGGTCAAGTAAGAGGCCACTCCACCAGAGGAGTAGCTGCCTCAGTGGCTTGTTTCAAAAATGTCTGCAGCAGACATCTGTGCTGTCGCCACCTGGACTTCCGTCTCACTTTACTAAACACTACAGTTTGATGTTGCCTCTCTCCGACAGCAGGCTTTGGGCTGGCTGTTCCAAGTCCTCTTATCTTGAGGCTTGCACAGCTAGAACTGCTTTTGGAGTAGTTTTCTCCTCCCGTGCCTCTCTTTGTTTCTGACTGCTTGGGATTCAGTCCTGTATGTAATTACCTACTGCAAGTGCCTCTCGAAAGTAAGATAGTACAGTTATGTAAGAACTCACTGTACAGTAGATCTTCTGAGAGGCTTTTGCAGGGTAATACCTTCCCACCTCCATCCCCAGGCTTTTTAGCTCCTTTTCCAGTGAGGGAATATCCACTCTCTCTCCTCCAGCCTTCTGGCCTGTGGTGGAAAGAACTGGAAGGCGGGTGTCAGGGACCGCCCCTTTATACCGACGTCTCCTGACGCCAGTCACCTGACGTCGGGGCGGTCTCTTGCCAGGGAATGCTAGCTAGACATTTTTCCATGGGGTCCTGCCGCCTGCTGGCGTCAGTCCTGTATGTAATTACCTACTACAAGAGCCTCTCTCGAAGATCTACTGTTACGGTATGTTCTTGCGTAACTGTACTTTTGTATGTAACAGGTAACTTACATGCCCATTTTATGTAACAGTAAAAGAATTTGTTCTATTAATTAAGTCAAGTACAATGATCTATAATTATGTAACAATGAGCGTCGGATGCTTGATGTACATGTCCTGTTGGATAAATAAAGTTTACAAAAAAAAAAAAAGGAAGGTTAAACAAGTACCTGTTCAGGAAGGAGTTCACTAAAACCTCTATGCTCAAGTATTCACTTCCTGGACATTTGGCTCTAGCTAGCCCATCCAGGCAAGAGACAATGGAGGCAGTTGCCACAGCTTCACAGTTCTCTTCAGGGGTTTTCTGATTCAAGGAAGGTGCCAATTTCATCTTCCCAGCAGCTCCTCTTAGGAACCCTCCTGGATACCTCCAGGGTGTCGTTTTCATTCCAGAGGATGGGAGAAGCAACATCTTCAGATGGCTCGTTACATCATGGAAAATTACTCTTTCGGGCCCCCTTCAGTTGAGCGGATGCTGGGACTCGGGGCGTCCCCCGCAGCAAGCAGTGGTCTCTGACCACGCATCCTCAGTCCTCCATTCAAATTGATGGAGCCTCAGACAAAATCTCTCATGGGGAGCTCACTGTCAAGACCTCCACATTCAGGTGTAGAGCCAGGAGGAACCTTGTCTTTTCATAAATTTCTTAGAGATGAAAGCTATCTTATAAACAAAGTCCTGAAGGATGCCCTCTGCCTCAAGTGATCCTGCTTCAGATGGTCGACAAAGCTGTGGCACCCTCCCACCCTCTCTGCACAGTTCAGATTTCATGCAGTCGCTTTCAGCGAGTGGGACACCGGATCTGCTCCTTTTAGCCCCATTGCAACGCCGAAACTGCCCTCATCCTGCCTCAGAAATCCAGTCCCTGGTGTTTTCCTATTAGGATGTATTCACTGCAGTAGACAAGACGCTCCCTGTACATTTTCCTCCTCTTCCCTTAATTCAGAGGGTGCTGCATAAGTTGTAGGCTCGGGGGCAGGATGATTCTCATCGTCCTAGACTGGCCTCGGCAGATATAATTGCGTTGATCAGCAGTCTGTCAGAAGTTCCCCCGCAGCAACTCCCTCAACGAGCGGACCTCTGACACGGATTTTAACCCATCCTAACCTGCGTTCTTTTCATCTCTGAGCCTCTCTCCTCAGGAAATGGAAGTGGGTAAGTTTTAGGTTTCCCAAACCATCGCATACATCTTCTAAGCCACGCGTAGGCCTTCCACAGGAGGGCTTGCGCGGCTGTGTGGAAACCCTCCTCCTTCTGGGATGCAAGTCCCATCTGGACCCTCCGGTTGCCCACCAAGTAAGGTGTTAGGGTGCCTCTTGAACCTGTCTAATGCAGGTCTGCATTACTCAGCAGTGGAGGTACTTCTCTGCGTGTTTTCGGTCTATCTTGAGCCAGTAGACAGTATGTCACTGGCTCAGTTACCGTTAGTTAAGTTTTACTTCTTCCTACTTACTTTGTTAGCGCCAGAATGAAGGAGAGTGCTCCCTTCATTTCTCTGGAAGTTAAGAGGGTTCTGTGATTCTGCATTGACAGAACGAAGAGATACGCTTCTGAGCAACTGTTGTATCTTTCATCATGCCTTGGCTGGGTCAGCTTGTTGCCACGAGATGTATTTTGGCTTGGCTAGTTGCATGTCTTTGACATTACTAACCCATGGCACAGGTCGAGTTGAAAGGCTGGGTTCACACCACTCTACCGGAGTGGTTGCAGCTTTCCTAACAGATCTGTAATGTACCCTGGCAGACTTGTGCTAGGAGGCAAGTTGGAGCTCAGTGCATACGCTTGTAAAAGTACTGTGTTCTGGATGTCCATGCCAGACAGTTCACTTTCTTCGGCAAGACAGTCCTTATGGACTTCTGTCCTGTGTGAGCTCTGTCTACTCGGGGTTAATTTTTAGCTCGGTACTCTCCCATTAGTGTGAATGAGTGGTGGAGACTTTTAGTCCAGGAAGATATGGAGATTACATAATTACTGTAATTCTTGATCTTCTTGGATGAAGTCTCCACCACTCATTCACACACCCAACCACCTTCCCCAAGCTCACTTGTTCTGTTTTGATCTTCACTTCCTTGTTGTTAGGACTGTGAAGACATTGTTGAATTGACCCTTCTTATATGGGTCATCCGGGCCTTCATATGTCAGGAAGTTAGTGTAGATTTGTTTCGTTAGTTTACGCTGCACCTCCTCGGTCGAGAAGGTACTGAGGCGGTGGGACGGTAGACGCCGAGATAGCCTATATGGTGCGAGCTAGTCTCGCGGCACTGCACATGTGCGGTCCTATCCTGGTGCCGGCCCTCCTGAAGATTTTTGGCTCCCGCGGAGTCCTAGCCCCTCCAGCACAGTCCCATTAGTGTGAACGAGTGGTGGAGACTTCATCCAAGAAGATCAAGAATTACGGAAAGTACGTAATTCCCATTTTTTGCCTTGGCTACTTTGGGCCTTCAGATTCCGGCTACTAGTCTCATCTGATTAAGTACCAGAATTACCCACTGCCACATCGACCTTGAGTCATGCTGGGATGCTGGTTTTGGGGCCTCGGTTCTCCAATCTCTGTTCCCTAAGTAGGGGGTGTGCGCCTTGCCTCCCTCCTCCCAGAGAACTGCTAAGAGTCTGCCAAAGAGTGTGGATGCACAACATATCCACGATCCTAGAAAAACAGGTTACTCACCTGTAACAGTAGATCTTATCTGTGTCAGTCGTCACCATTCATCACAGATGGGTATCTGGTCGGAGGTCAGGACCCAAGGACCTTTATTATTTTATTTTTATTTTTATTTTATTTTTAAAAGGGTTGGTGACCGACACACCATCGGCTGCACCCTCAAGGCCGACGACCGCGTGGCGCTATGGGTTGGCCGCTAGGCTGTGCTACACCGCCTGCCTGCCAGTTCTTCGCCTCCTGCCAGAGGTCGCTTCGTGGGAAGCTCTGAAGAAAATCTTAGGCCTGCTCTTGAAACCCAATCCTTCGGTGTCAAGTCCGTGTATCCTGCCGGTTCTTTTTTTTTTTTTTGCCTTTACCGATGTCTCTGGTAAGATCTTTCCTTATCTTTATATTTTCGCGACGCCAAGTCTGTTTTGGTGTTTTTTCAGAGTGTCATGTCTCGGTCGGAGGCAAGAAATCTCTAAGACGGGTCGGCCCCATCGCGACGGTGCCCATGCGCGCGAAAATTCTGTCACCACCAGCACGACCAGTGTCTCTAGTGTCTTGGCCCGCTTCACGACATGGATTTGTGCGACGCCTGCTTCTCCATGGACCACCAGGTCCTCGAACAACGCGCGTGGAAAGTGGGGCAAGCTCCGCCGACTTTCGGGGGTCGGGTTTGCACTTGTCGGGCCAAGCCATGCTCTCTCGGCCTTTCCTCCGGGTCCCCTTCCGGTTCTATACGGACCGAGGAGGAGGGAGCTCGACTACTTGTAGCCTCAGCCATTGCCGAGGCTTCTTCCACGGCACAGGAGGCTCCCCCCTTTCCCGGAGCGGGCGGGAGGCGCCACATGGCAATCACTCCCTTCGGGGTGAAGTCTCCCTGGTGTCGCCTCCCAGCTCGGAAGGCCCAGGTCGGCGCCATCCTCAACGCCGTCGGCCGGCACCATTGGAGTACTTGGCGCTGTTCACGGCACCGTGAGCCCTGATGAGGCCGCCATCGGCGCCGACTTGTCACGCTGCCGTGGACTCTGTCGGCCGCTCGTGGGCCGACACTGTTTTGCGGTGCCATGAGATCCACTCGCGCCTGCCTTTCTTGGTGTCTCGCCTCGTGCCGCCCCTCGGCGCTGAGGTTGAGCACGGCGCTGTGTCCTCGAGGCTTGGTGCCGTGGGGCCTTTGGTTCCATCAGTCGGTGCCGCCCACTCTGGCGCTGAGGAGCTGGACGGGCCGCGTTCGCGCCATGTCTGCCTTTGGGGCCGGGAGCTGGGCGGCGCCGGCGCCGAGGGTGCCGCCAGGACTGTCATCGGTGCTGTCCCTGTCCTCGGTGCTGCTCGCGGTGCCTTGAGACCGGATGATACCGCGACTGGTCCTGGCTCTGGATCTCTGGCTCGGGCTGGGGCCGTGCCTCCCTCGGATCCCGCTCATGGGGTTGCAGGAGATGCTGGCACCGACTCGGGCACAGCTGTGGTCACCGGGCCTAGTGGTAGGGATGGTTCTGCCCGACTCCCCACGGTTTGGCACAGGGCCTCGGACTCTACCTCCTCGGAGAAGGAGTCGAGCTCTGGGTCAGACGTGCAGTCTCACCCCCGGGTTGGCTGTTGACGGGTAGCATGGTGGTCTCTTCGACCAGTCGGAGCCAGCCCACTTCTGAGGTGAGGTTGGTGGCTACCGAGACTAGGGTCAGTGGTGCTGACCAGCAGGCAGTGGTGTGCGCTACCATAGCTCTGCAGCCTGGTCTTAGCGGTTTCACTGATCCCCAGTTGTGGTACCCTCCGGTGGTGTGCCTGATCGTCCAACTTTGGGGCCTATCAGAGCACCTGCAGGGGGGGAGGGTACTGCTCCCTGGATAGCCCTTTGGGGCTGCCCAGAGTTGCCAGCTACCTAGGCTGGCCTTCTCAAGGAGGAGGACTCTTTCAGACTCCGAGAGGTCGAGGGGTGTGGGGTCGGCATGCCGGCCTTTTTCTGGGGTCCACCCGGGCCCTGGGAGAAGCCATAGTGCGGATTTCCACTCTTCCTCTGCGGTCTCTTTGAGAGAGTCCCGTTCTTTTGAGGCAGGGGACCGTCCTTCTGGACCTATACGGCCCCGGTTGCCTCACTGGGGGGATTCTTCCGGGCGCAGCCAAGGCAGTACCGATGTGGTTGTTCAGCTGTCGGCTGTGGGGTCTTCCGGGCACCTTCTTCCACGGGTGCCCACGGTCCGCCTCCTTAGCCCAGGCGGAGGTCAGCCGACATCTCTTCTCGGCTCTGTCCCCATCCCTCTGCCACACTTCTCCTGCGCCCCAGGCATCCTTGGTCCCAGCGGCCTCTCACCTGGGAGCAGTTCAGAGCGGTGGCTGCCCGTCCCCTGCTTACGTTAGGGCAATGGACAGCCAGGTTTTCAACCTCCCCGCAGCCACCCACTGAACAGATGGTGACCTCCAGCTCCTCATCCCCCCTTCAGGGGGAGAGGAACCCTCTGTCCACATCTCTCTGTCTGCTGATCTCTCTGAGTATCAGCGATTCCTCGTGAGGATGTTGGAGGATTTGCACCTTTCTCATTCCACTGTCAGCAATCCTGAACACTCGGCGCATGCCTTTCTAGGCAATTTTGGCGAGGCCACCCTTGTGGTGGTGCCGCTCTGGCCGGCTCCCTATCGGAGGCGAGTTATGCTCCTGGCAGGGCCCCTCCGAGTTCCTGCCCCAAGGATCTCAGCCAGAGGTATTACGCACTTCGAGAGTGTCCAGGTTCCATGCCTCATCCACAGTCTGGATTGACGCAGTTGGATACTCCTGATGGGCTTCAGCCCTTCACTGTGACCGCCCCAGATCAGGACCCTTGATTTTGATTTCTGGGGTAAGAGGACTTTCACTCAGCACGGTTACTTCTCTCTATCTCTGCACATCAGGCCCACTACGCAGCCTACAACAGGTTCTTGTGGTCCAGGCTAGGTCAGCTCCTAGCCTCACTGCCTGACACGGAGCAAACCAGACAAGCCATTGCACTCTCTGCATGTGGCCTGGGCTGGCAAGGCACCAGCGAGGGCATCTTCACGATGCCAACGAGGTAGCTACCAGGGTCGTAGGGACAGCGATCTGCACTAGGCGGTCAGCATGGCTACGTCTTTCCCGGTTGTCACCCTTGGCCCGGCGAAGGGTGATTAACTCCGCCCACCAGGGAACCTACCTTTTCTCCCGCAGAGTGAGACGGCGCTTGTCGGGGCAACTTCCTTCCCCCTGGGGAACTCCGTCTCTCTCCCCCCCCCACTCTCGGGCCTCTCCAGGCCCTGAAGGTTCCCCTTAGTGTGTCACCCACTGAGGGCTAAGGGACTTTGTACCAGGGTGTAAAGACAACTTCTCTGGGGCTTGATATCAATTGAGATGAATGGTGAAGACTGACACAGATAAGATATTAAAATTATGTACTTACCATAATTATGATCTTTCTGTGTATCTTCACCATTCATCACAACCCCACCTCCATCCCCCGGGCCTCAGTCTCTGGGTCCCCTCCTCTCTAGACTCTCTCCCTCCTTAGGAGGCAAAGTAGGGACACACAGGGAGTATTTTTCCAGGAAGAGTGGATAGCCGAGCGGCACTCCTTCTCTAGTACCTTGTCTCCACCCCTGTGGTGTGGGAGTTGGTAGTTGCCCTCCTTCTCTCCTCCTCCCTGTTTCTATCCAACCTATTTCTCCTAAAAAAAAAAAAAAAAAATCCTTTTTTTCACCAAACATCTTTTCTTGAGAGAGTGCTGAATCCCTGTATCCTGTCCTTCTTCCAGAATAGCCTACTCTGCTTTATGGAGTGTTTGTCAGTTATTCCGCGCCTTGAATTCTGGCAGAAAGCTTTGCTACTCCTTGCAGTTCCTATACAATCTGGAGATGGACCAGGGTCTGGGATATCTTATCCTTCTCCCCTCTCCTAAATTCTTTACCCACCCTACCCTCCCTTCTTCCGCTTCCAGAGATTGGGGCCCATCCCAACCCCTTTGGTTTCTAACCTCTTTCTTTCTGTCCTCTCAGTCGTTATTCTCCTTTTAGTTCATACATCCTTTCCTTTTTCTGTCCCTTGGACTCTCTTGTCCCACCCTCCATCCCTTCCTCTTACCTCTCCGCCACTCAGAACTAGCAGGCAGGCAGAGTCAACACAGCCTAACGGCCAACCCGCTGAGTGCCATGCAGTGCATCGGCCTCGAGGGCGGCGCCGATGATGTGTCGGCCCGCGCCCTCCTTTTAAAAAAAAGCCTCCTGGTCCTGACCTCCGCCAGATACCCATTTGTGATGAATGGTGAAGATACACAGAAAGATCATAATTACGGTAGGTACGTAATTTTAATTTCTAGGAGTGGTATATGTTGATCTTCCTGACATAAGTCTCCACCACTCATTCACACTAATGGGATCAGCGCGGAGGCACTAGGACCCATCGAGGAGCAAACTTTCTTGTTGGAAGGTCAGCGCGCGAGGCGTGACCACGAGCCTCAGCTGTGCGGTAATGAATATCTCGCCATCGACCTTCTAACGCCTCAGTTTCTTTTTCCGCCGTCGAGTGCACTTCAGTGACAACGCCGTCACCTACTAGGAGTCAAACTTCAAACTAGCAGCATAGTTTTCAGTTTTATTGTTTTGTAGTAATATCTCGAATAAGTATCACTTAAGTTTATTTTCATTTACAAAGAAATCTCAGCCTACTTTGACGGAGTCGACCATGAGCGGGTCAGGTGACGTTAGGGAGACTTCGTATGAAAGCTGTTCAGTCAGCCGGGCTGGGTCCGGTCCGCTGCCTTCTCCGTAGGGGGGGGTCTGACATCGGTCAGTCATGCTCCCGAGGGGTGCCCTCTAGCATAAAAATAAACGGTCGTGATTCCCTGCACTGCTTCAGCCTAGAGCTCTTCTTTCGCCCATAGTCAAAAAGAAAAGGCATCACCGAGGTTGCCCTCTGATATGTCTGCGCGGTAGATGGTCAGTTATTGGAGCTAGTTGCGGTCTCCTCCTTCAGAGCCAGCTTCTGCTTCTGGTAGCCGACGTCTTGACATCGGAGCCCCACCCCGCCCTCTGGTAGTTCTTCATGAGCAGTTTCATCAGTAGGCTGCTCTTATGGAGCAGTGGGTTCAGAGGTTGGTCCAGCTGCCTGGCCTGGTCACTCAGGGGCTTCGGCTTTGGGAGACCAGGTAGGCTGTGAGCCTCCCGGTCACCAGCAATCGTTTTGGTGTCACGACTCTGCACTTAGGTGTCCCCCCTCATATGTGGCTGCGCGACAAGACCATGCCCTCTGTCTCCTGCTCCTGTTCCTTCCTTCTCTTCAAATCCTGTTTTCAGAGTCTTGGTTTTTTCAACACCTCGGCGTCCGATGGCACGCGGGCGCCGGGCCTCGGTGCCGCTGAGTTACCTGGTGCCATGTGCTTCGTCACGCCTTCCTCGGGCGATGCATGGTTCCGCTGGTGCCATCCGGCCTCGCAGCACTGTGCGTGCTTCTGGGCGGGGCCTCGAGCTGTGTGCTGGCCGGGCGCCTGCGATGCTTTCATGTGCCAGGGGTCCTTAGGGCCTCCACCTCTCAGGACTCTTCCTTTAACCTTTCCTTCCTCACCTCCATCTGATTTCCACTTTCCTGTCCATGCAGTCCCTCCTGGACTGTCAGGAGATGACATTGAGCCTGACCCAGACCTTAGGTTGGGTGATGAAGTGAAAGAAACAGGATCTATTCCTGCTGCAGAGCCTGTGGTCGAGGACCTGTCTTTTAAGTCTCTGCTGAAAAACTTAATTTCCACCCTTTCTCTCCAAACTACAGACATCGATCCTGGGAAATTGCTAAGACTCCAATATCTCCATGTTCCGGAGATCCCTATGGATTTGACTCCTCCGCTACAGCCATCCTTTGAGACGCAGCCCCCAAGGATCGTCCCATTTTGGCATCCCAAGCCTTTGTGGATCCTATTGTAGTTTTGGCAGAGAATGATAAGGTCGTCCTCCCCAAACTACTACATCTCAACCTATTAACAAAGAATCTCATAAGATAGACACTTTAGGTAAGAGAGTCTTTGCTGCTTCCACCCTGGGTATGCGCACTGCCAGCTATCAGGGCTATTTCTCTCAATATGAGTATATCCTTTGGCATTCGCTCAAACAGATGGTTGAAGCTCTACTGGAATCGGATACAAAGTCAGAGCTTCTTCAAACCATTACCAGGGGTATCGAATCTAACAACCAGCAGGTTAAAGCTGCTATGGATGCTTTCGATACTGCTTCCAGAGTGGCGGCGCCGGCAGTATTTGTACCACCGCCATTCCTGGTTGCACACTTCAGGTTTCACGAATGATGCACAGCAGGTAATGGTGTTGCCTTTGATGGTGTGTATCTCTTCGGCCCTCAAGTAGAACAGGCTCTAGAAGCTACAAAAACTAGGTCAGCCATTGTTGGCTTGACCTCCTCCTGTCCTCTCGAGGGTGTGTTAGTAAATGCCAGTTCATCACCCGCCAGTCCTTTCAAGGCAAAGGCAGAGGAAGTTTTACAAAAACCAAGCCCCCAGCCTCAAAAGAAAATGCAGCAGAAGGCGAGGACCCAAGCGCCCAGCGCTACCTTCTGAGTTGCTGGCCCAAGTCCCACCTCAGCTGCTCGAGGTGGACTCTTCCTCAGCGGTGGAGGTCGCCTGACGACTTCTACAATCAGTGGAAGTCCATAACCTCAGAACATGGGTCCTCCGGATAATCCGTGAGGGATATTCAATCAATCTTGTGGAGACCCTCCGGATCGCCCTCCCAAACGACTGCTTATGCTGTCAACACTTCAGTCAGACCTTCTCGCCTCCGAGATTCAGGGCCTTCTGAACAACAGGGCAGTAGAAGTAGTTCTGCTGCATCAACAGAACACAGGGTTCTACTCCCATTACTTTCTGGTTCCAAAGAAAACCGGGGGCATGCGCCCCATTTTGGATCTCAGAAAGCTAAACAAATTTCTGCCCAAGGAGAAATTCAAGATGATTTCACTAGGAACCTTGTTACCTTTGCTTCATCAGCACGACTGGCTAGCCTCCCTAGACATGCAGGATGCTTACCAGCACATCTCTATTCACCGAAGCATCACAAATTCCTAAGGTTTGTGGCTCTGGGGCAACATTATCAGTTCAGAGTCCTGCCCTTTGGGCTATCCTTGGTGCCACGAGGTTTTACAAAGTGTTGTGCAGTTCTGTAGCGCATCTCAGAAAGATCGAATTCAAGTGTTCCCTTATCTGGACTGACTGGTTTCTGGCAAGCCCCTTCCAGGCTGGGAATTCGCCTCGTAGCCACGGTTCAAGCTTTCTCATGTCCATGGGAGTCCTGTAGACCTCAAAAATCGCAGCTGCAGTCCCCCAAAGACTCCTTTATAGCAGCTCTCTGGACACCTCCTGTGGAAGGCTTTTCTCCCAGAGGACAGGAGGAGTGATATCCTTCAGATGGCCCGTCGCTGGCGGGAGAGCAACTCGGCTTCGGCTCTCGATGCAACGGATGCTAGGTCTCATGGCATCCTCGGTGTTCACTGTACCCTAGCACGCCTTCACATGAGAACTTCCCAGTGGATGCTCAGTACTCAGTGGTCCCCAACCACTCACCAGAGTCCTTTCTCATCAAGGTGACAGAACCTCTAAGGAGGTCACTCACCTAGTGGTCGCAAGAGAACAATCTCTTAGAAGGGTATCCTTTTGCTCCTCTGGATCATCAGATTGCCATTACCACAGACGCGTCCCTGATGGGGTGGGGGGCTCACTGTCAGGCTCTCCACATTCAAGGTACTTGGACTCAGGTCGAGTCCCAGCTTCACATAAATGTCTTGGAAATGAGAGCTGTCCTTTATGCCGTCCAGGCATTGAAGGACATTCTCTGTCACAAGAGTATTCTCCTTCAAATGGACAACAAAGCAGTGATGTATTACATCAACAAACAAGGCGGCGCTCACTCTTAAACCTTATGTAGAGAAGCGATGAGAGTGTGGGAATGGTGCTTGCAGCACAAGTCTCTAATTCAAGCGGTCCACCTGCCAGGAGTACAGAACGAACTGGCGGACCGCCTCAGCAGAACAGAGACAGATCCTCACGAATGGTCTCTCGACTCAGCCGTAGTTCAGTCAATATTCGCAGAGTGGGGAACTCCAGACCTGGACGTTTTGCATCCCCACTCAAAACAAAACTGCGCCTCTCTGCTCCAGAAACCAGGGCCTGGCATTTTCTGTCAGGATGCTCAAGTTATGTGGACAAAACGCTTATATGCCTTTCTGCCTCTTCCTCTAATTCAGAGGGTACTTCTCAAGTTCGAATGCCAGGGGACAAATGATCCTCATTGCTCCTTCTGGCCTCGACAAATATGGTTTCCACTGCTCAACAGTATGTCGGCAGCTCCTCCAAACCTACTCTCTTCAGACGTAACCTTTGTCTCAAGGGCCTGTTGTTCATCCCAACTTGAGGTCGCTCATCACTCTTTGGCTCCTGAAGAGATAAAAGTGAACAGGTTCAATGTCTCTTGCAGGATTTGGATATTCTTTGGCTAGGCGGAAACCAGCCACTAGAAAACTTACACAGTCAAATGGAAGCTTTTGCCTGGTGTGCAAAACTCTCTTTAAATCCCTTTTCCTGTCCACCAGATAAAATTTTGGAGTACCTCTTAGACCTCTCAAAGTCTGGTCTGCAGTACGCTACAGTCAAAGTTCACCTTTGTGCTATTTCCGCTATCATGAGACGGTACTTTCCTTGTCATTAGCTCAGTTACCTGTGGTTAAGAGTTTTTCAAGGGAATTCTGCATACCAGACTCATTATAAGACGCCAGTCGCAGCCTGGGACATTAATCTTGTACTAGACATGCTCACTGATAGCCTTCGAACCTCTGGCTACCTGTGAGTTAAAATTTCTACCTGGAAACGCCTTCCTGGCGGCCATTACCTCAGCCCGCAGGGTTTCTGAGATGCATACCTTGGTCACAGACCCTCCATATACTGTGTTCCATAAAGACAAAGTGTCCTTAGAACCCATCCTAATTTCTTCCTAAGGTTGTTTCGAGTTCCATCTAAACCAACCTTTAGTCCTTCCTCTTACTTTGTGGACTTCCAAAATGAAGGAGAACGTTCTCTTCATTCCTTGGACATCAAGAGAGCTTTACGTTTCTATCTAGATAGAACAAAGGACTTTCGTAAAGCTCAACAACTGTTTGTTTCTTTCAGCGAGACCCAGCTGGGTCAATCTGTCGCTATCAGGTGTATCTCAGCATGGCTAGTGGCATGCCTGCGCCACTGTTATTCCATGGCGCAGATTAAGCTGGAGGGCAGAGTGTACGCTCACTCTACTAGGGTGGTAGCGGCATCTCTGGCAGAAATCCGCGATGTTCCCATTGCAGATATTTGCAGTGCGGCTACCTGGAGCTCAGTGCATACTTTCGTTAAACACTGTGCCCTGGATGCCCATGCCAGACGACATCTGTCCTTTGGCAGAACCATCCTTATTGGACTTCTGTCCTAAAACTGTGAGCTCTTGGTCTCTCCTGCCGCCCTCTCGGGGGATTATTAGCTCGGTACTCTCCCATTAGTGTGAATGAGTGGTGGAGACTTATGTCCAGGAAGATATGGAAATTACGTACCTACTGTAATTCTTGGTCTTCTTGGACGAGTCTCCACCACTCATTCACACGCCCACCCTCCATCCCCTGAGCTCACCTCTGTTGTTGGTCTTCACTCCCTCAAATCTTTAGGCTTTGAAGACTTTTTTGTTGACCTTTCTTATACGGGTCTTCTGGACTATCTCATGTCCGGTTTTTGGTCAGGCTATCCTTCTGGGTTAGTTAGCTACACCTCCTCGGGGAAAAAAAGGTACTGAGGCAGTTGGAAGGTCGACGCCGAGATATTTATTACTGCACGAGCTGAGGCTCATGGTGCCGCCCCTCATGGCGCCGTCTCAGGCGTGGACCTTCCAACAAAAAAGTTTGCTCCCGATGGGTCCTAGTGCCTCCGGCGCTGATCCCATTAGTGTGAATGAGTGGTGGAGACTCGTCCAAGAAGATCAAGAATTACGGTAAGTACGTAATTTCCATTTCATCCACATGGACCTACCCAACCTCCCCGGCTGCGGACGCACACAACCTGGCTTCCAGCAGGCTAAGATCTGGCGTCATGGGGTGGAGCCAAGGTATATACGTTCCGGGTGGGTGGAAGGAGCTAGCTTAAAGACTTCTGGCTGATCTTAAAGGGAAAAGGGACATGCCAAACAGTGTGGATGAACAACATATACCACTCCTAGAATTACTGTTACGGGTGAGTAACCTGTTTTTCTGAGGCTATCACCTCTGCACGCAGAGTATTTGAAATCCATGCTTTGGTCACAGATCATCCTTGTACTGTTTTGCATAAAGATAAGCTAGTTCTCTGTACACCTCGCATTTCTACCTAAAGTGGTGTCGGAGTTCTGTCTTAATCAGGCTATAATCCTGCATACCTACTTTGCCAACTTCCAGAATGAGGGAGAAAGGACTTTCCACTCATTGATGTTAAGAGAGTCCTCAGGTTTTACCTGAACAGGACAAAGGATTACAGACAGTCAAAACAGCTTTGTGTCTTTTGACCATAATCAAAAGGGACAACTTATCACAGTCAAGTGCATGTCAGTCTGGGCTATAAATTGCCCTCGTCACTTTTATGCCATGGCCCAGATAAAACTGGAAGGCAAGGTACATGCCCACTCCACCAGCGTGGTTTCCAGTTCCCTGGTCTAAACATGCTCTGTGCCTATTGGAGAAATTTGAAGAACTGCAGCTTGGCGTACAGTTCATACTTTAACCAAGAATTGTGCCCAGGATATCCAGGCTAGGCAGCATGCCACCTTAGGCAAGAGAATTCTGAATGGATTACTATCCTGAGTAAGCCCTGAGGTCCAGCCTTCCTAGTCTGGGGGACCTTTTCTGAGCTTGGTACTCTGACCCATGGTGCGAATCTATGGAGAAGATTGATTCTTTGAAGATACGGAAGTTACATACTTACCGTTAACTGTTAATCTTCCTGAATGTCTTCTCCATAGATTACCACATCCACCCAGCATCCCCTGGAATCTCTCCGGTATTGTTGTGATGGTGTTCACCCCTTGGTGCTTCGTTTGGGCAGTGAAGACACTGTTACTGGGTTTGGTGGCCCTTCTCACATGGGCCACCAGGGCTATCTTATGCCCTTAGGTTAAGTGCATAGGTTACTTGTTAGGTTCATGCTGCTCACCTCCTTCATAAAAAAAAAAATTACTGAGGTGTTTGGGAGCTGGCACCACTGTATACCAGCGGCGTAGTGGTTATGGGCGCGGGTCTACCACACTGCCAGCCCTCAAGAAAGTTCAGGATCTCGTGGTGTCCTAGAAGGCCCAGTACAGACCCATTAGTGGTGATATATGGGAAAGAGATTCAGGCAGATAAACAGTATGGTAAGCACATAATTTTTATTTCTACTACTTGTATTCTTCCAATATTCACACAGCCCACCCAGCCTCCCTGGCTCGAGAACCTCTCAGTATCTGAAGGTTGTCTTATTCCTGTAAACTGGATGTGGGAACTCATGGAGAATATTTGGTGCCAACTAGTACCAGACACTTGTGAATTAAAGTGCTACAATTATTTTTTATTATAAATCTGCTTGTGTTGATTCTGGTTTGTGCCTGGTTAGGTTGGTCAGGGAGAGGTATTGGCTGATCTTACTTCGAGACACAGCTCTTGCAGCAGGTTACACCATTAGGACTGAAGCCGGCAGGCGTCAGGACCCCACGGAAAAATTCTAGCTAGCTATCTTCAGTGGGGACCGCCCCCGACGTCGGTCCCGCCTCCGTCAGACGTAGTACATAAGGGGCGTGTCCCGCCCGATTCTCAGTTCTTCCTGCTGACTTGCATGTCTCACTTCTTCGGTTCAGTCTCAGCGTACAGCGTGGTTAAGTTTTTTCCTACTGGAAATTCGATTCTCTACAATCAAGTTTTCTCTGATGTCCTCTCCGACCTCTGGTCACTCCTCGAAGTGTGCTTGTGGGAAGCAGATCCCCTTCAAGGACCCTCACTCGGCCTGCGTCCGGTGCCTAGGCCCAGACCACGACACCCGGGCCTGCTCCTTTTGCCAGGGGTTTAATAGCAGAACCCAGATCCGTCGCCAGAAGGCCCTTCAGGTGTTTTTGCTGGAAGAAAAACTCAAGACCATGTCTTCCAAGGGGGATTCTTCAAAGAAGGCCCACAAGCATGCTGAGAAACGCAGGGAGAAGGCCCCTTCCAGGTCCCCGCCTAGGGCCTCAGACTCGCGCAGCTCTGGTTCCAGGTCCCACCGCCCTTCCTGGCCAGCTCTAAGCCTCCCCTGCTGCGGTCAAGAAGTCTTCATCCTCTTCTCAGGCCAAGACTGCCAGACCTTCCTCGTCCTCCAGGGCCCTGGTCAAGTCTGGGATCACCACCATCACCATAAGTCGGGTCTCGCCTTCTGAACCTGACGCCAGGTCGGCTTCCTTGCCTCCTCGCAAGACTATGGAGCTTACTCTCTGAAGAAGCCGCAGGACCCGACACTGTGCGCCTGCTGCCGGCCCTCTCGCCACAACTCCTCGGAGCCGGCCGAGCCGACTGACACCGCCGCCGCCAGGCCAACGACCATCAGATCGCCGGGTGGGGGACCGCGCCCGCCCCAGGCTGAGAAGAGGACCCCGACGCCTAACCGATGTCGGTCAGGAGACCATCACCAAGGAGGAATTGACTCAGCCTGAGGACCAGACATAGGCGACTCTAGTCCTGTCGAGACTTCCAGGAACCTTGCCATTACCCGAGCCCCTGTGAGCGGACGCCGGACCCAACGACCATCCCCGCGCGCCTGGACCGTCGCCGGGCCTTTCCATGGTAGAAGTGAAGGAGCTGTTCACTTACTGGTGGGACACATAAAGAAGGACATGGTTCCCACTCCACCTCCTCTTCCTCCTCCTCTTCCTCCTACACTGACATCCTCCGGTTCCTGCGCCCTCTCCATCGGGGTCGACTACCTCCTCCCCGGGAGCACAGAACACCTCCAAGGGGGAGACCAGACAAACGGAGACCTCCGTCCAAATCCTCTTCCAGGTCACCCAGCCCTAAGAGACCCAGAAGACGCCGACGATCGCCTTCGACAGAGGACACAGGATCAGAGTTCTCAACATCCAGATCCCCATCTCCCTCTCCATCCCTTCTCCGGATCCACGCGAGTGCCAAAGTCTCTCCGGATGACCCTTCCTCGGATATTAGTGAGACACATCCAAGAGAACATGGATGGGATGCGGAAGAGTTAGACCTCAAAGGCTATGCCTTGCAAAGTATCTTTGGCAGAAGGACCCCAAGCCTGTGGTGGTGCCACCCTTGGTAGACACTTTCATGGACGCCTAAGGCATGCGTGGAAGCGTCCACATTCGCTCCCGGCAATGCCAAGAAAGCTGATCGGCTAGGCCAAGGCCCCAGGAAGACCAGTACTTGATTCAGCATCCTCAGGCCGACTCTCTGGTCATAACAGCCTCATAATGACGGGTCCCAGAGACCGCAACATCTGAGCATCCTGCCACCGGACCCAGAGTCCAAACAGCTGGACGCTATGTAGGCGTACGATGTTTCCGCTCACCTGCGCCTGGCCAGATCCCTGAATTACTTTGACCCACATGGTGCAGTTCCAAAATGCCTTGTGGGAACAGGGTCTGGATGCGCTGAGAGACTGCCGAAGGTGAGCAAAAGGAGAGATGCTTCAGCTCCTTCTGCATAGGTTTGGACGTGGGAACCCAAGTGCTATATGAGCCGCGTATGACTCCACGGACTCCTCGGCCCGAGCAGCAGCTTCAGGCATATGCATCCGGAGACACTCTTGGTTACGCGTCTCCGGTTTTACCCCGGACGTCCAGAAGAATATCATGGACGCCCCATTCGAGGGATAAGTCTTGTTTGGTAAGCCCTCAGAGAAGATTATTACCAAACTCCAAGAGGCCGGGAAGGCGGTGAGGTTGGTTCAGGCCATGTACCGACCCAAGCTTAGTTCCTTCGAGGACCCAAAGCCGATTTCGTGGGACGGACGCAGAGGCAACAGTCCCGGGCCCGTCCTGCATCAGGAGGGGCTCTGGCTGCAGAGCCCAGGGAACAACCCAGGCCGTAGCCTGTGTACTCGAAGCCGTCCAGCCAGCGGGACCCCAGCCGCCACAGTCTGACTCCTTTTCCGCCCCACCCCTCAGGATCACTGGAAATCATGGTTGGGGGTCGATTACGAACTTCCTGCCGAGATGGCAGGCTATAACCACCGACAGGTGGGTTCTTCAGTTGTTCGGAAAAGGCCACTTTGTAGAATTTGCAGAAAAGCCACCCGAGGCCCTCCTTTCTTCTCCGGCACCCGGTCAGCATAAGTCACTGATCTGGCAAGAAATACTCAGGGTCTTGCAAAAGGGAGCGATAGAGCATTCCCGAGAACCAGAGAGGACAAGGATACTATTCCCACTCTTCCTGGTTCCAAAGAAACAGGGGACCTCCGTCCGATTCTGGACCTCAGCGACTCAACGTGTCAGTCGCCCACAAGAGATTCTCATGAGTGACCCTTCCGGTCTCATTCCCATGCTGAAGCAAGTATTCTTAGTGTCTCTAGACATGCAGGACGATACCTGCACATCCCTATAGCTCAGGCACATCAGAGGTTCCTGCGCTTCGAGTTTCTCGACCACCACCTTCAGTTCCGAGCCCTTCCATTCGGACTGTCATCCGCACCCAGGGTCTTTACCAAATGCATGGCAGTCGTGGCAGCGTCTCTAAGGAGACAGGGCCATTATGTGTTCCCGTACCTGCACGATTGGCTTCTCATGGCCGCCTCCAGAGAGGCGTTGTTACGATCGATCCAGAGTACCCAGGACCTGTTCCGATCTCTGGGCATCCTAATCAACCACGAGAAGTCTCCTCCTGGCACCGTCGCAGAAGCTGCAATTTATAGGCGAGTACTGGACACCGCTCAGGGAAGAGCATTTCTTCCAGACGACAGAGCAGAGCGCATCTGATCCCCCTATCAGGGAGCTTTCTCGAACAAGACCGTCCTTAGCTAGGGTGCGGTCCTTCGCTTGTCCGGACACATGGCTGCGGCTATTCCTACCGTCCTTTCGCAAGGCTCCACATGTGGTAACTCAGTGGATGCCTCAAGGTGCAATGGGATCAAAGGCAAGACCACATGCAGCATCCAGTCAGAATCACGAACACCGTGATTCGAGACTGGCAGTGGTGGTTAGACCCAGGGACACTCTCCACCGGGCGTCCCATTTATAGCGCCTCGTCCCGGAGGTAATCCTCACCACAGACGCCTCAGGTCTAGGATGGGGAGCACACCTGACGGGGTGAAGTCCCAAGGTACGTGGACCTCTGAGGCCCACCTCCATATCAGCCCTAGAGATGAGGGCGGTCCTTATGCCCTGCAGGCCTTTCAGTCAGAAATCCCGCCCGAGTACCCTCCTGCTTCAGACAGACAACACGGCGGTGATGTATTACCTCAACAAACAAGGGCGCACCTCTTACCCCTTTGCAGGAGGCCATGAGGTGTGGGATTGGTAATCTGACACTGGCGCTGAATCTGATCACAGTACATGTTCCCCGGTGGACAACACGATTGCAGATGGCCTGAGTCGCCCCAGGCCAGAGTCCACGAGTGGGAACTTTTCAAGAGGTAGCAGAGATCTGTTTCTGATGGGGAACCCAGAGTTGACTTGTTCGATCCCCATCCAACGCAAAACTGCCCAATTTTGCTCGCTAGATCCAGTGCCTGGTGTTTTCTGGCAAGACGGTTGTCCCTCTCCTGGGTGGACAGATTTCTCACTTTCCCTCCTTCCTGTTGATCCAGAGAGTTCTTCTCAAACTGGCGCAGGGAGTAAGCAACCATGATCTCAGGCCCCCCTTTAAGCCCATAGACAGATATGGTTCCTTTACTGATTCAACTATCCTGGGAACCTTGCAATGCAAGCCACCGCACGAGAAGAAGAGAACACTTTTTGCCCCCACCGGCTCGAACTGTAGAGAATCTGTACTGGTGGGCGGGTTCAGAGCCAGGCGGCGGAAGCTCGAAGGAGTCTTAGGACACCAAACCCAGGACGGTTGGGAAGGGTACCCAGTGGATTCTGAGGGGGCACAATACCTTTGACGACAGTCTGCCGGGCTGGAGAAAGCGCGGTTGGCGACTGCCAGGAACGGACAGATGCCTCCTGGAAGGGATAGGCCAGGAAGGTGACCACCAGGTGCTGGGCACTGAATATCTCCAAGGAATTCTCGCCTCCGTCGTCATTGTCTCACCTAACGTAAGAGATTCAAGATCCCTCACCATCCTGGAGAGGAATCGCTGATATTCAGTGACATCAGTGTCGGAAGAAAGATAAGTAAGTGTTCCTCTCCTCAGAGGGAGAGAAGACGAGGATGATGGTGAGTCTCGAATGTCCAGAAGATTCCTGCGGCGGGGGAGGAGTCGAAAGACCCGGTCATGCATGTATCTAATGTATGAGGGGAAGGTCACGCAGAACCTTCTGAATCTAGCTCCCAGGATAACGGCCCCGTAGGGACCGATATGGCCTGGAAGAGCTGGGTGGAAGCGAGGTACTGGAAGTTGGCACCTACAAAGAGGCAACTGACCTCTGCCAGGGCTCTGAAAACCGGGAACGGAGCCCGAGCTGGGATCCTGGACAACAAACCAGGCCGCAAGACGAGACCCTGAGGATGTGAAGCCTGGAAGAGCCTCGGGGAACCCTCCCCTGTGATTTAACCTGGGACTGCACGGGTCCAGAAGGGCAGTCCACAGCAACGCCACCAGAGGGAACCCTGGGGGCCAAGAGGAAGGGCTGGGGTTCGGCTGATCGTGGCTACTAGCCACCCCACGAGGGGTGGACAAAGAGAGCCGGGATCACCCGCCCCTGCCCTCACCCCGGACTCGAGAGAGCCCTCCTCCTCACTGCAGCATTCCCCACCCTGAGAGGAGGCAACAGCACCCGGGAGGGCAGCTGTCACAGGTCCCCAGGAGGGGAGCTCCTCCTCAGTCCCCACTACATCACCCCTGGGACCCAGGGCCACCCCTAGCCCGAGGACCCCTCAGGGAGGACGGAAGTGGGGACAGTGGAAGGGCCGCCAAGCCGCTTAGCACCCTGTGCCACCGGGACCCTGACCCAGAAGAGTCAGGGTGCCAGGATGGTCCACATCTGTGTCATCGGCCTCCGAAGAGGATGAGACCAGCAGGACCTCAATGCTGGCAACCCCAGGGATCCCCCGAGAGCAACGCGCTAAGCGACTGGCGCCGGTGCCAGGGACGGCGCTGACGCACCCCGCTACCACTTGGCGACAGCCAGGCCCGGTCCCTGCTCCTCTGTCGCATTCAGTTAGGTCACGAGACGCTGCCCGGCGTCGGAACTAACTCCAGCACCCCGGCACCGACAGAGCCGGTCTGCAGCGCCGAGCCGCACCGAGGGCCAGAGCGGGCGCCGCTGCCCCGATCACCGGGCGCCGATCCTAAATGGTGCCGGAGGGCGCCGAGATCCACCGTGCCAGGCCCAGGAATCGTGGGCCTCGACACTGGGAGCCTGCACCTCCGAGGAGGTGACTGCCGAGGCGGTGTCCCCGCCGCTGCCCTGGGAGGACACACGACGCTTCCCGACACCCCGAGAGAAGCTCTTCGGCAAGAGAAGAGGAGGAAGCTTCCTCCTCCGCGATCGTAGGCCCGGAGGGGACCCGGGGGCCTAGAGACTCACTTAGGGACTCCTGAGCGACGCCTGCCCCCATGTCGGCGGGCTCTCAAGCTTGAACGCTGGGACTTCGAGGACACGACGGTCCATGGAGAAACAAGCGCCGCACGCCAGCCCATGTCGTGGTTGGGTCCCAGGGCAACGAGACAGACATCATGCCAGTCCAAGACGGAGAAATGCCGCCACAGGAGCACTAATGCATAGGGCGCCGACCCGCTTCGACTTACAGCTGCCCTCGAACCGACATGATGCTAACTAAACAAGTAAAAAGAGGTAAAGCACTGCCACCGCAGAACAGAAATAAAAGAATGGTCTTACCGGAATGCGAGGCCGAGTGGATGTCTGAGAAAAACAAGGAGTCTTCTAGCTGAGGAGAAACCCGATTACTGAACGCCACCGCAGCAGGTGCAGCCTCGGACGGGGAGAAACAGAACCGAGATGGAGGAGGAGTCTGGCGGCACCTAACGGCCGCCCTCGCGCATGACGGACGCCATCTCGAGGGCGGCGTTGGAGCCGACTCTAATAAAAAACTCCCGTGAAGGGTGCGCCTCGGCTTAACCCAAGTAGTAATGAATGGTGAAGATTGACAAGGGAAGATCAGACGTGAGCTTGGGGAGTGGTGGGCATGTGAATGAGTGGTGGAGACTCGATCCAAGAAGATCAGGAATCACGGTAGGTATGTAATTTCCATATCTTCCTGGACATAAAGTCTCCACCACTCATTCACACTAATGGGAGAGTACCGAGCTAACAAACCCCCAAGACGGGCGGCAGGAGAAACTAAGAGCTCACATACTTAGGACACAAGTCTGTTAAGAACAGTCCTACCAAACGACAGATGTCACTTGGCATGGACATCTAAAGCATAGTGCTTTATGAAAGTATGCACTGAGCTCCATGTAGCCACACTGCAAATATCTGCAATGGGCACGTTGTGGATTTCCGCCAGAGATGCCGCGACTGCTCTAGTAGAGTGAGCGTATACTCTGCCTTCTAGCTTAACCTGTGCCATAGAATAGCAGTGGAGGAGACATGCTACCAGCCACGCTGAAATGTACCTGATAGCAACAGGCTGACCCAACCGGTCTCGCTGAAGGAAACAAACTAAACAGTTGTTGAGCCTCATAATTTCCTTTGTCCTATCCAGATAGAATCGCAGTGCTCTCTTAACATCCAAAGAGGAAGGGTATGTTCCTTCATTCTGAAAATTAGCAAAGTAGGTAGGTAGGTAGGACTAAAGGTTGGTTTAGATGAAACCTGAGGCAACCTTAGGAAGAAACTTAGGATGGGTCCTAAGAACTACATTGTCCTTGTGAAATACAGTGTAAGGGGGGTCTCTGACCAGAGCATGTATTACAGAAACTCTATGGGCCAAAGTGATGGCCACCAGGAATGCCGCTTTTCAAGTGAGGAACTTCAACTTCGAGTAGCTAGAGGCTCGAAGGTTTCAGTGAGCATGTCTAGCACAAGGTTAATGTCCCAGGCTGTGACTGGACGTCTGACAGGAGGTCTGTGCAGAACACCTTAAGAAATCTCTTATCTACAGGTAACTGAGCCAGGGACAAGGAATGTACCAGCTCATGATAAGCTGAAATGGCACAGAGATTAACTTTGACAGTAGAGTACTGCAGACCTGAATTTGAGAGGTCTAAAAGATACTCCAAGACTTTAACTGGTTGGCAGGAAAAGGTTGAAAAAGGTTTTGCACACCAGAGAGAGAATGCTTCCATATGGCTGTGTAGGTCTTTCTAGTGGCTGGTTTACGCAGGCCAAGAGAATATCTGAAACCTATGGGAAACACTGAACCTATTCACCTCTATCTCTTCAGAAGCCAAGCATGAAGTGAAGCTCTTCAGATTGTGATGGACCATGGGCCACTGGGTCAGAAGGTTTGTCTGAAGGAAGTGCCTTCGAAAGGTTGCCAACAGACTGTTGAGCAGCGGGAACCATATCTGTCGAGGCCAGAAGGAAGCAATGAGAATCATTCTGTCTCCCTGAGACTCAAATTTGAGAAGTACCCTCTGAATCAGAGGAAGAGGAGGAAAGGCGTATAGAAAGTGCTTTGTCCACTGCAGCCTGAATGCATCCTGACAGAAAATGCCAGGTCCTGGCTTTCTGGAGCAGAAGAGAGGCAGTTCAGCATTAAGTGGGATGCAAAAAGGTCCAGGACTGGAGTTTCCTACTCTTTGAAGAGTGACTGAGCGATGGTTGAGTCGAGAGACCACTTGTGAGGATCCGTCTCCGTTCTGCTGAGACGATCTGCCAGTTCATTCTGCACGCCTGGTAGGTAAACCACATGGATTAGAGCTTTGGGCTCCAGGCACCATTCCCACACTCTCATAGCTTCCCTGCATAATGGATAAGAGTGTGCACCGCTTTGCTTGTTGATGTAATACATCACTGCTTTGTTGTCTGTTTGAAGGAGAATGTTCTTGTGACAGAGTATGTCTTTCAAGGCCTGGACTGCATAGAGGACAGCTCTCATTTCCAGGACGTTTATCTGAAGCCGGGACTCGTCCTGAGTCCATGTACCTTGGGTGTGGAAATTCTGGCAGTGAGCTCCTCAGCCCATCAGGGATGCGTCAGTGGTAATGGAGATCTGAGGATTCAGAGGGGCAAAGGGATACCCTTCCAGAAGGTTGACCTCCTGCGACCACCAGATGAGTGACCTCTTTAAAGGTTTTGTCACCTTGATGGGAAAGGACTGAGGGTGAGTGGTTGGGGACCACTGAGTACTGAGCATCTACTGAGAGGTTCTCATGTGGAGTCATGCTAGGGGTACAGTGAACATCAAGGATGCCATGAGACCCAGAATCTGCTGCATCGAGATAGCACGAACCGAGCTGTTTTCTCTGATGGATCGGGCCATCTGTAGGATATCACTCCTTCTGTCCTCTGGGAGAAAGGCTTTCGCACAGGAGGTATCCAGAAGAATTCCTATGCAAAGGAGTTTCTGGGAGGGCTGCAACTGCGATTTGTTGTGATTCAGCAGGACTCCCATGGACGTGAGGAAATCTGAAGCCTTGGCTACGGCGTCCAGAGTTCCCCGCCTGGAAGGGCTTGCTAGAAGCCAGTCATACAGATATGGAAACACTTGAATTCCGATTTTCCTGAGATGCACTGCGAGACTTGCACAACACTTTGTAAAAACTTGCGATGCAGAGGATAGCCCAAAGGGCAGGACTCTGAACTGATAATGTTGACCCAACGTCACAAACCTCAGGTATTTGTGATGCTTTGGATGTATAAGAATGTGTTGGTAGGCATCCTGCATGTCCAGGGAGGCTAGCCAATCATGTTGATGAATCAAAAGTAGAAGGGTACCTAGCGATATCATCTTGAACATTTCCTTGTGAAGGAATTTATTTAACTTTCTGAGGTCCAGAATGGGGCGATGCCTCCAGTTTTTTCAGAACTAGAAAGTAATGGGTAGAAACCCATGTTTCGCTGGTCCGTGGAACTACTTCTACTGCCTTGTTGTTCAGAAGGCCTTGCACCTGGAAGCAATAAGGTCTGACTGTACTGCCGAGAGCCTGGGCTGTCGCTTGGGGGACAGTCGGGGGTCTGAAAGATTGAACTAATACCCTCGCTGGTTTATCCTGAGGACCCATTTGTCTGATGTTACAGACTTCCACGGGTCGAACTGAGTCAGACGCCTCCCACTGCTGAGGAAGAGTCCCCCTCGGGCAGCTGAGGTGGGACCTGGGCCAAGAACTCAGAAGGTGGCACTGGCGCTTTGGGGCCTTGTGCCTTCTGCTGCATTTTCTTTTTTGGCTGCGGTGTGGCTTTTGTTAAAGCCCCTGTCTTTGCCCGAAAGGACTGACGGTTGTGAATTGGCGCCATTGAGACTTCCTCTCGCCAGAGGGGCGGTGTGGTCAGCTGTCTTAATGGCTGACCTAGTCTTCTGTGTGGCCTCCAGAGCTTGTTCCACCGAGGGTCCGAACAGATACATGCCATCGAAGGGTAAGGCTATGACCTGCTGCTAGGCATCATTCGTGAAGCCCGAAGTACATAGTCAAGAGTGCCGATGGGTACAAATGCCTGCTGCTGCCGCTTGAGAAGCAGTATTGAAAGCATCCATTGAAGCTTTAACCTACTGGTTATTGGATTCGATGCCCATGGTTATGGTGTGAAGTAGCTCTGAAGTCGTTTCCGACTCAGGCAGAGCTTCTACCATTTGCTTGAGCGAATGCCAGAGGACATATTCATATTGAGAAAAATAGCCCTGGTAGCTGGCAATATGCATACCCAGGGTGGAGGCAGCAAAGACTCTCTTACCTAAGGTGCCTATCTTATGAGATTCTTTATTGATAGGCTGGGCTGTAGATGCTTGAGGGAGGATGGCTTTGTCATTCTCTGCTAAGACTACAATGGGATCAGCAAAAGCTTGTGAGGCCAATATGGGTCAATCCTTGGGAGCAGCATACTTCCTATCTATGGACTTAGCCATGGAAAGGATGAGAGTAGGATTGTTCCATACCATCTGAGAAAGGGTCTCAAAGGATGGTTGTACCGGAGGAGTTAAATCCATAGGGATCTCCGGGACATGTAGGTATTGGAGTCTTAAAAGCTTCCCAGGATCTATTTCTGTAGTCTGGAGAAAGAGTGGAATTTAAATATTTCAAAAGAGACAGACAGGAAAGGTCTTGACCACAGGCTCTGCAGCAGGATTAATCCCTGCTCCTTCAACATCATCACCCAGACGAAGATCTGGGTCAGGCTCAAAATCATCTCCTGACAGTCCAGGGGACTGTATGGACAGGAAAGGAGTGAAAATCAGAATGGAAATTAGAAGAGGAAATAATTGGAGTCGAAAAGCCCTGAGGCTGGACGGCGCTGCTCCCAGCATCGGCGCCGATGAAGAACACAGTGCCAATGGACGGTGCTGATACAGAGCTTCTGGCACCACAGACGGTGCCGACAGAGCCCCTGGCACCAAAGACGGTGCAGACAGAGCCCACGGCTCCAACAGAGCCCCTCGGCACTGCAGACGGCTCTGAAAGTGTCCCAAGGTTCAAAACTGAGATTTGAAGGAAAAGAAGGACAAATTAACAGGAGATAGAGGCATCGATGTGGACCCCGCGCCATAGCCCTGTGGGGAGGGGGGACACCTGAGCACGGAGTCGACGGCACTGAAGAAGGTGCTGCATGACTAGGAAGGTCCCACTGCCCTACTTGGTCCCTCGACGGCCCAAGGCCCCAGAGTGACCGGGCCAGGCAGCTGGACCAACCTCTGAGCCCACTGCTCCATAAGAGCAGCCCACTGGTGAAACTGCTCATCGGAGGCCCATCCAATAGGATGGGATGGGCTCCGATGTCGAAGAGGTCGGGCACCGGAGCCAGAAACCGGCGACTCCGAGAGAGGAGAGACCAGTGCCTAGCTCCAATGACCGGCAAGTCGGCGACAGATACACCAGAAGGCGACCTCGAGTGATGTCTTTCTCGATTTGTGCGCCAAGAAGAACTCGGCCAAATGGTACCATGAATGGGACCGCTTCTTTATGCTTTTGGGACCGCCCATCTCCCTGAGCACTGGACCGCCCATTGTCAGACCCAACCTCCGGGAGGGCGGCAGACCGGACCCAGCCCTCCTGACTCAACAGCTTCATACAAAGTCTCCTACTGTTACCTGACCTGCTCATGGTTGACTCCATCAATGGAGGACTGAAGACTTCTTTTATTAATCAATAAAATTAAATCTACTGGTACTTTGAAGATAAATTACAAAACAATAAACTGAAAACTATGCTGCTAGTTTGAAGTTTGACTCTGATAGTGGCGGCGCCCGTCACTGGCCTTTTCGATAGCAGGAAAAAGGAACTGAGGCGGTTGGAGGGTCGACGCCGAGGTAGTCTTTACTGCACGAGCCATGGCTCGCGGTGCTGCTTCCTCGCAGCTCCATCTCTGGCCCCGACCCTCTTGAAAAGTTTCCTCCCGCTGGGTCCTAGCACCTCCAGCATAGATCCCATTAGTGTGAATGAGTGGTGGAGACTTTATGTCTAGGAAGATCTTACTGATTGAACCTCCGGCTGTACTCTGCTGTGCTGAGTCTATTCCTTGTTTATTTTTTAAACCAACACTGCTGAAGAATTCATTAAATCTGACTACCACCAATTGAGACAGAGGCATCATCTAACCATCAATTGTAAACACATTTGAGACTTACGTCCCTCTGCCTTTTAAGAGAAAATTAACTGTCTGCCAGAAATCTTTTGGCTGTTGAAGACATTTATCATCTAAATATTTTGTATGTCTCACCTTGCACATAATAATTCACGGGCTGTCTTATAATTATCCCAGTCAATTTTGTCTCCCGATTTTTTTGCCTTAACCCAGGCTTTATTCCTGGCTAGTTTTTGTTTTCTCAATTCATTAGAGAACCAGGGGGCATTGTTATATTTCAATAATCTAGACTTAATAGGGGCGTGCTTGTCACATATCAGCAAAAATTCCTGTAGGAAAAAATTCCAAGCCTCATCTACTGTGGGCACCAGTAATAAGCAATGCCAATTTATGTCATCTATGTCTATCATAAAATCCACAGTCAAATTTCTTAAACTACCTAAGTTATGAATTTATAATTTATGGGTTTCTCAGGTCTATTCCTGATACAAAAGGTAAACTGGTGATCAGATATGGAATCTGGCAATACGCCACTGGATAGTATATTTTCCACTGAGTTAGTAAAAATTAAGTCAAAGGTCAAAGATGAGTTAGGAGTTACCACATTTATCCTAGTAAAGTTGTTAATCAATTGACTAAATCCCAAATTCACTTGACGGTCCACTAATGGGTGAAGATCACTAACACAATCCCCCCCTCGATTCCAGAAAGGAAGTGGGGGAGGTGCTAAGACCACATTCCAATGGAAGACAAATGAGGAGGAGGAAATTGCCTAGAGACTGAGGCACCAGAGGAAAGATGGGTGGGATTTAGTGATGAATGGTGAAGATAAACAGAAGATCAAAATTACGGTGAGTACGTAATTTTCATATCTTATCTGTGTCAGTCTTCACCATTCATCTCTATTGATGAAGTACCGAGCCTTCCTGAAGGGGGCCCAGCACCTCCCTAAGGGATTCTGAGGAACCCGGAAGCCAATCCAGGTCAGCCTCCAATCATCCTCCCTGAGGAGGCTGGAACCCAGACGACTCGATCCTTTCTGGCCTCGGGACTGCGAGTGGCGCCACCTCCATCCCGGCTCTGCAAAGAGCACCAGAGTCAGATGCGGCACCACCGAGCGGTATCACAGACCGGCCCGCGCTGCCCACAGTGCCATCTCTGTCCCCAGTACTGCTAACGGCTGGAGTCAGAAGTGGCACGGAGGCTGGCCGGTGCTGCCCGACTCGTGCCACAAGCAGCACTGACAGGCGGGGCGCTGAGGACAACCACAACGCCTGGGAGCCTCACTTTGAAGAGGCGATTGCCAAGATGGTGCTTCCCCGCATGGCCCCCAAGGGGCCAGACTGGGCCTCCTGCACTGTGGAAGGAGCCCCGCTGAGGCAAGGGCTAGAACGGAGGGGGCCCCTCCGGGCCGAGTAGGACTGTGAGGGACAAGGAGGAAGGGCCAAGAAACCTGACCTGGCTTACCAAGTGTGAACCTGTGTCCGGAAGTAAGTGGCGATGTCCGACTTTAAACGAGGCAACCCAAACCTGGCGGTCCATGGAAAAACAGGCATCGCAACAATCCATGTCATGGTTGGGGCCGAGGCAGGCCAAGCACCGGTCATGCTGGTCTGTGATGGAGAAAAGTTGGCTGCAGGGACACCACCGCGAGGAGGCTGACCCGCCATCAAAGTTTTCTTTTGTCCCACCTAACAAGACATGACCGGACGAAACACAACAAAGGTACTGCATCGCGAAAATAAAAGAAAAGATCTTACCGAGACGACACTGAGAACAGAGGCAAGCAGAACTTGAGGCGGAGCCGACTGACTAGGCTGCTGATGCAGTTTCACTTCGAAGCTTCCACAGGAGGTCCTCTCTCGACAGCTGGAGAAGCAGAACTGGGGCGGAGGAGGCATTGGTAGTTACTGGCCAACTCGTGAGTGCCACGTAATTCATCGGCCTTAAGGGCGACGCCATCTCTGCGTCGGCTCCTACTCCTGGGAAAAAAAAATGCTCCTGCGGGGTCCTAATCCTCTAGCTTATACCCAATAGTGATGAATGGTGAAGATTGACACAGATAAGATCTGGAAAGAAGATCTTCCATCACACTGATAAAGAAGGCTTGCATTCCAGTCAATAAAATGAGTCATATGCTGCGTCTTCGACAAAGTAGACTAGGGAGAGACTCTTCCAGATCCACTTCTACCCCAGAATGACCTCCAAAAGGCAGGTCTAGACCAGGAACACTGGAGATGCATCCACATGGATCAGCGAAGAGCTCACTGCCATCCGCGGCGCCAGATGCAGAGCCGGACCCGGCACCAGACGTGGCACTGGCACCACACCTGGCACTGGCACCACATGGCGCCAGAACCGCTGCTAGACCTGAAGAAAAGAAAGAGGGAGAAGGAAAGCAGTACCCGTGCCGGCCCCTACAGGGAAAAAGGAGAGGGGGTATGCATGAGGAGTCTGTGTTGATGGTGTTGGCACCGGAGAGGGCACTGCGCACATCCTGGCCCGACTGACTTGATCGTGGCCCAGCATCTCTAAGGCCTGAAGGCCACGGAACCAGGTACACTGGCTAGGACAACTGGGCAGAAGCTGTGCCCCCTGCTCTAAAAGAGCAGCCCAGAGGTGAAACTGCTCACCGAACCCCATCAAGGACAGAGATGGGATCCGTGTCAAAGATCGCAGCTGCAAGAACAGAGCCACAGAGAAACCCACTGGAGTCGGTTCAGGCCTACCGCCTCCACCACCGACTATCCCTGTGAAGAGCATTCCAGAGGGCTTACCTTGAACGGTACTCAATTCTTCTTCCACCGACAGGAGGAAGAAGAGCATGAGATCAAGCGGAGCTGGATCCCGAACCGCTTTTTGTACTGGCGGACTGTCCCCACCCCACAAAGGGCGGTGGACCAGACACAGCCCCACTGCCATTACAGCTTTCAAATGAAGTCCCCCTACTGCCACCGCTACTGTCTAAGGTAGACTCCGTTGATGGTAGGCTGAGAATTTCTTCTTCATCTTCATCATCATCTTTTTCTTTTCAAAATAAGAAAAGAACACTAAAAATGGTAAGTTAAACGAATATTGAACAGCTATAGCTGTTGTCGTATAGACAAAGACTTGACTCCCGGTAGGCAAGCATAAATGCTGTCATCAAGCACACTTGACAGCGGGAGAAAAGGAACTGAGCGGTTGGAGGGTTGGCGCTGAGATAGCTAAGCGGCGTGAGCTAGTTTTGCAGCGCCATGCATGTGGTCCCATCCCGCACCGCCTCCTGAAGATTTCCTCAAGCTCAAGGTCCTAGCACCTCTGGTGTAGTCCCATTAGTGTGAATGATCAGTGGAGACTTTTAGTCCAGGAAGATTTCTCTTACCCCACAAATCAAACCTCCTGGACTTGTCAGGAGGAAGGGAGCTCAGGTGTTTGGGTACCTTAGAGCGGTCATGTGCAGCCTTAATGACCACTGATTCTGTTTCAGACTGGGCAGAATAAAAAGGCTTCCCAAGTGTGGCCTGATGCCGCCTGTCTGTTTTTCTAGGCATGTCGGGAACTAAGGTCTGCGACAAACAACCTGGGCAGCTTCATCCAGAGCTGGAAGTAATGATGGACGACCATGGGGGGAGACTCAGGGATTCACAGAAAATCCATCAGATTCCTCCTGCTGATGTCATTTTCTTCAGTCTGGAACCCCATAGTGGATCGGGGCTACTTCATTACATTATAGAAGCTGGGGTCCTCAGATGCGGGGGGTGGGATCTGGGGGTATTTTTCTCTGAGTCCCCACTCCTGGAAGAGGCAGTAGACCTATCAGAGGAATAAGCCTCAATGTCCTCCTCTTCCTCAGGGAGGATGAGATCAGGGGAATACTCCCCCTCGATGTTGACTTGTTCAGAAGAAGGTACTGATGGAGCAGATGTCTCCAATGCCCAAGAGGGCTCAGGGCAAGAAGGCCAGACCAGCAAAGAAGAGGAGGGAGGCCCTTGAAGGAGGCGTCGATGGCGGGGCAAGCGTGGGGTGAACTGGCTGACCAGAGCTATCATAAGATGTCAGAATAGAACAAAGGGTGACGACCGGACAGGGGATGGAGATCGTGACCGGGAATGATGGCGAAGGCCCAAAGCCCGCCGCTGATGTCCCCACTGGGACTAAGGGTGATGGCGTTGAGGAAAGACCGGCTGTCGACGGCCCAGCCACAGAAGAAAGCAACGAGGATGATCACCCATTGTCCACGACGGGAGCAGCGAAGCCTAGCACAGAGGAGCCTTGCTAAGAAGACAGCAGGGTGGGGCTGCTGACTCAGAGCTCAATGGCTTACCATCCGAAGACGCTGGAGAGGGGAACCCCACGGATCAGCCTGGAAGAAACCAAGGCAGCAGAGGAAGTCAGCACCAAAGGTGCCGAAAATGCATCCCGGAAGACTGAGGAGAAGGCAGTGTGGACTGGGACTGACATGGGGAGTGGTCATTGTGACGGTCCTTGTCCCTATGCTTCCCTGAGGATTTGTCCCAGGCCTTGGATGCCTGTGAGCCCAAAAAGCACGCTGTAGAGGGGGAAGAAGCCCCTGAGCCCCTCTGTTCCATACTGGCTAGTTTTTGCTCCATTAAAAATACCTTGCAGGTTCATTTGCGGCACCGAAGAATGGTGAGATGAAACTTCTGGCAGAGCACACAGGTGATGGCATTATGAGAAGGCCTGAGACAGACACAAAGTTTGTGTTTGTCCTCACAATAAATCTTCTTGTGACAGTGAGAGAGGAGAGGATGACTTGACACTCCTGTGTTACTGGAGGGAGGGATCTGGCAGGAGTTGGGGGGGTGGCAGGCATGGCCGGGGCTATGGGACCACCTTGAGAGCTCTTACTGGCAGAGGGGATGGGGCAGGCAAGGCAAACACTGCTGCCCTCTGGGGCTTGGCCGATGTTCGGATTTGCTTGTGGGGAGCCTGATGAAAGGCTGCTCGTTGCCCAGACCTGGGCTGCGTATGATACATAGAATGAACTGATCTTAGGGTGAATACAGATGGCTGGAGCTTGGAGATGATATCCTCCACATCTCCGCCAAACTTGTGCCCTTGAAAGGGGGCATTCAGGATAGACAGCTCGATGTCACGGGTGAACCCAGACTCCCAAAGCCAAGAATGCCAGTGCATATATATGCCAGCGGCTGCTGCCTGGGCCAGCGATCCACCACATTGTAGGTCACCTAGAGAAACTGGGTATCTATGTTAGAAGCCAGCTTAAGGAAGCCCAAGGCTAGTTGCTTGGCAGGGTCCTCAGGAAGGGACTGGATGGCATCATTTGCCTCTTCCCACAGGGCATTTTGATACTGAAACATGTGGGCATCAGTTACCAAGGTGACTGAGCGAAAGTCCGCTTCCGCAGAAGGTCCAACTGACGGAACTCCTTGTCTGGTGGCAGGGAGCTCAGATGCTTAGGGCTGTTTGGTGTGGTCATGAGCTGCGCTTATCACCACAGTGTCTACTTGAGCTTGTTCTCAGAGAAAGGGTTTGCCCACGGAGCATGGTACAGTTGATCAGCCTTCCTGGACATGACCAGGTTAGGTCTACGCCACACAGCCATGGTGGTGTCCTCACAGGTATTAATGAGTGGGGAACCACCAATGGCATAATCTCTGGCTGGTGAAGGTAGGTAGCGAGCTGGTGCCACTCAGGGTCCTGCTCCTCTGTCTCAAACCCCATGGCCTCCTGAACATGGCGATGACTGCTGTGAAGGTGGGGTCATGGGGAGACTTGGGGAGATGCCTAGGGGTCCCTTCATCTTCCGAGGAACCCATGGAGGGTGTGGGCAAGCCACTAATGTCATCGCTATCCCCTTCATCTGGATTCTGACCCATCCTCATCATCGGGTAAGAGCAGGTCTGGATGATACTCATCCCCCTCGTCTATGGGACACCAGTGGTGTGAACTGGCCTAGGCGGCAGAGTCGGGACATGGGTACTGGCAAAGATAGACCCGGAAAAGGTCCCTGGAGAGCAAGAGGTGCCAGGCCTACAGTGGGGACCTGCATCCGCATAAAGCCCCAGAGGGACATTATTAGGTTCTGCAAATATAGTGTTACATAAGAACTTACAGTAACAGTAGATCTTGAGAGGTTCTTGCAGTAGGATCTTCACATGGGACTGCGCCCCTGGCGTCAGGCCTGCATGGCAAACTTGTAGCTAGCAACCATCAGGGGACCATAAAGGGGTGGTCCTGCGTCTGCCCTCCAGTTCTTTTCCACCGGAGACCTATAGAAAGTGAGCAGAAAGAGGAGTAATAGACTCCTGGTACCTGAGCCCTGAGAGACAGAGTCCTGGCCATGGAATAAGATGAAAGCTCAGGAGCTGGTGGAAAGGTGGGTGGAACTAGAACTACTGAGGAACCTCTCTCAAGATCTGTTACGGTAAGTTCTTACGTAACTGCTATATCTTACTTTAGAGGGTTCCTGCAGTAGGTATTCACACAGGACTGAATACCAAGCAGTCTAACAAAAGAAAGGAGTCGGAGACGAGGTTCCGAGAGGAGGAAGATGTCTGCCAACTAAAGGTCAGTTTAAGACAGAAGACCTTGCAGAACTGCAAGGCCGAAGCCAGCTCCACGCCTAGAGGTAATGTCCAGACTGTAATGCTTAGTGAAGGTGTGAACGGAAGACCAAGTGGCCGCTGCACAGATATCCACAGTGGACACATTCCTGAAAAAGGCAGTAGAGGTAGCCACACTCCTGGTGAAGTGGCCTTTGACCGCCCCCGGAAGTGGGTTTTCGTACTTCTGGTAAATGTAATGGATACAGTTAGCCAGCCACCTAGACAGAGTCTGTTTTGGATCGCCTTGCCCTGACACTGGGAGGCAAAGACAACAAAAAGCTGGTTTGATTCTGAACCTCCTTAGTCAGAGAGGTATAGTACCTCAAATCCTGTGCACATTGAGGGTGTGGGAGATATTCCTTCGCCCCGCTGGAGTGCTCTGGGAAAAACACCGGCAATTCAACACTCTGGTTTAGAGTCATTTCTGAAACCACTTTTGGAAGGAAAGTACAGTTACGTAAGAACTTACCGTAACAGTAGATCTTCGAGAAGAAAAAATTACTCACCTTAGTAATTGCTTTTCTTCTCATGGAGTCTTGCTATATTAGGACCATTGCAGTTAGCCTCTGGCTCTGAACTGCCCAGGAGAGGAAACAGTTAACTCCAGAGTAATCTGGAGTTCCACAGCACGAGGGCGCTGTTCAAAGCTCTATCTGGCTAGTTTCAAATGAAACTGCCAGGTTCTTTACGAAGCTAAACTCACATAGCAAGTCTGTGTGGAAAAGCTCTACACTAGCCATTGGCTACCTACCAGTAGTAGAACAACAACAATCACAGAATAAAAAGGAAAATTAGTACCTACCGTAATTCTTGATCTTCTCTTGTATCTTCACCATTCATTACTTCTGGGTGTAAGCGGGCGGCGCACCCGTCACGAGCTTTTTTTTAAAAAAGTTGCCCTATGACCCGCCCTCGAGGAAGCGGCGTCATGCGCGAGGCTACTAGTATGATCGACTCCTCCCTCAACTCAGTTCTGTGAGCCGAGAGGCAAAAGTGAAAGCAGAAAACATAGATAGCGAGGCAAGATAGCCGAGGATAGCAAAGCAAGGAAGAATGAACTGAAAAGGAATAAGCCGATGGAGGAAGGACAGAGAGATAAGAATCCCAGCCTAGGGAGTGCAGGGCCTCCTTACCTGGGCGACTCTAGGAGGAGAGATGAGTAAGGAAATGAGAAAATAGAAGAAGAAGAAGAAAGAGAAGAGAGATGGGATGTTGAAGGGACCAGAAGGCCCAACGAGCATAGTTGCTTGTAGCTGAAGGCTCGACTAAAGGGGAAGCAAGAATCCCGGAGATTGAGCTGAAGAGAAGGTTCACCGAACCCGCTAGACAGACCCAGGAGGCATAGTCCTCATCTTCAACATGCCATTGTCTTGACACCCACCTCGGCTCCTGGCCGGAGGGCCTTTAAGTGGAGGACAGCCGAGGAGGGAAGAATAAAACCCTCAGAGCATGAGAGCGCTGCTCAGGGTTTAGAAATAGAAAATGTAAGCCTTTCAGGCGCTTCAAGATAGAAATGGGACTCAGACTGACTGGCTAAGGCCGCCAAGGCTTAGGCTGGCTAAGATTAGATATGGTCAGCAGAGGTCTACTGTAAAAATTGTCAGGAGGACACTTAAAGGGAGAAACCACTAGCAAAACAGCGAGAAGGATAGCCTACCTTCTCATTTGCCTTCTTGTTTGATTTCTCCATTTTTTTTTTACAGATAAAAAATATTTTTTTTTTTTTAAGTAGATGCATGACCAGATACCAAGATGCCTATAGCAGTCGGAGAGAGTTCCTCAGCATTTTTTTTTTTAAAAGAAAGGAACAGACGTATTGCCTCTCTGCTCTGCAAGGTAAGAATAGAGGGGGAATCAGATTTCAGGGCAACTATCTGAACATGGGATTGCAGGATCAAAACTGAATAGCCTGAGCCAGGCCAAAAACCCCAGAGGTATCTTGCCATAAGAATAGCAAGAGATAGTTGTGCAGTCTGATCGCCAATGCAATCCACTTAAATGGCCCATGAATCTTAGAGTAAGTAATTTTTCTGGATTTTAGAACCCCCAAGAAAGATCTTTTTTTTTTTTTTACTTTTTTTTTTTTTTTTGAAAATTTAAGGAATTTTCCCTATATTTTATATAAATTCAGAGAGAGGAAGGAGACGGGAGGTGGAAAAGCCACAGGAAGAGGCACTGAGGGGATGGTGGGCGGGTGTAAGTAATGAATGGTGAAGATACAAGAGAAGATCAAGAATTACGGTAGGTACGTAATTTTCCTATCTTCCCTTGTCAATCTTCACCATTCATTACTTCCTGGGTGAGTACCAAGCTCCTCTTCCCCTGGAGGGGGAAGAGGCCATACCCTGAGGGAACAAGACCCCCAGCCTTCTGCTGGTGAGAAACAGAAGGAGAAGACCCTGGCTTATTCAGAAAGCCTAAGAGGGAGAAGAGCTAGGAGGTGCCTCCCGAGGACGAGGAGACGGAGGGAGCCCCTGTAAAAGTCTCCTAGCTCTGGAAGAGAAAAGACGGGTCCCCCGGAAGGCAGAGCGAATCACCCTACGCCGGGCCAGGGGTGACAACCTGGAAAGACGAAGCCATGCCGTCCGCCTGATGCAGATCGCTGTCCCCGCAAGCCTGGAAGCCACCTCATTGGCGTCATAAGATGCCCTTGCTTGGTGTCTTGCCAGCTCCAGGCCTACCGCGGAGGGCAACGGCTTGTCTGGTTTGCTCCGTATCAGGCACAGATGCCAGCAGCTGGGACATCATCGACCACAGATGCCGGTTGTAGGCAGCGTGGTGAGCCTGATGTGATGCAATACATACACTCGCATAGCAGAAGAGAACATCTTTGCTAGCGGTCGAACTGGAGAGAGTCCGAATCCGTGGGCGGTCGTGGGCGCCAGGCAACGGCGCCCAGAAGGAGTATCCAGGTATACCAAACCTGAGGGCGGGTTGGGAAGGGAACCTAGAGACTCAGAGGGGCACAATACCTACGCTGGCAGTCGCGGGGCTGGGAAGAAGCGGCAGGGACTGCCATGACCGGATAGAGCCTCCTGGAAGGGATAGGCCAGGAAGGTACCACCAGATGCTGGGCACTGAATTCACCAAGAATTCACGCGCTCTGCTCGGGTATTGTCTCTTCGAACGTAGGAAACGGAGATCCTCACCATCCTCGAGAGGAAACGCTGATATTCTGTGAAATCAGCATCGGAGGACAGATGAGAGGGGTTCCTCTCCCTCGGAGGAGGGAGACGAGGATGATGGGGAACTGGAATGCCCAGAGGATTCCTGCGGGGTGGGAGAGTCGAAGACCCGCTCATGCATGTACCTAGCATGTGATGAGGGAAGGCGCGCAGAACCCTGAACTGCTCCCAGGATAACGGACCCGTAGAGGGTCGACATGGCCTGGGAGTGGGGGTGGTGAAGGCAGAGAGATGGGAGAGGGCACCTCCGCTGAGCAACTGTTTCTGCGAGGGCTCTGGAATCGGGAAAGGAGCCCTGGAAAGGGGATCCCGGATATCAGACCAGGCCGCAGAACGGAACTCTGGGAAGCAGAGCCTGGAAGAGCCCTGGGAAGAACCTCCCTGTGACGACGCCGGACTGCATGGATCCAGAAGGGCAGTCCGCTAAAGCCAGAAGGACACCCTAGAACCCTGGGAGGGGGAGGCTCTGCACTGGCTCCTGGCCACCCCTGAGGTGGCAAGGAGACCGAGCAGCAGACCCTGCCCCTCGACCCCTCGGACACCGAGAGGGCCTCCTCCTCGACCAGGTCCCCTGTCCCTAGAGGTGACAGCACCCGTGGGTAGCTGTCACGGGCCTCAGAGGGAGCCTCCCCTCGTCACCCCGCGCCTGCCCCAGGGCTCCCGGCCACCCAGCCGGGGAACCCTCAGGAGGCAAAGGGGGACAGAGGGAGGGGCCCGCTGCGCCTGGCACCTCTAACCACCGGGACCCAGACTGAAGAGTGGGGTGCCAGGATGGGTCCACGTTTGAATCATCGCCTCCGAGGAGGACGACCAGCAGGACTCAATGCTGGCCACCCCAGGGGTCCCCTCAGGTTGGCTGGCGAACGCCCCGGTACTAAGGGGAGGCGCCGCCGCTTCCTCACGCTGGTAGCCGCCAGGTTTAGCTCCACATTTCAACGGCGCCGGCGAGGCTGGCACCGGGCCGAGGGAAGATCAGGCCACGGCGCTGGGCGGCTGGAAGCGTAGGCGGCATCGCTGGCGCGCCGCTTTGTCCATCGACGCCGCCAACGGCGCTATGCTCAAAGCGGCACCGCCAACGCGCCGCTGAATACCGGTGCCGCGAACAGCGCCGATTCAGTGGCGCCGCCACCGTGCCATTTCTGATCACCGGCGCCGCCAACGGCGCTGGGATCAAACGGCGCTGCCTTCGATCACCGGCACCGCTAATGGCGCCAGGATCCAAACGCGCTCGAAGGCGGCGTTCGGGGTCCACCCGAGCTAGGGCCAAAGACGAGGGCCTCGCTTAATGGGGAGCCTGCACCAAGAGGTGACTGCCGAGGCGGTGTGTCGGCCATGCCCCGGAGGGACTACGACGCCCCTGACACCGCAGAAGGGGCCCTCCTCGGCAAGAAAAGACGAGGAGACCCCTCCTCGACGACCGCACAGGCCCGGAGGGACCCGGGAAGGGCCTAGAGACCTTACCTGAGAATCCTTGAGCGACGCCGCCCCTCAAGGTCGGAGGGCTTTGCGAGCTTGAACGCTGGGACTCGAGGACACGGGGTCCATGGAGAAACAGGGCCGCACGAATCCATGTCGCGGTTGGGTCCCAGGCAACGAAGACAAACGCTATGCCGTCCGAGACGGAGAAATGCCGCCACAGTAACACCGACGAGATAGGTGCGCCCGTCAAAACACGCTAGTCTCGGACCTGACATAACGCTAAATCAACAAGAACAGTAGAAACACACCCGCCCGCTTTTAGAAAGAAAAAGAACGCCCTACCGATCGGGCGCGAGTGTGTGGAAAAGAGGAGTCGCTGACGCAGGAGAATGACGCCCGAAACAGGTGCTGCTCGACGGCGGAGAAACAGAACTGAGTTGGAGGAGAGTTTGTCGCAGTTAACCGCCGCCTCGCGATGACGATGACGCCGCTCGAGGGCGGGCCGTTAGGGCAACTTTAAAAAAAAACTCCTCGTGACGGGTGCGCCTCCGCTACACCCAGGAAGTAATGAATGGTGAAGATTGACAAGGAAGATACAATATTACATATTATTGTTAGAATCACCCCTGACAAGCACTAATAGGCCCCTCTCCCAAAAGACTCAAGTCCAGAGAGGGGACCATCTACCACTTAACAAAATAGAATTACCTAGTTCTCAACCCAAATGAAACAAGGGGGAGAGGGAAACTAGAGAGTTTAAATGGCGGCTTAGGCAGTGCTTGCACTAATTTCACAACCCCTGCACTCAAGTAGAAATTTGGAGAGGGTGGGTAAGAAACGATATAAGACTCATAAGAAGAAAAGCAATTACTAAGATGAGTATTTCTTCAAACACCATGAAGTCTTGCTATAATTAGGACCACTGCAGATTATACAGCAGTACCTCCATGGAGGAGGGCCAGAACCTCACTTAGGAATAGGCTCTGCATGAGCTGTGCCAAAATCAGCATCTCTCCGACTGGACGCCCAGGAATAATGCTTGGTGAAGGTGTGGACTGTCTTCCAGGTAGCAGCTTGACAAATTTACAAAATAGAATATCTCAGCAGCCGCTAGAGATGCAGCTGTACCCTGGTGGAATGAGCCCTCAGTCCTGAGGGAGGTTCTCTCACCTAGTTTTTGGTAACAGAACTGATACAAGAGACAATCCACCCTATGTATTGTCCTCTTAGTGGCAGGTCTCCCTTACCCACTTCTCCATAGGTAAGGAAGAGTTGATGGATTCGAACCTATGACCCTTGGTGTGTTCCAAATAGTAGCTTAGGGCTCTTTGACGTCAAACTGTGCAGTCTCCTCCTGAAGAAGAGTGCTCAGTGAAAAATACTGGAAGAGAGATGGATTGGTTGAGATGAAAATCTGAAACCACTTTAGGTAAAAACTTTCTGTTAGTCCTGAGGACTACTTTATCTCTGTGAAAAGAAATAAAATCCTTTTCCACTGACAAGGCTTGTAATTCACTTATACGCCTAGCAGAAGTGATAGCCACTAGAAAAACAGTCTTCCAAGTTAAAAACTTGAGATCTGCCGAAGACAGAGGCTCAAAGGGGGATTGCATTAGCTGAGCAATGCAAACATTCAGATCCCAGGCCGGAGCTGGTTCCCGAAAGGGAGGGTTAGTGTGAAGTAACCCCTTGAAAAACTTGGAAAACACAGGGTGAGAGGAGAGGGAAACTGGTTTCCCTGCAGAAACAAAAACAGAAACAGCTGCTAGATGAACCTTCAAAGTAGCTGGTTTGAGGCCTAGGGAATTTAAATGGACCAAATAGTCCAATAAAATGGCCAAGTCAGCAGATTCTGGTACAATTTGCCTCAGAACACCAGAAGGAAAACCTCTTCCACTTGGAGTTGTAAGTGGTTCCTAGTGGAAGGCCTTCCTAGAAGCCTTCAAAATATCCAGGACACCTTGAGAAAGGTGTAAATCAGCAAATTCTAGCTCCTCAAGAACCAGGCCTTAAGGTGGAGGGAATTGAGGTCCAGATACCACACTTCCCTGTGCACAGGTCAGCAGGTCGTGGGTCCTGGGCAAGGTCAGGGGAGGGTGGAATGTCAGGGACAGGAGAAGAGGGTACCAGGGCTGCCTGGCCCAGTCTGGAGCAATCAGAATCACTTTGCAGGGCTGAGTTCTGATTTTTACTAGTACCCTGAAGAGGAGAGGGAAGGGGGAAGGCAACAGGAACTTCCCTTCCAATCCAACTGAAAGGCGCCCAGGGGACTGATCCCAGCACTGGAGGCCTGCAAGAAACAGAGGAAGTTGGTGGTTGTCTGGGGCTGCGAAAGATCCATCTGAGGGTGCCCCATCTGGCAAAGACTGACCCCAGCGCCTGAGGATTCAGAGCCCATTCGTGATGGCCCTGAGAAATCCTGCTGAGGGCATCCGCCAGGACATTGTCCTTCCCTGGAAGGTGAACTGCTATCAGGGAGGTGTTCAGGGAGTAAGCCAGAGACCACAACTTCATTGCTTCGGTGCACAAGACGGAAGACCGAGTGCCCCCTTGCTTGTTGATGTACCACATTGTTGTGGTGTTGTCTGTCCTGACTTGGACTACCTTGTTCTGGACAGTAGCTGAAAAGCTTGGAGAGCTAAGAGAACAGCTCTGAGTTCCAACAGATTGATGTGGAGCAGAGATTCCTGAGGGACCACACCCCTGAGTGGAAAGGTCGCCTAGTGAGCCCCCACCCCAACAGGGAGGCATCCGTGGTGAGGGTGAGGAATGAAGAACGGTAAAAGGGACCCCTGGGTAGTTGCTTTGATCCTGCCACCACTGAAGGGCTAGGATCAGGGTTTTGATCACTGGGACTAATTTGATAAGGGGTCCTTCCTTTGAGACCAGTAGGACCTCAGGTGGAACTGGATGTCCCTCATCTGAAATCTTGCTCCTTGCACGACAGCTGTGGAAGCAGCCATGTGCCCTTAGGGAGTTGCAGGAAGTGCCTTGCTGGTCGAGAGACCCGCAGGGTAAGGAAGATGCCAGGCAATGATTCTGTCCACTCTTTCCGAGGGAAGAAATGCCCTGGCTGACTTTGTGTTCAACTCTGCACCTATGAAAGTTAGTACCGAACTGGTTCCAGAACTGACTTTGAAAATTCAGCAGGAATCCCAGAGAAGTGAGGAGCTGCTAGGGTGACTAGCAAGTGGATTTTACTCTGATCTGGAGACTGACCCACTATGAGCCAGTCGTCCAGGTAGGGAAACACAGCAACCCCTTGCCTCTAAATGAGCCACTACCACAGCTAGACATTTTGTGAAACCCTTGGAGCAGAAGTGAGGCCGAAGGGCATTGCTTGAACTGGTAGTGGCCAGAGGGCAGTTCGAACCTGAGGTACTGTGAGAAGGCCTGATCAAGATATGAAAATAGGCATCCTTGAGGTCCAGGGAAGCTAGCCAGTCCCCTGGCTTTAGGAAGGCAAAATCATTGCCAGAGTTAACATTTTGAACTTTGGTTTCAAAAGATGCTTGTTCAAGAATCTTAAATCTAGGATGTGCTGCCATTCTCCTGTCTTTTGGGGTAAGGAAGTACCGAGTACAGCCCCTGCCCTGATGGCAAGGAGGAACCCTTTCCACTGCTTTGCAGTTCTGAAGAGAAGAAACCTTGCTTCCAAAGCAAGGGCTTGAAGGATTTGCAGGAGGGAAATGTCTGGCCCTCATCTTTGGGAACTGCTTGAAGCTGAGAACCAGACCTTGGTTTACCACCTCCAGAACCCATTTGTCCGGGTTAGGGACAACCAGTTCTGGCTGAATAAGCCAACCTGCCTCCACTGGTACAGGAGAATGCGCCTGGACACCCTAGGGTGCCTGCTTGGCAGCAGCTTTAGCTGGAGAGAGGGAGAGGGTCTGCCTGTGCCCCGCCTACCTCTGCCTCTGAAAAACCTCTGTGCAAAGGCTGAAGAGGCCTGAACTTGATAAAAAGGCCTGTGGTAAGGCCTGCCCTACCCCCTGGGGCATGCCTTGTGGAGTGGCATGCCTCCTTAGCTTGGGCACCTTTGTAGGTAGTTCTGTATTCATCCATCTTTTTTCATGTAATTTTTCCGCTTGATCCCCAAACAGAGAATTTCCTATCACAGGAAAATCTATAGCCTTGACTGAGTATCTTGGGACAGATTAGTGATCTGAGCCATGCCAACCTACTAAGAGCTACAGAAGTGGCCATGACCCAGAGGAAACATCATTAACATCAACAGCAGTATGAAATTGAACCTAGAGGCTTCAATGCCATCAGCAGCCACTTGTTCCAACTCACTAGCCAGCTGGCCCTGGCCTGTTGGCCAACTGCAATATAGTGTCCCATCTAGATTTCTGATATCTAGCCACATAGCCATATAATTAGCCTGTCTGAGTCCCAACGGCTGCCATATATTGTTTTTTTTTGCCATGGCATCCATCTTCCTGGAATCCTTATCAGGAGGATGAGGCCAGGAATATTAGCTGTCACAGGCTGCAGCTTGAACAACACCTACATGACTACACTGTTCAGTGAGGTAGTCTGTATCGGGCCTGATAAAGTATACCTTCTGTCCATTTTTTATCTACAGGAAGGACAGAATGAGGATTTTTAAAATCTTTGTTGTTTGCTTCCTAAATGACTTATGCAAAGGAATAGACAACCTTCTAGACTCTGGAATATCCATCATTCTACATAATCAGGCTCCTCTTGCTCATCCACAGCCTCCTCTAAAGGAGCTGGAGGGTTTCTGCTACCTTTTATAGAACCTAAAATGAGAAGGGACTCAGACAGCAAAGGGGAGATTCAAAGGGTCTGTCTGGAGAAATGTCCGCTCAATGGGCACGCCCAGACCTTCCCAGTCACAAATGCACTGGATCAACCTCCTCCCCTCCTGTGGTTCATAAAATCCTCAACATCATAAACCTGAACCACTGGACCTGAACGAGCCACCTCTTCCCAACTATAGGGGTTCGACAGTCCCTGAGACAAAGACCGAACAATTTGTATGGCTTTAGCTATCTCTGCAGCAGTTGGAGAGACAATTTTGGACTCCAGACCTGCTGATTTCTTTGTCTTTTTTACTGGGACTGGTTCCTCTGAACCAGCCTTTCTTTTGCCCGAGGAAGTCTCGCCCTGGTCAGAGGGCACTCCCTCTGGTCCAGTGGGTGCTGGACCGGGCTGGCCATCCGGGTCAGCGGACTTTCTGGCCTCTCGTTCCCTGAGCCGGCCCAATCTCTTTTCCAGGGTGGCTGCAGGGAAATTTTTACACACCTGGCAGTCTGACAGGAGGTGGTCAGCCCCCAGACAATAGACACAAGTGGTGTGTGGGTCAGCCTTGGCAAAGGCTTCCCCACAGACATCACAGTGTTGAAACCCAGTGGGCCCGGATTTTCTTTTGGGTTTCTCAGACATAATGCCAGCCTAACCAACAAACTTGCCCTTTAAACGGCCAGGCCAGGCAAGACACCCTTATCGGTTCCTAACCGTGTCACGGGTATTGGAAAAAAACCCAAATAAAATAAAGGTTTTTTTAGAACCGATAAGAACCGGGTACCGCACTTCTAAAGCCCAAAAATTGTAAAATAAGCAAACCGATCGGTTCAGACTGAACCGATAATGTATTTCCACACAGACTTTAATTCTTTAGTACTTACGGTTTACCAGATAGAGCTTTTGACCGAAAACGCGGTAATTTTACACATTTGCCGGTTCAAATGAACGAATAAACTCGCTGAACCGCAAAATGAACCGAGCTGAAGGAGATGATTCCGAGCGACTGTTCAGTGAAAGCGGAGTAAAGAATCTGGCAGTTTCATTGAAACTAGCCAGATAGAGCTTTGAACAGCACTGCTGTGGAACTCCAGATTACTCTGGAGTTAACTGTTTCCTCTCCGGGGCAGTTCAGAGCCAGAGGCTAACTGCAATGGTCCTAATTATAGCAAGACTTCATGGTGTTTGAACAGCTCTTGCAGCAGGTTACACCATTAGGACTGAAGCCGGCAGGCATCAGGACCCCACGGAAAAATTCTAGCTAGCTATCTTCAGCAGGGACCGCCCCCGACGTCAGACGTAGTACATAAGGGGGCGGTCCCGCCCGATTCCCCAGTTCTCCCGCCGGAGACTTCTGGCCGCAGGCTGACATCGAAATGGGAGATCAAGGATCCACCGTCAGAAGTCAAAGTGAAAAATCCCTGTTAGTAAAGGCCTAAGCCATACCTCCTCCAAGGGGGAAGGTGGGCGGGAAGGTACCTGCTTCAAGAGCTGTTCTCAAAGATCTACTGTTACGGTAAGTTCTTACGTAACTGTACTATCTTACTTCGAGACACAGCTCTTGCAGCAGGTTACACCATTAGGACTGATTCCCAAGCAGTAATGCTACAAACATCCTGGGAGGAGGAAACTAGGAATTACATTCCAGGTCCTGAATCTAGGACAGGAGACCCTGTAGCACAACCATGCCGAAGCCGGCTCTTCGCCGGGAAGCGATGTCCAGGCTATAATGCCTGATAAATGTATGTACAGAGCTCCAAGTGGCTGCAGCACGTATGGCAGAGGTGGAGACGTTTCGGAGTGCTGCAAAGGAGGTGGCCACACCCCTAGTGGAATGACCCCGGACTGATCCCGTGAGGGGCTTTTGTTTGATATCATAACAGTATGAGATGCACTGGACAAGCCAGTGAGACAGGGACTGTTTGGATACTGGTTGGCCCATCATCCTTTCAGAAAAGGAAACGAAAAGTTGCTCCGAACTACGAAGCTGTTTAGTTCTGTTGAGGTAATATCTCAAGCTGCGGTGAACATCCAGGGTGTGGAGCAGTGCCTCTCCTCTATTAGAGTAATTTGGGAAGTAGACCGGCAGGTCAATATCCTGATTGAGAGTGAGTGTAGAAACCACCTTAGGCAAAAATTTAGGATTCGTCCTCAGGGATACTCTGTCCCGGTGGAAAATTAAATAAGGCTCTTGCACATAAGAGTGTGATGCTCAGAAACTCTTCGCTGATGTAATTTCAACCAAAACAGCGTTTCCACTTATTAAAACGCAGCTCGCAATCCGCGGCAGGTTCGAAAGGGGAAGCGTGAGTTGTTCCAGGACAAAGAGCAAATCCAATGGAGGCACTGGGTCCTTAATGAGAGGCCTAAGATGTAACACCCTCTCAAAAATTCCGAGAGGCATCTAATTGTGCCATGTGCACTGTCCCACCGGAAGGTGGTAGGCTGAAATGGCACAGAGGTGCACCTTGATAGAGGAGTAGGCGAGGCCGAACGGAAAAGGAGAGCAGGTAGTCTAACACCGCTCTCACCGGCAACCTAAAGGGGAAAGGCCGCGTGCTTGCGACCATAAACAAAAACGGCGCCATTTCATGGCGTACGTCGTATGCGTTGCCGGCTTTCTGGCTGCAGAAAGAACTTCTGCAACCTCTTGCGAGACCCCATGACGCAAGATGGCTATGTCTTTAGGAGCTATGCATGCAGGTTCAATGAGCGTAAGTCCGGGTGGACCAGTGAACCTTTCTCCTGAGACAAGAGATGGGAGCTGAACGGCAACGGGAGCGGAGGTTCCCGGGATAGCTTGAATCAGTAAAGGGAACCAGATCTGTCTGGGCCAGAAGGGGGCCACAAGGATCATGGTTGCTTGCTCTCGCGAGTTTGAGAAGAACCTCTGGATCATTGGGAAGGGAGGAAAGCGAGAGGAATCTGTCCGCCCAGGAGAGGGACAACGTCTGCCCAGAAAACACCAGGCCCTGGATCTAGCGAGCAAAAATTGGGCAGTTTTATGCTGGATGGGAAGCGAACAAGTCCAACTCTGGAGTTCCCCATCGAAGAAACAGATCCTCTGCTACCTCTTGAAGAAGTTCCCACTCGTGGACTCTGGCCTGGGAGCGACTCAGGCCGTCTGCAATTGTGTTGTCCACCCCGGGAACATGTACTGTGATCAGAGTCGCGCCGTGTCAGATTACCCAATCCCACACCCTCATTGCCTCCCTGCAAAGGGGGTAAGAGTGTATGCCTCCTTGTTTGTTGAGGTAATACATCACCGCCATGTTGTCTGTCTGAAGTAGAGAGTACTCGGCTGGATTTCTGACTGAAAGGCCTGCAGGGCATAAAGGACCGCCCTCATCTCTAGGAAGTTGATATGGAGGTGGGCCTCCAGAGGGGTCCACGTACTCTGGGACTTCACCCGTCAGGTGTGCTCCTCACCCCAGACCTGAGGCGCCTGTGGTGAGGATTACCCGGGACGGCGCTATAAATGGGACGCCCGTGGAGAGTGTCCCTGGGTCTAGCCACCACTGCCAGTCTCGAATCACGGTGTTCGTGATTCTGACCGGATGCTGCATGTGGTCTTGCCTTTGATCCCATTGCACCTTGAGCATCCACTGAGTTACCCGCATGTGGAGCCTTGAGAAAGGGACGGTAGGAATGGCCGCAGCCATGTGTCCGAGCAAGCGAAGGACCGACCTGGCTGGGATGGTCTTGTTCGACAACAGCTCCCTGATGAGGGATCTAATGCGCTCCGCTCTATCGTCTGGAAGAAATGCTCTTCCCTGAACGGTGTCCAGTACTGCGCCTATAAATTGCAGCTTCTACGACGGTACCAGGAGAGACTTCTCGTGGTTGATTAGGATGCCCAGAGACCGAAACAGGTCCTGGGTGCTCTGGATCGCTCAAAACAACGCCTCTCTGGAGGCGCCATGAGAAGCCAATCGCCCAGGTACGGAACACATAATGGCCCTGTCTCCTTAGAGACGCTGCCACGACTGTCATGCATTTGGTAAAGACCCTGGGTGCGGATGACAGTCCGAATGGGAGGGCTCGGAACTGAAGGTGGTGGTCGAGAAACTCGAAGCGCAGGAACCTCTTGTGCGCTTGAGCTATAGGGATGTGCAGGTATGCATCCTGCATGTCTAAAGACGCTAAGAAGGTGTCTTGCTTCAGCATGGGAATGAGACCCGGAAGAGTCACCATGCGGAATCTCTTGTAGGCGACCGACACGTTGAGGTCGCTGAGGTCCAGAATCGGACAGAGGTCCCCTGTTTTCTTTGGAACCAGGAAGAAGTGGGAATAGTATTCTTGTCCTCTCTGGTTCTCCGGGACGTACTCTATCGCTCCCTTTTGCAAGAGCGCGAGTATTTCTTGCCAGACCAGTGACTTGTGCTGACCCGGGTACCAGGAGAGCAAAGGAGGCCTCGAGGGTGGCTTTTCTGCGAATTCTATAAAGTGGCCTCTTCCGACCAACTGAAGAACCCACCTGTCGGTGGTTATAGCCTGCCATCCCGGCAGGAAGTTCGCAATGCGACCCCCGACCATGATTTCCCGTTGATCCTGAGGGGCGGGGGCTGGAAAGGAGTCAGGCTGTGGCAGCTGAGGGTCCCGCTGGCTGGACCGGCTTAGGAGTCGCTGGCTTCGACCTGTGGGTTTGTTTCCCTGGGCTCTGAAGCCGGAGCCCTTTGTTGTGGGCGGGCGGACTGATGTCTCTGCGTCCGTCCATGAAACGGCTTTGTTCCTACGAAGGAACTAAGCTTGCTGGTACATGGCCTGACCGACCTCTCACCGCCTTCCCGGCCTCTTGGAGTCTTGTAATTATCTTCTTTGAGGGTTTACCAAACAAAACTTCTCCTCGAATGGGGCGCCCATGATATTCTTCTGGACGTCCAGGGTGAAACCGAGACGCCGTAACCAAGAGTGTCTCTGGATGCATACGCCTGAAGCTGCTGCTCAGGCCGAGGAGTCCTCGGAGTCATACGCTGCTCAAGCACTTGGGTTCCCACGTCCGAACCCGTACGAAGGAGCTGAAGCATCTCCTCCTTCTGCTCACCTTCCGACAGTTTCTCAGCCGCATCCAGACCCTGTTCCCACAAGGCATTTTGGAACTGCACCATGTGGGTCAAATAATTCAGGGATCTGATGGCGCAGGTAGCGGAAGCATACGTGCGCCTACCCATGGCGTCCAGCTGCTTGGACTCTGGGTCCGTGGCAGGGTGCTCAGATGTTGCGGTCTCTGGGACCGGGTCATGCGAGGCTGTTATGACCAGAGAGTCAGCCTGAGGATGCTGAGTCAAGTACTGGTCTTCCTGGGAGCCTTGTACAAGCGATCAGCTTTCTTCGGCATCGCCGGGAGCGAATGTGGACACTTCCACGCTGCCTTGGTGACATCCACGAAAGTGTCTACCAAGGGTGGCACCACCACAGGCTTGGGGTCCTTCTGCCGAAGATACTTTGCAAGGCGTAGCCTTTCCGGGTCTAGCTCTTCCGCATCCCATCCCATGTTCTCTTGGATGTGTCTCATAATATCCGAGAACGGGTCATCCGTGGAGACTCTGGCATCTCGTGATCCGGAGAAGGGATGGAGAGGGAGATGGGGATCTGGATGTTAAGAACTCTGATCCCACGCCCTCCGTCAGGCGATCGCCGCGCCTTCTGGGTCTCTTAGGGCTGGGTGACCTGGAAGAGGATTTGACGGAGGTCTCCGCTTGTCTGGTCTCCCCTTGGAGGTGTTCTGTGCTCCGGAGAGGAGGTAGCCGGCCTGCCGACCCCGATGGAGAGGGGGGAGCAGGAACCGGAGGAGTAACCGGTGTAGGAGGAGGAGGAGGAAGAGGAGGTGGAGTGGGAACCATGTCCTTCTTTATGGTGTCCCACCAGTAAGTAAACAGCTCCTTCACTTCTAACATGGAAAGGCTCGACGACGGTCCAGGCGCCGGTGGACGGTCGTCGGGTCCCGGCATCGGCTCCACAGGGGGCTCGGGTAGTGGCGAGGGTTCCCTGGGCATCTCGACAGGACTGGGGTCGCCCGTCTGGTCCTCGGGCTGAGTCAAGTCCTCCTCGTGATGGTCTCCTGACCGACATCGGTCGGAGGCATCGGGTCCTCTTCTCAATAGGAGCGGGCGCCGTCCCCTACCGGGCCCGGTGATGCGTTGGCCTGGCCGGGCGACGGTCTGGCCGACGGGCGGCCCGAGGACCTGTGGGAGTAGAGGTCGGACGACGGATGCACCGGCGTCGGGTCCTGCAGCCTCTTCAGAGAGGTGAGTTCCTTGGTCTTGCGAGGAGGCAAGGAAGCAGACCTGACGTCGGGTTCAGAAAGGTGGGAACCCGACTTATGGTGATGGTGGCGATCCCCCGACTTGGCCAGGGCCTTGGAGGACGAGGAAGGCCTGGGAGTCTTGGCCTGGGAAGAGGATGAAGACTTTCTAACCGCAGCAGGGGGAGGCTGAGAGCTGGCCCGGGAAGGGGAGCGGTCGGACCTGGAACCAGAGCTGCGCGAGTCTGAGGCCCTAGACGGGGACCTGGAAGGGGCCTTCTCCCTATGCTTCTCAGCGTGCTTGTGGGCCTTCATGAAGAGTCCCCTTGGAAGACATGATCTTGAGTTTTCTTCTAGCAGGAATGCCTGAAGGGCCTTCTGGTGCGGATCCGGGTTCTGCTATTAAACCCCTGGCAAAAGAGCGGGACCGGGTGTGGAGTGGTCTGGCCTAAGCTCCGGATGAGCCAAGTGCGGGTCCTTGAAGGGGATCTGCTTCCCACAAGCACACTTCGAGGAGTGACCGGAGGTCGGAGAGGTCGAGACATGCAAGTCGACGGCGGGAAAGAATTGGGGAATCGGGTGGACCGCCCCCTTATGTACTACATCTGACGTCGGAGGCGGGACCGACGTCGGGGGCTGTCCCCGCTGAAGATAGCTAGCTAGAATTTTTCCGTGGGGTCCTGATGCCTGCCAGCTTCAGTCCTAATGGTGTAACCTGCTGCAAGAGCTGTGTCTCAAGTAAGATCGAAGGTTAGTCCGCAGGGACCACCCAGCCCTGTGGAAAATGTTATTTTAATTTTAGAATATCGGAATTACAATCCTTTGGGTCACAGACTCATTTCCAAAGGCTCTCATCGGATGACATAAATATAGACATGACAAAGACAATGTTACATAACTAGTTGGATGGTAGATGTACAAACATTATTAAGCATAATAGAATTGATGAGTGCCTATACAGAGTATTAGCTAAACAGTTACATACATCCTTTGCAGTGCTAAGCAGTTACAAACATCCTTAGCAGTGCAGTGATGTAGGCTTATACACAGTAGTAGCTACGCAGAATAACAAGAGAGTAGAGACATGATAGTGGGCCCTAGTGGGGTTTAGTGGAGCAGTCTTGGGTTAGACTTTGTCTTGGTGTGGGTCCACTTTAGTAGCGACTGGGCTGTAGTTTGAAATAGTAGTAGGATTAGCGCGGACAGGTGCAGGTACGTGTGGCATAGAGGTGATTCTTCGAGCGCCACTTTGAAAAGGCCGAGCTTGGTGTGGGAAGTGACTGAGGATGGCAGCGTATTATACTGGGCAGGGGCCGTGACTAGGAATGATCTCTGGGCAAGCGCTGTCCTGACTCTGGGGATGGCCAGTGTTATTGTGTCTGTTCTGTGTGTATGGACTTTGGGGGTGACTAGGGGCAAGGAGGCAGACACTCCTGGGGGTGTCTGTCCAAGGAAGGATTTTTTGGCCATGAGGAATGCTTGGAACTGAAGCCTTTCATCAAGGCTGAGGATCTGGGCACGGTCATAGAGGGTGCAGGTGTGGGTCGTGCAATCAGCCCCTGACAGGAGCCTGCAGGCTTTGCTGATGGTTACTTTCATCTTGTTGAGAGCAGTGGTGTCAGTGGCGGTGTAGACCAGTAGGCCGTAGTCGACCAGTGACATAACGGACAAGGTGATGCTAGATGCAGGGCTTCAGGGGGTAGACAGTCCCTGTGTCGGTAAAGGAGGCCAACTCACGCATTAGTCAAAGGTTGCCAGTGTGCTGATGTGGCTGTGAAAAGTGAGAGCAGGGTCGAACGTGATCCCTAGGTACTTATAAGATGAGACCTGCTCTAGGGGGTGGTGTGGGGACAGGATTTTCAGTTGGGCATTTTTTAGTTTGCTTTGGTGGTGTGCAAACAGCATGGCTTTAGTTTTTTTTTCTGGTTTAGTACTAGCTTGTGCTTGGCAAACCATTGCTCGGCTTGGCTGAATGAATGCTGCAGCGTGGCCTGTAGATTGGCAGGGTTTGCGTGGGAGGCAGAGAGGATGGTGTCATCTGCATATAGAAGTTCTTGCCAGAGCACGAGATGGGAAATGTATTCAGAAACAGGCTAAAAAGTAATGGCTCTAGAATGGAGCCCTGTGGGACTCCAGAATGGGTGGGGCAAGTGCTGGATACAGTATCGCTTATCCTGATGCACTGCATCCTAGATGTCAAATAGCTTGCAAACCAGTTTAGGGGACCTTGAGAGACCTGTGTACATCAGGGTGTTCGGCAGGAGGGGCTGGTTAACTGTGTCAAAGGCCTTGGACAGGTCAGTGAACACAGCCCCTGCCAGCTGTCCCTGTCTAGGGCAGAGTAAATGTAGTTCGAGAATTCAAGGAGAGCTGTTGTAGTACTGTGTCTGGCTTGGAACCCATGCTGCTCCACACACAGCAGGTTATGGGTTTCTAGGTAACTGGTCAGTTGGTCTGCCACTACCTTTTCCAGGGCCTTAGACAGGGGAGGGAGAATGGAGATTGTGCGGTAGTTCCCTGAGAGTAGTGGATCCCCACCTTTGTGGATGGGTGTTACAACTGCATTTTTCCATTTGCTGGGGAACTGCCCAAGGCGGAGACAGCAATTTAGTAGGGTAGTTAGTGGAAGAAGCAGTGTGTCCAGGACCAGACGGAGGAGTTTGATATCTAGAGGGTCGTTAAAGTGGCTGGTGCCATTTAGGGCCTTGATCAGGTAGAGTTCAGCTTCCCGGTGGGAAGATGGTCCAGAGATAGGAAGGGGGGCGTGGGGGGTCTTGGCTGAGTGTGGGGTCGAAGAAATTTGGAGGGAGAGCTTAAGTTTGTAAAAAAACCAAAACAAGGTGCTGCGTCAGCATGTGGTCTAAAAGCAAAACAAAATGGTTATATTAAATGCACGCTGAAAATAAGAGTTAAAAATCTACGTTTCGACCTTGGGTCTTCTTCAGGAAATATCTAAAAGAGAAAAAAAACAAGTTAGTGTAGAGGAGAGGTAAAATGAGATATATATATATATATATATGTGGAGAAAGAAGAAGGGGAGGCTCAGGAGAAGAAGTGATAAATGGTAAGATTAAGAGAGAATCTGTGAAACAAAAAGGTGATGATGGGAAAGATAAAGCATGATGGGAGAGAAAGAGCTGGGGAAGTTCCCAGGTGGAGACTAATTAACAGGGCCTAGTAAGAAGGCTGAAAGGTGACAAATGTGTGGGAAGGAGACAGAAATGGAGACATATAGTGAAAATGAAAAATAAAGTAGTACAAAAAAAAACTGACTTTAGGGGGAAAAAGGGATGGCTGAAAGATGTTAGTGGAAAATAAGTATCATTTAAACCAGAGGGCTGCTGGGAGCCAAGGCGGAGAAGAAGCCAGAAGGGGAAGGAAGGAAACATATTCAATTCAGTGCTTTAGAGTAACTGGTAATTGCTATTTTTCTTTTAAACTTAGATTGTGGGCTTTTAGTGACACTTTACTTTCTTTGTTGTCTTTACTTATAATTGTTTTTGGGCTGTTGAAAATTTAAAACATAGTGGTGGTGTAATTCTGTGCTGTCTTTAATTGCTGCAAATACCCTGTTAAATCTGACTGACAGGAGCTAAACACAGGGTATAGTAAGGGGTGTGAACTAGGAAGGGCATAAGGGGGAAGAAGCCCACCCTCAGCTCGACAAGTGTTTTGACTTATTTATTTATTGGTTTCTTTTTTTTTTTTTTTTTTTAAGAAAATTATCTGAGGATCAGTGGCAGGATTTTTAGGACAGTAAATTAATAAAAAGGAACCAGGGTTAGCTTCAGTAGCAGACAAGTAGTGGAATTTCAGCATAATGTGGGAGTGGTGCAATGCAGTGGCTGTGGAGCAGCCACATTCAGGCAGACCTTCTGGACACTGAGGTGCTGCCCTATCTGCATGCATCTCTGGACTGCAGGATGAGGTAGCCAGACTCAGAGCAGAAGTAAACTGGGTCAGGAGTACCATCACCCCTATCCAGGGACCACCCAGTCCAATGCAACTGCCTCAAAGGATGCCGAGAACGAGGAGCACCTGGATGACAGTGGGCTCAGGGAGGGTTAGAGCGGTCAGGCAGAGGCACATCCCAGATCCTATTCCACTCAAGAACTCATATGCCACACTGGCAAACGAGGACAACCAAATAGAGGTACCCAGAGAAGTGGAAGGAAAGGATGTGGAGGTTAGCCAAGGAGGTGACCTCAGCGGGGAAAGCAGTGGACCCCAGAGGAGGAGGAAGCGAATCCTGGTGGGGGACTCCATCATAAGAGGGATCCAGCTAGGAACACAGGAGGGGGAGGACAGGGAGGTGAGGTGCCTACCAGGTGCCACGGCATGGAGGGATAGAAGGAAGATCCTGGGGATCACTGGGAAGGCAAGACGGGAGGGTGAGCTGGATATCATTATCCACCTAGGTACTAATGACCTGGCAAATGGGGAGCCAAAGGAAGTTCAGGAAGAGTTTAGGAAACTGGGGAGGGTCTAGCAAGTAGCTACTTCTGTCACTTTCTCAGAAGTACTACCTGTGAGAGGCAAGGGAGAGCATAGAGTGCATGCACCAGGAACTTTAACTCATGGTTGAAGAACTGGTGCTGTGAGGAAGGGTTTGGATTCATTGGTGACTGGGACCCACCTGGAGGGATGGAGGTTTGTTCAAGCCAACGGCCTACATCCATCCAGGAGGGAATCCAAGCACTCAATGATAAGTTTAAATGCTACATTGACAAGCATTTAAACTAGCAAAGGGGTGGCAGGCCAGCAAGAAGGGTACCTACTTGCTCACCCCCACAGCTAGCAGTGGAACCAGTGAACCAGAGGAGTGGCTATTCTGCAAAGCAGTGTGCAAAAGATGGAGATTACTGCCCAAGAGGTGGATAAGCAGAAAAGGGGCAAAATTCAGCAGAAGGGCAGACAGCAAGGAGAACCAGGATAAATGACAACCAAGGAAGGGGCTGGAGTAGAACAGTGAAACAGTCTAGGGAGGTCAAATCATGGAAAGCCATGTGTGCAAATGCCAGGCGCCTTAGCAACAAGATGGAAGATCTGGAGGCTGTCATGGTGCAGTCAGACCTGGACATTGTGGCCATCACTGAAACCTGGTGTAATGATAACCACGACTGAGAGATGGCCATACCTGGCTACAACATATTCAGAAGAGAGAGAGCAGGCAGGAAGGAGGAGGAGTGGCACTGTATGTGAAAATGACATAAGGGCCACAGAGATCCAGGAGGAACAAATGGGGAGAGATACTGTGGGTTGAGCTGTAAAGGAAAATGGGGACAGCCATCCGCACAGGTGTGGTCTATAGACCACCAGCCCAGGAGGAAGAAACAGATAGGAGTTGATGCTAGCCATCCAAAGGATGGCAGACAAGGGTGAGGTAGTACTGGTGGAGACTTCAATATTCCAGACGGGACTGAGCATCCCAGCAGCAGCATCAACTAGGAGCAGATTTATCCTGACTCCTCTTCAGGGTGCCTTCCTCAGCAACTGGTCATGGAACCAACTCGGCAGAAGGCAATACTGGACCTTGTGCTCACAAACAGGGACAGTGTGATGGGGGTAACAGGGGAGCACCTGGGAAACAGTGACCACCAGTCATTGTGGTTTGAAATCACAGAAAGAGCAGAACCAAACCACACAAAACATGTATCCTGGATTTTAGGGGGCAGACTTTGGGAAAATGGGGAGATACTTGAAAGAGGCATTAAGGGAATGGGACAGGAATCAGGGGTTGAGCAACAGTGGGCAGTATTTAAATGGGATTATAAGAACAACAGAATTATGTATTAAGCAGGTTAGCAAGAGGAAAAGGAAGAGGAGACCATTATGGTTTTCCAAAGAGGTAGCAAAGAAAGTGAAAGCCAAAAAGATTGCATTCAGGTAATACAAAAGACACAGGCAGAAGGGGATAGGAGAAGTACCAGGAGAAGCAAAGGAGGCAGGGAGGTCAGTAGGGAAGCCAAAGCTCAGACAGAAGAACACACTGCAAAATCAGTGGGTAGAGGGACAAAACCTTTACAGGTACATAAGTGAAAAAGAAAGACAAAGGGAGGGATAGTGAGACTGAAGGGGAGGATGGGGCCACGGAGGATGACAACAGTAAAGCTGACATATTGAACAGGTATTTTGCTCAGTCTTTACTGAGGAAGAGGAGGGTAATGGGTCTGAAGGAGTACAAGGGGTGAGAATGGTGCAGAAATGGACACAAGTCCCTTTACACGAGAAAGGGTCCTGAAGGAACTGGAAGTAATAAGAGTTGATAAAGCAATGGGGCCAGATAGGGTGCACCCCAGGGTCCTTAAAGAACTAAGAGAGGTGGTGGCTGAACCTCTGGCTATCCTGTTTAGCCGATCACTGGAAACAGGGGAGGTACCCAAAGACTGGAGGACAGCAGATGTAGTCCCCTTATACAAAAGTGGGAACAAAGAGGAAGCAGGGAACTACAGACCAGTCAGCCTCACCTCAGTAGTGGGGAAGATCATGGAAGCACTACTGAAGGAGAGATTGGTGGAACATCTGGTTGTCAATGGACTACAGGACCCAAGGCAGCATGGTTTCACCAGGGGAGGTCATGTCAGACCAACATCATTGAATTTTTGACTAGGTGACTAGGGAGGTGGATCAGGAGGGCAGTGGACATGGCCTATCTGGACTTCAGCAAGGCCTTTGACACTGTGCCACATAGAAGACTATCACACAAACTGGAGAATATGGGTGTGGGCAGGACAGTAGTGTGGTGGGTAGGTAACTGGCTGGGTGGCAGGACACAGAGGGTGGTGGTAAATGGCTGTCACTCCACAGAGGGAAGAGTGACCAGTGGGGTACCGCTGGGACCAGTCCTATTCAACATCTTTATCAGTGACATGGCGCAGGATCTAGAAGGCAGAATTTCACTGTTCGCTGATGACACAAAGCTCTGTAACAGAGTAGACACACCAGAGGGTGTAGACAGAATGAGAAGCGACCTGCAGAAACTTGAAGAATGGTCAGGGGTTTGGCAGTTGAAATTCAATGCAAAGAAGTGCAAGATAATGCATATGGGGCACAAAAACCCTGGCACAATATATTAGTTGGGGGTGAGGATATAGCATGCACCAAGCAGGAAAGGGATCTTGGGGTTATCATCTCTGATGACCTCAAGGTAGAGAAACAGTGTGACAAGGCAGCAGGTAAAGCAAATAGGATGCTGGGATGTATAGGCAGGGGCATCACCAGCAGGAAAAGGGAGGTCATAATTCCGCATACAAGACACTAGTGAGGCCCCACCTGAGTACAGTGTACAGTTCTGGAGACCATACCTACGTAAGGACATAGACAGGGTAGAGAAGGTTCAGAGGAGGGCAACAAAGATGGTGCATGGATTGCATCAAGTCCTATGAAGACAGGTTGAAGGAACTGAACATGTACTCCCTGGAGGAGAGGAGGGAGAGAGGGGATATGATAGAGACATACAAGTATCGAACAGGGTGCAGGAAAACTATTTTTAAGCGTAAAAGATGTTCCAGGACCAGAGGGCATGGGATGAAGTTGGAGGGAGGACAATTCAGAGGAAACATGAGAAAGAATTTCTTCACAGAACGGGTGGTAGACAAGTGGAACACCCTGCCAGAGGAAGTGGTGGGGGCTGAAACAATCACGGGATTTAAGAATGCATGGGATAGACATAAAGGAATTCTGGAGGTCAGGGTAAGGGGCAACAGACTAGGAAAACGAACTGAACTTACAAGCTCAAAAGATAGACTCAGGCTATAGGCCCCATTCAATGGTTTCACTGCTCCGGTGTATTCATGTATCAGCTTGGCTTCCATGTTTTTTCTATGGTCAGGATCCCGAAGCCCTGTTGAAGGACACAAACAGAAAGGTCACTGACATTGTGGTCCCTGGAGATAAAGTGGATACAATGGGTTTAGCAGTTTCACCATTCCTGACTGCTCTGTAATGTTCCCTGAAACGGTCAGCAAGACGCCTACCAGTTTCTCCGATGTAAATAGCTGAACACTTCCTGCAAAGAATACAATACACCACATTAGTGGAGGTGCATGAGAACTGCTTGGTGATGTGAAAAACACCTGTAGGCCCCCGAATCTCAGTCACACTGGAAATAAATTTGCAGGTGTAGCAACGAGTCTGTAAAGCTGCAGTTGAGAGTAGCGGCAATTTATTTTGGGTCAGTGGTGACTTAGCCATTTGTGGAGATCTGGGAGGGGGTAGGGGAATGCGACTTCCCGTTTAGTGTTTTTATATTATCCCCAAATTTGCATGACGCGCCCCAGGTGGCAGTCCAGGTGGCTCTATAATACTCAGCTTTCACTTTGCGGATGGCCCAGGTGCATTTGTTCCGTTCTGCACAGAAGGCTTGCCTGTCTGCGGGTTTGCCTGATTCATTTGCCTTATACCAAAGGTTGTCATGGTTCTTGAGCTGCTGTAGGAGGGATGGGGTAATCCAGGGGGCATTTTGCCACTTGAGGTGGGTCCTTTTTAAGGGAGTGAAGGTGTTGTTGAAATATTCTAGCGCTGCATCCACAGAGGAGGCCTGGTATATAGGTGACCAGTCGCAGTGAGCTAGGTGATGCTTGAGGTTTGTAAGACTGCTGGGGCGGAGGTAGCGACAAAGCATAGTGGTAGTGGTTGGGGTGGGGGGCAGTTTGTTGGCGTCATGTAAAGAACTGGGAGTGGTTACTGAGGGAGTTAGGGTGGACCACAACATCCCTGATTTTATGCTGGCGGTTAGTTAGTACAATGTCCAGCAAAGTTTATGCACCAGTGGCTGAGTTGTACCTTTGGGTCACCATCTGGTGGAGGTCAAGGGCTGAGAAGGCATCTTTGGAGGTGGTTGTGGACACAGCCAGCCAGCTTAGGTTCAGGTCACCCAGAAGGATGTGTTCTGACTTGTGGTGAAGGCTTGTAATGTTTTCCGTCAGGGAGAGAACAGCGTGGGTTTTCTTGCAGGGTGATATATATATATATATATATATAGGCCACAGTGATTATGATTAAATAAGGCTTCTACAAACTAGAGCCTGAAGCTCTCAAACTCTTCGAGCTGAAGTGACAGCAACTAAAATGAGCATTTTCCATGCTAAAATGTAAATCACAGCTTGCTGCCAGTTCAAAAGGGGGCAAAGTAAGCTTTTCTAACATAAAGTTGAGATCCCAGGGAGGAACAGGATTCTGGACTGGAGGTTTGATCTGAAGGATCCCCTTCAGGAAAGTCTCAGAAACCTCTAGCTGAGCTAGGGTTTTGCCCTCCACCAGAAGGCGGTATGCTGACACCGCAGAGAGATGGACCTTCAGTGAGCAATAACTGAGGCCCAACTCTGACACATGCAAGAGGTACTCTAACACCTGGGAGGCCGAACAGGAAAAGGGGTCTAGGCCTTTCGTGGAGGCCCAGATATAAAATCTCTTCCATTTCATGGCGTATGTGGATCTAGCAGAAAGCTTCCTATCTTCCACTAAGACTTGAGGTACTCCTGTAGAAACTCTGTAGTGAGAAATTGCTAGGTCCACAAGTGCTACATGAAGATGCAGAGACTTGAGACTTGGATGTACCAGGTGCCCTGCTCCTGGGACAGAAGGCCATGAGAGAGGAAGAGGTACTGGGGGTCCAGTGCTAAATGCTGTAACAGGAACCATATCTGCCAAGGCCACAGAGGGGCAATGAGGATCATGTGAGCCCCTCTGCTTGGAGCTTCAGCAGAACCTTCTGCAAGAGAGGAAAGGAGGGAAAGCGTAGAAACCTCCCTGTCCAGGATAGAGACAGTGCATCTCACCAAAACACCATGCCTGGAATGAGCAAGCAAAAGCTGGGTAGTTTTGCATTGGATGGAGAGGCAAACTGACCTAGGTCTGATCGACCCATAGTAGAAACAGGTCTTCAACTACCTCCTGTTATAGTTCCCACCATGAGCCCTGGTGACTAATCCGCTGAGACTGTACACCAGAATGTTGTGAACACCCGCACGTGGACTGCTGTCAAGGATAGGTTGTGATGAACTGCCCAGTACCACACCCGCATCGCCTCCCGCAAAGAGGGTATGATCGGGTATCTCTGTTTGTTTAAATACCAGACAGTGGCCACACTGTCTGCCTGGATGAAGAGTGTTCCCGGAGTTAGGAGTGACTGGAAGGCCTGGTGAGCGAGAGCACCGCCTCATCTCCAGAATATTGATGTGCAGGTTCTCCTCTGTGGGAAACCAGGAGCCTTGGGTTCTGTGGCCTCCCATATGCACGCCCCATCCCAGGTTCGAGGCATCTGAAGTGAAGATTTGAGAGGGAGACAGAGGGTGAAATGAGCACCCCACCGAAAGGCTGGCGGGGTCCTTCCACCAAAGGAGATCCCTTGGAAGGCTGCTGGAGACCAGTACTCTCTGGTCTATGTCGTCCAAGCGCTGGTCCCATTGGACTCGGACAGACCACTGGGTGACCCTCATGTGTAGTCTGGCCAAAGGGACTGTGGGTATAGCAGCTGCTATCAGACCCAAAAGTCATAGGACCGAACGAGCTGTGGTCCACCGAGAGGAAGTCATGAGTGTGGCTTGGGAGATCAAAGCCTCTACTCGGTCGACTGGAAGGAAGGCCTTGCTCTGAACCGTGGCCAGCACTGCTCCAATGAATTGGAGGTGTTGAGAGGGTACTAGCTGGGATTTGGGGAGACTGATAGACCTTCCCAGACTGGAAAAGAGATCCAGAGTGAAGGGGAGGGATTCCTTCAGACTGTATGGAGAGGGGGCTGAAAAGTCCAGGTACAGGAACACATAAATGCCCCTGCGGCGTAAGAATGCCACCACCATCACTAAGCATTTGGTGAAAACCTGAGGTGCTGAGGAGAGGCCAAACGGGAGGGCTCTGAACTGGAAATGCTCCTCCAGGAAGGAGAATCTCAGGAAGTGGTGGTGGGGCGGAAGAATAGGGATATGAAGGTAAGCATCCTGCATATCCAGAGAGCACAGTCAAGAGTTGGGGAGGAGCAGGGGTAACAGTCCCTGGAGAGTTAACATGCGAAATCTCTTGTACTCTACGAAGAGGCTGAGCATGCTGAGATCTAAGATAGGTCTTAGGTCCCTGTCTTCTTTGGAACCAGGAAGAAATGGGAGCAGAATCCCCTTCCTGTCTGTTCTGGAGGAACGCGCTCTATAGCTGCCTTTTGCAGCAGAGCCTATATTTCCTGCCTGACCAGTTGTTGTTGGCCTGATGGGTAAAAGGACCTTCCCGATGGGTTGGAAGGAGGTCTCTCCAGGAACTCTACTGAGTGATCTCTTTCTATGAGTTGAAGAACCCACGCATCTGTGGTGACGGTCTTCCACTCGTCCAGGTGGAGGCCGAATCTCCCCCCCCCCCTACCGGTTCCTCCGAGAGAGTCGGAGGGAGTGGAAGGAGGGTTAGGGAGTCAGGATGCAAAGAGGAGGGGTGTCTTTCCTCAGCAGGCGGCTTTGGAAAACTTGGCCTGAGGAGTTTGGGCGCCGGAACCGGGGGCACAATGTTTATTTTGTCTCTTGCCCTAGTTCTGTCTGTTCCACTTCCGCTGGCGGTGAAAGGGCTGCTGCCGTTGTTTCTGGCCGGAACGGTACATGGAGCCGATGTCCCGGAGAGACTTGTCTCTCTCCTGCGGCTCAGTTATAGCCTTTGGCATCACCGCCAAACAGAACTGGACCCCTAAAAGGAGCATCCAGAAGAGAAGACTGAACATCTTGTGCCAACCCTGCCAGTCGAAGCCAAGCTAGGCATCAGACAAATCCCTGTGGCAGCACTCCAGTCACACTCGTATGTGGCGCTGGAAGGCATGGCGCAGGGTGACTTATTCATCCTTTTTGAAATTAAATCAACTTTATAAAATTTTAGAATACATCCAACAGCAGTAATTAAAACAGAGCATTAAACATATCAAACCAATACCGCCCAACCACCACCCCATTCCCCACCCCATGGAGGAATTAATCAGCACAAAAGAAAACGTACAGTTACGTAAGAACTTATGTTAACGTAGAGCTCGAGAGAGACTCTTGACCAGGTAATTACATATAGGACTGATGCCGCAGCATGCCAGACCCAATGGAAACATTTCTAGTTAGCAGTCTCTGTGGGGACCGCCCACATCGGGTGACTGACGTCAGTATAAAGGGGCGGTCCCCCACGCCTGCCTTCCAGTTCTTTCCCACCAAAGGCTAGACGAGAAAGAAGTGGATACTTCCCATCCTGGAAAAGGAGCTGAAAAGCTTAGGGGATGGAGGGCGGAAGACATATTATCAGAAAGCCTCTCAAAGATCTACTGTTACGGTAAGTTCTTATGTAACTGTACTATCTTACTCGAGAGGACTCTTGCAGTAGGTAATTACATAGTAGGACTGAGTCCCAAGCAGTCTGGAACAAAGACAAAGTGAACGAGAGGAGGAAAACAACTCTGAGACCTCTGGCTGTGAAGGTCTTAGGAAAGGAGACCTTGCAGAACAGCCAACCCGAAGCCCGCTCTACGGTGAGAGGCAATGTCCAAACTGTAATGTTTCGTAAAGGTATGGACAGAAGCCCAAGTAGCGGCTACACAAATATCGGCTGCTGACACATTCTTGAAACAAGCCACAGAGGCAGCAACCCCTCTGGTGTAGTGGCCTGACCTGACCTGGCAGGGTCTTGCTGTACTTGTCATAACAGAAAGTGATACAATGAGCCAACCATTTAGACAGGCGTTGCTTGGAAACAGTATTGCCTTCTCTTTTATGAGCAAGAGAGACAAACAGTTGATCCGTCTTTCTGAGAGCCTTCATCCTGGTGGTGTATTATCTCAGAATCCGGTTAACAATCAGAGTATGTAAGAGGTACTCCCCTTGATTGGAGTTCTGCATAAAGAAAGCAGGTAACTCTATGGATTGAATCAGCATAGATTCAGCTACCACCTTGTGGAGAAACTTAGGGTTCGTACGCAGAGCCACCCATTCCTTGTGAAAAATCAAATACGGGATTTTACACATCAGGGCCTGGAGCTCGGAAATCCTTTGAGCAGAAGTAATGGCCACGAGAAAGAGAGTCTTCCATGAGAGGAACTTCAGGTCTGCTGAGGCTGCCGGCTCGAAAGGAGGCAGAGTAAGCTTCTCAAGGATAAAATTCAGATCCCAAGGAGGGGCAGGAACCCGGATAGGGGGTCTCAAGTGGAGGACTCCTCTAAGGAAGGTCTTAGAGACCTCCAGCTGAGCAAGCGCCCTGTCTGCTAAAGGGACATGGTAGGCCGAGATGGCTGCCATGTGAACCTTCAAAGATGAATGACTGAGACCCAGATCAAAGAGGTGTCGCAAGTAATCCAGAAGCCGCCCAACAGAGCATGAGAAAGGCTCGAAATCTTTGGAAGCGGCCCAGATAGTGAACCGTTTCCATTTCATGGCATAGGTAGATCTAGTGGAGGGTTTCCTGGCCTCCACCAGAATCTCAGCAACTTTGGGGGCGTGAACCACGAATTGGACTTGAGCTATGTCTGCAGAAGCCATGTGTGCAACTGAAGGGACTTGAAGCCTGGATGGACCAGGGTCCCCCGATCCTGGGTCAGCAAAAGTCCCGACAGAGGAAAAGGAAGCGGAGGTTCCTGTGAATACTGTTGCAGAAGAGAGAACCAAACTTGCCTGGGCCAGAAAGGAGCGATCAGACTCATTCGAGCTCCTTCTGAGCACAGTTTCTGTAAGACCCTTGGAATCAAGGGGATCAGGGCCAAAGCATAGACGAATCTTCCCTTCCAGTTTAGAGAAAGAACGTCTCTCCAAAAAATGCTGCGCACTGGAGAGAGCGAGCAGAAGTTGGGAAGCTTTGCGTTGAGAGGGGATGCGAACAGGTCTACCTGTGGTGTTCCCCAACGTAGGAAGATATCGTCTGCTACCCCTGATCCAGTTCCCACTCATGAGCGTGCGCAGACGACCAACTGAGTCTGTCTGCCAACGTGTTCTCAACCCTCGGGACGTGAACTGCTGTGAGGTGAAGGTTGTGCTGCACTGCCCAATCCCAAACTCGCATTGCCTCCCTGCAAAGAGGGTAAGAACGAGTTCCTCCCTGTTTGTTCATGTACCAGACCGCACACATGTTGTCCATCTGGACAGCCAGGTGCCCGGGAAGCAGATGCAGAGCCTGAAGAGCATACAGCACAGCCTGCAGCTCAAGCACATTGATGTGGAGAGATTTCTTGAGCTTGGACCAGGAGCCCTGGGTCCTGTGAGGCCCAAGATGGGCTCCCCAACCCTCACTCGAGGCATCCGTAGTCAACATCTGGGAGGGGGGAGAGACAGAAGGGAACTCCCCGACAAAGGTTCTCCTGAACCATCCACCGCTGCAAGTCCTGAGCCATAGGAGTGGAGACCAGAAATGAAAATTACGTACCTACCGTAATTCTGATCTTTCTGTGTATCTTCACCATTCATCACAGATGGATACTGGCTGGAGGTCAGGACCCGCGAGGAGTTTTTTTTTTTTTTTATTAGGGGTAGGCGAGCCGACACACCATCGGCACCGCCTCGAGGCTGACGACTGCGTGGCGCCGAGGGTTGGCCGTTAGGTTGTGTCGACTCCGCCTGCCTACCAGTTCTGAGTCGCCGGAGAGGTAAGAGGAAGGGATGGAGGGTGGGACAAGAGAGTCCAAGGGACAGAAAAAGGAAAGGATAACTGAACTAAAAGGAGAAATAATGACTGAGAGGACAGCAAAGAAGAGATTAGACTAAGGGGATTGGGTAGGGGCCCCAATCTCTGGAAGCAGAAGAAGGGAGGGTAGGGAGGGGAGAGAATTTAGGAGAGAGTGAGAGGTATCAAGGTATCCGAGACCCTTGTCCATCACCAGATTGTATAGGAACTGCAAGGAGTAGCAAAGCTCTCTGCCAGAATTCAAGGCACAGAATAACTGGCAAATACCCCAGAAGCAGAGTCGGCTATTCTGGAGGAAGGACAGGTACAGGATTTAGTACTTCCAGGAAAATGTTTGGTGAAAAGGGTTGTTTTTTTTTTAACAGTTGAATGGAAACCAGAAGGAGAACAGGAGGAGGGCAATCACCAACTCCCACCCCATCGGGGTGGAGACATGTAGTAGAGAAGGAGTGCCGCTTGAGCTGTCTACCCTTCATAGGAGAATACCCCCCGTGTGTCCCAACTTTACCCCGCTCCTAAAGAGGAGAGGGGGAGCCACAGAGAAGGAGGGGGACCCAGAGACTGAGGCCCCAGGGGGATGGTGGGTGGGGTTGTGATGAATGGTGAAGATACACAGAAAGAATCAGAATTACGGTAGGTACGTAATTTTCATATCTTATCTGTGTCAATCTTCACCATTCATCACAGATGGGTGAGTACCAAGCCCCCCCGAAGGAGGTTATTTCATTACACTCTAAGGGACAGGGTCCCTTAGCCCTCAGTGGGTGACACACTAAGGGTGGGAACCTTCAGGGCCTGTGGAGGCCCGAGAGTGGGGAGAGAGAGACGGGGTTCCCCATGGAGGGGGAAGGAAGCTGCCCCAAACGCCGTCTCACTCTACGGGAGAAAAGGTAGGTTCCCTGGTGGGCGGAGCAAATCACCCTACGCCGGGCCAAGGGTGACAACCGGGAAAGATGTAGCCATGCCGATCTCCTAGTGCAGATCGCTGTTCCTACGACCCTGGTAGCTACCTCGTTGGCGTCATAAGATGCCCTCGCTTGGTGCCTTGCTAGCTCCAGGCCACGTGCAGAGAGCGTGATGGCTTGTCTGGTTTGCTCCGAGTCAGGCAACGAAGCTAGGATCTGACCTAGCCTGGACCACAAGAACCTGCTGTAGGCTGCATAGTGGGCCTGGTGAGCAGAAATAGAAATGAGCAACCGTGCCGAGTAGAAGGTCCTCCTCCCCCAAAAATCAAAATCCGAGGAGTCTTGATCTGGGGGCCGGTCACGGTGGAGGGCTGGGCCCATCAGGAGTGTCCAAATGCATCAAGCCAGACCATGGGATGAGGCATGGAACCTGAGACCCGGGGAGCGAATACCTCTGGCTGAGGTCCCTTGGGGCAGGGACCTGGAGAAGGGGCTCTGCCAGAAACGCAAGGATGCCTCCCAAAGGGGAGCAGGCCAGGGCGGCACCACAAGGGTGGTTCGCCAAAACGCCTAGAAAGGCGGCGTGCCGATGCTCAGGATTGCTGACAGTAGAGCGTGAAAGGTGCAAGTCCTCCAACATCCTCACGAGGAAACGCTGATACTCCCGAGATCAGCAGCCAGAGAGATGTGGACAGAAGGTTCCTCTCCCCAGAAGAGGGGATGAGGAGCAGGAGGTCACCATACGTTCCGAGGGTGGCTGAAAAACCTGGCTGTCCATAACCCTAACATAAGTTGGAACCGGCAGCCACTGCCTAAACTGCTCCCAGGTGAGAGGGCCGCTAGGACCAAGAATGCCTGGGAGCGCAGGAGAATGTGGCAGAGGATAGGGGCAGAGCCAAGAAAAGAAGTCGGGCTGACCTGCGCCAGGCTAGGGAGCAGACCATGAGCACCCGAGGAGGGTGCCCCGGAAGACTCCACAGCCGACAGCTGTATAACCACGTTGGTACTGCCTTGGCTGCGCCCAGAAGAATCCCCCCAGTGAGGCGACCGGGGCCATAAAAGTCCAGAAGGACGGTCCACTGCCTCAAAAGAATGGGACTCCCTCAAGGAACCCGAGGGGGGAGGGTGGAACCCGACTTCGGCTCTGTCCAGGGCCCGAGTGACCCCAAAGGGCCGACGCTGGGCTGACCTCATACACCCTCACCCCTCAGAGTCTGGAGAGTCCTCCTCCTCGAGATGGCCAGCCTAGGTAGCTGGCATCTCTGGGCAGCCCCCGAAGGGGAGACCCAGGGAACAGTACCCTTCCCTCCTGTAGGCTTCTCGATGGGCCCCAAAGTTGGGCGATCAAGACACACCACTGGAGGAGGTACCACCACCGAGGGGTCGAGGAAACCCCCAAGACCAGGTTGCAGGGCTATGGTGGCTCGCACCACTGCCTGCTGGTCAGCACCACTGACCCCAGTCTCGGGGGCCACCTGACTCTCCTCAGTAGGGGGCTGGCTCCGACTCGTCGACGAGACCACAGTGCTGCTCTCCTCCGCAGCCAACCCTGAGGGGTGTGACTGCTCGTCTGACTCGGAGCTCGACTCCGACTCCGAAGAGGTAGAGTCCGAAGCTCTGAGCCAAACCATAGGAGGGCGGGCAGAACCAACCTGCCACCGGGCCCGACAGCCAGAGTTGAGGCAGTCGGCGCCTGCGGCTCTCCGCAACCCCGTGAGCGGGACCTGCAGGAGGCACTCGGCGTTGGAGCCAAAGGTCCAGAGCCAGGGCCAGATGCAGTGCCGTGAATCCACCAGTACCGGGGCGGCACTAGGGACAGGGACGCGCTGACAGCGACCCCAGCAGCATCCTCGGCACCGACAGCGATCGCCCCACGGCACCGCCGAGTGGCACCGAGGACCGGGTGGCGCCGACGACAGCCCCGGCAGACCCGGCGCCAAACACGTTCCCGAATGTCTCAGCGCCGCGAACGGCACCGAGAGCATGGACGGAGCCGAGGACGGCACCGACAGATGGAGTGTTAGCTCCTACGCAGCCGAGCGCCGCTAAGGCACGACGCTGTGCTCAACTCGTGCAGAGGACGGGCGCGAGGCGGACATGGCAAAGGAGGATGCCGGATCCGTTCCACGGCGCTGCCTACGGTGCTGAGCGATGAGTCAGCGCTGATGACGGCGTGACACAGTCCACAGCGCCGCAAACGGGCGCCAAGGCTCGACAGCGCCACCAGGCCTTCCGAGCCACGGGAGCAACACTAGGGAGCCTCACCCCTAAAGGGGCGATGATGGCAGAGCCCCGCCCGCCTCCCGGAGGAAAGCGGACGGGCCTCCTGCGCCCGCTGGAGGAGCCTCGTGATGGCCAGGCACAGAAGCTGCTGCTCCCTCCTCCTCGGGTCTGTATAGAACTGGGAGGGGACCCGGAGGAAGGGCCGAGAGTGCGCGGTTTGGCCCAACGAAAAGCGTAACCCTACCGAAAAGTCGGCGGAGTTTCGGCCCACTTTCAATGCGCTGGGGCTGTTCAAGGACCCGGCGGTCCATGGAGAAGCAGGCATTGCACGAAACCATGTCGGAAGCCGGGCCAAGACACGCAAGACACCGGGTCGCGGTTGGTCGGTGATGGAAAATTTTCGGCCGCACGGGCACCGACGCATGGGGGGCCGACCCGGCTTTGAAAACTTTTTGCCCTCCAACCGAGACATGACCTACGGAGAAAAAAACACCAAAACAGACTCGACGTCGCAGAATTCAAATAAAAAGGAAAGATCTTACAGGGCGACGTCGAGTGGAGGCAGAACGCAGAACACAGAACCGGCAGGCAATTGACGGACTGAAACGCCGATCTCGAAAGGCTGAAGGCCTAAAATTCTTGTCAGAAGCTTCCCACGAGGCGACCTCGACGGTGGGAGACGAAGAACTGGTAGGCAGGCGGAGTCGACACAGCCTAATGGCCAACCCTCGTGCCACGAGCACGCCAGCCTCGAGGGTGGTGCCGAGGGTGTCGGCCCGCCTACCCTCTTAAAAAAAAAAAAAAAAGCTTCCTGCGGGTCCTGACCTCCGGCCAGTACACGTCTGTGATGAATGGTGAAGATTGACACAGATAAGATCGAGTTGATCTAGGTCATCCAGCAGCTGATTCCATTGAGACCGAAGCATCCACTGAGAAATTCTCATGTGGAGCCGAGTGCGAGGGACTGTCGGAATCGCAGCCGCCATGAGCCAGAGGAGGCAAAGGACTGACCTTGCGCTGACCCACCTGCGACTGGACAACAGGCTGACCTGAGCCTGGAGTGAGGCTGTCCTGTCCAGTGGCAAGAATGCCATGCCGCAGGTCGTGTCCAGGATCGCCCTGATAAACTGGAGCCTCTGGGATGGGATCAAGTGGGACTTGGTCTGGTTGACGGTAATACTAAGGCAGGCAAATACCTGCAGGGTAAGAGAAAGGAAGCACACGAGTTCCTCCCTGGACGCGGCCGCCAAGAGCCAATCGTCCAGGTACAGGAAAACCGGCACTCCCTGGGTATGCAGGTAGGCCGCTACCACCGAAAAACATTTGGTGAACACTCGGGGCACCGAGGAGAGACAAAATGGGAGGGCCTTGAACTGGTAGTGGTCCCCCTTGAACGAAAAACGTAGGTATTTGCGGTGGGAAGGGCGAATAGGGATATGCAGGTAAGCATCCTGAATATCCAGAGCGCACAGCCACTGTCCCAGCTGAAGAAGGGTCAGAAGGCCCTGCAGAGAGAGCATCCTAAACCTTTTGTACTCCACGAACAAGTTCAAGGAGCTAAGGCTGAGAATCGGCCTCACATCTCCTGACTTCTTTGGGACCAGGAAGAAATGGGAATAGAACCCCATCCCCAGAAGATGGGGAGGAACAGGCTCTATTGCCTCCTTCAAGATAAGAGTGAGTATTTCCTCCTGAACCAAAAGAAAAAATTACTCACCTTAGTAATGTTGTTTCTTCTAATGGAGTCTTGCTATATTATGACAATTGCAGTTTGTCCCACCATTAGAACTGCTCTGGAGGTGAAAGAGTTAACTCCATTCCATGAATGGAACTTAAAGCACGAGCTCTAAAGAGAAGCTCTGTCTGTGTAGTTTCAAACCTGAACTGTCAGATCTTTACTGAGCAAAAACTCACTAAGGTCTGTGTGGAAGCTGTAACCTACACTCAGCCAACTGGCTACCTAAATATTAACACCTACTGCTGGTCCCAACACCAAAGACTCAAGTCAGGGGACCAGAACTAATAGTATAATTTAACAATATGAGAGAAATATAAGGAAAAAAAGAAAACACCACACCCCAAACCCCAAGAAGGGTGAAAACACATAAAAGGGCATAAAATAGTGCCCACACTAGGCTGCCCACCCCATACCCAAGTAGAAGTTCTGGAGGGGCAGGCTGGGGGTTGATAATATAGCAAGACTCCATTAGAAGAAACAACATTACTAAGGTGAGTAATTTTTCTTCAAACAACATGAAGTCTTGCTGTATTATGACAATTGCAGACTACACAGCAGTACCTCCATGGAGGAGGGACAGAACCTACTTAGGAATAGGCTCTGAAGCACAGCTGTAGCCAAACCGAGCATCTCTCCTAGCCTGGACATCCAGGGAGTAATGCTTGGTGAAAGTGTGACCGTTTTCCAAGTAGCAGCTTGACATATCTCCAATATAGGGATGTCTCTGGCAGCAGCTAGAGACGCGCTGTACCTCTGGTAGAATGAGCCCTCAAGCCAGAGGGGACTTCTGCCCAGTTTCTGATAACAAATTGGATACAAGAGACAATCCACCTGGCAATTGATCTCTTAGTGGCAGGTTTCCTTCCCAACCTCACCATAAGTGAGAAAAGTTGGAGGATTCAACCTGAGACCCTTGGCACGTTCTATATAGTAACTTAGGGCCCTCTTAACGTCCAAACTGTGCAATCTCCTCTCACCAGAAGAGGAATGTTCAGTGAAAACACTGGAAGGAGATAGATTGGTTAAGATGGAAATCTGAAACCACCTTAGGCAAAACTTCCTGTTAGTCCTGAGGACTACCTTATCCCTGTGGAAAGAAATAAAGTCAGTTTCTACTGACAAGGCTTGCAACTCACTTATGGCGCCTAGCAGAAGTGATAGCCACTAGGAAAACAGTTTTCCAAGTTAGATACTTAAGCTCTGCAGAAAACAGAGGTTCAAAAGGGGTTGCATTAACTGGGCAATGCAAACATTAAGGTCCCAGGCAGGGGCCGGATCCCAAAAGGTGGATTAGTATGAAGTAATCTTAAAAACTTGGAAAATACAGGGTGAGCAGAAAGAGGATGGCTTTCCTGTTGAAACAAAAGCAGAGACAGCTGCCAAATGAACTCTCAGGGTAGCTGGTCTCAGGCCCAAAGAATTAAGATGGACCATGTAGTCAACACAATGGTCAAATCAGCAGATTCTGGGGAAATATGTTTCCCAGAACACCAAATGGAGAACCTTTTCCACTTAGAATTATAAGTAGTTCTAGTGGAAGGCTTCCTAGAAGCCTTTAGGATTTCAAGAACACCCTGAGAGAGGTGTAGGTCAGCAGTTCTAACTCCTCAAGAGCCAGGCCTTGAGGTTGAGGGATTGAGGTTCGGATACCAAACTCTCCCCTGGGCACAGGTTAATAGGTTGTGATTCCTGGGGAGACACAGGGGGAGATGGACTGTCAGGGACAGAAGGAGTGGGTACCAGGGATGCCTGGCTCAATCTGGGGCAATCAGAATCACCCTGCAAGGCTGGGATCTGATTTTTACTAACACCTTGAATAGGAGAGGGAAGTGGGGAAAGATAAAGAAACTTCCCTTCCCAATCCAGGAGAAGGGCGTCCAGGGGGACTGAGCCCAACACTGGGGGCCTGCAACAGAACATTGGAAGTTGGTGATTGTCTGGGGCTGCAAAAAGATCTATCTGAGGGGTGCCCCATCTGGCAAAGACTATCCCCAGTACTTGAGGATCCAGAGACCATTCGTGATGGCCCTGAGAAATCCTGCTGAGAGCATCTGCTAGGACATTGTCCTTTCCTGGAAGGTGAACTGCTATGAGTGAAGTGTTCAGGGAATAGGCCAGAGACCACAACTTATTGCCTCGTGCACAAGGCCAAGACCGAGTGCCCCCTGCTTGTTGATGTACCACATTGTTGTGGTATTGTCTGTTCTGACTTGTACCACTTTGTTCTGGACAGAAGCAGAAACGCTGAAGAGCTAAAAGACAGCTCTGAGTTCCAGCAAATTGATGTGGAGCAGAGATTCCTTGGGGACCACACTCCTGAGTGGAGAGGTCGCCCATGTGGGCTCCCCCACCCCAGGAGGGAAGCATCCGTAGTGAGGGTCAAGGAGTGAGACAGAGGAATGAAGGGGACCCCAGTCTTAAATTGCTCTGATCCTGCCACCACTGGAGGGCCTGATCAAGGTTCGGGTCACTGGGACCAACTGAAAGGGGGTCTCTTCTGAGACCAATAGGCTCTCAAGTGAAACTGAATGTCCCTCATCTGAAATCTTGCTCCCTGCACTCACAGCTGTGGACGCAGCCATGTGCCCCAGGAGCTGCAGAAAGTGTCTTGCTGGTCGAGAGACCTGCAGATTGAAGGAGGAGGCCAGAGCCACCAAGTTCCTTACCTTTCTAAGGGAAGAAAAGCTCTGGCCAGATTTGTGTCCATCCTGCACCTACGAAGGTGAGTACCTGAACTGGTTCCAGAACCGACTTTGGTAGATTTAGCAGGAAGCCCAGGAGGTGAGAAGCTGCTGGTGACTTGTAGGTGAGATTTTACCTGTTCTGGGGACTGGCCTACAATGAGCCAGTCGTCCAGATAGGGAAAAACAGCAACTTTGCCTCCTTAAGTGAGCCACTGCTACTGCCAGACATTTTGTGAATACCCTTGGGGCAGAGGTAAGGTCAAGGGCATTGCTCTGAACTGGTAGTGACCTGAGGGCAGTTCGAATCTGAGGTACTTTCGGGAGCTCTGATTAGGACGTGAAAATAGGCATCCTTGAGGTCTAGGGAAGCTAGCCAGTCCCCTGGCCTTAGAGAGGGTAAAATCATTGCCAGAGTTACCATTCTGAACTTTGGTTTCAAAAGATGCTTGTTCAGATATCTGAGGTCTAAAATGGGCCGCCATTCTCCTGTCTTTTTGGGTAAGGAAGTACCTGGGTACAGACCCTTGCCCTGGTGTAGGGGAGGAACCTTTCTACCGCTCTGAGAGCTAACAGGGTTGAGACCTCTGCTTCTAGAGTAGAGGTCTCTAAAGAGTTTGCAGGTGGAAAAGACCTGATTCTCATCTTTGGGAACTTTTAAGTTGAGAACTAGACCCTGGCTTACTACTTCCAGAACCCACTTGTCTGAAGTTAAAGACACCCAGTTCTGACTGAAGTAAGCCAACCTGCCCCTACTGGTAAAGGAGAATCGGCCTGGGCACCCCATCAGGTGCCTGCTTGGCAGGTGCTTTAGGCTGAGGGGTGGGGGCAGGCCTGCCCACGCCGCCTGCCTCTGCCTCTGAAGAACCCCCTCTGAGCATAAGCAGAGGAAGCCTGGGTTTGGTAAAAAGGCCTGTGGAAAGGCCTACCCCTACCCCTGGGGTGTGCCTCTGAGGAGTGGCTTGCCGCTCCTTGGCTTGGGCACTTTTATAGGTAGTCCTATATTTATCCATCTTCTTCATATAATTCTCTGTCTGCTCCCCAAACAGAGAATTTCCCACCACAGGAAAATCCATAGCCTTAGTCTGGGTATCCTGTGACAAGCTAGTACACCTGAGCCAGGCCAACCTACGAAAAGCTACAGATGTGGCCATGACTCTAGAGGAAACATCATTAAAATCCACAGCAGCATGAAACTGCACCTTAGAAGCCTCAATGCTATCGGCAGCCACCTGCTCCAGCTCACTAGCAAGCTGGCCAGGGGCTTGTTTGGCTAAATCCATAACAGTATCCCATCTAGATTTCTGATACCTGCTACATAAGCTCATATAATTTGCTTGCCTGAGTCCCAAGGACGCTGCCATGTACTGTTTTTTTGCCATGGCATCAATCTTCCTGGAACTCTTGTCAGGAGGATGTGAAGCCAGGGAATATTAGCTTTATCACAGGCTGCAGCCTGAACTACCCCAACATGACTGCATTGCTGAGAAAGGAATTCTGTATCAGGACTCTGATAGTGTGTACCTCCTGTCCATCTTTTATCTACAGGAGGCACAGATAGGAGTTTTAAGATTTTATTGTTTGTTTCCTAAATGACTTATGCAAAGGAATAGACAATCTCCTAGACTCTGGTATATCCATCATTTCTACAAAATCAGGCTCCTCTTGCTCATCCACAGTCCTCCAAAGGAAGCTGGAGGGTTTCAGCAACTTTTTTGTAAAACATAAAATGAGAGGGGGACTCAGAAAGCATAGGGGGAGATTCTAAAGGTCTGTCTGGGGAGATGTCCGTTCAATGGGCACACCCAGACCCTCCAAGTCACATTCATACTGTTCATAATCATCCTCCCCTCCTCTGGTTCATAAAACTCTCAACATCATATTCCTGAACCGATGGAACCGACCAACCGACCTTTTACCAGATAGTGGCGGTTCGGACGGAACCAAGAAAGTGACTGGACAATCTGAATAGCTCTTGCTATCTCTGCAGCAGTTGGAGTAAGAATTTTGGGCTCCAAACCTGCTGACTTTCTTGTTCTCTTTACTGGAACTGGTTCATCCGAGCCAGCTTTTGTTTCCCGAGGAAGTCTCGCCCTGGTCAGAGGCACTCCTCCGGTTGGTTGGCACCGAACTGGGCTGGCCATCCGGGTCAGCGGACTTTTGGCTCTCGCCTCTGAGCCTGCCCAATCTCTTTCCAGGGTGGCTGCAGGAAATTTTACAAATCTGGCAGTCTGAATGGAGGTGGTCCAACCCCAGACAATAAACACATTGTGTGGTCAGCCTTGGCAAAGACTTCCCACAGACATCACAGTGTTGAAACCAGTGGGCCCGGTTTTCTTTGGGTTTCTCAGACATAATGCCAGCCTAACCAGAAAAACTTTGCCCTTTAAACGGCAGTGCAGAGCAGACACCTTTATCGGTTCCTAACTGTCACGGGTATTGGAAAAACGTAATGAAATCTGTTTTTTTGAACCGATAAGAACCGGGAACCGCACTCTAAAGTCTCAAGTTTAAAAACTTTACGTTTTACCCAAGCTGATCGGTTCAAAACCGAACCGATAAAACTTACAAGTTCCACACAGAATTAAAAATGAAATTACTTACGATACCACAGACAGAGCTTGAACCGATCGGTTTTATGTGTTAAAATAAAACTATTCTCGGTTGAATCGAACCGAGAAAACACTGTTTAAAACCGAGAAATGAACCGGCAGTAGGAGAAATTCGGAGCGACTGTTCAGTGAGGCGGAGTAAAGAATCTGACAGTTCAGGTTTGAAACTACACAGACAGAGCTTCTCTTTAGAGCTCAGTGTTTCAAGTTCCATTCATGGAATGGAGTTAACTCTTTCACCTCCGAACAGTTCTAATGGTGGGACAAACTACAATTGTCATAATATAGCAAGACTTCATGTTGTTTGAAGAAGATGTTCCGGGGAGTAAGACCACCTGGGGGGAGGATTTTGAGGAGGTTTCCGAAGAAACTCTACTCAGTGTCCTTCTGCAATCAGCTGGAGCACCTAGTGTCTGAAGTGATCCTCTCCCAACCCGGTAGGTGGAGGGAGAATCTCCCTCCTACTGGTTCCTCTGGAAATCCCAGAGGCTGTGGGAGAGGAAAGGAGTCAGTGGTGTGAAGGTGTGAGGCAGCGTCCGCTGAAGCCCCCGCTGCTTTTGGGTGGTGGGGGGCTTGGCAGCCGGAGGGCCTGACGCTTATTAGCCTGTTTTCCTGAGGTTCGCTTTTGCCAATTACGCTCTGTGAAAGGGACAACGCTGAGCCTGAGGGCTTGTACATGCAGTCAACAGACTCCAGTGCAGTACCCTTCTCCTGCAGATCAGGGATGATGTCTTGACATCGCCATTGTACAGCACTGAACCCCTGAAGGGTGCATCCTGGATAGCAGACTGCACCTCTGGGACCAATCTTGACACACGGAGCCAGGCATGACGCCGCAAACCCACGGCTAAAGCTGAGCTCCTACCGGCAGTGTCCACTGCATCGCATATGGCACGAAGCATGTGCCAACTGGCTGAACGCAGACCGGACTAGATCAGCCACTTCCTGTTTTGTCTGAGACTCAGGAAGGGAGTCCAACTTAGATTCCACCTCATTAAGGATCACCTTTCTGGTAATCCCCCATGTGACCAACATAATTCAGGGCCCTTATACCCAGAGTGGAAGAAGCGTAGACCTTCTTTCCGTACTGGTCCAGAAGGTGAGATTCCTTGTCGGGTGGCGATGGGCTCTAGTGCTTTGGGTTAGCTGTCCGGCCGTGAGCGGCGATAATCACGACCGAATCAGCTCGAGGGTGAGAATTAAGTGAGTCAACACCCTCGGGAGCCTGATAAAGCCTATCCGACTTTCTAGGAAGAGGGGCTATGGCCGACGGTTGCTTCCAAATAGCGGAGACAAGGCTGGCATGAGGCTCAATCCAGGGTGGCACCAGGGTCGGAGCGGTTTCCGGCAGATCCAGGTGTGCAGCAGTTTTTACGCTGGAGGATCCGCCCAAGGAACGCCACTGATGAACTTCCTGGATTTTACACAGCAGTCGTGAAAGAGGGATCCTCTGGAGGTGACTTCGGAAGAGTCCTCGGCCTGGGCTTATCCGGAGAGCAGGGCTTGTCATCCAGGTCGGAACAACCATCGAAGTCATCCGAGGTTTCCGAGGAGGATGAAGAAGACTCCTCCTCCCAGTGTGGGGGATGAACTAACCCTTAGGAAGCCCTCTGGGAAGTGTATCCTGCCCTGCCCTGGAACCAGAGGGCTTGCCTCTGGTATCCGGGGGTTGGAAGGGAGTCTCACGTCTCAGACGAAGGGGACTGAAACCAGTACAGTCGTCAGAAGATGGCTCTCTACCTCCCTGATGAGCTGAGCCTTGGCCTCAGCCCACCAAGAGGCTAGAGTCTCCTTCAAATCCACCGGCGGCGGAGGAGGAGGTACGGACATTGGGCATATCCATACAGTGCGTATCCATACCCTGATGGCGGGAAACCCGACATCGGGTAGTGAGGCACCAGGTACTGCGGCACTGGATAGGCCGGCGTCGGGTACTGGGGCGCTGGATACTGTGGACCCGGATATGACGGCGTCGGATATGATGGAGTAGGATACCCAGGAACCGGGGGGGTCTGCTGGGGCAGACGGCCCAGGAGGGCGCCCAGCAGGCAGGGCTGGGACAGGAGGCCTGGCGGGCAGCAGACCCAGTGTGGGGGCAGCATCCAGGAGAGGCAGAGGGATGTTGCCCGCAACGGAGGACTGGCCGGCATCCCGAGGAACGCCAGTTCGTCCGGCCCAGCAGGACGGAGACCTGACGGGAGCGTGCCAACATCCCCGGCATCGCCCGTAGAAGGAGGGGAAAAATCTCCGTGATCAGGCTGAGGAGACGCTGGGACCTCGAAGTGCAGTGAATGCTGCAGGGAGCCGGGGATGGCAGACAGAGACTTAGGGCCCGGCGTCAGCTCCGACGCCGTGTGAGTGTCGGAAGGTCCGACGTTCGACTTACCAGCACAGTCTGGGCAGATGGAGAAGCTGTCATCCGACTTAGTGGAACCATCGCCCAAGGCAGGCCTCGATGGGGGTGCAATCTGGTCGGGCGGAATAGGGGCTGCGCGCTGCCCCAAAGGGTCAAGCGACTTAGCAGCCTTCTCCGGGCGGGCGTCAGAGGAGCTGACATCCGGCTTACTAGAGCCACTGCACCAGTAGGCCACGTGGCGCGTCTTGCTGGGAGTGGAGGCCTCCTTAGCCTGGAGGCACCTAAGAGCCCGGCAAGCCAGGCAGGTGGGCTGACGCCATCTTGAAGCTCCAAGACGGCCGTGTGGAGCGGTTCCCCAGGGGGGACATTACTTTAACAGCACTCCAGTCAAGTCGCGTGGTCGAGGAAGAGGAGTCCGTCCTGGTGCTTCCCCTTATCTTCTTTTATGTGACCTCGGGGAAGTTGAGGCCTGACGAAGCTTTTTCAGCATCTTCTCCGTGGAGGACATTTTCTTTTTAAGGATGTGGGCCTCCAGGGACTGCTGCCTCTGTCTGCGGGTGGTGGCATTGAATTTCAGGCAATGCTGGCACTTCTCCACAGGGTGATCCGGGCCCAGACAGAAGAGGCACTGGGAGTGACTGTCCTTGTGCGGGAGTTGGGCGTCGCATGAGTCACACTTATTCTTGTGCTCGGAGGGTGTAGGGGATGACATACACCACCGAAAAAGTTGACCAAATTTGAATAAATCGAAGAAAAAACTGACGGTAGAACTACCAACGACAGACTGACGAGCAGTGAACTTAACCACGAGGCACTTACACAAGCTAATGGTGGGAAAGAACAGGAAGGTGGGCGTGAGGGACCACCCCTTTATACTGACGTAGCATGACGTCAGTCACCTGATGTGGGGGCGGTCCCCCGCCAGAGACTGCTAGCTAGAAATTTTTTCGTGGGGTCCTGACGCCTGCTGGCATCAGTTCTATATGCAATTACCTACTGCAAGAGCCCTTTCGAAGATCAAGTATTATGCATGGCCACAAGGTAGACATGTAGATGCACAGGGGAAACAGGGAGAAGCCAAAAGGTAATTTTAATTTAGGTAAAGGGCATAAAGCTTGCCCTACTTCTTACTGAAGAGAGGCATTCTATGACGAGTGCTGGCAATTAGACGTTCGGTCTGCAGACAGAAAGTAAGTTTGTATAGCCATTCACAGTATGAGATGGATGATTGGTCCAACCAGTGTTTAAGAACCATTTTTTTGACAGCCAGGGATATGAAAGCCACATGGTATCTCCTTTCTTTGACCACGATCTGGGTGTAATCTCCAATAACACATACTTCTTGGGTAAAAGGCCCTCTAACCCCAATAGGATGACTTATTCATCCTGACTTTTTCCAGGAGTTTGTTCCTGAGTTGTTCATCAGGAATCTCCTGAAGGTCTTTCTCCCACTCTGCTAAGGAGGACTTTTGGAAGGCCACCATGTGGGCGACATAGTTCAGGGATCTGACCGCACAGGTGGATGAGGAGTAGATTTTTCTACCGTACTGGTCTAGCTGTTTGGAGTCCTTATCTGGCGAAGAGGCACTAAGGTGTTTAGGTTGGGACGATCTGTCATGGGCAGCCGTAATGATCATGGAGTCGGCCTTGGGTTGTGCAGTCAAATGAGAGACCCCTTCCGGGAGAAAGTAAGTTTGATCCACTTTACATGACACAGCCAGAATGGAAGAGGGCAGTTGCCAAATAGTGGACACAAGGTCCTCATGTGGTCCCATCCGGGGGGAATGGGAAGGGGATCCACGCTGACCAGGTCCAGGTGCTCTGCAAGTCTTTTGCGTTGGGGGTCCAGCTCCTTGGAGGCCCATTTGCAAGATTTTTGTATAGTTCTAAGTAGCTCCCCAAAGAAGGGGTCCTCAGGAGGAGACTTAGAGTACTCTTTTGGTTGAGGCTCGACAGGGGAGTGAGGCTCAGACTGGTTCCCTAGATACAATTCCTCATCTGAATCAGAAGATTCCGCTGCTAGGCAAGGAAGGTTCAAGAGCCTGGTCCCGGGGTCTAAAATCCCTTGGTGGCAAAGCACCCAGGTCCCTGGCAGATACCTGGCTAGAGGGTGCAGGACTAGGAGGGGGCACCCTGGTAGGAGGGGTGGCCCTAACTGTGACATGAGGCTGATCCAGCTCCAAAAGAAGCTGAGACTTGGCATCCTTCCACTACACAGGGATGGATTCGAGATCGGGCTGCGGTGATGGTGGAGGCAAAGGAGGTGGATAACCCGGGTACCCTGATAAAGGGGGGGGTAGCTGGGAGCCTGGTAACAATAAGGGTACTAGTAGAAAGTCTGATCCTGGTAGCCTGGTGCAGGGTATCCCGGTGTCGGGTAGCCCGGTGTAGGATATCCCAGCATTGTTGGGTTGCAACCCGGTGATGGACCTCCCGGTGGCGGGTACTGGGGAACATGAGGATTCCCCAGGAAGACGCCTGCAGGGCCCAAAGGAGGAGCAGAAGGACCCACTGGAGGCGCGCTGAAGGCCCGCTGGGAAGCGGGTCTGGCAACAGGGTAGGCAGAGGTCCCGAAGGTCCCACGGGGGGAGGGTCCATGCCGTCCCTGTGTAGGTCTGGCAAAGGATCCGCAGGAAGGAGGGGATACATCGGCAGAACGAAGCCTGGCCGGGGGGGAGTGAGATCAGGCAAGTCCCCCAGCGACAGGTCAGATAGAGTATCCGACTGGAGAGAAGTGTCGGGTACCGGTAGAGAATCCTTGGGGGAGGAAACCCGCGTGGATGAAGGGGTACCTGTGAGCACACCCGTCCTGGTGTCGGGGGCCACAGGGGAGCCCGACGGGAGAGTAGAGGCGTCCACATGGTCGGTGGAGGATCTGTTGACTGACTTACTGGGCACAGTCGGGCTGGCCAGAGTAGAAACATTCAGGATAGGCTGATCAGACTGGGCCAGGCGCCTGGCGGCGGAGCCGGAGGGCGGCTTATCGCAGAGCTTGAAGCAAGAGACGCAATAGATACCTCCAAAGAGGCGACTTCCAACTGCTCGCTAACTCGGCGGGGTGGGGTGGGGAGAGGGCATCCGTCCACTGTAGCGAGAAAGGCCCTGCTGGTAGGGTACTACGGAGGTGGACGACCCACCCTGGTCGGCGTCGGTTGTCTGGCTGGTCTTCCTCTGAGGAGAATGGCTCCACTCCCGGCATCTCTCCTTGTTCTTTTTCTTCTTTTTCTTCTCCAGGGCTGGCGACTACAATCTTTCTCTCAGCTCCTGAAGCTCCTTTTCCATCGAGGCCAGCCTCTTGGTAAGCAGATGGGCTTCGAAGGTCCTCCTGCGACGGGTGCGCATGGCCTGGTTGAAGCCCTGGCAGATGGTACACTTGGCCGAGTTGTGCCTTGGCCCCAGGCAGAGGACACAATGGAAGTGATCGTCCCTGTGTGGGATCTGCACACCACACTTGGAGCACTTCTTTTTGGGCCGACTAACGACATACACCATAATGGGCAAGTTTTAGAACAAAGAGAACGTTTGTTAACTATTTTAGAAACCAAAAATGGCGGGCGGCTGAATGCTGTTCTACCGCGTTTGTTGAACGATCCAAGCGATGGCAAGAAAGAACTGGAGGGCGGGCGCGGGACCGCCCCCTTTATAGTCACTCTGACGTCATGTCACCTGATGATGGGGGTGGTCCCGGCTGACGATTGCTAGCTACAAGTTTGCCATGCGGTCCTGATGCCAGGGGGCGCAGTCCTGTGTGTGACAACCTACTGCAGGAACCCTCTCAAGTAAGTTCAACTGTAACAGGCATTGGTCCAGCGGGCGCTGGGTAAGGATACACCAGTGCAGGCCCAACGGGCGCAGGCTGTGGATAAGCCCATGACCAGTGGGCACTGGCTGAGGGTAGGCTGGCGTAGGCCCAACAAGTGATGGCTGACGGAAGGCAGGTGAAGGTCCTACTGGTGCTGGTTGAGGTAAAACAGGCACTGAAGTGGAAGGAGTCCAGACAGGCGAAAGCAGAGAAGGACTCTGCACTGGGAGACACTGGTGTCCTGCAGCACCTGCTCAAAAGCTGGAGGACAGGCCCCAAGGAGGAATCTGATGTAAGAAATGTGTGTGTGTGTGGGGCAGGTGGGAGTCAGAGGAAAGCCGGCATCCGCCAAACCAGCGCCAGCTGGAGACAGGCCGGTCAACCCACCGTCCTGTGCGCCTGATGTAAGCAAGGGCCTAAGCAGCAGGGGCTGCAGGGCAGGGAACAAGCCCTGACCTAAGAAGCCTCTGACAGAGACAGTAAGGGTGGCAGGAGGCAGTGCCAACCGTAGTCCTGTGAAAAATATGGCAAGCTCAGCAATCAGGGCTGCCCCCCTCCCGAGGAAGAAGACTCCTTAGCAGTCAAACGATGGTGAGGCGACTATGAACAGGAAGAGGAAGACAAGGCCTATCCTGGGCCTTGTCCCAATGTTTGTGATTCGCGCTGGCCTGGTCCTTGGTCTTCGAGGAGTGAATGCCCGAGGACTGGGCTGGAGAGGAGGAGGAGCTCCTGGCCTGCAGCTCTCATTCCATGGAGGTGACCTTCTGCTTCAGGAGAAAGTTCTCCAAGGTCCGCTGATGGTGGCGCCAGGTGACATGGTTGAACTTCTGGCACAACTCGCAGGCTTGGACGTTGTGTTTTGAGCCTAAGCAGCAGATGCAAGTTGAAAGGCCGCCCTTATCCAGGATATGCTTTCCACAGGCACACCTGGTGTAATGATCCGAGGTCAAAGTCGGTTTAGAAACATAAAAAGGGGGGGGGGGATGTCGAAAGATGGAAAGGAATTATGGTGAGAAAATAAAAAAAAAAAAATGCTGAAAATGCACAAAAATGGTGGTAAACTGAAGCTGCAACAGTTTCCATTGGTCCAATGTGCGTTGGTCGACAGTGGGAAAAGAACTGAGGAGGGCATGGGGGCAACCCACTCTTACAGGATAGGCCGACGTCAGAGGGTGACATCGGCGGTGGGCAGCCCCCTCTGGTAGACTGCTAGCTGGAAAGTTTCCATATGTTCCTAGTGCCTGGCGGCTAAGTCTTATCGGTGTGGCCTGCTGCAAGAGATATCCTCTAAACAAGATCTTGTCCATCTTCTACGAGGATACCTCTCATCAGGCCTCATCTATGAAATGAATACCAAGCAGTACTGACCATAAACAGTCTGGGTGGTAGGAGCTGACAGGCCTAAGAAAGTAGAGCACTGGAGCACAGCTAGGCTGAGGCCTGCCTTTTTTCATGAAGCTATGTCCAGACTGTAGTGTTTAGTAAAGGTGTGGACAGTACTCCAGGTAGCTGCTGCACAGATTTCAGCAGCAGACACATTTTTAAAACATGCAACAGATATAACCATGCCTGTAGTGGAATGACCAAGAACAACCCTAGGAGGTTCCTTGGCACACTTTGTATAACAAACAGTAATACAGTTTGCTAACCATCTGGATAGGCACTGTTTGGAAAACTGTACTATCTTACTTCGTGGGGGATCTTGCAGCAGGCAACACCAGTAGGATTGGGTCCCAAGCAGTATCGGAATTGACCTGGTCAGCAGGGAGGAGGAAAGAGCAGGCAGAGGACAATTTGAAAGAAGGCCCTGAAGGACGGCAAGTACAAAGCCGGCCCTACACCTATAGGCAATGTCCAAACTGTAATGCCTGATGAAGGCATGGACAGAACTTCAGGTTGCGGCTCCACAAATGTCTGCAGTGGACGATTCTTGAAAGAAGCCACTGAGGCAGCCATGACTCTTGTAGAATGGCCTTTAACCAGTCCCGGTAAAGGCTTGTCGTAATTGCGATAGCAGTAAACAATACAAGTAGTAGTAGTAAAAGTTTATTTATACAAAAATAAAAAGATTTTACATAGTAAATCATCTTTACATACACCATTAAGTCAAAATATGTCCTGTTTACAAGGTGTCTCCAAGTAATTTAATTGTCTAAAAGTAGTTTCGCTATAAGTACTAGACATGTAACATATAGTATTCTTAACATACAGACAGCTTTCTTCATAAAAACTGCAGTTTCATACATACAAAATTTATTATTATTTATTAATTCGCTAACCATTTCGATAAACACTGTTTGGAAACAGAGGCTCCTTGTCACCTAGGAGCAAAGGAAACAAAGTACAGTTATGTAAGAACTTATCGTAACAGTAGATCTTCAAGAGCAGCTCTTGCAGCAGGCTATACCTATACCATAATGACTGAAATCGGCAGGTGCCAGGACCCAATGTAAAACTTCTAGCTAGCAGTCCACAGTGGGGGACTGTTCCCTGATGTCGGCCCGTCCCCGATGTCGCCCGATGGTATAAAAGGGGCGGTTCCCCAGCCCTACCCCACTTCTCCCGCCTGAAACCCTGGCATAGATAAAAACTGGAGAACTGAGGAGGTTCCTCAAATTGAGGAAAAGAAGGTAGCTGAGAATGGACAAGCAGATACCGGGGAAGGAGAGAGGGAAAGCAGCGCCTGCTGCAAGAGCTCCTCTCGAAGATCTACTGTTATGGTAAGTTCTTATGTAACAGTACTATCTTACTTTGAGGGGGAGCTCTTGCAGCAGGCCACACCATAAGGACTGAGTCCCAAGCAGTACAAGGACAAACCCTTAACAGGCAGGAGAAGGTAACAGATAACTGAAACCCTTCATGAGAGCAGGCCCTGGAGAACAGCAAGTCCAAAGCCTGTCCTACACCTGGAAGCAATGTCCAAATTGTAGTGCTTGATAAAAGTGTGGACAAAACTCCAAGTGGTGGCTGCACAGATATCTGCCACTGACACGTTGCGCAAGGAAGCAGCAACTCCCCTGGTAGAATGGCCTTTAACCGATCCCGGTAAAGGCTTATCGTACTTTTGATAACAGTAAACAATACAATTAACCAACCACTTAAGAGTCTGCTTAGAAACAAGACCCCCTTCAGTCTTTGGGGTGAACGAAACAAACAACTGATCAGATTTCCTGATATCCTGGGTGCGGGTTAAATAGTAATGAAGCACCAGGTGGATGTCCAGAGTATGAAGCAAAGCCTCCCCCTGGATTAGAATACTCTGGATAACAGACAGGAAGATGGATGTCCTGTTTCAGGGTAAATTCAGACACCACTTTTGGTAAAAACGTATAATTCGTCTGCAAGGACACCCTGTACTTGTGGAAAACTAAATAAGGCTCTTTAGACATCAGAGCCTGAAGCTCGGAAATCCTTTGAGCAGAAGTAATGGTAACCAAAAATAACACTTTCCAAGACAGAAAGCGTAGCTCGCAGCTTGTGGATGGTTCGAAAGGAGGCACAGTAAGCTTTTCCAAAATAAATACCCCTCCCTGTTTCTCCTCTGCCTAAACGTCATCACTTGGTTCTGCCCCTGGTAGGGTTCTCAGTCTTCTGGTCCCCCCTTGTACCCCTCTACACTTAAATAGCCTGCCCCAAACTCTATTAAGTACTGAGCTAGTCTGCTGATTAACAGGGCTATTGACTCACCTCACCACAGACTGGTTCTAAATCACCTCTCAGCTGGATAAGTATCCGTTCTGGCATTAGTCTTGGTCCCCTTTACCTTGACCCCCCCCCCCACTTCTACTTCTCCTTCCCCTTCACAGCCCCACAGTCCCTCTTACTCTCCCTCCAAATAGCACTTCATTTTCTTACATGTATGTATACCTGTGTGTAATTGTAATTGCCAACCCAACAGTGTGTTGATGACCTTGTTGTCTAGTCTGTGTACATTCCCCCTTGGATGTAATTGTAACTGTATGTATAAAGTACAGTTACGTAAGAACTTATCATTACAGTAGATCTTCGAGAGGAGCTCTTGCAGCAGGCTGTAACAGTTAGGATTATGCCGCAGGCACTAGGACCCTCTGGAAAATTTCTCAGCCAGCAGTACCAAGCAGGGACTACCGCCCGGCGTTGGCCCTTGAGAGGTCAGCCCTGGTACAAAAGGCGGACCAGCTCCACCTCAGTTCCCCGCCAAGGCCCGCGAACAAGCCCTGACAAAAGAAGGAGACGAAGCACTCAAAGATGTAGATGAAGATCTGCACACCTTGAGAGGGAAGGCAGGTGGGAAAGTAGCGCCTGCTGCAAGAGCTCCTCTCGAAGATCTACTGTTACGGTAAGTTCTTACGTAACTGTACTATCTTACTTCGAGTGGGAGCTCTTGCAGCAGGCTATAACAGTCAGGACTGAATACCAAGCAGTCCCACGCCAAAGAGGTAGTCGACCCCGGGAGGTGGAAAATATTGACTCCAGAGGCCTAAGACAAAAGTCCCTGCAAAGCAGCCAGACCAAAGCCGGCATGGCATCTGGAGACTATATTCAAGCTGTAATGCTTGACAAAGGTATGCACAGAGTTCCAGGTAGTGGCTGCACATATGTCCCTTATGGAGACATGCCTCGGGGCGGCAAAAGATGCAGACACTCCCCTAGTGCAGTGACCCCTAACCGGACCCGGTAGGGATTTATTGTGCTTTTCATAACAGAAGGATATGCAGTGGACGATCCACTTCAAAATCGTCTGCTTGGTCACCGGTTTGCCCAAGCATTGTGGTGCAAAGGCCACAAAGAGTTGCTCTGACTGATGATGCACAGCCGTCCTTTTGAGGTAATACCTCAGTGTACTGTGGACATCCAATGTGTGAAGGAGAGCTTCCCCTCTATTAGAAGGGGAAGGGAAATAGACTGGAAGGTCAACCAAGTGGTTGAGGGTCAACTTCGAGACCACTTTTGGAAGAAACTTAGGATTTGTTCTAAGGGAAACCCTTTCCCTGTGAAAAAACAAATACGGCTCTTTACACATCAGAGCCTGAAGCTCAGAATCTCTCGAGCTTAGGTAATAGCAACCAAAAAACACATATTCCAGGAAAGGAAATGCAGCTCACAATCCGCTGCAGGTTCAAAAGGAGGGAGGGTAAGCTTCTCCAACACAAAAAGGAGGTCCCAGGGTGGGACAGGATCCCTAATGGGAGGTCTCATATGCAAAACTCCCCTCAAAAAGGTGCGGGCTACATCTAACTGTGCTAAAGCCCTGTCTCCAATCAGAGCATGCTAGGCGGAGACAGCCCAAATGTGCACCTTAACAGAGGAGTAACTCGGGCCACGTTGGTCAACAGGAGGAGGTACTGTAACGCTGAGTTCACTGGACAGGTGACGAGGTCCAAATGTTGTGACGAGGCCCATAAATAAAACCGCTTCCATTTCACAGCATAGGCAGAGTGGGTGGAGGGTTTCCTCACCTACGTTAGGACTGCCGCTACCTCCGGGGAGACACCGTATCTCTGTTGGGCTACGTCTGAAGGAGCCAAGCATGCAGATGTAAGGAACGGAGGTCCGGATGGACCAGCTATCCCTGTTCCTGGGATAGCAACTGCGAGCATAGGGGCAGCGGAGTTGGAGGTTCCGTGGACAACCGCTGCAGAAGTGGGAACCAAATCTGCCGAGGCCATCGGGGGGACTACTAGAATCATTTGAGCCCCTTCTGCCTGCAACTTCAGCAAGACTCTCTGAATGAGAGGGTAGGGCAGGAAGGCGTAAAGAACCCTGCTTGCCCAGCAAAGGGATAACGCGTCTGGCCAGAAAACTCCAGGCACGTGCCCTCGCGAGCAAAAAATTGGCAGTTTGGCGTTGTGTTGTGACTCAAAAAGGTACAGCTCTGGACAACCCCACTTGTCAAAGAGCTGATCTGCTACAGACTGTAGCAGCTCCCACTCGTGTGCTCTGGATCGAGACCTGCTTAAGCTGTCGGCCAGATTGTTTAGGATTCCTGGAACATGCACCACTGACAGCAGAATGTGCCTTTCCAGTGCCCAGTGCCAGACATTCCTCGCCTCCCTGCAAAGGGGATATGAGTGAGTGCCCCCTTGCTTGCTGATGTAAAAGACGACCACCATATTGTCTATTTGAATCAGGAGAGAGCCCGGCACTAGGTCCTCTTGAAATGCCTGTAAGGCATAGAGGACCACTCGCATCTCCAGTACACTGATATGGAGAGATCGCTCCTCGGGTGTTCAAACCCCTTGCGTTTGAAGAGTATCCAGGTGCGCTCCCCATCTCAGATCTGATGCATCTGTCGTAAGGGTCTGACCTGGGGGCTCCGGACGAAACCGGACCCCTTTCTCCAAATTCTGGGGGTCCATCCACCAAAGCAAAGTTCTCCTGACTGGCTTGGTGATCCTGACTAGAAAGTCTAGATCATCGGAGCCCTGGTCCCACTGCACCCTGAGCATCCACTGTGGGACCTGCATGTGGAGGCAAGCCAGAGGAGTGACCAGAATGGCCGCCACCATGTGCCCCAGCAGCCTGAGGAAGTTCCTTGCTGGAACATGAGGAGTTACTGAGATCCATTCGGCAATCTCCCGCGGGTGATCGCCCCTGTCCGGGGGTAGAAAGGCCATGCCCTGGACAGAATCTGGGATCGCTCCAATGAAGATGAGTCTTTGACTGGGCTCGGGGGACAATTTCTGAAGGTTCAGGGTGACCCCCAGTGCTCGGGACAGAGTATAGGTGTCTCTGAGAGCCTGAAGCAGGCTTGACCTGGACGGGGCACTAAGAAGCCAATTGTCGAGGCAAGAGAAGATGTAATGCCCCTGACACCTTAGAGCCACAGCCAACATTGCCAAGCACTTTGTGAAGACTCGAGGAGCGGAGGAGAGGCCGAACGGAAGAACTCAGAATTGGTAGTGCTCCCCTTGGAAGTGGAACCTCAGAAACTTCCGGTTGGGAGGGAAGACCCCGATATGCATATATGCATTCTGCATGTCTAGGGAGCAGAGCCAGTCTCCTTGGTGCAGCAGGGGAAGCAGACCTGGAAGGGTCACCATCCTGAACCTTTTGTACTCTATAAAGAGATTGAGAGAGCTGAGGTCCAGAATGAGTCGAAGATCCTGCATCTTTTTTGGGACCAGGAAGACGTGAGAATAAAACCCCTTTCCCTGCTGATGCAAGGGGACTACCTCTATTGCCTTTTTCTGCAAGAGGGTCTGAATTTCTCCTTCTATAAGTGGGATGTGAGAAGGAGGATATCGAGAGTACTTTGGTGGAGTATTTGGAGAGAACTCTGTGAACTCTATCGTGTGTCCTCTCCTGATAATATCCAGGACCCATTGGTCCGCAGTTATCGAGCTCCACCCTTCGGGATGAAGAGAGAAGCGGACCCCGACCGTCTCCCTGGAGTCTTCCTTTGGGGGGAGGGGGGGCAGAAGGGAGTCACTGGGCTGAGCCGGGCATAGGCAGAGAGGCCTGGGAGGACTTGGGCCCACGGTTAGGAGCGCCTCCAGGTTGCTGGTTACCAGCTCTCCTACGGAAGCCACACTCTGACTCTGCTGGTTACCATGGGTTTGTCCACCTTGACCACCTGAGGGCTTGCGAAAAGGCCGTTTCCGTTGCTGGTTGCCACGGTACATTTGGCGGACCGACCAGGTGGACTTGCCCGACTCCTGGAGATGTGAAATTAGAGATGCCGTCTCCTGCCCAAACAACACTGTACTTTGGAATGGCAGATCCTTGATACCAGACAGCAGATCCTAGTGAAAGCCCGAAACTTTTAACCAGGCATGGTGCCGCAGGCGAACCCCTGAAGCGGCCACCCAGGCTGCCGTATCTGCAGTGTCGTATGAGTCCCTCAGGACATGAGAACACATGTTGGAGCCTGATTTAAGTATGTCCAGAAGGTCAATCTTCTGCTCGGAATATGGCATGGCTCTCAGTAGCTCTTGTCCCCTCTCCCACAGAGCATTCTGGTACTGGACCATATGCGTCAGGAAGTTGAGGGACCGGATGGAGCAGGTGGAGGCAGAGTAAACCCTCTTGCCCACCTGGTCCAAACACTGAGACTCTGGATCGGGAGGCTGCGAGCTAAGGTGCTTTGGCTGCCTGGACTTGTCATGGGCAGCCGTAATGACCGAAGAGTCCGCCTGAGGGGTTTTCTGCTAAAAAGGCTTCTGCCCTCGGGGCCTTATACAGCCTGTCCGATTTCTTGGGAACAGCCGGGATGGAGGCCGGACGCTTCCAGGTAGTCCGGGTCAGGTCTTGGAAAGTATCCACCAAAGGAGGCACCACCAATGGTTTTGGCTCCTTTTGCCTCAGGTATTTGGCCAACCTTTGGCATTCCGGATCCAGGTCCTCTGTTTCCCACTCATTGAAGGCCTGGATATGCCTCATGACGTCCATAAAGGTTGGATCATCTGGAGGCAAGAGAGGCTGGTCCTGCTCTCCCGAGGATCCCCCCGATCCCAAGAGAGGAAGAGGATGCCGATGAAGAAGAGGAGGACTGACTACTAGGTCTGGAATAGTCTGATCTCTCCTTGTGACCAGTCTCCCTCTGTCGTCAGTAGCTAGGAGACCGACGTTGGTCCGAAGACTGGCTCCGGTCCCGACACCGGCGACTGAGCGTAGACCAACATCTGTCAGAGGACCAACATCGGGAGCGCTCTTGCCCAGAGGAACGAGTAGGGCTGCGAGTGCGAGACCTGGACTGACGGTGGTCTCCAGAGTCCTTGGAGCGTCAGGAGTGGTCTCTGGACCAGGAGTGGGAACGAGCCATGGGTGGCGGTGTAGGCAGCCGCTCAGGGAAGGCTAACCTCTATGCTGTGGTTTGCCCGCTGGGTCCGGTACCGGTGACTGGGCCTGCTTGGGGCACTTCTGGACTTGCCCCCACCAAAAGGAGAACAACTGCTGCAGCTCGTCCTTCGTGAAAATTTCATCTGCTCGGCCCGGAAAGGGAGTATCCGGGACACCAGCTCCGAAGGGGAGTCCTCCTGGGAGCCCGGGAGGAGGAGGACTTGGGAGACGGGGACGCCGGATCTTCCGTGGCCGCGCCCGAACCCTTCATCCCTTCAACTGGCGTCGGTGGTGGGATCGACGATAGGATGAAGCTGGGGGTGCCGGAGAGTCCTTTGGCTCCGGAGGCGTGCCTTAAGTAGGGGGCCCCAGTGCCTTGAGAGGTGGGGCCAAAGTTTTCACCTCCAAGGTTTTGGTGGTGACCCTTAGCAGGGCCACCTTAGGCTTGGCCAGCTTTTCCCCTGATGGGCCGGCCTTGGCCTGGGACGACTCCGGATGCTCACCTGGGCCCGGGAAACACGGGCCTTTTGGGAGAGGGTCACATCGTGTCGGACCTATCACGGTCTTTCCGTGGCACTTTGGTCTTCCTTGTGCTTCCTTCTCCGAAGTGTGCAGATCCATCTTCTTTTCCAACAAAAAGCCTTCAGGGCCTTGAGACATCAGATCCGGGTCCAGCTGGTGAACGCCTGGCAGGCTGAACAGGCCGCGATATCGTGGGCCGGCCTGAGGCAAAAGACGCAGCGCTTGTGCCGGTCTTTGGAAGGGATCTGCCATCTGCCGTCACTTATTCTGATGCATCTCCAAAGAGACCGACGAAGGTGAAGACATCCGATCGAGAAATACTGAAAAAAACCCCGCAGAAAAATGGCACAAAACGGGGGAAAAGAATAACGTTTTTGCTCTTCTTGGCAAGCTGGGTAGCATAGGCTTCTTCTCATGTGCGCGGGACACAGCGGGAAAAGAACTGAGGTGGAGCTGGGTCCACCCCCTTTTGTACTAGGGCTGACGTCAGGGCAGGGCTGACGTCGGGGGCCGTCCCTGCTTGGTACTGTTGGCTGAGAAGTTTTCCGGAGGGTCCTAGTGCCTGCGGTATAGTCCAGACTGTTATAGCCTGCTGCAAGAGCTCCCACTCGAAGTAAGATAACTAGTTTCTTAAATTAATTTGAGGGTTGAGTCCTAAAGGACAAAAACAAGGGAGAAAGCTGACAGGGAGAGAGGGGGAGAGAACAGAAGAGAGGGCAACAACCAACCCACACCCCACAGGCGTGGAGCCGAGACAGTGAGGAAAGAAGTGGCCCATATCCTGACCACTCTCCCCTTAAGAATGTAAAACATCACCTAATGTGCTCAAGGTCACCCCGCTCCTGACCAAAGGAAGGGGGGGGAGAGGCACAGAGAGGGAGGGGACCCAGAGACTGAGGCCCCAGGGGATGGAGGGTACATTGTGATGAATGGTGAAGATATACAGAAAGATCAGAATTACAGTAGGTAGCCGACCCGCTGGTGCACTGGTGGGATTTCCGCTATGATGCCAGCGACCCGGTTCGGGAACAGACCCGGATCATCGGAGGGCTTTGCCAGGGGAGAAGGATAGAGCGCCCCAAGGACTGCCTCTTCCCGGAGGGGAGGGCGAGGGAAGAGCTCGGCATGCCGAGGCTCCTAGCGGAGGCTGGGGGACTCAGGCGACCAACAGAGCCAGATCTGGAAGGCGGGCAGACGCTGGCGGCCATTGCACGCCCCGCCTCCGCAAAAGGAGAAAAACCCGGCGAGGGTAACGTGCATATGACGCCTCCCGAGGACTTGAGACACCACCGCCGCTGCGGATCCCCGACCAGCCATAAGTTCCGTGGGCTGCCGTAAGGTGGCCACGGCCCCGCCCTGCGGGGGGCAAGCCTGGGGTGACTGGGGATCCCGGCAGCCATAGGCGGTGGGTGAGGTCTCCGAGGCACTGTGACAAGGGCAGAGATCCCACGGGGCCCAGCTGGAAAAAAATAGAAAAATAAAAAAAAAGAATTACGGTAGGTACGTAATTTTCACATCTTTCCTGTGTCAATCTTCATCATTCATCACCTCTGGGTGAGTGCTGAACCCCCACGAAGGGGGTCCTGAACCCTAAAGGACTAAGTCTCTTGGCTCTCAGTGGGTGGCACACAGAGAGACAACTTTCACGGGTCTGGAGAGGCTCGAGACTGGGAAGAGTGAGACGGGGACACCCCGGAGGGGGTAGGAGGTTGCCCTGACAGATGCCGCCTCACCCTACGGGAGAAAAGATGGGTTCTCTGGTAAGCGGAGGAAATCACCCAACGCTGGGCCAAGGGTGACAACCAGGAGAGACGCAGCCATCCCATTCACCTAGTGTAGATCGCTGTCCCAATGACCCTGGAAGCTACTTCGTTGGCGTCGGAAGATGCCCTCACTTGGTGCCTTGCTAGCTCCAGGCCACGTGCAGAGTGTGCAATGGCTTGTCTGGTTACCTCTGTGTCAGGCATAGAGGCTAGGAACTGACCTAGCCTGGACCACAGGAACCTATCATAGGTAGCGCAGTGGGCCTGATGTGCAGATATTGAAAGAAGCAACCGTGCCGAGTAGAAAGTCCTCCTACCCCAGAAGTCAAAATCCATGGAGTCCACATCTGGGGGCCAGTCACGGTGAAGGGCGCGAAGCCCATCGGGAGTGTCCAGTTGTGTCAGTCCCGACCGAGGATGAGGCAAACTACCTGGAGACTCCAGGGGGACACAATACCTCTGGCGGAGATCCCTAGGGGCTGGGACTCTGGAAAAGGGTCTTTGCCAGAAGTGCAACGACGCCTCCCGAAAGGGAGCAGGCCGGGGGGGGGGCACTACAGGAGTGTGTGCACTGAAATCACCTAAGAAGGCATGCGTCGAGTGCTCCAGATTGTGCTGAGTGGGCAGGGTGCTATGCAGGTCCTCCAACACCCTCACGAGGAAATGCTGATACTCTGCGAGATCAGCAGCAGGGGAGATGTGGACAGATGGTTCCTCTCCTCCCAAAGAGGAGGATGAAGAAGCAGAGGACATCAAAGATTCATTCGGCTGGTTGCTCAGGGGGAGGTCGGAAAAAATGTCTGTCCATGGCCCTAACATAAGAGGGAAAATGAGCAGCCACAGCCCTGAACTGCTCCCAGGAGAGAGGTCCGCTAGGACCAAGAATGCCTGGGAGAGCTGGAAATGGTGGCAGAGGAGTGGGGCAGAGCCGACAACAGGAACGGTCCCCTACCTCCAAAGAACAGGGCCCTCTCGAGGAAACTGAACAGGAAGGGCGGAGGTCCGCACTACAACTCCTGCCAGAGCCCAGGTGGGTTCCAGAAAAGGGTCGCCTTGTCGAACCCCCAACCCTCAACTCCTTGGAGTCCGATAGAGTCCTTCTCCTCAAAAATGCCAGCCTAGGTAGCTGGAAACTCTGGTCACTTCCCGATAGGAGCTATCCAGGGAGCAGCACCCTCCCCTCCTGTGGGTGCTCCGATCGGCCCAAAAGTTGGGTGATCCAGGCACACCACCTGGGGGGGAAGGTACCACCACAGAGGGGTCAGAAAACCCTCCTAGGCCAGGCTGCGGAGCAATAGTGCCCTGCACCACTGCCTGCTGGTCAGCACCCCTACCTTGGACCCGGGAGCAACTGTCTGCTCCTCAGAGAGGGGGCTGGTTCCGGTCTGTCGAGGACACTACCAGGATGTCCACGTGAGCGACCAACTCCACAGAGTCAGACCGCCTGTCTGACTCAAAGTCCGACGCCTCTGAGGAGGAAACCGAAGTCCGGTGCCAGACGGCCCGCGGATGCCCGCTGCCACCCCAACCGACTGGGGTAACAGTCCTGCGGACTGCACCAGAGTCAGCGCCGAAGCCCCTAACCGCACCACGAATGGTACGAGAAGAAGACACGGCACTGAGAGCAGCAGCAGTATCGGAGCTAGAGTCTGTCATGGCGCCGCCCGACCCACGGTGCCGCAAGCGGCATCGAGGTCAGAGATGGCGCTGACAATGGCCCCAACAGCTTCCTCTTGGCGCGAACAGCACCGAGAGTGGTGAACCCCACGCCCACTGTGCTTTCCCGCCGGTGCCGCAAGCAGCACCAGAGCTGGACAGCACCGTGCTCGGCCTCGGCGCTGCGAACGGTGCCGAGGCGAGGAACAGTCGATGACGGTGCCGTACAGCCTCCCACGGTGCCATCAGCACCATAGGTGCCATGAGCAGTGCCGAAGGCAGGGACGGTGCGAGCGACGGACCGTCACCAACCACAGTGCCCTCAGAGCCCACGGCGCCACGAACGGCGCCAATGGGCGCGCCGAGGATGGATCGACCCTGGCTTCCAGCCCGAGGAAATAACACCGGGGAGCTTTAACCCCAAAGGGGTGTTATCGCGGTGCCTCCGCCCGCCCGGGATGACTGGGCCTCCTGCACTCACAAGGAAGGGACTTCTGCAATGGCGATGCTACTAGGAGCAGAAGCCCCTTCGCCCACGGTCTCTCGCCTTCCTCCTCAGTCCATACAGAACCGGGAGGGGACCCAGAGGAAAGGCAGAGAGACCGTGGCTTGGCCCGACGAGTGTGCGCCTGTCCCCCGAAAGTCGTCAGAGCTTGTCCAACTTTCCACTCACGTTGTTCAATGACACGATGGTCCATGGAGAAGCAGGCGTTGCACGAATCCATGTCGTGAAGCGGGCCAAGACACGCGAGGCAACGGTCAAGTTGGTCGCTGACTGAGTATTTATGGCCACACAGGCACCGTCGCATAGGAGGCCATCTTGTCTTTGAAGATGTCTTGCCCCCGACCGAGACATGATCTACGGAAAAACAAGCTAAACAAAGACTCTACGTCGCTAACAAATAAATAAAAGGAACAGTCTTACCAGCGACGTGAAGTGCTGGCGAAACACGGAACCAGCAGGAAATTAAGATAATGTTGAATAATTGGTGTCGATGGACTTGGCGTCGAAAGAAATCGGAGCCGATGGCTTCTAAGTAGACAGCAAGCCTCTTGAGCAGCACAGTGTTCAACGAGGTGCAACCTCTATGGTGGGAGACTAAGAACTGTCGGGAGAGCAGGGTCGACGCCACCTTACGGCCAACCTGCGAGCGCCACGCAGTGTGTTGGACATGAGGGCGGCGCCAACGGTGCGTCGACTCCTGTCATCCAAAAAAAAAAAAGAGCTCCCGCTGGGTCGTGACCTCCAACCACTTAATCCAGAGGTGATGAATGGTGAAGACTGACACAGATAAGATCAACTGTTTTCTGTCCTGTCTATGGCCCTTTGTGGCTGTCATGCAGTAGATGAAAGCCCTTTTCACATCGAGACTGTGGAGTCTTCTTTCACCAGATGTAGCATGATAAGTGACAAAGACTGGGAGAGTGATGGACTGGTTTAAGTGGAAGTCCTAGACTACTTTGGGAAGAAATTTTCTGTTTGTCCTAAGGACTACCTTATCCCTATGAAAAGAGATATAGTCCTGATCTATGCAGAGAGCTTTAAGCTCACTAATCCTTCTTGCAGAAGTCACTGCCATGAGGAAAACTGATTTCCAAGTTACATATTTTAGATGAGCTGTAGCCATGGGTTCAAAGGGGGAGCCCATGAGTTTAGCTATGCACACATTCAAATCCCAAGCTGGCACTGGTGCCTTGTGAGGGGGATGCAGATGATTCACGCCCTTGAAGAATCTCTTAAAAATAGGATCTGAAGCTAAGGTTACCCTTGCCCCAGCAGAAAAGTAGGCAGACACTGCTGCCAGATGAACCTTCAAGGAACTGGATTGCAAACCAGAGGAATGTAGATGAGATAAATAATCCAAGACAACTGGAACTCCAGCTTTGCCTGGTATCAGAGATTTACTTGAATGCCAAATAGAAAATCTTTTTCCATTTAGAGGAATAGGTTTTCGTAGTAGAAGGTTTTCTGTACGCTCTTAGACAGCTTCAGAGAGGTCCAGTTTAACATATTCTATGTCCTCAAGAGCCAGGCCTTGAGGTTGAGGGACTTGAGATTCAGATACAACAGAGTTCCCTGGTTAGAAGTCAATAAGTTGTGCCTCCGAGGGAGGTGTATTGGTTTGGTGACAGACATTGAGAGCAGAAGAGAGTACCATGGCTGCCTCGGCCAATCTGGAGCAATCAAGATTAGTGATGCTGCATGGGACCTGAGCTTGAGCAGTACTCCATGAACCAGAGGGAAAAGGAGGAAAAGCATACAGGAACCTCCCTGACCAATCCAGGGTCAGGGCATCCAGAGGGAGTGTGCCCTGGTCTGGTGGTCTGCAACAATACTGAGACAGGTGGTGGTTCTGGTGGGATGCAAACAAGTCTATCTGTGGAGTACCCCACCTTCTGAAAATAACCTGTACCGCCTGTTTGTTCAGGGTCCATTCGTGATGGGCCTGATTGATTTGACTCAAGGCATCTGCCAGGATGCTGTCCTTTCCTGGCAAGTGGATTGCCTGTAGGTATATTCCCAGAGAATAAGCAGAGTCCAGATTCAAATGGCCTCTGTGCAAAGGAGGCCTTACCTGGTGCCTCCCTGCTTGTTTATGTAATACATTGTGGTGGTATTGTTTGTTCTGATCTGTACCACTTTCCCTGTACTAGAGGAGAGAAAGCTCTTAGAGCTAGAAAAACTGCTCTGAGTTCCAGTAAGTTTATATGCTGAAGGGACTCTGCAGCTGACCAGGTACCCTGGGTGGTGTGCTGCCCTCATGGGTGCCCCAGCCCAATAGGGGTGCATCTGTTGTGAGAACTACTGAGGGATTCTCCTTCTGAAAAGGGATTCCCTGTGTTAAGTTTGATTCCTCCTTCCACAAGATGGCCTGTAACAGTGCTCTTGTTACTGGAATGAGTTTTGAGAATCTTTTTTTCTGACACCAGTGAGCCCTGAGGTGGAACTGGATGTCTCTCATGTAGAATCTGGATCCCAGTACTGTGCCTATGGAAGCAGCCATGAGACCAGTAACTGGAGAAACTGTCTTGCAGTTTTTGGTTTGTGTAGTCTGAAGGAATTTGCCACTGACTGAAGGCTTTGTACTCTCTCCAGAGGCAGATAAGGGAAAACAGTGATACGTGTCTCCAGAGATGTGCCACTACAGCAGCAAGACATTTTATGAATACCCTTGGGGCCGAAGAAAGGCCAAAAGGCAGGGTTGAAAACTGGTAGTGGTCTGAATGGGGTCTGAATCTTGGATATCTCCTATAAGGATCCCTTATGGGGATGTGGAAATAGGCATCCTTTAAGTCCAATGATGCCAGACAGTCTCCCTTTTGGAGCATTGGCAAGATTACAGCTAAAGTTACCATTTTGAACTTTTGTTTTTTCAGCTGCTTGTTTAAAGCTCTGAAATCCAGTATGTGCCACCACTCCCCACTTTTCTTTGTGGTTAGGAAGTATATGGAATAAGAAACCCTTCCCCTCAGAGACTTTGGAACTGGTTCTACTGCCTTCAGCTGTAGCAGGGTTTGAACCTCTGATTCTAGCGGTGTCTTTTCTGCTAGAGGGAGAGAGCTGAATACTCCTATTTTTTAGAAGGTTGGGATTTGAATTCCAGAGACAGACCCTGACCCACTACCTCCAGACCCCATTTGTCTGTGGTGATGTTCAGCCAGGCATGGAGGAAGTGAGACAGTCTGCCTCCTACAGGTAGGGAGAAAGTGGCCTGTGGCGCAGGGGGTCTGTTCTGATTGTGGCTGAGGCTGAGCTTGGGACCATCATCTCGAGCCCTTCTTCCCCTGCCCCTGGAGTATCCCTGCTGTGGATACTGCTGGTACTGGGGTAAGGCCACTGGCTGGAAGAAAGGCCTGGTGCAAAAGGACCTGCTGCGGCCTCCCCTTCCGTAAGGCCTGGTGGATGGTGAAGCTCTCTCCTTGGCAGAGCTGCTTCTATAAGTGGCCTTATACTTATCCACCTTCTTCATGTATGCCACAGTGGACTCCCCAAAAATGAAAATTACGTACTTACCGTAATTATGATCTTTCTGTGTATCTTCACCATTCATCACATTTGGGTACTCGGCGATCAGACCCCCAGGAACTTTTTTTTTTGTAGGTGGAGCAGGCGCACTCTTGGCGCGGCCCTTGGGGAGCCGGCGTTTTCGTGGCGCTCGTGGGTTGGCCAGTGGGTGCGGCAGCTCCGCCTGCCTGCCAGTTTTGAGTCACCAGAGATGAGGAAAAAGAGGGTTGGGAGGGTGGACAAGAGAGTCCAAGGGACAGAAAAAGGAAAAGATATAAAAACCAAAAGGAGAAATAAACGACTGAGAGGACAGAGCAAGAGGGAAATGAAATGCTAGGAAGATTGGGAAGGGGACCCCAATCTCTGGAAAACAGAAAAGGGTGGGAGTTAGGGAAGGATAGGGAATTTTTGAGACATAAATGTTTAGCATGGGGGGGGGAACAAAACGCCAGAACATGCTGGATTCTGTCCTGTCTTTAGATTGTACAAGAACAGCAAGGAGTAGCCAAGAGGCTTAATTACCAGAATTCAAGGCACAGAATCACTGGCAAGAAACTCCTCCATGGCAGAAAAAAGTACAGTTACGTAAGAACTTACCGTAACAGTAGATCTTCGAGAGAGGCTCTTGCAGTAGGTAATTACATATAGGACTGATGCCAGCAGGTGTCAGGACCCCACGGAAACATTTCTAGCTAGCAGTCTCTGGCGGGGGACCACCTCCACGTCAGCTGACAGACGTCAGTATAAAGGGGCGGTCACCCAGGCCCGCCTTCCAGTTCTTTCCCGCAATGGCCAAAAGGCAAGAGCGAGAGAGAAGCGGATATTTCCATCCTGGAAAAGGAGCTGAAAAAGCTTAGGGGGATGGAGGGTGGGAAGGCATTAACTACTGCAAAAGCCTCTCTTGAAGATCTACAGTTACGGTAAGTTCTTGCGTAACTGTACTATCTTACTTCGAGAGGGCTCTTGCAGTAGGTAATTACATATAGGACTGAGTCCTAAGCAGTCTGGAACAAGGAGAAGCAAATGGGAGGAGGAAAGCTACTCAGGAGTAGACCCCCTGGCTGTGAAGGTCTTAGGAAAGGAGACCTTGCAGAACAGCCAATCCGAAGTCTGCTCTACGGCAAGAGGCAATGACCAAACTATAATGCTTTGTAAAGGTATGAACAGAAGTCCAAGTGGCAGCTGCACAGATGTCAGCCGAGGACATATTCTTGAAACAAGCTGCAGAGGCAGCGACCCCTCTAGTGGAGTGGCCTATGACCTGACCCGGCAGGGCTTGTTGTACTTGTCATAACAGAAAGTGATACAGTGAGCCAACCATTTAGATAGCATTGCTTGGAAACAGCATTGCCTTCTCTTTTAGGAGCAAGAGAGACAAACAGTTGATCAGTCTTCCTGAAATCCTTCGTCCTGTTGGTGTAGTATCTCAGAATTCGGTGAACATCCAAAGTATGTAGGAGGTACTCTTCATGATTAGAGTGCTGAGTAAAGAAGGCAGGCAACTCTATGGACTGATTCAGCGTAGATTCCGCTACCACCTTAGAGAGAAACTTAGGATTGGTACGCAGAGCCACCCGTTCCTTGTGAAAAATCAAATACGGGATTTTACACATCAGGGCCTGAAGCTCGGAAATCCTCCGAGCAGAAGTAATGGCCACTAGGAAGAGAGTCTTCCAAGAGAGGAACTTTAGGCCTGCTGAGGTTGCCGGCTCAAAAGGGGGCAGAGTAAGCTTCTCCAGAATAAAATTCAGATCCCAAGGAGGGGCAGGAACCCAGACAGGGGGTCACAAGTGGAGGACCCCTCTAAGAGAGGTCTTGGAGAGCTCCAGCTGAGCAAACGTCCTGTCTGCAAAAGAGATAAGGTAGGCCTAAATGGTCGCCATGTGCACCTTTAAGGATGAATGACCGAGACCCAGATCAAAGAGGTGTCGCAGGTAATCCAGGAGTTGCCCAACAGGGCGCAAGATAGGCTCGAAATCTTTGGAGGTGGCCCAAATAGTGAACTGTTTCCATTTCATAACACAAGTCAATCTAATGGAGGGTTTCCTGGCCTCCACTAGGATCTCAGCTACTCGGTAGGGGGGACCTCATATCAGGCCTGAACTACGTCTGCAGGAGCCACGTGTACAACTGAAGGGACTTGAGGCCTGGATGGACCAGGGTCCCCTGATCCTGGGTCAGCAAAAGTTGTGACAGAGGAAGAGGAAGAGGAGGTTCCTCTGAGAACTGTTGCAGAAGAGAGAACCAAACTTGCCTGGGCCAGAAAGGAGTGATCAGAATCATTCGAGCTCTATCTGAACTGAGTTTCTGTAAGACCCTCAGAATCAATGGGATCGGGGGAAAGCATAGACGAATCTGCCCTTCCAATCTAGAGACAGAGCGTCTCTCCAAAAAATGCCGCACCCTAGAGCGAGTGAGCAGAAGTCGGGAAGTTTTGCGTTTTGAGGGGATGCGAGCAGGTCCACCTGTGGTATTCCCCAACACAGGAAGATATCATCTAAGACCCCCTGATCCAGTTCCCACTCGTGCGCTTGAGCAGACGACCGACTGAGTTTGTCTGCCAAGGTGTTCTCTGACCCCGGGACGTGAACTGACATGAGGTGAAGGTTGTGCTGCACTGCCCAATCCCAAACTCGCATCGCCTCCCTACAAAGAGGGTAGGAAGAAGTTCCTCCCTGCTTGTTGATGTACCAGACCACACACATATTGTCTGTCTGTACAGCCAAGTGACCGGGAAGCAGATGCAGAGCCTGAAGAGCGTACAGCACTGCCCAAAGCTCGAGCACATTGATGTGAAGAGATTTCTTGAGCTTGGACCAGGAGCCCTGGGTCCTGTGAGGCCAAAGATGGGCTCCCCAACTCTCGCCCGAGGCGTCCGTAGTCAGTGTCTGGGAGGGGGGAGAAAGACAGAAGAGAACTCCACGGCAAAGGTTCTCCTGAACCATCCACCACTGCAAGTCCCGAACCATAGGAGTGGAGACCAGAACAAGCTGGTCTAGGTCATCCACCAACTGATCCCACTGAGACCGAAGCGTCCACTGAGAGATCCTCATGTGGAGCCAAGCGCGAGGGACTGTCAGGATCGCAGCCACCATGAGCCCGAGGAGGCCAAGGACCGACCTGGCACTCACCCACCTGCGGCCGGACAACAGGCTGACCTGAGCCTGGAGTGTGGCCGCCCTGTCCGGTGGCAGGAAGGCCCTGCCAGAGGTTGTGTCCAGGATCGCCCCAATAAACTGCAGCCTCTGGGACGGGATCAAGTGGGACTTGGAGTGGTTGATGGTAATACCCAGGCAGGAAAAAAAAAAAACAGGGTAAAGGAAAGGAAGTGCAGGAGTTCCTCCCTGGACGGGGCCGCCAGGAGCCAATCGCCCAGGTACAGGAAAACCTGCACCCCCTGGGTATTCAGGTAGGCCGCTACCACTGAAAGTCATTTGGTGAACACTCGGGGCGCCAAGGAAAGACCAAATGGGAGGGCCTTGAACTGGTAGTGGTCCCCCTGGAAAGCAAAACATAGGTATTCACGGTGGGAAGGGCGGATAGGGATGTGCAGGTAAGCATCCTGCATATCCAGAGTGCACAGCCACTGTCCCGGCAAAAGAAGGGGCAGGAGGCCCTGTAGGGAGAGCATCCTGAACCTCTTGTACTCCACGAACAAGTTCAGGGAACTGAGGTCGAGAATCGGCCTTACATCTCCCGACTTCTTCGGGACCAGGAAGAAATGTGAACAGTAACCAGTTCCCTGAAGAGAAAGGGGAACGGGCTCTATCGCCTCCTTCAGCAAAAGTGCTGAAATTTCTTCCTGAACCAGAAGATGATGCTCCCGAGAGTACGACGACCTTTTGGGGGGGGGGGGGTTCCGAAGAAACTCTATTGAGTGTCCTTCTGCTATCAGCTGGAGCACCCAGGAATCTAAAGTTATCCTCTCCCAACCCGGGAGGTGGAGGGAAACCTCCCTCCTACCAGTTCCTCTAGAGACCCCATAGGCTGTGAGAGAGGAAAGGAGTCAGGTGGTGTAGGGCAGCGCTGCGGCTGAAGCCCCCACTGCTTTTTTGGGCGGTGGGGGCTTGGCAGCCAGAGGGGCCCGGCGTTTATTAGCCTGCTTTCCCTGGGGTTTCACCTTTTGCTGGTTCCACCTGCGAAAGGGACGGTGCTGTGTTTGAGGGGGACTGTACACGGAGTCCACAGACTTCAGTGCAGTCCCCTTCTCCTGCAGATCGGTGATAATGTCCTTGACATCACCACTGAACAGCACTGAACCCTGGAAGGGAGCTTCCTGAATAGCGGACTGCACTTCCGGGACCAACCGCGACACGGAGCCAGGCATAACACCGTAAGCCTACGGCAAAGCCGAGCTCCTACCAGCAGTGTCCACTGCATCGTATGTGCACGAAGCATGTGCCGACTGGCCGAACGTGCAGACTGGACGAGGTCAGCCACTTCCTGTTTAACCCGAGAGTGGAAGGGAGTCCAATCTGGATTCCACCTCACTAAGAATTGCATTCTGGTAATCCCCCATGTGACCGACATAATTCAGGGCCCTAATACCCAGAGTGGAAGAAGCAAAGATCTTCTTACCATACTGGTCCAGAAGACAGTATTCTTTGTCAGGTGGAGACGAGCTCAAATGCTTCGGATTAGCTGACCGATCGTGAGCAGCGCTAATCATGACTGAGTCAGCTTGAGGGTGAGAATCAAGAAAGTCAACACCCTCGGGAGCCTGATATAGCCTGTTCGACTTCCGAGGAAGAGGGGCTAAAGCCAACGGCTGCTTCCAAATAGTGGAAACAAGATTGGCATGAGGCTCAATCCAGGGTGGCACCAAGGTCGGAGCGGTCTCAGGCAGAAGCAGGTACTCAACGAGTTTCTTACGCTGTGGATCCGGCTCCAAGGAATGTCACTTATGAACCTCCTGGATTTTGCGAGCCAACTCCGTGAAGGAAGGATCCTCCGGAGGAGTCCTAGGCCTGGGCTTAGTCGGAGAGCGTGGCTCGTCGTCCGGGTCGGAACAACCGTCTGAGTCATCCGAGGTGCCTAAGGAGGAAGAAGGTGGCTCCCTCTCCTGATGTGGGGGAGGAACGGACCCCTTGGGAAGCCCTCGGGGAAGTGTGTCCTGCCCTGCCCTGGAACCAGAGGGTTCGCCCCTGGTGTCCGGAGGTAGGGAGGGAGTCTGTCGTCGTGGACATATGGGAACCAGAGCCAGCACCGTCGCCGGGAGATGACTCTCCACCTCTCTGGTGAGCTGAGCCTTGGCCTCAGCCCATCAGGAGGCCAGAGTCTCCTTCAAATCCACCGGTGGCTGAGGGAGTGGTGGAGGAGGATACGGGTACTGAGTGTACCCGTAAGGCGTGTATCCGTAACCTGACAGCGGGTAACCCAGCGTCGGGTAGTGAGGCACCGTGTATCGTGGCATAGGATAGGCTGGCGTCGGGTACTGGGGCATCGGATACTGTGGAGCCGGGTAAGATGGCATCAGATATGATGGGGTCGGATACCCAGGAACCAGGGGGTCTGACGGAGCAGATGGCCCAGCTGGAGGCCCCACGGGTGGGTCTGGAGCAGAAGGCCCAGTGGGCAGAGGGCCTAGCATTAGAGCGGCATCTGGGAGAGGGGTGTCGCCCGGTGTCAGCAGGAATGGCGTCCGGGGAACCGATGTCAGGTCGTCCAGCCCAGCGGGAGGAATGCTTGACAGGGGTGCAGCAGGAACCTCGGCACCGCCCGGGGATGGAGGGGAAAAATCCCCGGTCAGGCTGAGGAGACCCAGGGTCCCCGGAGGGCAGCGAAGGCTGCGGGGGGCCAGGAATGGCGGACGGGAGAGGGTCCGGCGTTCGGTCAGCGCCGCGCGGGCGTCGGGCAAGCTGACGTCCGACTTATCAGCGGAGTCCGGGCGGACGCCGGAGTTGCTAACGTCCGACTTAGCGGACCCATCGCCCAAGGCAGGTCATGAAGGAGGAGCAGCCTGGTTGGACAGAAGAGTGGCCGTGTGCCACCCTGAAGGGTTGGGCAACTTATCGACCATCTCCGTGCGGGCGCCAGAGGAGCCGACGTCTGCTTACCGGAGCCGCCAACCAGTATGTTGCACGGTGACGGCCTTACTGGAGTGGAGGCCTAACAGTCTGGAGGTGCCAGAAGGGCCAGAGGCGAGCCAGACGGGTTGGTTGACGTCAGCTTTGTAAGCTCTCCAAGACGGCCATCGCGGGAGCAGTCCCCGGAGAGGATGTTACTTGAGCACAGCGACTCAGCCAAGTCGCGGTAGAAGGGGAGCCCTTTCCCGGTGTTTCTCCTTGTCCTTCTTCTTGCGATGGCATTCGGGGAAGTGGACGCCTGCCAGAGCGTTCTCATCTCCTTCTCTATGGAGGACATTTTCTTCTTGAGGATGTGGGCCTCCAGGAACTGCTGCCTCCGTCTGCGCGTGGTAGCGTCGAATTTAAGGCAGTGCTGGCACTTCTCCACCTGATGGTCCAGGCCCAGACAGAAGAGGCACTGGGAATGGCCGTCCTTGTGCAGGAGTTGGGTGCCGCACAAGTCGGACTTGTTTTTGTGCTTGGATGGTGTAGGGGATGACATACACCAACGAAAACCTCACAATTTGGTCGAATAAATCGAAAAAAACGACTGTAAAAACTACCAACGACAGAGCTGATGAGCGTTGAACTTTACCATGAGGTGCCGACACGAGCTAACGGAAGGAAAGAACTGGAAGGCGGGTGTGGGTGATCGCCCTTTTATACTGACGTTGCATGATGTCGGTCACCTGACATGGGGGCGGTCCCCCGCCAGACACTGCTAGCTAGAAATTTTCTGAGGGGTCCTGATGCCTGCCGGCATCAGTCCTATATGAAATTACCTACTGCAAGAGCCCTCTCGAAGTAAGATCGGATATTCTTAGAGGACAGAGACAGAGGTTCTTCCCCCTCTCACATGTAAAAACGACAATTTTTAGTAGGGATAAATGAGCTTTAAAACATGTCCGGAGAACAAGAAAACAGATTTGAAAAGGGACAAGAAGGAGATGAGGATGGAGGGCAACCACCCCCTCCCACTCCAAAGGCGTGGAGCCAGAGCACTAGAGAGGGAGTGACGCCCCATCCTGACCACTCTCCCCCCAGATATACCATCCCACCATGTGCCCCAGATTACACCCCCCCCCCGACAAAGACAGAGGAGGGAGGCAAGGAAAGGCACAGAGAGGGAGGGGGATCAAGAAACTGAGGCCCCAGGGGGATGGCAGGTGGGGTAGTGATGAATGGTGAAGATACACAGAAAGATCATAATTACGGTAGGTATGTAATTTTCATATCTTATTTATGTCAATCTTCACCATTCATCACATTTGGGTGAGTGCTGAGCTCCCCTCGAAGGGGGCTTTAAAAACCTTAAAGGACAAAATCCCTTAGCTCTCAGTGGGTGACACACTAAGAGGGAGAACCTTCTGGGCCTGGAGAGGCCCGAGAGTGGGGAGAGTGAGACAGGGACCCCCTGGAGGCGGAAGGAAGTTGGCCCGACAGACGCCTCCTCACCCTACTGGAAAACAGACAGATACTCTGGTGCGTGGAGTTAACCACCCTACGCTGGGCCAAGGGTGACAACCAGGAAAGACGTAGCCATGACGTCCACCTAGTGAAGATCGCTGTCCCTACGACCGTGGTAGCTACCTCACTGGGGTCATACGACACCCTTGCTTGGTGCCTTGCTAGCTCCAGGCCACGTGCAGAGAGAGCAATGGCTTGTCTGGTTTGCTCCGTGTTAGGCAAAGAGGCTAGGAGCTGACCCAGCGTGGACCACAAGAAGCATAGTGGGCCTGATGTGCAGAAATAGAAAGCAGCAACCATGCCGAGGAGAAAGTCCTCCTACCCCAGAAGTCAAAATCCGAGGAGTCTTGATCTGGGGGCCGGTCACGGTGAATGCACGAAGCCCATCGGGTGTGTCCAGCTGTGTCAATCCTGACTGAGGATGAGGCATGGAACCTGGAGACTCTGGGGGGGGGGCATGCATACTACTGGCAGAGATCCCTAGGGGGGAACTCTGGAGAAGGGTCTCTCCAGGAACGCAACGATGCCTCCCTAAAGGGAGCAGGCCGGGGGGGGGGGGGCACCACAAGGGTGTCCTCACTGAAGTCGCCCAAAAAGGTGTGTGCCAAGTGCTCCGGATTGCTCTGAGTGGCAGGAGAGATATGAAGGTCCTCCAACATCCTCACGAGGAATCGATGATATGCCGCGAGATCAGCGGCTGGGATGATGTGGACAGTAGGCTCCTCTCCCCCAGAAGAGGGGGATGAGGAGTCAGAGGACGTCAGCTGCTCAGAGGGCGGCTGCTCGGGGGGAGGTTGAAAAACCTGTCTGTCCATCATCCTGAAGTAAGTGGGAAAGCGAGCAGCCATGGCTCTAAACTGCTCCCAGGAGAGAGGCCCGCTACAAAGGATGCCTGGGAGTGCAGGAGAGTTTGGCAGAGGGATGGGGACAAAACCGAGAACAGAAGTCGGCTGACCTCCGACCTGGGCTAGGGAGCGGACCAGGAGCGCCAGAAGATGAAGGTGCTCTGGAAGAATCCACAGCCGACAGCTAAACAACCATTTCGGAAATGCCATGGCTGCGCTTGGAAGAATCCCCTGTGAGGTGGCTGGGGCCGTATAGGTCCAGAAGGACGGTCCCCTACCTCAAAAGAACGGGGCTCTCTCAAAGAAAGCGAAGGGGAAGAGTGGAGATCCGCACTGCGGCTTCTTCCAGAGCCCGGATGGGCCCCCGAGAAAGGCCTCCGCATGGACCCCATGCCCCTCAACCCCTCGGAATCTGAGAGTGCCCTCCTCCTCGAGATGGTCAACCTAGGTAACTGACAGCCCTGGTCAGCACCTGAAGGAGCTATCCAAGGCACAGTACCCTTCCCTCTCGTAGGTGCTCTGATCGGCCCCAAAGTTGGGCGATCCAGGCACACCACATGAGGGGGTACCACTGCTGAGGGGTCAGCGAATCCTCCAAGGCCGGGCTGCAGTGCAATGGTGGCATGCATCACTGCCCGCTGGTCAGCACCCCTGACCCCAGCCTCGGAAGTCACCGGCCGCTCCTCAGAGTGTCAAAGACACCACCAGGCTACTCACACTAGCAGCTAGTTCCAAGGAGCCAGACTGCTCGTCTGACTCAAAGTCCAACTTCTCCTCCGAAGAGGTGGAGGCCCTGTGCCAAACCGTAGGTGGGCGCCTTTCGCCATCCCTACCAAAGAGGGTGCCAGAAATGGAGACTGCACCAGAGTCGGTGCCAGTGCCCTCCGCAGCACCACGAACGGCGGCCGATAAAGACATGGCTCCAGCCCGAATAGCAGCCTCGGAGTCGGAACCTGCCATGGTGCTGTCACGTCCCACGGTGCCACAAGTGGCACTGAGGGCAGAGACGGCGCCGATGACAGCTCCAACAGTGCTTCCGGCACCACAGATGGCGCCGAAGTCAGAAACCCCCACGGTGCCGATATGCTCCACTGCGCTTAGGGCAGAAACGCCGATGACGACGGCTTCGACAGCGCCTTCTGAACCCGCGAACGGCTCCAGAACTGGACACGGCGCCGTGCTCAACCTCGAGGCGAGGAGAAGAAAGGGACAGCGCCATAGCAACTCCCACGGTGCCACTAACAGTATCGGCACCGCAAACGGCGCAGACAGCAGCCACGGCGCCAAGCGACGGACCGGCACAACCGCCGACTCGCCAGGGCCCATGGCGCCGCGAACGGCCCCGAGGCACGAAACAGCACCGACCGACAGCGTCAAGGATGGCGCCAACCTGGACCTTGTGAACCGCGGGTCCAACACCGGGGGAGCCTTCGCCTCAAAGAGGCGATTGGCCATGGCAGTTCCTTCCACTCTACTCCCCGGAAGGGAACAGACTGGCCTACTTCACCGCTGGAGGCGATCAGCCATGGCTAGGCCATTAGAAGCAGAGGTTCCTCTTCCTCAGTCCGTATAGAACTGGAAGGGGACCGGAGGAAAGGCTGAGAGACCGTGACTTGGCCCCTACGAAGTGCGCACTGACCCTCGAAGTCGACGGAGTCGCCTCTTTCCACGCACGTCTGAAGCCAGCGTCCATGAAGAAGCAGGCATCGCACAAATCCATGTCGTGAATCGGGCCAAGACATGAAAGGGAACAGTCGTGCTGGTCGGTGACGGAAAATTTTCGGCCACACGGGCACCGTCGCATGGGGGGCTGACCTGTCTTTGAAGTCTTCTTGCCCTCTGACCTAGACATGACCTTCGGAAACAAATACAAACAAGACTCGACGCCGCTGGAAAATAGTAAAATGGAAAGGTCTTACCGGCAACGTTGAGTGGCTAGCAGAACCATCAGGAGGAACCGATGGACTTGACGTCGAAAATTTTATGAACGAGAACGAACTACGAACAGGTAGGCCCGAACTCAAGCTGGAGAAAGCTTCCCACGAGGTGACCTCGACGGAGGGAAAAGAAAGAACTGGCAGGCAGGCGGAGTCGACGGGGCCTAACGGCCAACCCACAGCGCCACGTAGAACGCTGGCCTCGCGGGCGGAAGGGCTACACCTACCAAAAAAAGTACGGTCCCGCAGAGTCCTGACCTCCGGCTGAGTACCCAAATGTGATGAGTGGTGAAGACTGACACATAAGATAGGGAATTTCCCTCTAGAGGAAAATTCAAGGACTTGGACTGGGTATCTTGAGTAAGGTTTGTCGCCCTGAGCCATGCAAACCTCTGTGCCACCGTATTTGCCATCCATCTGGCTGCAGTGTCACTGGTGTCAGCAGCCATTTGGAATTGGTACTTAGCTGCCTCTAACCCAAACCTGGCAGCTTCAGCCAGGTCGTCTGACAAGGGCAAGGGAGCTTTCTGGGAAATAGCCAGGACTGACTGCCACAGTGACTTTTGATACTGGGCAGCATATGCCTGGAAGGTAGCCTGACGCATAGCCAGAGAAGCTGACAGGTACCCTTTTTTGGCCATGCTGTCAATCTTTCTGGAATCCTTGTCCGGAGGATGTGAGGACAGAGGGACACTGGCCTTGTCACAAGCAGCTTGCTGAATAACCCCCTGATGGTCTGGATGGGAGAAGAGAAAATCAGGTCCCTCCCCTCTCCAATTGGTATTTTCTGTCCATCCTCCTGTCTACAGGAGTGGAATTTGGTGTTTGGAGAATCTTTAAGGCATCCTTCTTAAAGAATTTGTACACCGGTAGGAGGAGAGCCTTTGTGGGTGTCAGTCCCATCATCTCTAAGTACTCTACCTCCTCTTCATTCTCAACTTGTTTGGTAGTGGAGATGTCTAGTGCATCTGCCATCCTCCTTATAAAAGTAAAGTGGGATGGAAAATCTTCAATCACCCTTGGAGGTGAACCAAGGTCCTGTTCAGGGGACACTTCTGGTTTGACTGATCCCTCATCATCACTGTAATCATCAGCATCAAACTGATCCCCATCTATCTTGAGGGGTGGATGCACATTGCTGCCAGCCTGGGGACCCTGGGGAGGGGCAGGAGGTTGCTGAGGAGGAACTATTGCCTGTAAAAATTGAATTATTTTAAAGGTCTGAGCAATTTCTTCGGCCGTTGGTACAGGCATAGCAGGCACAGAAGTCCCCAGTTTGGCAGGCGAAGGTTCTGTGTGCTTTAACTTTTTACTTTTTTTAGAAGGAACCGGAGAGTCAGCCGGTTCATTAGTTCGTTTTGTGCCCTTTTCGCCCGTCTCAGGGGCAGGCACAGAAGGAGATTTGGGTTCAGCCACAGAATCCGCCAGTTGATTTAAGGCTCCGGCCACATGGATGTCTAGGAGATCTGCCTCCAGTCAGCTGATGAGTGTCCACATGCGGACCGCTTCCTTACACACCAGCCGGGAGTGCGTGCCCTCCTGCTTGTTGAGGTAGTACATGGTCATGGTATTGTCCATCTGGACTTGAACCACATGACCCTGAAACTGCTTCAACGAATGCTGACAACGCCAGTCTGACCACTCTGAGCTCCAACAAGTTGATATGGTATCAGGATTCCTCGGAGGTCCAGAACCCGTGGGCCCTGTAGTTCCCCATGTGGGCTCCCCAGCCCGTGAGAGAGGCATCGGTCGTGAGGACGACCGTCGGCTCGGGGTGGGCAAACTGGATCCTTTTGCTACAGATGGTCTAGGACAGTCCACCACTGGAGAGCATCCCACATCTTCTGGGTCACAGTGATCAGCTGGTCGAAATGACCTAGGCATGGAGTCCACTGGGCGGCCAGCTCTCACTGAAGGGGACGCATATGCCACCTGACCCAATGGACCATGGTGGTGCAGGCTGCCATGTAACCCAGAAGGCACAGAAAGTCCTGGGCAGGGTTGAAGTGCCCAACCGGAAATGACTAGGCAAAGGAGGAGAGAACCTCAGCCCTGTCCTCCGGGAGCCATGCTCTGGCTTGGCAAGAGTCAAGCACTGCCCTGATGAAGCATATCACCCAAGAAGGCTCGAGCTCCGACTTGGCTTTGTTGATCAGGAGGCCAAGTTGAGAGCAGGTCTGGAAGGCCAGGTCCCTGGACCTCACCACCTCTTGCTGGGTGGAACCTACCAAGAGCCAGTCGTCGAGGTAAGGGTACACTCTGACCCTTCGACGCCTGAGATAGGCTGCCACTACTGCAATGCATTTGGTGAAGACCCGTGGGGCCGATGATAGGCTGAATGGCATGGCTCTGAACTTCTACAGGGTTCCCTCTGCTCTGAAGCGGAGGAACCGCTGGTGGGATGGATGGACTAGGTCGTGAAAGAACATGTCCTGGAGATCTAGTGAGCAAAACCACATGTTTCGTTCCAGGGATGGTATGACCTGGGACAGAGTTACCATCCTGAAGGTGCGTGGCCTGAGATACTGATTCAGGTCATGCAGACCTAGAATGGGGCACCAGCCCCCTGTCTGCTTCGGGACCAGGAAGTACCTGGAAATGAACCCTGGGTTGACTGGAGGATCTGCTACTCAAACCACTGCCTCCTTGAAGAGGAGTTGGGCTATGTCGTCTCTCAGAGCCAACCGGGCATGAGCTGATAATCTCTCCTCCTGTGGGGCGCGGGCTCGGCTGGGAAGGTACCGAGCCTGGCCGACCACTTCCAAAACCCACCTGTCCATGGTAACAGTGGACCAGGAGGAAAGAAAGAAAAAAATAACTCACCATAATAATGTTGTTTCTTCTAATAGAGTACCTCCTTTGGAGGAGAGAGTCACAGAACCTATTTTGGGAACAGGCTCTACAGCACAGTTGTGCCAAACCTAGAATCACTTCTTGACTGAATGTCCAGAGAGTAATGCTTGGTAAATGTTTGAACAATTTTCCAGGTGGCTGCTTTACAGATTTCCACTAAGGATACATCTCTAGCTGCTGTGACCTGAAGCAGCTGTACCTCTAGTAAAATGAGCCCTCAGGCCTGAGAGAGGCTCTTTCCCAAGCTTTGAATAGCAGAACTGGATACAGGAGACAATCCACCTGGAAAATAGTTCTCTTGGTGGCAGGTTTACCCTTTCCCACTTCTCCATAAGTGAGAAACAACTGAGAACAGTCATTTCTATGTCCTTAGTGTGTTCCACATAGTAACTAAAAGCCCTTTTTAAATCAAGACTGTGTAGTCTTCTCTCCCCAGAGGAAGAATGGTCAGTGAAAAAGACAGGCAATGACAGACTGATTCAAATGAAAGTTTGATACTACCTTGGGAAGAAAGTTTCTGTTGCTTCGAAGGACCACCTTATCCCTGTGAAATGAAATGAAGTCAGGTTCCACTGAATTGCCTGGCAGATGTAATGGCTACCAGGAATACAGTTTTCCAAGTCAAGTACATCAGCTCAGCTGAGGATAGAGGCTCAAAAGGGGGCTGCATAAGCCGTGCGATACAGATATTCAGGTCCCAAGAATGGGTAGGCTCCTGAAAGGGAGGATTAACATGTACCAGACCCTTGAAAAATTTCTTGAAAACTGGATGAGATGCTAGGGAAGAGCCCTTACCAGCAGAAAGGAAGGCAGACACAGCTGCCAAATGTACCTTGAGAGTAGAAGGCCGGAGGCCTAAACTGTTAAGATGCACCAAATAGTCCAATACAGTAGCAACATCAGCCAGCTCTGGCTTGACATGCTTTTGGGAACACCAAAACCCAAATCTTTTCCACTTGGAGTTGTAAGTCTTTCTAGTAGCAGGTTTCCTACTAACCTGTAAAATGTCCAAGACTGATTGAGAAAGATGTAGGCTTGCATATTCTAGCCCTTCATGAGCCAGGCTTTGAGCCTGAGAGTCTGAAGGTTGGGATACAGAATCCTCCCGAGAGGAGGCGAGGAGATTGAACTGTCTGGGAAGACACAAAGGCATTGTCACTGACAGTGACAATAGTAGAGGGCACCAAGGCTGTCTGGCCCAGTCTGGAGCCACCAGAATCACCTTGCAAGGCTGAGACCTGATCTTGATCAGGACCCTGAATATCAGAGGAAAGGGAGGAAATGCATACAGAAACCTGCTTGTCCAGTTCAACAAGAGAACATCCTGAGGGACGGGGCCCAGAAGAGGCGGTCTGCAGCAAAAGAGAGGAAGTTGATGATTGTCTGGGGCTGCAAAGAGATCTACCTCTGGGGTGCCCCACCTCTTGAAAATGACCTGAAGAATTAGGGGATTCAGGGTCCATTCATGATTACCCTTAGAAATCCTGCTGAGAGCATCTGCTAGAATGTTGTCCTTCCCTTGGAGATGCACAGCCATCAGGGAAGCCTGAAGGGAATAAGCTAGAGACCATATCCTCATGGCCTCTGTGTACAAGGCCGAGGACCAAGTGTCTCCCTGTTTGTTGATGTACCACATGGTTGTGGTATTGTCTGTCCTGATCTGCACCACTTTCCCCTTGACAGCAGTTGAGAATGTCTGAAGTGCTAGAAAGACAGCTTTCAGTTTGAGAAGATTTATGTGTAGAAGAGACTCCTGGTTAGACCAGGTTCCCTGAGCTGTAAGCTGAGCCAGGTGAGCCCTCCATCCTAGTAAAGAGGCATCTGTGGTGAGAATCACTGAAGGAGCCTGACTGAAAAAGGGGACACCTTGTCGAAGACTATACTCCTCCAGCCACCACTGGAGGGCCTGAACTAGAGTTTGAGACACTGGAACCAATTTGGAGCAAGGGTCTTTTTTCTGAGACCAATAAGATCTGAGATTAAACTGAATATCTCTCATGTGAAACCTTGCTCCCTGTATCACAGCTGTGGATGCTGCCATGTGACCCAGCAACTGTAGAAAATGTCTGACTGGACGAGAAACTAGAGGATGAAAAGAGGAAGCCAGAGTGACAAGGGACTGAACCCTTGAGAGAAGGAGAAATGCACTTGCTTGTATAGTGTTTAGTTCCACCCCTGTGAAAGTGAGGAAAAGGGCTGGTTATAGAACAGACTTTTTTAGGTTCAGAATGAAACCCAAGGAGTCCAGATGTTTTTGAGTAACCTCTAAGGCTGATTTGACTTGGTCTGAGGACTAACCCACCAGGAGCTAGTCATCCAGGTATGGGAACAGAAGGATACCCCGTCTCCTGAGGAATGCCACCACTACTGCAAGACACTTGCTGAACATCCCTGGAGCTGACGTTAGGCCGAAAGGCATGGCTCTGAATTGGTAATGGCCTGAGGGCAACTCGAACCTGAGGTACTTTCTGCAGGAATGTCTGACAGGTATGTGGAAGTAGGCATCCTTGAGATCCAGAGAGGCTAGCCAGTCTCCTGGTCTTGGAGAGGGAAGAATTACCCCCCCCAACCCCGAGTCACCATCTTGAATTTTGGTTTTGTTAAATGTTTGTTCAGGTATCTTAAATCTAGGATGGGTCACCACTCCCCCGTCTTTTTTTTGGGTTAAGGAACTATCTGGAATACAGTCCTTTTCCCCTGTGACAAGTAGGTACCTTCTCTACTGCCTGAAGAAGTAGAGAGGAGACTTCTGCATCTAGGGCCTTTGTCTCCAAGGGGGAGGGACGGACTAAAAGACTTTGCTCTCATTTTTGGGAACCTTTTGAAACTGAGAGCAAGTCCCTGGCTCACTACTTCCAGGACCCATTTGTCTGAAGTAATAGACTTCCAGTCCTGAAGTAGTGAGCCAGCCTGCCCCCCCATTGGAACTGGGAGGCGACCTGACCAACACCTCAGGGTGTCTGCTTAGCAGGGGGCTTAGACTGAGTGGATGATGGGGTCCTGGTCATCCCACATCTGCCTCTTCCCCTAAAGAACCCCTCTACTGGAAAGAGGAGGAGGAGGCCTGAGCTTGGTAAAAGGCCTGTGAAAAGGCCTGCCCCGACCCTAAACTGCTACCTCTGAGGAGTGGTCTGCTTTTCTTTGACTGCAGCACTCCTATAGGTGGTTCTGCATTCATCCATCATCTTCATGTAATTCTCTGTTTGCTCCCCAAATAGAGAATTACCAGTTACAGGAAAATCCATGGCCTTAGCCTGGGTAGCCTGTGAAAGATTGGTACACCTAAGCCAAGCAAATCTCCTCATGGAAATAGATGTAACCATGATCCTGGAATGTACATCATTTGAGTCTACAGCAGCATGGAATTGCACTTTGGATGCCTCAATACCATTCACAGCCACCTGCTCCAGCTCCTTGGCCAGCTGGAGAGGGGCATTCTTAGCCAGCTCCAGAACCGTATTCCACATAGATTTCTGGTACCTGGCTGTATATGCCATGTAATTTGATTGCCTGAGTCCCAAAGAGGATGCCAAGTACTGTTTCTTTGCCATGGCATACACTATTCTGGAATCCTTATCTGGGGAGTGTTAGCCTTGTCACAGGCTGCAGCTTGCACTACCCCAACATGGCTGCAATGATTTGAAAGGAATTCCGTCCCGGGACCTGACAAAGCATACCTCCTGTCCATTCTTTTTTCCACAGGAGGTATGGATGTGGGAAACTGCAAGATTTTTTGTGTCTGCTTCCCCAAAGATTTATGTAAAGGGACATACACTCTCTTTGACTTTGGGACATCCATCATTTCCACATAGTCAGGTTCCTCCTGATCCTGTTCAGCCTCTTCCATAGGAAGTTGAAGAGTCTCAGCCACTTTCTTGTAAAACAAGAAATGGGAAGGGGACTCCGAAAGCCTGGGAGGAGAAACACTGGAAGGCCTGTCTGGGGAGATGTCAGGCTCTATTGGCTCATCTAGGCCTTCAAATTCTCCATCATAATCTTCTTCCTCCTCCCAATCGCCCTCACAGTGTGCTTCAGGATCTACATTAGAAGCAACTACTTCCGACCGAACCAATCGCCTTCGAACCGATGTCGGTGCGGTCGGAACTGGGCAAAGCGACTGAACTATTGTAATCGCTTTCGCTATTTCTTCAGCGGTCAGAACAAGGGATGTAGGATCCAAACCTGCTTATTTTTGCTTATTTTTGACGGAACCGACTCTGCAGAGCCGGCTCTCCTTTTGGCCGAAGAGATATTGCCCAGGTCAGTGGGCACCTCTTCAGGTTCGGTCGCAACTGAACCGGGCTGGCCATCCAGGTCAGCGGACTTCTCGGCCTCCCTTTCCTTCAACCTACTCGAACATTTTTCCAGAGTGGCTTTGGGAAAGTTTTTACAAATTTGGCAGTCTTCCTTGAGGTGGCCAACCCCAGACAATATACACATATGAGGTGGGGATCAGCCTTAGCAAAGGCCTCCCCACACTCTGTACAGTGCTAAAACCCAGTGGAACCGGTTTTCTTTTTGGGTTTCTCAGACATGCCGGATTCAAAAAATTACCCTTCACAGCGTTAAGCCAGGTAACATAAACTTATCTGTCCCGACCGTGTCACAGGTTGGTTAAAAAATCCTATTAAAGTCTGTATTTTTTTAGGAACCGACAAGTACCAGAAAACCACTAAAGAATGATAGAAAACAAACAATTAGCAATAGATTTCAGTTCTCAACCGGACCGACCGGGAAAGAACCAAAGAAAAACAATTTCTAACAATTTACAACACTATCTACTATACACCATCACTTACTGTACCATGACAGATGTAAGAATACTGAAAAATAAGAAAACAGTTGAATAACCGACCGATTCACTAATACTGAACCGAAGAGCAGAAGGGATCCCCATAGCGACGTCACAGTTAGGCTGAGTAAGAAATCTGATTGTTACACTTCAGGGTACCGCAGACAGAGGTTTGAAATCCAAGCTCGAGCTCAATGTTCTATGCTTTGGCATAGAGTTAACCCTTTACTCTCCATGCAGTTCAAGTGCTGGGGCTAACTGCATATAGTCAGAATACAGCAAGACTTCATGTTGTTTGAAGTGGCAGAGCCAGCGCCCCACGGGAGGACCCAGAGCTGGCGTGACAGGAACAGGGGGTGGCAACCCCTATCTCGACACTGGGCAGGCCTGGAGGAAGAGGGTCCAGGTTGAAACCACCTGAACCCTGGCCTCCTTGTTCTGCGGACCGCTGGGGCCTGGACTTGGGGGCAAGAGCGCAAGCTGTAGTCTGCTGCTGCCGCCCAACCTGAAGGGGGCTGCTGCCGCAGGAGCATGGTGCCAAATGGCTTCTTCTTCTTCTGTTTCTTGGCGCCAGGGGCATCTTTTTTGGGCAGAAGTAGCTGAGTCCAAGGTGGAATTGGACTGCTCGATTCGCTGAAGGTGACCATCCTTGCCTGGGCCGAAAAGATCGGTGCCCAGGGAAAGGAACATCAGTGAGTTTGTGCTGGGTATCCGCAGTGAAGGTGGAAAGCCTCAGCCAAGTCCTGCGATGCATGGCAACTGCAGCTGCCACTGAACTGGCACAAGAGTCCCCAAGGTTCAAGGCCATCTGAAGTTGCTGCTTGGCAATGGCTCGGCCCTGGTCCTGGATCTGCTTGACCGTAGTCTGAAGGTCCGCAGGGAGGTGCAGGAGAACTTCATCTAGGGAGTCCAAGAGGGCATGAGAGAAATGTGTCATGACAATGGCAGAGCTTGCCTGACAGAGGCCTAGAGAGGAGGCTGCACAGACCTTCCTGGCAGAGTGGTCCAGTTTTTTGGACTCCGTGCCTGGAGGTCTATCGGTGTCAGCAGAGCTGCCTGTGCATCTGAACACAGAGGCGGTCACTAATCCCTCAGCTGAAGGATGTTCCATGAACACCGAGAGGGACACGATGGGCACCGCATACTTGAGGGTCATCTGGGCAGACGGCGCTGGACAAGAGGCAGGATGCTGCCAGAGCTCCAAAACCGGGCCAACACTGGGAAGGCTTCTGTAAGGGTATCCCCTCTTTTAAGAAAATCTGTAAGAGCGTACTCCGCCCGTTTCTGGACAGGCTCCAAGGGCATCCCCATGGATTCGGAGACAAGGCAGAGAATTCCCAGAAATGATGAATGACCCTCCTCCTTTGACAGACTACCCACCAACTCAACATCCAATGGATGAGAGTGAAGGTCGGTGTCGTCGGAATCCGAGGAATCCGGATAAATCGGTTAGCCACCAGGGTCCCCTTGAACATGCATGGGGCGATCAGGTGTGATGGTGACCGAAATTCTATGAGGGAGACCCAGAACCGTCCGAGAATCCTGCGTAGGAGCCCCTCCCTAGGGCTGTTTAGGTGGCGGCTCCACCATTATCAGCGGAGAGACCGGTCTTGGCCAAACCGAGGCAGGTTTTACTGGATCCACGGGCAGAGGAACTGATTTTACCAGTTCCAATGGAGTCTGCTTCAGCCTGGGAGGCGAAAGCCACGTAATGGCTGGGGTGGAAACCGTGGAAGGCTTCTGCCGGACAGAATGAGCTGTTGCCACATCAGATCTTCGTAGCATCAATGAAGTTTCTGTCGAAGGCCTCTCCTCGTCCGAGGACGAAGAAGATAAGCGGTTGCGTTGCCTCTTTTTAGAACGCTTATGCGCCTTCCTCGGCCTGTCGGTCAAGGGGGTCCGAGATCCCGACCTCAATCGGACTGGCCGAGTGGGTTGTTTCAGGACACTGGGGGAACCGGTGATTTACCCTGACCAGGGACCAGTTCCTTGATGGGAATGCCAGCAGGCTGGGTTTCCTCATCAGGAACAGGCAGGACTGGAGTCCTGGTAAGTTGAGTTGTCAGCCTTGTCGGGCAACACCAGATCAACACGGTCAAGAGTGATGATCTCCACTGTGTCGTCGATCAAGACCTCAGCCGGCTGACCAGTCGACAAAGATGGGAAGACGGCGTCCGAAGAAGCAATCTCGACCGAAGTCAAGACTGGAGAGTCCTGCGACCAAGACCGCTCTCTATCCCAAGAACATCTTTGCCGAGATGATGAATCTCTCTGTTTCTTGTCCTTTTTATGGGACCGGGAGGTATGCAAGCCAGAAGGCCCCTCGCCCTTAGTGGGGAGAGAAAAGCACATCTCCCGAAAGGAGCCCGAGAAGGTGGAGCCCAGGTTAAGTGGAACGAAAATCGGCCAAGACGAGAGCTCCGCTGCCCGAGCCGCATCCTCCTTGAAGGCCTGCATCTGTTCTAGCTGTTTGGCGGACCCCAGAGCCGCGGAGACCACCCCCTGGGCCTCTTTGGATTTCACCGGAGGATTCTGTTTCTTGGGGCTGCCCAACTTTAGCCACGCAAGATGACTGTCGACGACGTTCGGGTGGAAGGCGAGACATATCTCACATGCCTGGGTGTCATAGCCGACACCCAGGCAATAGACACATGCGGTATATGGGTCTGAGCGTGACATTTTCTGGCCGCACGGGCACCGGCGAAAACTGGGGGAAGATTTATCTTCCATAATCGAATAACAAAAGTCACAATCGCTAGCTTGAATGAGCGTAATCTTCAGGGGATCCGAAGATATTGAACCAGGGCCTACAAAATGTGGTACCAGAGAGAAGGCAACCTGAATCTTCCAGTAGAAAGGAATATCTGCCGTCATGGGGCAGAGCAGAGGGTTATACCACCCGAGTGGGTGGGAAGAGCCAGCTTTAAGATCTTCTGGCAAGAACAGAAGGGGAAAGGGACATGCCAAAAAGTGTGGATGAACAAATTATCCACGTGCCTAGAACTTCCTGTTTTCTACTAGTGGTGTGTCTCCCTATGCATCCCAGTATCCCCCCAGCCCTTCTTACTGCCTTCTCACATTGCTTGCCCACCTTTAGGTCATCTGATATGACCATCCCCAGGTCCTTTTTCATTTTTGTTGTTGTTAGTATCTCACCCCCACTGTGTACTCTTCCCCTGGGTTTTTGTTTCCCAGGTGCATTACTTTGCACTTCTTAACCTTGAATCTAAGCTGCCATACATTTGACCATTCCTCCAACCTTGCCAAGTCCCTTCTTATCCTTTCCACCCCACCGTGTGTATCAACCCTGTTGCAGATCTTTGTGTCCTCTGCAAAGAGACATACTTTTCCTTCTAGTCCCTCTGCAATCTCACTTATAAAGACATTAAAGAGGACTGGTCCCAGTACTGAACCCTGTGGTACCCTGCTAGTAACCCCTCTTTCTTCAGAGTGGACTCCGTTTACTATTACCCTCTGTGTCTTGTTGTCCAGCCAATTTTTTTACCCAGGCTACCATCCTGGGACCCACTCCAAGGCTGGCTAACTTGTTTATTAATCTTTTGTGTGGGACTGTGTCAAATACCTCACTGAATCCAACTTCTTCATGCCTTTCCAGGCTGGATTTAGGAAAAAACACTCTACTACCACCTCCCTACTAAGATTCACAGATTCCACCCTCTCGGGGATAGACAAAGGTCTAATTACTTCAGCCATCTTCATCGACTTAGCTAAAGCCTTCGACACATTATCCTGTTGTTATTCTGCCTATCTGAAGCTGGGTTATCCGTGACGGCCTCCAACTGGTTCAGAGCCTACCACCAAGGCTGAACCCCGTCTGTAAAAATTGCTGATTCCACCTCTCCTCCACTCCTTATTGTCACTGGTGTTCCCCAGGGTTCAGTTCTCGGCCCAATTCTCTTTTCCATCCTACTAAATGACCTGCCACAAACCTGCTCTTCTACCTCAATACATTAGCATGTAGATGACACAGTCCTCTTCTCTGGCCGGACGCACGAGGAGGTTGCATCCAGTTTACAGGCAGATTTCAACAAGGTACAGCTCTGGTTTACCTCCCACCAACTCTCCCTTAACGCCAAGAAGACAGTCTCCTTGACCTTTGGCACTAGGCAGAGACTATCCAGACTTACCTCACCCCCGACCTTCCACACCCTTGATCGGACAGTCCTCGAGGATGTGTCCTCCTTAGGTACCTAGGGGTCTGGCTCGATCGACACCTATCCTTCTCAGCCCACGTGGATGCTATCCTGAAAAAAATGTAAATTACGTACCTACCGTAATTATTGATCTTCTGTATCTTCACCATTCATTACTGATGGTTGTAAAGCCGTAGGCGCACCCTAATTTCTACAGAAGCTTTTTTTTTTTTTTATCAGAGGAGCGTGCCAACGGCGCCGCCTCAGAATGACGATCACGGAAGCGTGGCCAGCAGGCGCCACAGACTCTCCTCCTCCATCCCAGTTCTGTTAGCCGGAGAGGCGAAATAAGGATAAGAAAAAGAGAGTGAGAAAAGAGAACCAAAGGATAGAAAAAAGGAAAGGCTATAAACTGAAAAAGCATAAGCCAGAAGAGGACAGAAAAGGAAGAAAATGCCTACCCTAAGGGACTGCAGGGCTTCACTTCTGGGGCAACTCCAAGGGAGGAACAGATAAAGAAAGGGAAAAAAGGGGAGAAGAAGAAGAGAGGGAAGAGAACAAGGGGCGTTGGGAGGGGAGAACACTGCCCACTGATGTATTGGTTTAAGGCTTTTAAGCTCGGAACCAAAAAACAAGGGAGCAAGGATCCCGCTTGATAGGACTGAAAGGAAGGTTCAACTCACTGCTTGCAAAGGTTGGATACAAAGGGCAGATTCTCTATCCTCCCATCATCCCAACCCCTTAAACTCTAGCTGAGAGTTCACAGACTGCCGAGGCAGAAACTCTGTTCCAGAAAGAGAGTGCCCAACTAGGAAGAGGAGGAGGTCCTCTAGCACTTTGTTAAGTACCAACACAGATGTGTGTGGGGCGGGGGTGAGCTCTAAAGACGGCACCCCTCTATGAGAAGGACAGAGTGGGAACTCAATCGGACTCCCTGAAGGCAAGGCACTAGTATCAGCTCAAGGTAATTGAAGTGCCAGGAAGCACCAACCAGAAGAAACTGATACAAGAAGATTAATACCTGCCAGAGGGACCAGGACAAAAGGATCGAGCCATAGAGGGATGGTCTTAGCTGTGAATTGAATAACATGGTTTAGGAGACCAAAAAGTCACCCCAAGGGTAATCAGAAAGAGTTCCCTCAGGATAGAATAAGTTGCACTTGTTCCCCCTTACCTTGAGGAAATGGGATCCGTTCAGAAAAGAACGGAAAAATCAAGATAGTTTTTTTTTTTGGGGGCTTAAAGGCCCACGAAGAAGGAGGAGGAACAAGCAGGGAGAGGGAGACGCTGAAGAAGGAGGCCCTAGAGGGGAAGGTGGGCGGGAATCAGTAATGAATGGTGAAGATTCAAGAGAAGACAAGAATTACAAGAGGTACGTCATTGACATATCTTCCCTTGTCAATCTTCACCATTCATTACTGCTGGATGAGTGCCAAGCCCCCCAAAGGGGGTGTGGATAAACCCTGAGGGAACAGATCCCTCAACCTCCTACTGGTGAGAAGTAGGAAGGGGGAGACCCTAACCAATAGACTAGGAAGTCTAAGGTGGATGAGAAGGAGGAGCTGTCCCCCGAGGGCTGGGGGAAGGAGGATGCCCCTCAAGAAGCCTCCTCGTCCTACGGGAAAAAAGGCGGGTTCCCCAGAAGGCAGAGTTAGCCACTCTACGCCGGGCAATGGGTGACAGTGTGGAGACACGAAGCCATGCCATCCGCCTAATGCAAATCACTGTCCCTACTAGTCTAGACGCCACCACATTAGCATCGTAGGATGCCCGCGCTTGGTGCCTTGCAAGCTCCAGACCCTGTGCAGAGAGGGCAATGGCTTGTCTAGACTGCTCTGAGTCAGGCAAAGAGGCTAAGACCTGAGCCAACAGCGACCACAGATGCCTGTTGTAAGCAGCGTGGTGAGCTTGATGAGAAGAGATGCATAACAATGTACGACTGGAAGACAAAACCCTTCGTTCTCACCGGTTGAATTCAGCTGAATCCGAATCCGGAGGCCTGTCATGCACCAGGCACTAAAAGGCCCGGAAGGAGTGTCTAGGGACGTCAAACCCAAAGGCAGGTGAGGCAGAGAACCTAGAGACTCGTGGGGAACACAATACCGTCTCCTGCAGTCTCCTGGGGCTAGAGAAGGAGTGGCTGGAGACTGCCAGGTGCGGACAGATGCCTCCTGGAAGGGGACAGGCCAGGAAGGCACCACCAAATGGTAAGCACTGAATTCACTATGGAAAGCACGCGTCTGCCGCTCGGTATTGTCCCTACGGATGTAGGAGATACAAAGCCCTGAAACCATCCTCGAAAGTAAACGCTGACAGTCAATGAAATCAGCGTCAGAGGACAAGTGGACAGAAAGTTCTCCTTCCTCAGAGGAGGAAGTGGAGCTCAAATGCTCAGAAGACTCCTGCGGCGGGGGGACAGACAGAAAACCTGTTCGTCCATGGCCCTGACATATGATGGGAAGGCTGCTGCAGTAGCTCTGAACATCTCCCATGTTAATGGCCCGGCAAGGCCTGGGAGAGAGGGAGGTGGTTGCAGAGGGATGGGCGAGGGGCACCTAATAGCACGTGCCTGGTCTCTGCCAGGGCTCCGGGATCCAGGTAGCAACGCCGCCAAGACTGGGGACCTTGGGATCATGCTGGGTTGCGTAGTAGAGCGGGAAAGAGGCAACTCCGGGGAGAGCCCTGAAGGAGAATCTCCCCTGTGACGCACCTGGGAGTGCAAGAGTCCAGAAGGACAACCCTCAGACCCACCACTATAAGGCGCTGTAGAGACCATAATAGAAAGGTGAGGATCGTCGCTGCGACTCCTCTCCACGCCTCACAGGGTTGCTGGGGATCGTCGCCGCTCCTGACCTCTACCCCTCAGTCCTTCGGACTCCGAAGCAGCCCTCTTCCTCATGACCAGAGGTGGAGGTCCCTGCTGAGTGAAACCCCGACGGGAACTCACCGCGGCAGAGACCTCTCTCCCCTGCCGAAGGACCCTAGCAGCACCGGGGACGGTAGCTGCCTGGGACCTCCGAGAAGGGGCATCCTCTCCAGAACTCCCGAAGGGTCCACCGCAGAAGATTCCAGGTCACCCCCAACCACGGAATCATCCAGGTTAACCAACTCTGGGGACTCGGGGAGAGGGACACTGGTACGTCTAGCCCTGCTCCGAGTCAAAAGACTCCAGTCACTGGCTTGGGTCCTCCACTGAATCATCCCTCTCTGAGGAGGGGACAACAAGGGAAGACTCCATCGCAACAACCGCAGGAACCTCCGCAGAGGCAGCACCAGGCCTGGTACCGCCAAAGGCCGCGATGCCAACGACACTCACGGACTCAGCCACACTTCCGTCAGCACCAGGAACCCGGGCCGCACTGCGAATGGCACTGAGACCCAGAACGGCACCACCCGAATCCCCGGCGCCGAGACCCAGAGCGGCACCACCACTGGCGCCGTCCGAGTCCGCGAAGCCACGAATGACGCCGAGACCCCGAACGGCACCACCGATGGCCCTGCCTGAGTCACCGACACCGTGAGCTAAGCCAGACTCCAGGGCGACAAGGGCAGACAAGAACGACTGTCCACTGGAGCGGGGCCCCGCAACCAGGGGCCGCAACACCGGGGGAGCTTGCACCTCCACAGAGGTGACTGCCGGGACGGCGCCAATGGCACGACCCCGGTAGGGATCACACGGTTCCTCCTGCGCCGAAGAAACCACCTCCTCCTCGGCAAGGCTGGAAGTGGAGGAGGTTCCCTCCTCCTCGGGCCGTATAGACCCGGGAGGGGACCCGGAGGAAGGGTCAAGAGATCTGGTCTGGGAGGCTCATGCGGCATCACGCTATCCTCGAAATGGCGGAATCCGTCCTGACTGAAACGTGCGGACTTTCAACATACGGCGATCCATGGAGAAGCAGGGGTCGCAATGATCCATATCATGGTAGGGTCCCAGGCATCGAAGACAAACATCATGACAGTCCGTGATGGAAAACTGCCGGCCACAAGGGCACCGATGCATAGGGGCACGGCCCGCCTTAGACTTGTGTTTTGCCCCCGAACTTGACATGATGCGAAACAATTAAGGAAAAAAAAAGAACAGTTCTCGGCATCGTCGAATATATTAGAAAAAACAGAACCATCTTACCAGTTGACGACGTCGAGAAAAAAACGGGTGAAGGAGAAATGTGGTCTATGAAGACGGCGTCGATGACCGACAGATAGGCCTTGTGATGCAGTAACTATACTCTCCGTGCAGCAGGTGCAGCCTCCACGGCAGGAGAAACAGAACTGGGATGGAGGAGGAGTCTGAGGTGCCTAAAGCCCCGCTGCATCACGCCGCTGCATCATTCTCAGGGAGGCGCTGTTGGCACCCGACTCTCTTAAAAAAAAAAAAAGCCTGTGGCGGGTGCACGCCCGGATTACACCTGGCAGTAATGAATGGTGAAGACTGACAAGGGAAGATCTGCGCCCTAAGCTTGGTGCTCTCTACAGAAATCGCGGTAGTCTCCCGCTACCCACGAGACATGAAATTGTGCAGAAAATGATACTACCTACGTTTGACTACTGTGATATAATCTACAGTTCTGCCACCAAGTCCACCCTATCCAGACTGGACCCCCTCTTCAATGCTTTCTGCCGTTTTGCCCTTGATGCATCCTCCGCACCCACCACTGTGAGCTTCTTCATTCACTGGCCCTCCCACCCCTTAACAACCAGAGACTACTTCACAGTGCTAACTTTGCTTCCAACTTCTGGCTCTGTTCACTTCCTTCCTACATCGCCTCCTCCCTATCTTCTCCTCCAATCCCCTCTTATGCCCTCAGGTCTACTAACTCCCGAATATTGGTAATCCCTCACTGTCGGACCTGTGCAGGCCAATCAGCCTTCTCCTACCATCTCCCGAAGCTCTGGAATGACCTGCCGGTCCAAACCCGCCATTCCTCCTCTAGGCATTCTCTAGCCTCTGTCCTACTAAACTACTATGCTGTAAACTGTTCATGCACCTGGCCTACTCTTCCGCAACCCTTCAGCCAACCCCCCCCCCAATACCCCCCATCACTCCTCCTACATCCTGCATGGCCTGACCTGCGGCTTTAGCTACCGGCTATATATGCTGGCATATATTCCTCCTAACCTCCGCACTTACCCCGTACTGCACTTCTGCCTTGTCTCCCTGTCAAACATAGTCCCTTAATCAGTGACTGTCACCCATGTATAGTTATCACAATCCAGGTCTAAACCTTACTCCTTGTTCTCCCTTCGCTTCTAAACCTTCCCTATACTGTTTCCCTACTTCATGTACCCCCCCCTTAAATAAAAGGCAGGTAAGCCCTATAAACAATGTGTATCTCTAACTCGATTCAATGTAACTAATGTTAAGTAATGGAAGTATGTAATCAATTAAGGTAATGTTACTCCCATGTCATCTCTCGAATGTGTAACTCAATGCTATGTATCATGTACTCTCTGCTGTCCTCTGTACCCCCCTCCCCCGGGTCGCACTGTGAGATGAGCATCTTGTTGCTCAGTGTGCCTTTCCTGGTGAAACATATCAATAAATAAATAACTGCCTTGCTAAAGTCTAGGTAGGCCATGTCCACAGCCCCCTCCCTGGTCTATTATTTTGGCCACCCAGTCAAAGAAATCTATTACATTAGTCTGACACGACCTTCCCGCTGTGAATCCATGCTGCCTTGGGTCCTGTGCCCTGCTGGCCTCTAGGTACTCAACAATTCTTTCCTTCAGAAGTGATTCCATCATTTTCCCTATCATTGAGGTCAAACTAACAGGTCTGTAGTTTCCTGCCTCTGCCTTGCTCCCACTTTTGGAAGTGGAATCACATCCGCCCTCCCCCAGTCCTCAGGTACCACCTCATCCTCCCATGATTTGTTAAACAGGATAGTCAGTGGTGTCACTAGTTCTCCCCTTAGTTCTTTTAGAATTATGGGGTGAATCCCATCAGGCCCCATTGCCTTGTCCACCTTCAGTTTTAGGAGTTCTTTTAGAACCTTTTCTTCTGTGAATGGACTGGTACTGACCCCCTATTCAGAGTGTTTCTATTCTTTGGTTGAGGTATCTCCCCCTCCTCTTCTTTTGTGAATACTGAGCAGAAGTATTCGTTTAGTATCCCTGCTTTTCCACTGTCACCCTCTACCCACATTACCTCCCCTTTATTAAGCCTCAGTATCCCTCCCCTTGGTCTTTTTTCCTCCCAAATGCACCTATAAAAGGTTTTACCCCCCTTCTTAACAGACTTGGCTATCTTTTCCTCAGTGTGGGCCTTTGCACTTCTGACCGCCTTCCCTGCCTCCTCCTGTTTTAACTGATACAGTTCTCTGTCCTGCTCCTTCCGAGTTTCCTTATATTTCCTGAATGCTATCCTTGTCTCCTTAAAGTACAGTTATGTAAGAAATGGAAATTATGTACCTACCGTAATTCTGATCATTCTGTGAATCTTCACCATTCGTCACCTTTGGGTACTTGGCCAGAGGTCATGACTCCGCGGGAGCTTTTTTTTTGGGATGGGCAGAGTCGAAGCACCATCGGCACCACCCTCGAGGCCGACGACCGTGTGGCGCTGCTGGTTGACGCTAGGTGTTGTCGACTCCGCCTCCCCGCCAGTTCTGAGTCACCCAGAGAGGTGAGAAAAAGGGTTGAGGGTGGGACGAGAAGACCAAATGGCATAAAGGAAAAGATATATAAACTAAAAGGAGAAATGAAATGACTGAGAGGACAGAACAAGTTTGAAAGACTAAGGGGATTGGGTAGGGGCCCCAATCTCTGGAAGCAGAAAAGGAGGAGGGAGGGTGGGTTAAGGACTTTAGAAGTAAGGATAAGAGTGACGGGGAGAAATAGGAAAAACATACCCTGGAACCTTGACCTGTCTCCAGATTGTATAGAACTGCGAAGGAGTAGCCAAGAGGCTAACTGCCAGAATTCAAGGCATAGAATCACTGGCAATAACTCCAACAAAAGCAGATTCAGCTATTCTGGAAGGATGACAGGATACAGTGATATTTCCCCCCTCTCAAAAAGGAAATTTTGGTGCAAGAAACCTAGTTTCTTAAATTAATTGAGGTTATGTCCAAAGGTCAAGGAAATCAAAGGATTGACGGGGAAAAGGAAAGAAAAGAGGGCAACTGCCAACCCCCACCCAACAGGGGTGGAGCCGAAGCACTGACAATGGAGTGCTCACCAACCTAACCACTCTGCCCCTAAGAAAATGATCCCCCTATGAGCCCAGTTTGCCCCACTCCTGACTAACAGAAAGGAGGGGGGCGAGGAATGAGCGCAGACAGGGAGGGTGACCCAGAGACTGAGGCCCCAGGGGGATGGAGGGTAGGATTGTGATGAATGGTGAAGATACACAGAAAGATCAGAATTACGGTAGGTACGTAATTTCCATAGCTTATCTGTGTCAGTCTTCACCATTCATCACCTTTGGGTGAGTGCCGAGCCCCCCGAAGGGGGATTTAACCCTAAGGGACTGAGTCCCTTAGCTCTCAGTGGGTGACACACTAAGAGGGAGAACCTTCACGGGCTTGGAGAGGCCAGAGAGTGGGGAGAGTGAGACGGGGAACCCCCAGAGGGGGTAGGAAGTTGCCCCGACAGACGCCATCTCACCCTATGGGAGAAAAGATAGGTTCTCTGGTGAGCAGAGTTAATCACCCCACGCCGGGCCAAGGGTGACAACCAGGAGAGACGCAGTCATGCCGTCCACCTAGTGCAGATCACTGTCCCTACGACCCTGATAGCTACCTCACTGGCATCATACAATGCCCTTGCTTGGTGCCTTGCTAGCTCCAGGCCACATGCAGAGTGTGCAATGGCTTGTCTGGTTTCCTCCATGTCAGGCATCGAAGCTAGGCATTGACCTAGCCTGGACCACAGGTACCTGTCATAGGTTGCATAGTGGGCCTGATGTGCTGCAACAGAAAGCAGCAACCATGCCGAGTAGAACGTCCCCCTTCCCCAGAAGTAAAATTCCAAGGAATCTTGATCTGGGGACCAGTCACGGTGCAGGGAGCAAAGCCGGTCGGGAGTATCCAATTGCGTCAATCCTGAGCTAGGATGAGGCATGGAACCTGGAGACTCTGGGGGGGGGGGCACAATACCGCTGGCAGAGATCCCTAGGGGCTGGGACTCCGGAATAGGGTCTCTGCCAGGAACGCAACGACGCCTCCCGAAAGGAGCAGGCCAAGGGGCACCACAGGGTGTCCGTGACTGAAATCGCCTTAGGAAGGCACGTGTTGAGTGCCTGGATTGTGCTGAGTGGGTGGGGTAATGTGCAGGTCCTCCAACATCCTCACGAGGAATCACTGATACTCTACGAGATCAGCAGCTGGAAAGATGTGGACAGCCGGCTCCTCTCCCCCAGAAGAGGGGGGTGAGGAGTTAGAGGACCTCAAGAGTTCAGAAGCTGGCTGCTCAGGGGGAGGTTGAAAAACCTGTCTGTCCATAGCCCTAACATAAGAGGGAAACTGAGCAGCTACCGTTCTGAACTGCTCCCAAGAGAGAGGTCTGCTAGGACCAAGAATACCTGGGAGCGCTGAAGAATGTGGCAGAAGAGTGGGGACAGAGCCGACAAAAGGAATCTGCTGACCTCCGCCTGGGCTAGGGAGCGCATCAGGAGTCCTAAGGGAAGAAGGAGCTCCGGAAAACTCAACAGCTGATCAACCAAACTGGTACTGCCTAAGCTGCACCCTGAAGAATCCCCCCTGTGAGGTGACCGGGGACATGAAAGTCCACAAGGACAGTTCCCTACCTCCAAAGAACGGGGCCCTCTTGAGAAAAACAAAAGAAAAGGGCGGAGATCCATGCTACGACTTCTCCCAGAGCCCGGGTGGGCCCCGGAAAAATGCCTCCGCATAGACCCCATACCACTTGACCCCTCGGAATCTGAGAGTGCCCTCCTCCTCGAGAGACCCAGCCTAGGCAGCTGGCAGCCCAGGTTGGCCCCCGAAGGAGCTATTTAGGGAGCAGCACCCTTCCCTTCCATGGGTGCTCCAATCGGCCCCAAAGTTGGGCGATCCAGGCACACCACATGAGGGGTACTACCACTGAGGGGTCAGAGAACCCTCCGAGACCAGGCTGCAGAGCAATGGTGGCCTGCACCACTGTCTGCTGGTCAGCACCCCTGATCCGGGTCCCGGGAGTCACTGTCTGCTCATCAGAGGGGGGCTGGCCCTAGCCTGTTAAGGACACTAGCAAGGTGTCCACGTGAGCAGCCAACTCCAAAGAGTCAGACTGCCTGTCTGACTCAGAGCTCAATTCCCCCTCCGAAGACATGGAAACTTGAAGTTCTGTGCCAAACAGTGCGTGGACGCCCACTACCATCCCGACTGAAAAGGGCACCAGAACTAGAGACTGCACCAGAATCTGTGCCGACATCTCCAGCCGTACCGCGAACGGGCCAGAAGAAGATGTGGCTCCAACGATGGCAGCAGCTTCAGAGCTGGAGCCTGTTACGGTGCCGCAAGTGGTGCCAAGACCAGAGACAGCGCCGATGACGGCTCCGACCGCACTCTCAGTACCGCGAATGGCGCCGAGGTCGGAAACCCCATGGCGCTGCGAGCGGCACTGAGGACAGAGATGGCAGCGATGACGGCCCCGACTGCACTATCGGCGCTCTGGACGGTGTCAAGATCCGAAACCCCTATGGCGCTGTGTCCTCGCCAGGAGCAGCTCCAGAGCTGGACACGGCACCATGCTCAACCACGGCACTGCGGACGGCGCCATGGCAAGAGACAGTCAGGAACGGCGCCGCTAGCACCATCAGCACCGCGAACAGAGCTGACAGCAGCAATGGCGCTGAGCGATGGACCGGCGCAACGACAACAGCGCCATCAGGGCCCACGGCACCGAGGCTCAAGACAGCACCGACCCAGGCCTTCCAAGCCGAGGATACGACACCGGGGGAGCCTTCGCCCCCAAAGGGGCGATTGCCAAGGCGGTGCCTCCCACCCATCCCCCAGGGGGACAGACTGGGCCTCCTGCACCACGGAAGGGGCCTCTGCCATGGCTAGGCTACGAGAGGCAGAAGCCCCCTCCTCCTTGGACCGTATAGAACCGGGAGGGGAACCGGAGGAAAGGCCGAGAGAATGTGGCTTGGCCGGGCACCGCCCGTCCCCCGAAGTCGGCGGAGCTCACCCAGCTTTCCACGAGCGTTGTTTGATGACACGACGGTCCATGGAGAAGCAGGCATCACACGAATCCATGTCATGTAGCGGGCCAAGACACACGAGGTAACGGTCATGCTGGTTGGTGACGGAGGACTTACCGACGCATGGGGGGCCATCCCGTCTTCAAAGTTTTCTTGCCTCCCCCCCGACCGAGACATGACCTACGGAAAAAGAACACCAAACAAGACCGGACGTCTCAAGTTTTTCTCTCAGCAACCCATGAGGTGACCTCGACAGCGGGAGACAAAGAACTGGTGGGAGGGCGGAGTCAACAACTAACGGCCAACCCGGGAGCGCCACGCAGTGCGTCGGCCTTGAGGGCGGCGCCGATGGTGCGTCAACTCCGCCCACCCAAAAAAAAAAAGCTCCCGCGGGGTCATGACCTCTGGCCAAGTACCCAAAGGTGATGAATGGTGAAGACTGACACAGATAAGATCTTACTGTAACAGCAGATCTTCAAGAGGAGCTCTTGTAGCAGGCTATAACCATTAGGACTAATGCCATAGGCCTTAGGACCCACTGGAAAAATTTTTAGCTAGCGGTACCCAGCAGGAACCGCCCCCTGGTGTCGCCTCCATCCTGACGTCGGTCATGGTACAAAAGGGGGTGGACCAGTTCCCCCGCTAAGACCCGCGAATGGATCCTGGTAAGAGAACTGAGCGAAGCCTGAAGATGTGCTGAACACCTCACCAGGGGATGGAGGGCGGGATAGAAGTGCCTGCTGCAAGAGCTCCTCTCGAAGATCTACTGTTACGGTAAGTTCTTACATAACTGTACTATCTTACTTCAAGTGAGAGCTCTTGCAGTGGGCTATAACCATTAGGACTGAGTCCCAAGCAGTCCTGCGCCAAGGAGGAGCATAACCTTGGGAGGAAGAGGGATGAGAAAAAGGCCACTCAAGAGAGAAGCCCCTGAAGGACTGCCATGCCGAAACTGGCACGGTGTCTGGATGCAATCTCCAGGCTGTAGTGCTTCTTAAAAGTGTGCACAGAGTTCCAGGTGGCTGCCGCACAGATGTTTCTTATAGAGACATTTTTTTAAGGCAGCAAAGGAAGCTGAGACTCCCCTGGTGGAGTGATCCCTAACCGGGCCCAGAAGGGGTTTATTGTAATTCTCATAACAAAACATAATGCAGTGGACAAGCCACTTAGAAATAGTCTGCTTAGGGGACTTCCGGTGACGTCATCAACGAGATGGCAGGCTGAGAGAGTATTCCCCTCGTTGCAGAAGATAAAATAACCTTCCCACACATTACAAGGCAGTGCAAAAATATAAAATATGGCAGCAAAGAACAGTGGAGGGTCACACAAGAAAAGATCTAGTTCGAAACAGCGAAAACCTAAAGCGGATGGGCTTGGATATCACTCCACTGGAATTGCCTCAGACAGAAACCCCTCGCCGATCAGTACAATTGGTACAGATACAGATACAGAGGCAGAACAAGAAAAATTGACAAGATCCAGATTCGAGACAATTATAACAGAAATTAAAAACTTTAGATCCAAAAATCAGCGAGAGTTTTCAAAATTGAATGCCCGACTTACAAAACTGGAAACGAGGGTCCAACTAGCTGAGGAAAGGATTTCCACCAGCAGAGGATGGCCTAATTCAACTAGCAAAAGCTGTACAATACTTAGTTGACCAGCAAGAGCAGACAGCATTCAAATGCCTAGATTTAGAAGCCAGATCTCGCCGGAACAATCTACGAATATATGGATTGCCTGAGGGCACGGAAACTGGAGCTATGGAGGATTTTCTAGCAAACATGCTGAAACACATATTAGACCTTCCGCAAACCCTCAACTTTAAAATTGAGAGAGCTCGTCGAGCATTAATGCCAAAACCAACCGATCCTAAAGCCAGACCTCTATCAATAATTGCCAAATTTTCGAGCTTTAGGGACAAAGAATGTATTCTTAAACAAGCATGACAACAGAAACAAGTCCAATACAATGGAACGAGGCTATATTTTGATCAGGATTACCCCACGACGATCCAGCAACAGAGGCAAGCATATGTCCCAATTATGAAAATCCTTCGATCAAAAGGGATTCGAGTTCAAACCCCCTATCCCTCGAAAATCAAAATCTTTTGGAGTACAGGAGTTGAGACCTACCCAAGTCTGGAAAGAGCAAGGCAGGCACTGATGGAGAGAGGATGGGAACCGGAGGGCTGGAAGAACGAAGATCCCAGAAGGCCGCATTTGCAGCAATGGTCTACAGTAAATCAGCACAATGTGCAAGTGCAGGGTAAGAAGGCAGCAGCAACGACCCTTCTAGAAGTACAAAAGCTCCTACAGAACATAACAGCCCCCCAGAAGGAATCTATGGCTTTGACGACTGCAGAGGACTTAACATGAGAAATAATAAACCCACATGAGGTGACTGTTTATTTTTTGCCTTTGGCTGAATATGGGGTAGTTCTTTCTCTAACCAATGGAGAGGCTGTTGAAATTTGGCTGGTCTTTCAACGTGTTACCCGTTCTCTAGGAGCATATGAAATCAATATCCCTGGACAATGGGGGGGGGGGGAATCGAACTGTATAATCTATTCGAAGGCCCATGCCTAGAAGTATGGTAAAAGCACAGCGCTATAAGTTGGTGCAAAGGAATAACACTTTATATAAAATATTAAATAAGGATGGACTGAGAGCTGGACCACTTCCCTGGACTACCCCAATTAGGGGCATTATATATACTTTCGGATTTTGGGTTCTGCAAAGGGAAAGTTACGCTTATGAAAGGGAAATACTAATTTTTTTTTATTATACCATACTGTCGTTGTTTTCAATAACAATGCAAAACAGACGGCTATCTTTCGTTCAGTGTCCAGCTGACGCTGATACAAGAGGCAAGTGGTTGGGGAATATCCCATGGCCTCTTAGTCAGGTCCCCCACTTTTTGTGGAGCAATTCCTGTCCCATTAAAGGGCAAACTGTATGCCCTTCTTCCTTGGGAGTACATGTATGTATTATAGTTACTGTTTGTCAATGTTACAGTTAATGGTTGTTTTAAATGTTTATAGGTGTCCTAAGCTAGTCAAAACTGATCTGCGAAAAGTACTACAAGAAACATCTCTGGTAAGAAAGTTAGAAATGTTAGGCAGGAGGATCCTAGAGGTAAAAAGTAAAAATTACACTTGTAATAGAGCAGAAAGGAAATTTAAAATTAGACAGAAATGGATGGAGGTGATTAAGATGAAGGTCTCACCACCTGAAGATACGTATTATTTTAGCAATGGGTAAGATTATAATTCTTGCAATGTGAATGGGCTAAATAACCCAGTTAAGAGATATAAAACAATAGCACTACTAAAAAGGCACCATCCATCATTTATTTTGCTGCAGGAAACCCATTTACCACAGAAGGAACATGAAAAATTATCTCGACAGGGCTATACACACTTGGTGTCCTCCTCCTCCTCTAAGCAGGGGAAAAGAAGGGGTACCGCCATATTGGTAGCGAAAAATTGCCATTTCAGGGTCTCTGCAACTTTTACAGACACAGATGGATGTCTGGTTATGGTAAAGGGTATGCTTGAAGGCGTGCCACTGACGTTAGCCAGCCTATACCTCCCCCCAGGTCTAGACTCACAGGCAGCCAAGGCCCTTCTTCAGAGTATAACTACCTTTCAGGAGGGAACACTGATAATTGGTGGAGACCATAACATGATTTTATGAAAGTAAAGACACAACGAATCCAGGCCCACATAGGACCACCACGACCAGGAGAACGGTAGCAACCTATATAAAACAGTGCAAATGGACTGATGTCTGGCAATGCTTAAACCCCACTCAAAGAAAATATACTCATTACTCAGCCCCCCACAAAACCCACTCCAGAACAGATTATTTTCACATCTCTAACAAGCACATGCATATGGTTCGAGGTTGTGCGATGCTTCCCTTCCCCCTCTTGGATCATAACAGGCTAGACTTAACATTGGAGTGGCGAAAGGTACATAAATCCACACTTTGGAAGTTTAATAATTTTTTTCTTGAACCTGCCGGAGTTTAAAGACAAGATGGAGGAACTTATTCCTCAAATTCTGGAGGAGAATAGCTCTCAGGGAGTTACTTCAGGTTATTTATAGGACACCTTGAAGGTGGTTCTCCGAAGAGAATTAATAAAATTTGCAGCATACTACAAGAAAAAGCAGGCACAGACACTACAGCACCTTCAGACACAACTTCAAGAACTACAGGACCAACATCAGAAGGGAGATCAGATCAGAAGGGGGAGACAATATATCCCTTGTTAATTTCCACCCGACATCGCATACAGGACTTGCTTGATCAGAAAACAGAACAGGCCCTCCAATTCCTTAAGTAGAAATATTATGAGGGAGGCCCAAGGGTTACCCGGATTTTAGCCCATAGAATTAGGCAAAAAACTAACCAATCCTCGATTTCCCAGATATACTCAGACAGGTTAGCCCGTAAAACAACTGACCCTGAAGAGATTAGTGAGACTTTCAGACAGTTCTACTCAAGGCTTTATGACCCTGAAAGTAAGGTAGAGGGAGAGGAGATTCAAGCTTTCCTAAATCGTCTACACCTGCCTAAGATTACAGAAACGCAGAGATCAGTATTGGAAGCACCAATCACAGGTTTTGAACTAGAAATGTCAATTCGTAATTTAAAAACAGGGAAAAGTGCAGGTCCAGATGGATACTCTGGAGAATTTTTTAAACAATTCAGGAAATTGCTACAGCCTACACTCCTGAAAACATGTAACAGCATTATAAAAGGAGACCCTATACTCCCTCGTGGCAGTATGCTGAATTGCCAGTGTACCAAAATCAGGAAAAGACCAGACTCTCTGTTCATCGATAGGCCAATTTCAGTTCTAAACATAGATTATAAGATTTTACAAAATATTTGCACAAAGATTAGAGGAAATTCTCCCACTATTATTAACCATGACCAGTGCGGCTTTATCCCCATGAGACAAACTCAAGACAATATTAAAGGACTCTGCATGTGCTGCACCATGCCGCACGGTCGAGGGCCCCTTTTCTGTTAATGAGCCTGGACGTGGAGAAGGCCTTCGACCGTGTGGCATGGCTGTTTTTATTTGTGGCCATGACAGCTTTTGGGTTTACGGGCCCTTTTATGGAAGTCATTCAAGCCTTATATAACAGCCCAAAAGCTTATATCCGTATAAATGGAGATGTGGTCCCTCCAATTAACTTAATGAGAGGTACAAGACAGGGATGCCCCCTTAGCCCCTTGCTCTTTGCAGTATATTTAGAACCTTTGGCTCAGGCAATAAGACAGGAAAGAAACATAGAAGGAATAGAAATAGAAGGAGAAACACAAAAATTGCACTGTATGCTGATGATTTACTAGTGTACTTGGTTAACCCTGAGAGATCTCTTCCCTGCTTTGGGAATTAATAGGAACATTTAGTAAGGTAGCAGGATACAAACTGAATACATATAAAACTGAAGTGCTCCAATTGAACTACATCCCTTCACAAACAACAACTGCACAGTTCCCATTTAGGTGGGGTTTAAACTCCTTAAAATACCTAGGAGTTTACCTGACTCTGGAACCGGGGAAACTGTATGACCATAATTATACTCCTCGCTTGAACTCTATAAATAGGGATATCGAGAGGTGGAGGACTCTTCCGATTTCTCTAATACAAAGGATAGAAGTAGTTAGGATGAATTTACTTCCTAGGGTTCTGTACCTCTCACAGTCCTTGCCTATAAACCCCCCAGAAAAATTCTTCACAGAATTAAATAAAAAATTTCCAGATATATCTGGAACAATGATAGCCAAGAATAAGGATGTCCACCCTTCAACTGGCAAAGAGGGAAGGTGGGTTGGCACTCCAATTTAAAAGTTACCATTTGCGTGCCCAGCTAAGGACCATATTCCTATGGCTTCACAAATCTTACTATGCAAAGTGGAGAGAGTTGGAGGTGAAGGCTGAAGACATAACCAGTCCTTACCATATCCTTCTCTCCTCTTTCAGTCCCTCATTAGAAGATTTACCTGATAACCCATATACTTCAAACACTCTCAGATGTTGGTATAAATTAATCTCAGGAAAACAGTTTCGGGGAGCCAAAGACCTGACCTTCTCATTTGCTAGAAACCCGCAGTTTGTTCCAGCCTCTCTGGATTCGGGTTTTAGGAGGTGGGAGAAACAGGGCATCATCATTCTCTGGCATTTACTAGAGAAGGGTGTTTTAACAGACTTTGAGTCCCTATCCAGTAGATATAGCTTACCTGCACAGGACAGATTTAGATATATGCAGGCAGCCACCTTTATTAAAAAGTTACCGCAGGAAGATTTAATACAGAATTATGACACCCTTATAGTAGAGCTTATCAGAAGAGCCCTGGAGGACATGGTCCCTCTATCCCACCTGATCTCCCGCACCTATAAGGCCTTAAGGACCATGAAAAGGGACTCAATACAATATATAAAACAAAAATGGGAATCAGACTTAGGAATAGAGATCACAGAGGAGGTGTGGTCTAAACACTTTAAGCTAATACAGGTAGTTACGGCCTCTCCTTACTGGAATGAATTTAGCTGGAAGGTCTCAGTTAGAGTCTTTAGAACTCCAGCAATACAATGCAAATACAACCCAACAGGGAAAGGCTTTTGTTGGAGGAATTGTGGTTTTTCCCCCGCTACACATGGGCATATATTTTGGGCATGCCCACAACTCCAGAAATTCCTCAGAGAGTTGCAGGAGGCTCTAACAGGAATGTACTCCACTCCAGTGATAATTTCGGAGAAGCTATTTTTCTTCTCACAAAACATAACTGGACAAAAGATGGTAGCTTGGGTCTCTGTTGTTGATCAGTGTTTTAGCAGTAAAAAAATAATAAGACATTGGCTGACAACAGACACTCCAACAATTAAGGAATGGCAAAACTCATGAATGAGATCTATAAGATGGAAAAATTACAGCATGGACCCGTCATACGACACAACAATTTGAAATTAGATGGAGACAGTGGGTATTATACATTATGAAGTATATTCCTACATCTTGAGAATAATAAAGAAACAGAGGAATGATAATAAACAGAGGGGAAGGAATGGATTGGAATGGAAGAAATTACAAGGGAGGGGAGAGGTTCTGAGCCCTAGGGTGCAGATATTATTTTGACTCAGGAGATAAACTGATTATGGAATTAAGGTATCAGTAATTATGACCTTTTCTCCCTGGGCTAGGAATAAGAAATGAGAATGAGATCATGTGTCTTTAAGTAATATGTTATTATAATTAATTGGACGCCTACTTATGTAAATATGTTTTATGTGTATGTATGGAATGTATGTGGTAAAAAAAAAAAGAGGAAAAAAAATTGAATGGTATAAATAAAAAGTTTAAAAAAAAGAAATAGCTAATAGTGTAAATACAAACTTAAGTGCAAGTTAAAAACTCATTCAAGGTGGCATATATCTTTTAGGCATATTGCATACTTCAGATTTTTAAGTAATTATATTAAAATAAAAAAAAATTAAAAAAAAAAAGAAATAGTCTGCTTAGACACTGGTTTGCCCAAGTGTTGTGGTGTGAAGGCCACAAATAGTTGCTCAGTTTATGGAGTGTACAGAGGTAGTACCTCAGCGCCCTGTGAACGTCCAGTGTGTGAAGCAGAGCTCCTCCCATACTGGAAGGAGAAGAATAATAAACTAGAAGGTCAACTGACTGGTTGAGGGTCAACTCCAAGACCACTTTAGGAAGGAACTTAGTATTTGTTCGAAGGGAAACCCTTTCCCTGTGAAAAACCAAATAAGGCTCTTTACACATCACAGCCTAGAGCTCGGAAACTCTTCGAGCTAAGGTAACAGCTACTAAAAAACAAACCTTTCAGGAAAGGTAACGCAACTCATAATCAGTCGCTGGCTCAAAAGGGGGGAGAGTGAGCTGCTCCAACACAACAGTAGGTCCCAGGGAGGGACAGGATCCCTAATGGGAGGTCTCATACGCAGAATACCCCCGTAAAAAGGTGCAGGCCACGTCCAGTTGGGCTAAGGTTCTATCCCTCAAGAGGACATGATATGCAGAGACATGTGCACCTTTATCGAAGACTAGCTCAAGCCTTGTTGGTATAAGGAGAGGAGATACTGCAATGCTGAGTTCACCGGACAGGTAAGGGGGTTCAGACGGTGAGACAACGCCCATAAGCAGAAACGCTTCCACTTCATAGCACAAGTGGAGCGAGTAGAGGGCTTCCTCCCCGAGGCGAGGACATCCGCCACCTCCTGGGAGACCCCATACTTGGGTTTTGCTACGTCTGCAGGAGCCAAGCATGAAGGTGCAAAGACCTGAGATCTGGCTGGACCAGCGTGCTCTGATCCTGGGACAGCAACTGCGAGCATATTGGCAGGGGGATTGGAGGTTCCGAGGACAATCGCTGAAGTAGTGGGTACCAAATCTGCCGAGGCCACAATGGGGCGAGTAGAATCATCCGAGCCCCCTCAGCCTGTATGTTCAACAGTACTCTCGGAATGAGAGGGAAAAGAGGGAAGGCGTAAAGAAACCTCCCTGCCTAACAAAGGGACAACGCATCTGGTCAGAAAGTATCAGGCGTGAGCTCTCCTGAGCAGAAAGCTGGCAGTTTGGCATTGCGTGGGGATGCAAAAAGGTCCAGCTCTGGACGACACCATGTGTCAAAGAGCTGGCCTGCTACTGATTGTAGTAACTCCCACTCGTGCGCCTTGGACTGAGACCTGCTTAGGCTGTCTGCCAAGTCATTCAGGACACCTGGAATGTGCACTGCGGACAGAGAAATGTGACGCTCCGGCGCCCAGTGCCAGACTCTCATTGCCTCCCTGCATAGGGGGTAGGAGTGCGTTCCACCTGTTGATGTAGAAGATGACCGCCATGTTGTCAGTCTGAACTAGGAGAGAGAGCTTGGGACAAGGTCCTCTTGGAAGGCTTGCAGCACATTGAGCACCGCTCGCATCTCCAAGACATTGATGTGGAGGTCGCTGCACTGGGGTCCAGATCCCTTGTGTTTGGAGGGCCCCAGGTGCACCCCCATCCCAAATCTGATGCATCCATCATTAGAGTCTGATTTGGGGGCTCCTGACGGAAAGAGACCCCTTTTCCTAGATTGAGAGAGTCCAGCCACCAAAGTAGGGTCCTCTTGACCGGCCTGTGACTTTGACCATGTGATCTAAGTCATCTGAGCATTGATCCCACTGCACCCTAAGCATCCACTGCGGGACTCTCATGTGGAGGCGAGCCAAAGGAATGACAGGGATGGCTGTCGCCATGTGCCCAAGAAGTCTGAGAAAGGTCCTGGCCTGGACCTGAATGGTTACTAGGACCAATCTGGCTATCTCCTGCAGGCGATCACCCCTCTCTGGAGGTAGAAAAGCCATGCCCTGGATTGAGTCCAGGACCGCCCCTATGAAGACAAGTCTTTGGCTGGGCTCCAGGGAAGACTTTGGAAGGTTCACAGTGATCCCCACCTCTCGGAACAGAGTATAGGTGTCTCCGAGAGCCTGAAGGAGGCGTGTCCTTGACGGGGCCACAAGTAGCTAATTGTTGAGGTAAGGGAAGACATAATGTCCCTGGCACCTTAGAGCCGCAGCTGCCAAGGCCAAGCATTTGGTGAAGACTTGAGGAGCGGAGGAGAGGCCAAACGGAAGATCCCGAAACTGATAATGCTCCCCCTGGAAGTGGAACCTCAGGTACTTCCTGTGGGGGGAAAGACCCCAATGTGCATGTACGTATCTTGCATGTCTAGGGAGCAGAGCCAGTCTCCCTGGTTCAGCAGAGGACTAAGACCTGGAAAGGTCACCATCCTGAACCTTCGGTACTCTATATAGTTGTTTAAGGAGCTGAGGTCCAGGATGGGCAGAAGATCTTGCGTCTTTTTTGGAACTAGGAAAAAATTGGAGTAATATCTCTTTCCCCGCTGCTGCAGAGGAACTGGTTCTATCGCCATTTTTCGCAAGAGGGCCTGAATCTCTCCTTCTACGAGGTATGTGAGAAGGAGGATATCTTGAGGACCTTGGTGGAGTATCTGGGGAATATCGGTGAACTCCGATGTATGTCCCCTCCTTATAATGTCTAGGACCCTGGTCCACTGTAATACTTGCTCAACCCTTCAGGTGAGCAGAAGCCACCCCCTACTGCTCCCCGGTTCCTCCTCCGGGGGGGGGAAGGAAGTCACTGGGCAGAGCCGGAGTGGGCAGAGAGGCTTGGGAGGACTTGGGGCCTCGAAAATGAGTGCCTCCAGTTTGCTGGTTGCCGGCTTTCCTTTTGAAGCCACCTCTCTGGCCCTGTTGGTTTCCACGGGCTTGAGCACCTGAGGGCTTCCAAAATGGCCGACATCTCACTCTTTTCTGGTCCCCTCTGTACAACTGCCTGACGGACCAGATGGATTTGCCAGACTCCTGGAGACGAGAGATGAAGGACTCTGTCTCCTGCCCAAATAAAACAGAACCCTGGAACGGGAGGTGCTGGATTCTGGACTGCAAATCCTGGTGAAAGCCCGAGACTCTCAACGAGGCATGGCGCCGGAGGCAGACACCTGATGTTGACGCTCTGGTAGCTGTATCTGCAGTGTCGTACGAGGCACGGAGAACGTGCGTGCCAACATCTGAGCCCGACATTAGAATATCCAGAAGCTCCATCTTTTGTGTGGAGTCTAGCAAGGCACTGGCTAGCTCCGGTTCCCTCTCCCACAATGCATTCTGGTACTGGACCATATGCGTTAGGAAGTTAAGAGACCTAATGGAGCAGGTGGGGGCAGAATAAACCTCCTTGCCCACCTGGTCCAAATAGTGAGATTCTGGGTTAGGAGGCTGGGAGCTAAGGTGTTTGGGCTGCTTGGACTTATCGTGGGCAGCCGTAATAACTGATGAGTCCACCTGAGGATGTTCCGCCAGGAAAGGCTCATCCCTCGGGGCTCTGCACAGCCTGACATTTTCGTAGAATAGCCGGTATTGAGCCGGACACTTCCAAGTTATCCTGGTAAGATCTTTGAAAGTGTCCACCAAAGGAGGGTACCACCAGGGTTGGAGCTCCTTCTGCCTCAGGTAATGGCTAGTCTAGTAGCGTCTCGGATCCAGGTCCTCAGTATCTTCATTGGAGGCCTGGATATGCCTCATGACATCCATGAAGACGGACTGTCAGGAGGTGAGCGGGGTTGGTCCTTTTCCCCCAGGGAACCCTCAATCCCCGGAAGGGACGAGGGAGAAGCAGAAGATGATAATAATAATAACTTTATTTGTCTGCGCCTTTCTCAAAACCAAGGCGCATTACAATGAAATGCAGAATAAAACATATTAAAACATATTAAAAACTAAGTTGGCTACACACCAATTAATCAACATACAAGTTATCAACAAATGCCTTGCTCCATAAAAAGGACTTTAAGCCCTTTTTAAAACCCTCCACCGTCATGCACTCTCTAATCCAATGTGGTAGAGAATTCCAGAGGGTCGGCGCCACAAACATAAAAGCTCGGGTGCTGGAGGATTTTAAAGTAACCCTCGGGATCTCTAGTAACCCCTCATGGCAGAGCGGAGTGGTTTATTGGTAGGTAAGGCACCAGAAGCTCTTTCAGGTAGTCAGGGCCCCAACCCGTAGGGGCTTTATAAGTCAGCAATCCGACTTTAAAGGTGATCTGCCACTGATCGGCAGCCAGTGCAGATCTTGGAGCACGGTGTAATATGGGAGGAATGAGAGTCCCGTTAACAACGGGCTGCGAGTTCTGCACTAGCTGCAAGCGGTGGATATCAACCCCAGGCAGCCCAAAGTAAAGGGAGTTGCAGTAGTCCAGACGCCAGGTCACAAAGGCGTGGATCAGAGTGGGTAGGTCGCTGGATGGAACAAGGTGCTTGATCCTGGCGATGTTCCTAAGATGGTAAAGGACACTTGACAACACGCCGACACTTGCTGCGCACGCAGTGTCAGCTGATCGTCAATCACCCCCAGGTCTCAGCACCTGCTCAGAGGTCGGAGCTCCGCATCCCCAGGAATAAACCAGAGGTTTGAAGTGCCCCCAACCCTCAGTCCGGCCATGATCCACAACCAACACCTCCGCCTTCCCTGAGTTCAACTTCAACCAACTGGACCTCATCCAATCCTGGATCTCACTGAGACAGTTGTTAAACACTGAGAGTGCTCTATTCTGGTCAGGCCAAAAAGACAGATAGAGCTGGGTATCATCGGCATAGCAATGAAACTCCAGCCCATATCGTCTAACAATGTCTCGAGGGGAAGCATGTACACCGCAAACAACATGGGGGACAGCACAGAGCCCTGAGGCACCCCACAGGTCAGAGCGGTGGGATCAGAGGAAAAAATCCCCGATACCACCCTCCGAGTTCTACCTGTGAGGAAAGAGGTAAACCATCTGTGCACCAAGCCCGAAGACCACAGATGCATCTCAGGCGCCAAGCAACACCCCATGGTCTCGGTGTCAAATGCTGCTGACAAATCCAAAAGGACCAAATGGACCATTTTTCTGGTCTCTCGCCATCAAGAGATCATTGAGGACCCGAACCAGCGCAGTCTCAGTGCTGTGCCTCTTTCGAAAGCCTGATTGAAGAGGATCGTAGATGTTATGGATGGTAAGATGGTTGTCCAACTGGGCTGCCACCACTTTCTCGATTACCTTCCCAACAAAGGGGAGGTTCGAGATAGGTCTGTAGTTTGCCAGGGAGTCAGGGTCCAAGGATGCCTTTTTCAACACTGGTGTCACCACCGCTTCCTTCAGGGAGCGGGGATATTCACCAGTGTCTAGGGAACACCAGACTATCCTGGCCAGAACTGGGAAGATAACCTCCCGACAGCCCATGATCAGGCCTGTGGGACCCGGGTCTAAACTACAGCTACTGGTGTGCATACCCTGGACAATCCTCACAACATCCTCGATTTCCGGCCTTATGAAGGAACTCCAGGTGAACGGTGTGCTAGTGACCATAGGCTGGACCACCGCAACTCCCATGGAGGGGACAGCGCAAATCTCGGCCCTGATGTCGGCCACCTTATCTGCAAAGAATCGAGCGAGCTCCACACACTGCATCTGTGAAAAGGCACGATGAACCTGCAGACAGGCTGGGTTGCACAGCCTGTCTACGGTTCGAAAGAGCTGGGCCAGTCGGTTCTGAGCAGCAGCAATTTCTCCGGACAGGAACAGTGCCTTCTTATGAGTAATTGCTGACTGATAGAGTTTATAACGCTCTAGGAGTCTAAGATGGTCGGCATCTAAGCCAGACTTCCGCCAACATCTCTCCAACCTGCGATCTGATCTCCACAACTCCCTCAGATCCTTATCAAACCAAGGGGATCGGGGGCGAAGGGAGAGAGGCCGCACATGGTGGGGGCAATTAAATCCAAGGAGGAGGCGACAGCCTTATTATAGGCTAGCACCATCGCTTCGGGATTTAAGCTCAACCCAGGAAATTCTGACAGGTCAAGAACCGCAGTTAGACCAGTGGGAGTAACATCCCGTAAAGGGCAGTACTTGACCATCTCCACTGAGGTAGGTCTACGGAGGGGGGTGCATAAATTGAACCTCACAGTGTGGTGATCAGACCATCCGACTGGTTCCATCCTCACATTGGAGGCCTCCAACCCCAGCAGGAAGACCAGATCGAGAGAATGGCCATGTTTATGGGTGGCAGAGGTAACCACCTGTGAGAGGCCCAATGAACACATCAATTGGAGGAAGTGCTGACCAAATTGCGAGAGTTCGTCGTCGATCCAGGCACTGAAATCACCCAGCACCATCAACTTAGGCGATCCAAATACCAGGTCGACGATGAAATCCGCCACTTCCTTTAGAAATAGTTTCTCGTCACCGGGTGGATGATAGACAAGCGCCATTCTATAGCCCCCACCTGCCACCACGACACATTCAAAAGATCTGGTCTCCTCCACTGGAACACTAGTGAGGTCCAATTCGGTCTTGAAACAGACCGCAACCCCCCCACCCCTGCGATCCAATCTTGGGCGGTGAATCAGCGTATACCCAGCTGGAATTGCCACCTCCAAGATTGGGGCAGCATTACTATCCAGCCAGGTTTTGGTGATGCAGACCAGGTCTGCCGTGCCAACCAAGTCCGCTACAATAGCAGTCTTGTTCACAATGGACCTGGCATTGCACAACACCGCCCGAGTTGGATAGGACTCCTGGGAAGCCCGGACCACCTGCCCACCATTTAAAAAAGTGGTGGTGCCCTTGGGTATGGGAACCAAACAAGCAGAACTACGTTCAGCACTCCATTTTGCCCAGAGGCGTCTTCTGGACTTAACCACACAAATGAGGGCACCCCTCCACCATCCCCGCTCTTCACGCTCCAGCCCCTCCCTACCCACCACGCAGTTCCCAGAGCCCTACAGCGCTTGATAAACAGGGAAAAGCAAAGGGGGGGTAAAGAAAGGGCGGAGGGCATGAAGAGCGGCGGATGAATAGTGCATGACGGGGGGGGGGGTAGAATAACAATATCTGGTGGCATCCACAGGACAACAGGCCAAAACAATGATCTCAAAACACCCCGGGAATCTCAATAAGAATAAAATATTGAGGCATAAAAACACAAATCAACTTATCACAAATTAAACTATACAATCAAGATATCTAAACAAACAGACAATAACAATAATAATTCTTTAACAATAATAGTCATTCAGATAGGTATTAAAAGGACAATTTAAAACAGTGGAGCTCCCACCTTCCACTGCAAAAATGTCCATATATGACACCCTGGACTCTCACTCCAAGTTTCCAACAACCAGCGAAACAAATTAAAGTTGAAACAAAACCCCAAAGACAAAAGAGAGTTCCCCACGATTTGGACCCTACAAAGGAGCTCTCACCACCCAGCAGGAATCAAAACAGGCAGAAAAAATATCCAAAATAGTAAACTGAGGTGAATAGGTCCCAAAAAGTTAATAAAAAGCAAGAGTACAGTTAGATTTACAATCCCACATGGGCTCTCACCACCACGATGAATTGCTGCTCAAACTGTCTCATTCTTCAAGAGCCCCACAGAAGTCCGACTCAGGAAGGCTTTAACAGCATCAGTGTATTAAAAACTTCTTTTTCTTTTTTAAAAAAGAAGAATTTCCAAGGTAGATCCACAGAGAAAAAAGGACCCAGAAGGCCACTGCCGGTACCAGGGACTAACCCTAAAAACAACCCTCCTCAACGGACCTTACCGCCCGCCTGGTCAGCTCTCCAGCTGTACGGTGCAGATCAGAAAACCAGGAGGCCTGACGCCAATAGCCGCAGCCTCCCCAGCCCACCATCTTACAGAGGATAGGTGTCCAGAGGGCAGCCCACAGATATGGGCCAAGGGCCTACAAGGAGGCCAGGAGCTGACAGACCCCAAACTCTATCCAGGACACAAAAGACACAAAACAGGTCCAATACCAGGGAGAGATCCCTCTCAAGCTCCACAATCCTTCAGGATCAGGTTGAACACCGCAGGTCCGATCAGCAGCAGTAAAAACAGTCAATCCCCACGGTACCAATCCTCTGCTCCGCTCCACTACACCAATGAAGCCAGTCCCTTAATCCAAAGGAGGAGACCTCCAACAAAGCGCCGACACTATTCCAGACAACAGCCGGCACTAACGGAGGAGGGGGGGATTCGAAACACAGGGACCTCAGCCGCAGTTTTACCAAAAACACATAGATGCAGTCCATCGCCGTATGAAATTCAGAAATGCAGGGAGAATGCAGAGAGAGTATTGAAAAACCCCCAGTTATTTCCTGTGAATCGACCGCAAACCGGAGAAAACCGGAGAACTTAAACAAAAAATAGCTGAAAGCGTAAAAAACTAAAAACGAACAAACTCTAAAAACACGTTATACGGATTTCCCGGGGCAGCATTAAAACGCTCAGAGATCGCGGCACAGCATCGCCGCCATCTTGCCCCATGTAAACAGATGACGAGGACAATCTGCTACTAGGCCTAGAGTAGCCAGAGCTATGCCTAAGACTGCCCCCGCTTGAGCGTCTGTGGCTGCACGACCGATGCCAGTCCAAGGACTGGCGCCGGCTGTGGGAACGACAACGGAGCAGTGACCAACGCCAGCCTGAGGACCAACGCTGGGAGTGGGAGCAGGCCTGCCTGGAAGAGCAGGAACGGCTCCTGGGAAATGACTGGGACCGACGACGGCTTCCTGATTGGGAAGGGCACTGACAACGGTCTGGAGACTGGGTCCGGGAATGAGCCCATGAGGGCGAGCGAGGCAGCGGCCGCCCAGGGGTCTTCTCAAGTGGAGCAGGGAGGCCTGGGGATCACGTTCGTCCGGTCGGTCAGTACCCGGTGTCGGGTCCGGTTTCGGTGAAGACTGCTCTTTTTTCACCTGACTCCACCAGAAGGTAAAAAACTCCAGCAGTTCCTCTTTGATGAAAACCGTGGCTGCAGAACCGGGAATGGGAGCCAGGGAAGCCAGAGGATCTGGCAGGGCATGGGAGGGAGAACCCCCTGCAGAACCCAGCAAAGTGGAAGACCTGGGAGTCACTGAGGTCACCTGCCGAGGGGGTGTCTTCCACCAGAATAGCTTCTACCAGTGTTGGTACAGTGTCTGACGTCAGCTTAGCAGGAGGCAGTGCTGGGGTAACTTTCTCGCCTGGTGGCTTGCCCACATCGGGCAAGGCAGAGACCTTCTTAGGCAGGGCTGTAGCTTGTGCCAAAGAGGCCTGGGGGGTAACCCGTAGGAGAGCCACCTTTGGTTTTAACAGTTTCTCCACCGATGTTCCCGCCTTGACCGGCATCAGTTTCTTGGCGGGAGAGCCCAGCACTTTAGAGCCTTCCGGGTGCTTGTGATGGTCCCCCGAGCCTGAGGAGGAAGAGGCTTTCTTAGGGAAGGAATCAGAGCGGGACCGGGAGCGATGATGGGACTGGCTACGGTTCTTGTTGCAGGAGCACTTGTGAGCCATGTCCTGTGCTTGCCCCCCCCCACGCTAACCCCGGTGTGCAGGACATCCATTTTCTCCAACAGATGGGCTTTTAAGGCCTTCAGGCATCTAATCCTTGTCCTGCTCGTGAAGCCCTTGCAGATTTTGCAGCCCACGCTGTCGTGATCTGGGCCCAGGCAAAAAACGCACTTGTTGTGGCCATCCTTTGAAGGTATCTGGCAGCCACAGTCATACTTAATCCTCTTGGGGTCAGAGGAAGAGACAGATGATGGCGACGACATACGCCGGACTGAAGTCGGAGGAGAAAAAAAAAAAATGATGAAAAATCGTCAAATACCAGACGAAGAAGAAACAATTTCTTCTTTATTTTCTTTCTGCTGTTTTGCTGGATAGCCAAGAACTTCCCCAATGTGAGCGGGTCACGGCGGAAAAAGAACTGGGGTGGAGCTGGGTCCAGCCCCTTTGTTACCGTGACAGACGTCGGGGTGGAACCGACGTCAGGGGGCGGTCCCTGCTGGGTACTGCTAGCTAAGAATTTTTCCGGTGGGTCCTAAGGCCTACGGTGTTAGTCCTAATGGTTACAGCCTGTTGCAAGAGCTCCCACTCGGAAGTAAGATCCTTCCCTGCCACCTCTTTTGAGAACCACAGTGGCCTTTTCCTTCATTTTGTTTTGTTGATTTGCTTTACACAAAGGCTTGTTGTCTCTGTGATGGCAGTTTTGATTTTTCCCCATTGTTCTTCTACCCTTCCTTCTTGCATGTTTGCTAGTGCTTTTCTGAGGCACTCTCCCATTTTGCCAAAGTCAGCCCTCCTAAAGTCCAACACCCTTGCTTTTTGTATGGCTTGACTCTACAGCTATGTTTATTGTGAACCACACTGTTTGGTGGCCGCTTGTTCCCAGATGGCTACCCACTTCTAAATCTGAAATCCTCTCTCCATCCCCATTTGAGAGTACCAGGTCTAAGACTGCTCCCTCCTGAGTGGGTTCCAACATTAGTTGTCTGAGGCACGTCCCCTATAGGGCATCGAGAATGACCCTGCTCTTGGATATGGCTGCAGTAAAGGTGCTCCAGTTAACATCTGGCATATTCAGGTCCCACATCAACAATATTTCTCCTTTTTCTGCCATTCAAAGGAGTCCTTCTATCATTTCCTTGTCCACTGCCTCCCTTTGAGATGGGGATCTGAATACAACCCCTGTGTGGACTGTGGTGCTATTTCTGGTCTCCAGGGTGACCCACACTGCCTGCTCTCCTCCCTGTTTACCCTTTAGTTCTGTCGCTTGGATTCCTTCCCTTATGTAGAGAGCTACTCCCTCTCCTCTTTTACCCTCTCTGTCCCTCCTGTAGATTGTGTATGTTGATATCCCAGTCATGGTTCTCTGTGCATCATGTTTCTGTGACTGCCACGATATCCAGGCATCCCTCTTCCATCAAGGCCACTGGTTCAGGGAGCTTGTTACCCAGACTATGGGCACTGGTACTCACTGCCCTCCATTTTTTGATGGCCTTACCCTTTTTAGGCCCATCCCTGTCCTTACTGCCTTTTTCTGGGTTTACCCCTGTCCTGCTCCCTATCAACGTCTCTACCTTTGTGTCTACTTCACAAACTACCCTGTTTTGTGGGGGTGGGGACTGGGATTTCCCTGCTTCTCTTCAGTGCCTCTCCCCTTGGCTAGTTTAAATGCTTGCCAATGAAGCATTTACACTTATCACCTAGGATCCTGGTTCCCCTCCTGGACAGATGCAGACCATCACAGCAGTATAGGACTGTATCCCTCCACGTACATCCCAAGTCCCCAGTGAAGCTAAATCCCTGAGCTCTGCACCGATTTTTCAACCAGTCATTGAATCCCATGGTGCAGAGTACCCTAGCCTCACCCATGCCATAGACAGGCAGCACTTCCGAAGAAGTTACCGTGCATGCTACTTGTATAAGGCCCCGCTCCAACTCAACAAACTCCTGCTGTACTGCTCTGATCCCATTCCCAGCCAGATCATTTGTCCCCAGGTGGACAATGACATCCAAACCCCCGTGCAGATGCTCCACATGATCCTGAGGATTCACTTCCTGTCCCTCCAAGCCATGGCTCTGGGCAGGCACTTTACCCTCCCTCCTCCTTCCTCCCCCAGTTCTACCCCCTAACGATTGAGCCCCCACCAGTAGTTGTTTCCTTCCCCTGTGCCACCCTCCTGTGGGTCTCCTTTGTGGAGGTTCCCAGCATCCTCCTTGGTCTCCACTGCAGGTGCCTCCATAGAAGAACCACGCTCCGCCAGAACGGCAAATTAATTGTGGAGAGGCACAACTTTAGGGATGCACCTCTGTTCCACCACTCTCACCCTCCCTGAGCACACTGTGGGTCCAACTGCTCCACTTTCTTGGCAACCTACAAGGCAGTGGTGGTGGCCTGGGTGGTGGAGGAGGTTTCCCGAATCCTCGCCAGGTCAGCATGGAGATGGGCAACCTCCTCCCTCAGATCAGAGAGGTGCCTGCAAACAGGGCAGCAACACAGCCTCCAGAACGTCTCTCGGAAGACTGCCGCTCCACAGACAGTGCACTGCACCATTCCCCACATGTCTGTCTCCCTTCCAGTTTAAGATTTTTTTTTTTTAGTTTGTGCAAGCATGTGAGGGCGTTATCCCCTTTTCAGTGTGCTGTGCTGTTAAGGATATGAACAGGTGTATGGCCTTTGCACTTCCTTTCCTTATTGATAGACTGCTTGTGACAGGGTCTCAAAAAGAAGGGGGGGGCACAGGAGACGTTAAGGTTCGTAGGAATGTTGTGAATATGAAGGAATTTGAGATGTAAAAGCCTACCTGGGTCCACTGAGGAGGTCTGTAAGGCCAGGGTTGATCCTACATTCTTGAGGAGGGACTGGAAGGAAAGGCCCTCGACCAAGGATTCAGCAGATATAGAAGGCTTGCCTTCCAAGTCATAGATTGAGTCATCTTCGACGTCGTCAGACAAAATTAGGTCAGGATCAGACTCATCATGTTCTACCTCCACCCCTGAGAGATCAGGAGCTAGTCCTGCAAGGCCGAAGCCTGGCCTAGGCAAAGGGTACACAGGAGACACCGGAATCTGCCCAATACCACCCATCCTATCAGGTATTATTGCTTACATAATATGAATGCTTTGATCAGTTTGACTAAAATATGATTTAACATGCATAAACCTAAGTACTGTTGTTGTTTTCTTGCACTCGTTGTGCAGTTCCTTAAGTACAATATGGAGCATACACAGGTCTACAATGGGGAGAGGCGGCACCAAAGGGTTCTGGCTTACAGATTTTATTTTCCTAGCAAACACCACTGGCTGCACATAGGGGACACTGTCCCCAACTGCCTCAGTACCTGTTTACTGTGGTGGAAGAGCTAACTATCAATTGAACAACTAGTGACAGAAAAAGAACTAAGGCCACGAGACAGCCCATTGGTCCCTGAAAGAACTAATGGATTTTGGTCAACAGAGAGGGTAGCACCCTAAAGGTCCCAATGCAGGAGGCTATGATGCACAAGCTAAGGTGGAGACTCTGTGGTGTAGACAGGAAGAGGATGAAGATTTGTGTCAGCCTGGTGACCAGGAGAGAGAACTTTATTTAACAGAAGATGTAGAAAACAGAATGCATTTCAACAAAAAACTTTCTTCAGATGGGAAATTTACATCTCTGAGAAGTGATGCGGAGTACAATACAGTATCTGCAACTTAGCCTGACAGCACCAGAACTGTCCATGTCACTAGCTGTACCATTTGAAGGGGGGACTTCACTTACCAGGCATCTATGTCCTGCCTCTTTATCTTGTGCCTCTCAAAACTTTTCCCACCATCCTTCTGGCAGCGGATGTATCTGCAGTGTAGAAAGAAAGGAGTTCACAAATCCAGACACATTCAACCGTTCACAGGTGAAAGCCAGAATCCTATCAGAGGAGACCAGCATGCTTTAATCAATACAAAAAACATAAACAAAAGGAGAACATAGGACTCTTCCCTCTCACCTGAAAAAGGGGACACAAGACTTGCTAAACTCTTACATGAAAAAGGGAACATGCAACTATTCCTCAACTCGCAACTGAAAAGACGACATGGGACCATTCCTCAAATATCCCCTTCAGAGAGGGCACAAGACTCTCCCTAAACTCTCGCCTGAAAAAGGGAACATGGGGCTATTTCTCAGCGCTCACCTGAATAGGGGACTTGGGACTCTTCCTCAAATCTTAACAGTAAAAAGGGAAAGAACAGTTATGTACTTACTGTAACAGTGGATTTTCGAGAGACTCTCTTGCTTTAGGCCACACATTTGGAACGATATCAGTATCAGCGTTAGGACCACATGGAAAGTTTTGCTAGCCTGGGGCCACCCAAGACAATGTCAGGTATCAGCATCTACATAAACGTGGGCAGCCCCACCTCTCCTCAGTTCTCCACCAGAGAATGTCCCCGGAAGTCTCTCTTCCTGGGGAACTAGGAGATTATACTGGTGCCTATGACAGAAGGCAGATGCAAGTGCTGGAAACAGAAGCCATGAAAAAATCCTATGTCAGCTCTCCATATATAAATGTGGGTGGCCCCTTCCCTCCTCAGTTCCCCACCAGAGATCATGCTCAGAAGACCTCCCTGTAGGGAAACCAAGAGGGGAGCTATGGGTGAAACCCGCTTCCAAAGCCCTATGGAGAAGCAGCTCTCAGGATGTAGGCGGGTGAAGGTGGGAAGGCATGGCCTGATGGGAGATTCTCTCGAAGATGCTGCAGTTACATAAGAAATGAAAATTACATACCTACCGTAATTCCTGATCTTTCTGTGTATCTTCACCATTCATCACCTGTGGGTAATGTGGCCAGAGGTCACAACCCCACGGGAGCTTTTTTTGGATGGGTGGAGTAGACGCACTGTCAGCGCCGCCTGAGGCCGATGCACTGCGTGGTGCTCACGGGTTGGCCGTTAGGTGTGGTCAACTCCGCCCTCCCACCACTTCTAAGTGGCCATAGCGTAAGAAAGGGTTGGGAGAGAGGGACAGAGAAGTCCAAGGGACAGACAAAGAAAAAGATATACAAAATAAAGAGAGAAGTAAATGACGGAGAGGACAGAAAGAGACTTGGAAATCTAAGGGGACTGGGAAGGGGCCCCAATCTCTGGAAGCAGAAAAAGGAGGGAAGAAGGGAGGGAAAAATTAGAAATAGGGAAGGGGAGGACACACCGTGAACCTTAGACCTGTCTCCAGATCGTATAGGAACTGCAATGGAGTAGCCAGAAGGCTGAACTGCCAGGATTAAAGGCACAGAATAACTGGCAATAAACTCCAACATGAGCAGAAGCAGCTATTCTGTGAGAAAGACAGGATACAAGGCTGTACTCCAGCTAAAACCATCCAACTGGTGGTGAGAAACAACGTTTATATTTTTTTTAAAATAATTTGAGGGATAAGTCCCTTAGGACAAGGACAGAGTAGGATAGAGGAGGAGAGGGAGAAAAGAAGAGAGGGCAACCACCAACTCCCAACAGAGTGGAGCCGAAGCATTAAGGAGAAGGTGCCCTCTCCCCCGATCCCTCTCCCCTCCTGACAGGGAGTAAAAATCCCCTTGTGTGTCCAAGGTCACCCCTCTCCTGACCAGCAGAAAGGAAGGGGGGGGAGAGGGGCACACAGAGGGAGGGGGACCCAGAGACTGAGGCCCCAGGGGGATGGAGGGTGGGATTGTGATGAATAATGAAGATGTACAGAAAGATCAACAATTACGCTAGGTACGTAATTTTCATATCTTATCTGTGTCAATCTTCACCATTCATCACCTGTGGGTGAGTACCAAACCCCCTTGCAAAGGGGGCCCTAAACCCTAAAGGACAAAGTCCTTTAGCCCTTAGTGGGTGAGACACTGAGAGGGAGAATGTTTACAGGTCTGGCGAGGCCCGAGAGTGGGGAGAATGAGACGGGGACCACCCGGAAGGGGTAGGAAGTTGCCCCAATAGATGCTGCCTCACCCTACGGGAGAAAAGATGGGTTCTCTGGTAAGGGGAGGAAATCACCCTACGTCGGGCCAAGAGTGACAACAAGGAAAGACGCAGCCATGCCGATCGCCTAGTGCAGATCGCTGTCCCTACGACCCTGGTAGCTACCTCGTTGGTGTCGTAAGATGCCCTCGCTTGGGGCCTTGCTAGCTCCAAGCCACGTCCAGAGAGTGCAATGGCTTGTCTGGTTACCTCTGTATCAGGCATAGAGGAGTTGACCTAGCCTGGACCACAGAAATCTATCATAGGTAGCATAGTGGGCCTGATATGCAGAAATTGAAAGAAGCAACCATGCTGAGTAGAAAGTCCTCCTCCCCCAGAAGTCAAAATCCATAGAATCTTGATCCGGGGGCCAGTCATGGTGAGGGGTGCAAAGCCCATCAGGAGTGTCCAGCTGCGTCAGTCCTGACTGAGGATGAGGCATACAACCTGGATACTCCGAGGGAGGGGGCCACAATACCTCTGGCTTAGATCCCTAGGGGCTGGAACTCCGGAAAAGGGTCCTTGCCAGAATCACGACGATGCCTCCTGAAAAGAAGGCCAGGCAGGCACCACAAGGGTGTCTGCACTGAAATCACCTGGAAAAGCACATGTCGAGTGCTCCGGATTGTGCTGAGTGGGAGGGGTGACATGCAGGTCCTCCACCATCCTCATGAGGAAACACTGATACTCAGAGAGATCAGCAGCAGGAGAGATGTGGACGGAGGGCTCCTCTCCCCCTGAAGAGGGGGATGAAGAAGTGGAGGACCTCGGAGATCCAGGGGTTGGCTGTTCAGTGTGATTGTGAAACACCTGTCTGTCCATGGCCCTGAAATACAAAGGGAAGTGAGCAGCCACACCCCTGAATTGCTCCCAGGAGAGAGGTCCCCCAGGACCAAGAATGCCTGGGAGAGCAGGAGAAGGTGACAGAGGAGTGGGGACGAGGCCAACAGCAGAAGGCGACAGTCCTCTGTCCAGACAAGAGAGCATACCAGGAACCCCAAGGGTAGAAGGGGCTCCAGAAAACCCTACAGTCAACAGCTGATCAACCATACCGGAAATGCCTAGGCTGTGCCCTGAAGATTCTCCCCTGTGAGGTGACCGGGACCGTTCAATTCCAAAAGGACGGTCCCTACCCTCCAAAGACCAGGGCACTCTTGAGGAGACCGAGAGAGAAAGATGGGCGTCTGCGCTACGACTCCTTCCCGAACCCGGGTGGGTCCCGGAAAAGGGTCGCCACATCGAACCCCGACCACTCAACCCCTTGGAGTTCAAAAGAGCCCTCCTCCTCGCACAGACCAGCCTAGGCAGCTGACAACCCTGGTCAGTCCCTGAAGGACCACCCAGGGAGTAGCACCCTCCTCTCCTGTAGGTGCTCTGATCGGCCCTAAAGTTGGGCGATCCAGGCACACCACCTGAGGGGGTACCACAACTGAGGGGGCAGAAAACTCTCCGAGCCCAGGCTGCAGAATAATAGTGGCCTGCACCACTGCCTGCTGGTCGGCACCCCTGACCCTGGACACGGGGGCAACTGCCCGCCCCTCAGAGGTTCTACTGCCCTTGTCAGCCAAGGAAACTATCAGGGTGTCCATGTGGGCTGCCAACTTCAAAAAGTCAGACAGCCTGTCCGAATCAGACTTCGACTCCGGAGGTAAGAGACCGAAGTCCGATGCCAGACAGTACGTGGACGCCTGCTGCCATCCCGACCAAAGGGGATAGCAGTCCGAGTGTCTGCACCAGAGCCGACGCTGCAGTCTCCAACTGCACTGCGAACGGTGCCTGAAGAAGACATGGCGCCAAGGGCGGTAGCAGAAGCAGAGTCGATATCTGCCATGGCACTGTCCCGACCCATGGTGCCACGAGTGGTGCCAATGATGGCACCAACAGCTCCCTCAGTGCCGAGGATGACTCACCCCACATGGTGCCGTGTCCTTGCTCGGCACTGCAAGTGGCACCAGAGCTTCACACGGCGACTTCCCCAGCCTCATCGAAGCGGTCGAAAACGGCACCGTAGAACCTCCCACGGTGCGTCAGCACTATTGGCACCGCAAATGGCATCCACAGTGGAGATGGCGCCGAGTGACGGACCGGCACTGACCACAGCACCATCAGGACCCACAGCGCTGCGAAGAGCGCCAAGGTCCAAGACGACACCAACGAACGGCATCGAGGACGGTGCCAACCCAGGCTTTCCAGCCCGAGGAAATGACACTGGGGAGCTCTTCACTCAAGAGGCGACTGCCAGTGCACTGCCTCCTGCCCACCCCCCAGGAGGGTAGACTGGCCCTCCTGCACCGCAGAAGGGCTTTGCAATGCGCAGCCTACAAGCAGAATCCTCCTCCATGGTCCATATAAACCAGGAGGGACCAGGAGAAAAGGCCGAGACTACGGCTTGGCCCGATGGAGCACGCCGCTCCATCCCCTGAAAAATTGGTGGAGCTCGTCTCAACTTTCCACGCCGCTGCTCGGTGACACGACGGTCCATGGAGAAGCAGGCATCGCATGAATCCATGTCGTGAAGCAGGCCAAGACACGCGAGGCAACGGTCATGCTGTTTGGTGATGGAGTACTCACGAGCACCATCGTATAGGGGGCCGCCCCATTTTCAATGATTTCTTGTCCCCCCACCAAGAAATGATCCATGGCAAAACAAGCTAAACAAAAGACTCAACGTCACTGACAAAGAAAGGAACAGTCTTACCACAGCGGCACTGAGTGGTGGCGAAAACGGAATCGGCAGGAAGAATCACACAGCATTGAGAGACTTTCCGTGTCGACATGGCAGAAACACTAGGCCATTTGCAGAGTAGCTCCTCACGAGGTGCAACCTCTATGGCGGGAGATGAAGAACTGGCAGGAGGGCAGAGTCGACAACGGCCAACCCGTGAGCGCCACACAGTGCATCGGCCTCGAGGGCGGCGCTGACAGTGCGCCAACTCCTCCCATCCCCCCCCAAAAAAAGCTCCCAAGGGGTCGTGACCTCTGGCCACATACCCACAGGTGATGAATGGTGAAGACGGACACAGATAACATCTTACTGTAACAGCAGATCCTGGAGAGAATCTCTTGCAGCAAGCCAAGCAGCAATGACAGTGGGTCGGGCAGGGTGGCTGGAAACAATAAGCTTAAGAAAGTAGGCCTTGTAGCACAGCTAGGCCAAGACCGGCCCTCCTTCTGGAAGCAATGTCCAGACTGTAGTGTCTAGTGAAAGTGTGAACTGTACTCCAGGGAGCTGCTGCGCAAATCTCAGCAGCTGAAACATTCCTGAAACAAGCAGCAGAAGTAGCCACTTCTCGAACTGAGTGGCCTGTGTGATAGTCCAGGAAGTTTTTTACCGTACTTCCTAAAGTAAAAAGTAATGACATTTTGGCAGTTGACTGAAGTAGCATGTCTCCAAGGAGTCCGATGTGTGCACTGGCAGACAGCGGGAAAAAAACTGAGGAGGACGCAGGGCCACCCATGTATACGTTTATTTATTATGATCTCAAATTAAACACCATTGAACAAAGCTCATTTCATAGGTTTCCCATCAGAAGGATTACCAAGGTTATAAACACAGAACAGGGATTTACAGCAAGACAGATCTTACAGGTAAAAAATACAATGGTGCATCAAAATCTGACATTATACAATGTATGCCAAAGAGCAGATTCAGTCACTGAAATACCAAGCACGCAAAGAAAAGAGTAGAGAGAAGAGCAACCAGGGGCTATGTCAATTGATATCAGAAAGGTTGGGGGATGAAGTAAGGGAAGAGCAAGGTAAGGCAGCCGAGGGGCCTTGTCAAGTTGCGAGGGAGGAGGGAAAGGGGCAGCAGATGGGAGGGATGGAAATGACAGGTGGTGACGGGGAGAAGGGTGGGATAGGAAGGAGAGGAAGTTGTAGCAAAGTGGAGTGGTGAGGGTGGGGGATGACAGGTGGAAATGAGGGGGAGGCAGTGGGGGAGATATAGGCTGGGCGAAAGGGGATAGGGCAACAAGTGCTAGTGCGGAGGAGTGGGGAGTAAGTGCAAATGCATGTAAAAACAGTGTAGCAGTGAGGAGTACAGTAAGGTAGGCACTGTTCAGTGGTAGCAGTCACAGTATTGTGCAGTTAGGTATTGACGGAGTTTGAATTTAAAAGGGCCTAGTTTTGAGGCAGAAGAGATGTCACGATGAAGGAAATTTAGCCAAAGCGTGGCATGGTAGGCAAAGGATCTTTTTCCCTGGGTTGTGTGGCAGCGGGGTACCTGGACAATATGGTTTAAGGAGCCCCTGGTCAGACGGGGATTTATGTGACAGGTTTAGGATGTTTTGAACCCCGAGCGGTGCAAGTCCAAGGTTGATCTTCTTGGCTATTAGATATGTTTGGTATTTGATTCTGTCCTTTATTTGAAGCCAGCTTGTCTTGGTGTACAGGTCGCAGGTATGCGTGAGTTGTTCAGCATCTGTAAGGAGCCAACGGGCCTTGTTCAGAGCTATAGAAATGTGCAATAGGTCCGCAGATTGCAAGTCCATAATCAATTAAGGATATTACAGAGCTTTGGATTGCTAATCTTAAGGCATCAGAAGTCAGGCTCTGTTTGTGACTATGGAGTAACCCAATGCGGATGTTGACAGATTTGGCAACATAGTCAACATGCTGGGAGTATGACAGTGGGCTGTCTAAGGTGATCCCTAGATATACGAAGTGCTGGACTTGCTCCAAGGAGAAGCCTATGGAGTTATTGACTGACAAGGGGTGGGATCTGAATTTGTTATGCTAGCCATTGAAGATCATGACTTTCGTCTTCTTATAGTTTAGTATGAGCTTGTGACTACTGAACCAGTCCACAACTGAGACGCTTCGCTGGAGTTGTTCCTCAAGGAGCTTGGGGTCGCAGTTGCTAGAGAAGATAACTGCAACATCTGCGTACAGCAGTATATGATCCCAACAGAGAGCCACGTGAACAATTCAGGAATAAGTTGTACAGAAAGGGGCCCAGGATGGACCCCTGTGGGACTCCCGAGTGGACTGCTAGCCTATCAGAGAGGTGGTTATTGATCTTAAACTGCTGCAAGCAGTCAGAGAGGTAACTCTGGAACCAATCAAGTTTCCTTTGATAGACCTACTGCTGACAGTTGATCAAGCAGTAGGGTGTGGTTCACAGTATCCAAGGCTTTGGATAGATCAATAAAAGCTGCCCCAACAAGTGAGCCCTGGTCAAGCAATGCATGTATGAAGCCGAAACTCAAGAAGTGCTGTGGTAGTGATGTGCCCCTTGTAAACCCATGCTGTTGCGGGCATTGAAGCTGGTATTTCTCTAGATAGTAAACAAGCTGATCTGAGACAATTAGCTCAAGCACTTTTGAGAGTGGGGAGAATGGAGATTGGTCTGTAGTTGCCGGGTGTGTCTTGTCACCACTTTTGTGCACGGGAGTCACTAAGGCAGATTTCCATTTGTTGGGGAATTGGGATAGACTTAGCAAAAGATTAAATATTTTGGTTAATGGTAATAGAATTTCCTCTAGAGTAAGAGCAATCAGGTTTAGATCTAGAGAGTTCCCACTGAATCTAGATTTCCCTAATACATTAAGGATATATCTTCGCGCCTCTCAGATTGTAACTGCTTTAAAATAGAATGGGGTCGTGTCTGTGCTTGGGTGTGATCATTGGTATCATTGGTAATACACAGCTCTATAAAGACTAATGTCCATTTGGCTCGCTTAACATAGGATTTAATATCCCACTATGTTTCTGCCCCTTAAATAAATATCCAGAGACTGTTTGAAAGATATCATAGTCTGACTAGCTACCACCTCGATGGGTAAGTCTTTCCAGACTCTTTCCACCCTATTTGAAAACCAAAACGTACGGGATTGTGTCCTACATCTATCCACCTTCAACTGTAAGGGGTGGGCACGGGTGTTATATGACTGTACCCTAAGGTGCAGGTCCATTTGCTCCCAAAGCTGGTTATCAGATAGTGCCTGATAAATTAGGCACATATCTCCTCTTATCCTACGGTATTCAAGGGGATATAGATCCAGTTTCTTTAACCTATCCTCATATGCCATATCCTTAACTTCATAGATTTTTCTAGTAGCCCTTCGCTGTACCCTCTCCAGGGCTCTTATGTCACCTTTGTAGCCTGGTGTCCAGAACTGCACACAATATTCTGTATGCTGCCTCACAAGTGATTTTATTTATTTATTGAAAAGTTTCACCAGGAAAGGCACACTGAATAATATAAAATTGCTTGTCTCACAGAGCGTCCTGAGGAAGGGGAACATGGAAGTACAGTAATCAAAAGCACATTTCCATGCAGTATTATAGAAAAGTATATATACAATACTCAACAACATATTTACAAAGGTCGTACAAAACAGAGAAGCAACAGAGTGAAAAAACAATACATCAGTAGCATTAGATAAACACTGGGATTTGATGTGAGAGGAGCAAATTAACAGCACTGCAGACTAATACATACAGTGCAGACAAGGAAGTGCAATAAAGTACACTTGTTTCTCCTCACGTTAAGTGCTAGGCTGGGAAAGGAGATGGGGAAATTAGGAGGAATGAGGAGCAGAAGGGAAATTAGGAGCAACTGCAGGATGGAGAGGGGAAGTGGAGGAGGGAGGTCGAGTCGAGATGGACCATGACGAGGAGAAGTGCCTGATTTGATGAGGTATTGAGTTCCAGAGCTTAGGGAACCTATAGGAGAATGACAATTGGCCTACAGAAGTGGTGCATCATGGTATAGCTAGGGTGTGGGAGTCATTGGATCTGAGGGAGAGAGGGGCAGTGGGGTGGGAGGACAGTGAGAAGGTAGGGGGGAAGCGCAACAAATCAGAATTTAGAGACAAATTTTATGGACTGGGCTAGACAGCGGTTTTCTAGGGAAGGAAAAGCTAGAGAACGATACAGATTGCAGTGGTGTGTAAAGGAAGGGGCATCCAGAACGAAATGACAGAAAGCATTGAAAAGGGTGTCCAACCTGGTTAAGGATGACTACAGTGCCCTTATCAGTTTCTGATTTTCGTTTCGAAGAAGGCCAGGGGTAGGACACTGCTGAGGTCAGTGAAGGCATCATTGAAGGTATTGACAATGGCTGTAGGGTCAAGTGTTGGTATGCCATCAATGTTGAGCACAGAAGGAGACTCTTTAGGAGCCTTCCCTGTTACATCTTTAATGTTGCTCCAGAATCCACCACCCCCCCCGTCTTTCCAGGATTCTGTAAGCGCATCACTATGGAACAGATTTTTTTGGTTGCGGATCACTCAGGTAACAGTGGTTCCTAGCACTTTTATATTTCTGTATATCTTCTTGTCTGCCTGTGTCCCTGGCTCGCTGCCATAGGTGATCTCTATTCTTCATGAGATCAATCAGATCTGATGTGATCCAAGGGTTGCAAACGCCTTTAACTTTCCATTTTTTGAATGGGGCATAAATATCACAGGCAGCGTTGAAGTGGTGAATGAAATATTCTAGTGCTGTGTTTACATTGTTGGCATTGTCAATTGGTGACCAGTGGAGCATGCGTAGGTGCAATGTGAGTGACTGCATGTATCCTCTGGGGAGGACCCTATTTGTAATGGTTTTAGCTGGAGGCTTGGAGAACTTGGCAGACCAGTTAAAAAGGATAGGGGAATGGTCACTGATAGCGTCTGGGAGAACGGTGACACTGGTGACGCAATCTGGTCGATTAGAGAGAACCCAGTTCAGAAGGGTGCAGGTCCCTGTCCTGTAGTTTGTTCTTGTTGGGGATTCAACAAGCTGTATGAAGTGTTCAGCCGCAAGAGCATCCTTGTAGGTGTAAACATCCGGGGATAACCAGTTCATATAGAAATCACCGAGCAAGATAGATTCAGAGTTGGGGTGTATGCTACAGATGCATTCTAAGACTGATGTTAGTCCAGTGGCCTTGAGTTTAGGAGGGATATACACAGATGCCACAGTTATGGATTTATTATGAGCACCTAGTAAGATTTTAGTAGCTAGTACCTGACTATCACGCCCTAATTCTGGCACAGGTAACACATGTAGGAGTGGTGACATCAGCTGAAGTCGTTATCATGAGCAGCCCCAGCAGACTGCTAGCTAAAAAGTTTCCATGTGGTTCTAGTGCCTGACAGCTATAGTTTCAATGATCTAGATTGCCGCAATAGATATCCTCGATGAAGATCTACTGTTACGCTAAGTATGTAACTGTTCTATCTTCTTCAAAGACATCTCTTTCATCAGGCCACACCCATGGAAAAAGTACAAAGCAGTACTAACAGAAAAACAGTCTGGGTGACTGGAGCCTATAAGCCTAAGAAAGTAGGCCTTGAAGTACAAGCTAGGCCAAAGCCTGCTCTTTTTCTTGAGGCAATGTCCAGACTGTAATGTTCAGTGAAGGTGCTGACAGTACTCCAGATGGTAGCTGCACAAATCTCAGCAACAGACACATTCCTGAAACAGGCAACAGAACTGGCTGTGCCTTTAGTCGAGTGGCCACAAAGAACTCCAGGAAGTTCCTTACCGTACTTCCTGTAACAGAAAGTAGTACAGCTGGCCAACTATTTGGACAAACACTTAATGAGACAGGACTCCTTCCTTCCCAGGGCGGAGGAAACAAAAAGCTGCAAGGACTTCCTGCAGTCCTTTGTACAGTGTTTATTTATTTATTTGCACATCAGTTTACAACCTTTGAGCCAGAGGCTCATTTCCAAAGGTACCTCATCACATAGAGGACAAATACAAATACAAACATTCTTGGTTGGATATAAGATGCTGTACACAGTTTGCAGGCTCATGTGCTAATGAACATGACAAATATATATACAGGCATTATGGGTTCCAGGATATGGGTTACATAGATAGCAAGCACATGTGATAAAGACAATTATACAGCTAAGCCAGTATGGTTACAATGGCGCATAGTAGTACGATAGTAAGAGGAGTCAACAGAGTAATAGCAGTTTAATCAGAAGTGGTACATACTTGCACGGAGAAAGGGCAAGCAACAGGAATAATGGCAGTACAAACAGAAAAGGGATAGGACCCAAGAGGTGTGGTGAGATGCTGCCCAAGCGGGCACTGTCAGGGCACAGAGTGTTGTGCCTCAGATTATAGGCAGGTACAGCCACGCATGTTGAGTACTTCGCTTCTGAGTGCAGTTTTGAATTTGGAAATCGTGTGGGCATCCAAGATGGGGAGAGGGAGCGAGTTGTACCAGGATGGGGCTCTATGGCAGAATGACCTCTGTCCATGGGAGGTCCTAGATCTTGGTACCTGTAAAGTGGCCTTGCAGAAGGTCCGTGTACAGACCAAGGGTTGGGCTAGGTGGAGGAAGGCTGTCAGCCCGGGCAGGGATAGCCCTGGAAGAGCTTTTTTCGCTGTTAGGCATGTTTGATATTGCAGTCATATACAGCACCTGTGTATTCTATATACAGCTAAAGTATGGAGCAATGCTTCCCCTGGATTAGCACGATCAGAAAAATAAACTGGCAGATGGATGGTTTGATTCAAAGTAAACTCAGGCACCATCTTTGGTAGAAACTTAGGACTGATATGCAAAGACACCCTTATCTTTGTGACAAATCAAATAAGGAGGCTCACACATTACAGCCTGAAGCTCTGACATTCTTTGGGCAGAAACAGCAGCAACCAAAAATAACACTTTCTATGACAGGAAGCACAGGCCGCAAGTTACAGCTGGCTCAAACGGAGCCTAAGTAAGCTTTTCTAAAACCAAATTCAGGTCCCAAGCTGGGACAGGACTGCAAATAGGAGGCTTGAAGTGCAGAATGCTCTCAACACATATGGGCCACCTCCAGCTGAGCAACTGTATGACCATCAACAGGCAGGTGGAAGGCTGATCTAACAGTCAAGTGCACTTTGACAGAAGAGTATTGCAGGCCCGCGACTGATAAGGACAGCAAATACTCTAGAAAGTACAGTTATGTAAGAACTTACCGTGACAGCAGATCTACGAGAGAAGCTCTTGCAGCAGGTTCAACAATAAGGACTGGTGGCAGTTCCAGCAACCTTTTCTCTAGCAGTACCGACGTAGGGAATGCCCCCCGCCGCCCTATATAAGGGAGGAGGTCTCCACATGCTCCAGTTCTTGGATGCCCCCCATCAGGCAAAGAAACCGGCAGGTCAGTAACAATAACTGATTGTCAACGGACAACCTTTCAAGAGAAACAATGCCAACCTGGAAAGGACCTGATCCCTGGGGGAAGGAGGGCAGGGAAATATACCTGCTGCAAGAGCTTCTCTCAAAGAGCTACTGTTATGGTAAGCTCTTATGTAACTGTACTATCTTACTTCAAGGAGAAGCTCTTGCAGCAGGTTCAACAATAAGGACTGAGTCCCAAGCAGTATAAACTTTTGATGACCCCTTGGGAAGGGGAAGAACAGAAAACAGGGAAAAAACAGAGGGGAGAACCCTCAGGAAACCAGACCCTGCAGGACCGCAAGGCCAAATCCTACTCTGCGTCTGGAAATAATGTCTAGACTGTAGTGCCTGACGAAGGTGTGCACGGAGCTCCAGGTAACAGCAGCACAAATATCTGTCGTCGGAACTCTTTTCAGTGCGGCGAATGAAGTAGCAATAGCCCTCGTAGAGTGGGCTTTAATCGGCCCCGAAGTCGACCTATTGTGCATCTCATAACAATAGGAGATGCAATGAACCAACCAGCATGAAAGCGTCTGTTTGGTGACCGGGCGACCTGCAGACCGTGGAGCAAAAGATAAAAATAACTAATCAGACTCCCTGATCTCCTTGGTTCTAGCCAAGTAGCACCTGAGAGCCCTATAGACATCCAGGGAATGGAGGAGGACCTCTCCCCATTGGAATGCTCTGGGTAATAAACCGAAGCTGAACCGACTGGTTTAAAGTGAGCTCTGAGACTACTTTTGGCAAAAACTTTGGATTTGTGTGCAAATCAATCCCGCCCTTGTGAAAGACCAGATAGGGTTCCCTACACGAGGGCTTGCAGTTCCAAAATGCGCCTGGCCAAAGAAACAGCCACCAAAAGCAGCGTTTTCCAGGAAAGAAAACGAAGCTCAGCACTCATAGCCGGTTCGAGGGAGGAAGAGAGCGCTTCTCCAAGACGAACAGGCGAGCCCAAGGAGGAACAGGGTCCTGGACGGGAGGTCTGATATGCAGAATGCCGCGCAAGAAAGCTTTGGAAACCTCCATCTGAGCCACCGTCCTACCCGACACAAAAGAATGGTAAGCGGAGATGGCAGCGAGGTGTACCTTGATGGAGGAGTAACTAAGGCCTTTCTCGAAAAGAAAGAGCAAGTATTCCAGGACGGTGTTAACCGGACAGACCAGCGCATCCACCTGCTTCACTGTGGCCAAAATGCAAAACCGTTTCCATTTCATAGCATAAGTGGCCCTGGTGGCAGGTTTCCTAGCCTCAACCAACACCTGGGCAACCTGATCGGACACCCCAAAACGGACCTTGGCTAAGTCCTGAGAAGCCAGGCGTGCAGGTGAAGAGAACGCAGGTTCGGGTGTAACAGGTGACCCATTGTCCTGCGACAAAAGATGCAAGGATAAAGAAAGAGGCATCGGAGATTCTGCCGCTAGACGCTGCAGTAATGGAAACCAAATCTGGTGAGGCCACATCCGGGCGATCAGAATAATGGTGGGAGACTCCGACTGGGTCTTGAGGAGGACCTTCTGAAGAAGAGGGAAGGGAGGGAAGGCATAAAGGAACCTCCCACTCCAGCAGAGGGATAATGTGTCTTGCCTGGAAGCACCAGGCTCTGGACCTAGCAAGCAAAAACCTGGGCAGTTTTGCGTTGTATTGAGACGCAAAAAGATCCACCTCTTGTGTCCCCCACAGGCGGAAGATGCGATCTGCCACATCTTGATGCAATTCCCACTCGTGAGCTTGCGACCTTGTCCTGCTGACCATGTCTGCTAGCACGTTCTGAAGCCCAGGAACGTGAACTGCTGTCAGAACAGGTGGTGTTCCAGGGCCCAATGCCATACCCGCATTGCTTCCTTGCAAAGGGGGTAGGAATGAGTGCCGCCTTGTTTGTTGATGTAAAACATCACCGAGGTGTTGTCTGTCCACACCAAAAGATGGCCAAGTGATAGGACCGACACCAAGGCTTGAAAGGCATAGAGTACTGCTCTTATTTCCAGGACATTGATGTGCAGATTCGCTTCTAGGGGAGACCAAGTACCCTGTGTACGATGGTTCCCCAAATGTGCACCCCATCCCAGGGACGATGCATCCGTTGTTAGGGACTGGGCAGGCGCCCCCAATTGAAACGGAATGCTCTTTAGGAGATTTTCGGATGACATCCACCAGCGAAGCTCTCAGCGGATTGGCTCTGATATTCTGACCAAGGCATCCAGATCATCTGACATCTGATCCCACTGAACCCTAAGGGACCACTGAATGGTCCGCATGCGGAGATGGGCCAAAGGAACTGACACGATGGCCACCGCCATGTGTCCCAGCAACCTGAGGAGCAGGCGAGCCGGCACCTCTGAGGCTGAAGAGACCTGGAACGCAATGGTATGAATGCGGCATGCTCTGTCGCAAGGAAGAAAAACCTTCCTGAGAGTGGTATCCAGAGAAGCTCCTATAAACTGGAGGATCTCAGATGGAGACAGATGGGACTTGTCCCTGTTGATGGTGATTCCGAGACTCTGAAACAGAGAGATGGAATCCTTGAGAGTCTCCGACAGGCGGGGCCTGGAATAGGCCAGGAAGAGCCAGTCGTCCAGGTACGGAAACACAAAGTGGCCCAGTCTTCGAAGCGCTGCGGCTACCTGTACAACCGCCAAGCACTTTGTGAAGACCCTTGGGGCAGAGGAAAGACTGAAAGGGAGAACTCTGAATTGATAGTCCTCGTTCTTGAACTTGAACTTGAGGAATCTCCCGATGGCTTCTGATAACTGGGATACGCAAGTAAGCGTCCTGCATGTCCAGGGACGCTAGCCAGTCTCCTGCCAAAATGAGAGGGAGGAGAGTGGTTAGAGAAACCATCCTGAATCTCTTGTGGGAAACCCACTGTTTGAGATCACTGAGATCCAGAATGGGTCTGAGATCTCCTGACTTCTTTGGAACTAAGAAGAATTGGGAGAAAAAACCCTTTCCTGACTCGGCCGGTGGAATTGGCTCGATGGCCCTTTTTTCTAAAAGGGTGGATATCTCCTGTCGGATCAGGGCTTTGTGTTTCTTTGGGTACTGGGATGGGGGGTGGTCTGTCCAGAGGAACGGATGTGAACTCTATGGATTGCCCGAACTCCACAAGTTCTAGAACCTAGTGGTTGGATGTCACCTGAGCCCACGCATCCACGTAGAGCGAAAAGCATCCTCCTACCGGCTCCTCTGGTGGAGTTACCAGAGGATGAGGGTCGCCTGAATAGTCAGGTATTGGGTGGGGGAAGGAGGGCAGCAGCGGCTGCTTTAGGAGGTCTAGAGGTGGATGCCGAAGAGCCTCTGGCTCCGCCCCTACGACCAAAACCACCTCGTTGAGCATGCTGCTGAAAACGAGGTTGCTGTGATTGGTGTCCCCCACAGCCACAAAAATTAGGCTTTCTGGCTTGCCCCTGCTACAGGCGGTACATGGACTGCACGGAATGGACAGCCTTTCTGGAGTCCTGCAGCCTGGTGATAATATGCTCTGTGTCCTCGCCGAAGAGCACAGAGCCCCTTAAAGGATGCACCCAGAAGATCGACTTGAACATCTGGATCAAACCCTGATACCCGGAGCCAAGCATGGTGTCGGAGGCAAATGCCAGTGGCGGACGCCCTGGAGGAGGAGGTGTCCGCAGAGTCATAGGCCGACTGCAGAACATGGGTACCCAAGTCTGAGCTGGTCTGCAGTAGCTTGGCGATCTCAGTCCGCTGAGGACAATCGGGCAAGCTCTGCACTATGGCCAGTCCTTGTTCCCAGTGGGTGTTCTGGAACTGGACATTGTGAGTTAAGAAGTTGAGACTCCTTATGCTACAGGTGGCAGCAGAGTACACCTTATGGCCCAAGGAATCCAGCTGCTTCGATTCCCTATCAGGCGGCTGGGTGCTCAGATGTTTGGGCCTCTGCAAACGATCATGAGCTGCCGAAATCACCAGAGTCCACAGCGGGTGGTTTGGCCAAAAAGGAATGGTCCGCAGGCGCCCGGTAGAGCTGGTGAGCCTTCTTTGGCACAGCAGGGGAGGAATAAGGACGCTTCCAGGTCACATGGCTGACATCAGCAAAGATGTCGACCATGGGAGGGATGACCGCTGGCTTTGGGTCTTTTTGGCAGAGGTACTTAGCCAGCCGCAATCGCTCGGGGTCCAGGGCCTCTGTGTCCCAGCCCATGTTGGCCTGGATGTGCCTCATTACCCCCATCAAACTGGGGTCATCTGGAGGGGATTTGGGAAGGCCCTCCGTGTCCCCAGGGTCTGGCTCAGAGTAGACTGAGGAGGTATCTGAATCTACGTAGGAGGTGGTAGGAAAAGAGGGAGAGGGCTATGCCTCTTCCCTTTTGGCCTCTTGTCCGGAGGAGGAGAAAGGGAACGGGAGGAACTGCTGGACCCGTCCCTCTTAGATTTTTTATTGTGCTTTTTAGGAGGAGGCACGTTGTTGTCCCCACCAACCGGTTCAACTCGGTCAGGAACCGGCTCCGTAGTAGGTGGAGGCACCCCAGCTGGCAGGTCTTCTTTGATTGTGTCCCACCAATTGGGAAAAAGCTTCTTAACCTGAAAGAGATGTAACTTTGGTGAGTCAGGTGTTGATTGAGGAGCGCCCGAGCCCGTACTGTCATCCGTGGGGGCTGGCTTCGGGTCCGAACACTTGTCGACTGGCGTCGGCCTAAGGGGGGACGTCTGGGCAGCATCAGCACCACCGTTGTCGGGGTCTGGCGTCAGGTGGACCAACGACTGTGGAGAAGGGGTGTCCGAACTGACATCGGTTGTCAGGGACAGAATCAGCGTCGGGCGAACCGGCGTCAGTTTCACTATGACCGGCGGCTGAATAACCTTCGCTGGGACCAGGACCAAGGGGCTGAGGGCGGACAAGGGTCCGACGTCCGCTTCTGCCTGTGACCCAACAGATGTCGTTCCTTTTCTTGAGATGGACGACGGTCGGATTTTAAGTTAGAGGTTTTCTCGGCTGAATGCCAGTCAGCAGCCGGAGGCTGGCGTCGGTCCGAGGCCTTGTGTTTTGGCGGCAAGGAGGATGCCCTGCCGGCCAAAGACACTGAGGCCTTGCTCAACTCCCAGGAGTCGACTTTTGAGGAGGAAGCTGAGCGGGAGGAGCCCTTACCTGAACCCTTGGGCTTCTCGGAGGACTGAGAGACCTTCAAGGGCTGGAGAGAAGTGAGAGTAGAACACACCAACGAAGGCTTGACTGTTGTGAGGCAGGAGTCATGTTCCGACGACCCGGACTTCATTCCTGAGTACCGATGCTTCGAATGGGAGCTTCCGCTGTCCTACTCCTGATGTTTTTTACATGCTTGTGGGCGGGCTGAGGTTCGGATTCCTCCGATGAAGAGGCCCATTCCATGGCGGCAAGTTTTGTTTCTGCAAGACAGTCCACGAGGGACTTCTGGCACCGGATTCGTGTCCATGAATTAAAGGTCAGGCAATGAGGGCAGACGGTGCGATGGCTGGGCCCCAGGCAGTAGAGACACGCAGAATGTCAGTCTTTCGTGGGAATCTGTTGCCCACAAGCGCACTTGTTTAAACGCAATGACACAGATATCGAAAATCCAAATTTTGAGTGAAATTCTAACCAGTGGAAAAGAGCAATTGGTACTAGCTGCAACGCTGAACTAACCCCTGACGTGTAGCGGCGTAGGGGCGGCGTTGGGCGGGGGCGTTCCTGTCGGTAATTCTAGAGAAAAAGGTGCCAGAACTGCCGCCAGGTGGTGCCAGTCCTCACTGTTGAACCTGCTGCTAGAGCTTATCCTCGCAGTAAGATCCTGGTTTACTGGACAGGTTCATGGATCCAGTTGCTGAGAAGTGGTGCACAAAGCAAACAGCTTCACTTCATAGACTAAGCATGTCTGGTGGCAGGCTTTCTGGCAGCCACCAAGACATCAGCTACCTTTGAGGACACTCCAAACCTAACAATGGCTATGTCTTCAGGAGATACGCATGAAGGTGAAGTGACCGAGGTCTGGATGGACCAGTGTTCCCTGCTCCTGTGAATGATGACCACAGCATAATGGAAGGGGTACTGGTGGTTCCACCGCCAGCTGTTGCAGTAGGGGGAGCCAACTCTGTTGAGGCTACAGCAGGACAATGAGCATCAGAGTTGCTCCCTCCATTTGAAACTTGATTAGTACTCTGGATTAGAGGGAAGGGAGGAAAGGCATACAGGAACCTCCCTTTCCAAGATAGGGACAACGCATCTCACCAAAAAACTGCCAGCTCTGGAGCGAGTGAGCAGAAAAGCAGCAGGCTTACATTGTGTGGGGATGCAAAAAGATCCAACTCTGGATATCCCCATCTGTTGAACAGGTCTTCTACAACCGAGGTCAGCAGCTCCCACTTGTGCATCCTGGTCTGTGATTGGCTTAGTCTGTCAAGACATTTTGGGCCCTTGGAACACGCGCTGCTGATCGTTCTAGACTGTATTCCAGAGCCTAGTACCAAACTCATTGCCTCCCTGCATAGGGGGTAGGAACGAGTCCCTCCTTGCTTGCTGATGTAGTGCATCACACTTATGTTGTCCATCTGAATTAACAGAGGACCCAGGAAGAGACTGGACTGGAAGATCTGTAGACTGTACAGAACAGCTCTCATTTCTAGAACGTTTATGTGGAGGGTGCTCTCCACTTTCGTCCATGGTCCCTGTGTCTAATGAGGCCCTAGGTGTGCCACCCCCCCAGCCCATCCCAAGGCATCTGTAGTGAGAATTTGACAAGGGGAGGAAATCAGAAAGGGAACCCCCTGCAGCAAGTCGGTGGGTTCCATACACCACTGAAGTACTTTTCTGACAGAGGCGGTCACTAGAACATTTTGTTCTAGAGCATCTGCACGTTGGTCCCACTGTACTCGTAGTGTCCACTGTGGGATCCTCATGTGCAGCCTTGCCAGGGGTACTTTGGTAATGGCAGCTGCCATCAGGCCTAGAAGCCTCAGGAATGTCCTGACTGTGACATATCTGATGTTGTGGACCATCTGGGCCTGTGCTACCATGTTTGTTCCTGTCCAGTGGCAGGAAGTCTAGGCCTTGTGCAGTGTCCAGGACTGTCCCCAAGTACTGCAGTTGTTGGCAAGGGGTCAGGACTGACTTTGGTATGCTGACAGTACAGTAATCCCTAGAGCATTGAACAGGTGTCTGGTATGGTCTAGGGCATGGGAAAGCTGTTCCTTGGAGTGAGCTTTGAGAAACCAGTTGTCCAAGTATGGGAAAACATATAGGCCTTCCCTGTGGAGGGCTGCTGCCACCACTGCTAAACATCTGGTAAATACCTGTGACGCAGATGACAAGCCAAAAGGCAATACTCTGAACTGGTAGTGTTATCCATGAAACAGGAATCTTAGATATTTCCTGTGTGATTTGCAAATCTTGATGTGCAGGTAAACATCCTGCATATCTAGGGAACAGATCCCATCCCCAACTTGCAGCACTGGAAGTAGGTCTTGCAGGGTGACCATTCTGAACTTCTTGTATTCTACAAAAAAGTTCAGATCCCTGAGGTCTAGAATGGTTCTCAAGTCTCCTGCCCATTTTGTGACTAGGAAGCACCGAGAGTAATGCCTGTGTTCCTTTGTTAAAAGGTGACAGGTTCTACTGCCCTTTTTTAAAAGCAGGGTGTGAATTTCTTCTAGCAGTAAAGGACTGTGTTCTGGAAGGTAACAGGAAGGCACTGGTGGATGGTCTGGAGGTGGCTCCAGAGCATGGCATTATACTATAATCTATAGGACCCAGGCATCTGAAGTTACTTTTCTTCACTGGTCCAGATGGAGGGAAAGGTGACCCCTGAGCACCATCCCTGTAGGCACAGGTAGAGGAGTGTGTGTGTGTGTGGGGGGGGGAGAGTCGGGCAGAGCCGGCTGCTGCCACAGTGCCACCTCTAGAGCCTTCGGAGTGGGCACCTGGGGTGCAGCCTGGTAGGGGGCAAGGCTGCTGCTGTTCTATCCTTGCCATGTTGTCTGGCTGCAGATCTATGCCTGGTAGTGGCTGGGCGAAAGGGCACCCTCTGCCTAGGCTGGGTATGATGCATAGAATGCATGGATTTCAGGGTTCTACCAGAGCCTTGTAAGTTGGAGAGAATGTCGTGAACATCTGCTCCTAACAACCTGTATCGCCCTGAATGGTGCACTAAGAATGGACTGCTGAACATTACTGGCAAAGCCAGCCACTCTGAACCAGGAGGGCCTTCTGAGACAAATTGCAGAGGCAGCTACTACCTTAGCAGAGGCATCAGAAATGTCAGGTGGACTGTAGGAGATGTTTACCAACGCTGGCACCTGCAGACAAGGCATTCAATATTTCTTGTTTAGCAGTGCCCTCTGGGAGGGCCCGAGCAATTGCTTTGGCCTTTCTTCAAAGAGTGTTCTAGTATTTTACCATGTGTGCTTGCTAATTAGCTATCCTTAGCCCTAAAGATGCTGAGGCAAAAGTCCTCTTGCTCCAGATATCAAGCTGTTCAGACTCCTTATCAGGAGGGAGAGAAATGAAAATTACGTACCTACCGTAATTATTGATCTTTCTGTGCATCTTCATCATTCATCACTAGTAGGTGGCGCCCAGAGCTAGGACCCCTTGAGACTTTTCTTTCTTCTATGGGCAGAGTTGACTGGGGTCGGCGCCACTCGAGGCCGACGTTCCACATGGCGCTCACGGGTTGGCCGTTATCTGCCGTCGACTCCGTCCCAGCCTCAGTTCTGAGATGCCAGAGAGTGTAAGGAAAGGGAGGTGGGGAGGGGTAAGGGAGCCCAAAGGATAGATAAAAGGAAAGGATATATATATATAAACTACCTTACAAGCAGAACTCAATATGTCAAAATTGGACATACAGTTTCTAGTGCAAGAGAGGTTTCACTGGGGTGCCCCAGGGATCAATCCTTGGGCCCCTACTCTTCAGTATCTTCCTAAATGACCTCCGCGCTGCCCGTTAAACCAAACTGATACTCTACGCTGACGATGCGGTGCTCCTGGGAAGCAGCACGTCCCTTGCTAATCTGCAAATTGAGCTTCAGGCATCCTTCTCATCAGAGACATGGTTCTGCAGACATAAGCTGCTACTGAATTATAGAAAGACCAGGGCCATGTTTATTACCAGCAGCACACACACACACAAAAAAATAAATCAGACAAAACCCCCTCATCATCACAAACTCCTGCAGTGAGCCACCGGAACAAGTCTGCACGTTCAAGTATCTGGGGATCACACTGGATGAAACCCTTAAATTTGCTCAACATATTGACTCCTTGGTCAAGACACTCAACATTAAGATTGGTGTCCTTTACAGGCATAGGAAATAACTATTGCCCTAGGCCCCCCGACTTACAGTACACAGCTCCATATTATCACATATCGACTATGGAATAGGGATATATGAGGTGGCAATGGACACTACATTGAAACGGGTACAGGTGGCTCTAAACAAGGCCTGTAGGCTAGCCCTAGATTTACAGCATGATATGCACACCAGTACACTGTATGAACTCTCAAATTGGCTATCCCTAAAAAACAGGGTCATTCATCAGACGTGCACACTAGGGAAAAAAGCGCTTATGGGGAAAACACCACCCTGAGTTGGCAATCTGTTAGTGACTGTAAACACATCGTAGGCCACTAGGGGGAAGACAAGGGGGGCCCTGTCCATCTCCTTCCACCAAACCTTGCTCAGGCAACGGGCATTTGCCTACCGTGCTCCCCTGTGGGTGAATTAACTGAGCACCTCCTTGCTCCCACCTGTCTAGCCAAATTCAAAACCTAACCTCAACATCTAAGTACAATCTCTAAATGTTCCTGCAACTAATCTCAGGTATTTGAATTCTCTGCCAGTTTATGACTGTTGCAGCATTTGTCTCTCCTCGTCTCATGCCCCCTGGCTGCACTGTTACGACAACGCTCCAACAGCCTACCTTTAAACACCCACCTATTGCTTTGCAACCTCCCTGACCATTCTCCCTCCCCCCTACCTGATGACAAGGCTCCTAGGGGCTGCACTATTCTCTGCCTCTATAACTGTGCTCATGTTTCTCACCACTCTAGCTTGTAATCCACAATGTTTTTGTGCATACTTTAAACAGGGTGTGGTTTTTATATGTTGTTTTGCACCTTGTCTTGTCACTGACGTGGAACCTTTGTAAAAGAGCTTGGGCTCAAAGGTATCTTCCGAATCAACAAAATCGATAAACTAAATGGAGAAATAAATGACAGAGCAGACAGGAGAGAGAAACCAGATATGGGAAATTGGGGAAAGGGAAGGGGCCCCAATTTCTGGAAGGAGGAGAAAGAAAGGGATGGGGCCGGGGAAGAGGACCACACCCTCAGAGACGATCCTGAATACTACGATTTTGACAAGAACGATAGACCATAATCTGGACTACCAAGGTTAATAGCTGCCAGGAGGCAAAGCCTGAACTATTAAGCAGCATCCGCCAGGGAGGGCCAACCTCGGGGGGGACCGGGCAGAAATGGGGGTGGGGTGGGGTCTCATACTCCTCCTCCTGTCCCCCGAAATAGGGGAAAAGCTAAATTGCCAGGAGGATATTAAGGGGATCTAACTCAAGGAAATAAACACAAGAGTTTTGAGTTCATAAAGAAAAACTTGGGGGGGCAATCCTTCATCTCTCCTGAAAAGTGAGGAGAACAAACTAAAAGCAGGAGAAAGGACCCCCACACACAATAATACCCCCTACAAGAGAAAATTCCTCCTTGTGTGTCTCCAGGGTCCTCTTCCTCCTAACCACGAGGGAGAGGAGAGCGAGGAGAAAAACAACAGAGAGACGCACAGGGGGAAGGAGGGAGCCCAGAGACTGAGGCCCAAGGGGGAAGGAGGAAGGGATTTAGTGATGAATGGTGAAGATACACAGAAAGATCAACAATTATGGTAGGCAAGTAATTTTCATCTCTTATCTTTGTCAATCTTCACCATTCATCACTAGTGGGTGAATACTGAGCCCCCCAGAGGGGGCCCTAAGCCTCCCTAAGGGACTAAGTCCTTAGCCTCAGTGGGCGGGACACTGGAAGAAAGAACCTTACAGACCTGGGGAGAGATGGGAACCCCGGGGGAGCGCCCTGAAAGTCGCTATCTTACCCTGTAGGAGAAGGGATGGGTTCTCCGGTACACGGAGGAAATCACCCTATGCCGGGCCAGAGGTGACAACTGGGATAGGCGCAGCCATGCCGTCCGTCTAATGCAAATCGCTGTCCCTACAGCTCTGGAGGCCACCTCACTGGCACCATAAGATGCCCTTGCTTGGCGCCTTGCTAGCTCCGGGCCCTGAGCAGAGAGGGCAATGGCTTGCCTGGTTTCCTCCATATCAGGCATTGAGGCTAGGAGTTGTCCTAGCCTGGACTACAAGAACCTATCGTAGGAAGCAAAGTGGGCCTCATGAGCAGCAACAGAAGAGGGATCCGTGCTGAATAGAAAACCCTCCTTCCCCAAAATCAAAGTCCATGAAGTCCGAGTCTGGGGGTCGAGTCCAGGTGGGGAGGGCGCAAAGGCCCAGGAAAGTGTCAGGGAGATCAAAGCCCAAGAGGATGAGGCACAGAACCTGCAAGACCGAGAGCATGAATACCGACTGGCGTGGTCCCTTGGGGCTGGAACAGTGGAGAAGGGAAGTAGCCAAAGCCGATGTGACACCTCCTGGAAAGGAATAGGCCAGGCGGGAACCACCAGGCTGGCCGCATTGAACTCGCCTAAGAAGGCGCATGTCACATACTTGGGATTGCTGACAAGGACTGGGGTAAGATGGAACTCATCCAACATCCTCGCGAGGAAGTGCTGATAGGAAGAAAGATCAGACGCTGGGAAGATGTGGACAGATAATTCCTCTCTCTCTCTCCGAGGAGGAGGATGATGATGCAGGCGAGCTCCGAGGTTCAAGGTCCAGCTGCACAGAAGCACAGTGGAACACCTGCTGGTCTAGAGCATGGAGATAGGTAGGGAAATGTGCAGCGGAACCTCTGAACTGTTCCCAGGTAAGAGGTCCCCTAGGACCGGGAATGCCTGGGATAGCCATGGATGGAGACAGAGGCTCAGGGGACAAGCTCCTAGCAGAAGGAGAATGGTCTCTGTCAGGGCAGAGGGACCAAGAGGAAACTCCCAGTAAGGAGGGAGACCCGAAGGTCCCAGCAGCTAACAGCCATTCAACCAGATCGTAACGGTCAGAGCTGTGCCCATGGGAAGAAATCCCCTTGTAAGGTGACCAGATGGACGGCACCTGACCCCCGAAGTTGAAGTCCTCTCGAGGCGATCCAGGAAGGCGAGGGGTCTGCACTGCGAGCTCCTCCCAGAACCACGTCGGGCTCCAGGTGAAGGCACTGTGCCACACCTTACTCTCAACCCTTCAGAGTCGGGAAGGACCTCGTCCTCCTGCCACCAGCCTAGGCAGCTGAAAACTTCCGGTCAGCCTCCGGGAGTCCACCAGAGACAGTACCACTCCTTTCTGGCGTGCCCCAGGCTGTCCCAAAGTTGGACTTTCCAAACACACCAGAGAAGGGGGTGCCCCAACCAGAGGAGTAGATGTGCCAGTGGCCCCAGGTTGCACAGCAGTAGCCACAGGGACCACTGCTGGCTGGTCAGTGCCACTGACCCTAGAGCCTACCGGCGATGACTGACCCCCGGAGGAAGGCCGCATGGGGGCCAAAGTGCTGGAAACTGAGGGATCAGAGGATTCTGAAGAATCTGGGAGCCAATCTGGATCAGACCAGGAGTCCCCTACACTCCTGAGGTCGGCCAGAGAGTGCCCTCGATTCCCAATTCCTGGACCGTGATTCGGACCACCTTCCACCCTGGCACATGAGCGGCACGCAGTTAAGCATGGCACCGCACCTACACCATCACCCTCCCCAGCACAGCAGGCAGCACACGGTCGGGCGGGACACAGTGTGCGCCAGAGCCAGGCTCGGCACCGACCATGGCACCGCCCCATCCCAGTGCCATGAACAGCGGAGTCGAGGGGTAGGCACCAACTCCAGTCCCAGCACTGTGCATGGGCGCCAGAAGAGAAACAGGCCAGAAACCAATGAAGCACTACCCGGCGCCCATGAACAGCACCAGAAGCAACAGCAGCACCAAGAGCTGACGCAGCTGATACAGACACTGCCCTCAAGCCCGCGGCACCATGAGCGGCAACCCGGGACCAAGAGGCAGCCACAGATGCCGCCGGTGGGGTGCGATTGGTTCAGGCACAGAACACGACACTGAGGAGCCTTCACTTCCTGGGAAGGGCAACTGCCATAACAGTGCCTCCTGTCTGTACCCAAGAGGGACAGACTGGGCTTTCTGCACCGCGGAAGGAGCCCTCGCCGTGGCAAGGCTGAGAGAGGCAGAGGCCCCCTCCTCCATGGGCCGTATATGACCAGGAGGGGATCTGGAGGAAGGGCCGAGGATCCTTGCTTTGGCCTGTTGACTGCGAGCCTGTCCCCGAAATCTGGCAGCGCATGTCCGAATTTAAATGCATGGATCTCAAGAACTCGACGGTCCATAGAGAAACAGGCATCGTAGTTGTCCATGCCATGGGCCGGGCCGAGGCAGGAGAGGCAACGGTCATGCTGGTCCATCATGGAATAAAGGTGGCCACAGGGACACCATACGCCCGCTTTGACAATTTTGCCCCAGGACAAGACATGACCATAGAAACAACAAAAACAGTACTCAGCGCCACTTAAAAAGTAAAGAAACAATCCTACCAGCAGAGCGACATCAGAGCAGGACAAAACAGAACCAAGACACACACACACACAAGGCGGACTAGGCCCTTTATGCAATTTTATAGCAGTCTCCACAGAGTCTACACTCGGCAGGGAGAGAAGACTGGGGATGGCGGTCGTGACGATAATGTTCGCAACCCGAGCCACATGTGAACGTCGACCTCGGCGGCGCCGGCCTTGCGTCGACTCCGACCAAGGGGGAAAAAAAAAAGTCTCCTGTGGGGTCCTAGCTCCGGCGCTATACCCACTAGTGATGAATGGTGAAGATTGACACAGATAAGATCTAAGGTTCTTTAGAATCTTAGATCCATCATGGGCCGCATTAATGACCATGTAATCTGCCTATGGTTGGACTACAAAAAAGGGCTTGCCTAAGGGGGCCTGGTACAGCTTATATGACTTCCTTGGTATGGCAGGTATCATGTTAGGTCTATGCCAGGCAGCTAAGGTAGCATCCTCTAGGGCTGGCACGAGGGGAGGAAATGACTATTGGTGGGGTATCAGGCAATTCTATGATGTTCACTAGGTTCTTCTTAGTAATATCCTGCTTTTCTGCATCAAATCCCTTTGCAGACTGGCTCCTGCACCACTGTGACGAAGGAGGGGTCTTTAGGGGGAGATCTTGGGGTATAAACCACCGAGTCTTCACTCCTAGTAGAGACCGTGAAAATGGAAAATACGTACCTACCATAATTCTTGATCTTCTTGGACAAAGTCTCCACCTCTCATTCACATTGATGAGGTCTACCCCGAAGGCGCTAGGACCCAGCAGGAGCAAACTTTTTGCCAGAGGGTCGGCGCCAGAGATGGAGCCATGAGAAGTGGTGCCACGAGCTTCAGCTCGGGTGGCAATGACTTTCTCGGTGTCGACCCTACAACCGCCTCAATACCTTTTTTCCGAGGAGGTGCAGCATAACTAATCTTAGAAAGATGGCCTAACAAAAACCGGACATAAGATAGTCCGGACGACCCGTATAAGAGGGTCAACAAGAAGTCTTCACAGCCTAAAACTGAGGGAGCGGACACCAACAACAGAGGTGAGCCCGGGGGATGGTGGGTGGGCGTGTGAATGAGTGGTGGAGACTTCATCCAAGAAGATCAAGCAATTACGCTAGGTACGTAATTTCCATATCTTCCTGGACATAAAGTCTCCACCACTCATTCACACTGATGGGAGAGTATCGAGTTAATAATCCCCCAAGAGGGCGGAAGGAGAGACCAAGAGCTCACAAATTTGGGACAGAAGTCCGTTAAGGACTGTCCTGCCAAGCGAGATATGCTGCCTAGCATGGACATCAGGGCAAGTATTAGTGCTTGACTTAAGGGTATGGACTGAGCTCCAGTCAAGACTACAAATGTCTGCAATGGGCACGCTATGATTTCCGCCAGGGATGCCGCGACTGCTCTAGTAGAGTGATCGTACACTCTTCCCTCCGGCTTAACCTGCGCCATGGAATAACAGTGGTGAAGGCATGCCACCAGCCATGCTGAAATGCATCCGATAGCGACAGGTTGACCCAACCAGGTGTCACTGAAGGAAACAATTGTTGAGCTTTGCGAATTTGTTTCACTCTATCCAAATAGAAACGCAGAGCTCTTTTGACATCCAGAGAATGAAGGGAACTTTCTCCTTCATTTTGGAAGTTCTCAAAGTAAGTGGGTAGAACTAAAAGGTTGGTTTCGATGGAATTCTGAAACAACCTTAGGGACAAACTTAGGATGGGTCCTAAGAACTACCTTGTCCTTATGAAACACAGTGCACGGAGGATCTGTGACCAAGGCGTGTTTTTCAGAGACCCTGCGGGCCGAGGTAATGGCCACCAGGAAGGCCGTTTTCCAAGTGAGAAATTTCAGCTCACAAGTAGCTAGAGGCTCGAAAGGCTTCCGAATGAGCATGCCTGGCACTAGATTAATGTCCCAGGCTGCGACTGGACGTCTAATTGGAGGTCTGGTATGCAGAATTCCCTTAAGAAACCTCTTAACTAAGGGTAACTGGGCCAGAGACAAGGAAAGCACTGGCTCAGGATAAGCTGAAATGGCACAAAGGGGAACTCTGACCGTAGAGTATTGTAGACCTGAATTTGAGAGGTCTAAAAGGTACTCTAGAACTTCACTTGGTGGGCAGAAAAAAGGATTCAAAGAGGATTTTGCACGCCAGAGAGAGAAACGCTTCCATTTGGCTGTGTAAGCTTTTCTAGTGGCTGGATTGAGTGCAGCCAAAACAATATCTGGAACTCTGTGAGAGACACTGAACCTGTTCACTTCTATCTCTTCAGGAGCCGAAGGTGAAGCGATCTCAGATTGGGATGGTCCATCGGCCCCTGAGTCAGAAGGTTCTTCTGAAGGGGAAGCTCCTTCAGAGGGGTTTCCGACATACTGCTGAGTAATGGAAACCATATTTGTTGAGGCCAGAAGGGAGCAATGAGGATAATTTTGTCCTCCTGGAACTCGAACTTGAGAAGTACCCTCTGAATTAGAGGAAGAGGAGAAAAGCATAGAAAGCATTTTGTCCTGCAGCCTGAGCATCATCCTGACAGAAAATGCCAGGCCCTGGATTTCTGGAGCAGAAGAGAGCAGTTTTGTGTTGAGTGGGGATGCAAAAGGTCCAGGTCTGGAGTTCCCCCCTCCGAACAATGACTGAACTACGTTTGAGTTGAGAGACCATTCATGAGGATCTGTCTCTGTTCTGCTGAGACGGTCTGCCAGTTCGTTCCGCACTCCCGGCAGGTAGACCGCCTAGATTAGAGCCTTGTGCTCCATGCACCATTCCCACATTCTCATCGCTTCCCTGCATAAGGGGTACGTGTGTGCAACGCCCTGCTTGTTGATGTAATACATCACTGTTTTGTTGTCCGTTTGAAGGAGAATGTTCTTGTGACACAGAATGTCCTTCAAAGCCCAGACTGCATAAAGGATGGCTCTCATTTCTAGGACATTTATATGATGCCGGGACTCGTCTTGAGTCCACGTACCTTCGGTGTACAGATTCTGGCGGTGAGCTCCCCACCCCATCAGGGACGTGTCCGTGGTAATGGAAACCTGGTGATCCAGGGGAGCAAATGGATACCCTTTCAGAAGGTTGTGCTCCTGCGACCACCAGGTGAGCGACCTCTTCAGAGGTTCTGTCACCTTGATGAGAAAGGACTGAGGGTGAGTGGTTGGGGACCACTGAGTACTGAGCATCCACTGAGAGGTTCTCATGTGGAGGCGAGCTAGGGGTACAGTGAACACTGAGGATGCCATGAGACCCAGCATCTGCTGCATCGAGATAGCTTGAACTGAGATGTTCTCTCTGATGTATCGGGCCATCTGTAGGACATTGCTCCTTCTGTCCTCTGGAAAAAATGCCTTCGCACAGGAGGTGTCCAGAAGAGTTCCTATAAAAAGGAGTTTCTGGGAGGGCTGCAACTGCAATTTCTTGAGATTTAGCAGAACTCCCATGGACGTGAGAAAGTCTGAGGCCATGGATATGGCGTCGAGAGTTCCTTGCCTGGAAGGACTTGCTTGAAGCCAGTCATCCAGATACAGGAACACTTGTATTCTGAGCTTTCTGAGGTGCGCTGTGAGAATTGCACAACACTTTGTAAAAACTTGCGGCGCCAAAGATAGCCCAAATGGCAGGACTCTGAACTGATAATGTTGGTCCAAAGCCACGAATCTTAGATATTTGTGATGCTTTGGGTGAATAGAAATATGTTGGTAAGCATCCTGCATGTCCAGGGAGGCTAACCAGTCGTGCTGATGAAGCAAAGGTAACAGGGTTCCTAGCGATATCATTTTGAACTTCTCCCTGGGAAGAAACTTGTTCAATTTTCTGAGGTCCAAAATGGGGCTCATGCCCCTGGTTTTCTTTGGAACTAGAAAGTAATGGGAGTAGAACCCTGTGTTCCGTTGATCCAGCGGAACTATTTTTACTGCCCTGTTGTTCAGAAGACCTTGAATCTTGGAAGCGAGAAGTTCTGACTGAAGTACTGACAGCCTGGGCTGTCATTTGTGGGGACGATCCGGAGGGGTCGTTGAAAGATTAAGAGAATACCCCTCGTGGATTATTCGGAGGACCCATTTGTCCAAAGTTATGGACTTTCACCAGATGTAGAATTGAGTCACACGACCTCACACCGCTGAGGCAGAGTCCCCCCTCGGGCAGCTGAGGTGGGACTTGGGCCAGAAACTCAAAAGACAGCACTGGGCGCTTTGGGCCCTTGTGCTTTCTGTTGCATTTTCTTTTGAGGCTGGGGGGCTTGGCTTTTATTAAAACCTCCTCTGCCTTTGCCTCGAAAGGACTGACAGTTGTGAAACTGGCACTTATTAATACCCCTCCGAGAGGGGGCGGGAGCAGGCTGAGCCAATTTAATGGCAGACCTGGTCCTTTGTGTGGCCTCTAGAGCTTGTTCTACTTGAGGACCGAAGAGATGCACATCGAAGGGTAACGCCATGACCTGTTGCTGGGCACCATTCCTGAAGCCTGAAGTGTGCAGCCAAGAATGACGACGAGTACAAATGCCCGCCGCCACTCGAGAGGCGGTATCGAAAACGTCCATAGCTGCTTTAACTTGCTGGTTGTTGGACTCGATACCCCTAGTTATGGTCTGAAGAAGCTCTGAATTAGTGTCAGACTCCGGTAGAGCTTCAACCATTTGTTTGAGCGAATGCCAAAGAATATACTCATATTGAGAAAAACAGCCCTGGTAGCTGGCAATACGCAAACCCAGGGTGGAAGCAGCAAAGACTTTCTTACCTAAAGTATCTAACTTATGAGATTCTTTGCTTATAGGTCAGGCTGAAGTAGCCTGAGGGAGGACAACCTTCTCATTCTCTGCCAAGACTACAATAGGGTCCGCAAAGGCTTGGGAGGCCAAAATGGGTCGATCCTTGGGAACAGCATACTTTCTGTCTATGGACTTAGCCACAGAAGGAATGAGAGCAGGATTATTCCATACCATTTGAGAAAGCGTCTCAAAGGAAGGCTGTACCAGGGGAGTTAAATACATAGGGATGTCTGGGACATGAAGGTATTGGAGTCTTAAAAGCTTCCCAGGAGTGGAATTCAAATTTTTCAGCAGAGACTTAAATGACAGGTCCTCAACCACAGGCTCTGCAATAGGAATAGATCCTGTTCCTTCCACGTCACCACCCAGCCTAAGGTCTGGGTCAGGCTCAATATCTTCTCCTGACAACCCAGGAGGGACTGTATGGACAGGAAAGGAGTGAAAATCAGAAGGAAAAAAGGAAGGAAAGGGGTTCGGAGACAAGAAGCCCTGAAGACTGGAAGACGTCATGCCCATCCTCGGCACTGAAGAGGAGCACGGCGCTGCATGACTGAGCACAGCGCACAGCGCTGACAGGTGCAACGAGACCGAGGGACGGCGCAACAGGTCGTGACGTTTGCCGACAGACCATAACACCAAGGACCATACCGACAGACCCATCGACGCCTAATGGTGCCAAAACCAACGCAAGACTCCGAAAGGCACGATTTGAGGAAAAAGAGGAAGAATACCAGGAGACAGAGGCATCGGTGTGCCCTCTGCACCGCAGCCATGTGAGGGGGGGATACACTGAGACGGAGTTGATGGCAATCGAGACAGGCCTCGATTAGGAAGCCCAATTGCCCTACTCCGAACCTTCGAAAGGGTCCAAAGGCCCCTGAGTGACCGGGCCAGGCAGTTGACCAAACTCCGAGTCCATTGCTCCATGAGAGCGTCCCCACTGATGAAACTGCTCATCTGAAACCCTACCAGAAGGCGGGAAGGGCTCTGGTGTTGAAGAGGTTGGAGACTGAAACAGAAACCGGGCGACCAAGGAGGAGACCGCAACTGACCCCAATGACCACTGTCAACGCAAGCATTATCACAGAGGTGACTCGAGTGATGCCTTCTCTTTTGACCTGAGGGCCAAAGAAGGCTCGAGGCTGAACAGCGCTGAGAATGCGACCATTTTCTTTATGCTTCCGGGAAGACCACCCCTTCCCTCGGGCACTGGACCGTCCGTTGTCAGAGCCACCCCCTCCGGAGAGGGCGATGGACCGGACCCAGCCCGGCTGACAGAACAGCTTTCATTCGACATCTCCCTACCATCACCTGACCCGCTCATGGTCGACTCCGTCAATGTAGGCTGAGACTTCTTTCTTGTAATAAGATAAATTATAGTAAGCAGTACTTATTCGAGAAATACTACAAAGTAACAAACTGAAAACTATGCTCTGTTTGAAGTTTGACCCCCCCATCGGGCGAGTGACATCATCACTGTTGAACACTCGATGGCGGGGGAAAAAAGGAACTGAGGCGGTTGGAGGGTCGACACCGAGAGAGTCACTGTCGAGGCTTGCGGCGCCGCTCCTCGTGGCTCCATCTCTGGCGCCAACCCTCTGGCAAAAAAGTTGGGTCCTAGCGCCTCCGGCGTAGATCCCATCAGTGTGAATAAGTTGTGGAGACTTTATGTCCAGGAAGATCTAGTTCTCTCATACTGTTCCACAAGTTCCTCTCCCTCTTCTTCCTCCTCATTCATAATCAGTTCTGGAATATATTCCTGGTCCTCATCGACATGGTCTGGAGGACACAGCGGAGCTAAGGCAGCTGTTGACTGCCTAGAGGGTATCTAGCGCGTCAACCCGGCAGGTGTCGCTAAAGGGGGTGGTTGCGTGGACCCCATCCACGTAACACTCGATGGAGGAGGAGGTAGCAGGCATTTAAGGATGTCTGTAAAGGACTCTAGAACCACCTGAACATCGGCGCCCATATCCGTGTTGACAGTAACACTGGCAGATGTCAATAGGGTAGGCAACGGCCCCGACTTAGACTGTGACACACTGGCCGTGATAGGCCTGAAGGTGCTAGAGGTCGACTCAACCATGGCGATGTTCTGGGCCACAGACTGCGTTGCCGCTGCAGTGGTTGACGGGCCAGAGGAGGCCGTATCCAAACAAACAGGCAACCTGGAACATACAGGAGAGGTATTTGTCTCGTCTTTCGGCCCATCCCTGTCTTTGTGATGATGAGACCCAGATATTGTCTCACGTGATTTGGAGACCTTCGATCCCAAGGAGTGGGCCAGCAACATGGAGGGGGTTTCCTGGTGGAGCTCCTTCTCCATGCGAGCTAAGTGTTGTTTTAGCAAGTGCTTTTCTATAGCGCCCCCTTCTGCGTCACCGGGTGGCTGTATTAAAGCCCTTACAAATTGGGCATGCCTTCATGTCGTGGTCCAGGCTGAGACAGCACATGCAGACACTGTGCAAGTCTTTGGAGTACATTTTCTTGCCACTTTCGCAATATGTAAAAAAGCTTTGATGGTGTCGGCTTCAGGGACAACATACATGCCGCCGAAAATCACTTTTAAAAAGTGATTATTTGTACTTAGAAAAAACAAAAATGACAATACTAGCAATGGCAGGTCTGACAAGAATGGTCGACTGTGCGAAAAGAACTGAGGAGGAAAGGGGCCACCCATGTTTATATAAGGATAGCGGACATAGGACATTGTTGTGGGCAGCCCCTAGTGGACTGCTTGCAAAATGTTTCCATGTGGTCCTAGTGCCTGACGGCTATAGTTCCATAGGTGTGGCCCTGATAAGATATCCTCACAAAAGATCTACTGTTACAGTAAGTATGTAATTGTTCCATCTTCTTCAAGGATATCTCTACCCTTAGGCCACACCTTTGGAATGAGCCCCAAGCAGTCCCAAAAGTCAACCGCGAGGTTGGTGCAGTCTGTTTAGGACAGTAGGCCCTGTAGGACAAGGCTGAAGCCTGCACGTCTACGAGAAAGTGTCCAGACTGTAAATGTTTAGTAAAGCTGTATACAGTACTCCAGATGGCTGCAGCACAGATGTCAGCCACAGAGACATTTCTAAAGCAAGCAAGAGACCTGGCCATACTCTTGTGGAATGGCCACTAACCGCCCTAGGAAGTTCCTTACTGTACTTACTACAGTGGTCCCTCTTTATAAGGAACACATCTGGAGCCAACAAATTTGTTCACTATAGTGAGGTGTAGAACAGAAATGAAAATTACGTACCTGCAAGGTGTATAACAAAAATGAAAATTATCTACCGTAATTGTTGATCTTCTTGGACGAAGTCTCCACTACTCATTCACACTAGTGGGACTACGCTGGAGGTGCTAGGACCCAGCGGGAGCCAAAAATCTTCAGGAAGGCTGGTGCTGAGGTAGGACCACACATGCAAGGCTGGCTCGCACCATATAGGCTATCTCGACGTCGACCTTCCAACTGCCTCAGTATCTTTTTTCACCAAGGAGGTGCAGCGTAAATTAATCTAGAAAACGAACCCATCTCGGACATAAGATAGTCCATATGACCCGTATAAGAAGGGTCAACTCAACAGTGTCTTCACAGTCCAGTCAACGAGGGACTGAAGACCAAAAATAGAATGAGTGAGCTTGGGGGATGATGGGTGGACTTGTGAATGAGTGGTGGAGACTTCATCCAAGAAGATCAAGATTTACGGTAGGTACATAATTTTCATATTTTCCTGGACATAAAGTCTCCAGCACGCATTCACACTAGTGGGAAAGTACCGAGCTAAAATAATCTCCCCAAGAAGGGCGGCAGGAGAAAGGAGCTCACTCAGGACAGAAGTCCGTTATGGATTGTCCTGCCAAAGGAAGGATGCTGTCTGGCATGGACATCCAGGGCACAGTGCTTCACAAACGTGTGCATAGAGCTCCAAGTGGCTGCATTGCAGATGTCTGCAACGGGCACGTTCCGAATCTCTGCCAGAGATGCAGTGACCACTCTGATAGAGTGGGCGTACATCCTGCCTTCCAGCTTGACCTGCGCCACTGAACAGCAATGGCGGACACACACTATCAGCCATGCTGAACTGCATCTGATGGCAATAGGCTCACCCAGCCAAGCCATGCTTAATGAGACAAAGAGTTGCTTGGGTTTGTGACTCTCTTTTGTTCTGTCGATGCAGAACTGCAAAACCCTCTTTACATTCAGAGAATGTAGGGTACGCTCCCCTTCATTCTAAAAGTTTGCAAAGTAGGTCAGAAGGACCAAGGGTTGGTTCAGATGGAATTCCAAGACTACTCTGGGAAGGAATTTAGGGTAAGTTTTGAGAACCACCCTGTCCTTATGAAATACTGTGTATAGAGCGGGCGGGGGAAGGGTCTGTGACTAGGGCATGTATTTCAGACACCCTGCAAGCAGAGGTAATGGCCACAAGGAAGGCAGCCTTCCAGGTCAGAAACTTTAAGTCGTAGGTTGCGAGAGGCTCAAAAGGCTTATGGGTGAGCATGTCTAGCACAAGGTTGATATCCCAAGTGGCTACCAGTCTCCTGACTGGTGGCTTAGTGTGGAAGATACCTTTAAGGAATCTCTTAACCAAGGGTAGATGAGTCACCGATATATTGTGGATAGGCTCGTGGTAAGCAGAAACTGCGGAAAGATGCACCTTCACCATAGAGTATTGCAGTCTAGCGTTTGACAGGTCTAGAAGGTACTCCAACACCTTGCTAGGTGAACAAGTAAAGGGGTCCAGGGAGGACTTTGCACACTGCCCTTTAAGAGGTTTGACTCCAACTGGCCTGGTTGCGGTATTGGACCTATCGGATACATTTGAGTGCAAGCAGTGACCCAGATACTCTGGTACAGACCTATAATAGGTCTGTGACTGAGGCTCTGGATGTCATCGTTCCTGTCCGTGTTTACCCCCTCACTCTGCGTCCTCAGCCCCCTTGGTTTGATGGGACTTTGAGGGAGCTGAGGAGAGTGGGCTGACAAACTTAGATTGATGGCCCATTATAGGGACTAGCAATTGGCCATCTCCTGTGAGAAGGTGGAGTTCCTGTCCAGGGAGATTGCCACTGCACAGAACCGACCACCCCAGCTCTTTCAAACTATGGACAGACTGTGCAATCCAGCTTGTCTGCAGTTTTGGAGAGTGTTGTCACAAGAGAAATGTGACGAGTTTGCTCGATTCTTTGCGCATAAAGTTACTGACATCAGGACTGAGATCTGTGCAGCTTGCTTCAATGGGGTGACAGTGGTCGGTGGGAGGTTGCGGTTCCTCGGTGTGTCTGGTCTGACTTCTGCCAGCCGGCGACTGAGGATGTTGTGATGATCATCCAGGTGACGATCATCCAGCTGACATGCTGTAGTTTGGACCAGGGCCCAACTTGCCTCCTTGTGGGGTGTGTTGAGGTCATCAGCCCAGTCCTAGCATAGATTGTCTGGTGTTCTTTAGTGTCAGATGTGTTTACGGATGCCCTAAAGAGGCAGTCTTGACACCTCTCCTTAAGAAATCCTCTCTCGACCCAGACTGTCTCACTAACTACAGACCGTCTCTAACCTTCCACCCCCTTTTTTTTTTTTTTTTAATATCTTTCTTTATCACTCCACTCACCTGAGCTCTTTCAGGAGTGGTCACACGGGGTCCTTGTCCTGCCCGTCTGAAGCCCTTCTCACCCCTTCCATCCGCCGCATATACTCCTCCTGGTGCTCTGTCTAATAATCTAGTCTGGCGGAGCGTGGCTGATGGGAGCACACAAGGGTGAGAGGAAGACCCAACTCTGGGCGTGGTGGACCGACGACCCCCGTACCCTCCATCACCTATCAGGAGGTGGAGGTTTTTATTTCCATTTTCTCCTCATTCTGCCCTCATTCCCCCCCCCCACCCAGGCAGAGCCGCAATGTGCAATGATGCCAGGGAGCGTCCTGCCATGGCTCCACATCCCTCTAGCCAAGTCCTGTAACGTTGCAGTACCTCCAGTCTTCACTGGAGGTCACTGTAGTGCAGAACATAGTCCCTGGATCCCCCCCGAGGAAGGAGAGCTGTCCTCCAGACTCTCGATCCTTTCCTCTCCCCTGCCGACCCCCGGTGGCCCAAGCACGTTCCCGAACCCGGGTCGCCAGTGTGGCGTCCAGCGCCTTAACCCTCCACGCCACCAGGCCGACTCTCTAACTTTCCCTTTGTGGGTAAGATTATTGAGAAGGTGGTCACACTGCAGCTGGAGGATCACCTTACCATCCATGACATCTACGATCCTCTCCAGTCTGGATTCCAGAAAAGGCATAGTACCGAGACGGCCCTTGTTTGGGTCCTCGGTGATCCCTGATAGCAAGAGATCAGAAGAGCCATTCCACCTTGGTTCTCCTTGATCTCTCTGCGGCATTTGATACCATGGACCATGGTGTGTTGCTGGAGCGCCTGCGGCTGATCAGTGGACTATCTGGCACAGTCCTCAGATGACTTCAATCTTACCTCACCAGCAGGTTTCAGAGAGTTGTTTCGGGGATTTATTCCTCTGGCAAATTCTCCCTATCATGTGGGGTGCTGCAGGGCTCTGTGCTATCACCCATGTTGTTTGCAGTGTATATGCTGCTGCTGGGAGACACTGTGAGGCGGTAATGGCAGAGTTTTCACTGTTACGCAGATGATACTCAGCTCTACTTGTCCTTTGTGCCTGAACAGGTGGGAGCTGTCTCGAGTTTTAACAACTGTCTTTCTGAGATACAGAACTGGATGAGTGCTAACTGGCTGAGGTTGAACCCGGACAAAACCGAGGTTTTGGTGGTGGACCTAGGTTGTCGGGTAGAGGGGTCGTCAGCAGTGCGACCTTCTGGGCTCTGGCTCAGTGGCTACCAGCTGATGACCTCTGAATGGGTGCGAGATCTGGGCATTGTTCTTGATGAAGGACTGACACATTTCAGGTGTTGTCAGCTGTCAAGACTGCCTTTTACTATCTGAGAAATATCATCCCAGTGACCTTCCAACTCTGGTTCATGCCTTCGTGACCTCTCACCTTGACTACTGTAATGCCCTGTACCTAGGGCTACCGGGGGCTGATATCCGCCGCTTTCAGCTGGTGCAGAATGCGGCATCTAGGCTGTTGACTGGGCTACCTCAAGTTTGCCATGTCATGCCTGTGCTGCGCAGCCTGCACTGGCTGTCTGTTCAGTGGTGGATCACCTTCAAGGTTAGCTTGCTAACCTATAAGGCCCTTCACAGACAGGGACTGTGCTATCTGCAAGAGCTTCTTCGCCCCTACTGCCCCATCCCCCCGCCCACTCCACTCCACCGATGATGGATTGCTAGAGATTCCCAGAGTTCATTTGAAGACCTCTGGGGCCTAAGCATTAGAATTTGCAGCCCCCACCTTGTGGAATTCCCTACCTTGTTGGATAAGAGAGTGCCTGATGATGGAGAATTTTAAATCTGCTCTAAAAGCAAATTTGTTTAATCTTGCTTTCCCTGATTTTGAAAAAGTCTGCAGCTGATATTTATTAAGTATTTATGGTGTTTAGCGGCCCGGTGGCACTGAGGGTTAAGGCACTGGGCACCAAATCTCGCACCACGACGGCGACCCGTGTTCAGGAATGAGCACAGGTCGCCGTGGGTCGGCAGGGAGGAGACGGACTGAAAATCTGATGGACTGCTCTCCATCTCTGGGGAGGGGTGTTTCTAGTGGCCGGTGCCTGCCTTACCCCTAGCGGAGGCTGGGGCTTGACAGCATGGAGCCACATACCATGGGGGCGGGATGCGGCAGAAGCTTGACAGGGGTGCACACGACGGGAGCGTGCATGCACCCAGTCACTGGCGTCACTGCATGCTGCAAGGCCACAGAGGAGAAAAGCAGAAAAAGGGCACCCAGTTGCAGTGGCTTGATGGCCATCTGTGAGCACCTGCACCAGCTCCAGGAGGGGATCACCATGTGGATCCAGAACTTGGTGGGGGGAGTTGGCCTAAGCCGTGGGGCAATTAAGGTGAACACCCTCCTAGGAAACTGGTACGGGTCTGACGGCGGCCGGAAAAAGGGATGTGAGGATGGATTGGCCTACTGGGGGCCCCAGGAGAAACAACACCCCAAAAATATTTATGGTGTTTAGCTGTGGTTTTATGAATTTGTGTGCTAGCACTATGGTTCCTGTGAGAATAGCACTATTTTATAAGCAAAGTTTATTTGCTTGCTTATGGAAAACCATTTCCACTTTGTTGTGTAGGTCTTCCTGGTTGATGGCTTGAGCACTGCTAGGAGGATGTCTGAGATTCTCCTAGAGATGTTGAATCTACCCAATTCTATCTCCTCAGGAGCCAAGCATGGAGATGAAAGGACGGCAGGTTGGGATGGACCACGGGGCCCTGGGTCAGGAGGTCCATTTGATGTGGAAGCTGTCTCAGTGGAACCTCCGGTAATCACTGATAAATGGAAACCAAATTTGATGAGGCCAGCATGGGGCGATGAGAATCATGCTGCCCCTCTGTGCCTCCAGCTTGAGCAGCACCCTCTGAATTAAGGGAAGAGGAGGAAATGCATACAGAAAGCGTCTTGTCCACCACAGTCTGAATGCATCCTGACAGAAAGTGCCAGGTTCTGGATTTCTGGAGCAGAATAGAGGCAGTTTTGCATTGAGTGGGGACGTAAAAAGGTCCAGGATTGGAGTGACCCACTCTTCGAATAACGATTGCATAATATTTGAATCGAGAGACCATTTGTGTGGATCCGCCTCCATTCTGCTGAGGCGATCTGCCAGATCATTCTGGATTCCTGGCAGGTAGACTGCCTGGATCAGGGCTCCGTGCTCAAGACACCATTCTCACTCTCTCATGGCTTACCTGCACAGAGCGTAAGCGTGTGCTCCACCCTGTTTGTTAATGTAGTACATCACCGCCTTGTTGTACATCTGAAGGAGAATTACTTTGTGATAGAGGACATCCTTCAGGGCTCAGACAGCATACAGGACAGCTCTCACCTCCAGAACATCTGTGTGTAGCTGGGACTTGTCCTGATGCCACAGGCCCTGGGTGTGGAGATCCTGGCAGTGAGCTCCCCAACAGGTTAGAGATGCATCCATGGTGACGGTGATCTGCGTCTCCAGTGGGGGCAAAGGGAAAACCTTGGAGAAGGTTGTCCTCCTGAGTCCACCACGTGAGCAACCTCATTAGAAGCTCCATCACCTTGATGTGGAAGGATTGCGCATGCGTGGTTGGAAACCACCGAGTGCTGAGCATCCACTGTGTGGTTCTCATGTGCAAGTGGGCCAGCGACACCGTGAACAGACAATAAAATGAGGCCCAGTATCCGTTGCATTGAGACAGCCCGAATCGAGTTGTTCTCCTTGATGAAGCATGCCATCCGGAGAATGTCGTATCTCCTGTCTTCTGGGAGGAAGGCTCTTGCTCTGGAGGTGTCCAGGGGAGCCCCTATGAAAAGGAGTTGTTGGAAAGAGTTGAAGCTGCGATTTTTGCAGTTTCAGTAGGACTACCATGGATGTGAGGAACTTGGAAGCCATGGAAACTGCTTCCTGTGTCCCTTATCTGGATGCGTTCACTAGAAGCCAATCATCCAGGTATGGGAACACTTGAATTCCAAGTTTTCTGAGGTGTGCCGCAAGTACTGCAAAGTACTTTGTAAAGACTCGTGGCACTGAGTAAGGCCCACAGAGCAGGACTCTGAATTGGTAGTGTTGACCCAGAGCCACAAAGCGTAGATACTTGTGGTGGCTTGGGTGCACTGGGACATGTTGGTAGGCATCCTGCAAGTCCAGAGATGCCAGCCAGTCATTTTGATGAATCAGAGGTAGGAGCGTTCCCAGCGATATCATCCTGAATTTCTCTCTGAACAGGTATTTGATTAACTTCCTTAGGTCTAGAATTGGGCGCATACTGCTGGTTTTCTTCAGAACCAGGAAGTAGTGGGAGTAGAAACCAGTGTCCCTTTCTGCTTGTGGAACCACTTCTACTGCCCTACTGTTCAGAAGGCCCTGAATTTCGGAAGCAAAGAGTTCAAACTGAGTGGTAGACAGTTTGGGCTGTCGTTTGGGTGGACGATCCGGAGGGGTCTCCAAGAAATTTAGAGAGTATCCCGCTCAAATTACCCTGAAGACTCATTTGTCCATTGTGATGGACTTCCACTGGTTGTAAAACTGAGTCAGACGCCCCCTACCGCTCAAGAGGAGTCCCCCTTGGGCAGTTGAGGTGGAACATAGCCCAGGTCTTCAGAGGGTGGCACTGGGCGCCTTTGAGGCCTGTGCCTTCTGCTGCATTTTCTTTGTGGCTGAGAGGTTTGGTTCTTGCTTAAAGCCCCTCAGCCTTTAACATAAAAGGACTGTCGGTTATGAAACTGCTGGCGGTTTCCGTCACGCTGAAGTGCGGCAGGGGCCGATCTGGCAGTCTTCATAGCAGTCCTGGTTTTCTTAGTGGCTTCCAGTGCCTGCTCCACCTGTGGCCCAAACAGATAAACACCATCAAATGAAAAATTCATGATTCTCTGTTGAGCATCATTAGTGACTCCAAAAGTCCTTAGCCATGAGTAACACGGGGTGCATATCCCGGCTGCTGCTGCTGCTCTAGAAGCAGTGTCAAAGGCATCCACAGCAGCCTTAGGTTGCTGATTGTTGGACTCAATGCCCCTAGTAATGGTCTGAAGAAGCTCCAAGCAAATGTCTGACTCCAGAATAGCCTCCACTGTTTCTTTGATCGAATGCCAGAAGGTATACTCCTATTGAGAGAAATAGCCCTGATAGCTAGCAACACGCATGCCTAGGGTAGCAGCAGTGAACACTCGCTTCCCCAGAGTGTCAGTTTTATGGGATTCTTTATTCACTGGACGGGCCATGGATTCCTGGCCACAGAAGGAATGAGCGCTGGTCTGTCCCACACCATTTGTGAAAGAGTCTCGAAAGAGGGTTGCACTGGTGGTGACAGTTCCACAGAAGTTTCAGGAACATGCAGATATTGAAGGCGCAAAAGCTTCCCAGGATCCACCTCAGAAGTCTGAAGGGAAAGGGTAGAATTCATATTATTCAGAAGAGTCTTAAAAGAAAGATCCTAGACCACAGGCTCTGCTGAACTGGAGGGCTCACCTTCCACTCCAAAGGATGAATCCTCATTCAGATCGTCCCCTAATCATAGATCAGGATCAGACTCAATATAGTCTCCTACTACCCCAGAAGGGATAGTATAGAAAGTAACAGGAGGAAGAAGAGCAAGAGGAGGCACTCCCTGAATCAGAGTTAAAAACCCCAGCACTTGAGGATAGCACCGGCAGCAATGTCACCAAGGACGGAGCTGAGAGCAGCGCCACAATCAGCGCCGGACGAGCTCCCGTGGTCTCTAAAACCGGCACCGGGACACCCGAACCTGGAGACCTAAAAGTACAAGGAGGAGTATGAGAAAGCAGTACCTGTGTTGACCCCTGCATCGCAGCCATGTGGGGGGGGGGAACATGAGGGAATGGCATCGGCGGCACTGAAGGTGTCGCACAGCCAGGCTGACCCAACCACTCCACCCACAAGTCCACGGCCCCCAGACCCGAAAACCCCGGGGCCTGGTCCACAGGGAAGGGAAGCTGGGACAACCGCCGGACCCACTGCACCATAAGAGCGAACAAATGGTGAAACTGCTCACCAGAAGACTCCCCAAGGGGCAGGAAGGGACTCCAGAGCCAGTGGCCATGGCTGCTAGGGACCGAGGATGCAGGCAACCCAGAAGAAGCTTTACCAGAGGTGGTTTCAGTGTACGCTTCTTCTTCGACCAGTGGGACGAGGAAGAGCTTGAGGCCGAGCGGAGCGGTTCCCCAACCTTGATCAGGAATGGGCCCACTTCTTTTTGTGCTTTTGGGAGGATCGCCCCTCCTCCCGGGCACCAGACTGCCCGTGGTCAGACCCCCCCCCCCGAAGAGGGTGACTGACTGGACCAGACCCAGCCCTGCTGCTTTCAAGCGAAGTCTCACTACTGTCACCAGCCCCATTCATGGTCAACTCCGTTGAAGGCGGGCTGAAGAAGACTTATTTTCTTCATCGTTGAAACAAACTTAAAACTTTTTTTTTTTTAATAAATACATAAAGATACTAGAGACTATCAAATACTGAATGACTATGCTGCTGTCATACAGATGTGAAGATTTGACTCCCAGTGGGAGAGCAACGTTGTCACTGAAGCGCATTCGACAGTGGGGGGAAAAAAGGAACTGAGGTGGTTGGAGGGTTGACGCTGAGATAGCTTATACGGTGTGAGTCAGCCTCACAGCGCCATGCATGCACGTTCCTATCTCGGTGTGGCCCTCCTTAAGATCTTTGGCTCCTGCTAGGTCCTAGCACCTCCTGCATAGTCCCACTAGTGTGAATGAGTGGTGGACACTGTCCAGGAAGATCAGAACACAATGTGCTAGCCATTTGAACAAGCACTGTTTCGAAACAAGTATGCCCTCCTTCTCAGGGGCAAACAAAACAAAAAGTTGATAGGGCTTCCAGCAGTCCTTGGTGCACTCAAGTAATTTCTCAGGATTCTATGTACATCCAAAGTGTGGAGCAATACTTTACCTTGATTGACATGCTCAGGATAATAAACTGGAAGGTGGATGGTTTGGTTTAGTGTGAACTCAGACACCACTTTTGGCAAAAATGTAGGATTAGTACATAAAGACACCCTAACTTTATGAAAAATCAAACAAGGAGGCTCACACATTAGAGCCTGTAGCCCCGAAATCCTTTGAGCTGAAGGGACTGCAAATGAAAATTACGTTCCTACCGTAATTATGATCTTTCTGTGTATCTTCACCATTCATCACATTTGGGTACATGGCCAGAGGTCATGACCCCGTGGGAGCTCTTTTTTTTGGTAGGTGGAGCCGACGCATCATTGGCGCCGCTTGCGGGTTGGCCATTAGGCGCTGTCGACTCCGCCTGCCAGTTCTGAGTCACCAGAGAGGTAAGAGGAAGGGAGTGGAGGGTGGGACAAGGAAGTCCAAGGGACAGGAAAAAGGAAAAGATATAAAACTAAAAGGAGAAATAATGACTGAGAGGACACAGAAAAAGAAGTCGGAAACTAAAGGGATTGGGAGGGGCCCCAATCTCTGGAAATAGAGGAGGGAGATAAGGTGGGGTAAAGAATTTAGAAGGTAGGAAGAGAGGGGAGAAGGTTAAACACATCCCAGACCCTGGACCCTTCTCCAGACTGTATAGGAACTGCAAGGAGCAGCCAAAGGCTTCTTGCCAGAATTAAAGGCACAGAATGGCTGGCAAAACTCCATCTAAGCAGAATCGGCTATTCTGGAAGAAGGACAGGGCACAGAGAATTAACACCCTCTCAAGGAAAGATTTTTGGTGAAAAAAAGAAAAGGATTTTTTTTTGTAATAAAGGATAGTCCAAAGGACAAGGAAATAAGGACAGGAACAAGGAGGAGGAGAGAATGGAGGGCAACTGCCAACTCCCACCCCACAGGGGTGGAGCTAACACACTGGAGAAGGAGTGTCCCCCCATGCTGACCACTCTCCCCAGAACATTATCCCCCTGTTCACCCCACTCCTAACAAAGAAAGGAGGGGGGTGAGGTTGGGCACAGAGAGGGAGGTGGACTCAAAGACTGAGGCCCCAAGGGGATGGAGGGCGGGATTGTGATGAATGGTGAAGATGCACAGAAAGATCTTAATTATGGTAGGTACATCATTTTCAAATCTTATCTGTGTCGGTCTTCACCATTCATCACATTTGGGTGAGTGCTGAGCCCCATCGAAGGGGGTTTTATTTTACACCCTAAGGAACAAAGTCCCTAGCCTCAGTGGGTGCCACACTCAAGAGGAGAACCTTCAGGGCCTGAGAGGCCCGAGAGTGGGGGAGAGGAGACAGGACCTCCGGAGGGAAAGGGAAGTAGCCCTGACAAACACCGCCCCCGCCTACGGGAGAAGCAGATAGGTTCTCTGGGTGAGCGGAGCTAATGACCACGCCCGGGCTGGAGGTGACAACCGAAAGACACAGCCATGCCATCTGCCTAGTGCAGATCGCTGTCCTACAACCCTGGTAGCTACCTCCGCTGGCATCACAGGATGCCCTCACTTGTGCCTTGTTAGCTCAAGGCCACGTGCAGAGTGCGCAATGGCTTGTCTGGTTTGCTCCGTGTCAGGCAACGAGGCTAGGAGTTCACCTAGCCTGGACCACAAGAACCTGTCATAGGCTGCATAGTGTGCCTGATGTGCAGAAATGGAAGGCAACAACCGTGCCGAGTAGAAAGCCCTCCTACCCCAGAAGTCAAAATCCGAGGAATCTTGATCTGGGGCTGGTCACGGTGAAGGGCACGAAACCCATCGGGAGTGTCCAACTGCGTCAACCCGGACTGCGCATGAGGCATGGAACCTGGAGACACTGAGGGGGGGTGCAATACCACTGGCAGAGATCCCCAGGGGCAGGAACTCCAGAGAAGGGCCTCTGCCAGGAGCGCAAGGATGCCTCCCGAAAGGGAACAGGCCAGGGGGGCACCACAAGGGTGGCCTCACTGAAATTGCCTAAAAGATGTGCGCAGGATTGCTTACAGTGGAAGGGGTGAGGTGCAATCCTCCAACATCCTCACGAGGAAATGTTGATACTCCGCGCGATCAGCAGCTGAAGAGATGTGGACAGAAGGCTCCTCTGCCCCAGAAGAGAGGGATGAAGAGTTGGAGGGCACCGACTGCTCAGAGGGCGGCTGCTCGGGGGAGGTTGAAAAACCATTCTGTCCAGTGCCCTAACATAAGCTGGGAACCAGGCAGCCACAGCCCTGAACTGCTCCCAGAAGAGAGGCCCACTAGGACCATGGATACCTGGCAGCGCAGGAGAATGTGGCAGAGGGATGGGGACAGAGCCGAGAAGAGATGTCGGCTGACCTCCACCTGGGCTAAAGAGTGGACCAAGAGCACCCAAAGAAGAAGGTGCTCCGGAAGACTCCACAGACGACAGCTGAACAACCATTTTGGTACTGCCTTGGCTGCGCCCGGAAGAATCCCCCCCCGTGAGGCGACCAGGGCCGTATAGGTCCAGAAGGACGGCCCCCTACCTCAAAAGAATGGGGCTCTCTCAAAGAGACCGAGGAGTAAGAGCGGAGATCCGCACTACGGCTTCTTCCAGAGCCCAGGTTGGCCCCAGAAAAAGGTCGCCGTGCAGACCCCATGCCCTCAACGTCCGAAGAGCCTCCTCCTCCAGACGGCCAGCCAGAAGGATAAGCCCTGGCTAGCACCTGAAGGAGCTATCCAGGGCACAGTACCCTCCCCTCCCATAGGAGCCCTGATCGGCCCCAAAGTTGGGCGATCCAGGCACACCACAGACAGGGGGTACCACTGCTGAGGGGTCAGTGAACCCACCAAGACCGGGCTGCAGAGCAACGGTGGCCTGCACCACTGCCCGCTGGCCAGCACCCCCGCCCCCAGTCTCAGCAGCCACCGACCCCACCTGAGAAGGGGGCTGACTCTGGCTTTTCAAGGACACTACAGGGCTGCCCACACCAACAGTCAACCCCAAGGAGTCAGATTGCTCATCTGACCCAGAGTCAGACTCCGCCTCCAAAAAGGTAGAGGCCGAGGCCCTGTGCCAGACCGTAGGAGGCCGCTCGGTGCCATCCTTGCCAAATGGGGTGCCAGAATCCGAGACCACGCCCATGCCAGTGCCAGTGCTCCCCACAACACCACGAGCGGTATCCACGGAGGACATGGCCCCGGCCTGAACAGCAGCCCGAGTCAGAACCAGTCATGGCGCCGCCTGGCCCCACAGCTCCGCGAGTGGCGCTGAGGATGGGGACAGCGCCGGACAGCGCTGCCCGGTTCCACAGTGCCAAGGGCAAGGGCAGCACCGACAACGGTACTGACAGCAGAATTCGAAGCCCCCACGGTGCAGAGTCCCGAGGCGGACACGCCACCGTGCTCAACCTAGGCACCACAAGAAGAGGACAAAGATGGCACTGTAGAGACTCTCACGGTGCCGCTAGCAGTATCGGCGCTGCTCTGACAGCAGCCAGGGCACCAAGCGACAAACCAGCGCTGACGACGGCTCTGTCAGAGCACATGGTGCCGCGAACTACGCCGAGACCCGTAACAGCGCCGACCAACAGCATCGAGGACGGGCGATTTAATTCGGCCTTGCGAATCAACAGTCCGATAATCGGGGATGCCTTTAACACCGAAGGCGAATTGCCTTGCAGCGCCCTCCCGCCCCCTGAAAGGAGCGGGACGGGCCTCCTGCACCGCGGAAGAAGCCTCGGCATCGACTAGGCTACTAGAAGCCAAGGCTCCCTCCCCCTCAGTCCATGTAGAACCAGGAAGGAACCCGGAGGAAAGGCCGAGAGTACGTGGCTTGGCCCAACAAGTGCGCACCCAACCCCTGAAAGTCGGCGAAGCTCACCCCACTTTCCACGCGTGTTGTTTGATGACCCGGTGGTCCATGGAGAAACCGGTGTCGCACGAATCCATGTCATGAAGCGGGCCAAGACACGTAAGGCAACAGTCGTGCTGGTCGGTGATGGAAAATTTACGCACGCAAGAGCACCATCGCATGGGGGGCATCCCGCCTTCAAAGTCTTCTTGCCCTCCGACCCAGACATGATCTACAAGGGAAAAAAAACCCACCAAAAACAGACTCGATGTCGCCAAGAATAAAAATAAATGGAATGATCTTATCAAGTGACGCCAAGTAAGGCAACTAGAACCGGCAGGAAAGGAACAGACGGACTGCGGCACGGAGGAATAATAAGGCTAAAAGACGAAACTGCGTAGGTGATAGGCCTCAAGTTCTGCAGAGCTTCCACATGAGGTGACCTCGATGGCGGGAGACGAAGATCTGGCAGGCAGGCGGAATCGACAGCGCCTAACGGCCAACCCACGAGCACCACACAATGCGTTGACTCGGGGCTGGCCAACGGCAAGGCCAGCTCCACCTACCAAAAAAAAGAGCGGGCTTCCCGGGGTCATGACCTCTGGCCATATACCCAAATGTGATGAATGGTGAAGATTGACACAGATAAGATCTTAAAATACACCTTTAATGAAAAAAAGCATAAACCACAACTCGCAGCTAGCTCAAAAGGAGTCAAAGTAAGTTTCTCAAGCACATAACTGAAGTCCCACAGGGGGATGGGGTTGCAAATGGGAGGACTCACATGCAGAATACCTCTCAATAAGGTATGGGAGACCTCTAATTGAGCTACCATATTGCCCATCAATAGGGGCATGAAAAGCTGATACAGCTGCCAGATGCACCTTCAGTGAAGAATACTGAAGATTGGAGTCTGACAGTGACATCAGGTATTCCAACACCTCATTGACCGGACAGGTGAATGGGTCCATATTTTTGGAACTGTCCCACAAAGTGAAACGCTTCCACTGCAAAGAGTATGCATGTCTGGTGGAAGGCTTTCTGGCCACAACCAGTATGTCACCTACTTCTGGTGACACCCCAAGCCACACATTGGCTATGTCTTCAGAAGTCAGGCATGCAGGTGCAGGGACTTCAGGTCCAGATAGACCAGAGTCCCTCAGCCTGGGACAACATGCAGGCAGTTTGGGAGGCTGGCACAGCGGTAGGGGCCACATTCCTGGAGGGGAGGCACCAACAGCTTACACTTATGTGAGTGACAGTAAGGGCTGTGCCACCAAGAGAGTAACTGTCAATGGCAGAGGTAGCAAAAGTTGCTAAAATAATTTGGTGACAGTAGCCAGAAAAAACAGCTCAAGCATCATCAGCCAGAGAAGCTGATAAAGAAATTGATGATGGAACTGTGCCCATCGACGATGCAGTAGGAAACTGTTGCATGCCATTGATAGAAAGTGCGCCTAAGCCTAGCCTTAGTGTTTTAACAATGGTTGAGCTGGCAACAGAGATCAAAGGAGCGGCCAGAGACTCACTCTCATAGGGAATTAGCGGTCTGGACCCCACTACCCCACCCCTCTCAGACCAGGAGGAGAACTTTGAATGTTTTTAACAACAACCCGAAGATGCTTTTTTTGTTTCTTTGTTTTTGTTTTTAACTTGGATGAATGGTGTTTTTCCTATGAAAACAGCGTAGCCACCCAAGGAGACCTGGGACTTCCCAAAAGGCATATCCCAAAGAATGAGCCTGAGACCATGGGTAAATGCTGATACTGTCTGCTTGGCATTCTCCATTTTCCACATAAAATTTTCTAAAGCTTTTTAGCGGCATCTTCTGATGACCTGGTTAAACCTTTAAAAAAAACGCGCAGTTCCTCATGTTATGCAAAAGACTCAGACAGCAAACACAAAGTGTGTGAACGTTGTCTCTAAACATCTTCATGCCACACCAACAGAAGACAAAAAGCAGAGGCTTGTTTGGAGCAACCGATGATGGCATGCAGTAACAATAAAAGAAAACTGTAACTTTAATGACTGAAATCAAGTTTTCCTTTGGTATGTGTGACAGGGTAGAATAGGACACTGTCCCAGTTGTTCTGGAGAAAGTGTTTGAATGCAGGGATCTATTCTTTCCTTTTCTGTCTCTTCTCTGTCTGGTTGCACAAAGTACAGTTACGCAAGAACTTACCGCAACATTAGTTCTTCGAGAGGTGCTCCTGAAGCAGGCTATAACAATTAGGACTATGTCGCAGGCACTAGGACCCTCTGGAAAACTTTTCAGCCAGCAGTATACAGCAGAGACCGCCCCCGACGTCGGCCCTGCCCCGTCATCAGCCCTGGTACAAAAGGGGGCAGACCCAACTCCACCTCAGTTCTCCCAAGCCCCACGAACAAGCCCTGACAAGAGAAGGAGACGAAGCACTCGAAGATGTAGATGAAGATCTGCACACCTTGAAGGGGAAGGTGGGTGGGAAAGTAGCGCCTGCTGCAAGAGCTCCTCTCGAAAATCTACTGTTACGGTAAGTTCTTACGTAACTGTACTCTCTCACTTCGAGTGAGAGCTCTTGCAGCAGGCTAACACAATTAGGACTGAATACCAAACAGTCCCACGCCAAAGAGGTAGTCGGTCCCGGGAGGTGGAATATACTGACTCCAGAGGCCTAGGACAAAAGTCCCTGCAAAACAGCCAGATCAAAACTGGCACGGCGTCTGGAGACGATATCCAAGCTGTAATGCCTGACAAAGGTATGCAGCGAATTCCAGGTAGCGGCCGCACATATGTCCCTCATAGAGACATTTCTCAGGGCGGCAAAAGAAGCAGACACTCCCCTGGTGGAGTGACCCCTGACCAGACCTGGTAGGGGTTTATTGTGCTTTTCATAGCAGAAGGATACGCAGTGGACGATCCACTTCGAAATAGTCTGCTTGGTCACTGGTTTGCCCAAGCACTGTGGTGTAAAGGCCACAAAGAGTTGCTCCGACTGACGGTACGTAGCCGTCCTTTTGAGGTAATACCTCAAAGTCCTGTGGACATCCAATGTGTGAAGGAGAGCTTCCCCTCTATTAGATGGGGAAGGAAAATAGACTGGAAGGTCAACCGACTGGTTGAAGGTCAATTCCCAAGACCACTTTCAAAAGAAACTTAGAATTTGTGCTAAGGGAAACCCATTTCCTGTGGAAAATCAAATATGCCTCTTTACACATCAGAGCCTGAAGCTCAGAAACTTTTCGAGCTGAGGTAATAGCAACCAAAAAACACATATTCCAGGAAAGATAACACAGCTCACAATCTGCTGCCGGCTCAAAGAGAGGGAGGGTGAGCTTCTCCAACACAAAAAGGAGATCCCAGGATGGGATAGGATCCCTAATGGGAGGTCTCATATGCAAAATTCTTCTCAGAAAGGTACGGGCTACATCCAACTGTGCTAACGCCTTGTCTCCAATCAGCATGACAGACGGAGACAGACCACATGTGCACCTTAATAGAGGAGTAACTCAGGCCATGTTGGTACAAGGAGAGGAGGTACTATAACACTGAGTTCACTGGACAGGTGACAGGGTCCAAATGCTGTGATGAGGCCCATAAACAAAGCCGCTTTCATTTCATAGCATAGGCAGAGTGGGTGGAGGGCTTCCTTGCCGACACTAGGACAGCTGCCACCTCCGGGGAAACCACGTATCTCTGCTGAGCTACATCTGAAGGAGCCAAGCATGCAGATGTAAGGAACGGAGATCCGGATGGACCAGCGACCCCTGTTCCTGGGATAGGAACTGCTAGCATATGGGCAGCGGAGTTGGAGGTTCCGTGGATAACCGCTGCAGGAGTGGGAACCAAATCTACCAAGGCCATCTGGGGGCTACTAGAATCCTTCAAGCCCCTTCTGCCTGTAACTTCAGTAGGACTCACTGAATGAGAGGGAAGAGCGGGAAGGCATAGAGAAACCTCCCTGCCCAGAAAAGGGATAACGAGTCTGGCCAGAAAACTTCAGGCTCGTGCTCTCACGAGCAAAAAATTGGCAGTTTGGCATTGGCAGTGACGTAAAGAGGTCCAGCTCTGGATGACCCCACTTGTCGAAGAGCTGATCCGCTATGGACTGTAACAGCTCCCACTCGTGCACTCTGGAATGAGACCTGCTTCAGCTGTCGGCCAGATTGTTCAGGACGCCTGGAATGTGCATTGCGGACAGTAGAATGTGCCACTCCAGCGCCCAGTGCCAGACTTTCATCGCCTCCCTGCAAAGGGGATACGAATCAGTACCCCCTTGCTTGTTGAAGTAGAAGATGACCGACATACTGTCTGTTAGAATTAGAAGAGAGCCTGGCACCAGGTCCTCTTGAAAGGCCTGTAAGGCACAGAGAACCGCTCGCATCTCCAATACATTGATATGGAGAGATCGCTCCTTGGGTGCCCAAACCCCTTGCATTTGATGAGCACCCAGATGCACTCCCCATCCCAGATCCGATGCATCTGTCTTAAGAGTCTGACCTGGTGGCTCCGGATGAAACCTGACCCCTTTCTCCAAATTCCGGGGGTCCATCCACCAAAGCAAAGTTCTCCTGACCTCCTGACTGGCTCGGAGATCCTGACCAGAAAGTCTAGATCATCATAGCCCTGGTCCCACTGTACCCTGAGCATCCACTGTAGGACCTGCATGTGGAGGCGGGCCAGAGGAGTGACTGGAATGGCTGCCGCAATGTGCCCCAGTAGCCGGAGGAAGTTCCGTGCTGGAACTTGAGGAGTTACTGAGATCCATTCAACAATCTCTTGCAGGCTGATCGCCCCTGTCTGGGAGTAGGAAAGCCATGCCATGGAAAGAATCCAGGACCGCCTCAATGAAGATGAGTCTTTGGCTGGGCTCGGGGGACGATTTCTGAAGGTTCAGGGTGACCCCAGCTCTCAGAACAGAGTATAGGTGTCTCCGAGGGCGTGAAGTAGGCTTGCCTGGACGGCGCTGTAAGCAGTCAATCGTCGAGGTAAGGGAAAATGTAGTGCCCCATGCGCCTTAGAGCCGCAGCCACCACTGCCAAGCATTTTGTAAAGACTCGCGGAGCGGAGGAGAGGCCGAACGGAAGAACTCTGAATCGGTAGTGCTCCCTTTGGAAGTGGAACTTCAGAAACTTCCGGTGGGGAAGGAAGATCCCGATATGCATATATGCATCTTGCTTGTCTAGGGAGCAGAGCCTGTCTCCTTGTTGCAGAAGGGGGAGTAGCCCTGGAAGGGTCACCATCCTGAACCTTTTGTACTTTATAAAGAGACTGAAAGAGCTGAGGTCCAGAATGGGACGAAGATCCTGTGTCTTTTTTTGGGACCAGGAAGAAGTAGGAATAAAAACCCTTTCCCCGCTGATGCAAGGGGACTCGCTCTATTGCCTTTTCTTGCAAGAGGGTCTGAATTTCTCCTTCTATCAGTGGGGTGTGAGGAGGATGATATCGGGAGTACTCTGGTGGAGTATTTGGAGGGAACTCCAAGAACTCTAGCATGTGCCCTCTCCTGATAATGTCCAGGATCCATCAGTCCGCAGTTATCAACCTCCACCCTTCAAGAAAAAGGGAGAAGTGGCCCCCGACCATCTCCCCTGAGTCTTCCTTTGTGTGGGGGTCATTGGGCTGAGCTGGTGTGAGCAGAGAGGCCTGGGGACTTGGGGCCCACAGTTAGAAGCGCCTTAGGTTGCTGGCTTCCCACTGAGCCGCTCTCTGACCCTGCTGATTACCACAGGCTTGTCCACCTTGACCACCTGAGGGCTTGCGAAATGGCCATTTCCATTGCCGTCGCTGGTCGCCGCGGTACATTTGGCGGACCGACCAGATGGACTTGCCCGACTCCTGGAGATGAGAAATCAAACCTTCTGTCTCTTGCCCAAACAACACGGTACCCTGGAATGGCAAATCCCTGATACCAGACTGCAGATCCTGGTGAAAACCCGAAACTCTTAACCAGGTGTGGCGCCGAAGGCACACCCCGTAAGCGGCTGCCCTGGCTGCTGTATCTGCAGTGTCGTACAAGGCTCTCAGGACACAAGAACCTACATCGGAGTCTGATTTAACAATGTCCAGAAGTTCCATCTTCTGCTCGGAATCTGGAACGGCTCTCAGTAGCTCTTGTCCCCTCTCCCACAGAGCATTCTGGTACTGGACCGTATGCGTCAGGAAGTTAAGGGACCGGATGGAGCAGGTGGAGACAGAGTAAACTTTCTTGCCCACCTGGTCCAAATACCGAGACTCCGGATCAGGAGGCTGTGAGCTAACGTGCTTCAGCTGCCTGGACTTGTCACGGGCAGCCGTGATGACCGGAGTCCACCTGAGGGTTCTCTGCTAAAAAGGCTTTTGCCCTCAGGGCCTTATGCAGCCTGTCCGATTTTTTGGGAACAGCCGGGATGGAAGCTGGACGCTTCCAGGTAGTCCCAAGTCAGGTCCTGGAAAGTGTCCACTAAAGGAGGGACCACCAATGGTTTGGCTCCTTTTGCCTCAGGTATTTGGCCAACCTTCAGCGTTCCGGATCCAGGTCCTCAGTTTCCCACTCATTGGAGGCCTGGATATGCCTCATGACGTCCATAAAGGTCAGATCGTCTGGAGGCGAGAGAGGCTGGTCCTTCTCTCCCCGGGACAGCTCCATGTTGAGAGAGAAGAAGATACTGATGAAGAAGAGGAGATAGACTACTAGGTCTGGAATAGTCAGATCTCTCATGACCAGACTCCTCTGTCATCGGTAGGAGACCACGCCTGTCAGAGGACCAACGTCGGAGTGCTCTCGCTTAGATCATCGAGAAGGGCTGCGAAGTGTGAGACCTGAACTGGTGGTGGTCTTTGGACCGGGCGTGGAATGAGCTCTGGATGGAGGTGTGTGGTGGCGCCTGGGGACTTCTTGGGAAGGCTCACCTCAGGCTGTAGTTGCCCACCGGTCCGCACCGTGTCTGGGCAGGTGACGGGGCGGTTCTGGACCTGTCCCCACCAAAGGAGAACGACTCCTGCAGCTCATCCTTCGAGAAAATCTCAGCAGTGCGGCCCGGAAAGGTAGTATCTGGGACGCCGGCCCACTAAGGAGAGCCCTCTTGGGAGCCCGGGAGGACTTGGGAGACAGGGACGTCGGCTCTTCCAAGGCGCCCAAGACACTTCGACCCTTCAAACGGCGCCAGTGGTGGGACCAACGCCGGGTGCCGCGGGGAGCCAGAGAGTCTTTCGCTCCGGAGGCGACCTTTAGCAGGCAGCGCAGTGCCTTGAGAGTGGGGCCAAAGCTTTTACCTCCAGTGATTTGGCGGCACCTTAGCGGGTTATTTTAGGTTTACCGCTTCTCCCATGGGCCGCCTTTGCCTTGGAAGATTCTGAATGCTCACCTGAGCCCAGGGAAACACAGGCCTTCTTAGGAGAGGGCCGCGAGCGAGAATGGGACCGCGACCGGTGCCGGGACCGACACTTTGGTCTTTCCCATGGTGCTTGGTCTTCTTGTGCTTACCCTCTGAGGAGTGCAGATCCATTCTCTTTTCTTAAAGGAATGCCTTCAGGGCCTTGAGACATCGGATCCAGGTCCGGCTGGTGAACGCCTGGCAGGCTGAGCAGGCCGTGGTGTCGTGGTCCAGCCCGAGGCAAAAGACGCAACGCTTGTGCCCATCCTTAGCAGGGATCTGCCTCCTGCAGTCGCACTTGTTCTGGTCTGGCTTTGGAGAGACCGACGACGGCGAAGACATCCGTCGAGAACTTAGAAAAACCATTGAAAACGGTACAAAAATCAGGTTGAAATACAGTTATTTAGTTGTTTCTAGCAAGCTGCAAATGAAGGCTTCTTCTCATGTGCGCGGGACGCTCCGGGAAAAGCACTGAGGTGAGCTGGGTCCGCCTTTGTACCAAGGCTGACATCGGGCGGGACAACGTCAGTATATCCCGCTGTATACAGCTGGCTGAAAAGTTCGAGGGTCCTAGTTCCTGCGGCTTAGACCTAACTGTTATAGCCTGCCACAAGAGCTCCCACTCGGCAAGATCAGTAGATCTTCGAGAGGAGTAATTGCAGCAGGCCATAATTATTAGGACTAATGCCGCAGGGCTTAGGACCTACCTGAAAAATTCTTAGCTAGCAGTACCCAGCAGGGACCACCTCCGGACGTCGGCTCCACCCCGACGGTCACAGTACATAAGGGGGCGGACATCGGCTGCACCACCAGTTCCCCCCTCAACACCCGCAAACGGGTCCTAAGAAGAGAAAGAAGCAAAGCCTGTAGATGATGTGCTGAACACCTCAATCAGGGGATGGAGGGCGGAAAAGGAGCGCCTGCTGCAAGAGCTCCTCTCGAAGATCTACTGTTACGGTAAATTCTTACATAACTGTACTATCTTAGTTCGAGTGGGAGCTCTTGCAGCATTGCAGCAAGCTATAACCATTAGGACTGCATCCGAAGCAGTCCCGCACCAAGGAGGTGCCTAACCCCGGGAAGGGGAAGGATGGAATAATGCTGGCAACACAGCAACTCAGGACAGTAGTCCGTGAAGAACTGCCAAGCCAAAACCGGCACGGCGCCTGGATGCAATGTCCAGGCTATAGTGCTTCACAAATGTGTGCACAGAATTCCAGGTGGCTGCCGCACATATGTCTCTTATAGACAGATTCTTCAAGGCGGCAAAAGAAACAGAGACTCCACCGGTGGAGTGACCCCTAACCGGGCCAGGAAGGGGTTTGTTGTGCTTCTCACAGCAAAACACAATACAGTGGACAAGCCATTTAGAAATAGTCTGCTTAGACACCAGTTTGCCCAAGTAATGTGGTGCGAAGGCCACAAAAAGTTGCTCCGATTTACAGTGTGTACTTATGCGCTTGAGGTAGTACCTCAGCGCTCTGTGAACATCCAGTGTGTGAAGGAAAGCTTCTCCCCTATTGGAAGGAGAAGAAAAATAAACTGGAAGGTCAACCGACTGGTTGAGGGTCAACTCCGAGATCACTTTAGGAAGAAACTTAGGATTTGTTCGAAGGGAAACCCTTTCCCTAGGAATAACCAAATAAGGCTCTTTACACATCAGAGCCTAGAGCTCGGAAACTCTTCGAGCTGAGGTAACAGCTACTGAAAAACAAACCTTCCAGGAAAGGTAACGCAGCTCACAATCAGCCGCTGGCTCAAAAGAGGGGAGAGTGAGTTTCTCCAACACAAACAGGAGATCCCAGGGAGGGATAGGATCCCTATTGGGAGGTCTCATGTGCAGAATACCCCATAAAAAGGTGTGGGCCACATCCAGTTGGGCTAAGGTTCTATCCCTCAAGAGGACATGATATGCAGAAATGGCCCACATGTGCACCTTTATCGAAGAGTAGCTTAAGCCTTGTCAGTATAAGGAGAGGAGACACTGCAATACTGAGTTCACCGGACAGGTAAGGGGGTCCAGACGGAGAGACGATGCCCATAAGCAGAAACGCTTCCACTTCATAGCATAAGTGGAGCGAGTAGAGGGCTTCCTCGCAGAGATGAGGACATCCGCCACCTCCTGGGAGACCCCATACCTGGATTTTCCTACATCTGCAGGAGAGAAGCATGACGGTGCAAAGACCTGAGATCTGGATGGATCAGCGTGCCCCAATCCTGGGACAGCAATGGCGAGCATATCGGCAGCGGGACTGGAGGTTCCGAGGACAACCGCTGAAGTAGTGGGAACCAAATCTGCCGAGGCCACAATGGGGCGATTAGAATCATCCAAGCCCCCTCAGCCTGTATCTTCAACAGTACTCTCTGAATGAGAGTGAAGGCGTAAAGAAACCTCCCTGCCCAACAAAGGGACAACACATCTGGCCAGAAAGCACCAGGCACGAGCAGAAAGTTGACAGTTTGGCATTGTGTGGGGACACAAAGAGGTCCAGCTCTGGATGACCCCATGTGTCGAAGAGCTGGTCCACTACTGACTGTAGTAACTCCTACTCGTGACCCCTGGACTGAGACCTGCTTAGGCTGTCTGCCAAGTCATTTAGGACACCTGGAAAGTGCACTACGGACAGAGAGATGTGATGCTGCAGCGCCCAGTACCAGACTATCATCGGCTCCCTGCATTGGGGGTAGGAGTGCGTTCCCCCTTGCTTGTTGATGTAAAAGACGACTGCCTTGTTGTCAGTCTGAACTAGAAGAAAACCTGGGACAAGGTCCTCTTGGAAGGCATGCAGCTCATTGAGGACCGCTCGCATCTCCAGGGCATTGATGTGGAGGTCGCGCTCCACTGGGGTCCAGACCCCTTGTGTTTGGCGGGCCCCTCGGTGCGCCCCCCCCATCCCAAATCTGATGCATCCATCGTTAGGGTCTGATTTAGGGGCTCCTGACAGAAACGGGCCCCTTTCTCTAGACTGAGGGTCCAGCCACCAAAGTAGGGTCCTCTTGACTGGCTCTGCGACTTTGACCATGTGATCCAAGTCGTCTGAGCACTGATCCCACTGCACCCTGAGCATCCTCTGTGGGATTCTCACATGGAGGTGGGCCAAAGGAGTGACAGGGATGGCCGCCGCCATGTGCCCCAGAAGTCTGAAGAAGGTCCTGGCCTGGACCTGAGGGGTTACTAGGACCGATCCCACTATCTCACTCAGGTGATCGTTCCTCTCTGGAGGTAGAAAAGCCATGCCCTGGATTAAGTCCAGGACCGCCCCCATGAAGGCGAGTCTTTGGCTGGGCTCCGAGGAAGACTTTGGAAGGTTCAGGGTGATCCCCCACCTCTCGGAACAGAGTATAGATGTCTCCGAGAGCCTGAATGAGGCGTGTCCTTGATGGGGCTGCAAGCAGCCAATCGTCGAGTTAAGGGAAGACAATGTCCCCGGTACTTTAGAGCCGCAGCTACCACTGCCAAGCATTTGGTGAAGACTCAAGGAGTGGAGGAGAGGCCGAATGGAAGAACCCAAAACTGATAATGCTCCCCCTGGAAGTGGAACCTCAGGTACTTCCTGTGGGGGTGATGTGCATATACGCATCTTGCATGTCTGGGGATCAGAGCCAGTCTCCCTGGTGCAGCAGAGGAAAAAGACCTGGAAGGGTCACCATCCTGAACCTTCGGTACTCTATACAGTTTTTTTAAGGAGCTGAGGTCCAGGATGGGCCAAAAATCTTGCGTCTTCTTTTTGGAACTAGGAAAAAGTGGGAGTAATATCCATCTCCCTGCTGCTGCAGAGGAAAGTACAATTACGTAAGAACTTACCGTAACAGTAGAACTTCAAGAGAGGCTCTTGCAGTAGTTAATTACATATAGGACTGATGCCGGCAGGTGTCAGGACCCCACAGAAAATTTCTAGCTAGCAGTCTCTGGAGGGATCACCCCACGCCAGGTGACCGACGCCAGCATAGCGGCGTCGCCCACGCCCGCCTCCAGTTCTTTCCCACCAAAAGGTGAGACGAGAGAGAAGTGGACATTTCCCATCCTGGAAAAGGAGCTGAAAAAGCTTAGGGGGATGGAGGTCGGGAAGGTATTACCTACTACAAGAGCCTCTCTCGAAGATGTACTGTTATGGTAACTTCTTACGTAACTGTACTATCTTACTTCAAGAGGGCTCTTGAAGTATGTAATTACATATAGGACCGAGTCCCAAGTAGTCTGGAACAAGGAGAAGCAAACGGGAGGAGGAAAACTACTCAGGAGTAGACCCTCTGGCTGTGAAGGTCTTAGAAAAGGAGACCTTGCAGAACAGCCAACCCAAAGCCCGCTCTACGGCAAGAGGCAATGTCCAAACTGTAATGTTTCGTAAAGGTATGGACAGAAGTCCAAGTAGCGGCTGCACAAATGTCGGCCGCTGACACATTCTTGAAACAAGCCGCAGAGGCAACAACCCCTCTGGTGGAGTGGCCTCTGACTTGACCCGGCAGGGTCTTGCTGAACTTGTCATAACAGAAAGTGATACAATGAGCCAACCATTTAGACAGGCATTGCTTGGAAACAGCATTGCCTTTTCTTTTATGCACAAAAGAGACAAACAGTTGATCCATTTTTCAGAGATCCTTCGTCCTGGTGGTGTAGTATCTCTGAATCCGGTGAACATCCAGAGTACGTAAGAGGTACTCCCCTTGACTGGAGTGCTGCATAAAGAAAGCAGGTAACTCTATGGATTGATTCAGCATAGATTCCACTACCACCTTGGGGAGAAACTTAGGGTTGGTATGCAGAGCCACACGTTCCTTGTAAAAAATCAAACATGGGATTTTATACATCAGGGCCTGGAGCTAGGAAATCCTTCGAACAAAAGTAATGGCCATGAGGAAGAGAGTCTTCCACGAGAGGAACTTCAGGTCTGCTGAGGCTGCTGGCTCGAAAGGAGGTAGAGTAAGCTTCTCGAGGAAGAAATTCAGATCCCAAGGAGGGGCAGGAACTTGGATAGGGGGTCTCAAGTGGAGGACCCCCTCTAAGGAAGGTCTTACAGACCTCCAGCTGAGCAAACGTCCTGTCCACAAAAGCAGGACATGGTAGGCCGAGATGGCAGCCATGTGAACCTTCAAAGATGAATGACTGAGACCCAGATCAAAGAGGATGTGTAAGTAGTCCAGAAGCTGCCCAACAGAGCATGAGAAAGGCTTGAAATCTTTGGAAGCAGCCCAGATAGTGAACCTCCTGCAAGTTATGGCATAGGTAGATCTAGTGGAGGGTTTCCTGGCTCCACCAGAATCTCAGCCACGGGGGGGTGGGGGAATCGGCTTGAGCTATGCCTGCAGGAGCCACACGGCACCTGAAGGGACTTGAGGCCTGGATGGACTAGGGTCCCCTGATCCTGGGTCAGCAAAAGTCACGGCAGAGGAAGAAAGGTTCCTCTGAATACTGTTGCAGAAGAGAGAACCAAACTTGCCTGGGCCAGAAAGGACCGATCAGAATCATTCAAGCTCCTTCTGAGCAGAGTTTCTGTAAGACCCTCGGAATCAAAGGGATCGGGGGAAAGGCATAGACCAATCTGCCCTTCCAGTTTAGAGACAGTGTCTCTCTCCAAAAAATGCAGCGCCTGGAACGAGCGAGCAGAAGTCGGGAAGTTTTGCACTGAGAGGGGATGCGAACAGGTCTACCTGTGGTGTTCCCCAACATAGGAAGATATCGTCTGCTACCCCCTGATCCAGTTCCCACTCATGAGCGTGAGTAGACGACCAACTGAGTCTGTCTGCCAATGTGTCCTCGACCCCCAGGATATGAAACTGCTATGAGAGGAAGGTTGTGCTGTACTGTCCAATCCAAAACTCGATTGCCTCCCTGCAAAGAGGGTAAGAAACGAGTTCCTCCTGTTTGTTGATGTACCAGACCACACACGCCTGTCTGGACAGCCAGGTGCCGGGAAGCAGATGCAGAGCCTAAAGAGCGCAGAGCACAGCCCGCAGCTCGAGCACATTGATGTGGAGAATTTCTCAAGCTTGGACCAGAGCCCTGGGTCCTGTCATGCCTGAGATGGCTCCCCTAACTATTGCCGAGGCGCTGTGAGTCAACGTCTGGGAGGAGGAGAGACAGAGGAAACTCCCAACAAAGGTTCCCTGAACCATCCACCATTACAAGTCCCGAGCCACAGGAGTGGAGACCAGAATGAGTCAATCTAGGTCGTCCAGCAGCTGATCCCTTTGAGACGAAGTGTCCACTGAGAATTCTCATGTGGAGCCTAGCCAGGGACTGTCTCAATCAAGAACCGCCAAGGAGCCCGAGGAGGCGAAGGACCGACCCTGCGCTTGACCTACTAAGGGTGCTGGACAACAGGCTGACCTGAGCCTGAGTAAGGTCACCCTGTCCAGTGGCAGGAATGCCATGCCAGAGGTCGTGTCCAGGATCGCCCGATAAACTGGAGCCTCTGGGACTGGATCAAGTGGGACTTGGTCTGGTTGGCGGTAATACCTATGCAGGCAAACACATAGAGGTAAGGAAAAGAGGCATAGGAGTTCCTCCTGGGCCGGCCACCAGGAGCCTATCGTCCAGGTGCTTGGAAACCTGCACCCTCTGGATACTCAGGTAGCCACTACCACCAAAAGACATTTAGTGAACACTCGGGAAACTGAGAAGAGACCAGATGGGAGGGCCTTGAACTGGTAGGGTCCCCCCTGGAATGCAAAAATGGGTATCTGCTGGCGGAAGGCGAATAGGGATATGCAGGTAAACATCCTGCATATCCAGACTGGCACAACCACTGTCCGGCCGAAGAGAGGGGCAGAAGGCCCTGCAGAGAGAGCATCCTGAACCTTTGGACTCACGAACAAGTTCAGGGAGCTGAGGTCGGGAATCGGCCCACATCTCCTGACTTCTTTGGGACCAGGAAGAAAATGGGATGTACCGTTCCCCAAAGGTGGGGAGGAACGGCTCTATTGCCTTCAAGAGAAGTAGCCGCCTATTTCCTCCTGAACCAAAGATGATGTCATGGAGAGTAAGGCGACCTGGGGAGGTTTTCAAAGAAACACCAGCAGTGTCCTCCTGCAATCAGCTGGAGCACCCAAGTGTCTCAAGTGATCTCTCCCAACCCAGTAGTGAAGGAGAATCTCCCTCCACAGAGTTCCTCTGGAAATCCCAGAGGCTATGGGGAGAGAAAAGAGTCAGGTGGTGTGAGGCAGCGTCGCCGCTGAAGCCCCACTGCTTTTTGGTGGGTGAGGGCTTAGCAGCCAGAAGACCTCGCGTTGATTGGCCGCTTTCCTGTGGTTCCATTTTTGCCAATTACGTCATGCGAAAGAGGCAGTATGGGCCTGATGGGGTTTTTACATGGAGTCAACAGTTTCCAGTGCAGTACCCTTCTCCCTGCAGATCGGTGATGATGGTGACATCACGACCCCAACCCCTGAAGGGCACATCCTGATAGCAGATTGCACCTCCGGGACTAATCCTGGACACACGGAGCCAGGCATATGCTACAAACCATGTGTTCCAAGTCGTCTGAGCACCGATCCCACTGCACCCTGATCATCCTCTGTGGGATTCTCTCATGGAGGTGGGCCAAAGGAGTGACAGGGATGGCCGCCATGTGCCCCCAGAAGTCTGAAGAAGGTCCTGGCCTGGACCTGAGGGGTTTTTTAGACCCGATCCCACTATTTCACCTCAGGTGATCGCTCCTCTCTGGAGGTAGAAAGGCCATGCCCTGATTAAGTCCAGGACCGCCCCCATGAAGGCGAGTCTTGGCTGGGTCTCGAGGAAGACTTTGGAAGGTTCAGGGTGATCCCCACCTCTGGAACAGAGTATAGATGCTCCCGAGAGCCTGAATGAGGCGTGTCTCTGATGGGGCTGCAAGCAGCCAACTCGTCGAAAGTTAAGGGAAGACAATGTCCTCGGTACTTTAGAGCCGCAGCTACCACTGCCAAGCATTTGGTGAAGACTGCAGGAGTGAGGAGAGGCCGAAATGGAAGAACCCAAAACTGATAATGCTCCTCTGGAAGTGGAACCTCAGGTACTTCCTGTGGGGGTGATGCATATACTCATCTTGCATGTCTGGGGATCAGAGCCAGTCTCCCTGGTGCAGCAGAGAGAAAGACCTGGAAGGGTCACCATCCTGAACCTTCGGTACTCTATGACAGTTTTTTAAAGGAGCTGAGGTCCAGGGATAGGGCCGAAAATCTTGCGTCTTTTTGGAACTAGGGAAAGGGAGTAATATCCATTTCCGCTGTTGCAGAGGGAGTACAATTACGTAAGAACTTACCTGTAATAAAGTAGAACTTCAAGAGAGGCTCTTTGCAGTAGTTAATTACATATAGACTGATGCCGCAGGTGTCAGGACCCCCACAGAAAATTTCTAGCTAAGTAGTCTCCTGGCAGGGGACCACCTCACCGTCAGGTGACCGACGCCAGTATAAAGGGGTGGTCGCCCACGCCCGCTTTTCCAGTTCTTTTCCCACCAAAAAGGTGAGACGAGAGAGAAGTGGACATTTCTATCCTGAAAAGGAGCTGAAAAAGCTTAGGGGATGGAGGTCGGAAGGTATTACCTACTGCAAGAGCTCTCTCTCAAGATGTACTGTTATGGTAACTTCTTACGTAATCAGTATCTATCTACTTCAAGAGGGCTCTTGAAGTATGTAATTACATATAGGACCGAGTCCCAAGTAGTCTGGGAACAAGGAGAAGCAAACGGAGGAGGAAAACTACTCAGGAGTAGACCTCTGGCTGTGAAGGTCTCTAGGAAAAGGAGACCTTGGTGAGAACAGCCAACCCAAAGCCCGCCTACGGCAAGAGGTAATGTCCAAATTGTAATGTTCTTTAGAAGGTATGGACAGAAGTCCAAGTAGCGGTTGCACAAATGTCGGCCGCTGACACATTCTTTGAACAGTTTTCAGGAGGCAACAACCCTCTGGTGGAGTGGGTTCTCTGACTTGACCCGGCAGGGTCTTGCTGAACTTGTCATAACAGAAAGTGATACAATGAGCAATCTATTTAGACAGGCATTGCTTGAAACAGCATTGCCTTTCTCTTTATGCACAAAGAGACAAACAGTTGATCCATTTTTCAGAGATCCTTCGTCCTGGTGGTGTAGTATCTCTGAACTGGTGAATGTCCAGAGTACGAAGAGGTACTCCCTTGACTGAGTGCTGCATAAAGAAAGCAGGTAACTCTATGGATTGATTCAGCATAGATTCCACTACCACCTTGGGGAGAAACTTAGGTTGGTATGTAGAGCCACATCGCCTTGTAAAAATCAAACATGGATTTTACACATCAGGGCCTGGAGCTAGGAAATCCTTCGAACAGAAGTAAAGGCCATGAGGAAGAGAGTCTTCCACGAGAGGAACTTCAGGTCTGCTGAGGCTGCTGGCTCGAAAGGAGGTAGAGTAAGCTTCTCGAGGAAGAAATTCAGATCCCAAGGAGGGGCAGGAACTTGGATAGGGGGTCTCAAGTGGAGGACCCCCTCTAAGGAAGGTCTTACAGACCTCCAGCTGAGCAAACGTCCTGTCCACAAAAACGGACATGGTAGGCCGAGATGGCAGCCATGTGAACCTTCAAAGATGAATGACTGAGACCCAGATCAAAGAGGTGTCGCAAGTAGTCCAGAAGCTGCCCAACAGAGCACGAGAAAGGCTCGAAATCTTTGGAAGCAGCCCAGATAGTGAACCGTTTCCAAGTCATGGCATAGGTAGATCTAGTGGAGGGTTTCCTGGCCTCCACCAGAATCTCAGCCACGTGGAGGGTGGGGAATCGGGCTTGAGCTATGCCTGCAGGAGCCACACGTGCACCTGAAGGGACTTGAGGCCTGGATGGACTAGGGTCCCCTGATCCTGGGTCAGCAAAAGTCACGGCAGAGGAAGAGAAGGTTCCTCTGAATACTGTTGCAGAAGAGAGAACCAAACTTGCCTGGGCCAGAAAGGAGCCGATCAGAATCATTCAAGCTCCTTCTGAGCAGAGTTTCTGTAAGACCCTCGGAATCAAGGGGATCGTGGGAAAGGCATAGACCAATCTGCCCTTCCAGTTTAGAGACAGTGTCTCTCTCCAAAAAATGCAGCGGCCTGGAACGAGCGAGCAGAAGTCGGGAAGTTTTGCACTGAGAGGGGATGCGAACAGGTCTACCTGTGGTGTTCCCCAACATAGGAAGATATCGTCTGCTACCCCCTGATCCAGTTCCCACTCATGAGCGTGAGTAGACGACCAACTGAGTCTGTCTGCCAATGTGTCCTCGACCCCCAGGATATGAAACTGCTATGAGAGGAAGGTTGTGCTGTACTGTCCAATCCAAAACTCGCATTGCCTCCCTGCAAAGAGGGTAAGAACGAGTTCCTCCCTGTTTGTTGATGTACCAGACCACACACGTCTGTCTGGACAGCCAGGTGCCCGGGAAGCAGATGCAGAGCCTAAAGAGCGTACAGCACAGCCCGCAGCTCGAGCACACTGATGTGGAGAAATTTCTCAAGCTTGGACCAGGAGCCCAGGGTCCTGTCATGCCTGAGATGGGCTCCCCAACTATTGCCCGAGGCGTCTGTAGTCAACGTCTGGGAGGGGGGAGAGAAACAGAAGGGAACTCCCCAACAAAGGTTCCCCTGAACTCATCCACCATTGCAAGTCCCCGAAGCCATAGGAGTGGAGACCAGAATGAGTCAATCTAGGTCGTCCAGCAGCTGATCCCTTTGAGACGGAAGTGTCCACTGAGAAATTCTCATGTGGAGCCTAGCGCGAGGGACTGTCTCAATCGCAACCGCCATGAGCCCGAGGAGGCGAAGGACCAACCCTGCGTTGACCCGCCTGCGGCTGGACAACAGGCTGACCTGAGCCTGGAGTAAGGTCACCCTGTCCAGTGGCAGGAATGCCATGCCAGAGGTCGTGTCCAGGATCGCCCCGATAAACTGGAGCCTCTGGGACTGGATCAAGTGGGACTTGGTCTGGTTGACGGTGATACCCATGCAGGCAAACACCTGCAGGGTAAGGGAAAGGAAGCGCAGGAGTTCCTCCCTGGACGCGGCCACCAGGAGCTAATCGTCCAGGTACGGGAAAACCTGCACCCTCTGGATACGCAGGTAGGCCACTACCAGCAAAAGACATTTAGTGAACACTCGGGGCACTGAGAAGAGACCAGATGGGAGGGCCTTGAACTGGTAGTGGTCCCCCTGGAATGCAAAATGTAGGTATTTGCAATGGGAAGGGCGAATAGGGATATGCAGGTAAACATCCTGCATATCCAGACTGCACAGCCACTGTCCCGGCCGAAGAAGGGGCAGAAGGCCCTGCAGAGAGAGCATCCTGAACCTTTTGTACTCCACGAACAAGTTCAGGGAGCTGAGGTCGGGAATCGGCCTCACATCTCCTGACTTCTTTGGGACCAGGAAGAAATGGGAATAGTACCCCGTCCCCCAAAGGTGGGGAGGAACGGGCTCTATTGCCTCCTTCAAGGGAAGAGCGTCCATTTCCTCCTGAACCAAAAGATGATGTCTGGAGAGTAAGACGCACCTGGGGAGGTTTCAAAGAAATCCTATTGGAGTGTCCTCCCTGCAATCAGCTGAGCACCCAAGGTCTGAAGTGATCCTCTCCCAACCCAGTAGGTGAAGGGAGAATCTCCTCCCACCGGTTCCTCTGGAATCCCAGAGGCTGTGGGAGAGGAAAGGAGTCAGTGGTGGAGAAGCTGCCGCCGCTGAAGCCCCACTGCTTTTTGGTGGTGGGGCTTAGCAGCCAGAGGGGCTGACGCTTATTGGCCCCGCCTGTGGTTTCACTTTTTGCCAATTACGCTGGCGAAAGGGACTCAGTATGGGCCTGATGGGGTTTTTACATGGAGTCAACGGATTTCAGTGCAGTACCCTTCTCCTGCAGATCGGTGATGATGGTGACATCGCCACCGAACCCCTGAAGGGCACATCCTGGATAGCAGATTGCACCTCCGGGACCAATCCTGACACACGGAGCCAGGCATGATGCTACAAACCCACAGCGAGAGCCAAGCTCCTACCAGCAGCGTCCACTGCATTGTACGTGGCACGAAGCATGTGCTGGCTGGCTGAATGTGCAGACCGGACTAGATCAGCCACTTCCTGTTTTGTCTGAGACTCAGGAAGGGAGTCCAACCTAGATTCCACCTCACTAAGGATCGCCTTCTGGCAATCCCCCATGTGACCAACATAATTCAGTGTCCTTATACCCAGAGTGGAAGAAGCGTAGACCTTCTTTCCGTACTGGTCCAGAAGGTGAGATTCCTTGTCAGGTGGCAACAAGCTCAAGTGCTTTGGGTTAGCTGTCCGGCTGTGAGCGGCGCTAATCACGATCGAATCAACTCGAGGGTGAGAATTAAGGGAGTCAACACCCTCGGGAGCCTGATAAAGCCTATTCAACTTCCTAGGAAGAGAGGTTATGGCCGACGGTTGCTTCCAAACAGTGGAGACAATGTCGGCATGAGGCTCAATCCAGGGTGGCACCAAGGTAGGAGCAATCTCGGTAAGACCCAGGTGCGCAGCGAGTTTCTTACGCTGTGGATCCGGCTCCAAGAAATGCCACTGATGGACCGCCTGGATTTTGCACAGCAACTCCGTGAAAGAAGGATACTCCGGAGACTTTGGAGGGGTCCTCGGCCTGGGCTTATCCGGACAGCGGGGCTAGTCATCCGGGTTGAAACAACCATCGGAGTCATTGGAGGTGCTCGAGGAGGAAGAAGACTCCTCCTCCTCCCAGTGCGGAGGAGGAACAAACCCCTTAGGAAGCCCTCGGGGAAGCGTATCCTACCCTGCCCTGGAACCGGAGGGCTCCCCTCTGGTATCCGGGGGTAGGGAGGAGTCTCAAACCGGCCAACAGGGACCGAAACCAGTATCATCGTCAGAAGATGGCTCTCTACCTCCCTGGTGAGCTGAGCCTTGGTCTCAGCCCACCAGGAGGCCAGAGTCTCCTTCACATCCACCGGTGGCTGAGGGGGTGGTGGAGGGGGTACAGATATTGGGCACATCCGTACTGCGCGTATCCGTACCCCGATGGCAGGAAACCCAGTGTCGGGTAGTGAGGCACCATGTACTGCGGCGGACAGGCCAGCATCTGGTACTAAGGCACTGGATACTGCGTGACCCGGCACGCAAGGGCCAGAAAAGACCCAGTCGGATACCTAGGTGACCTGGGTCTGCCGGGCAGACAGCCCGGGGGGGGCCAGCAGGCGGGCCTGGGGCAGAAGGCCTGGCAGGTCCGGGGTGGGGGCAGCATCCGGGCGAGGAAGAGGGATGTCGCCCAGTGACGGGAGGACTGGCATCAGAGGAACCGACGTCAGGTTGTCCGGCCCAGTGGGAGGGAGATCTGATGGGAGCGGCCTAGGATCCCCGGCATCGCCCGGGGAAGGAGGGGTAAAATCCCCGGGGTCAAGCTGAGGAGACGCTGGTGCCTCAGAGTGCAGTGAAGGCTATGGGGAGCCGGGGATGATGGACAGAACGTTAGGGTCCGGTGTCAGCTCCATCGCCGTGCGACCGTCGGAGGGGCCGGTGACCAACTTACTGGTGGAGTCTAGGCGGACGTCGAAGGAGCCGTCGTCAAACTTACTGGAACCATTGCCCGAGGCAGGAGGCAAGGAGGGGTGGACTGGTCGGGCGACTTAAGGGCCGTGCGCTGCCCCGAAGGGTCGAGCGACTTAGCGGCCTTCTCCCAGCGGACGTCAGAGGAGCAGACGTCCGGCTTATCAGAGCCACACGCACCAGTAGGCAGCACAGTGGCGGCCTTTCTGGGAGTGGAAGCCTCCTTTAACCCGTAAGCACCCGAAAAGCCCAAGCGCGAGCCAGACAGGTGGGCCGACGCCACCTTGGAAACTTCCAAGATGGCCGTCGCGGAGCAGTTCCACCAGGGGGACATTACCTTTAAGACGCAGACTCCAGCCAAAGTCACGGTCGAGGAAGAGGAGTCCTGGTCTGGTGCTTCCTTTATCTTTCTTTACGGTGGCCCTTGGGGGAGTTGAGGCCTGACAAAGCTTTTTCAGCTCCTTCTCCATGGAGGTCATCTTCTTTTTAAGGATGTGGGCCTCCAGGCACTGCTGCCTCTGTCTGCAGGTGGCGGCGTTGAATTTCAGGCAATGCTGGTACTTCACGGGGTGATCCGGGCCCAGAAAGAAGAGGTACTGGGAGTGACCGTCCTTATGCGGGAGTTGGGCGCAGCATGAGTGGCACTTATTCTTGTGCTCGGAGAGTGTAAGGGACGACATACACCACTGAAAAGGTTGACTAATATTCGAATAAATCAAGAAAAAAATGACGGTAGAACTACCTAAGACAGACTGATGAGCAGTGAACTTTACCACGAGGCGCTTCCACGAGCTAACGGTGGGAAAGAAGAAAGAACTGGAAGGTGGGTGTGGGGGAAACGCCCATTTATACTGACTTCACATGACGTCAGTCATCTGACGTGGGGGGGGGGTCCCCCGCCAGAGACTGCTAGCTAGAAATTTTTCCATGGGGTCCTGACACCTGCCGGCATCAGTCCTATATGTAATTACCTATTGCAAGAGCCCTCTTGAAGTAAGATCTGGTTATAACGCCCTTTTTCGCAAGAGGACCTGAATCACTCCTTCTATGAGAGGTATGCGAGAAGGAGAATATCTTGAGGACCTTGGTGGAGTATCTGGGGGAATTTCGGTGAACTCCAGCGTATGTCCCCTCCTTATAATGTCTAGGACCCACTGGTCCACTGCAATAGAGCTCCAACCCTTCAGGTGAAGTGAGAAGCAACCCCCTACTGCCTCCCCTGGTACCTCCTCTGGAAGGGGGGGGGGTCAGAAGGGAGTCATTGGGTGGAGCCGGGAGTGGGCAGAGAGGCTTGGGAGGACATGGGGCCTCGAAAAGGAGCACCTCCACGTTGTTGGTTGCTGGCTTTCCTTTTGAAACCACCTCTCTGGCCCTGTTGGTTTCCACGGGCTTGAGCACCTGAGGGCTTATGAAATGGCAGTGGTCTCGCTCATTTCTGGTCCCCTCTGTACATTTGCCTGACGGACCAGATGGATTTGCCCGACTCCTGGAGACGAGAGATAAGAGACTCCATCTCCTGCCTAAAAAGGACAGAACCCTGGAATAGAAAGTCCCAGATTCCGGACTGCAAATCCTAGTGAAAGTCTGAGACTCTCAACCAGGCATGGCGCCGGAGGCAGACACCTGATGCTGCCGCTCTGGTTGCCGTATCTGCAGTGTCGTACGAGGCTCAAAGAACATTCATGCCTATGTCCGAGCCTGATTTTAATATGTCCAGAAGCTCTGTCTTTTGCGTGCAGTCTGGCAAGGCATTGGCTAGCTCCTGCCCTCTCTTCCACAACGCATTCTGGTACTGGACCATATGTGTGAGGAAGCTGAAAGATCTAATGGAGCAGGTGGAGGCAGAGTAGACCTCCTTGCCCACCTGGTCCAAGTAGAGGGATTCAGGGTCAGAAGGCTGGGAGCTTAGGTGCTTAGGCTGCTTGGACTTGTCGTGAGCAGCCGTGATGACTGATGAGTCCACCTGAGGGGTTCCGTCAGGAACGGCTCATCCCTCAGGGCTCTATAGAGCCTATCTGACTTTTTCAGAACAGCCGGGACTGAGGCAGGATGCTTCCAAGTTATCCTGGTGAGCTCTTGGAAGATGTCCACTAAAGGAGGCACCACTAGAGACTTGGGTTCCTTTTGCCTCAGGTAACAGGCCAGTCGACGGCATTCCGGATCCAGATCCTCTGTCTCCCATTCACTGGAGGCCTGGATGTGCCTCATAACATCCATAAAGGTCAGATCGTCAGGAAGCGAGCAGGGTTGGTCCTTCTCCCCAGGGAACCCCCGAAGGGGATGAGGAAGCAGAAGAAAGGGAAGACGACCTGCTACTGGACCTAGAACGGCCTGAGCTGCATCTAGGACTTTCCCCGCTCGAGCGTCTCTAGCTACTGGACCAACATCGGTCCGAGGACCAGTGACGGCTGCGGGACTGACGACGGAGCAACGACCGACGTCGGCCTGGGGACCGGTGTCAGGAGTCGGAGTGGGCCCGCCTGGGAGAGCGGGATCGGCTCCTGGGCTAAGACGGGGACCGACGACGGCTGCCCGATCAGGAAGGGCAGCGAAGACGGTCCTCAGACCAGGACCGGGAACGAACCTTCGAGGACGGGCGAGGTAGCGGCCGCCCAGGGGTCTTTTGCAGAGAAGGAGCGGGAAGGCCCTTGGGTTCAAGGTTGTCCGGCCGGTAGAGAACCAGTGTTGGGTCCGGCTTCGCTACAGTCTCTTTCTTCACCTGACTCCAACAAAAGGAGAAGAGCTCTTGCAGTTCTTCTTTGGTAAAATCAGCGGCCGCTGTTCCCGGGAAGGGACCCAGGGAAGCAGGAGGATCTGGGAGTGGTGAGTCAGGGAGTCCCCTGAAGAGCCCTGCGGAGTGGAAGATCTGGGGGTTGCCGGGAAATTAACGGGAACCCCTTCCCCTGGAGTGTCTTCCACAGGAGGAACCTCCACCAGCAACGGTGCCGGAACCGGTGTCGGTTTTACTGGAGGCAGTGTCTGGGTGTCTGCAGTACCCAGCGGCTGGTCTGAAGCCGGCGTTGTTGGGGCCTTCTTGGGCAGGGCCGAGGCTTGTGCCAAAGAGGCCTTGGTCACTTGAAGTGGCGCCAACTTAGGCTTCGCTTGTTTGTCGCTGGATGGTCCCGCCTTGACCGGCATTGGTTTTTTGGCAGGAGGACTCTGCTTCTTAGGGTCCTTGCGATGTTCTCCCAGTACAGAGGATGAAGAAGCTTTTCTAGGGGGGGAGCAGGAACGGGACCAATGATTGGACCGACTATGGTCCTTGTCCTGGGAACGCTGACTGGGCTTGTCCCAGTGTTTGCCCTTGTCCCTCGAGGTGTGCAAGACATCCATCTTCTTTTCAAGGAGGTAGGATTTCAAGACCTTCAGGCGTCGAATCCTTGTCCTGCTGGTGAAGCCTCTGCAAGTGCTGCAGGCCGTGCTGTTGTGGTCTGGACCCAGGCAGAAGATGCACTTGGATTGGCTGTCTTTGGATGGTATCTGGCAGCCACAATCGCACTTGTTCCTCTTTAGGCCGGAGAAAGATACCGACGACGGGGACGACATACACACTGAAGTTGACAAGGGAGAGAAAAAAAGGTCAATAAACTGCAGAAAAATCCAGTTTTGCTGGAAACTGCTCTGTCAGCAATGAACTTCCCCAACGTGAGTGGGTTGCAGCAGGAAAAGAACTGGGGTGGAGCCGGGGTCTGCCCCCTTATGTACCGTGACCGACGTCAGAGTGGAGCCGACGTCAGTGGGCAGTTCCTGCTGGGTACTGCTAGCTAAGAATTTTTTCGGTGGGTCCTAAGGCCTGAGGCGTTAGTCCTAATGGTTATAGCCTGCTGCAAGAACTCCCACCCGAAGATCCAAAGTTTCCTGTGAGACGTCGGACTTGATCAGCCCAACAATCTCGCAGTCCTTTGCCTCTCACCATCTCTCAGTCCTTCCTTTCCATTTTCTTTTTTTCTCCCTTGCATATCTGCTAATATAAAAATATGTGCAAATATCTGTATGGAAATGTAACTGATATTAGAATCAGTTTTGTTTAGAAAATATATAGTGTTACTGTTCAAATGTATATAACTATGGTTTGAGATGACTGCAGAAAGCTATTGTAAACTCAAAAGGTTACCCGAGTTCAATTTTTAAGCCTTTTGCAAAAGCAGTGGAAATGAGGCCTCTCAGCTCAGGTACATTGTGTTCCAACAGCCCTGCCTGATACTTACAAGAAACAGGATGCTTGTTTAGAATGGGGGTTGGAAGGACTTATAAGGGAACTGAGCTGCAACTGCTGAAAAAGTAAGAAAAAAGGGATATAGAGAGTGATGGAAAACTCCCATTTTATTTTGCCTTTGTAAATAGTTACATTGAACAACTTTTTTTTATGATACTGCTACTGTAAACAAATATTTTTGGTGAATTCTATAACTGCTCCTGGTTTTTCCTACTATTACTGACCTGTGCCTCAATGATAGTATGAAGCCACCTACGTTATATAGGCGGCGCTGACGTACGTCAACATGGGGGGCCCCAGTTAGGCAAATGTTTCTGAGTGTTTCCAATGTCGATGGCATAAAGTTTCAAAGGTGTGGCTCTATGGGGAGATGTCCTTGAAAGTCGCGGGACTCTTACTCAACCTTTTTTTTTTTAAACTATTTTTATAAAAAAACATTACATTAAGTCCATATGAAAAACCTTCCTCATCTCTCAACTGAAAAAAGGGACATGGGACTCTGACTTTCACGTGTAAAAACAAGACATGGGACTCTGCTTCAGTTCTCACCTAAAAAAGGGGACATGGGACTCTTCCTCAACATTCACCTGAAAAAAAAATGGGACATGAGACTCTACTCAACTCTCACCTATATAAAGGTGATAAGGGACTGTTCCTTTAGCTCTCATCTGAAAAAAAGGGGCAAGGGACTCCTCCTGAACTCTCACCTTAAAAAAGAAGGTAGGACTTCCTAAATTCTCATCTCTCACCTGTTTCCCTTTCTGAATTCTGCTTCCAGGTATCGAATTCCATCTCGCGCTCCTGAATTCTCCTTCTTCAAAAAATCTAAACCGTCAATCACTGGTTAGAAACAAACAGAGAGATATTTCAGAAACCAGGAGTTGTACGAGAAGCTGGAAGAGAATCGCTGGCTGCATGAAAGAGCTGCCTACCTGTGCGAGGGATGATGATTATGAACCTTCCACTACTAGCAAGCTGACGCACAATCTGCAGGTGCTGACAGAAGGCCTGGGTGTCCGGCACCAGATATGGAGACATGACAGACTGGGTCTTTGGCTGTTGCAGGCTTCCCTCCAGCTGCGAAACCTCCAGCTTCAGAAAGACATCACATCATCTGATTAATACCTGGCTGCTCTCACAGTCAATGCCTTTATGTATCTATTCGTGACTATCCTATGGTAAAAGACCACTTGAAGCAAAGTTCTGCAGTGTTATGTAAACATTTTGCAAACATAACTCTTCCTGTGTAAGACAACAGTTTATCAATCCAGTCACCTAGGAACAGGATTAGAGTGTGAGCCTGGGAATACACCACTAGAACTGGCTGGGACCCCAGCGTGTTGTTTAGATGAAGTACTCAAATTCCCAGGGACGGAGGGAATAAACTGCCCTAGCATCGAGCACCCACCTGCCAACGGATCACAGAGCTACTTACTTACCATAATGACCAATAGAAGGGAGCAGCTGTGGCAGCACCAGCACTCAGAAAAAGAGTTTGTAGTTCTGGTGATTAAGGCATAGAATGAGAAACAGAAGAGAAATAGAAATTACATACCTACAGTAATTCTTGATCTTCTTGAATGAAGTCTGCACCACTCATTCACACTGATGGGATCTACGCCGGATGCGCTAGGACCCAGTGGGAGCAAACTTTTTGCAGGAGGGTCAGCGCCAGAGATGGAGCCACAAGGAGCGGTGCACCGAGTGTCAGCTCATACAGCAATGACCATCTCGACATCGACCCTCCAACCACCGCAGTACCTTTATTCCGAGGAGGTGCAGCGTAACTAACCTATTAGGATAGCCTAACAAAAACTGGACATAAGATAGTCTGGAAGACCCGTATAAGAAGGGTCAAGAAAGAAGTCTTCACAGCCTAAAGATTAAGGGAGTGAAGACCAACAACAGAGGTGAACTCGGGGGATGATGGGTGGGCGTGTGAATGAGTGGTGGAGACTTTGTCCAAGAATATCAAGAATTACGGTAGGTACGTAATTTCCATATCTTCCTGGACATAAAATCTCCACCACTCATTCACACTGATGGGAGAGTACCGAGCTAATAATCCCCCGAGAGGGCGGCAGGAGAGACCAAGAGCTCACAAATTTAGGAGAGGAGTCCATTAAGGATGCTTCTGCCAAATGAAATATGTCGCCTGGCATGGACGTCTAGGGCAGAGTACTTTACGGAAGTATGCACTGAGCTCCAGGTACCCACTTCGCAAATACTGTATCTGCAATGGGCACGTTGCGTATTTCTGCTAGGGATGCCGCGACTGCTCTAGTAGAGTAAGCGGACACTCTGCCCTCCAGCTAAACCTGCGCCATGGAATAACAGTGACAAAGACATGCTACCAGCCGTGTTGAAATGCATCTGATAGCGACAGGTTGACCTAGCCAGGTCTTGCTGAAGGAAACAAACAGTTGTTGAGCTTTGCGACTCTCTTTTGTTCTATCGAAGTAGAAATGCAGAGCTCTTTTGACGTCCAAAGAATGAAGGGTACACTCTCCTTCATTTTGGAAGTTCGCAAAGTAAGTAGAAAGGACTAAAGGTTGGTTTAGATGGAATTCTGAAACAACCTTAAGGAGAAACTTAGGATGGGTCCTAAGAACTACTTTATCTCTATGAAACAAAGTATACGGAGGGTCAGTGACCAAGGCATGTATTTCAGAGACCCCACGGGCCGAGGTAATGGCCACCAGGAAAGCCATTTTCCAACTGAGAAATTTCAGCTCACAGGTAGCTAGAGGGTCGAAAGGCTTTCGAGCGAGCATGTCTCGTACAAGATTAATGTCCCAGGCTGAGACTGGATGTCTGATAGGAGGTCTGGTATGCAGAATTCCCTTAAGAAACCTCTTAACCACAGGTAACTGAGCCAGTGACAAGGAAAGTACTGGCTCCTGGAAAGCTAAAATGGCCCAAAGGTGAACTTTGACTGTAGAGTATTGCAGACCTGAATTTGAGAGGTCTAAAAGGTACTCTAGAACTTTATTGGGTGGGCAGGAAAAAGGATTCAAAGAGAATTTGCACACCAGAGAGAGAAACGCTTCCATTTGGCTGTATAAGTTTTTCTAGTGGCTGGCTTACACGCAGCCAGAAGAATTTCTGAAACTCTGTGAGAGACCTCGAAACTGTTCACCTCCATCTCTTCAGGAGCCAAGCGTGAAGGTGACGCGATCTCAGATTGGGATGGACCACAGGTCCCCAAGTCAGAAGGTTCGTCTGAAGGGGAAGTTCTTTCGAAGGGGTTTTCGACATACTGCTGAGTAACGGTAACCATATTTGTCGAGGCCAGAGGGGAGCAATGAGGATCACTTTGTCCCCCTGGGACTCGAACTTCAGAAGTACTCTGGGACTCGAACTTGAGGAGTGCTCTCTGAATTAGAGGAAGAGGCGGAAAGGCGTATAGATAGCGTTTTGTCCACTGCAGCCTGAACGCATCCTGACAGAAAATGCCAGGCCCTGGATTTCTGGAGCAGAAGAGAGGCAGTTTTGTGTTAAGTGGGGATGCAAAAAGGTCCAGGTCTGGAGTTCCCCACTCTACGAATAGTGACTGAACTATGGTTGAGTCGAGAGACCATTCGTGAGGATCTGTCTCTGTTCTGCTGAGACGGTCTGCCAGTTTGTTCTGCACTCCCGGCAGGTAGACCACTTGAATCAGAGCCTTGTGCTCCAAGCACCATTCCCACACTCTCATCGCTTCCCTGCATAAAGGGTAAGAGTGGGCACTGCCCTGTTTGTTGATGTAATACATCACTGCTTTGTTGCCTGTTTGAAAGAAAATGTTCTTGTGACAGAGAATGTCCTTCAAAGCCCAGACTGCATAAAGGATGGCTCTCATTTCTAAGACATTTATGTGAAGCTGGGACTCGTCCTGAGTCCATGTACCTTGAATGTGAAGATTCTGACAGTGAGCTCCCCATCCCATCAGGGACGCGTCCGTGGTAATGGAAATCTGATGATCCAGGGGAGCAAAGGGATACCATTCCAGAAGGTTGTCCTCTTACGACCACCAGGTGAGTGACCTCTTCAGACGTTCTGTCACCTTGATGAGAAAGGACTGAGGGTGAGTGGTTGGGGCCACTGAGTACTGAGCATCCATTGAGAGGGTCTCATGTGGAGGTGTGCTAGGTGTACAGTGAACACCGAGGATGCCATGAGACCCAGCAACCGTTTCATTGAGATAGCTCGAACCGAGTTGTTCTCTGTGATGTATCGGGCCATCTGTAGGATATCACTCCTTCTGTCCTCTGGTAGAAAAGCTTTCACATAGGAGGTGTCCAGAAGAGTTCCTATGAAAAGGAGCTCTGGGAGGGCTGCAACTGCGATTTCTTGACATTTAGCAGGATTCCCATGGATTTGAGAAAGTCTGAGGCCGTGGATACGGCGTCGAGGGTTCCTTGTCTGGAAGGGCTTGCTAGCAGCCAGTTGTCCAAATATGGGAACACTTGTACTCAGATCTTTTTGAGGTGTGCTGCGAGAATTGCACAACACTTTGTAAAACTTGTGGCGCCAAGGATAGCCCAAAGGGCAGGACTCTGAACTGATAATGCTGGCCCAAAGTCACGAATCTTAGGTATTTGTGATGCCTTCAGTGAATAGGAATATGTTGGTAAGCATCCTGCATGTCCAGGGAGGCTAACCAGTCATGTTGATGAAACAAAGGTAACAGGGTTCCTAGCGATATCATTATGAATTTCTCTTTGGGAAGAAATTTGTTTACTTTTCTGAGGTCCAAAATGGGGCGCATGCCCCCTGTTTTCTTTAGAACTAGAAAGTAGTGGGAGTAAAACCCTGTGTTCCATTGATCCAGCGGAACTACTTCTACTGCCCTGTTGTTCAGAAGGCCTTGTATCTCGGAGGCGAGAAGTTCTGACTGAAGTACTGACAGTTTTGGCTGTCATCTGGGGACAATCCGGAGCGTTCTCTGAAAGATTGAGAGAATATCCCTGGTGGATTATCTGAAGGACCCACTTGTCTGATGTTATGGACTTCCACTGGTTGTAGAATTGAGTCCTCAGGCAGCTGAGGTGGGACTTGGGCCAGAAACTCAGAAGGCGGCACTGGATGCTTTGGGCCCTTGTGCTTTCTGTTGTATTTTCTTTTGAAGCTGAGGTGCTTGGTTTTTATTAAAACCTCCTCTGCCTTTGCCTCAAAAGAACTGACGGTTGTGAAACTGGCACTTTTTAACCCCCCCCCCCCGAGAAAGGGCAGGAGCAGGTCGATCTAATTTAATGGCTGATCTGGTCTTTTGTGTGGCCTCTAGAGCTTGTTCTACTTGAAGACCAAAGAGATACACACCGTCGAAGGGCAATGCCATGACCTGTTGCTGGGCATCATTCCTGAAGCCTGAAGTGAGCAGCCAGGAATGACGGTGAGTACAAATGCCCACCGCCGCCCGGGAAGCAGTATCAAAAGCATCCATAGCCGCTTTAACCTGTAGGTTGTAGGACTCGATACCCCTGGTTATGGTTTGAAGAAGCTCTGAATTAGCGTTGGAATCTGGTAGAGCTTCAACCATTTATTTAAGTGAATGCCAAAGAATATACTCATAGTGAGAGAATTAATCCTGGTAGCTGGCAATACGCATACCCAGGGTGGATGCAGCAAAGACTCCCTTACCTAAAGTATATATATCTTATGAGATTCTTTGTTTATAGGTTGGGCCATAGTAGTCTGAGAAAGGACGACCTTATCATTCTCTGCCAAGACTACAATAGGGTCTGTAAAGGCTTGGGAGGCCAAAATGGGTCGATCCTTGGGAGCAGCATACTTCCCATCTATGGACTTAGCCACAGAAGGAATGAGAGCAGGATTATTCCACATCATTTGAGGAAGCGTCTCAAAGGAGGGCTGTACCGTGGGAGTTAAATCCATAGAGATGTCCGAAACATGAAGGTACTGGAGTCTTATAAGCTTCTGAGGATCGATGTCCATGGTCTGAAGAGAGAGAGAGAGGAAATTCAAATTTTTCAGCAGAGACTTAAATAACAGGGCCTCAACCACAGGCTCTGCAGCAGGATTAGATCCTGCTCCTTTCACATCATCACCCAGCCTAAGGTCTGGATCAGGCTCAATATCATCTCCTGACAGCCCAGGAGGAACTGTATGGACAGGAAAGGAGTGAAAATCAGAAGGAAAATAGGAGGGAAAGGGGTTCGGAGTCGAGGAGCCCTGGAGACTGGAAGACATCACACCAACTCTTGGCGCCGAAGAAGAGAACGGAGCCGCCTGGCCCGGCACAGCACATGGCGCCGACAGAGGCACTGGCACCAAGAAATGAAAATTATGTACCTACCGTAATTCTGATCTTTCTGTGTATCTTCACCATTCATCACAGATGGGTACTGGCCGGAGATCAGGACCATAGGGTCTTTTTTAAAAGGGTAGGCAGACTGACACAGCATCGGGCGCCGCCTCGAGGCCGACGCATCGCAGCGGGCGCCTAGGTGCTGGCCGTTAGGCTGTGTCGACTCCACCTGCCTACCAGTTCTGAGTCGCCGGAGGTAAGAGGAAGGGATGGAGGGTGGGACAAGAGTCCAAGGGACAGAAAAGGAAAGGAAAAACTGAACTAAAAGGAGAAATAACGACAGAGGACAGCAGAGAAGAGATGAGACTAAGGGGATTGGTAGGGGCCCCACCCTGGAAGGAAGAAGGGAGGAAGGGAGGGGAGAAATTTAGGAGAGAGTGAGAGGTAACAAGGTATCCGAGACCCTTGTCCGTCACCAGATTTGTATAGGAACTGCAAGGAGTAGCAAAGCTCTCTGCCAGAATTCAAGGCACAGAATAACTGGCAAATACCGCAGAAGCAGAGTCGGCTATTCTGGAGAAGAACAGGGTACAGGGACTTAATACTGTCTCTGGAAAGATGTTTGGTGAAAAAAAGAGGTTTTTTTTTTTTTGAAACAGTTGGATGGAAACCAGAAGGAGAACAGGAGGAGGGCAACCACCAACTCCCACTCCATCGGGTGGAGACATGTAGAGAAGGAGTGCCACCGAGCTGTGTACTCTTTAAAGAAGAATACACCCTGTGTGTCCCTTACTTTACCCCGCCCCAAAGGAGAGGGGAAGCCACAGAGGGAGGGGACCCAGAGACTGAGGCCCCAGGGGATGGTGGGAGGAGTTAGATGAATGGTGAAGATACACAGAAAGACTGCAGAATTACGGTAGGTATGTAATTTTCATATCTTATCTGTGCTGTCTCACCATTCATCACAGATGGTGAGCACCAAGCCCCTCCCGGCGGGGGTTGATTCATTACACCCTAAGCGGACAGAGTCCCTTAGCCCCTCAGTGGTGACACACTAAGGGAGGAACCTCTGGGCCTGAGGAGGCCCAAGAGTGGTAGAGTGAGACGGGCACCCGGAGGGGAAGGAAGCTGCCCGACAAGCGCCATCTCGCCGCACGGAGGGAGGTAGGTTCCTGGTGGCGGAGCAAATCACCCACACCCGGGCTAGGGTGACAACAAGGAAAGACGTAGCCATGCTGATCTCCTGGTGCAGATCGCTGTCCCTCACGACCCCGGTAGCTACCTCGTTGGTGTCGAAGATGCCCCTCGCTGGTGCCTTGTAGCTCCAGGCCACGTGCAGAGAGCGATGGCTTGTCTGGTTTGCTTCGAGTCAGGCAAAAGTAGCTAGAACTGACCTATCGTACCACAAGAACCTGTTGTAGGCGGGCCTGGTGAGCGGAAATAGAAAGGAGCAACCGTGTCGAGTAGAAGGTCCTCCTCCCCAAAAATCAAAAATCCGAGGAGTCTTGATCCGGGGCCGGTCACGGTGGAGGGCGTGAAGCCCATCAGGGTGTCCAGATGGCCGTCGAACCGCGGATGAGGCATAGAACCTGGAGACCTGGGAGCGCACTACTCTGGCTGAGATCCCTAGGGGCAGGAACCCCGAGAAGGGCCTCTGCCAGAAACGCAAGGACGCCCCAAAGGGAGCAGGCCAGGGCGGCACCACAAGGGTGGCCCCGCCAAAAATCACCTAGAAAGGCGGCGCTGCATGCTCAGGATTGCTAACAGAAGAGGGAGAAAGATGCAAGTCCTCCAGCATCCTCACGAGGGAAGCGCCTGGTACTCAGAGATCAGCAGTCGGGAGAGATGGGACAGAGGGGTCCCTTCCCCCAGAAGAGGGGGATGAGGAGCTGGAGGTCACCACATGTTCCGAGGGTGGCTGCATGGGGAGGTTGAAAACCCTGGCTGTCCATAGCCCCAACGAGGGAGGGAACCGAGCAGCCACCGCTCTGAACTGCTCCCAGGTGAGAGGGCCCCAGGACCAAGAATGCCTGGGAGCGCTGGAGAATGTGGCAGAGGGATAGGGCAGAGCCGAGAAAAGAAGTCGGCTGACCTCCGCCAGGCTAGGAGCGACCATGAGCACCCGAGGAGGGTGCCCCGAGGACTCCAAGCCGACAGCTGTACAACCACATTGGTACTGCCTGGCTGCGCCCAGAAGAACCCCCAGTGAGGCGACATCAGCGTAAAATCCAGGAGGATGGTCCCCTGGCTTCAAAAGAATGGGACTTCAAGGAACCGAAGGGAAGGTGGAAATTACACTCAAGCCGCCCAGGACCGGTGGATCCCAGACAAAGGCCGACACTGACCCCACACCCTCAACCCTCAGCTGCCCCGAGAGTCCTCCTCCTCCCCGAGAGGGCCAGCCTCAGGTAGTTGGCATCTCTGGGCTGCCCCTCAAGGGGAAACCCAGGGAACAGCACCCTCCCTCCTGCAGGCTTCCATGGGCCCCAAAGTTGGGCGATCAAGACACACCACTGGAGGGGTACCACAACCGAGTGGGTCGATGAAACCCCTAAGGCCAGGTTGCAGAGCAATGGTGGCACGCACCACCGTCTGCTGGTCAACACCACTGACCCTAGCCTCGGGGGCCACCTGACTCTCCTCAGTAGGGGTCTGGCTTCGACTCATCGACGAGACCACGGGAGCACCCTCCTCCGCAGACAACCCCGAAGAGTGTGACTGCCCGACTGATTCCGAGCCTGACTCTGACTCCAAAGAGGTAGAGTCCGAGGTTCTGAGCCAAACAGTAGGAGGGCGGGTGAAACCAACTTTGCCAGCGGGCCTGGCAGCCAGAGCTGTGTCCGAGACAGCACCCGTGCCCTCCGCAACCCCCGCGAGGCGGCCCGCAGCTGGCGCCAGGGCAGCTGGCCAAAGTCCCAGAGCCAGGGCCAGATGCGCGCCCGGCCAACTCCACTCAGCACCGGGGCGGTAACAGGGACAGAGACGGCGCCACAGCAGTCTTAGCAAACTCTTGCCGACGACACCAGCACTGGCGCCGCGAGCGGCACCGAGGACTGGTGCGTGCCGACGACGGCCCGAGGGCGGACTCCGCGCCAAACACGGCACCACCGCTCCCTCGGTGCCACGAGCCGCACCGAGCGTGGACGGCGCTGAGGACAACACCGCAGCCGGGCCGAGGTTCTACGAAAAAGCCGGCAGCCACGCAGGCACGGGCGCCAGTGCTCAACCTCGGCGCAGCGACGGCACCGAGGTGGAGATATGGTGGAAAGAAGACGCCGGATTCTGTCCCACTTACGCCGCGGAAAGCAGCGTCGGCGCGCCCACGAACGGGCGTCGACAGGCCCACGGGCGCCAGCGACAAGTCGGCGCCGACAGGGCCCATAGCGTCAGCAACGCTGCCGGGCACTGCACTGCAGGCTCCGACGGGCGCTGAGGACAGTGCCAACCCGGCCTTCTGAGCTGCTGGGAGGACACTGGGGAGTTTTCACTCAAGGGCGATTGCCGGTGGCGGTAGCCCGCCGCCTGGGGGGAAGCGGAACGGGCCTCCTGCGCCTGCGGGAGGAGCCTCAGCAATGGCCAGGCTACAAGTAGCCGAGGCTCCCTCCTCCTCGGTCCGTATAGAACCGGGAGGGGACCCGGAGGAAGGGCTGAGAGAGCGTGGCTTGGCCCGACGAGTGTGAACCCTACCCGAAAGTCGGGCGAGCTCGCCCACTTTCAAAGTGCCGGTTCGAGGACGCCGCGTCCATGAGAAGCAGGCGCCGCACTAATCCATGTCGTGAAGCGGCTAAGACACGCAAGACACCGGTCGTGCTGGTCGGTGACGGAATATTTTCGGCTGCACGGGCACCGACGCATGGGGGGCCGACCCGTCTTAGAAGACTTTTTGCCCTCCGACCGAGACATGACCTAGGGAGAAAAACAAAACAGACTCGACGTCGCACAATTTGAAATAAAAGGAAAGATCTTACCGGCGACGACGAGTGGAGGCAGAACCCAGAACCGGTAGACGACCGACGGACTGATGTCGATTTTTCCGAGCAGGCTGAAAGGCCTAAATTACAGAGAAAGCTTCCCACGAGGCGACCTTGACAGTGGGAGACGAAGAACTGGTAGGCAGGCGGAGTCGACACAGCCTAACGGCTAACCTTCGAGCGCCACGTAGTGCGTCGGTGCTCTCGGGCGGCACCGATGCTGTGTCGGCTCACTCACCCTTTTTTAAAAAGTTCCCGCGTCCTGATTCCCGCCAGTACCCATCTGTGATGAATGGTGAAGATTGACACAGATAAGATCAGTGCCGACAAGCTGCATGATGCCGAGGACAGCGCCAGCACCCTCAACAGGGTTGAGGACAACACTAGCAGACGTATCGACGCCAAGGGCGGCGCCGAGTGACCCACTGACTCCGACGGCTGCCGAAACCAATGCAGGGCCCTGAAAACCAAGATTTGAGGCAAAAGAAGGAAAAGAAGCAGGAGAAGGAGGCATCAGTGTGGCCTCCTGTGCAGCAGCCATGTGAGAGGGGAAAACACCTGAGCGCAGAGTCGACGGCACTGAAGAAGGTGCCGTGTGACTAGGGAGGCCCAACCACCCTATCCGATCACCCAAAGGGTCCGAGGGCCCCTGAGTGACTGGGCCAGGCAACTGGACCAACCTCCGAGCCCATTGCTCCATCAGAGCGGCCCACTGATGAAACTGCTCATCTGAAGCCCTACCAGAAGGCGGGGAAGGGCTCCACTGTCGAAGAGGTCGGAGACCAGAGACAGAAACCGGCGACCCCGGAGGAGACCGGCAACTGACCCTGATGACCGACCGTTGACACGCAGACATACCAGAAGGCGACCTTGAGTGATGCCTTCTCTTTCTGGACCTATGGGTCTAATAAGAGCTCGAGGCTGAATGGTGCCGAGAGTGCGATCATTTTCTTTTATGCTTCAGGGGGGACTGCCCCTCCCCCGGGTATTGGACTGTCCATTGTCAGATCCTCCCTCCAGAGAGGGCAGCTGACCAGACCCAGCCGGGCTGACTGAACAATTTTCATACGAAGTCTCCCTACTGTCATCTGACCCGCTCATGGTCGACTGTCAAAGTTGGCTGAGACTTCTTTCTTATAATAAATTATAGTAAGCAGTACTTTATTTCAAGAAATACTACAAATTAAAAAAAAAAACTGAAAACTATGCTGCTAGTTTGAAGTTTATCTCCTGGCGGGCGAGCAACGTTGTCAGTGTAGCGCACTCAACGGCGGGAAAAAAGGAACCGAGGCGGTTGGAGGGTCGACACCGAGACAGTCATTGCCGCACGAGCTGAGGCTCACGGCGACGCTCCTCACGGCTCCATCTTTGTTTTAGAAATTATTATCCCCTCCCCCTTTCCACCCCAATGGATCTTCGAGGATGTTGGAGGACCTGCACATCACCCCTCCCACTCAAAGCAATCCAGAGCACTCGGCGCACGCCTTTCTAGGCGACTTCAGCGAGGACACCCTTGTGGTGCCCCCCTGGCCTGCTCCCTTTTGGGAGGCGTCGTTGCGTTCCTGGCAGAGGCCCTTCTCCGGAGTTCCCACCCCTAGGGATCTCTGCCAGTGGTATTGCGCCCAGAGTCTCCAGGTTCCATGCCTCATCCTCAGTCAGGATTGACGCAGCTGGACACTCCTGATAGGCTTCGTGCCCTCCACCAGGACCGGCCCCAGATCAAGATTCCTTGGATTCTGACTTCTGGGGGAGGAGGACATTCTACTCAGCACGGTTGCTGCTCTCTATCGCAGCACATCAGGCCCACTACACATCCTATGACACGTTCTTGTGGTGCAGGCTGGGTCAGCTCCTAGCCTCTTTTCCTGACATGAAGCAAACCAGACAAGCCATCGCACTCTCTGCATGTGGCTTGGAGCTAGCAAGGCACCAAGCGAGGGCATTGTACGATGCCAACGAGGTAGCTACCAGGGTCATAGGGACAGTGATCTGCACTAGGCAGGCAGCATGGCTACGTCTTTCCCGGCTGTCACCCTTTGCCCGGTGTAGGGTGATTAGCTCCGCTCCCCAGAGAACCTATCTCTGCCTCCCGTAGAGCAAGATGGCGTTTGTCAGGGCAACTTCCTTCCCCCTCGAGGGAGTCCCCGTCTCACACTCCCCACGCCCCGAAGGTTCTCCCTCTTAGTGTGTCACCCACTGTGAGCTAAGGGATTCTGTCCTTTAGGGTTAAAACCCCCTTCGGGGGGGCTTCGGCACTCACCCAAAGGTGGTGAATGGTGAAGATTGACACATAAGATATGAAAATTATATACCTACCATAATTATGATCTTTCTGTGCATCTTCACCATTCATCTCAATCTCGCCATGAGTCCCTCTCCTCCTGGTGCCTCCCTTGCTCTCCTTTCTTTGTCAGGAGTGGGATAAACAGGGGCACATAGGGGGAAGATATTCTAAGGGGAGAGTGGTCAGCATGGAGGGGCACTCCTTCACCAGTGCTCTAGCTCCACCCCTGTGGGGTGGGAGCTGGCAGTTGCCCTCTGTTCTCTACTCCTCCTTTGTTCCCGTCAATCCTTAATTTTCTTTGTCCGTTTTAGAGAAACTTAATTTTCTCACACACACACACACACACACACAAAAAAATTCCCTCAGAGGGGCCGAATTCCCTGTGTCCTGTCTTTCTTCCAGAATAACCGTTTTCTGCCTTTTGGAGTTATTGCCAATAATTCTGTGCAATGAATTCTGTCACTGAGCCTTTGGCTACTCCTTGCAGTTCCAATACAATCTGGAGACAAGTCAAGGTCCAGGTATGGTTGTCATCTCCCCGCCCCCCCCCCAAAGCTTATCCTAATTTCTCCTCTCTCCTTTTCCTATTTCCAGAGATTGGGGCCCCTACCCAATCCCCTTAGTCTCCTTCTTCTGTCCTCTCAGTTGTTTATTTCTCCTTTGTTTTATATATCTTCCTTTGTCCGTCCCTTGGACTTCCTTGTCCCACCCTCCCAACCCTTTCCTCACCTCTCCAGGCGACTCAGAACTGGTGGAGGGAGAGTTGATAGCACTGAGAACAGCCTAATGATAGCACTGACAGTGCCAGTCTCGAGAGGCTGGAGGAAGCGCCAATTCCACTTATCCCAAAAAAAAAGGCAGCTCCCGTGGGATCATGACCTCCAGCCAATAACCCAAAGGTGATGAATTGTGAAGATAGACAGAAAGATCATAATTACGGTAGGTATGTAATTTTCATATCTTCCTGGACATAAAGTCTCCACCACTCATTCACACTGATGGGATCTACGCCGGAGGTGCTAGGACCCAGAGGGAGCAAACTTTTTGCAGGAGGGACGGCGCCAGAGATGGAGCCGCAAGCCTTGGCTCATGCAGCAATGACTATCTTGGCATCGACCCTCCAACCGCCTCAATACCTTTTTTTCCGAGGAGGTGCAGCGTAACTAACCTAGAAGGATAGCCTAACAAAAATGGACATAAGACAGTCTGGACGACCCGTATAAGAAGGGTCAACAAAGAAGTATTTACAGCCTAAAGATTGAGGTAGTGAAGACCAACAACAGAGGTGAGCTCGGGGGATGGTGGGTGGGTATGTGAATGAGTGGTGGAGACTTCGTCCAAGAAGATCAAGAATTATGGTATTTATGTCATTTCCTTATCTTCCTGGACATAAAGTCTCCACCACTCATTCACACTGATGGGAGAGTACCGATCTAATAATCCCCCGAGAGGGCGGCAGGAGAACCAAGAGCTCACAAATTTAGAACATAAGTCAGTTAAAAATAGTCCTGCCAAATGAAAGATGTCATCTGGCATGGACATCCAGGGCATAGTGCTTGACAAAAGTATGCACTGAGCTCCAGGTAGCTGCACTGAAAATGTCTGCAATGGGCACACTGCAGATTTCCACCAGGGATGCCGTGACTGCTCTAGTAGAGTGAGCGTACACTCTGCCCTCCAGCTTAACTTGCACCATGGAATAACAGTGGCGAAGGCATGCCACCAGCCATGCCGAAATGCATCTGATAGCAACAGGTTAACCCAGCCAGGTCTCGCTAAAGGAAACAAACAGTTGTTGAGCTTTGCAAATTTCTTTTGTTTTATCCAAATAGAAACGCAGAGCTCTTTTGACATCCAAAGAATGAAGGGTAAGCGCTCCTTCATTTTGGAAGTTAGCAAAGTAAGTAGGTAGGACCAAAGGTTGGTTCAGATGGAATTCTGAAACAACCTTAGGCAGAAACTTAGGATGGGTCCTAAGAACTACTTTGTCCTTGTGAAATCTGTGACTAAGGCATGTATTTCAGAAACTCTGTGGGTCGAGGTAATGGCCACCAGGAAGGCCGTTTTCCAAGTGAGAAATTTCATCTCAAAGGAAGCTAGAGGCTCGAAAGGCTTTTGAGTGAGCATGTCTAGCACAAGATTAATGTCCCAGGCTGCGACTGGACGTCTGATAGGAGGTCTGGTATGCAGAATACCTCTAAGAAACCTCTTAACTACAGGTGACTGAGCCAGTGACAAGGAAAATACTGGCTCATGATAAGTTGAAATGGCACAAAGGTGAACTTTGACTGTAAAGTATTGCAGACCTGAATTTGAGAGGTCTAAAAGGTACTCTAGAACTTTATTTGGTGGGCAGGAAAAAGGATTCAAAAGAGGATTTTGCACACCAGAGAGAAAAATGCTTCCATTTGGCTGTGTAAGTTTTTCTGGTGGCTGACTTGCACGCAGCCAAAAGAATATCTGAAACTCTGCAGGAGACATTGAACCGGTTCACCTCTATCTCTTCAGGAGCCAAGCGTGAAGGTGAAGCGACCTCAGGTTGGGATGGACCACAGACCTGGGTCAGAAGGTTAGTCTGAAGGGGAAGTGCCTTCAGAGGGGTTTCCGACATACTGTTGAGTAACAGAAACCATATCTGTCGAGGCTAGAAGGGAGCAATGAGGATCATTTTGTCCCCCTGGGACTTGAATTTGAGAAGTACCCTCTGAATTAGTGGAAAGGGAAGAAAGGTGTATAGAAAGCGTTTTGTCCACTGCAGCCTGAACGCATCCTGACAGAAAATGCCAGGCCCTGGATTTCTGGAGCAGAAGAGAGGCAGTTTTGCGTTGAGTGGGGATGCAAAAAGGTCCAGGTCTGGAGTTCCCCACTCTGCGAACAGTGACTGAACTACGGTTGAGTCGAAAGACCACTTGTAAGGATCCGTCTCTGTTTTGCTGAGACGGTCTGCCAGTTCGTTCTGCAGTCCCAGCAGGTAGACCACCTGAATTAGAGTCCTGTGCTCCAAGCACCATTCCCATACTCTCGTCGCTTCCCTGCATAAAGGGCAAGAGTGTGCACCGCCCTGCTTGTTGATGTAATACATCACTGCTTTGTTGTCCATTTGAAAGAGAATGTTCTTGTGACAGAGAATGTCCTTCAAAGCCCGGACTGCATAAAGGACGGCTCTCATTTCTAGGACATTTATGTGTAGCTGGTACCTTGGGTGTGGAGATTCTGACAGTGAGCTCCCCACCCCATCAGGGATGCATCCGTGCTAATGGAAATCTGATGATCCAGGGGAGCAAAGGGATACCCTTCCAGAAGGTTGTCCTCTTGCGACCACCAGGTGAGTGACCTCTTCAGAGGTTCTGTCACCATGATGAGAAAGGACTGAGGGTGAGTGGTTGGGGACCACTGAGTACTGAGCATCCACTGAGAGGTTCTCATGTGGAGACGTGCTAGGGTTACAGTGAACACCGAGGATGCCATGAGACCCAGCATCCGTTGCATCGAGATAGCTCGAACTGAGCTGTTCTCTCTGATGTATTGGGCCATCTGTAGGATATCGCCCTCTGTCCTCTGGAAGAAAAGCTTTCACACAGGAGGTTTCCAGAAGAGTTCCTATAAAAAGGAGCTCCTGGGAGGGCTGCAACTGTGATTTCTTGAACTGATGATGTTGGCCCAGAGCTACAAACCTTAGGTATTTGTGGTGCTTTGGGTGTATAAGAATATATTGGAAAGCATCCTGCATGCCTGCATGTCCAGGGAAGCTAGCCAATCATGTTGATGAGGCAAGGGCAACAGGGTCCCTAGCGATATCATTTTGAACTTTTCCTTGAGAAGAAACTTGTTTAACTTTCTGAGGTCCAGAATGGGGGGCATGCCACCAGTCTTTTCCGGGACCAGGAAGTAATGGGAGTAGAAACCTGTGTTTTGTTAATCCAGCAGAAGTATTTCTACTGCCCTGTTGTTCAGAAGGCCTTGTATCTCGGAGGCAAGAAGGTCTGACTGTATTGTTGACAGCATGGGCTGTCATTTGGGAGTACGATCCGGAGGGGTTTTTGAAAGGCTGAGGGAGTACTCCTCGCGGATCATCTGGAGGACCCATTTGTCTGATGTTATCGACTTCCACTGGCTATAGAACTGAGTCAGATGTCCTCGAACTACCAAGGAAGAGTCCCCCTAGGGCAGTTGAGGTGGGACCTGGGCCAAAAACTCAGAAGGTGGCACTGGGCACTCTGGGACCTTGTGCCTTCTATTGCGTTTTCTTTTGAGGTTGGGGGCTTGGTTTTTGTTAAAACCTCCCCTGCCCTTGCCCCATAAGGACGGATGGTTGTGAAATTGACGCTTGTTAACACCGAGAACGGGTAGGGGCAGGTCGAGCCGTTTTAATGGCTGACCTAGTCTTCTGTGTGGCCTCCAGTGCTTGCTCTACTTGAGGTCTGAACAGATGCATACCATCAAAGGGTAACGCCATGACCTGCTGCTGGGCATCGTTCGTGAAGCCCGAATTGCGTAGCCAGGAGCGACAACAGGTACAAATGCCCGCCGTCGCCGGTCGGGAAGCAGTATCGAATGCGCTCATAGCTGCTTTAACCTGCTGGTTGTTGGACTTGATACCCCTGGTTATGTCTGAAGTAGCTCTGAACTAGTGTCTGAATCGGGCAGAATATCCACCATCTGTTTGAGCGAATGCCAAAGAACATACTCATCTTGAGAGAAATAGCCCTGGTAGCTGGCAATACGCATACCCAGGGTGGAGGCAGCAAAGGCTCTCTTACCTAAGGTGACTTATCTTATGAGAGTCTTTATTTATAGGCCGGGCTGTAGATGCCTGAGGAAGAACGGCCTTATCATTCTCTGCCAAGACTACAACAGGGTCTGCAAAGGCCTGGGAGGCCAAAATAGGTTGATCCTTGGGAGCAGCATACTTCCTGTCTATGGACTTAGCCACAGAAGGAATGAGAGCGGGATTATTCTATACCATCTGAGAGAGCATCTCAAAGGATGGTTGTAGCTGGAGAGTTAAAGCCATAGGGATCTCCGGGACATGAAGGTATTGGAGTCTCAAAACCTTCCCTGGATCGATATCTGTAGTCTGGAGAGAAAGAGCAGAATTTAAATTTTTCAGCAGAAACTTAAATAACAGGTCCTCAACCACAGGCTCTGCAACAGTATTGATCCCTGCTCCTTTAACATCATCACCCAGACGAAGATCTGGGTCAGGCCCAAATATCATCCCCTGACAGCCCCGGAGGAACTGCATGGACAGGAAAGGAGTGAAAATCAGCAGGAATCGCAGAAGAGAAAGGATTCGTAGTCGAGAACCCCTGAAGGCTGGACAGCACTGTATCAAGCCTCGGTGCCGAAGAACACGGCACCGATGGCAAGGGAGACGGCGCCATCGGAAACAACCCAGCACACGGCGCCGACAGAGACCACAGTGCCAACAGGTGCATTGGTGCTAAGGACGGTGCCGAGGACAGTGTCGACAGGCGTACTGGTGCCAACAGCCCCAGCGGCACCGAAGACAGTGCAGATACTGTAGGTGTGCCGGTGCCGAGAAACACATCGACACTGAGAGAGTCCCCACGGCGCGGAAAGCAATCCAGGGCCCCGAAGACTTCAATTTGAAGAAAAAGAAGGAAGAATACCAGGAGATGAAGGCATTAGTGTGCCCCCCTGCGCCACAGCCATGTGAGGGGGGTCACACCTGAGCGTGGAGTCGACGGCACCGAAGATGGTGCCACGTGACTAGGAAGGTCCAACCACCCTACCCGCTCCCCCGAAGGGCCCGAAGGCCTCAGAGTGATCGGGCCAGGCAGCTGGATAAACCTCTGATCCCACTGCTCCATAAGAGCGGCCCACTGATGAAACTTCTCATTGGAAGCCCTTTCAATATGTGGGGAAGGGCTCCGATGTCGAAGAGGTCATTCACCGGAGACAGAAACCGGTGACTCCGGGGGAGGAGACTGGCATCTGACCCACACGACCGACCGTCGACACGCAGACATACCAGAAGGCAACCTCGACCATCCCCCCAGGCATCAGACTGTCCATTGTCGGACCCTCCCTCCAGAAAGGGTGGTGGACCGGACCCAGCCCAGCTGACTGAACAGCTTTCATACAAAGTCTCACTACCGTCACCTGACCCGCTCATGGTCGACTCTGTCAATGGAGGGCTGGAGACTTCTTTTTCTTTATAAGTAAAATTTAAAAGTAAGCTGTACTTATTCGTAGATAAATTACAAAACAATAAACGGAAAACTATGCTGCTAGTTTCAAGTATGACTCCTGGTGGGCGAGCGATGTCGTCATTGGAGCGCATTCGACGTCGGAGAAAAAAGGAACTGAGGCGGTTGGAGGGTCGATGCCAAGATAGTCATTTCCGCACGAGCCGAGGCCTGCGGCTCCATCTCTGGTGCCGGCCCTCTTGCAAAAAGTTTGCTCCCACTGGGTCCTAGCGCATCTGGTATAGATCCCATCAGTGTGAATGAGTGGTGGAGACTTTATGTCCAGAAGATTATAAATTCATTTCAAAAAAGAGCAAAGGAGCGGTGCACAAAAGAGACTACACAGCTAAGTAGCCATTAGAAAAACATCTATTGAGGCAAGTATTAAAGTACTATAAAGAAAAATTCCAGTTCTTCAACCCGACAAATCCCTTGGGCAGGGTATATACCTGACGGAGGATGGCCAGGGAACAAAATATAAATTCACACACACAGCAAAGGAGTGATGTGCAAAAAGACAGCTAATAGCCATTACAAAAACATTTACTGTGGCAAGTATGAAAGTATTACAAAGGAGAATCCTGGGGCTTTGACCCCGACAAAGGATCATTTGATCCAAAGCACTGGGGGTTTCCTGTGTAGTAATCATACCAGCCAAAATAAATGTTTTTGTTGTGGCTACTTGGCTATCATATCTTTTTTGCGTACCACCCTTTTGCTGTTTGCAGTTGAGATTAACACGGATAACCACACTAATGTACTAATCTGCCATAGCTCAAACAACACTTAATCATCACACTAGTATAGTACTCAGCCCTGGTTTCAATTTAACACTGCCTTTCACATCAGTGTACTAATCTGTCCTTGACACAACAAAAACTGTTTATCACACGTGTGCTAATATGCTCCAACTCCACTAACACTGCAATAAGACAGAACAGTGTTAAGAGTTCCAACCCAGCAGGACTTTGCTCTGGGTCCAACTGGAATCACGTGCTGAGGAAGGGAATGAAACTGGCCTACACTACATCCTGGAACCACATCCCTTACTGGCATGCTACTGCTCTGTTGGTATCAGTGGGTGCCACTGTCAGTGCCAGCAAAGGAAGAGGAGATTCAGAGAACAAGCAAAGAAAAAAAATTAACGTGATCTAGCAATGAAAAAATGCATCAATTTCAGAAGTCAAAGAATGTCAACAGTATTTAGAAATTCATAGCCTTTGTGTTAATCAGGGCAATCAGTGGAAATGAGTACTGTTGCAGAGCTACTAGATGACTTAAATGTGGATTGGCTTTCTTCAGCCAACTCTTCAATATGTGCCAAAGTAAACTCCTTAAACCTGACACAATTAATCATCTCTCACACTCCACTAAACCACACATCTCTCAAACACACACTGATTGACTGGGCCCTCACCTCCCATCCCCACTGTATAACTGACTCTGTCATTCTCCCAGATTCCCATAGCGATCACCACATGATTTACTGCATGCACAAAGTCCTGCACCACTCTGACTTGCCCCCCCTTCAGAAACCTCTATCAACACTGCCCTCAGCTACTTCCAGGCTAAATTCTTGGAAATTTGAATTGGTATTCCCCCCCCCAAGCTAACTCGAGTTAAAGGCACACATCTTCCCTGGATAAATGATGACTATTGGCCTGCATGTGTGCCAGGGGTCAGGCCTGGAACACCTACATGAAATCAGGATCTCACACTCTCCTCCACTACAGGCAACTTAGAAATGCTTTTACTAAGTCCTCCAGATATGCTAAATCAGAATATTTTACCACTTCGTTCCACACCAATTTAAACCATCCTAAGTCCCCACCCCCGGCCCCTACACTAGTCCATGGTAATGCAACATTTTCTGATCCCTCTTCTGTCGTTTCTACCTTCAACACTTTCTTTACATCTTGTGTCTCCTCACTCCTCTCCTCCGTCCAGTTCTGGAAACCCCATCTCCACAAAGACATAGATAGGATAGAGGCAGTCCAGAGAAGGGCAACTAAAATGGTGCAGGGTCTGCGAGAGAAGCCATACGAGGAGAGACTAAAGGAGCTTAATGTGTATACCCTTGAGGAAAGAAGGGAGAGGGGGGACATGATATAAACTTTTAGTACCTCAGTGGAATCAACAAAGTTCAAGAGGGTAGCATCTTTCAGAAAAGAGACGGCAAGAACAAGGGACACAATTTAAAGATGGGGGTGGTTCCGGGCAATGTGAGGAAGTATTTTTCACAGAGAGGGTAGTGGATGCATGGAACAGCCTTCCTGAGGAGGTTGTGGGGTCTAAAACTGTGGGAGAATTCAAGAATGCATGGGACAGACATAAGGCAATTCTTGTGGGGGGTAGGAAGAAATAGGCTGTTGGTTAACTAGGATCTGTGGCCTATCCTGTAGGTAGGGAAATGGGCAGACTAGGTGGGCCAAGCGGTCCTTATCCGCCGTCAAAGTCTATATTTCTATGTTTCCTCCCTTTCCACTTGCATGACTATCACCTCCCGACCTCATACCTTGTCCTAACTTAACCTACCCACCCATCCTGTTCTCTTTCTCTCCTATTTCACCAAATGATGCTCTGAAGGCCCTCCATGTCTTGAACCCATCCAAAGGTAAGAACCAAGATGGTCTTGACCCCAATCTGCTCTAATTCTCCTTCCCTGCAATAGCTGTCCATCTGGCCTCTCTTCTCAACCTTTTTCCCCTATCCTCTGTTCCCTTGTCCGGGAAACACTCCACAGTTATTCCTCTCCCCAAAGGTGGTGATCCTACCACCCATAGGAACTATCACCCTATCTCCCTACTCCCAATTCTAGCTAAGCTCCAGGAACGCATTGTGCTTGCCCAACTCACTCCTTACCTGACCCCAATCCAGGGCCAGAGCATCCAGAGGGATTGTTCCCCTGTCTGGTGGTCTGCAACAGTATTGGGGTAAGTGGTGGGTCTGGTGGGACGTGAACAGGTCTACCTCCGGGGTGCCTCACCTCCTGAAAAGCACTTGCACCACCTGCCTGTTCAGGGTCCAATCGGGATGGGCCTGGCTGTTTCGACTGAGAGCATCTGCCAAGGTATTGTCTTTCCCTGGCAGATGGATTGCCTGTAAGGAAACTCCCAGAGAGTATGCCAGGCTCCAGATCTTCATGTCTTCTGTGCAGAGAGGACCTGGTCTTGTCCCTCCCTGCTTGTTTATGTAATACATTGTGGTGGTATTGTCTGTTCTGACCTGTACCACCTTTCCCTGCACCAGTGTTGAGAAGGCTTTTAGTGCCAGAAACACTGCTCTGAGTTCCAGCAAATTTATATGCTGGAGCGACTCTGCCACTGACTAAGTGCCCTGGGCTATGTGGGCCCCCACCCCAGTAGGGAAGCATCTGTTGTAAGAACCACTGATGGGGACTCTCTCCGGAAAGAAACTCTTTCCCTTAGACTGGATTCCTCCTTCCACCACCGAAGAGCTTGAATCAGAGTGTTTGTTACAGGAATTGGCTTTGACAGAGGATCTCTTTGGCACCAGTATGCCTTTATGTGGAACTGGATAGCTCCCATTTGGAGCCTGGATCACAGGACTGTGTCTGTGGCTGCAGCCATCTGGCACAGGAGCTGCAGAAACTGCCCTGCAGTCTTTGGCTTGTGCAGACTGAATGTGTTTATAATCATCTGGATCCTTCTTACCCTGTCTGGAGGCAGGTAGGCCCTGCCCTGCAGGGTGCTGATCTCTGCTCTTATGAACTGCAGCACCTGTGAAGGCAGAAGAACTGACATTTTGTGATTTATTAGAAAACCAAGGGACTCGAGGAGCCGTTGAGTGATCTGCAAATACTGTCTGATCTGATCATTTTCCCACCACCAGCCAGTCGTCCAGGTACGAGAACACTGTGACACCCTGTCTTCGAAGGTGTGCCACGGCCACTGCCAGGCACTTTGTGAACACACTTGGGGCTGATGTTAGGCCAAAAGGCAGGGTTAAAAACTGGTAATATCCTGATGGGAGTCTGAACCTGAGATATTTTCTGTGGGACGCCCTTATGGGGATGTGGAAATAGGCATCTTTTAAGTCCAATGATGCCAACCAATCTCTTCGCTGGCATGTTGGCAGGATCAAAGTCAGAGTTACCATTCTGAACTTTGTTTTTTTTTTTTAGATGCTTGTTCGGGGACCTGAGGTCCAAAATAGGCCACCACTCCCCATTTTTCTTTATGGTGAGAAAGTACCTGGAGTAAAAACCCCTTCTCTCTGCTGAACTGGGACAGGTTCCATGGTCTTTGACAGCAGCTGGTTTCGAGCCTCTGCCTCCAACAGCTTCTTTTCTGTGATAGAGGGAGAACTGAACACTCTGGTTTTCAGTACAGGAAGGGATTTGAAATTCAGAGACATTCTCCGGCTTACCACCTCCAGGACCCATTTGTCCGTGGTAATGTCTTGCCAAGCCTGGAAGAAATGAAACAGTCTGCCTCAGACAGGTAGAGATGAGGCGGCCTGTGGAGACATGTCAGGGTGCTTGCTTTGTCTGGGACTGAGGCTGGGTTTGGGACCCCTGCCTAGAACCCCCTTCTGCCCCACCTCTTAAGTACCCTTGCTGTGGGTACTGTTGGTATTGGGGTGCAGCCACCAGCTAGAAAAAGGGCCTTGAGTGAAAGGACCTGCCTCCCCTTCCATAGGGGCTGGTGAAGGGGCAGCTTTCTCTTCAGCAGAGCTGCTCCTGTATGTGGTCTTATAATCATTCACCTTCTTCATAAAAGCCACTGCTGACTTACCAAAAAGTGCATTCCCTTCCAAAGGGAAGACAAGAGCCTTTGACTGGGTATCCTGAGTGAAATTTGTGGCTCTTAGTCAGGCAAATCTCCTTTGGGCAACAGTGTTTGCCATCCAGCTGGCTGCAGAGTCATTAGTGTCAGCAGCCATCTGGAACTGGTATTTGGCCACCTCTAAGCCAAATCTGGCAGTTTGTGCCAGGTCATCAGACAAAGGTGAAGGTGCTTTTTGTGCCCTAGCCAACACAGACTGCCACAAGGACTTCTGGTACTGGACAGCGTAGGCCTGGACGTTGACTTGTCTTATGGACAAGAGAAGCTGACAGGTACCCCTTCTTAGCCATACAGTCAATCTTCCTGGAGTCCTTATCTGGTGGGTGTGAAGCCAGAGGGACCTTAGCTTTATCACAGGCAGCTGCCTGCACCACCCCTGGTGGTCAGAGTGGGTAAACAGAAAGTCTGCCCCTTCCCTTTCCAACTGGTATTTCTTATCAAGAGAGGGGATAGAATTAGGGGTCTGTAACAACTTAAGGCATCCTTTTTAAAGAATTTATTAACAGGCAGGAGCAGTGCTCTTTTGGTGGGGGGTTACCCCATCATTTCAAGGTATTCTCCTCTTCTTCATCTGCTATTCTCCTCCCTTGTGGTGATGTCCAAGGCATCAGCCACCTTCCTTACTAAGGTAAAATGTGAGGAATACTCCTCAGAGGTTCTAGGAGGTGAGCCAAACTCTTGCTTGGGGGATACCTCGGGTTCAATTGATTCACCTTCCTCCTCACATTAACTATAGTCCTCCTCCTCTATAAGAAAAAATTACTCACCTTAGTAATGTTGGTTCTTCTAATGGAGTCTTGCTGTATTCTGACAAATTGCAGTGAGGTGCAACCTTCGAACTGCCCCGGAGATGAAAGAGTTAACTTTCCATGCCAGGCATGGAACGCTGAGCTCGAGCTCGTTTGAGACTCTGTCTGTTGCTGTTTGAACTCAAACCATCAGATCTTTATGAGCTAAACTCACTGAGTGTCCTGTGTGGAAGCTGTAAACCTAACTAGCCAACTGGCTACTAAATATAATAAACAGATTTTTTGGTCCCAAAACAAAGACTCAAGTCAGGAAACCCAAAAAATGAAATAACACAACACCCACTCACCCAAAGAAAAGAGGTGATAAAAAGTGGGCACCTCCTGAGTGCCAACACTGCTACTGCCCACCCACATCCCAAAAATAAAGGTTCTGAGAGGGGAAGGCAGGGGGGAGGTCAGAATACAGCAAGACTCCACTAGAAGAAACAACATTACTAAGGTGAGTAATTTTTTCTTCAAACAACATGAAGTCTTGCTGTATTCTGACAAATTGCAGACTACCAAGCAGTACCTCCATGGAGGAGGGACAGAACCTACTTAGGAAATAGGCTCTGAAGCACTGCTGTGCAAAACCGAGTATCACTCCTAGCCTGGATATCCAGAGAGTAATGCTTGGTAAAAGTGTGAACTGTTTTCCAGGTAGCTGCTTGACATATCTCTAAGATAGGAATATCCCTGGCAGCAGCCAGGGAAGCAGCCGTACCTCTGGTAGAGTGAGCCCTCAGGCCTGAGGGTGGAATCCTACCTAGTTTTTTATAGCAAAATTGAATGCAAGAGACAATCCTCCTGGCAATGGATCTTTTAGTGGCAGGTTTTCCCTTACCAACCTCACCATAAGTGAGGAACAGTTGGAGGGAGTCAAACCTGTGACCCTTGGTAAACTCTACGTAGTAGCTAAGGGCTCTTTTCACATCCAAACTGTGCAGCCTCCTCTCACCAGAGGAGGAATGGTCAGTGAAGAACACAGGAAGAGACACAGATTGGTTAAGGTGGAAGTCTGAAACCACCTAGGTAAAACTTCCTGTTAGTCCTGAGGACCACCTTGTCTCTATGGAAAGAGAGAAAATCAGGCTCCACTGACAGGGGCTTGTAACTCGCTTATGCACCTGGCAGAAGTGATGGCCTCAAGAAAACAGTTTTCCAAGTCAAGTACTTAAGCTCTGCTGAGGACAAAGGCTCAAAAGGGGTTGCATAAGTTGGCAATGCAAACATTAAGGTCCCAAGCAGGGGCAGGGTCCCTGAATGGCGGATTGGTATGAAGCAATCCTTGAAAAACTTGGAGAATACAGGATGAGCTGAAAGGAAGAAGGCTACCTGCTGAAAGAAAAGCAGAGACAGCTGCCAGATGCACTTTTAGTGTAGCTGGTCTGAGTCCCAAGCTATTCAGATGAACCATATAGTCAAGTACTGTGGGCAGGCCAGCAGACTCTGGAGAAATATGCTTCCAGAGCACCATATGGAGAATCTTTTCCATTTGGAATTATAAGTGGATCTGGTGGAAGGCTTCTGAGAAGCCTTTAGATATCCATAACACCTTGAGAGAGGTGTAAATCAGCAAACTCTAACTCTTCAAGAGCCAGGCCTTGAGATTGAGAGATTATGAGATCTGGTACCAAACCCTCCCCTGAGCACAGGTTAACAGGTTGTAATTCTGGGAAGAGACAAGGAAGGTGGACTGCTAAGGACACAGGAGGGTACCAGGGCTGTCTGGCCCAGTCTGGAGCAATCAGAATCACCTTGCAGGGTTGAGACCTAATTTTGACTAGCACCTTGAGGAGAAGGAAGGGGGGAAAAGCATACAGGAACTTCCCTTCCCAATTGAGAACCAGGGCATCCAGGGGGACTGAGCCCAACACTGGGGGCCTGCAGCAAAAGAGAGGAAGTTGGTGATTGTCTGGGGCTGCAAAAAGATCTATCTGTGGGGAGCCCCATCTGGAGAGGATCACCTCCAAAACCAGGGGATCCAGTGACCATTCGTGATGGCCCTGAGATATCCTGCTGAGGGCGTCTGCCAGGACATTGTCCTTGCCTGGGAGGTGTACTGTGTAAGAGAGGTGTTCAGGGAATAGGCCAGAGACCACAACTTCATTGCTTCTGTGCACAAGGCCGTAGACAAAGTGCCCCCTTGCTTGTTGATATACCACATTGTGGTGGTATTGTCTGTCCTGATCTGAACTACTTTGTTCTGAACAGACTTGGAAAAAGCTTAAAGTGCTAGAAACACAGCTCTGAGTTCTAATAGATTGATGTGAAGCAGAGATTCTGAGGAGACCACAACCCTTGGGTGGTCAGGGCTCCTAAGTGGGGCCCCACCCCAAGAGGGAGGCATCTGTTAAGGATCTAGAGTGAGACTGAGTGACAAAAGGAACTCCTGTTTTAGATTGTCCTGATCCTGCCACCACTGCAAAAGCCTGGATCAGGGTTCGAGTCACTGGGATCAGTTTGGTCAGAGGATCCTTTCTGAGACCAAAAGGCTCTCAAGTGGAACTGAATGTCCCTCATCTGAAATCTTGCTCCCTGCACCACTGTTGTAGAAGCAGCCATGTGCCCCAGGAGCTGCAGAAAATGCCTTGTTTGGTCGAGACACCTGTAGGGTGAATGAAGAGGCCAGTGATAAGGGTCCTTGCCCTGTCCAGGGAAGGAAGGCCTTGCCTTTTCTGTATCTAGCTCATGCCTATGAAGGTGAGGAGCTGCACAGGCTCTAGAACTGACTTTGAAAGATTCAGAAGGAAACCTAGAGAAGTGAGCAGTTGCTGAGTTATCTGAAGGTGTGACTTGACTTGGTCTGGGGACTGGCCTACTATGAGCCAGTCGTCCAGGTATGAGAAGATGAAAATCCTTTTCCTTCTTAGGAAAGCAACTACTACTGCCAGGCATTTTGTGAACACCCTTGGAGCAGAGGTTAGGCCGAAGGGCATTGCTCTGAATTGGTAATGGCCTGAGGGCAGCTCGAACCTGAGGTATTTTCGATGGGAGCTTCTGATGAGAATATGGAATAAGGCATCCTTGAGGTCCAGGGAGACTAGCCAGTCCCCTGGCCTTAGAGAGGGTAGAATTATTCCCAGAGTCACCATTTTGAACTTTGGCTTTAAAAGGTGCTTGTTTAAATATCTGAGATCCAGGATGGGCCGCCATTCTCCTGTCTTTTGGGGGTGAGGAAGTACCTGGAGTACAATCCTTTCCCTTTGTGTAGGGGTGGAACCCTTTCTACAGCTGTGACAGCCAAGAGGGAAGAGACCTCTGCCTCTAGGGCAAGTGCCTCTGAAGGATTTGCAGGTGGAAAGGATCTGGTTCTCATCTTTGGAAATTTTTTGAAGCTGAGAACCAGTCCCTGGCTTACTACTTCCAGGACCATTTGTCTGATATTAAAGACATCCAGGCCTGGACAAAGTAAGCCAGCCTGCCCCCTACAGGTGGTGGAGAATCAGCCCTGGCAAACCCATCAGGGTGCCTGTTTGGCAGGGGCTTTAGGTTGAGGGGTGGAAGCAGGCCTGCTTGTACCTCGTCTGCCTCTCCCTCTAAAGAAGCCCCTCTGAGCATAAGCAGAGGAGGAGGCCTGGGCTTGCAAAAGGCTCATGAAAAGGCCTGCCCTGCCCCTGGGATGCTGCCTCTGAGGAGTGGCTTGCCTTTCCTTGGCCTGAGCACTCCTATAGGTGGTCCTGTATTCATCCATTTTCTTCATGTAGTTCTCTGTTTGCTCCCCAAACAGAGAATTACCCACAGCAGGAAAATCCATGGCCTTAGTTTTGATAATTGGGGATTTAAATGTTGATTGGGGAAATATAGATGCCCATCATAGTTTAATTGATTTAATTTATTGTTTAAGTAATTGAGGGGTGAGTTAAATTTATATTGATGTTTATTATTTGAATTATTTTGTATTGTCTATGTACTTTATTTAAAAAATATTTTGGTTGGGTTGCTTATATGAGCAAGTTTTATGTAGTTTTTATTAAGTAGACTAATTGGGATTTCCTCTACTTTAGAGGATTATCCCTGATATATTGAGGTAGTCGCTTATTATTTTATTTAAATTAAAGTTTGATTAACAAGGTGGTTTAAATCTTTAACAATGCTGATGTTATGGTGGTGAATTGTTCTGGTAGGGTGCCAGTTTTTAGTATGTGAAAATTTTACTCAGAATGAAAAAGATATTATAGAATGTCCATATTTGGTAATAGAATATAAGGGAACTATGAAGGGAGAGAGAATTGTTCTATTTGGGTGGCAAGGGGACATTCAGGCCTCTTTACTGAATACTCATATTGAGACTATTTTGATTAAATGGGTGTATATGGGTAGTGAACTTCTATGTGGCTGGGGACATAATGTTCTTGAAAGTGCCAAATCTAGAGATTATCTAATGAAGGGGAAACAATTAAATCTTAAATTGTATAGATTGGGTAAATGGATTGTAATTATGGGGTTAATGCTAAGTGGGGATGTTCAATTAAACCCTGGGCCTGTAGCTGATTTGAATCAGGATTACACATTAGAAATGTTGAATGAAAAAGGACTAAAAATTGTGCATATTAATATTTGTAGTTTGTTTAAGAAAATTGAGTATTTAAGAGAGTGGGTGGTGTGTTATAAACCTGACATTTTAATAATTACTGAATCATGGCTACATATAAAATTCAAGATAATGACATAGCCCTGGAAAATTTTTCATATGTGGAGAAGAGATAGATCCAAAGGGGGGAGTATTAATTTATGTGAAAAATTGGATTGATGTTAGGGAATTGCAAGATTTGTATAATTGGACTGATTCAGAATTGTTACCATTAGAATTAAAGCTACCTTATTCCAAACCCATATTATTGATTGGCATTTACCGTCCACCTAAAAGTAGTTTAATAGTTTTTTCTGAAATACAAGATGTACTGCAGAATTATCAAATTTCACATGAAATTTTGATAATTGGGGATTTAAATGTTGATTGGGGAAATATAGATGCCCATCACAGTTTAATTGGTATGGCTACTACATTGAATTTGGTGCAACCGATAAAAGATGTAACTAGGTTAAAGTGTAGAAATCCTAGTATTTCAACTATGTTAGATCTTATTTTACTACAAACCCAGAACAGTTTATTAAGAGGGGTGTTACAGACTCCAATGTCAGATCATCAGATAATTTTTGTATTAGAAATCAGAAATCTAGAAAGACTCTAAGAATATTGTACAAACTAGAGTTTTAAACAGTTTGATTACATTCAATTTATGCAGGAATTAGAAAATTATAACTGGGAGAGATTAGAATTAATTCCCAGTGTGGGGGATGCGTGGGATATGCTTCAAAAGAATTTAATACAAATCTGTAATAAACATGCTCCTATAAAAACTAGGTTGATAAGATCAAACAAAGCGCCATGGTATGATTCTGATTTGTTTAAAATTAAAAGGGCTAGAGATAAGGCATGGAAACAAGCTAAATTAGCAAAAGGAGACCAGGATTGGCCTAAGGTTTCGGCAATTAAGAAATTTATACACGAAAGAAATTAGAAAGGCTAGATAGGCCTATTGTAATAAAAAATTGTCTAAAGAAATGATGGAAAACCCAAGAGTATTCTGGAACACAATAAATAAGTTGCATAAGGGTCCTAGCTTGGGATATCCTAATTACTTCTTAATCAATGGTAATAAAACGGATTTAGGAAATAAGGTAGTTAATGAGTTTGCAGTGTCAGTGGCTCAGTAGGTAGCATACTCGCCGCTGAGGCCAGGAGATCAGAGGGCTGTGGGTTCAGTTCCCACATCTGGCACTTGGGTTAATATCCTAGTACTGACACTGTAGTGCAGCATGAGAGGGGTACTGCACTTCTGAGGTGCCGTCTTTCGGATGAGACACTAAACCGAGGTCCCATCTGTCTGGATTGGTGGTAGTTCAGGTGGATGTTAAAGATCCCATGGCACTTATCGAAAAGAGTAGGGAATTTCCGTGTCCTGGCCAAATTTCCCTCATTCACTAAAAATACCACCAACAGTTTAATCTGGTTCAAGGTCAGTTGGCATTCATCTGTATCCCCCTCCCCCGGGTCGTGCCTGAAAATAGGCAGGATTTGTCTAGTGCACTTACCCGGTCAACAAAAACTAAATAAATAAATAAATAAAAATAAATAAATATGGGTACTAATGAATTAAAACTGGGTGAAGGAGATGTAAATCAGGTTTTACAGAGAAATTCCCAGGCTAACGGTACAGACAGAACTTATGTACAAACTGGTATACAAGCTGAGTTCAAATTTACCTCTGTTACTAGAGGAGATGTTAGGGATTTATTACTTCAAATTAACACCAATAAAGCAGAAGGTATGGATGGTATCCCTAATATCTTATTAAAGTATGCAGCCCCTATCATTGATTTACCCTTAGCAAACTTATTTAATTTGTCTCTCCTCTCTGCGGAATTACCTCAAGCTTGGAAGACCGCCAAGATTGTGCCAATTCATAAGACAGGATCCAGGTTGCTATTAGAAAATTATAGGCCAATTTCCCTTTTACCAACGATTTCTAAAATTTTGGAGAAAATAGTTGCAAAACAATTACAGGTATTTTTGAAAGATAATGAAATTCTCAACGGTTATCAATCAGGCTTTAGACCTGAGCATGGAACAAACACTGCCCTTATAAAGGTCACAGGAGATATTATGGAGATTATGGACAGGGGGATGCCAGTGGGAGCAATTTTTGTTGACCTTTCAAAGGCTTTTGATACACTGGACCATGGCATCCTCCTGTCCAGACTAAAAACCTGTGGTATGTCTGAGTCGGTTGTAAACTGGTTTCGTAATTATCTTGATCCAAGATTGCAGCAAGTGACTATTAGAGAGTGGTCATCTGACCTGAAATCAATTGTGTCAGGAGTCCCACAAGGATCCATTTTGGGTCCCATACAATATAATTTATACATGAACGATTTGGGGTTTGAACAACCGGAGGTACAATACCATCTTTATGCTGATGACACAATTGTATATTCTGCTGATTCATCAGTGAGAACTATTCAGTTAGTATTACAACAGGCTTTTGATCATTTACAGGAATTTTTGCTTAGATCTAAATTGGTTTTGAATGAAAAAAAATCTCAGGTAATGGTATTCCATAGGGGTCACGGGTCTAAAACTGAACAAGAGGGATTACAAATTAAAACATTTTCTGGAAGAATTTTGCAACAAGTTGTTAGATATAAATACCTGGGGGTGTATTCAGACACAAAATTCAAATGGGACAGCCATATAGCTAGCACCTTGACAAAAGTTGGTAAGTGCTTGGGTTCATTATATAGAGTAAGAAATAGCATGTCCTTGGAAATTAGAAAATTAGTTGTAACAGTTGTTGTACTACCCATACTGGAGTATGGTAACTTGATATATATGGAATGCGTCTAAGGCAGCTATATAAGCTGACGTTATGTACAATAAATTAGCCAGATTTATACTGGGTGCAACAGAGAGGGTACATAGAGTAGACATGTATAAAGAATTGATTGGCATCCCTTATCTCAAAGGCGGGTTTTTAGTACACTATATGTTAATGCTAAAACGTATTTCAGGAAAAGTCCCTAAATATATGGCTGAGACCATTAATATAAAAAGATCAATCGAGGGCCTGCGCTCTGCAAATAGCTTGGATTGTTTTGTTCCAAGTCGCAGAACGGCCTGGGGGGATAAGCATTTCTTAAATATTGGACCATCTATATGGAATAAATTGCCTGGGAAGCTTAGACCCCTTGAGAGAAATTTTCAGTTGCACCAAATTAATCGATGGCTTATTGAAAATATTAATTATGATGGGGACTAGATTGAATCTTAGGATGGTAGACTGATAATTGTATTAAATGTATATTGTGAATTATAATATTGTTTTGTTGTATGTCTTTGTAGTGTTAGTTTGTGAATGATTTGGAATTGTGTTATATTTATTGATGTATAATTATAGTGTATTTGTGCCTTTGTCTGTTACACATTGTTAACTTATAAGAGTAACTGGAACTGACACCTGGATCTCACTGTAAAGGAGCTTCGGCTCAGAGGAGATATCCATATTAATTTTTTGTATGAATAAAAATTTTTTACTACTACTTACTTTACTTACTTAGTCTGGGTATCCCGAGACAGGCTAGTACATCTGAGCCAAGCCATCCTGCAAAGGGCCACAGATGTAGCCATGACTCTAGATGAAACATCACTGGAGTCCACTGCAGCATGGAATTGCACCTTGGATGCCTCAACACCATCCGCAGCTACCTGCTCCAGCTCCTTGGCAAGCTGGCCAGGGACCTGTTTAGCTAAAGCCATTACAGTGTCCCATCTAGATTTCTGATATCTAGCAGTATAGGCCATATAATTGGCCCGCCTGAGTCCCAAGGATGCTGCCATGTACTGTTTCTTTGCAATAGCATCAATCCTCCTAGAGTCCTTATCTGGGGGGTGTGAAGCCAAGGGCATATTTGCTTTATCACAGGCAGCAGCCTGCACTACCCCAACATGATTGCATTGCTGGGTAAGGAACTCTGTATCCGAGCCTGAAAGAGTATACCTCTTGTCCATTCTCTTATCCACAGGAGGTACAGAATTAGGAGTCTTTAAAATCTTCATTGTCTGTTTCCCAAAAGACTTGTAAAGGGGAATAGACAGCCTCCTGGACTCTGGGATATCCATCATTTCAACATAGTCAGGCTCCTCCTGGTCATCCACAGCTTCTTCCATAGGAAACTGAAGGGTTTCAGCCACTTTCTTGTAAAATATGAAATGGGAGGGGGACTCAGAAAGCCTAGGAGGAGACACTCCTGAAGGTCTGTCTGGGGAGATGTCTGGGTCAATGGGCACATCCAGACTTTCATAATCACATTCACTTTCCTCATACTCTCCTTCCTCCTCCTCCTCCGGTTCATAAAATTCCTCCAAATCATAATCCGGAACCGGTGGAACCAGCCGAACCGAGCGCCTTCGATGGTGCTGGTTCGGTGGGAATCCGGGATAGCGACTGAACAATTTTTATCGCTTTGGCTATTTCTTCAGCGGTTGGAGAAGAAACTTTTGGATCCACACCGGCTGATTTTTCCCTTCTTGTTCTCTTAACCGGAACCGACTCCTCGGAATCGGTTCTCCTTTTGCTCGAAGAAGTTTCACCCTGGTCAGAGGGCACTCCTTCTGGTTCGGTTTGAACCGAACCGGGCTGGCCATCCGGTCAGCGGACTTTTTGGCCTCCCTTTCCCTGAGCCTACCAACTCTCTTTTCTAGGGTAGCTGCAGGAAAATTTTTTTACAAATCTGGCAGTCTAAATCGAGGTGGTCAAACCCTCAGACAATAAACACAGGTGGTGTGGGGGCCAGCCTTAGCAAAGACTTCCCCACACACACTACAGTGTTGAAACCCAGTGGGCCCGGTTTTTCTTTTGGGTTTCTCAGACATGGCCAGTCCTAAACAAAACTTACCCTTTTAATGGCAATCCGCCAGGCAAGACACTCTTATCGGTTCCTGACCGTGTTACGGGTCGTGGAAAAAAACGTAATAAAATCCGGGGTTTTTAGAACCGATAAGAACCGGTAACCATACTCTAAAAGTAGAAATAAAGATTTTTAAACAACCTGATCGGTTCAAACTGAACCGATGAAACGTTTACAAGTTCCACACAGAATAGAAAAACAATATAAACCTATCTAGTACTCACGAATACCACACACAGAGACTGAATTGATAAGTTGCGGTTTAAATACGGTTGAAAACCAAGAAAAACAGTACTTTAACCGACAAACTGAACCGAGCAAAGGAGAAATCTCCGGAGCTCAACGTTCCATGCCTGGCATGGAAAGTTAACTCTTTCATCTCCGGGGCAGTTTGAAGGTTGGACCTCACTGCAATTTGTCAGAATACAGCAAGACTTCATGTTGTTTGAAAGGATGATCTGCCTGTGCTGCCAGTCTGTCCAGTGGGCACCCGGACAGGTGGCTGCTGATGAATGGGAATAAGGCCTTGTAAGGCTGGCACCACCGTGAGTGCCTGAGCAATTTCTTGGGGAGAAGACAGAGTCAGAGCACTCACAGAAGTCCCCCTATTACTAGTCGAGGGTTCTGTGTGCTTCAGTTTTTTTGTCTTTTTTGAGGGAACCGTAGAGTCAGCCATTCAGCAAGCCTCTTAGTGCCCTTGTCACCTGTCTCGGGGTAGAGGCAACAACTGTAGTGGTTTCATCCACAGTAGAAGAGGGTATCGGCTGGTCAGAGCCAGAGGGACCCCTAGGTGGAGAAAGTTTTTTTCTTTAGTCGTTCCAGGTGTTTCTCCACTGTTTTTTCTGGGAAGGTTTTACGTATGTCACAATCTTCCTTAAGATGCTCATAGCCCAGGCAGACCACACACAAATTATGTTTGTCTGCCTTAGCAAACAGTTCCCCACAATAGGAACAATTCTTAAAACGGGGTTCACCAGTTTTCTTCTTTGGTTTCTCTGACTTTTTTTTTTAAATTGGAAACTGATAAAAAAAGTTTACCGCTAAATGATTTTTAAATTTAGGTAAAGGTTAAGCGGTTGCAATCGGTTCCGGAACCAATAGTGAACCGATGAGAAATGGAAATTACGTACCTACCGTAATTCTGATCTTTCTGTGTATCTTCACCATTCATCACCTTTGGGGTTCTTGGCTGGAGGTCATGACCCCACAGGAGCTTTTTTTGGGGGGGATGGGCGGAGTCGATGCACCATCGGCGCTGTCCACAAGGCCGACGTACTGCGTGGCGCTGGCAGGTTGGCCGTTAGGTGCTGTCTACTCCGCCTCCGCGCCACTTGAGTCACCATGAGAGTTGGAAAAGGGTCGGAAGGGTGGGACGAGGAAGTCCAAGGGACAGACAAAGGAAAAGATATAAAAACTAAAAGGAGAAATAAACGACAGAGGACAGAAAAAGTTCAAAGACTAAGAGGGGATTGGGTAGGGGCCCCAAACTCTGGAAGTAGAAAGGAGGAGAGAGGGAGGGTTAAGGTTTTAGAAGTAAGGAAAAATGTTGGTGGGGGAAGACAGGACAAATATACCCTGCTACCTTGACCTGTCTCCAGTTTATATAGGAACTGCGAAGGAGTAGCCAAGAGGCTAACTGCCAGAATTGCAGGCACATAATTACTGGCAAGGCTCCTATAATCAGAATCGGCTATTCGGGAAGAAAAGACAGGAAAACAGGGATAGCTCTCCCCCAAGGAGATTTTGGTGCAAGAAACCTGGTTTGTTAAATTAATTGAGGTTATGTCCACTGGACACAGAAATCAAAGAAAATCAAGGATTGACAGGGAGAAGTAAAGAAGAGGGGGCAACTGCCAACCCCCACAGTGGTGGAGCCGAAGCACTGAAGAAGGAGTGCCCCCACTCCTGACCACTCTACCCCTAAAGAAAACAATCCCCCATGTGCCCCTGTTTACCCCATTCCTGACTCACAGAAAGGTGGGGGGTAAGAGAAGGGGCACAGAGAGGGAGAGGGACCCAGAAACTGAGGCCCAAGGGGGATGGAGGGTGGGATTGTGATGAATAGTGAAGATACACAGAAAGATCAGAATTATGGTACGTACGTAATTTCCATATCTTATCTGTGTCAATCTTCACCATTCATCACCCTTGAGTGAGTGCCGAGCCCCCCGCAGGGGGGTTTTAACCCTAAGGGGCTGAGTCCCTTAGCTCTCAGTGGGTGACACACTAAGAGGGAGAGTCTTCACGGGTCTGGAGAGGCCCGAGAGTGGGGAGAGTGAGACAGGGATGCCCCGGAGGGGGTAGAAGCTGCCCCGACAGACACCGCCTCACTCTACAGGAGAAGAGATAGGTTCTCTGGTGGGCGGAGTTAATCACCCTACGCCGGGCCAAGGGTGACAACAGCGAAAGATGCAGCCATGCCGTCCGCCTAGTGCAGATCGCTGTCCCTACGACCCTGGTAGCTACCTCACTGGCATCATACGATGCTCTTGCTTGGTGCCTTGCTAGCTCCAGGCCATGTGCAGAGAGAGCAATGGCTTGTCTGGTTTGCTCCGTGTCAGGCATGGAGGCTAGGAGCTAACCCAGCCTAGACCACAGGAACCTGTCATAGGTTGCATAGCGGGCCTGATATGCTGTGATAGAGAGCAGCAACTGTGCTGAGTAGAACATCCCCTTCCCCCAGAAGTCAAAATCAGAGGAGTCTTGATCTGGGGGCCGGTCACGGTGAAGGGCGCGAAGCCCATCAGGAGTGTCCAGTTGCGTCAATCCTGACTGAGGATGAGGCATGGACCCTGGATACTCGGGGGGGGCACAATACCGCTGGCAGAGATCCCTAGGGGCAGGGACTCTGGAAAAGGGTCTCTGCCAGCAATGCAATGATGCTTCCCGAAAGGGAACAGGCCAGGGGGCCACCACGAGGGTGTCCTCAATGAAGTCACCTAAAAAGGCATGCGCCATGTGCTGTGGATTGTGTTGAGTGGGGGTAATGTGCAGGTCCTCCAACATCCTCACGAGGAATCGCCGATACTCAGCGAGATCAGCAGCTGGAGAGATGTGGACAGATGGTTCCTCTCCCCCAAATGAGGGGGATGAAGAGTCAGAGGACCTCGAAGGTTCAGAAGCTGGCTGCTCAGGGGGAGGTTGAAAAACTTGTCTGTCTATAGCCCTAATGTAAGAGGGAAACTGAGCAGCCTGGGCTCTGAACTGCTCCAGAGCCAACAATTGGAATCGGCTGACCTCTGCCTGGGCTAGGGAGCACACCAGGAGCCCTAGGGAAGGAAGGAGCTCCGGAAGACTCCACAGCCGACAGCTGAACAACCACACTGGAACTGCCTAGGCCGTGCTCTGAAGAATCCCCCCCAGTGAGGCAACCAGGGCCGTGTAGGTCCAAAAGGATGGTCCCCTACCTCCAAAGAATGGGGCCCCCTCAAGGAAACCAAAAGGGAAGGGTGGAGATCCGCACTGCAGCTTCTCCCAGAGCCCGAGTGGGCTCCAGAAAAAGGCCGCTGCACAGACCCCATGCCCCTCGACCTCTCGGAATCCGAGAGAGCCCTCCTCCTCCTCGAGAGAAACAGCCTAGGCAGCTGACAGCCCTGGTCAGCCCCCGAAGGGGCTATCCAGGGAACAGCACCCTCCCCACCTGTGGGTGCTCCAATCGGCCCCAAAGTTGGGCGATCCAGGCACACCACCTGAGGGGGTACCACTAATGAGGGGTCAGAGAACCCTCCGAGGCCAGGCTGCAGGGCAATGGTGGCCTGCACCACCGCCTGCTGGTCGGAACCCCTGACCCTGGCCCCAGTAGTCACTGTCCATTCCTCAGAGGGGGTCTGACTCCGGCCGTCAAGGACACTACCACGGTGTCCACGCCACCAGCCAACTCCAAGGAGCAAGACTGTGTGTCCGACCCAGAGTCTGACTCCTCCTCCGAAGAGGTGGAGATTGAAGTCCTGTGTCAGGCAGTGCACAAATGCCCGCTGCCATCCCTACTCAATAGGGCAACAGAGCCAGAGACTGCACCCGGGTCAATGCCTGTGCCCCTCTCCGCACCGTGATTGGTGCCAGAAGAGGACACAGCCCCAAGAAGTGCGGCAGCCTCAGAGCCTGAGCCTGTCATGGCACCGTTCCGACCCCCAGCACCGCAAGCAGCGCCGAGGACAGAGACGGCGCCGACGACGGCTCCGACTGCACTCTCGGCACTGAGGCCAGAGACCCACACGGCGCCGCCCCGCCCCACAGCACTGAGGACAAAGACGGCACCGATGGCCCCGACAGTGCTCTCGGCGCTGTTCCCATGGTGCCATGCCTATGTCCATAGCCGCGAATGGCTCCAGAATGGGACACGGCACCGTGCTCAACCAGAGCGCCGTGAACGGCACCGGGGTGAGAAACAGACAAGGACGGCACTGTAGAGCCTCCCACAGTGCCAACAGATGCATTGACGCCACCAACAGCAGCAACGGCGCCGAGCAACAGACTGGCGCTGACGACGGTGCCATCAGGGCCCACGGCGCCACGAATGGCGCTGAGGCCCAAGACGGCATCGAGGACGGTGCTGACCCAGGCCTTCCGAGCCACGGGTGCGACACCAGGTGAGCCTTGGCCCCCGGAGGGACAATTGCCAAGGTGGTGCCTCCCATCTGTCTCTGGGACCGCCCTGCACCGCGGAGGGCCTCTGCCAAGGTTCGCTAAGAGGTAAAGGCCCTCCTACTGCTTCCATATAGAACCAGGAGGGGACCTGGAGGAAAGAATGTGGCTTGGCCCGACGAGTGCGCACCTGACCCCTGAAAGTCGTTGGAGCTCGCCCCACTTTCCATGCACGTTGCTCGATGACCCGGCGGTCCATGGAGAAACAGGTGTCACAGGAATCCATGTCGTGAAGGGGGCCAAGATACGCAAGGCAACAGTCATGCTGGTCGGTGACTGAGTACTTACGGCCGCAAGGGCACTGTCGCATGGTGGGGCCGTCCGTCTTGAAAGTGTTTTTGCCCTCCGAGCTAGACATGACCTATGAGAAAGAAACACCAAACTAGACTTGATGTCGCAAAAACAAAATAAAATAATGGAACATTCTTACCGGGCGACGTCGAGTAGGCTAACAGAACCGGCAGGAGATAGGGAGCCGACGGACTGCAGAACGGGGTCGAATGGAGTCGACACGGAGTCAAGAAAAAGTGCGTCGCAGGTAGGCCTCAAACTCTTTGCTGCAAGCGTCCCACGAGGTGACTTCGACAGCGGGAGACAAAGAACTGGCGGGAGGGCAGAGTCGACAGCACCCTCAGGGTCATGACCTCAGGCCAAGAACCCCAAAGGTGATGAATGGTGAAGACTGACACAGATAAGATCTGGAACCAAAGAAGAAAACGAACCAGGATTAGTGGTTCAGTAACCAATAAAGCGGTTACAAAAACAAATATTTTAAAATAAATTTAGAGTAAAATAATGAGGTTCTTTAGTCAGAGAACCCCAAAAAAGGGAAAAACTAACTCGGTTCCCCACCGGTTATCCCGAACCGTTAGTAACCGACAAAAATAAGCAAAAACTAGGTTTAACTACAGAAAACAATAAAGTGCAAGGCAGCAAATGAAATAAAAAGGATACTTATGTATATTTATAAGTGTCTTCATGCCACAGAAACGAGTAGAAGAGCGAGACTCCGAGCGACCAAACTGTTTAGGCTGAGAGCGAAATCTGATGGGTTTTAGAACACTGGCAGTTAGTACAGGGCAGCATTTGAAAAGCTGTCACTTGCAAAGAGTTCCATCATTTATTTGCATGTGTTCTATTCTCTCTCTGGGAATTTCTAGCTAAAGTGCATACTGCAGAAAGTAATGAATACCTGAGTATTAACTGGGGTAAGAATTCCAGGTTCTTCAAAGTGCTTTTTATAACCCAAGCACTTGCCTCTTGTTCTGTTTTTTATTTATTTATTTTTTTTAAGACTAGCCTGCCGTCCAAGCAGGGGGAAAAATGGAAATGACATACCTACCGTAATTCTTGATCTTCTTGGATGAGTCTCCACCTCTCATTCACACTAATGGGATCTGCACCAGAGGCACTAGGACCCAGAGGGAGCAAACTTTTTTGCTAGAGGGTTGGCGCCAGAGATGGAGCCACGAGAAGCGGCACCGCGAGCCTCAGCTCGTGCAGTAATAACAATCTCGGCGTCAACCCTCCAACCACCTCAGTACATTTTTTTCTAAGGAGGTGCAGCGTAACTAACCTAGAAGGATAGCCTAACCAAAAACCGGAAATAAGATAGTCCAGACAACCCGTATAAGAAGGGTCAACAAAGAAGCCTTTGCAGCCTAAAGATTTGAGGGAGTGAAGACCAACAACAGAGGTGAGCTCGGGGGATGGAGGGTGGGCAGATGAATGAGTGGTGAAGACTCGCCCAAGAAGATCAAGAATTACGGTAGGGTACATACAATTTGATATCTCCTGACATACTGTAAGTCTCCACCACTCATTCACTAATGGGAGAGTACAGAGCTAATAACTCCCCGAGAGGGTGGCAGGAGAGACCAAGAGCTCACATTTTGGACAGGAGTCCATTAAGGATGGTTCTTCCAAAAGAAAGATGTCGCTGGCATGGACATCCAGGGCACAGTGTTTGTGAAATATGCACTGAGCTCTAGGTAGCGCATTACAAATATCTGCAATGGACGCGTATGGATTTCTGCTAGGATGCGGCACTGCTCTAGTGGAGTGAGCGTACTCTGCCCTCCAGCTTACATATGCGCCATGGAATAACAGTGGCGAAAGCATGCCACCAGCCATGTTGAAATACATCTGATAGCAACAGGTTGACCCAGCTGGGTCTCGCTGAAGGAAACAAACAGTTGTTGAGCTTTGCGAAAGTCTTTTGTTCTATCTAGATAGAAACGCAAAGCTCTTTTGACGTCCAAGGAATGAAGAGAATGCTCTCCTTCATTTTGGAAGTTCGCAAAGTAAGTAGGAAGGACCAAAGGTTGGTTTAGATGGAATTCAGAAACAACCTTAGGGAGAAACTTAGGATGGGTTCAGAGGACTACTTTGTCCTTACGAAACACAGTATATGGAGGGTCTGTGACCAAGGCATGCATCTCAGAGACACTGCGGGCTGAGGTAATGGCCAGAAGGAAGGTTGTCTTCCAAGTGAGAAATTTTAGCTCACAGGTAGCTACAGGTCCGAAAGGCTTTTGAGTGAGCATGTCTAGCACAAGATTAATGTCCCAGGCTACGACTGGACGTCTTATAGGGGTCTGGTATGCAGAATTCCCTCAAGAAACCTTTTAACCACAGGCAACTGAGCCAGTGACAAGGAAAGTACTGGCTCATGATAAGCTGAAATCACACAAAGGTGAACCTTAACTGTAGAGTATTGCAGACCTGAATTTGAGAGGTCTAAGAGGTACTCTAAAACTTTTTCTGGTGGACAGGAAAAGGGATTCAAAGAGGATTTTGAACACCAGAGCGAAAAACGCTTCCATTTGGCTGTGCAAGTTTTTCCTAGTAGCTGCATGCCGTGAGAAGAATATCTGAAACCCCAAGAGACACTGTATCCTTGTTCACTTCTTTTCTTCAGGAGCCAAGCGTGAAGGTGAAGCTACTTCAGGTTGAGATAGACCACAGGCTCCTGAGTCAGAAGGTTCATCTGAAGGGGAAGCGGTTTCGGAGGAGCTTCCGACATACTGTTGAGTAGTGGAAACCATATCTGTCGAGGCCAGAAGGGAACACTGAGGATCATTTTGTCTCCCTGGGACTCGAATTTGAGAAGTACCCTCTGAATTAGCAGAAGAGGCAGAAAGGCATATAGAAAGCGCTTTGTCCACTGCAGCCTGAACGCATCCTGACAGAAAATGCCAGGCCCTGGATTTCTTGGAGAAGAGAGGCCGCTTTGTGTTGAGTGGGATGCAAAAGGTCCAGGTCTGGAGTTCCCACTCTGTGAATACTGACTGAACTATGGTTGAGTCAGAGACCATTCGTGAGGATCTGTCTCTGTTCTGCTGAGACGGTCTGCCAGTTCGTTCTGCACTCCCGGCAGGTAGACCGCTTGAATTAGAGCCTTGTGCTCTAAGCACCATTCCCACACTCTCATAGCTTCTCTGCATAAGAGGAAAGAGTGAGCACCGCCCTGCTTGTTGAGGTAATACATCACTGCTTTGTTGTTCGTTTGAAGGAGAATGTTCTTGGAACATATAATGTCCTTCAAAGCTCGGACTGCATAAAGGACGGCTCTCATCTCTAAGACATTTATGTGAAGCTGAGACTCATCCCGAGTCCACGTACCTTGAGTGATGAGAGTCTGACAGTGAGCGCCCAACCCCATCAGGGACGCGTCTGTGGTAATGGAAATCTGATGATCCCGAGGAGCAAAGGGATACCCTTCCAGAAGATTATCCTCTTACGACCACCAGGTGAGCGATCTCTTCAGAGGTTCTGTCACGTTGATGAGAAAGGACTGAGGGTGAGTGGTCGGAGACCACTGAGTGCTGAGCATCCATTGAGAGGTTCTCATGTGGAGGCGTGCTAGGAGAACAGTGAAGAAAAAATTACTCACCTTAGTAATGTTGTTTCTTCTAATGGAGTCTTGCTATATTATAGACATTAGCAGTTTGACCCAGCTCTAGAACTGCCCCGGAGTGAAATGGTTAAAACCATTCCAAAATAGAATTTTGGCACGAGAGCAGCTCTATCTGTGTCATTTCAAACTTGAACTGTCAGATCTTTACGACCAAACTCACTAAGGTCTGTGTGGAAGCTGTAACCTACACTAGCCAAATGGCTACCTAAATAATAACAACCATGGATGGTCCCAACACCCAAGACTCAAGTCAGGGACCAGAAATACTAACACCATTCTAATAATATGAAAATGGAACATAAGTATAATAAAACACAGCAGCATACACATACATACCCCCAAAGTCCCAAAGGACAAAATGCTAACAGAGGACATAAGTAGTGCCCACACTAAGTTGCCAGCACCCCACCAAGTAGAGGTTCTGAGAGGGGCAGGTTGGGGGGGAGGTCTATAATATAGCAAGACTCCATTAGAAGAAACAACATTACTAAGGTGAGTAATTTTTTCTTCAAACAACATGAAGTCTTGCTATATTATAGACATTAGCAGAATACACAGCAGTACCTCCATGGAGGAGGGGCAGAACCTACTTAGGGAATAGGCTCTGAAGAACAGCTGTGCCAAACCGAGCATCTCTCCTGGCCTGCACATCCAGGGAGTAATGCTTGGTAAAAGTGTGTACCGTTTTCCAAGTAGCAGCCTGGCAAATCTCTAATAAAGGGATATCTCTGGCAGCAGCTAGAGACGCAGCTGTACCCCTGGTAGAATGAGCCCTCAAACCGGGGGCTCTGCCCACTTCTGATAACAAAATTGGATACAAGAGACAATCCACCTGGCTATTGATCTCTTTAGTGGCAGGTTTGCCTTTCCCAACTTCACCATAGGTAAGGAAAAGTTGGAGGGTTCGAACCTGTGACCTTTGGTAGCTCTATATAATAACTAAGAGCCTCTTTAACACCCAGGCTGTGCAATCTCCTCTCACCCAAGAGGAGTGATCAGTGAAAAATACTGGAAGGGAGATAGATTGATTAAGATGGAAATCTGAAAACCACCTTAGGCAAAACTTCCTATTAGTCCTAAAGACTACCTTATCCCTGTGGAAAGAAATAAAGTCAGTCTCCACTGACAAGGCTTGCAATTCACTTATGCGTCTGGCAGAAGTGATAGCCACTAGAAAAACAGTTTTCCAAGTTAGGTACTTAAGCTCTGCAGAAGACAGAGGTTCAAAAGGGGTTGTATTAACTGGCAATGCAAACATTAAGGTCCCAAGCAGGGGCCAGTTCCCGAAAGGGAGGATTAGTATGGAGTAATCCCTTAAAAAACTTGGAAAACACAGGATGAGAGGAAAGAGGGGATGACTTTCCTGCTGACACAAAGGCAGACACAGTTGCCAAATGAACTCTCAGGGTAGCTGGTCTGAGACCCAAGGAATTAAGATGTACCATGTAATCTAACAAAATGGGCAATTCAGCAGATTCTGGGGAAATATTTTTCCCAGCACACCAAATGGAAAACCTTTTCCATTTAGAACTATAAGTAGCCCTGGAGGCTTTCTGGAAGCCTTTAGGATCTCAAGAACACCCTGAGAAAGGTGTAAATCAGCAAATTTAACTCCTCAAAGAGCCAGGCCTTGAGGTTGAGGATTTGAGGTCCGGATACCAAACCCTTCCCTGGGCACAAGTCAACAGATTGTGATTCCTGGGGAGGCACAGGGAAGATGGACTGTCAGAGACAGAAGGAGTGGGTACCAGGCCTGCCTGGCCAATCCGGGCAATCAGAATCACTGCAAGGCTGAGATCTGATTTTGACTAGTACTTTGAATAGGAGAGAAAGGGGGAAGCATAGAGGAACTTCCTCCAATCCAGAAGAAGGGGCATCCAGGGAACTGAGCCCAGCACTGGAGGCCTGCAACAGAACAGAGGAAGTCTGTGATTGTCTGGGGCTGCAAAAGATCTATCTGAGGGATGCCCCACCTGGCAAAAAACTATCCCCAGCACTTGAGGATCCAGGGACCATTCGTGATGGCCCTGGGAAATCCTGCTGAGGGCATCCGCTAGGACATTGTCCTTCCCTGGAAGATGAACTGCTATGAGGGAAGTGTTCAGGAATAGGCCAGAGACCACAACTTCATTGCCTCGGTGCACAAGGTCAAGACCGAGTGCCCCCTGTTTGTTGATGTACCACATTGTTGTGGTGTTGTCTGTTCTGACTTGTATCACCTTGTCGTGGACAGATGCAGAAAAGCTGAAGAGCTAAAAAGACAGCTCTGAGTTCCAGCAAATTGATGTGGAGCAGAGATTCCTAGGGGAGCAAACTCCCTGAGGGAAAGGTCGCCCATGTGGGCTCCCCAACCCAGAAGAGAAGCATCTGTAGTGAGAGTCAAGTCGTGAGAAGGGGAAATGAAGGGACCCCCGTCTTAAATTGCTCTGATCCTGCCACCACTGGAGAGCTAGGATCAAGGTTCGAGTCACTGGGACCAACTTGGAAAGGGGTCTCTTCTTGAGACCAAAAGGTTCTCAATGAAACTGAATGTCTCTCATCTGAAATCTGCTCCTGCACAACAGCTGTGGATGCAGCCATGTGCCCCAGGAGCTGCAGAAAGTGTCTTGCTGGTTAGAGACCTGCAGAGTGAAGGAAGAGGCCAGAGCCACTAAATTCCTTACCCTTTTGGGGGAAGAAAGGCCCTGGCTAGCTTTGTGTCCAATTCTGCCCCTATAAAGGTGAGTACCTGGACTGGTTCCAGAACCGACTTTGGTGAGTTTTAGCAGAAAACCCAGGGAGGTGAGAAGCTGCTGGGTGACCTGCAGGTGAGATTTTAGCCTGAATTGGGGACTGGCCTATAATGAGCCAAATGCCTAGATAGGGAAACAGCAATCCTCTGCCTCTAAGGGGCCACTGCCACTGCTAGGACACTGTGAATACCCTTGGAGCAGAGGTAAGGCCAAGGGCATTGCTCTGAACTGGTAATGACCTGAGGGCAGTTCAATCTGAGGTACCTTCGATGGGATCTTCTGATTAGGACATGGAAATAGGCATCCTTGAGGTCCAGGGAGGCTAGCCAGTCCCTGCAGCCTTAGGGAAGGTAAAATCTATTGCTAGAGTTACCATTTTGAACTTTGGTTTCAAAATGTTGTTCAGATATCTGAGATTCAAATGGGCTGCCATTCTCCTGTCTTTATTGGGGTAAGGAAGTATCTGGAATACAGACCCCTGCCCTGATGCAGGGGAGGAACCTTTCTACTGCTCTGAGCTAACAGGGATGAGACCTTCTGTTTCAGAGCAAGGGTCTCTGAAGCACTTAGGTAGAAAAAGTCTGCTTCTCAACTTGGGAAACTTTTGAAGCTGAGAACCAGACCCTGGCTTACTACTCCAGAACCCACTTGTTGAGGTTGAAGAAGCCCAATTCGACTGAAGTAAGCCAGCCTGCCCCCACTGGCACAAGAAGAATCGGCCTGGGCACCCCATCAGGGTGCCTGTTTCTGAGGAGTTTAGGCTGGGGTGGGAGCAGGTCTGCCCCACCCCCTCGGCCTGCCCCTGCTCTGAAGAAGCCCTCTGAGCATAGGCAGAGGAGGCCTGAGTCTGGTAGAAAGGCCCATGAAAAGGCCTCACCCTACCCCTGGGCATGCCTTTGAGGAGTGGCTTGCCGCCTTAGCCTGGGCACTCTTGTAAGTAGTCCTATATTCATCCATCTTCTTCATGTAATTCTCTGTCTGCTCTCCAAACAGAGAATTTCCCACCACAGGAAAATCCATAGCCTTAGTCTGGGTATCCTGTGACAAACTAGTACACCTGAGCCAGGTCAACCTATTTAAAAGCTACAGATGTGGCATGACCCTAGAGGAAACATCATTAACATCCACAGCAGCATGAAACTGAACCTTAGAGGCTTCACTGACATCAGCAGCCACCTGTTCTAGTTCACTAGCTAGCTGGCCATGGGCCTGCTTGGCCACTGTATAACAGTATCCCATCTAGATTTCTGATACTCTAGCTACATAAGCCATATAATTTGCTTGCCTGAGTCCCAGAGAGGCTGCCATACATGTTTTTGCCATGGCATCAATCTTCCTGGAATCCTTGTCAGGAGGATGTGAAGCCAAGGGAATAGTAGCTTTTATCACAGCAGCAGCCTGAACTACCTAACATGACTGCATTGCTGAGAAAGGAATTCTGTATCAGGGCCTGACAATGTATACCTTCTGTCCATCTTTTTATCCACAGGAGGCACAGAATTAGGAGCTTTAAAATTTTAATTGTTTGTTTCCTAAAAGACTTATGTAAAGGAATAGACAACTTCCTAGACTTGGAATATCCATCATTTCTACAAAATCAGGCTCCTCTTGCTCATCCACAGCCTCTTCTAAAGGAAGCTGGAGGGTTTCAGCAAACTTTTATAAAACATAAAATGAGATGGGGACTCAGACAGCATAGGGGAGATTCTAAGGTCTGTCTGGGGAGATGTCCGGTTCAATGGGCACACCCAGACCCTTCCCAGCCACATTCATACTGTTCATAATCCTCCTCCTCCTCTGGTTCATAAAATTCTCAATATCATAATCCTGAACCACTGGGACCGGACGAACTGACCTTTACCAGATAGTGGTGGTCCGGACGGACCCTGAGACAGTGACTGGACAATTTGTATGGCTTTTGCTATCTCTGCAGCAGTTGGAGAAGGAATTTTGGACCCAGACCTGCTGATTTTCTTGTTTTCTTTACTGGAACTGGTTCCTCAGTAACCAGCTTTTCTTTGCCCGAGGAAGTCTGGCCCCTGGTCAGAGGGAATTCTCTGTCTGGGTTGGCACCAACCGGGCTGGCCATCCGGGTCAGCGGACTTTGGCCTCTCGCCCCTGAGCCTGCCCAATCTTTTTCCAGGGTGGCTGCAGGAAATTCTACATACCTGGCAGTCTGACTGGAGGTGGTCAAACCCAGACAATAAACATATGTGTGTGGGTCAGCCTTGGCAAAGAACTTCCCCACAAACATCACAGTGTTGAAACCCAGTGGGCCGGGTTTTTCTTTGGGTTTCTCAGACATAATGCCAGCCTAACAAAAAACTTGCCCTTTTTACTTGGCAGTGCCAGGCAAGACACCTTATCGTTCCTAACCGTGTCACTGGTATTGGAAAAAACGTAATAAATCCGCTTTTGAACTGATAAGAACCGAACCGCACTCTAAAATAGTAACTTTTAGTTTTAGTTTAACCACTGATCGGTTCAAAACCGAACCGATAACTTACAAGTTCCACACAGACAAAACCTTCATTTACTTACGGGTTACCAGATAGGGCTTGAACCGAACGGTTTTGTGGTTAAAATAAACTACTCGGTTAAATCCAACCGAAAAAACACTTTTAAAACCGAGAAATGAACCAAACAGAAGGAGAGATCTCCGAGTGACTGTTCACTGAGGCGGAGTAAAGAATCTGACAGTTCAAGTTTGAAATGACACAGATAGAGCTGCTCTCGTGCCAAAATTCTATTTTGGAATGGTTTTAACCATTTCACCCCGGGGCAGTTCTAGAGCTGGATCAAACTGCTAATGTCTATAATATAGCAAGACTTCATGTTGTTTGAACACCGAGGATGCCATGAAACCTAGCATCCGTTGCAGCGAGAGAGCCGAAACAGAGCTGCTTTCTCCAATGTATTGGGCCATCTGAAGGATATCGCTCCTCCTGTCCTCAAGTGGTGTCCAGAAGAGTTCCTATGAAAAGACGCCTCTGGAAGGGCTGTAGCTGTGATTTTTAGGTTTAGCAGGACTCGTGGACGTGAGAAAGTGTGAGGCCATGGACACGGCGTCTAGAGTTCCCTGTCTGGAAGGGGCTTGCTAGAAGCCAATCGTCCAGATATGGGAACACCTGCATTCTGATTTTGATGAGATACGCTGCGAGAACTGCACAATACTTTGTAAAGACTCGCAGCGCCGAGGATAGCCCAAAGGGCAGGACTCTGAACTGATAATGCTGTCCCAAAGCCATGAACCTCAGGTATTTGTGATGCTTTGGGTGAACAGGAATGTGCTGGTAAGCATCCTGTATGTCCAGGGAGGCTAACCAGTCGTGTTGATGAAGCAAAGGTAACAGGGTTCCTAGAGATATCATTTAGAATTTCTCTTTGGGAAGGAATTTGTTTAGTTTTCTGAGGTCCAAAATGGGGCGCATGCCCCTGGTTTTCTTTGGAACCAGAAAGTAATGGGAGTAGAACCCTGTGTTCCATTGATCCAGAGGAACTACTTCCACTGCCCTGTTGTTGAGAAGGCCCTGTATCTTGGAGGCGAGAAGATCTGACTGAAGAGCTGACAGCCTGGGCTGTCGTGTAGGGGGACAATCCGGAGGGGTCTCCAGAAGACTGAGCTAATACCCTTTGCAGATTATCCGGAGGACCCATTTGTCCGAGGTTATGGACTTCCATTGAATGTAGAAGTGAGTGAGACGACCTCCCACCACTGAGTAAGAGTCCACCTCGGGCAGCTGAGATGGGACTTGGGCCAACAACTCAGAAGGTAGCACTGGGCAATCTGGGTCCCTATGTCTTCTGCTGCATTTTCTTTTGAGGCTGGGGGGCTTGATTTTTATTAAAACTTCCCCTACCTTTGCCTCAAAAGGACTGTCAGTTATGAAACTGGCGTTTATTAACACCACCTCAAGAGGGGACAGGAGGAGGTCGAGCCAATTTAATGGCTGACCTAGTCTTTTGTGTAGCCTCTAGAGCCTGTTCCACTTGAGGGCCGAAGAGATGCACACCGTCAAAAGGCAACGCCATTACCTGTTGTTGTGCATCATTCGTGAAACCTGAAGTGTGCAGCCAGGAATGACAGCGGGTACAAATGCCCACCGCCGCCACTCGGAAGCAGTATCGAAAGCATCCATAGCTGTTTTAACCTGCTGGTTGTTAGACTCGCTACCCCTGGTTATGGTCTAAAGAAGCTCTGAATTAGTGTCCGACGCCAGTAGAGCTTCAACCATTTGTTTGAGTGACTGCCAAAGGATATACTCATATTGAGAGAAATAACCTTGGTATTTGGCAATACGCATACCTAGGGTGGAAGAAAAAACTACTTACCGTAGTAATCTTCTTTCTTCCCAGTGATGCTCAGACATTCATAACTTTGTGCAGTCATCCTGATGGGTTGGACTGCCCGGAGAGATGGAACACATGCAAATGATGAAATTCTTTGCACGTGAGCATCTCTTTCAAATACTGCCTCTACCAACTGTAGTGTTCTAAGCCATTCAGATTTGTAGGAAGCCTGGAAGTCAGGCAACATGGAAAAATCTGACAACTAATTAATAAAACATTTTTCAGGATTAGCCTAATAAAACAACTTACTTCAAAAAAAACTCCAAGGGAGGAACTATATATAAAATAATGGTGTTCACCATACAGTGAGAAAAAAAAACTATTAAGAGAGACAGAAAACTCTGTTAAAATCTATCTAGCATAGAGAAATGTATCCAGAAGGATATGGCTATGTGGCACTAGCATACAGAATGCAGAGGCTGAAGTTCTGGAATGGGAGGATGGGAGGGAGTTATGAATGTCTGAGCATCACTGGGAAGAAAGAAGATTACTATGGTAAGTAATTTTTTCTTCTAACCCCAGTAATACTCAGACCATTCATAACTTCCTAAACTACCAAGCAGTACCTCCGGTGGTGGGCACAGAACTTATTTTGGAAACAGACTTTGCAGGACTGCTATGCCAAACTTGGCGTCACTTCTGGACAAAATATCTACATTATAATGCTTTGTAAAGGTGTGTACTGATTTCCAAGTAGCTGCTTTACAAATGTCCAACAATGGCACCTCCCTAGCAGCTGCAATATCAGCCCAGCTGGGGACTCTCTACCTGCCTTAGTGTAGCAGAATTGAATATACTGGACAATCCACCAAGAAATGGATCTTTTTGAGGCTGGTTTGCCCATTCCAACATCCCCAGATGTAAGGAAAAGTTGTTTTTGTCATGCCTATGGTCTTTAGTAGCTGTCATGTAGTAGCTGAGAGCTCTTTTCACATCCAGACTGTGAAGCCTTCTTTCACCAGAGCTTGTATGGTCTGTGAAGAAGACAGGCAGAGTGATTGATTGGTTCAGATGGAAATCTGAAACCACCTTGGGGAGGAACTGTCTGTTTGTTCTGAGGACTACTTTATCCTTGTGGAAGGAAATGTAGTCCTGGTCAACTCAGAGAGCCTGAAGCTCACTGACTCTTCTTGCTGAGGTAATTGCTACCAGGAAAACTGTTTTCCAGGTAACATACTTTAAATGGGCTGTAGCCATGGGCTCAAAAGGAGCCCGGATCAATCTGTCTATACATACATTAAGATCCCAAGTGGGCACTGGTGCCCTGTGAGGAGGATGCAAATGCATTAGGCCTTTGAAAAATCTTTTGAAAATGGGATCTGATGCTACAGACACCTTTGTCCTAGCAGACAGGTATGCAGATACTGCTGCAAGGTGAACTCTTAAGGAACTGGGTTACAGACCTTATGAATGTAAATGAGTTAGATAATCCAACACCACTGAGTCCCCTGCATCATTTGGGGTGAAGTTTCTACCAGAGCACCAGAAAGAGAATCTTTCCACTTAGCAGAATAAGTTTTCTTAGCGGAAGGCTTCTATAACCTTTCAAGATGTTTAATACAGCTTCAGAAAGGTTCAATCACATACTCTCTAACTCCTCCAGTGCCATGCTTCGAGGTGAAGAGACTTGAGTTTGGGAACAGCAATGTTCCCTGATTGAGGATTAGAAGATAGTGCCTGAGAGGCAAGCTTATTGGCCTGCTCACTGCCATGGAGAGCAGAAGAGAGTACCATGGCTTCCTGGGCCAATCTGGAGCTATCAAGATCAGAGAAGCTGAGAGAGATCTGAGTTTCAGCAGTACCCTGAAAAATAGAGGAAAAGGGGAAGGCATAGAGAAACTTGCCTGACCAATCCAGTACCAGGGCGTCCAGAGGGATTGTGCCTTGGGCTGGTGGCCTGCAACAATACTGAGGCAACTGGTGGTTCTGGTGGGATGCGAACAAGTCTATCTCTGGAACGCCCCACCTGCTGAAAATTACCTGCACCACCTGCTTGTTCAGTGTCCATTCGTGATGGGACTGATTGATCCGACTCAGTGTGTCTGCCAAGATATTGTCCTTTCCTGGCAGATGGATGGCTTGCAGGGACACCTTTAGAGAATATGCCAGAGCCCAAATTTTCATAGCTTACTGTGCATAGGGGGACCAGATCTGGTGCCACCCTGCTTGTTTATGTAATACATAGTGGTGGTATTGCCCGTTCTGACTTGTACCCACTTTGCCCATTACCAGTGTACAGAAATTTTTTGTGCTAACGCACTGCTCTTGAGTTCCAGCAAATTTACAGGCTGGAGTGGACTCTTGCCCTGATCAGTAATTCCTGAGCTGTGTGCTCCCTAGATGGGCAACCCAACCCAGAAGGAATGCATCTGTTGTGAGGACCAGTGAAGGATCCTCTTCTGGAAGGGACCCCTGCTTTAGGTTGGATTCCCTTCCACCACAAGGAGGCTTGTAACAGAGGCCTAGTCACTGGAATGAGTTTGAAAAGGGATCTTTTCTGACTCCAATGAGTCCTGAGGTGAACCTGATGCGCCTCATGTGAAACCTGGAACCCTGTACTGTGCCTGTGGATCGCCATATGACCCAAGAGCTGCAGGGAATTGCCTGGCTGTTTTTGACCATGCAACTTGAAGGAGTTTGCTATGGCCTGGAAGACTTGCCCCTGTCTAGCTGTAAAAAGGCCCTGGCCTGTAGGGTGCTGATCTCTGCCCCTATGAACTGTAAAGTCTGTGTAGGGGTGAAGACAGATTTTTTCTGGTTTACTATGAAACCCAGAACTCCAAAAGATCCTGTGTGAACCTTAGAGAGATTACAACCTGTTCTGGTGATTTGCCCACTACCAGCCAGTCATCCAGGTATGGGAAGACAGTCACTCCCTGTCTTCCAAGAAATGCCACCACAGCTGCTAGGCATTTTGTAAACACCCCTTTGGTGCCGAGAAAGGCCAAGGGTGAGGGTTGCAAACTGATAATGACCTGATGGAGTCTGAATCTGAGATATTTCCTATAAGATTCTTTATGGGATGTGGAAATAAGCGTCCTGCCAAGTCCAGAGATGCCAGCCAGCCAGTCCCGTTCTGGATTGCTGGCAGAATCCGAGCCAAAGTGACCATTTGAACTTTGGCTTTTCAAGTACTTGTTTAAAGCTCTGAGATCAAAATTAGTACCACTCCCCATTTTCTTTGTTGTTAGAAGTATCTGGAGTAAAAACCTCTTCCTCTCAGGGCTGCAGGACTATTTCCACTGCTTTGAGCTGAAGCAGCTTCTGAACCTCTGCCTCTAGCAGAGATTTGTGCTAGGGTGGGAGAGGTGGAAACCTGGGGTTTTGAGGAAGAAATTTGAACTGCAGAGACAGACCTTTGCCCACTACCTCCAATACCCACTTGTCTGTGGTGATGGTTGACTAGAGGGGGAGGAAATGGGACAGTCTGCTTCCAACAGGTAGGGAGGAGGCGGCTTGCATCTCAGGGGTTCTGTTTAGGCTGGGGTTGAGGTTACAGCTGAGCTCCTCACCTAGAGCCCCTTCTACCCCTACCACTTGAGTAGCCCTGTGGGAGGTACTGCTGGTATTGGGGCATGGCTACTGGCTGGAAAAAGGGTCTTGATAAAAAGGAACGACCCCTAGCCCCCCCTTCCATAGGGCCTGGTGGATGAAGAAGCTCTATCTCTAGCAGAGTTACTTCTATAAGCAGCCTTATATTCATCCACCTTTTTCATATAGGCCACTGTGGACTCCCCAGAAAGTGCATTAACTCTAATGGGAAATCCAGGGCCTGACTCATATCCTGAGTGAGGTTTCTGGCCCAAGCCAAAACAACCTCCTCTGAGCCACCGTATTAGTCATCCATCTGGCTGCAGTGTCATTTAGATCAGCGGCCATTTGGAACTGATACTTGGCCGCCTCTAGCCCAAACCTGGCAGTTTCTGCCAGGTCATCTGACAAGGGTGGGGTGGCCTTCATGGACATTGCCAGTACCGACTGCCACAGGGATTTCTGATACTGGACAGCATAAGCTTGAAATGTGGCCTGTTTCATGGCCAACCCAGGCTGACAAATAGCCCTTTGGGCCATACTGTCCAATTTTCTGGAGTCCTTGTATGGTGGGTGTGGAGGACAGAGGGACTCTTAGCCTTGCCACAGGCAGCTTTGCTGCATACCCCTTGATGATCAGGGTGGGAAAATGGAAGTCAGCTATCTCCCGTCCAGCTGGTATTTTTATCTATTCTGTCAATTGGAGAAACAGAATTTGGGGTCTGCAGGAGCTACAGCATCCTTCTTAAAAATTTATATACTGGGAGAAGGAGGGCCTTTGTGGTGTTAACCCATCATACTGAGGTACTCAACTTCCTCCTCATCTTCTACTTGTTCTGTTGTGGCAATATCCAGAGCATCTACCATTTTCCTTATGAAAGAAAAATGGGAGGAAAAATCCTCAGATACTCCGGGAGGTGAGCTAAATTCCTGCTCAGGGGACACCTCTGGGGGGATAGGTTTGTTCTCCTCATAAGGCTCATCATCCTCTTCAAAATAGTGTTGCTCCGAAGCAGAGGGCAACACAGTAGCAGCAACCTGGGAGCCCTGGGAAGGGGCAGGAGGCTGAGGGATGATGCCCTGCAGAGCCTGAATAATTTTAAATGCCTGGGCTATGTCCTGAGCTGAAGGCATTACCGGCTGCTGCGCAGAAGCCCCTGGTTTAGCAGGAGAGGGTTCTGCATGTTTGAGCTTCTTTAATTTCTTTGAGGGAACCGGGGAGTCAGCCAGTTCTTTCCCTCTTTTTGCCCCTTTTCGCTCACCGATCAGGGCGTGTGTAGAAGCACCGTTAATTCAACCATAACAGACTGGGGTGTCAGCTGGTCAGAGCCTGAGGGAACCCTGGGAACTTTTATTAAGCCTTCACAGCGCTAACAGTTTTTCTGGGAATGTTTTACATATCTCACATTCCTGGTCCAACAGCTCAAAACCCAGACAAGCCAAGCACATAAGGTGTGCTTGGTCAGCCTTGGAAACACATCTCCACACTTAAACAGTTTGGAAACAGGCTCCCCGGTTCTCTTCTTAGGTTTCAGTCATGGTGAAAAGATCAAAGTGAAACACCTCAACTGCTAAATAGCAAATGCTAATGCATTATTTAAGTAGCTTAAAAGGTTTTCCTTTTTTTTTTTTTGCGGTCGGTTCCGGAACAGATAGGGAACCGAGAGAGGAGATGAAATATGAACCGGTTCCGCAGTTCTGTAACCGATAAATACAGGTTACTCACCTGTAACAGGAGTTCTAGGAATGGTATATGCTGTTCATCCACACTATCTAGCAGATTCCTTGCACCACTAAATCTTGCGGAAGGTCTTTCAACTGGCTCCTCCACCCCCCAGATGTGGTAAAACTCGGCTCCATCACATGACGCCTGAATCTAGCCCTCTGGAAGCCAGGGCTGTGCGCTGAAGCGGGGGAGGTCGGGTGGGTCGTGGATGAACAACATACAATTCCTAGAACTCCTGTTACAGGTGGTAACTGTATTTCTAGGGACATGGATATGTTGTTCATCCACTCTCGCAGACTCCTAGCAGTTCTCCAGGAGGAGGAGGAGGAGGCGCACACCACCTAGGAATAAGGCATGCAGAACCGAGGCCCCAAAACCTACATTCATGACTCAAGATCGATGTGGTAGTGGGTGATGAAGGTGTGTACTGACTTCCAGGTAGCAACCCTGCAGATTTCCTGGATAAGGACGTCCCTGGAAGCAGCCACCGATGCACTGTGATATGGCGGGTAGAATGAGCTCTCATCCTCTGGGGCTCCATGCCCGCCAACCTATAGAGAAGAATCTATGCGGAGGTGACCACACTGCCTATAGTCGCAGGCTGCAGGTCTGCCAGGTGCAGCTTCAGCAGGTGAAAAGAGCTGGCGAACCTCTCCCGAACTTCAGCCATCGCTCCTTGTAATAAGCGCTCTTCTAGGGTCAAGTATGGAGCCTATGTTAAACCTCAAGGTGTGATTGGGGTAGAACACCGGCAGAGTCAACACCTGGTTAAGGTGAAACTTCACACCACATCGAAATTTGGGGTGGGGGTGCAGGACAACCTTCTCCTATGGAAGACCAGATAAGGAGACTCGATGAGCGCCTGGAGCTCTCCCATCCTCTGGCTGGACGTGATAGCCACCAAGAAGGTGGTCTTCCACGACAGGTGAGAATGTCCACACCTGCGCAGTCTTGAATAGCCTGCCCATGAAGGCTTAGCCAATACCATCAGTAGATCCCACAGAGGTGGAGGTTCTCGCATCGGAGGATATGTGATCAAGGCCTTGAAAAGCGCCCGACCACCCTTCTTGCGCATACCGACTGCTCTGGTACGCCCGTGAAGCAGAGACAGCTGCCAAGTGTACTAAGGTGGTCGACTGAAGCCCTTGCTGAGAAGAAGCACAGGTAGTCAGAATAATTGCTAGAGAACAGGAGAAGGGTCCAGGCCCTTGCCCTGACACCAAATGGAGAATCTCTTCCATTTGAAGGCATAGCATTCTGGTCCAACTCATACGAGACGTCTCCAGCGCGTTGAGGACCTGATTGGAAAGACCCAAGGCCTGGAACTCTAGCCACTCGGAACCAGGCCGTCAGGTGCAGAGATTGAAAGGTCCAGATGGAATACCTTCCCTGATCGACTGAGATCAGGTCTGGGCAGGCTGGAAGCCGCCTCGAAGCCTGGAGCTGGACTCAGGAGATCTGGATACCAGGACCTGGTGAGGGCCAGTCTGGGCTACCAAGAATCACCTGGCCTTGTCCTCCTCACCTTGAGAAGCACCTTGTGGATCAAGGGAAATGGAGGAAAGGCGTAGAAGAGGCCTGGGTCCGGACTCCAGAAGACATCCTACAGCGAGCCCTGCTGAGGAAGCGGGCATGAAACCGTCTCAGCTTTGCATTCTCCTCGGAGGCAAACAGGTCCGCCTGAGGCGTGCCCCAGTGGGAGAAGAGAACTTGTACTACCTCCAGCAGGAGAGACCACTCATGAGACGCAGCCCCTATCCGGCTTAGGGCATCAGCCAGGGTGTTGGAGGCTCCTGCCACGTGAATGGCGAGGAGATCCGCCTCCAGGCTGTGCACGAGACCATATGGAGAGCTCCCTGCACAAAGGTATGGGCGTCCCGCCCTGGCGGTTTAGGTAGTACGGTCAGTGGTATTGTCCATCTGGAACTGAACCACTTGACCCCGTGAGGAGCGGAGCAAAGGCGGTGAGAGGCTAGGCAGACGCTGAAGCTCCAACAGGTTGATATAGCATCGGGACCCGAGGGACCAGAGGCCATGCGGTCTGTGCTCCCCCAGATGGGCACCCCAAGCCATCAGTGAGGCATCGGTTGATAGAGAGACTGTCGGCTCGGGGCGGACAAACGGGATGCCCTCCTGCAGATGTGCTGGAACGGTCCACAACTGGAGAGCGTTCCACATCCCCATGGTCACTGTCACTAGCTGATCCAGCGGATCGAAGTGCTGTGATCATTGGCTGGCCAGTCCCCATTGAAGGGGACGCATGTACCAGCGGGCCCAACGGACCACGCTGGTGCAGGCCGCCATGAGGCCCAGGAGGCGCAGGAAGTCCCAGGCAGGGCGCGATTGCCCAACCTGAAATGACTGGGCAAAGGAGGAAAGAACCTCAGCCCTGTCCACCGGGAGCTGTGTTCTGGCTCGGGCAGAGTCGAGCTCTGCCCCGATTAAATGTATCACCTGCTTTGGCATAAGTTCCGACTTGGCCTCATTGATGAGGAGGCCAATCTGAGAGCAAACCTGGAGGGCCAGATCTCTGGACCGCTCCACCTCCGCTCTGGAGGGGGCTGCAATCAGCCAGTCGTCCAAGTGAGGGTTCACCCGGACCCTTGACATGAGAGAATGCGTCACCACTGCCATGCATTTGGTGAAGACCCTGGGAGCTAGGGAGGCCAAGGGCATGGCCCGGAACTCGTAAAGGGATCCCTCCGCTCTGAAGCAGAGGACTCTCTGACAGGACGGACGGATTGGGACGTGAAAGAACGCAACCTGAAGGTCCAGGGAATAGAACCACACACCTCGTCCCAAGGATGGGATTATCTGAGCCAGAGTGACCATCCTGAAGGTGTGAGACCTTAGGAACCTGTTCAGGTCGTGCAGGTCAAGAAAGGGGCGCCAGCCCCCCCGTCAGTTTTGGGACCAGGAAATACCTGGACACAAACCCCGGGTCTGGAGGAGGATCCGCCACCTTCCTGATCACCTCTTTTTCAAGCAGCAGGGCAATGTCGGCTCGGCGGACCCGACAGTGAGGCTGCGGACCCGTGGCTCCGAGCGAGCAGCTCGGAAGGGTGGGGCCTGCTCGAACTCAGAGGCAGGCCCTTTCCCACCACCTCCAACACCCAGCGGTCCATGGTGATAGCAGACCAGGTGGAAAGGAAGTGGCAGAGCCGTCCCCCACAGAGGGCACCGGGGGAGTGGCTGTGAGGCTGGGGCGGCCCTCAATCCATCACTGGGAAGGCTTGGAGGAGGGACCTCCTGGGCCTTACCTCCCACTTCCGTCCAGAGAAGCCAGCGGGCTTGGGTTTGGGATGCCAAGCGCGAGCCTGCAGCCGGCTCCTGGTGCTGTTGGGCGGACGTGCACGCAGGTGCAGAAGGACACAAGAACTTGTGCTGCTGCTGTCGGCGGCCTTTGTCCTTCTGGGCGGAGGTGACTGAGTCCAGAGTGGCATTGGACTTCTCAATCCCCTGGAGGTGACCTTCCACGCCAGGGCTGAAGAGGTCAGTCCCCAAGAAGGGGACATCCGCCAATTTGTGCTGGGTATCCGCCATGAAGGTGGATATCCTCACCCATGCACTGCGGCGCATGGCCACCGCGGCCGCAACCGATCTGACACAGGAGTCTCCTATGTCCAGAGCTGTTTGGAGCTGCTGCTTCGCCACCGCCCTACCCTGGTCCCGAACCTGCTGGACCGTGGTCTGCAGGTCGGCCGGGAGATGAGGGATCACCTCATCCAGGGAGCCCATGAGGGCTTGGGAGAAGTGTGCCATCAGCACGGCCGAGCTGGCCTGGCGGAGGCCAAGGGAGGACGCAGCAAACACCCTGCGCCCGGCATAGTCCTGCTTTTTGGACTCCTTGTCGGGGGGGCTTGTCCACGTCCCTAGCGTTCCCGGAACGCCAGAAAACGCTGTCGGTGACCAACCCCTCGGCACAGGGATGTTCTGAAAACCCGGGCAAAGAGCCGGTAGGGACCGCATACTTCCTGGCCATCCTGGCTGAGGGTGCAGGGCAGGAAGCAGGCCGCTGCCAAAGCTCCAAGGCTGGGCCAACAATGGCCTCAGCCACCGGAAAGGCCTCCGTGGGTGAATCCCCTCGGTCCAGCATCTCCGTCAGGGGATACCTGGCCCGTTTGGATACGGGCTCGAGCTGCATCCCGGTGGACTCCGAGATGAGCTGAAGCAAACCCATGAAGGATGATGGATTTTCGTCCAACGACTGGCCCCGGAGGACTCCAGGTCAACCAGCCTGGAGAACAGGGAGGAGGAGTCGTCGGACTCCGAGCAGTCCGTGAAGAGCTGCCTAGGGCTTGAGCCACCCTCCACCTACCGAGGACGGCTGGGAGTGAGGGAGACCAACAACCTGTGGGGCAGGCCTTGACCCGACCGAAAGTCCTTGGTCAGCACCCCCAATTTCGGTTGTGAAGGCGGAGGTTCCACCACAATCGGTGGGGCAGCAGGTCTCGGCCGAACAACTGGCCCAGGCTTGGGCAGCTTGACTGCAGCGAGGGGTTGTTTCAGCCGCTCGGGTGACAGCCACTTGATGGCCGGGGAAGGCGTCGGCTTGCTCCCGGACAGAAGCAACTGCTGCCACATCAGGTCCTCGTAGCGTTGACGCAATTTGCACGAAGCCTCTCCTCTTCCGAGGAGGAAGACGAGGACGAGCGGCGGCACCGCTTACCTCGGTGCCAAGACCGAGACTGCCGATGACAGCGCGATCGGCTGGACCGAGAAGAAGTCTAAGATCCTTGGTGTTTCCGAGGACGGGTCTGGGAAGGAGCGGGGGACACCCGATCTTCCCTCGGCTCGGACACCTTAACCGGGGACTGCTGCACCGGGGGCGCAGGCAGATCCTCGGTCCCAACCGGGGGAACCGGTGAAGAAGGGTTGTCGCGCCCCCGTCCGGCACGGGTCGAAAAAATCTCGACCGTCGACTGGAAGTCTCAACCGCTGGCCCGATGAGGACGCCGCGTGAAACCAGCAGCCTTAGCCACAACCTCAACCGAAGTCGACAGTCGGCTGTCTGGGGAAGGAGACCTCTCCTGCTCCCACATATGCCGACGATGGGACTTACCCTTAAAATTCTTCTTTTTGGACCGAGAGGAATGTACCGATGGCCCCACTCCCTTCGTGGAAAGGGATTGGCAAAGCTCCTTGAATGAAGCTGAATACGAGGTACCCAAAGAGAGCGGGATAAATGCTGCGACCGAGGAGGAGGAGGAAGATGCAGCCTGGGCCGCCTCCTCCTCCTCGAGGGCGATCATCTGCTCGAGCTGCTCAGCCGAGCCAGCCACGCGGGTAACCGCCCAGCAGACCTCCTTCGACTTAACCGGGCGGTAGCGCTCAGGCGCCTAGCTTTAACTGGGCAGCGCGGTCCTCCAGGACGCTGCCGAGGCGATCTAAGCACGACTCCGCAGGCCTGCGGGTCGCGGGTTCTAGGCCAAGGCAGTAGACGATGTGAGTGCGGGTCCGCTCCTGGACATCTTCTGCCCACAAGGGCACCGCCGAAAACCGGGAGTCGATTTGTCCATCGTAGCCGCGAAGGAGAAAGATGACCAAAGTCTTGAAAATTTTAAAATGAGTTTTGGGCGAACCAAAGAATTAGGATCCAGTCTATCATGTAGAGCGTTAAGGAGGGAACCTTAGCTTCCAAGTGGTAAGGAAGATCTGGTGTCATGGGGCGGAGCCGAGAGTTTTACCACCCAGGTGGGTGGGAGGAGCCGGCTTGAAGACCTTCCGGCAAGGTTTAAAGCGGCAAGGAACCTGCCAGATAGTGTGGATGAACAACATATCCATGTCCCTAGAAAAAGCGGTTACAAATAAAGTTTTTTAGGACCAAAATTTAGCAATAATGAACAGGTTCTTTAGTTAGAGAACCGAAATAAAGTTAAAACAAACTCGGATCCCTCACGGTTATGCTGAACCGCGAGGAACCGAGAAAAACAATTTAAACAATAATAACTAAATGTAAACTAACAATTAATAGAGGCAGTAAAAGAAACTACAAATACTTACGGTTTTTGATTTTTTTTCTTTCTTCTTCATGCGAAAGAGGGGGACAGACACTCCGAGTGACCAGACTTTCAGGCAGACAGAAAAATCTGTAGGGCTTAGAACACTACAGTTGGTAGAGGCAGTATTTGAAAGATGCTCACGTGCAAAGAATTCCATCATTTGCATGTGTTCCATCTCTCGGGTCAGCCCATCAGGATGACTGCACAAAGTTATGAATGTCTGAGCATCACTGGGGTTAGAAGCAGCAAAGACTCTCTTACCTAAAGTGTCTATCTTACGAGATTCTTTATTAATAGGTCAAGCTGTAGTAAGTAGTCTGGGGAAGGATGACCTTATCATTCTCTGCCAAGACTACAATAGGATCCACAAAGGCTTGGGACACCAAAATGGGTCGATCCTTGGGAGCAGTGTATTTCCTTTCTATGGGCTTAGCCACTGAAGGAATGAGAGCAGGATTATTCCATACCATTTGAGACAGCATCTCAAAGGAGGGCTGTACCGGAGATGTCAAATCCATAGGGCTCTCCGGAACATGAAGGTATTGGAGTCTTAACAGTTTCCCAGGATCGATATCTGTAGTTTGGAGAGAAAGAGTGGAAATCAAGTTTTTCAGCAGAGACTTAAAAGACAGGTCCTCAACCACAGGCTCTGCAGCAGGAATAGATCCAGTTCCTTTCAAATCATCACCCAGCCTAAGGTCTGGGTCAGGCTCAATGTCATCTCCTGACAGTCCTGGAGTGACTGTATGGACAGGAAAGGAGTGAAGAGCAGAAGGAAATGAGGAAAGAAAAGGGTTGAAGGAGTCTTGAAGGCCGGATGACGTCCTAACAGGCCTCGGCGCCGAAGAAACGCAAGGCGCCAAAGAGCCGGACGGCGCCCAGATGGCGCCGAGGCCACATGGCACCAAAGAAGCACACGTGCTGAGGACGGCGCCGAAGCGTTGACGAGTGCCGAGAAATTGAACGCACCGAGGACAGCGGCGACAGACGACGGGCGCCCAACACGATGCGGCGTATCATCGATGCCAAGGGTGTCAAAATATCCCAAGACCCCAAAACAGGATTTGAGGAGAAGAAGGATGAAGACCAGGAGATAGAGGCATCGGTGTGGCCTCCTCGCATACAGCCATGTGGGGAGAACCTAAGCGCGGTGTCAAGCGGCGAAGGCGGTGCCCAGCATTAGAGAGGCCCAACCGCCCTGCCTGATCTCCCAAAAGCCCCAAGGCCCCTCAGCCACCGGGCCAGTAGCTGGACCAATCTCCGAGCCCACTGCTCCGTAAGAGCAGCCCACTGATGAAACTGCTTATCTGAAGACCTACCAGAGGGCGGGGTAGGGCTCCGATGTTGAAGATGTCAGCTACCAGAAACAGAAGCTGGTGACTCCAAAGGAGGAGACCAGCAACTAGCCCCAATAAATGACTGTCTATGAGAAGACATATCAGAGGGCGACCTCGAGTGATGCCTTCTCTTTTTTGACCTGTGGGCGAAGAAGGCTGAGCAGTGCCGAGAATGCGACCATTTTACTTTTATGCTTTCGAGGACCGCCCACCCCCTCGGGCATTGGACTGTCCGTTGTCAGACCCCCCCTCTGGAGAAGGCGGTGGACCGGACCCAGCCCGGCTGACTGAGCAGCTTTCATACAAAGTCTCCCTACCGTCACCTGACCAGCTCATGGTCGACTCCATCAATGTAGGCTGAGACTTCTTCGTTAAATAAGAATAAACTAAGCGATACTTTTTTCGAGATATTACTACAAAACAATAAAACTGAAAAACTATGCTGCTAGTTTAAAGTTTGACTCCTGGCAGGCGAGCGATATCGTCACTGAAGTGCACTCGGTGGGAAAAAAGGAAAAGGGGCAGTTGGAGGGTCGACGCCGAGATAGTCATTACCGCACAAGCTGAGGCTCGCTGTGCCACTCCTCATGGCTCCATCTCTGGCACCGACCCTCTAGCAAAAAAGTTTGCTCCCGCTGGGTCCTAATGCCCCCGGAGCAGATCCCATTAGTGTGAATGAGTGGTGGAGACTTATGTCCAGGAAGATCCACCACGCCTTGTCTTCTCAAATGTGCTGCCAGCACAGCCAAGCACTTTGTGAAAATCCTTGGAGCTGAGGTGACACTGACACTGAAGGGAAGAGCTGTAAACTGGTATTGGCAGTTCCCCAGCTTGAATCTGAGACATCTATCTTCTGTGGGATGGTCTGACAGCAACATGAAAATTGACATCTTTCAGATCCAGGGGTGCCAGTCATTGACCTGCCTGCAAAGATGGTTATCACTGTCCCTAGTGTGACCATCTTGAATTTCTTTTTTTCCCCTGTATGTTCAGGAACCGGAGATCTAAAATGGGTTGCCACTCCCCATTTTTCTTATGGGTCAGGAAGTATCTTGAGAACAGATCACTGCCCCATTGAGAGGCAGAGACTTTTTCAATTGCTTTTGATATTAAGTTTTTTTTGTTTGTTTTTTCACACTTCCAGTTCCAGCAGACTTTTTTCAGTGGGAGAGTAAGCTGGAGTGAGCTGGAAAACTGTGTTTCTGCAAGTCTGGAAAGTGTTTGAACTGCAGACACAGCTACCGGCCCTGTACTTCCAACACCCACTTGTCTGTAGTTATGTCCACTTATTCCTGGAAGTAGTGTGCCTGTCTTCCTCCAACCGGCAATGGTTGGACGAACCAGGGCAATACTGCCAGGGGGTTTGTTTTGGCTGGGGATTAGGCACTGGAGCCACAGCATTACGCCTGGAAGCCCTTTTCGTCTTCTCCTATAGTAAACATTTTGTGACTGATACTCAGAGGAAGCATAAGAGACACTGGCCCTTGGGAAGTATCCCTTCGCCTGCCTCCACTTCCGTATGACCTGTAGGAGGTTGAGGCCTTTTCCTGTTACTTTTGGAAGTGTTTTTGTATTCATCCACTTTTTTCATGCAGGCCTCAGTTTGTCTCCAAATAATAAATTTCCCTCAAAGGAGAAATCTATGACCTTGCTTTGAGTATCCTGAGAAAGGATAGTAGTCCTCAGCCAGGAAGACTTGCTTAAGGACACTGCATGAACCAGAACTCTATCAGCAGTGTCACTGGTGTCCACTGCAGTGTGGAAATATTTAGGAATATACAAATGTGCCAGCAGATAAAGGCCTTATGGTCAATCTAGCCTGCTCGAATGTGCAGTTCCCACTGTGTTTACAAAGGGAACCTCCGCCCACCCATATTCCGTGACCCATGTCAAATACTCCTCCCCCATCTCCCCCTTAAACTGCAACTTTCCCCCTCACCTTGTCCCCACCTCTCTTGAAGCTGTCCACTGTTTTAGGGACACCCCCTCCTCCGGCAACTTAGCCGTCACTTTCTCAGTGAAAAGTTCCTAATCTCCCTCCTGAACTTCTTCCCCCCACACACACCAGCTTTAGGCGGTTACCTCTAGTGGTCTTGTTTCCGCTAAGGCTGAAGAGGCCCTCGGTGCTCACCCTGTTTATACTTTCAAGGTACTTGAAAGTCTTATTTATGTCCCCCTCTCCTTTCCGTCCTCAAGTGAGTACATGTTAAATCCTCGAGCCTCTTCTCATAGGTGTTGCCTTTGAGCGCCCCTCCCCAGCCTCTTTTCATAGGTGTTGCCTTGCTGGCCCCGGATATTTTGTGACATCCAGGGCTGATCTTGCTGTGGCAATCACGTCTTGTGCCAAATCACTATCCTTTCTTCCTGCTAGTGCTAAAATTGCGTTCCAAAGTGCTTTCTGGTATTGTGGTATTTGTGCTAAGTAAGCTGTCTGCCTGATAAGCAGGGAAGCTTACACTTTTTTAGCCATAGTATCCAACTTTTAGAGTCCTTTTAAGGGGGCTGCACAGATGGTGTTTTTTGCTTTCTCACATGCAGCAGTCTGGACTACTCCATGATCAGCAGGACGGGCATACAGGTATTCCACTCCCTGCTTGTCTACCTGATATTATCTATGGCTGCTTCTGAGGTGGGCGTACGCATGATTTTTGATATGGCCTTCTTAAGTAGTTTAGTAAGGGAAGTAGCATTCATCTTGGATGAGCTACTCCCAACATGCCTATAAAATCAGCAACCTCTTCATCCTCCTCTGTCTCTAGCATTGGGGGGGGGGGGTGTTGATGGTATCAACCATCTGTCTGACAAATGAGGAGAAGGATGCATAGTCCTCATTGTGCCTTGGAAGAGGTTTGAAATCTTGCTCAGGTACACCCTCCAATTGCATGAGGTTACCTTTCTCAATTTGTACAGAAGAAAAAATTACTCACCACAGTAATGCTGTTTCTTCTAATGGAGTCTTGCTATATTCAGACATAATGCAGTTAGCCCCAGCACTTCAACTGCCCCGGAGAGGACAGAGTTAACTCCATGCAGAAGCATGGAACGTTGAGCTTGAACTCGAGCTCGGTTTTCAAACCTCTGTCTGTGGTACTTACCAGTGCAACCGTCAGATTCTTACGAGCAACTAACTTACTTGACACTAAAATGTGGAAATTGTTTGAACACATAGCCAAAAGGCAAAATACTTTTTGGGGTCCAAAAAAGACTCAAGACGAGAGCCCAAGAAGAAATAAGGTAGTGACAATTCAAACTATGCAACACAAGAAGGAAAAACATAAGTTACTCCACCAAGAGGGAGGGTACAATGTACACCCCTGAGGTGCAACACTGTGCTTGCCAACCCACTTCCCAAAAACAGGTTCTGAGAGGGGAGGCGGGGGGGGGGGAGGTCTGAATACAGCAAGACTCCATTAGAAAAACAACATTACTATGGTGAGTAATTCTTTTCTTCAAACAACATGAAGTCTTGCTGTATTCAGACATAATGCAGACTACCAAGCAATTCCCTATGGAGGAGGGAATGCAGAACCTACTTTGGGAACAGGCTCTGCCAACACATTGTCCTTCCCTGGAAGATAAACTGCTACCAGGGAATTCTGAAAGGAATAGGCCAGAGACCAAATCTTCACGCCTCTGTGCACAAGGCTGTGGACCGAGTGCCTCCCTGCTTGTTGATGTACCACATTGTGGTAGTGTTGTCCGTCCTGACTTGGACCACCTTGCCTTTGACTGAATCCAAAAAGGTTTGAAGGGCTAGGAAAAACTGCACTGAGTTCCAGAAGGTTGATAGGAAGAAGAGACTCCTGCGAGGACCAGATTCCCTGAGCTGTTAGGGCTCCCAGGTGGGCTCCCCAGCCTAAGAGAGAAGCATCCGTAGTCAGTACTACTGATGGAAGTTGAGGGAGAAATAGGACCCCTTGTCTGAGGTTGTCCTGGTCCAGCCACCACTGGAGAGCCTGGACCAGAGTTTGGGTCACTGGAATCAGTTTGGTGAGAGAATCTGTTTTCTATGACCAAAAGGACCTTAGATGGAACTGAATGTCCCGCATCTGAAATCTGGCTCCCTGAATCACTGCAGTGGAGGCTGCCATGTGGCCCAGGAGTTGGAGGAACTGTCTCACTGGAAGAGAAACCTAAGGCCGAAAGGAAGAAGCGAGGTCTACTAAGGCATTCACCCTTGCCAGAGAAAGGAAAGCTTTTGCTTGGGTAGTATCCAATTCCACCCCCATGAAGGTGAGAAGCTGTACTGGTTTGAGGACAGATTTTGGCAGATTGAGAAGAAACCCCAAGGAACTGAGCAAGTTCTAAGTGGTTTGCAGAGCTGACCTGACCTGGTCTGAAGACTGCCCTGCTAGGAGCCAGTCGTCCAGATATGGAAAAATGGTGATATCCTGTCTTCTGAGGTAAACCACCACTACTGCAAGGCACACTGTGAACACCCTTGGAGCTGATGTTAGGCCAAAAGGCATGGCCTTGAACTGATAATGGCCTGAAGGTAACTCGAACCTGAGGTATTTTCTGTGGGAGCACCTTATAGGGATATGGAAGTAGGCATCCTTGAGGTTCAGTTATGCTAGCCAATCTCCTGGCCTTAAAGAGGGAAGGATTATTCCCAGGGTTACCATTTTGAACTTGGGTTTTGAAATGTGTTTGTTCAGATACCATAGATCCAGGATGAGGTCACCACTCCCCTGTTTTCTTTGGGGTGAGGAAGTACCTGGAGTACAGGCCTTTTCCCCAGTGTTGAGTAGGAACCTTCTCTATGGCTCTGAGAGCCAGAAGACAGGAAACCTCTGCCTCTAGGGCAAGGGTTTCTGAAACTGATGCAGGTAGAAAAGACTTGGCCCTCCTTTTTGAGTACCTTTTGAAGCTGAGGGCTACTCCCTAGCTTACTACTTCCAGGACCCACTTGTATGAGGAAACAGACTTCCAGGCCTGAAAGTAGTAAGCCAGCCTGCCTCCTACCAGGATTGGAGAGTCGACCCGGGCTGACACCTCAGGGTGTCTGCTTAGCAGGAGCCTTACATTGGGAGGAAGAAGCAGCCTTGCTCATCCCCCATCTACCCCTCCCTCGAAAAAAAACCCTTTGTGGGTAAGACGAGGAGGCCTGGGCTTGGTAAAAAGGCCTGTGAAAAGGCCTGCTCCTGCCCCTGCCCCTGGACTGCTGCTTCTGAGGAGTGGCTTGCCTTTCCTTGGCCTGTGCACTCCTGTAAGTGGTTCCATATTCATCCATTTTCTTCATGTAAGCCTCTGTCTGCTCCCCAAACAGAGAGTTACCAACTACAACAAAAAAAAAAAAAAAACATAGCCTTAGACTGGGTGTCCTGTGATAGGCTAGTACATCTGAGTGAAGCATGCCTTCTGAGAGAGAGACAGATGTAGCCATGACTCTGGATGCCACATCGTTGGAGTCGACAGCAGCGTGAAATTGTACTTTGGATGCCTCAATTCCTTCTGCAGCCACCTCCTCCAGCTCTTTGGCTAGCTGGAGGAGGTCTTTTTAGCCAGTTCCAGAACCGTATCCCACCTGGACTTCTGGTACCTGGCTGTGTAGGCCATATAATTTGCCTGCCTGAGTCCCAAAGAGGATGCCAAGTATAGTTTCTTGGCCATGGCATCGACTTTCCTGGAGTCCTTGTCTGGGGGGTGTGAAGCCAAAGGAATGTTTGCCCTGTCACAGGCTGCAGCCTGCACTACCCCAACATGGCTGCTATGTGAATAAAGGAGCTCCACAGCTCAGCCTGAAAACATGCATCTCCTGTCCATTCTTTTGTCTACAGGAGGTAAAGAGTTAGGAGTCTGTAAAATCTTTTTTGTTCCATGGGGTGTGAAGCCAAAGAAGTTCAACTTCTCACCTTTATAGGCACAGAGTTGGACACTATACAAGCAAAAGCCTTCCTTCCCCTGACAAGGGTAAAGGCCCTAGTGGATCTCGCTTCCTCCTATCGACCTCAGGTCTCCCGCCCAGCAAGACAGTTCCTCCAGCTCCTGGGCCACATGGCAGCTTCCACGGCAGTGGTGCAGGGAGCAAGGTTCCAGATGAGGGACATTCAGTTTCATCTGAGGCCTTTTTGGTCTCAAAAGGAGGATTCACTTACCAAACTGATTCCAGTGACTCAGACTCTGGTCCAAGCTCTCCAGTGGTGGCTGGACCAGGACAACCTCAGACAAGGGGTTCCATTTCTCTCTCAAGTCCCATCAGTAGTTTTAACTACGGATGCTTCTCTCCTAGGGTGGGGAGCCCACCTGGGAGCCCTGACAGCTCAAGGGTTCTGGTCTCCACAGGAGGCTCTCCTTCATATCAATCTCCTGGAATTCAGGGCAGTTTTCCTAGCCCTGCAGAGCTTCTCGGATTCAGTCAAGGACAAGGTGGTCCAAGTCAGAACGGACAACACCACCACAATGTGGTACATCAACAAGCAGGGAGGCACTCGGTCCTCGGCCTTGTGCACAGAAGCCATGAAGCTGTGGTCTCTGGCCTATTCTCTTCAGACTTCTCTGGTAGCAGTTCGCCTTCCAGGGAAGGACAACATACTAGCAGATGCTCTGAGCAGAATTTCACAGGGACACCACGAATGGTGTGTGGAATTGATAACCTGATATTAGATAGTATTCTTCCTCCTCCTCCTCTGTAGGCATATAGGTTGGAGACTCAGGCTGGGGGGCAGGTATGATATCACAATTTCGTACAGCTGGATTGCCTGGAAAAACTGCTACATATGCTCTCTGATGAAGGCATCTTATTTGTGCATCTTCCTGTTCCTTTCTCTGTTCAGGAGCGGCGGCAGTGACATTATTTTCTTTAAATTTCTTTTTGGCAGACTATTTCCAGTGTCTGCTCTGAGGCTCTTTTATTTATATTTTTGCCATCACTGGATTCAGGGTGCCCCCTTTTGAACACCCTGATGTCTTAACCTTTAACATTATTTACTGCTGAACATGAGGAGATAAACCCTTCAGATGTGTGCTTTCCACCATCATTGGGAACTCCCTAAGAGCCTTTTTTATTATTTTTAGGTAACAGGGGCAGACTGAGAAGGCATGCTTCTTTTTAACATTTTTACCCTTTTGAATGAAATTTTTAGGCAAAAATACGACAGGACTTGCAATTTATAAAATTGTGTTGTGGACCCAGACATTTTAAACAAAGTTCGTGATAGGCTGCTCTTGCCAGGAGCTGGAAAAGAACAGTTACATACTTACCATAACAGTAAATCTTCGCAAGAATCTCCATCAGGTCACACCTTAGGAACTATATCCACGTCAGCACTAGAACCACATGGAAACTTTTGTAAGCCAGGAGCCACCCAAGACGACGTTATGCACCAGTGTCTCCATAAATATGGGCATACCCATCTTTCCTGATTCCCCACAAGAGATTTTGCTTGGGAGACCTCATTATGAGGAACAAGGAGACAAAGGCTTCACCCTGCATACCAGGCAACAAGGGGTGTTGAAGAAGCAGTGGTGGAAAAAAAAAAAACCTCTGCAGAAATTCCTGTGACCTACCCCTGAAAGGGGGCAGGAGGGTGGGCTGGCATGGCCTAATGAAAGAGATTCTCCTGAAGATCTATGGTTACGGTAAATATGTAACTATTCTATCTTCTTCAAGGATATCTCTTTCATCAGGCCACACCTTTGGAACGAGTCCCAAGCAGTACCAAACAGAAAATCTGGGCAGATGGAGACTGGAAAAGAACAGTTACATACTTACCATAACAGTAAATCTTATATATAGGGAAAGGGTGGAAGGTAGTCCTGCTAAATGCCAGGAGCTTGGGCAATAAAATGCCTCAGCTCCAGGCGATGCTAACTGAGGGAGCAGTGGATGTGGCAGTGGTCACTGAGACCTGGACCACCGCAGGGCACAACTGGGACCTGAACCTGGAGGGTTACACTATGCTCAGGAAGGACGGGGGTAGGGAAGGGGAAGAGGGGTAGCAATGATAGTCAAAAACTGCATTGGCATAGGGGGAGTAGAGGAGGCAGAGGGGCGATTTGGGTCACCTTGATAACCGGGGGCAAGAGAGTAAAAATAGTAGTGGTGTATAGACCCTCTGCACTGGTGGAGGAGCTGGAGGAGAGTCTGGTGGCAGATGTTGGGAGACAGTGCAGACTGGGCAGGGGAAGGGTGGAGGTGTTGGGGGACTTAAACATGCCAGGAACAGACTGGGAGACTATGACATCCTCGGGGACCAGGGAACAAAGGTTGTTGGATGTCTTTCAAGACGCGTTCCTAACTCAGCAGGTGGGGGAACCGACCAGGGAGGCGCGGGTACTGGATGTGGTCCTGGCAGACAGTGACCAGATTAGGGGCCTGGAGGTAAGGCACCCCTTGGCGGGGAGTGACCATGCCACAGTCTGGTTCTGCCTGGACCTAGGAGGGGTAGAAGGCTGCACAAAGACGGAGGTAACTGACTTCAGGGGGGCGGATTTTAAGGAAATGGGAAGGATCCCTAAGGAGCATTTGGATGGGATTGGGTCAGACATGGACGCTGACAGTAGGTGGGAAATCATCAGGAGAGGGGTGCAGGATGCTACCAGCACCTGTGCAAGAGTAAGACGAAAATGCGGTAGGGCCCGAAAACCCTGCTGGTGGACCAGGGAGGTCCAGGAGGTGGTGAGGGGAAAGAAGGCAGCCTACAGGCAATTCCTTGCTCAAGGAGTGAAAGGGATCGAGGGGAGTACGAGCTGATGGCTAGAAGGGCCACTAGGATGGTGAGGGCAGCTAAGGCAAGGAAGGAACAGAACCTGGCCAGGGAAATTAGGAGAGGGAACAAGGGGTTCTTTAGATACACTGGGGAAAAACGAAGGGTGAAGGGGCAGATTAGCAAGATTAAAACAGGGGAGAGATGGGCACAAGACCCGGGGGAGCAGGCTGAGGTACTACATGAGTACTTCACCTCAGTTTTCACCAAGGAAAATGGGGGTGCTGCATCATACATGGGAGGAGACAGTGATACTGAGAGGGGGGACCCTTACCGATCGGTGGGTCTGGGGAGAGGGGGAGGCATCACTGGCAGGAGGTGGGGAAGGCTAAGCAGGGAGAAGTGGAAGTGGAAATCACAGCAGAGAGAGTGAGGGAAGCCCTCAGGTCCCTTAAGACGGAGAAAGCACCACCGGGGCCGGATAAATTACATCCCAGAGTGTTGAAGGAACTTGTGGATGTCCTGGCAAAACCCCTGGCGGAGCTTTTCACCATCTCTCTGAGGACCCGGTGGTGATCAAGGGAGGTGGCAGGGAACTACAGGCCTGTCAGCCTGACATCGGTGGTGGGCAAGGTGATGGAGGGCATTGTCAAGGAGAGGCTGGGGGGGACCTGGAAAAGTCAGGGTGCCTGGACGATAGACAGCATGGATTCGCCCTGGGAAATCGTGTCAGACAAACCTTGTGGAGTTCTATGACTAGGTGACGAGTGCCTTGGACCTGCGTAGACCAGTGGACGTCCTCTTTCTAGACTTCAGCAAGGCGTTTGACTCTGTTCCTCACATAGGCCTGTTGGATAAGCTGGGAGAAATGGGGTGGGGAACCAGATGATCAGGCAATTGGCTCCAGGACTGGACCCAGAGGGTCGTAGTTGGCGGGATAGTCTCATCCCCAAGGAGGGTCATTAGTGGGGTCCCACAGGGATCAGTCCTTGGGCCCCTCCTGTTCAACGCCTACGTCTCTGACATAAGGAGAGGTATCAGGAGTGAGATGAGTCTCTTTGCAGATGACTCAAAACTGGGGGTGGTGGTGGATGGGGAGGAGGGGAGGATGGCCCTACAGGGGGACCTTGAAGCTCTGGAAAGATGGTCTAGAAAGTGGAAGCTGAGGTTCAATGCAGGGAAATGCAAGGTACTGCACCTGAATAAACCTGGCTAAGTGTACACCCTGGGGGTGGAAATGCTACAAGTCTCGATGGCTGAGAGGGACCTGGGGTGGTGGTGGATGTCAAGATGAACAACTGGAGACTTGTAGGAGGGCAGCAGCCAAGGCCAACAGGATGCTGGGATGCATTGCTAGGGATCTCCTCCAGAAGGAGGGAAGTGATACTCCTCTGTATAACTGCTTGGTGAGGCCACCTCGAGTACTGCATGCAGTTTTGGAGCCACATTAAAGAGGGACATAACACTCCTGGAGAGGGTCCAAGGAGGCAACCAAAATGATTTGGGGCTTGGGGACAGGACCTATGAGGAGGCTCGAAGAGCTAAATATGTACACATTGGAAGAGAGAAGGGACCAGGGGACATGACAGAGGCCTTCAGGTACATGAGGGGGTAAATAGGGAGGAACAGTCAGGGTGCTTCGAAGGAAGGAGGAGGGGGCCACTAGAGGGCATGGGTGGAAGCTGGAGTGGGGAAGATTCAGGGAGAAAGGAGGAGGTGCTACTTCACTGAGAAGGTGGTGGAGCCATGGAATGCGCTGCCTAGGGGGCTGGTGGAGGCAGAGACGGTGGAGGGGTTCAGGAGTGGATGGGACAGGTACAGGGGAAGGGTTCTGGAAGCAAAAGCGAGAATATACGGAACTGGGTAGGGAGAAGCCAGAGAAGGCGAGGGGGCAGCAAGGTCAGCTCCCAGGGTGGGGGCTGGCCAAACGAGCAGACGCGAAAGACCGTTAGACCTATTCTGCTGGCATTTTAGTATGTTAGTATGAGACATACATGCTCACGACAGCAGACCTTGTAAGACAGCCAGGCCAAAACCTGCTCATCTATGAGACACGATGTCCCGACTGTAATGTTTAGTGAAGGTGTGCACAGTACTCCAAATGGCAGCAGCACAAATGTTAGCAGCTGAGACATTTCTAAAACAAGCAACAGAAGTGGCCATGCCTCTGGCAGAATGACCACAGATCACACCAGAAGTCCTTTACCGTACTTCCTATAACAGAAAGTAATACAGTTTGCCAACCATTTGGACAGGCACTATTTAAACACAGAGGTGAACAAAACAAAACACTGAGAGGACTTTCTGCAGTCCTTGGTGTGGTTCACAAAATACCTGAGGATTCTTTTTTTCCATCAAGCGTTTTACACCCCCACCTTCCTGGGTCGGCACACACCTGGAGCCAGTCCCCAAGGCATACAATATAGAAACCTTCTTTCCAAGAGAGAGACAACGCATCTTGCCAGAAAACTCCAGCCCCTGCAGCAAGCAAAAATGCAGCACTTTTGTGTTGTGTGAGGATGCAAAAAGGTCCAACTCTTGGCAACCCGACCTTGTGAAGAGATCTTCTGCCGCTCAGGTCAGCAGTTCCCATTCGTGCAGGCTGGACTGTGATCGGCTTAGCCAGTTTGCCAAGTCATTTTGTGCATCTGGAAGATGTATGCCCAAGATGTCGTGTTGCAGAGCCCACTGCCACACTCTCGTTGTTTCCCTCCATAGTGGATATGAATGAGTCCCTCCTTGTTTGTTGATGTAATGCATCACACTGACACCGTCCGTCTGTATTAAGAGAGGGCCTGGCGTTAGATGTACTCGAAATGCCTGGAGACTGTAGAGAACAGCCCACATCTCTAGGACATTTATGTGTAAGTTTTCCTTTATCTGGGTCCAAGTACCTTGTGTTTGGTAAGGACCCAGGTGCGCTCCCCACCTGGATCTCGAAGTATCTGAGGTTAGAACCTGTGACAGGGTTGGACTCTGAAATGGCAAGCCCTTGAGTGTTTTGGTGCAGTCCGTCCACCACATCAGGGCCCTTCTCAGAGGAGAAGTACAGGTTTGTCTAGGTCATCAGTGGATTGTTCCCACTGGACCCGGGGAGACCATTGTGGGATCCTCATGTGCAAGTGAGACAACGGCACTGTTACAATGGCTGCTGTCATAAGGCATAACAAGGTCCTGACTGGGACTGACCAACTGCAGCACACTAGCTGAATCTGCGCTATGAGGTGCCTCACTCTGTCCAAAGGGAGAAACGCATAGCCCTGATCCTTATCTAGCATTACAGTCTTTGACAGAGGGTCACTACTGACTTTGGCAGGTTCAGTTACCCCTAGATGGTCGAACAAGGTCCTGGTTTGAAGCCAGGTGTGCAGCTGTTGTTTTCTGGACTGGGCCTCCAACAGCCAATCATCCAGGTGAGGGTACATACAGTATATAGTCCCTTCCTTGTGGAGGGCCGCTACTACCACTGCTGAGCATTTGGTAAAGAGCAATGGCACAGAACAAAAAATTACTCACCTTAGTAATGTTGTTTCTTCTAATGGAGTCTTGCTGTATTCTGACATATGCAGTGAGGTCCAACCTTCGAACTGCCCCGGAGATGAAAGAGTTAACTTTCCATGCCAGGCACGGAACGCTGAGCTCGAGCTCAGTTGAGATTCTGTCTGTTGCTGTTTGAACTCAAACCGTCAGATCTTTACGAGCTATACTCACTGAGTGTCCTGTGTGGAAGCTGTAAACCTACACTAGCCACTGGCTACTAAATATAATAAACAGATTTTTTGGTCCCAAAACAAAGACTCAAGTCAGGAAACCCAAAAAATGAAACAAACACAACACCCACTCACCCAAAGTAAAGGGGTGATAGATAAAGGGTGGGGCACCTCTTTGAGTGCCAACACTGCTACTGCCCACCCACATCCCAAAACAAAGGTTCTGAGAGGGGAGGCAGGGGGGGAGGTCAGAATACAGCAAGACTCCATTAGAAGAAACAACATTACTAAGGTGAGTAATTTTTTCTTCAAACAGCATGAAGTCTTGCTGTATTCTGACAAATTGCAGACTACCAAGCAGTACCTCCATGGAGGAGGGACAGAACCTACTTAGGAAATAGGCGCTGGAGCACTGCTGTGCCAAACCGAGCATCACTCCTAGCTTGGATATCCAGAGAGTAATGCTTGGTAAAAGTGTGTACTGTTTTCCAGGTAGCTGCATGACATACCTCTAAGATAGGAATATCCCTGGCAGCAGCCAGGGAAGCAGCTGTACCTCTGGTAGAGTGAGCCCTCAGGCCTGAGGGTGGAGTCCTGCCTAGGTTTTCATAGCAAAATTGAATGCAAGAGACAATCCACCTGGCAATAGATCTCTTAGTGGCAGGTTTTCCCTTTCCAACCTCACCATAAGTGAGAAACAGTTGGAGGGAGTCAAACCTGTGACCCTTGGTACGCTCTATGTAGTAGCTAAGGGCCCTTTTCACATCCAAACTGTGCAGCCTCCTCTCCCCAGAGGAGGAATGGTCAGTGAAGAAAACAGGAAGAGACATAGACTGGTTAAGGTGGAAGTCTGAAACCACCTTAGGTAAAAAGTTCCTGTTAGTCCTGAGGACCGCCTTATCTCTATGGAAAGAGATAAAATCAGGCTCCACTGACAGGGCTTGTAACTCGCTTATGCGCCTGGCAGAAGTGATGGCCACCAAGAAAACAGTTTTCCAAGTCAAGTACTTAAGCTCTGCTGAGGACAAAGTCTCAAAAGGGGGTTGCATAAGCTGGGCAATGCAAACATTAAGGTCCCAAACAGGGGCAGGGTCCCTGAATGGAGGATTGGTATGAAGCAATCCCTTGAAAAATTTAGAGAATACAGGATGAGCTGAAAGGGAAGAAGGCTTACCTGCTGAAAGGAAAGCAGAGACAGCTGCCAGATGCACTCTTAGTGTAGCTGGTCTGAGTCCCAAGGCATTAAGATGAACCATATAGTCCAAGACTGTGGGCAGGCTAGCAGACTCTGGGGAAATATGTTTCCTAGAGCACCAGATAGAAAATCTTTTCCACTTGGAGTTGTACGTGTTTCTGGTGGAAGGCTTCCGAGAAGCCTTTAGAATATCCATAACACCTTGAGAGAGGTGTAAATCAGCAAACTCTAACTCTTCAAGAGCCAGGCCTTGAGATTGAGAGATTTGAGATTCGGATACCAAACCCTCCCGAGCACATGTTAACAGGTTGTAATTCCTGGGAAGAGATAGGGGAAGGTGGACTGCTAAGGACAAGAGAGGGTACCAGGGCTGCCTGGCCCAGTCTGGAGCAATCAGAATCACCCTGCAGGGTTGAGACCTGATTCTGACTAATACCTTGAACAGGAGAGGGAATGGGGAAAGCATAAAGGAACTTCCTTTCCCAATTGAGAACTAGGGCATTCAGGGGGACTGAGCCCAACACTGGGGACCTGCAGCAGAAGAGGGGAAGTTGGTGGTTGTCTGGGGCTGCAAAAAGATCCATCTGTGGGGTGCCCCATCTGGAGAAGATCACCTTCAAAACCAGGGGATCTAAGGACCTTTCGTGGTGGCCCTGAGATATCCTGCTGAGAGCATCTGCCAGGGCATTGTCCTTGACTGGGAAGTGTATCGCTGTAAGAGAGATGTCCAGGGAATAGGCCAGAGACCATAACTTCACTGTCTCTGTGCACAAGGCCGTAGACCGAGTGCCCCCCTTGCTTGTTGATATACCACATTGTGGTGGTATTGTCTGTCCTGATCTGAACTACCTAGTTCTGAACAGACTTGGAAAAAAACTGAAGTGCCAGAAACACTGCCCTGAGTTCTAATAGATTGATGTGAAGCAGAGATTCCTGAGGAGACCACAACCCTTGGGTGGTCAGGGGTCCCAAGTGTGCTCCCAACCCCAAGAGGGAGGCATCTGTAGTAAGGACTAGAGAATGAGACTGAGTGACAAAAGGAACTCCCTGTCTTAGATGTCCTGATCCAGCCACCACTGTAACGCCTGGATCAGGGTTCGAGTCACCGGAATTAGTTTGGTAAGAGGGTCCCTTCTCTGAGACCAACAGGCTCTCAAGTGGAACTGAATGTCCCTCATTTGAAATCTTGCTCCCTGCACCACTGCTGTAGAGGCAGCCATGTGCCCTAGGAGTTGCAGAAAATGACTTGCTGGCTGAGACACCTGAGGGGTGAATGAAGAGGCCAGTGAAATAATTGTCCTCACCCTGTCCAGGGGAAGGAAGGCTCTTGCTTTTCCTGTATCCAGCTCTGCCCCTATGAAGGTGAGGAGCTGTACAGGCTCTAGAACTGACTTTGAAAGATTCAGCAGGAAACCTAGAGAAGTGAGCAGTTGCTGAGTTATCTGTAGGTGTAACTTGACTTGGTCTGGTGACTGGCCTACTATGAGCCAGTCGTCCAGGTATGGAAATGTGGAGATCCTTTTCTCCTCAGGAAGGCAACTACTACTGCCATGCATTTTGTGAACACTCTTGGAGCAGAAGTTAGGCCGAAGGGCATTGCCCTGAATTGGTAGTGGCCTGAGGGCAGCTTGAACCTGAGGTACTTTCAATGGGAGCTTCTGATGAGAATATGGAAATAGGCATTCTTGAGGTCCAGGGAGACTAGCCAGTCCCCTGGCCTTAGAGAGGGTAGAATTATTCCCCGAGACACCATTTTGAACTTTGGCTTTAAAAGGTACTTGTTTAAACATCTGAGATCCAGGATGGGCCGCCATTCTCCTGTCTTTTTAGTGGTGAGGAAGTACCTGGAGTACAATCCTTTCCCTTTGTGTAGGGGTGGAACCCTTTCTATAGCTCTGCGAGCCAAGAGGGAAGAGACCTCTGCCTCTAGGGCAAGTGCCTCTGAAGGATTTGCAGATGGAAAGGATCTGGTTCTCATCTTGGAAATTTTTGAAGCTGAGAACCAGTCCCTGGCTTACTACTTCCAGGACCCATTTGTCTGATGTTAAAGACATCCAGTCCTGGACAAAGTAAGCTAGCCTGCCCCCTACAGGTAGTGGAGAATCGGCCCTGGCAAACCCATCAGGGTGCCTGTTTGGCAGGGGCTTTAGGCTGAGGGGTGGAATCAGGCCTGCTTGTACCCCGTCTGCCTCTCCCTCTAAAGAACCCCCTATGAGCAAAAGCAGAAGAGGAGGCCTGGGCTTGGTAGAAAGGCCTATGAAAAGGCCTGCCCCTGCCCCTGGGATGCTGCCTCTGAGGAGTGGCTTGCCACAGATGTAGCCATGACTCTAGATGAAACATCATTGGAGTCCACTGCAGCATGGAATTGCACTTTGGATGCCTCAATACCATCTGCAGCCACCTGCTCCAGCTCCTTGGCAAGCTGGCCAGGGACCTGTTTAGCTAAAGCCATTACAGTGTCCCATCTAGATTTCTGATATCTAGCTGTATAGGCCATATAATTTGCCTGCCTGAGTCCCAAGGATGCTGCCATGTACTGTTTCTTTGCCATGGCATCAATCCTCCTGGAATCCTTATCTTGGGGGGGTGAAGCCAAGGGTATATTTGCCGTATCACAGGCTGCAGCCTGCACTACCCCAACATGGCTGCATTGCTGGGTAAGGAACTCCATATCTGAGCCAGAGAGAGTATACCTCTTGTCCATTCTCTTATCCACAGGAGGTATAGAATTAGGAGTCTAAAATTTTTATTGTCTGTTTCCCAAAGGACTTATGAAGGGGAATAGACAGCCTCCTGGACTCTGGGATATCCATCATTACAACATAGTCAGGCTCCTCCTGATCATCCACAGCTTCTTCCATAGGAAGCTGAAGAGTTTCAGCCACTTTCTTGTAAAACATGAAATGGAAGGGGGACTCAGAAAGCCTAGGAGGAGACACTACTGAAGGTCTGTCTGGGGAGATGTCCGGGTCAATAAGGCCGTAAGGAAGGCTGGGGGATACTGGGATGCATAGGAAGAGGCATCAATAGTAGAAAACAGGAAGTTGTTATCCCTCTGTACAGACAGTTGGTGAGACCCCATCTGAGTACTGTGTGCAGTTCTGGAGACCCCATCTCAGAAAGACATAGGCAGAGTGGAGGCTGTCCAGAGGAGGGCAACAAAATGGTGCAGGGTCTGCACCAGAAGACATCTAAGAAAGACTAAAGGAGCTTAATATGTATACCCTTGAGGAAAGAAGGGAGAGGGGACATGATAGAAACTTTCAAGTACGTCAAGGGAATCAACAAAGTCCAAGAGGGTAGCATCTTCCAGAAAAAGAGATGTGCAAGAACAAGGGGGCACAATTTGAAGATAGAGGGGGGATGGCTCAGAGGTAATGTGAGGAAGTATTTTTTCACTGAGAGGGTTGTGGATGCATGGAACAGCCTCCCTGAGGAATTCGTGGAGTCAAGAACAGTGGGGGACTTCAAGAATGCATGGGACAGGCATAAGGCAGTCCTAGTGGGGTGTATGAGGAAGTAAGCTGTTGGTTAACTAGGATCTGCAGCTTATCTGTTAGGTAGAAAAAATGGGCAGACTGGGTGGGCTAAGCGGTCCTTATCTGCCGTCAAATTCTATGTTTCTATGTTTCAATGGGCACATCTAGACTTTCATAATCACACTCACTTTCCTCATACTCTCCTTCCTCCTCCTCCGGTTCATAAAATTCCTCTAAATCATAATCCGGAACCGGTGGAACCGACCGAACTGAGCGCCTTCCCAATGGTGCCGGTTCGGTCGGAACCGGGGATGACTAAACAATTTTTATCGCTTTGGCTATTTCATCAGCGGTCGGAGAAAGAACTTTTGGATCCGCACCGGCTGATTTATCCCTTCTTGTTCTTTAACCGGAACCGACTCCTCGGAATCGTTCTCCTTTGCCCAAGAAGTTTCTCCCCGGTCGAGGGCATTCCTTCTGGTTCGCTGGAACCGAACCGGCTGTCCATCCAGGTCAGCGGACTTCTTGGCCTCCCTTTCCCTGAGCCTACCAACTCTTTTTTCCAGGGTAGCTGCAGGAAAATTTTTACAAATCTGGCAGTCTGAATCGAGGTGGTCAAACCCCAGACAATAAACACAGGTGGTGTGGTGATCAGCCTTAGCAAAGACTTCCCCACACACACTACAGTGTTGAAACCCAGTGGGCCCGGTTTTTCTTTTGGATTTCTCAGACATGGCCAGTCCTAACAAAAACTTACCCTTTTTTCGGCAATCTGCCAGGCAAGACACCCTTATCAGTTCCTGACCGTGTTACGGGTCGGGGAAAAAACCGTAATAAAGTCCGTTTTTTTTAGAACTGATAAGAACCGGTTACCACACTCTAAAAGCAGAATAAAGTATTTTTAAATCAACTTGATCGGTTCAAACCGAACCGATCCCACGTTTATAAGTTCCACACAGAAAATTAACAAAAATAAGCCGATCTAGTACTTACGAAACCACAGACAGAGACTGAACCGACAGGTTACGGTTAAATTCGGTCGAAAACCAAGAAAAACGGTACTTTAACCGACAAATTGAACCGAGCAAAGGAGAATTTTCCGGAGCGACTGTTCAGTGAGGCGGAGTAAAGAATCTGACGGTTTGAGTTCAAACAGCAACAGACAGAGCCTCAACCGAGCTCGAGCTCAGCGTTCCATGACTGGCATGGAAAGTTAACTCTTTCATCTCCGGGGCAGTTCGAAGGTTGGACCTCACTGCAATTTGTCAGAATACAGCAAGACTTCATGTTGTTTGAAAATAAGTCAAAAGGCAAGACTCTGAACTGGTAATGTTCCCCTTCTAACACAAATCTCAGATACTTTCTGTAATTCTTTTTGATTTTGATAAGAAGGTAAGCATCCTTCATGCCCAGAGAACACATCCAGTTTCCTGTGTTCAACAGAGGAGTAAGGGCTTGTAGGGAAACCATCCATAACTTCTTCTACTCTATGTAGGATCTTGTACTCTGTGTAGAAGTTTAGGACTCTCAGGTCTAGAACTAGTCTCAGGTCTCCTGTCCACCTGGGGACTAGGAAATATCTAGAGTAGAAGCTCCTGTTCCTCTGCATGACAGGAACTGGTTTTATGGCTCGTTTCTGAAGCAAGGCTTTTATCTCCTCTTTGAGCAATGCCATTCGTCCTGGGACATACGTGTAGACAGGTAGCAGATGATCTGGAGGGATCTCCAAAAGTTCCAGAGCATGACTTTTTGCAATGATGTCCACTACCCATTCACCTGTAGTTCTCTCCCTCCATGGGTTCAAGTGAAGAGAGAGCCGGCTTCCTACAACCACTGTTGGTAGCAATGGTGGTTGGGGGGTGTATGGCTGCTAGTCACTGTGAACCAGTGGGGGCAACACCACTGGCTTTGCCTCCTCTAGGTGCTCTGGAATGGGCACTTGGGGGGGGGGAGGTTAACTGGAAACGCTCCTGCGCCGTTACCTTGCTGCCTGTAGATAGAAATAACAAAAGTGGAGACTCGCACTCACAGCATAAAAAGTAAAGATGTAGCCGGACACCAAATCGAGATGCAGATGCAAAATATTTATTTTGATTACGACAGGTAAATCCTGGATGTCCACAGCTAACAGCTCCAGCTATGAACACACCTTGCTCAGCCCTTCGAGATCGGCTACATCTTTACTTTTTATGCTGTGAGTACAACTCTCCATTTTTGTTATTTCTGCTCGTTCAACTCGCAGGAGGCACCTACAAGAGTCGCACCAACCCTGAACTTGCTGTGCGCAGTGAACTGTGTTTGTTTTTGATGCCTGCCTGTAGGTAGGTCTGCCACCCCTTGCTGATGGTGGATGAAACTGACCCCAGCACTTGCCCCTGCCTGTTGGGGGGTACTGGGATTTCATGGACCTTAGAGTAATTCTACAGGACTGGGGCCTTTTAAAGCCTCTTTCACATTATGCCGAAACAGTTTATGGCCTCTAAAAGGTGCATCTAACATTGCTTGTTGCACATCATTAACAAACCCAGTTACTCTGAGCCATGCATATCTTCTCATGCTAGTGCCAGATGAAGCCGCCCTGGCAGAGGCATCTGCGACATCACAGGTTGAGTGGATCATGTGTTTGCCCACCTCAGCCCCTGCAGTTAAACAGTTCAATAATTCTGCTTTAGCCTGACCCTCTGTGTGCAGCAGTCTTGGCACTCCTCCAGAGGGTGTTCTGGTATTTTATCACAAGGGCCTGGCAGTTTGCAATTTGCAGGCCTAGTGATGCAGAAGCATAGGTACATTTCCCCATAACATCCAGCCTTTTGGATTCCTTATCAGGAGGCATGGAGCTGAAATGTTTGGGTAACCTGGATCTGTCATGGACAACTGTAATGACTATTGAATCAGTTTCCAGCTGGTCAGCATAGTAAAGCTTGTGAGATGGTGCAGGATACATCTTATCAGCCTTTCTAGGGACTGCTGGCATAGCTTGGTCCTATACCAGGCAGCTCAAGTGACATCCTCCAGGACTGGACAAAGTGGTGGGATGACTATGGAGGGAGATTCTGGCATTTCCAAAAATGCCAACAAATCTTTGCAGTCTTCTTCTAGAGTGAATCCCATAGCTGCTTACATTTTTTTTTGCATCATGGTTTGAAAAGAGGGTTCCTCTGGTGGTGACCTTGGGGTACTGACTATGGACTCATCACTGCAAAAGGATAGTGTGGCACTAGTACCAGGTAAGCACTGGTCCTCAGCATAACCCTCCTCTTCTTCATAATCCTCTTTCCTTCCATTATGAGGTGTGGGTTGTATTCCACCTCGTCACAGACCCCTTCGACAACAGGGATGGAGGAGCATGCTGATGATGTTGGCAGCAGCTGAGAAGGCCCCTTTGGGATAGTACGGTGTTGAAGCATCAGAGTCTGAGTGTTCGAGACTCCCATAACTGTCAATACAGGCTGGTCGGGCTGGCCTGGGAGGAGGCCATGTATTATTTCGGATAATGATGCCAGCACTGTCTGTGTGTTGACGATGCCTGTACAAGGGGGTCGCAACTGTAACAGTCGATGGGGGTTTTCAGACCCAGCGACGACAGCGTAGTTCCACCCAGAGTAGCCCTGACCTTGGTGTATGGTCGATGGCTGGGGGCAAGGGGCTGAAGTCGCCACCACCAGAGCGGACGATGACAATAAGAAAGTACCTGCTGGATGCAACGGCGACCTGAGGCATGTCGGGAGGCCTTATCCTTGCCGTGGTGCTTATGCTTGTGGATGCCTGACAATGATTTATCTTTGTATTTCGACCACTGAGATTCAGTCAATGCTGCAGGTGATGCAGACTTTTCTTGGAGTTACTTTTCCACTGCTGCTAAAGTCTTAACTAAAAACTTTTCTAGCACCCCTTTTCTGCATCATCTAGTAGCAAAGTTTACAGCCTTTGCAGATTTCACTTGATTTTACATCATGGGAAAAGCCAAAATAGCAGACACACATTTTGTGGACATCGCAGAAACATAGAAAGTGTGTTGGCAGGAGACCGTGGGTCCATCAAGTCTGCCCAAAGATTTACCTGGAGCCTAGGGATGCTCCAGGCACCTATTCCCCCTCACGGTGCCTTGGCTTTGCACTCAGTAGTTGCTTGAGGACTGTGCCCATAAATTATCCCACCTGTGCGTAAAACCTGCCACAGTGTTGGCGCTAACCACTTGAGAAGGCAGTTTGTTCCATGGCTCCACCACTCTCTCTGTGAAATAATACTTTCTGATGTCCTTTAGTACCAGCGGGCATTCATTACAAGTCAAGGGTACTCATTTCAGAACAAACAAATGGAAGTTCTTTTTTACCAAAAGAGTGATTAATACATGGAACAGTTTGCCTACGGATTTAGTTACAAGTGACAATAAAGAGGTTTAAAAAACAAATTTGATAACCTGATATTAGATGGTCGAAAGATGAATGACTACTGCATCTTATTCAGTAGTGACAATTACCTTTTTGAAGGCCCCTCCCTTCAATTTCAAGTTGTGACCAGTGTAGAGGAAATACAGGTTACTCACCTGTAACAGGAGTTCTAGGATTGGTATATGTTGTTCATCCACACTTACTGGCAGGTTCCTTGCCGCTTTAAATCTTGCCAAAAGGTTTTCAAGCTGGTTCCTCCCACCCACCTGGGTGGTAAAACTCTCGGCTCCGCCCCCATGATGCCAGATCTAGCCCGCTGGAAGCCAGGTTACGCGTCGGAGTCGGGGAGGTCAGGTGGGTTGTGTGGATGAACAACACATACCACTCCTGTTACAGGTGAGTAACCTGTATTTCTAGGGACGTGAATATGTTGTTCAATCCACACTTACTGGCAGACTCCTAGCAGTTCTCAGAGAAAAGGGAGGCATGGCGCGCATCCCCTACTTAGGAAATAAGGACTGGAGAACCGAGGTCCCAAAACCAGCATCACGGCGTTACTCAAGGTCAATGTGGTCGTAGGTAATGAAGGTGTGTGCTGACTTCCAGGTAGCAGCCTGCAGATTTCCTGGATAGGGACGTCTCTGGAAGCTGCCACCAAAGCAGTGGTATGGCAGGTAGAATGAGCTCTTATCCCTTTGGGAGGCTCCATGCCCGCCAACCTATAGCAGAGATCTATGCAGGAGGTGACCCACCTGTCTATCGTCTGCTTGGCTGCAGGTCTGTCAGGTGCGGCTTCAGTGCAGGTGACAAACAGCTAGCGAACCTCTCCCAGAACTTCAGGCGTCCGCTCCTTATAATAAGACAGCTCTTCTAGGGTCCAGAGTATGGAGCCTATATTAAACCTCAGGTGTGACTGGGGTAGGAACATTGGCAGAGTCAACACCTGGTTAAGGTGAAACTCCGACACCACCTTCGGAAGGAATTTCGGGTGGGGGCGCAGGACAACCTTGTCCCTGTGGAAGACCAGATAAGGAGACTCGATGGAAAGCACCTGGAGCTCTCCCATCCTTCTGGCTGACGTAACAGCCACCAAGAAGGCACTCTTCCACGACAGGTGGGAGATATCGCACCTGTGCATCGGTTCGAATGGCTTGCCCATGAGCTTAGCCAATACCAGCAGTAGATCCCACGGAGGTGGAAGTTCTCGCACTGGAGGGGATATGTGATCAAGGCCTTTGAAGAAGCGCCTGACCACCTTCTCCTGCACCACCGACTGTTTCCCAGCCAGCGCCCGGTAAGCAGAGATGGCTACAAGGTGCACCTTAAGGGTCGTCGACCGAAGCCCTAGCTGAGAAAGGGACCACAGGTAGTCCAGAATGCTAGCCAAAGAACAGGAGAAAGGGTCCAACCCCTTATCCTGACACCAAATGGAGAATCTCTTCCATTTGAAGACATAGCATTTCCTGGTCGACTCCTTACGGGATGCCTCAACAACGTTGAGGACCTCGTCGGAAAGACCCAAGGCCTGGAACTCTAGCCACTCAGGAACCAGGTCGTCAGGTGCAGGAATTGAAGGTCCGGATGGAATACCTTCCCCAGTTGACTGAGATCAGGTCCGGGCGGGCTGGAAGCCGCCTCGGGAGCCTGGCGCTGAGGCTGAGGAGATCTGGATACCAGAACTGGCGGGCCAGTCTGGGGCTACCAGAATCACCTGTGTCTTGTCCCTCCTCACCTTGAGAAGCACCTTGTGGATCAAGGGAAATGGGGGAAGGCGTAGAAGAGGCCCGGGGTCCAAGGCCTCGAGAAGGCATCCCCCTGTAGCGAGCCCTGCTGAGGGGGGCAGGCATGAAACAGCCTCAGCTTCGCATTCTCCCTGGAGGCAAACAGGTCCACCTGAGGCATGCCCCAGTAGGAGAACAGATCTTGTACTACCTCCGGCAGGGGAGACCACTCATGGGACACAGCTCCTATCCAGCTTAGGGCATCGGCCAGAATGTTGGAGGATCCTGCCACATGGATGGCAGGGAGATCCGCATCCAGGCTGCGCACGAGGGACCAAGTGCGGAGAGCTTCCCTGCACAGAGGCATGGAGCGTGTCTCGCCCTGGTGGTTTAGGTAGTACGTGGTCATGGTATTGTCCATCTAGACCTGGACCACTTGACCCCGTACAAATGGAGTGAAGGCGGTGAGGGCTAGACGAACTGTTCGAAGCTCCAGCAGGTTGATGTGGCATCGAGACTCCCGAGGGGACTAGAGGCCGTGCGCTCTGTGCTCCCCCAGATGGGCACCCCAACCCATCAGAGAGGCGTCGGTTGATAAAGAGACCGTCGGCTCGGGGCAGACAAATGGGGTGCCTTCCTGCAGATGAGCTGGAATGATCCACCACTGGAAAGCCTTCCACATCTCCTGGGTCACTGTCACTGACTGATCCAAAAGACCGGAGCGCTGTGACCACTGGCTGGCCAGTCCCCATTGTAGGGGACGCATGTGCCAACGGGCCCAACGGACCACGCTGGTGCAGGCCGCCATGAGGCCCAGGAGGCGCAGGAAGTCCCGGCAGGGCACAATTGCCCAACCTGAAATGATTGGGCAAAGGAGGAAGGAACCTCGGCCCTGTCCACCGGGAGCCGTGCTCTGGCTCGCAGAGAGTCGAGCTCTGCCCCAATGAATTGGATCATTTGCTTTGGCACAAGTTCCAACTTGGCCTCATTGATGAGAAGGCCAACTTGAGAGCAAACCAGGAGGGCCAGATCCCTGGACCGCTCCACCTTCGGTCTGGAGGAGGCCGCAATCAGCCAGTCGTCCAGGCAGGGGTACACCCGGACCCTTTGGCACCGCAGGAATGCTGTCACCACTGCCATGCATTTGGTGAAGACCCTGGGAGCTAGAGAAAGGCCGAAGGGCATGGCCCGGAACTCATAGAAGGACCCCTGTGCTCTGAAGCGGAGGAATTGCTGCTGGGACGGACAGATTGGGACTTGAAAGAACGCATCCTGGAGGTCCAGGGAACAGAACCACATGCCTCGTTCCAAGGATGGAATGATCTGAGCCAGAGTGACCATCCTGAAGGTTCGAAACCTTAGGAACCTGTTCAGGTCGTGCAGGTTTAGAATGGGGCACCAGCCCCCCATCCGTTTCGTGACCAGGAAGTACCTGGACACAAAATCCTGGGTCTGGTGGAGGATCCGCCACCTTCCTGATCACCTCCTTCTGAAGGAGTAGGGCAATGTCGGCTTGACGGGCCGACAGAGAGGCTGCGGACCCCATAGCCCCCCCATGGGGCGATGGCTCAGAAGGGCGAGGCCTGCTCGAACTCCAGAGGCAGACCCCTTCCTACCACCTCCAACACCCAGCGGTCCGTGGTGATAGCAGACCAGGCGGAAAGAAAGTGGCGGAGCCGTCCCCCCACAGGTGGAACCCAGGGGAAAGCGACACGGCTGGGGGAAGACACCTCTCAACCCGTCACTGGGCAGGCTTGGAGGAAGGACCGGCCGAGGGACCTCCCGGGCCTTTTCCTCCTGGCTTCCTGCTGGAGGAAGCTGAAGGCTTGGCTTTGGGGTGCCGAGTGCGAGCCTGCTGGCCCTGATGCTGGTGTTGCTGGGCCGGCCGTGCCGCTGGGGCAGATGGGCGAAAGGATTTATGCTGCTGCCAGCGCCTTGTCCTTCTGGGCAGACGTGACCAAGACCAAGGTGGCATTGGACTTCTCAATTCTCTGGAGGTGGCCTTCCACCCCAGGCCCGAACAAGTCAGTACCCAGGAAGGGGACGTCTGCCAACTTGTGCTGGGTATCCGCCGTGAAGGTGGAGATCCGCAGCCAAGCTCTGCGGCGCATGGCCACTGCGGCCGCTATGACTGGGCACAGGAGTCTCCAATATCGAGAGACATTTGGAACTGCTGTTTCGCCACTGCCCTTCCCTGATCCTGCACCTGCTTGACCGTAGTCTGCAGGTCAGCCGGGAGATGAAGGATCACCTTATTCAGGGAGCCCATAAGGGCGTGGGAGAAGTGTGCCAAAAGTATAGCCGAACTAGCCTGACGGAGGCCAAGGGAGGACACAGCATACACTTTACGCTCGGCATAGTCCAGCTTTTTGGACTCTTTGTCGGGGGGGGGCTTGTCCACATCCCTGGCGTTCCCGGAACACCGAAAACGCTATCGGTAACCAACCCCTCTGCAGAGGGGTGCTCCAAGAAACCAGTCAGAAGGAGCTGTTGCAACATAAGACCGCATACTTCCTGGCCATCCTGGCCGAAGGAGCAGGACAAGAAGCCGGCCGCTGCCAAAACTCCAAGGCTGGGCCAACAATGGCTTCAGCCACCGAAAAGGCCTCCGTGGGAGAATCCCCTCTGTCCAATATCTCCATGAGTGGATACTTGGCCCACTTGGATACGGGCTCAAGCTGCATCCCAGTGGACTCCGAGAGGAGCCGAAGCAAACCCATGAAAGAGGATGGGCTCCCGTCCCTCGACTGTCCTCCGGAGGACTCCAGGTCAAGGGGCCTGGAGAACAGGGAAGAGTCATCGTCAGACTCCGAGGTGTCTGTGAACAGCTGCCTAGGGCCTGAGCCACCCTCCACCTGCCGAGGACGGTCGGGAGTGAGGGTGACCGACAACCGGTGGGGCAGTCCCTGACCCGACTGAGAATCCTTGGTCGGAGCCCCAGATTTCAATTGTGGAGGCGGAGGTTCCACCACAATCGGTGGGGCAGTTGGTTTTGGCTGAACAACCAGCGCCGGTTTGGGCACCTCGACCACCGCGAGGGGTTGTTTCGGCCTTTCAGGTGACAGCCACTTAATGGCCGGGGAAGGCGACGGCGTCAGCTTGTTCCCGGTCAGAAGAAGCTGCTGCAACATTAAGTCCTTGTAGCGTCAATGCAATTTGTGCCAAAGCCTCTCCTCCTCCAAGGAGGAAGAAGAGGACAAGAGGCGCCGCCGCTTTCCTCGGTGCCAAGACCGAGACCGGGACCGGCTGGACCGAGAAGAGGTCCAAGACTGAGACCATCGGTGTTTCCGAGGGTGGGTCTGGGAGGGAGCGGGGGAAACCCGTTCCTCCCTCAGCTCAGGAGCCTTAACCAGGGACTCTGGCACAGGAGGCGCAGGCAAGTCCTCGGTTTCCACTGGGGGAACCGGTGAAGAAGGGTTGCCGGCTTCTCCAGTCGACAGCCCGTCTGACGGCTCGAGAAAAATCTCGATCAGAGGCCGAGGTGTCTCAGCCGACTGACCTAACGGGGACACCGCAAAGCCAGCGGCCTTAGCCACAACCTCGACCAAAGTCGTAAGTCAACTTTCCGGGGAAGGGGATCTCTCCCGCTCCCATGAATGTTGACGGTGGGACTTACCCTTCGAGTCCTTCTTCTTGGACCGAGAGGAGTGTCCCGATGGCCCTCACCTTCGTGGAGAGGATTTTGGCAAGTTCTTAAAAGAAGCTGTACAGAGGAGCCCAAGGAGAGCGGATAAATGCGCGATCGAGAAGACGGAGATGCGCCTGGGCCGCCTCCTCCTCGAGAGCGATCATCTGTTCAAGTTGCTCAGTCGAGCCAGCCGCCGCAGAAACCGCCCAACGGGCCTCCTTTGACTTTGCCGGCGGTATACATCTTTCCGGGCACCCAAGTTGGAGCCTGGCAGCACGGTCTTCGAGGACATTTGCCGAAAAGGACTTGCACAACTTGCAGGCCTGCAGATCGTGGTCAAGCCCGAGGCAGCAGATGCACGTTGAGTGCGGATCGTCTAAGACATCTTCTGCCTGCATAGGCACCCCAAAACCGAGTCGATCGTCCATCGCGAGCCCAGAAGGAAGAAGCAGACCAAGTCTAGAAAACTTTAAAATTATTTTCGGGTGAACTGATGAGTTTGGATCCAGTCTAAACACAGAGCACTAAGGAGGGAACCTGAGCTTCCAAGTGGTAAGGAAGATCTGGTGTCATGGGGCGGAGCCGAGAGTTTTACCACCCGGGTGGGTGGGAGGAGCCAGCTTGAAGACCTTCCGGCAAGATTTAAAGCGGCAAGGAACCTGCCAGACTGTGGATGAACAACATATCCATGTCCCTAGAACCAATATTTAGATGCAGAACTCTTTTTTTCTTTGTATAATCGTCAGCAGGCATATCATGGAAGGATACCCAGAAAGACTTACAATCAAAAGTCTTTTAAGAGCACAACGGACATCCCAGTTCTGGCATAACGGACAATATTCTCCATCAGGAGCCAGGCTCCCGAGAGGGTCCCATTCAGGGTGGGACAAATCAGTTTGCGAGGTGGTGGTCAGTTTGGCCACTAGCTTTAAAATCTGGTAGCCAAATCTACATTTTTAGTGGATATAATTTCTTTCTTTTTGCGTAATCTTTTTTTTCCCTCCGTCGCACACTGGGACCTGCTCCTCCTTCAAGCCACCTAGTACCATCAGCGACCCCTTCCTGCAATTCCCCCAGAACTGCCTACCTCATATTTGCAGCCTTCCTTCAGGTTAGCCTGGCATATCCCTTGGCCAGGAGGGTACCTCTCCTTCGTGGTAGTGGCCGGGGGAGACTCCAGCACACTATTTTCTTTCTTGCCTGGGTGCTGCTGAGGTGGACGTTACTCTGCTGGGATTGCTTGAGGGCATCGTCGGGGATGACCGCCATCATCCAGACGATCCCAGTGCAGTTTCCGCTTTTCTGTGGTGTTGTCTTTAGTGCGATCCCTCTGCTGTGCCCCTGGTCTCCACCGGGGGCCTCTGCAGAGCGACCATGCATCCCAAACCCACCACAGGGGAGGAAAGCAGTCCCACGGACGCTCAATCCTACCCCTTCACCTGCTGACCCCCGGCGCCCGAGTCCGTTCCTGAACCCAGGTCGCCGGCGTGGTTCGAGGTGTGGCATCCAGCGCCTCAGCCCTCTGCCCCACCGGGCCGGCTGGATATAATTTCTAAGGGCTCGAAAATCACTTTGCGGGAAGGTAGCCAGTTGGCTGGTAACGTATAAAATCTGATAGCCAAACCATTTTTTTTAGCATCACTGGCCACCTAACTACCTGATTTGTCCCACTCTGGTCCCACTGACAATGTTGGGGCTAACAGAAAAGGAAATTATGGGGACAAAGAAGAAATGTATTTTTTCTGTAGTGCTCCACATTGTCAATGGGTAGTCAGTATATATGGGTTCTAATATGCAGTACCCATTATTCAGCTGGGTGGGAGAGAATATTGCCCCTTTACACAAACTGCAAAAAAAAAAAAGGTAAAGGAATCTACCTGCTAACCACTGCCTGCAAAACTCTGCACCCAAAGACCGCAAAGGTGGAACTTTGAGCATCCAATCTGTAGTGCTTGGTGAATGTGTGGACGGAGGACCACATTGCTGCCTTGCACAATTCTAAGACAGATGCCTCACCCTTCTCCACCCAAGAGCTGGCCATAGCAATTGTGAAATGAGCCTTGATGAGACCCGTAACCCTCTTCTTTACTGCGACATCAGCTATGGCAATGCACACCCTCACCCACCTTGCCAGGGTGGCCAGGCTTTTTTGTCCTTTTCTGACTGCTCTGAAAGGTATGAACAGCCTATCCGATTTCCTGAACTCTGCGACGTAAGATGCATCCCAACTGCCCTGCACAAATCTAACTTGTGTAACTCTTACTCTCTTGGATGAGTTGGCTGCTGACAGAAGGATGCAAGACAGATTTCCTGATTCACATGAAAGGATGTAGGAACCTTTGGAATGAAAGATGGTACCATTCTCAGAACCACCTTGTTCTTATGGATGACAAGGTAAGTTTTCTTTGTGGGACAAGGCCTGGAGCTTGCCAATCCTCCTGGCTGAGCATTCAGCAACTAAAAACGAACCTTGTAGGACAGAACATCTAGCGGTACCAATGAAAGGGGTTTGAATGGTTCTTTGCAAAGAGCATTCAAAACCAGATTCAGATCTCATGGAGGGACAGGGGATTGGAACAGGGGTCAGCTTCTGCTAACAGTTCATGGGAATCAGATAACCTCCCAGTTAGTCCCTAAAGGCAAACCCCAAGGAAGCTCCAAGTGCAGACACCTGACCTCTTAAGGTGCTCAAGACCAAATCTTTGTCCACTCCCGTCTGCAAAAAATCCAAAATCCGCAGAACTGTTGCTTTGGAAGGCCGGATATTTCTTTTTCTGGCACAGGCTGAAAAGGTGGTCCATACATGAGCATAAGCTGCAGACATGGAACTCTTTCTGGTGGCCATCAGAATGTCCACTACCTTTCTGGAAAAACCCTGTTTCAGGGGTCTTCTCCTCCTCCTCTCAGGAGTCAGGCCGCAAGCTGTATCACCTCCGGGTCTGGATGCAGAATGGGACCTTGGGAGAGAAGATCCCCCTGAACTGGGAGATGAAACAGAGTGTGCTGAGCTAGATCCACTAGGTTGGAGAACCATAGCCTTCTGGGCCATTCTGGAGCTATCAGAAGAAAAATGGAAATTACGTACTTAGCGTAATTATTTATCTTCTTGGACAGTCTCCATCACTCATTCACACTAGTGGGGATAGCACCGGAGGTGCTAGGACCAAGCGGGAGCCTAAGATTTTCTGAAGGGTCAGCATCGAGACAGGACCACACATGCGCGGAACTGCGAGACTAGCTTGCGCCTGTGTAGGCTATCTCGGCATCGACCCTCCAACCACCTCAGTACCTTTTCGACTGAGAAGGTGCAGCTAATGAGAATAATTCGAGTTTCTGGGCCTGAGAGGGCCCAGATGGCCTTTGCAAGAAAGGTCAAAGAATAATAACCTCACAGTCTGAACCATAGGACCATGAAGACCAGGAAAGAAAATGAGTGAACCCATGGGATGGTGGGTGGGCATGTGAATAACTGATGGAGACTGTCCAAGAAGATCAATAATTACAGTAAGTACGTAATTTCCATATCTTCCTGGACTAAGTCTCCATCACTCATTCACACTAGTGGGAGAGTACCAAGCTAAAACCAACAACCCTGAGTAGGGTGGTAGGAGATAGGGTTCACTCAGAAAGGACAGCCAAGGACTGACCTGCTAATAAAAAGAGCTGTCTTGTAAAGAGCAACTAGAACATAGTGCCTACAAGATAAGCGCTCGAGTTGTAACTCACCACTTTGCAGACGACGGCAATGGACACAAAATGAAAGTCTGCCAGGAAGCCGCAACCACTCTAGGAGAGCGGCAAGAACCTGGCCTCACAATTCGGTATAGGACCAAAATTAATAGTGTCAAAGACATGTATTAAAGTAACGTAAAAGGAACCTCAGAAACTGCAAGAGTCGGAGGTAAAGTCTACTGGTTCAGGGTAGACCGAAAAGCGTAGATGGAAACCCCCACTATCAAGTATGGCTGACCTGTAAACAACAGGTCCAGGAGCACTTGCCCCTTACTTTGTGAGCAAGGGGGTCCAGGTGGGGTTAGCTCATCAAGGAGAATGGTCTCCACTTAATCACAGGAACCTTCCTGATGGAAGGCCAAGCACAACTTAGAAGCCTCTCGTGGTGGTCTAGTAGAACCAGATCCTACCCACTGCATATTTGAAAAGGAATCATCCTGCCAGTCTCTGAAGCAGGGAAGAAAGGAAAAAGTGTACAGGAGGATGTGTCCACTGTGGAAAAAACATTCCGACAGAAAAAAACGGGCTGGATTTCTAAGGCAAATAGAGGCAAATGTGCGTCAAGGAGGGACACAGCAGGACCAAGTTAGGGCTAACCCATTTGTTGACGTGATTGAAAGAAGCAGTGACTCACTGAGGTGAGGCACTACCCACTCTGACCTCCCTGAAGGGAGCAGGAAAGGATTCTAGTTTGTTTTCTGAAAAACAAACATCATAACTCCATCATGCACTTGAAGAGGATAGCTTCGTGAGCGACTGGCATGGACCAGTGCACAGGAACAGAAGGTGTGAATATTTGAGAAGCTACCTCAGAAAAAAGACCTACTTGACCTTCTGTCAAGAAGGAGAAAATCGCCTGTTAAGTTAAGCAAGCAAGGAAGTAGGAACCTGAGTTCCAACTCGGTGGAGAGTCGCTTCTGCTGCTGCAAGGCTCTGCTCAAGAGAAGAAAGCTTGATAAAAAGAAAGGGGAATTAACAGACTGGGCAGTCGCCTAGGTCTAGGAAATGTCTCTGAATGAGAGAAATCTCTCTTAGAGAAAGAGATGACCCATACCACCGCCGGATCGGACTCCCCCTAGGGGAAGAAGAAGTCACGTACTCTTTACCATACTCTGGAGATGAGTGCCTCAGAGGCTGAGGCAGAACCTGACCAGATCCAAAAAGGGGGGGGGGTATCGGGTAATTTTGTCTAGGCCCTGTGCTGTGATAAAAATGTTTCTTTTTTTTTAGTCAGAACTTAACAAGGCTTTCAGGCTGCTATTTCGCAAGGACTGTCTTGATACAAAATGACGAAGATGTTCTCCATCTGAGTGCAGAAGGAGTCTGAGCGTCCATACTGAAATCATGACCGGACTGATAATCACAGCTGGAGAAATGTTAACCACCTGTGCCGAAGAAGCCACCGAAGGGGCAATATCACAGGGCTATATACCTCTATCAAAGGAGCGGAAGAGCCAGAGCGGCTCCCGACCATTAAATTAGAATGTTCCACAAAGTGTAACTGTCTTGACGATTGAAAAAGTCTAGACGCAGAAGTGTATGGTCCACAGACGCACTGTGAAATACTATAGTGGACCCCATTACTGAGGAACTACTGAAAAGATTTTCCATCACTGACTCTGATGATAGAGAGGACATACCCTTCAGTATATAAAATGAGTCGTCCGCTGTATTACTGACCAGAAGGACAGAGAAAGACCCATCTGGATGCACTTCTACCCTAGAAGGACCTCCAAGAGAGGTCTAGGTCAGAGCCACTACAGACTCCGCCATCAGGAAGGATGTCGAGGAGCTTGGTACCACATAGGGAGCCGAGAAAGTGCTGAGCAGAATGAGATTCCGCTGGCAGAGCAGTACAGCAGAGTTCCATCAGCAGAAAACTGCTGGATGACACAAAATCCCACAGAGACCGCCACTCACTAAGACGTGTGGAAAAAATAATCTGCAGAACAGAAGTTCATTCTGCGATAAACATCCCGCCACAAGTTCTGTGGGAAGGAAGTTCGAAAAGGAAAAATGTGTCACTAATTCTGCTATACAGCACCCACTAGCACCTGTGTGGCACCAGCATCACTTGTGGTACAGGAGAGCACCAAGCAGTGCTTATGCCAACCTGGGTGATACCCGAGGGCAGCCGCGGGCGTACCCACAGGCACCCCTGGCACCCATGTAGCAGTGACACCTGAGGGCACCCCCGACACCCATGGAACCATGGCACCATGGTACCCATGACACCCATGGCAAGAACGGCACCCGAGGGCACCAGTGGCACCCATGTGCGCCTGTGGTGCCACCCACGGCACCCACGGGTGCCCCCTGGTGGCACCCATGGGCACTCATGGCACCACCTACGGTACCCACAGGTGCTCCATGCGCCACCCACGGCACCTGCTGGTGCACGGCACCGCCCAGACACCCGCAGCACCACTGACGGCACAGACGACCAACGGCAGCAACAAGAGCACCCACAGCACCGCACAGAGCGATGGCGCCAACCCACAGTGCCGACCAAGGCACCGAGGTACGGTACCGACCAAGGCACCGAGGCTTGGCGCCAACCAAAGCATCAAGGCATGGCGCCGAAGGAAAATGCCAATGGAAATCCTGAGAAGGGGAGAAGGAAAAAGGTGGTGCCCATGCCAGCCCCTGCATGGAAAAGGGAGAGGGAGGTAGGCACGAGGGGTCGACACAATGGCAAAGGCAACAAGAGGGCACCTCGCCATACGTGATCCAATCGACCCAGCTCCGATCCAACGGCTCCGAGGCCTGGAGGTCCCGAAATCAGGAACACAGCCAGGAAAAACTGGAAACTCAAACCCCCTGCTCTATAGGAGTGGCCCAGAAGTGAAACTGTCAACCGGAGCTCCAACGAGGACAGAGAAGGAGCTTGGAGTCGAGAATGCAGCCATTAGGAGCAGGGCCATGAGGAACCCACCAAAGTTGGTTCAGGCCTATTGCCCCTCCCAACGAACAATCCTCATGCAGATGTACCAATGGGCAACTTCGAGCGGCACCGATGATTCTTCTTCCCCCAACAAGGAAGAGGAGCTTGAGGTTAAGCGGAGCCGGATCCCCAGAACTGCTAGATTTGTGCTTCAGAGGACTGTTCCCCCGCACAGGACTGTCTCGTGAATAATAAAAGTACAGTTAGGTAAGAACTTACCGTAAGAGTAGATCTTCGAGAGAGCCTCTTGCAGAAGGTAATTACATATAGGATTGACGCCAGCAGGTGACAGGACCCCATGGAAAAATTTCTAGCTAGCAGTCCCTGGTGAGGGACCGCCCCCACGTCAGGTGACTGGCGTCAGGAAGCATCGATATAAAGGGGTGGTCCCGGACACCCGCCTTCCAGTTCTTTCCCGCCACAGGCCAAAGAGGCTGAACAAGAGAGGAGCAGATATTTCCTTATATGGAAAAGGAGCTGAAAAAGCCTAGGGGGAAGGAGGGTGGGAAGGTATTACCTACTGCAAGAGCCTCTCTCGAAGATCTACTGTTACGGTAAGTTCTTATGTAACTGTACTATCTTACTTTGAGAGGGCTCTTGCAGTAGGTAATTACATATAGTAGGTAATTACATATAGGACTGAATCCCAAGCAGTCTGGAACAAAGAAAGGCACCTGGAGGAGGAAAACTACTCCAAGAAGCAGTTTTTTGCCGTGCAAGCCTCAAGATAGGAGGCCTTGCAAAACAGCTAGCCCGAAGCCTGCTCTATGGCGAGAGGCAATATCCAAACTGTAGTGTTTCGTAAAGGTATGGACGGAGGTCCAGGTGGCAGCAGCGCAGATGTCTGCCACAGACACATTCTTGAAACAAGCCGCAGAGGCAGCTACTCCTCTTGTGGAGTGGCCTCTGACTTGACCCGGGAGGGTCTTGTGGTATTTGTCATAACAGAAAGTGATGCAATGAGCCACTCACTTAGACAGGCATTGCTTGGAAACAGCATTGCCTTCCCTTTTGCGAGTAAAAGAGACGAACAACTGATCAGTCTTTCTGAGATCCTTTGTCCTGTTGGTGTAGTATCTCAGAATCCAGTGAACATCCATAGTATGGAGTAAATATTCCCCTTGATTAGAGTACTGTGTAAAAAAGGCAGGTAGCTCTATGGACTGATTTAAGGTAGACTCTGCTACTACTTTAGGTAGAAACTTAGGATTCGTGCGAAGAGCAACTCGTTCTTTGTGAAAAATCAAGTAGGGAATTTTACACATAAGGGCCTGGTGCTCGGAGATTTTTTGAGCCAAAGTAATGGCCACCAAGAAAAGTGTCTTCCACGAAAGAAACTTCAAATCTGCAGAAGCTGCAGGTTCGAAGGGAGGAAGGGTAAGTTTCTCGAGAACAAAATTCAAGTCCTAAGGGGGGGGGCAGGAGTACAGATGGGGGTCCTCAGATGGAGAACCCCTCTGAAAAAGGTCTTGGAGACCTCCAGTTGAGCAAAGGCCTTGTCTGTGAAGGGAACATGATAGGCCGAAATGGCCGCCATGTGTACCTTCAGAGAGGAATGGCTGAGACCCAGGTCGAACAGATTTATTTTATTTAGCTTTTGTTTACCGGGTAAGTACACTAGACAAGTAGTATGCCTATTTTCAGGAACGACCCGGGAGAGCACAAAACATACAGTATACATACATGGCAACATTGGAGAAACAGCATGATACAGTAAAAAACAGCTATAACAATGCTTGTATAAGGGCAGAGATACTGCCACACATAGTACAAATTGTTACAGGACATAGATAGACATTAGAATCACTGCATACATATTTCATAGACCATCATGGACTCAGAGGACAATAGTGGACTGCAGAGTATTACATTACAGAGACTAGGAGCAGTCACATCTTGTCGTTTGTTTTAGGTGGGACCACAGGGAGGAGCGAAGGTCCCATGGGAAGGGGCAGAGCGAACAGAGTCCGGAATGGAGTTCCAGAGCCTAGGCACAAAAGCGGCAAAGTCACGATCCCCCATAAGGGTCCGAGTAGGGGGAACTTTAAGCAACTCGGCGATCTGTGACCTGAGCTGGTAGGGGATGGCGTCCAGTTTTGGGAGGAGATATGCCAGTCCCAACGGGATGCCCGTGGCAAGCACTTTCCTGGTGAAGTTTCCTACACCAAGGTTCAGGAATTCCGCAGGGGAGCCAGTTGAGTTTGTCATAGAGCTCACATCGGTGGGTGAGTTTGGGAGCAGCAAGTGCAAACCGACAGATATCATTATATGATGATATCGTTAGATGATCATTATATGATGATCTACGTCAGATGACGTAGATACTCCAGCAGAAGCCCCACTGAACAGGAGAAAGGTTCCACGTTCTTGGAAGCGGCCCAAATAGTGAATCTTTTCCACTTCATGGCATAAGTGAATCTGGTGGAGGGTTTTCTGGCCTCCACTAAAATCTCCGCCACTTTGGGAGACACTCCATAACGGGATTGGGCTAGGTCTGCAGGAGCCATGCATGCAGTTGAAGGGATTTGAGGCCTGGGTGGACCAAGGTCCCCTGATCCTGGGTCAACAAACCTCGAGACAGAGGAAGAGGAAGAGGAGGATCCTGTGAATATTGTTTTAGAAGAGAGAACCAGATTTGCCTGGGCCAGAAAGGAGCGATCAGAATCATTCTCGCTCCTTCTGGACCTAGTTTCTGCAAGACTCGTGGGATAACAGGAATTGGAGGAAAGGCATAGACGAATCTGTCCTTCCAGTCTAGAGACAGAGCGTCGCTCCAGAAAGCACCTCGCTCTGGAATGAGCAAGCAGAAGGTGGGAAGTTTTGCACTTGGGGGGATGCGAACAGGTCGCCTGTGGTGTTCCCCAAAGTTGGAAGATATTGTCTAGGACCCCTTGGTCCACTTCCCACTTGTGAGTCAGAGCAGAAGAGCGTCTTAGCTTGTCTGCCAGGGTGTTGTCGACTCCTGGAACGTGAATCGCCGTGAAGTGAAGGTCGTGTTGTGTTGCCCAATCCCAAATCCTCATTGCCTCCCTGCATAGAGGGTAGGACCAAGTCCCTCCCTGCTTGTTGATGTACCACACCACGCACATGTTGTCCGTCTGGACAGCTAGGTGGCCGGGAAGGATGTATTGGTGAAGGGCTTGGAGAGCGTACAACACTGCCCGAAGCTCGAGCACATTGATGTGGAGAGCTTGTTCTAGCCTGGACCAGGAGCCCTGGGTCCGATGAGGACCTAGGTGGGCTCCCTAACATTCACCTGAGGCATCTGTGGTTAGAGTCTGAGAGGGGGGAGGATGAAAGAAAGGAACCCCCCGAAACAGGTTCTCTCGAACCATCCACCATTGTAAGTCTTGCATCATCGGCGAGGAGATCAGAACTGAGTGATCTAGGTCGTCCACTATCTGATCCCACTGAGAGCGTAGAGTCCACTGAGAGATCCTCATGTGGAGTCGAGCGTGAGGGACGGTCAGGATAGCAGCCGCCATGAGCCCGAGAAGGCGAAGGACCGACCTTGCCGAGACCATCCTGCAGTCGGACAACAGATTTATCTGGGTCTGAAGGGAGATGCCCTGTCCGGGGGCAGGAAGGCCTTGCCCATGGTCGAATCGAGAATCGCCCCAATAAACTGCAGCCTCTGGGATGGGTCCAGATGAGACTTGGAATGGTTGATGGTAATACCCAGGCAGGCAAAAACCTGCTGGGTAAGGGAGAGGAATCGTAGGAGTTCCTCCCTGGACGAGGCCACCAGGAGCCAGTCGTCCAGGTAAGGGAAAACCTGTACTCCCTTGGTACACAGGTGGGCTGCCACCACTGCCAGGCATTTGGTAAATACTCAGGGGGCCGAGGATAAACCAAACGGGAGCGCCTTGAACTGGTAGTGGTCCCCCTGGAACGCAAAATGAAGGTATTTGCGATGAGATGGGCGAATGGGAATGTGCAGATAAGCATCCTGCATATCCAAAGCACAAAGCCACTGACCTGGCCGAAGGAGGGGCAGAAGGCTCTGCAAAGAAAGCATCCTGAACCTTTTGTACTCTACATAAAGATTCAGGGAACTGAGATCTAAAATCGGTCTGAGATCTCCGGTCTTCTTTGGGACCAGGAAGAAATGGGAATAGTAACCCGTCCCCCGAAGATGAAAGGGGACGGGGTCTATCGCTTGCTTCAGCAGAAGAGCCGAAAATTTCCTCCTGAACCAAAGGAAGATGTTCCCGTGAATACCACAACCTCAGAGGGGGGGGTGGTGGGGTGGTTTCTGAAGAAACTCTATGGAGTGTCCTTATGCTATGAGCTGGAGCACCCAACAATCGGTGGTTACCCTCTCCCATCCCGGAAGGGGAAGGGAAAACCTCCCTCCTACCAGTTCATCCGGGGAGTCCGGAGGCAGTGGGAGAGGAAAGGAGTCAGGTGGTGTGAGGCAGCACCGCGCTTCAGCACCGCTGCTTTTGGGTTGGGGGGCTTAGCACGCGAGCCGAAGTTTGTGGCCGCCTTCCCTGGGGTTTCTGCTGGCGATTCCGTCCTGGAAGGGACGGCACTGCTGCTGATGGGGACTGTACATGGAATCAACAACTTAAGAGCCATTCCCTTCTCTTGCAAATCGGTAGTGATGTCCTTGACATCACCCCCAAAAAGCACCGACCCCCGGAAAGGTGCTTCCTGGATAGCAGATTGCACTTCCGGGACCAGACCTGACACACGGAGCCAAGCATGACGCTGTAGGCCTACAGCGAAAGCTGAGCTCTACCCAGCTGTGTCCACTGCGTCGTATGTCGCACGTAGCATGTGTCAACTGGCCGAACGAGCAAAGCAGATGAGATCAGCCAACTCCTGTTTGACTTGGGAGTCAGGCAAGGAGTCCAGCTTGGCTTCCGCCTGAGTAAGGATGGCCTTCTGGTAGTCCCCCAAGTGGCCGACATAGTTCAGGGCCCTAATCCCCAGTGTGGAGGAAGCATAAATCTTTCTCCCATACTGGTCCAGAAGGTGAGATTCCTTATCAGGAGGTGACGAACTAAGATGTTTAGGGTTCACCGACCGGCCGTGAATGGCGCTAATTACGACCGAGTCGGCACGAGGGTGAGAATCCAGGAAATCAACACCCTCTGGAGCATGATATATCCTGTTCGACTTCCTAGGAAGTGGAGCTAAGGCCGACGGTTGTTTCCAAATCGTGGTAACAAGGTCAGTGTGAGGCTCTATCCAGGGTGGCACTAATGTAGGAGCTGTCACGAGCAGATCCAGATTTTCAGCGAACTTCAGACGCTGAGGATCTGGTTCCAAGGAGCGCCACTGATTAACTTCCTGGATTTTTCTAAGCAACTCCGTAAAAGAAGGATCCTCTGGAGGAGACTTCGGAGGAGTCCTTGGCCGGGGCTTTGACGGAGAGCAAGGCTCGTCTCTCTCAGAGCAGCCGTCGGAAGAGTCTGAGAGTGAAGAGGAGTATGAAGAAGAGTAAGACTCCCTTTCCCAAACCGGGGGAGCAACGGGCCCCTTGGGGAGTCCCCTGGGACGCGTGTCCTGACCCTCTCTGGATCCAGACGGAAGAACCCTGGAGTCCGGAGGTGGGGAGCGAGTGTGCCGCCTGGGGCGTATGGGAACCTGGGACGGCACCATCGCCGGAAGGCAGCTTTTGACCTCTTTGGTGAGCTGAGCCTTGGTCTCAGCCCACCAGAAGGCCAGAGCCTCCTGCAGGTCCACCGCCGGCCGCGAGGCCGGTGGAGGAGGAGGAGGCGGGGGATAAGAATACAGGGAATACCCATATGGAGATTATCCGAAACCTGGCTGCGGGTAACCCGGCATCAGGTATTAAGGCATCGAGTACTGCGGCGTCGGGAAGCCCAGCATCGGGTACTGTGGCGCCAGATACGCCATTCCCGGGTACACCAGCATCGAATAAGACAGAGGGTACCCGGAAGCCGGGGGGACTGCCTAAGCAGACGGCCCGGCCAGGAGCCTCACGGGCAGATCTGTAGTGGAGAGCCCGGAGGGCCCGATGGGAGCAGAAGATCTCCCTGAGTCGATAAGACTGACATCAGGGCCGACGGCGGAGGCCCTGATACTAGAGGTACCAACATCGGAGCCGGCCGCTGGGGAGCCGACGTCAGGTCCTGTGCTCCAGAGGGAGGAAGGGCTGACGGAGGCAAAAGATCCCCAGCTTCACCTGGGGACGGAGGGGAAATGTCCCTGGGTTCAGGTTGGGGGGACTCTGGTTCCCCAGACGGCAGCAAATGCTGCAGTGAACCAGGAGCAATAGACGTTGGGGGTCCGTCGTCGGTTCCCTCGCCGGCCGGACGTCAGACGGGCCGGCGTGAGGCGTAGAGGCGAGCTCTCAGCGGGCGCCGGAGGAGCCGACGTCTGACTTACAAGAACCTTCACCGGAGCCAGGTCGAGAGGGGGTGTCCGCCTGGTCCGGTGGGTAAGAAGCCGCACGTCGCCCCGGAGGGTCGGACGCCTTACCAGCCTCCGCAGACGCCAGAGGAGCCGCCTCCTGCTACCGAGTTGCCCACGATGGTAGGCCGCGAGCCTGTGGCCGAACCAGGGGCAGAGGCTCCAACTGCCCGAGGCACCCGGCAGAGGCCCAAGCACGACTCCAGACGGGCAGGCCGCCGCCAGAAACCTCCGGGCGAGGCTGGCCGAGGAGTGGTCCCCCGAGAGGATGTTACCTGCCCCAGCAACTCCCGAGGAGACACGGTGGAGGAGCCTTTGTCCTGGTGCCTCTCCTTGTCCTTCTTCTTTCGATGGCCTTCGGCGGAAGTGGACGCCTGCCTCAGTTTTTAAGTTCCTTCATAGAGCTCATTTTCTTTTTTAGAATATGGGCTTTCAGGGATACTGCCGCCTTTTTGGTGCTTGGCGTTAAAGCTGAGCAATGCTGGCACTTCGACCGGATGATGCAGGCCTAAGGCAGAACAGGTACAGGGAGGGTCAGCCCCAGCGGTAGTTGGGCTACCGACTAATTGCACTTTATTCTGTGTCGAGGGTGTAGGGACGACATACACAGACGTTAGTACTGGCGTTAGTCAAAAAACTAAAGTTTTTCAGTAAAAACATCGAAGGAAGGACGACAAAGCACAAACTTTTCCGTGAGAGCCTACACGAGCTAACAGCGGAAAAGAACTGGGAAGGCAGACGCCCGCACTGCCTCCTTTATACTGACGCCCTGACACCGGGTCACCTAACGAGGGGCGGTCCTCGCCAGGACTGCTAGCTAGAAATTTTTCCATGGGGTCTTGCTGCCTGCCGGCGTCAGTCCTATATGTAATTAACTACTGCAAGAGCCCTCTCGAAGTAAGATCTGAACTTACAAGCTCAAATGGGCAGACTGGGTGGGCCATAGGCCCTTATCTGCTGACTGTCTATGTATCTATGTCCCCCTACCGTCACCGCTACCATCTAAGGATGACTCCGTTGATGGCAGGAAAGAATTTCTTTTTTTTCTTCTTCATAATCATCTTCTTGTTCGTAAAATAAGAAACTACTACTTAAAATATTAAATTAAACGTTAAAAGCTGCTGTCATATCAACGAAAACAGACTCCAGCAGACGAGCAACGTTAACATCCAAGCGCACTCGATGGCGGGAGAAAAGGAACTGAGGCAGTTGGAGGGTCGATGCCGAGATAGCCTACATAGGCGTGAGCTAGTTTCGCAGTGCCACGCATGCGTGGTCCTGTCTCGGCACCGACCCTTCTGAAAATTTTAGGCTCCCGCTTGGTCCTAGAGCCTCCGGCACTATCCCAACTAGTGTGAATGAGTGATGGAGACTTAGTCCAGGAAGATCTTCCTCTTGAGTGTCTGATTTTGCATACGACCTTGTGGAGAAGCGGCAGAGGAGGAAAGGCATATGCTCTTCAGAAATTCCACATTTGTGACAGAGCGTCCAATGCCTCCACCTCTGGACACCGGTATCAGCTGCAGAACAAACAGGTCGATCTGTGGATGACCAAACCTTCTGCAAAGAAGGTTGAACTCCTCCAAGCTTAGCATCTACTCCCTGGATGCACATTCTCGCAACTTAGCCAATCAGTCTGAATGTTCAACTCCCGGCCAAGTGAACTGCTGACAGAGACAGATGGCTCTCTTCTGTCCACAGCAGATTGGTTGCCTCTCCTAGCATCTCTCTGCTCATTGTGCCTCCTTGACTGTTTATGTATGCGACCATGACAGTGTTGTCTGACCTTTGTTTTCATGGCTGTATCAACTTGTGAAAATGAAGGCAAGGGAGGCATACAGTCCTGATTTCCAGGACATTTATGTGCAGGTGCCATTCCTCCACAGACCAAGAGCCCTGAATAGGAAGGTGGTCCAGAATCACACCCTGCCCGACAAGCTGGCATCGGCTGTCAACCCCGGGGGGGGGGGGGGGGGGGTCTCCAAGGGGGACCCTTTGGTTAGGTTCTCTAAACTCACTCACCAATTCAGCCACTTTCAAAGGAGTGGGGAAACTGGAATCATGGCCTGATAGTCATCCAAAGTCGGGTCCCAGACTGCTGACTTGGTATGAAAGGGTCTCATGTGTAAGCAAGCCCACGGGATTAGTTCTATTGTTGCCATCATGAGACCCAAAATCCGCAGTAGACCATAAGCTGAAGCCAACAACTGGCTCCTCAGCCACTGAACCTCTTGCATCAAGGTCTCTTTCCTGGCTTTCCAGAGGAAGACCTTGTCATCCATCCTGAATACCGCTCCCAGGTCCTCCAGCATCTCATATGGGTTGGGAGAGTTTTTCTCCAAACTGACTACGCAACCGTATGACTCCAAAACCTCCAGAGTCCTGGTCACTGATTCCCTTGCCAGTGTGGCAGAAAGCTCTTGAACAAGCAAGTCATTCAGGTAAGGATAGACATGATGTCCCTCCTGCCGAAGTTACACTACCAAAACTATGAGCACCTTCAAGAAAACTCTGGGAGCTGTTGCCAGCCCAAAGGGAAGCACCTTGTACTGGAAGTGTTGCCCCAGGACTGTGAATGTCGGGAACTTCTGATGAAACTGTCGAATGGGAATATGGAGTTATGCATCCCTCAGATCTGTGGATGCTAAATAATCCCCTGGATGGACAGCCCGGATGATTGACCGTAAGGACTCCATCTGGATGGCTGAGTGGAGAATAAACTTGTTTTGGTGTTTTAGCTCCAAAATAGGTCTAAACACTGCCCCCCCTCCCCCGACTTCTTAAGCACCACAAAATAAATCTAGTAGAATATTTTGCCTTGTTTGTCGGAAGGCACCAAAATAATCACCCTGATCTATTTGAGGTGATCCAATGTTTGAGACACTGCTTGTTTCTTCAGTGGGTCCTTTGGTATGGGGGATGGTAGGAAACGTCCCTTTGAAGGAATGGTTGTAAACGCTATTGCATAGTCTAATGCCAGAATCTCCATGACCCAAGCATCTAAAGTTATCTGGGCCCATCTTGTGTAAAAATTCTGCAGTCTTCCTCCAAGGGAAGGGGGCAGAGATGGGCCCACGTACCCTCATTGTGATGTGTCACCTCTTCACCCTGAACCTCCATTACATTTTCGGGCAAAGGCTCCTCTGCCACTATTGCCCTTGAACCCAGAGTAGGATCCTTTACTCCTTTGGTTTCCAAAGTTCCAAAAGGGACAAAACCCCCCTCGATACTGCCTCTGTCAGCCGTCTCCTCAGCCTTTTGAAGCTGAGTTGGCCTTTTGCTATTTTGATTCTGGAAGATGTCCCCTTTTTGATATCTTTCAAATTGTCATCATCTTTAATCCAAATAACAAGTCTCCCTAAAAGACTAAATTAAACAGCTTGGCCTTCGACGCCCGGTCCATGACACAATGCCGTAGCCATACATTTCACATGGCAGATACAATGTAATCAGTGGAACGAGCTGACATTCGTACGTTCTCCACCATAGCATCCCCTAGAAATGTGAAGGCCATGGACGCTAGCTGCAAAATGCATGTCTCCTCAGAGTCCAGTGGAATGAAAGAAAAAATTACTCACCTTAGTAATGTTGTTTCTTCTAATGGAGTCTTGCTGTATTCTGACATATTGCAGTGATGTCCAACCTTTGAACTGCCCCGGAGATGAAAGAGTTAACTTTCCATGCAGGCATGGAATGCTGAGCTCGAGCTCGGTTGAGACTCTGTCTGTTGTTGTTTGAACTCAAACCGTCAGATCTTTATGAGCTATACTCACTGGGTGTCCTGTGTGGAAACTGTAAACTTACACTAGCCAACTGGCTACTAAATATAATAAAAAGATTTTTTGGTCCCAAAATAAAGCAGGAAACCCAAAAAATAAAACAAAACACAACACCCACAACACACCCAAACTAAAGGGGTGAGAAAAGAAGGGGTGAGGGCACCTCCCGAGTGCCAACACTGCTACTGCCCACCCACATCCCAAAAACCAGGTTCTGAGAAGGGGGGGGTCAGAACACAGCAAGACTCCATTAGAAGAAACAACATTACTAAGGTGAGTAATTTTTTCTTCAAACAACATGAGGTCTTGCTGTATTCTGACATATTGCAGACTACCAAGCAGTACCTCCATGGAGGAGGGACAGAACCTACTTAGGAAATAGGCTCTGAAGCACTGCTGTGCCAAACCGAGCATCACTCCTAGCCTGGATATCCAGAGAGTAATGCTTGGTAAAAGTGTGTACTGTTTTCCAGGTGGCTGCTTGGCAAATCTCTAAGATAGGAATATCCCTGGCAGCAGCCAGGGAAGCAGCTGTACCTCTGGTAGAGTGAGCCCTCAGGCCTGAGGGTGGGATCCTACCTAGTTTTTCATAGCAAAATTGAATGCAAGAGACAATCCACCTGGCAATAGATCTCTTAGTGGCAGGTTTTCCCTTACCAACCTCACCATAAGTGAGGAACAGTTGGAGGGAGTCAAACCTGTGACCCTTGGTGCGCTCTATGTAGTAGCTAAGGGCCCTTTTCACATCCAAACTGTGCAGCCTCCTCTCCCCAGAGGAGGAGTGGTCAGTGAAGAAAACAGGAAGAGACACAGACTGGTTACGGTGGAAATCTGAAACCACCTTAGGCAAAAACTTCCTATTAGTCCTGAGGACCACCTTATCTCTATGGAAAGAGATAAAGTCAGGCTCCACTGACAGGGCCTGTAACTCACTTATGCATCTGGCAGAAGTGATGGCCACCAAGAAAACAGTTTTCCAAGTCAAGTACTTAAGCTCTGCTGAGGAGAAAGGCTCAAAAGGGGGTTGCATAAGCCGAGCAATGCAAACATTAAGGTCCCAAGCAGGGGCAGGGTCCCTGAAGGGAGGATTGGTATGAAGCAATCCCTTGAAAAATTTAGAAAATACAGGATGAGCTGAAAGGGAAGAGAGCTTGCCTGTTGAGAGGAAGGCAGAGACAGCTGCCAGATGCACTCTTAGTGTAGCTGGTCTGAGTCCCAAGCTTTTAAGATGAACCATATAGTCAAGGACTGTGGGCAGGCCAGCAGACTCTGGAGAAATATGCTTCCCAGAGCACCATATAGTAAATCTTTTCCACTTGGAATTGTAAGTGTTTCTGGTGGAAGGCTTTCGAGAAGCCTTTAAGATACCCAGAACACCTTGAGAGAGGTACAAATCAGCAAATTCTAACTCTTCAAGAGCCAGGCCTTGAGATTGAGAGATTTGAGATTCGGATACCAAACCCTCCTGAGCACATGTTAACAGGTTGTAATTCCTGGGAAGAGACAGGGAAGGTGGACTGCTAAGGACAACAAGAGAGGGTACCAGGGCTGTCTGGCCCAGTCTGGAGCAATCAGAATCACCTTGCAGGGTTGAGACCTGATTTTGACTAGCACCTTGAACGGGGTGGGGGAGCATAGGAACTTCCCTTCCCAATTGAGAACTAGGGCATCCAGGGGGACTGAGCCCAACACTGGGGGCCTGCAGCAAAAGAGAGGAAGTTGATGATTGTCTGGGGCTGCAAAAAGATCTATCTGTAGGGTGCCCCATCTGGAGAAGATCACCTTCAAAACCAGGGGATCCAGGGACCATTCGTGACGGCCCTAAGATATCCTGCTGAGAGCATCTGCCAGGACATTGTCCTTGCCTGGGAGGTGTACTGCTGTAAGAGAGGCATTCAGGGAACAGGCCAGAGACCACAACTTCATTGCGTCTGTGCACAAGGCCATAGACCGAGTGCCCCCTTGCTTGTTGATATACCACATTGTGGTGGTATTGTCTGTCCTGATCTGAACAGACTTGGAAAAAGCTTGAAGTGCTAGAAACACTGCTCTGAGTTCTAACAGACTGATGTGAAGCAGAAATTCCTGAGGAGACCACAACCCTTGGGTGGCCAGGTCCCCCAAGTGGGCTCCCCACCCCAAGAGGGAGGCATCTGTAGTAAGGATTAGAGAATGAGACTGAGTGACAAAAGGAACTCCCTGTCTTAGATTGTCCTGATCCTGCCACCACTGTAACGCCTGGATCAGGGTTCGAGTCACTGGGATTAGTTTGGTCAGAGGGTCCTTTTTCTGAGACTAGAAGGCTCTCAAGTGGAACTGAATGTCCCTCATTTGAAATCTTGCTCCCTGAACCACTGCTGTAGAGGCAGCCATGTGTCCCAGGAGCTGCAGAAAATGCCTTGCTGGTCGAGACACCTGGAGGGTGAATGAAGAGGCCGGTGAGATAAGGGTCCTCGCCCTGTCCAGGGGAAGGAAGGCTCTTGCCTTTACTGTATCCAGCTCTGCCCCTATGAAGGTGAGGAGCTGCACAGGCTCTAGAACTGACTTTGAAAGATTGAGAAGGAAACCTAGAGAAGTGAGCAGTTGCTGAGTTATCTGTAGGGGTGACTTGACTTGGTCTGGAGACTGGCCTACTATGAGCCAGTCGTCCAGGTATGGAAAGATGGAGATCCTTTTTCTCCTGAGGAAGGCAACCACTACTGCCAGGCATTTTGTGAACACCCTTGGAGCAGAAGTTAGGCCGAAGGGCATTGCTCTGAACTGGTAATGGCCTGAGGGCAGCTCGAACCTGAGGTACTTTTTGTGGGAGCTTCTGATGAGAATATGGAAATAGGCATCCTTGAGGTCCAGGGAAACCAGCCAGTCCCCTGGCCTTAGAGAGGGTAGAATTATTCCCAGAGTCACCATTTTGAACTTTGGCTTTAAAAGGTGCTTGTTTAAATATCTGAGATCCAGGATGGGCCGCCATTCTCCTGTCTTTTTGGGGGTTAGGAAGTACCTGGAGTACAATCCTTTTCCCTTGTGTAGGGGTGGAACCCTTTCTATGGCTCTCAGAGCCAAGAGGGAGGAGACCTCTGCCTCTAGGGCAAGTGCCTCTGAAGGATTTGCAGGTGGAAAGGATCCGATTCTCATCTTTGGAAATTTTTTGAAGCTGAGAACCAGTCCCTGGCTTACTACTTCCAGGACCCATTTGTCTGATGTTAAAGACATCCAGTCCTGGACAAAGTAAGCCAGCCTGCCCCCTACAGGTGGTGGAGAATCAGCCCTGGCAAACCCATCAGGGTGCCTGTTTGGCAGGGGCTTTAGGCTGAGGGGTGGAAGCAGGCCTGCTTGTACCCCGTCTGCCTCTCCCTCTGAAGAACCCCCTATGAGCATAAGCAGAAGAGGAGGCCTGGGCTTGGTAGAAAGGCCTATGAAAAGGCCTGCCCCTGCCCCTGGAATGCTGCCTCTGGGGAGTGGCTTGCCTTTCCTTGGCCTGAACTCCTGTAGGTGGTCCTGTATTCATCCATTTTCTTCATGTAGTTCTCTGTTTGCTCCCCAAACACAGAATTACCCACAACAGGAAAATCCATGGCCTTAGCCTGGGTATCCTGAGACAGGCTAGTACATCTGAGCCAAGCCATCCAACGAAGGGCCACAGATGTAGCCATGACTCTAGATGAAACATCACTGGAGTCCACTGCAGCATGGAATTGCACCTTGGATGCCTCAATACCATCCGCAGCCACCTGCTCCAGCTCCTTGGCAAGCTGGCCAGGGACCTGATTAGCTAAAGCAATTACAGTGTCCCATCTAGATTTCTGATATCTAGCTGTATAGGCCATATAATTAGCCTGCCTGAGTCCCAAGGATGTTGCCATGTACTGTTTCTTTGCCATGGCATCAATCCTCCTGGAGTCCTTATCTGGGGGGGTGTGAAGCCAAGGGTATATTTGCCTTATGATAGGCAGCAGCCTGCACTACCCCAACATGGCTGCATTGCTGGGTAAGGAACTCCATATCTGAGCCTGAGAGAGTATACCTCTTGTCCACTCTCTTGTCCACAGGAGGTATAGAATTAGGAGTCTTTAAAATTGTTATTGTCTGTTTCCCAAAGGACTTATGAAGGGGAATAGACAGCCTCCTGGACTCTGGGATATCCATCATTTCAACATAGTCAGGCTCCTCCTGGTTGTCCACAGCTTCTTCCATAGGAAGCTGAAGAGTTTCAGCCACTTTTTTGTAGAACATAAAATGGGAAGGGGGACTCAGAAAGCCTAGGAGGAGAAACCCCTGAAGGTCTGTCTGGGGAGATGTCCGGGTCAATAGGCACATCCAGACTTTCGTAATCACCATCACTATCCTCATACTCTCCTTCCTCCTCCTCCGGTTCATAAAAATCTTCTAAATTATAATCTGGAACCGGAAACCGACCAAACCGAGCCCCTTCCTGATAGTGCTGGTTTGGTCGGAACAGGGGTTAGCGACTGAACAATCCTTATCGCTTTGGCTATTTCATCCGCAGTCGGAGAAAGAATTTGTGGATCCACACCGACTGATTTATCCCTTCTTTTTCTTTTAACCGGAACCGACTCCTCAGAGTCGGTTCTCCTTTTGCCCAAAGAAGTTTCGCCCTCGTCAGAGGGCACTCCTTCTGGTTCAGTTGGAACCGAACCGGGCTGGCCATCCGGGTCAGTGGACTTCTTGGCCTTCCTTTCCCTGAGCCTACCAACTCTTTTTGCCAGGGTAGCTGCAGAAAAATTCTTACAAATCTGTCAGTCTGAATCGAGGTGGTCAAACCCCAGACAATAAACACAGGTGGTGTGGGGATCAGCCTTAGCAAAGGCTTCCCCACACACACTACAGTGTTGAAACCCAGTGGGCCCGGTTTTTCTTTTGGGTTTCTCAGACATGGCCAGTCCTAACAAAACTTACAATTTTTTCGGCAATCCACTAGGCAAGACACCCTTATCGGTTCCTGACCATGTTACGGGTCGGGGAAAAAACTGTAATGAAATCTGTTTTTTTTAGAACTGATAAGGACCGGTTACCACACTCTAAAAGTAGAATAAACTTTTTTGAACAAACCTGATCGGTTCAAACCGAACCGATCCCACGTTTACAAGTTCCACACAGAAGAACAAGAAAAATAAACCTATCAAGTACGCACGATACCACAGACAGAGACTGAACCGACAGGTTAACAGATTAAATTCGGTCGAAAACCGAGAAAACGGCACTTTAACCGACAAACTTGAACCGAGCAAAGGAGAAATCTCCGGAGCGACTGTTCAGTGAGGCGGAGTAAAGAATCTGACGGTTTGAGTTCAAACAACAACAGACAGTCTCAACCGAGCTCGAGCTCAGCGTTCCATGCCTGGCATGAAAAGTTAACTCTTTCATCTCCGGGGCAGTTCAAAGGTTGGACATCACTGCAATATGTCAGAATGCAGCAAGACTTCATGTTGTTTGAACTACCTAGCTTCGTAACCTACAAATTTAGTGCTCTGGCGACAATGAAGGATGTATAAGAGGTGCAAAGGTTTGCTTCATTGGAGGTGAAGGATCTTCTGCAAAAGTATCCACTCACTCATCATGCATATCTGCAAGGGTCAGAGATCCCTCAACCTTTAACAGTCATGTGCCTTACGGAGTTATGTACAGCCTTATCAACCAAAGCTGGAGTTTCTTGCTTGCGTGCATTTTCTTTCATAAAAGGAAAACACCATACTCTGGGTTTTGGCAAATATTTCCTCTGGTCCGCACCTGCCGATTCTTGTTCAATGATCTGATCACAGTGAATAAAGTTTGGAAAACACTTCGGAGCAGAGGAAGATGCAGACAGAACAGAATTCACATCTAAGACCTCCATGGTTTGCATCTCCTTCAGCTGCAGTGTCTTACAAGCCTCATTTATTAGATAGGCAGAGATCTGGTATTGAACAGGGGAGGGACTGGAATCCTCCTCTTACACTATGTCCACTCCCCTTCCTCCTCCTCCTCTCAGAGGGGCCATCCTCATCATCAAGTAACAGTTTTGGGTCAGGATTTTCCCCAAGATCCCCAGTATCCTCCTCCTGACCTTCTGTATTGTCAAGGTTGGGATCTGCCTACAGATCTAGATTAGCAGACTTGTCCTGCTCTGGCACACCTGGACGTGCCTTCGTGGGCAACGTTACCTGAAGGGCCTGGCTTGGGGTTGGGTGTGTCAAAAGGACTGTCCTGCGAAACATCGAGGTTCAAAAGCTCACCTAAGAGCAACAACAAAGATTTACACAACTCTGCTTTGCCACTGCCTGCTGGTACACCAGGTGCACCCCCCCATCAGCTCGGGGTTCTGATTTGGGGGGAACTGTGAGAGACATACAACCTTGAGCAACAAAATGAGGGCAATAGAAACCAAGCAAAGAGGGCCGCATTCCCTTCTGCAGGTCTTACATCTTTTAAAAACTAGAGGTCTCTGACAAGCCACGATGCCAATGTCACTATATCAAAAGGAATAGTCCATAAAATGCCAAAGGAACTGTTTTTTTTTTTTGTGTGTGTGTGTGTTAAATACATATTTGAAAGAATGCTGCTCTGATCCCTACCCACCCACTCATCCCCACCCCTGCTGCAGAGGAAAACACAAGCAAACCTGCACTAAATAACAAACCAGGGCAAGAAAAACAGGTAGAGCTGACAGACAATAGCGTTCCCACCAGCCTACAGGACCAACAGACTGTAGTAGAAACGACTGCAGTAAAAAAAAAAAAAAAGGAAGATCTGAGCTGGGAAAACACAGCCACTGCATCTAGTATTTGAGAAAGTACTGCCGTTTGTGCAAAAGTGCATGTACATGCGACGCTACACATGATATCACCATGTCAGGGGGCACGCACCCAAGCCAAGAAGCATGAAACTGAAAGTACTGAGGCTTGGGATGGCCGCCTGGGAGAAAAATATAGGCGCTGGGGGAAAAAAAATGAAAATTAAGTACCTACCGTAAGAAAAAATTACTCACCTTAGTAATGTTGTTTCTTCTAATGGAGTCTTGCTATATTATGACCGATGCAGTTTGTCCCACCATTAGAACTGCTCCGGAGGTGAAAGAGTTAACTTCCATGCAGAGCATGGAACTTAGAGCGCGAGGTCGGTTAGAGAAGCTCTGTTAGGGTGGTTTCAAACCGAAACCGTCAGATCTTTACGAGCAAAACTCACTAAGGCTGTGTGTGGAAGCTGTAACCTACACTAGCCAACTGGCTACTAAAATATTCAGACATTTTCCTGGCCCCAACACCAAGACTCAAGTCAAGGGACCAGAAAAATAAGATAAAATAACTAAATAAAACACAACACCCAAACATAAAAGGGGGCATCAATCAGTGCCAACAGTGGACTGCCCACCCCATACCCGAAGTAGAAGTTCTGAGAGGGGCAGGCTGGGGGGGAGGTCATAATATAGCAAGACTCCATTAGAAGAAACAACATTACTAAGGTGAGTAATTTTTTCTTCAAACAACATGAAGTCTTGCTATATTATGACAGACGCAGACTACACAGCAGTACCTCCATGGAGGAGGGACAGAACCTACTTAGGGAATAGGCTCTGAAGCACGGCTGTGCCAAACCAAGCATCCCTCCTGGCCTGGATATCCAGGGAGTAATGCTTGGTGAAAGTGTACTGTTTTCCAAGTAGCTGCTTGACATATCTCCAAGATAGGATGTCTCTAGCAGCAGCTAGAGATGCAGCTGTACCTCTGGTAGAGTGAGCCTTCAGGCCTGAGGGGGAACCTTACCCAGTTTTTGATAGCAAAATTGGATACAAGAGACGATCCACCTGGCAATGGATCTCTTAGTGGCAGGTCTCCTTTCCCAACCTCACCATAAGTGAGAAATAGTTGGAGGAGTCAAACCTAGGACCCTTGGTACGCCTATGTAGTAACTTAGGGCCCTCTTAACATCTAGTTGTGCAGCCTCCTCTCACCAGAGGAGGAATGGTCAGTGAAGAACACTGGAAGTGAAATAGATTGGTTAAGGTGGAACCGAAACCACCTTAGGCAAAAACTTCCTGTTAGTCCTGAGGACTACCTTATCCCTATGAAAGGAAATAAAGTCAGTCTCCACTGATAAAGCTTGTAACTCACTTATGCGCCTGGCAGAAGTGATGGCTACTAGAAATACAGTTTTCAAGTCAAATATAGCTCTGCCGAATATAGAGGCTCAAAGGGGTTGCATCAGCTGAGCAATGCAAACATTAAGATCCCAAGCAGGGCAGGGTCCCTGAATGGAGGATTGGTATGAAGCAATCCTCTAAAAACTTGGAAAATACAGGGTGAGCAGAAAGAAGAGGGCTTCCTGCTGAAATGAAAGCAGAGACAGCTGCCAAGTGCACTTTCAGGGTAGCTGGTCTCAGTCCCAGAGAATTAAGATGGACCATATAATCCAATACAATGGGTAAATCAGCAGATTCAGGAAATATGCTTCCCAGAACACCATATGGAAAACCTTTCCATTTGGAGTTATAGGTAGCCCTGGTGGAAGGCTTCTAGCAGCTTTCAAGATTACGAGAACACTTTGAGAAAGTTGCAGATCAGCAAACTCTAACTGCTCAAGAGCCAGGCCTTGAGGTTGAGGGATTTGAGATTCGGATACCAAACTCTCCCCTGAGCACAGGTTAATAGACTGTGGTTCCTGGGGAGACACAGGGGAAGATGGACTGCTAAGGACAGAAGGAGTGGGTACCAGGGCTGCCTGGCCCAGTCTGGAGCAATCAGGATCATCTTGCAGGGCTGAGACCTGATTTTGACTAGTACCTTGAACAGGAGAGGGAAGGGGGGAAAGGCATAGAGGAACTTCCCTTCCCAATCGAGGAGAAAGGCATCCAGGGGGACTGAGCCCAACACTGGGGGCCTGCAACAAAAAAGTGGAAGTTGATGGTTGTCTGGGGCTGCAAAAAGATCTATCTGAGGAGTGCCCCATCTGGCAAAAACTATCCCCAGCACTAGGGGATCCAGTGACCATTCGTGATGGCCCTGGGAAATCCTGCTGAGAGCATCTGCCAGGACATTGTCCTTGCCTGGGAGGTGGACTGCTACGAGGGAAGTGTTCAGGGAGTAAGCCAGAGACCACAACTTCATCGCCTCGGTGCACAAGGCCGAAGACCAAGTGCCCCTTTGTTTGCTGATGTACCACATTGTAGTGGTCTGTTCTGACCTGTACCACCTTGTTCTGAACAGATGCAGAAAAACCTGAAGTGCTAGAAAAACAGCTCTGAGTTCCAACAGATTGATGTGGAGCAGAGATTCCTGAGGGACCATAACCCCTGGGTGGAGAGGTCACCCATGTGAGCTCCCCATCCCAAGAGGGACGCATCTGTAGTAAGGGTCAAGGAGTGGGACAGAGGGATGAAAGGCACCCCTTATCTCAGATTGCTCTGATCCTGCCACCACTGAAGGGCCTGGATCAGGGTTCAAGTCACTGGGATTAACTTGGATAGGGGATCTCTTCTTTGAGACCAGAAAGCTCTCAAATGGAACTGAATGTCCCTCATCTGAAATCTTGCTCCTTGCACTACAGCTGTGTAAGCAGCCATGTGTCCTAGGAGCTGCAGGAATACCTTGCTGGTCAAGAGACCTGCAGAGTGAAGGACGAGGCCAGGGCCACCAAGGTCCTTACCCTTTCCAGGGAAGGAAGGCTCTGGCCTGCTTTGTGTCCACAGTTCCTACCATAAAGGTGAGTACCTGGACAGGTTCCAAAACTGACTTTGGAAGATTGAGAAGAAAGCCCAGAGAGGCAAGCAGCTGCTGGGTAACTAGCAGGTGTGATTTGACCTGGTCTGAGACTAACCCACAATGAGCCAGTCGTCCAGGTAGGGAAAATGGCAACCTTTGCCTTCTTAGATGAGCAACTACTGCTGCCAGACATTTTGTGAACACCCTTGGAGCAGAGGTAAGGCCGAAGGGCATTGCTCTGAACTGATAATGGCCTGAGGGCAGTTCAATCTGAGGTACTTTAGGGAGCTTCTGATAAGAACATGGAAGTAGGCATCCTTGAGTCCAGGAAGCTAGCCAGTCCCTGGCCTTAGGGAGGGTAAAATCATTCCCAGAGTCACCATTTTGAATTTTGGTTTAAAAGGTGCTTGTTCAGATATCTTAGATCCAGGATAGGCCACCACTCTCCTGTCTTTTGGGGTAAGGAAGTACCTGGAGTACAGACCCTTGCCTGGTGTGGGGAGAAACCCTTTCTACAGCTCTGAGAGCCAGGAGGTTGAGACTTCTGTTTCAAAGCAAGAGTCTCTAAAGGGTTTGCAGGTGGAAAAGATCTGGCTCTCATCTTTGGAAATTTTTGAAGCTGAGAACCAGACCCTGGCTCACTACTTCCAGGACCCACTTGTCTGATGTTAAGACTCCCAGTCCTGGATGCAGTAAGCCAGTCTGCCCCACAGGTAATGGAGGCCGACCCTGGGCATCCCATCAGGGTGCCTGTTTGGCAGGGGCTTTAGGCTGAGAGGTGGGAGCAGGCCTGCTCGCACTCTGGCCTGCCTCTCCTCTGAAGAACCCCTCTGAGCATAGGCTGAAGAGGAGGCCTGGGTCTGGTAAAAGGCCTGTGAAAGGCCTGCCCCTACCCCTGGGGGCTGCCTCTGAGGAGTGGCTTGCCGTTCCTTGGCTTGTGCACTCCTATAAGTGGTTCTATATTCATCCCTTTCTTCATATAATTCTCTGTCTGCTCCCCAAACAGAGAATGTCCCACCACAGGAAAATCTATAGCCTTAGACTGGGTATCCTGTGACAAAGTAGTACACCTTAGCCAGGCCAATCTACGAAAAGCCACAGATGTAGCCATGACTCTAGAGGATACATCATTAGAATCCACTGCAGTATGGAATTGCACCTTAGATGCCTCAATACCATCAACAGCCACCTGCTCCAGCTCCTTTGCAAGCTGGCCAGGGACCTGTTTGGCTAAGGCCATGACAGTATCCCAACTAGATTTCTGGTATCTCGCAACATAAGCCATATAGTTTGCTTCTCTGAGTCCCAAAATGCTGCCATGTATTGTTTTTTGGCCATGGCGTCAATCTTCCTGGAGTCCTTGTCAGGAGGATGTGAAGCCAGGGGAATATTAGCTTTATCACAGGCTGCAGCCTGAACTACCCAACATGACTGCATTGCTGTGAAAGAAAATCTGTATCAGGACCTGACAAATTGTACCTCCTGTCCATCTTTTATCTACAGGAGGCACAGAATTAGGAGCTTTTAAAATTTTATTGTTTGTTTCCTAAAGATTTATGTAAAGGGATGGACAATCTCCTGGACTCTGGGATATCCATCATCTCTACATAGTCAGGCTCTCTTGCTCATCCAAAGCCTCCTCTAAAGGAAGCTGGAGGGTCTCAGCAAATTTTTATAAAACAAAAATGAGAAGGGACTCAGCAAGCTTAGGGGAGATTCAAACTAAAGGTCTGTCTGGGGAGATGTCCGTTCAATGGGCACATCCAGACTTTCAAAGTCACATTCACACTGATCATAATCATCCTCCCTCCTCTGGTTCATAAAACTCTTCTATATCATATTCTTGAACCGGTGGAACCAACCGAACCGACCTTTTGCCAGATAGTGGCGGTTCGGAGGGAACCGGGGACAGTGACTGGACAATCTGTATTGCCCTGGCTATCTCTGCAGCAGTTGGAGAAGGAATTTTGGCCTCCACACCTGCTGACTTTCTAGTTCTCTTTGCTGGAACTGGCTCCTCAGAGTCAGCTTTACGTTTCCGAGGAAGTCTGGCCCTGGTCAGAGCACTCCCTCGATTCGGCTGGCACCGAACTGGGCTGGCCATCCGGTCAGCGGACTTTTAGCCTCTCGTTCCTGAGCCTGCCAACTCTCTTATCTAGGGTGGCTGCAGGGAAATTCTTGCAAATCTGGCAGTCTGCATTGAGGTGGTCAAACCCCAGACAATAAACATGTGGTGTGGGTCAGCCTTGGCAAAGGCTTCCCCACAGACACTACAGTGTTGAAACCCAGTGGGCCGGTTTTCTTTGGGTTTCTCAGACATAATGCCAGCCTAACCAAAAACTTGCCCTTTTGATGGCAGTGCCAGGCAAGACACCCTTATGGTTCCCAACCGTGTCACGGGTCGTGGAAAAACCGTAATGAAATCCGTTTTTAGAACCGATAGAGAACCGGAACCTTCTAACAAAGCCTTAAAGGCTTCAAAACCAAGTTTAAATACAATTCGATCGGTTCAAACCGAACCAATAAACATTTACAAGTTCCACACAGAAAACCTATCTACTACTTACAATACCATAGACAGAGCTTGAACCGATCGGTTTGCGGTTAAAATAAAAAATATTGCGGTTAAATTTAACCGAGAAAAGACGCTTTAAACCGAGGAAATGAACCGAGCAGCAGGAGGAATCTCCGGAGCGACTGTTCAGTGAGGCGGAGTAAAGAATCTGACAGTTTCGGTTTGAAACCACCCTAACAGAGCTTCTCTAGCCGAGCTCACGCTCTAAGTTCCATGCTCTGCATGGAAGTTAACTCTTTCACCTCCGGAGCAGTTCTAATGGTGGGACAAACTGCATCGGTCATAATATAGCAAGACTTCATGTTGTTTGAATTATGATCTTTCTGTGCATCTTCACCATTCATCACAACTGGGGTTACTGGCCGGAGGTCATGACCCAGCGGAGCTCTTTTTGAGGATGTCTTGGATGCGATGCAACATCGGCGCGCCCTCAAAGTCGGCGAGCAAGCGCGTGGTGCTCTGGGTTGGCCGTTATGTCCAGTTGACTCCCTCCCCGGCCAGTTCTGAGTTGCTGGACAGGTGAGGAAAAGGGTTGGGAGGGTGGGACAAGGAAGTCCAGGGGACAGACAAAGGAAAAGATACATAAACCAAAAGGAGAAATAAACGATTAAGAGGACAGAAGAAGAAAACTAAGGGGATTGTTTAGGGGCCCCAATCTCTGGAAATAGGCAAAGGAGAGGAGGAATTAGGGAAAGTTTGAAAAGTGGGGAGAAGGTAGCAACCATACCCTGGACCTTGACTTGTCTCCAGATTGCATAGGAACTGCAAGGAGTAGCCAAAAGGCTTAATGACAGAATTCAAGGCACGGAATTACTGGCAATAACTCCAAAGGCAGAAAACGGATATTCTGGAAGAAAGACAGGACACAGGGATTCTCCCCCCTCAGGGAAAGGATTTTTGGTGTAAGAAAAATTAGTTTTCTTTTTAAACAAGGAAGGATATGTCCAACGGACAAAGAAATTTAAGGATTGACAGGAACAGAGGAAGAGTAGAGAATGGAGGGCAACTGCCAACTCCCACCGCACAGGAGTGGAGCCAAAGCACTGGAGAAGGAATGCCCCCCACGCTGACCACTCTCCCCATATGTGCCCCTGTTTATCCCACTCCTGACGAAGAAAGGAGGGGGGGCAAAGGAGGGCACAGAGAGGGAGGAGGACTCAAAGACTGAGGCCCCAGGGGGATGTTGGGTGGGATTGTGATGAATGGTGAAGATACATAGAAAGATCATAATTACGGTAGGTACATAATTTTCATATCTTATCTCTGTCAGTCTTCACCATTCATCACATTTGGATGAGTGCCGAGCCCCCGAAGGTTTAACCTAAGGGAGAGAGTCCCTTAGCTCTCAGTGACACACTAATGACACACTCTGAGCGAACCATCAGGACCCGGGGAGGCCCAAGTGTGGGAAGAGTGAGACGGACCCCCGGGGAAGGAAGTTCGGCCAAACGCCTGCCTCGCCTATGGGAGAAGAGACAGGTTCTCTGTGAGTGGAATTAATCACCCCTCGCCGGGCCAGGGTGATAACCAGGAAGGCAGTGGCCATGCAGCCACCTAGTGCAGATCGCTGTCCCTACAACCCTGGTAGCTACCTCGCTGGCGTTGTACAATGCCCTCGCTTGGTGCCTTGCTAGCTCCAGGCCACATGCAGAGAGTGCGATGGCTTGTCTGGTTTGCTCCGTGTCAGGCAAAGAAGCTAGGAGTTGGCCCAGCCTGGACCACAAGAAAAAATTACTCACCTTAGTAATTGCTTTTCTTCTCATGGAGTCTTGCTGTATTAGGACTAAATGCAGTTTGCCACTGCACTCGAACTGCCCCGGAGAGGATAGGGTTAACTCCAGAGCAGTCTGGAGTTCCACAGCGCGAGGGCGCTGTTCAAAGCTCTATCTGGCTAGTTTCAAATGAAACTGCCAGGTTCTTTACGAAGCTAAACTAATATAGCTAAGTCTGTGTGGAAAAGCTCTACACTAGCCATTGGCTACCTACCAGTAGTAGAACAACAAAAACAACAACAATCATAGAATAATAACAAAATCACCTGTTATTGTTAGAATCACCCATGACAAGCACTAATAGGCCCCCTCTCCCCAAAAGACTCAAGTCCAGAGAGGAGCCACCTATCACTAACAAAAAACAGAATCACCTAGTTCCTAACCCAAATGAACAAAAGGGGGAGCTAGAGAGAAATTGAAATGGCATGACAGAGCTTGCAATTAATTTGACAACCCCATACTCAAGAGGGAGTTCTGAGCTGGGTGCAGGAGGGAGGGTTGTCCTAATACAGCAAGACTCCATGAGAAGAAAAGCAATTACTAAGGTGAGTAATTTTTCTTCAAACACCATGAAGTCTTGCTGCTATTAGGACTAAATGCAGATTATACAGTACCTCCATGGAGGAGGGTCAGAACCTACTTGGGAATAGGCTCTGAAGCACAGCTGTGCCAAACCGAGCATCTCTCCTGGACTGGACATCCAGGGAATAATGCTTGGTAAAGGTGTGGACTGTTTTTCAGGTAGCAGCTTGGCAAATTTCCAAAATGGGAATATCTCTAGCAGCCGCTAGAGATGCAGCTATACCCTGGTGGAATGAGCCCTCAGTCCTGAGGGAGGTTCTCTACCTAGTTTTGGTAACAGAACTGGATACAAGACGACAATCCACCTCATGAATTGTCCTCTTAGTGGCAGGTCTCCCTGCTAACTCTCCATAGGTAAGGAAGAGTTGGAGGATTCGAACCTGTGACCCTTGGTGCTCCAAATAGTAGCTTAGGGCTCTTTTGGCGTCCAGACTGTGCAATCTCCTCTCCCTGAGGAGGAATGCTCAGTGAAAATACTGGAAGAGAGATGGATTGGTTGAGATGAAAATCTGAAACCACTTTGGTAAAACTTTCTGTTAGTCCTAAGGACTACCTTATCTCTGTGAAAAGAAATAAAATCTTCTTCTACTGACAAGGCCTGTAATTCACTTATACGCCTAGCAGAAGTGATAGCCACTAGAAAAACAGTCTTCCAAGTCAAAAACCTGAGGTCTGCCGGGACAGAGGCTCAAAGGGGGTTGCATTAGCTGAGCAATGCAAACATTCAGAGGTCCCATGCAGGAGCTGGTTCCAAAGGGGGGTTAGTGTGAAGTAACCCTTAAAAACTTGGAAAATACAGGGTGAGAAGAAAGGGAAGCAGGCTTCCCGCTGACACAAAAGCAGAGACAGCTGCCAGATGAACCTTTAAGGTAGCTGGCCTAAAGAATTTAAATGGACCAAATAGTCCAGTAAAATGGGCAGATTAGCAGATTCTGGGATAATCTGCTTTCAGAACACCAAATGGAAAACCCTCTTCCACTTAGAATTGTAAGTGGCTCTAGTGGAAGGTTTCCTGAAGCCTTTAAATATCCAGGACACCTTGAGAAAGGTGTAAATCAGCAATTCTAGCCCTCAAGAACCAGGCCTTGAGGTGGAGGGAATTGAGGTTCGATACCACACTCTCCCTGTGCATAGGTCAACAGGTCGTGGGTCCTGGGCAAGCTGAGGGAGGGTGGAATGTCAGGGACAGGAGGAGAGGGTACCAGGGCTGTCTGGCCCAGTCTGGAGCAATCAGAATCACTCTGCAGGGCTGAGTTCTGATTTTACTAGTACCCTGAAGAGGAGAGGGAAGGGGAAAAGCATACAAGAACTTCCCTTCAATCCAACTGAAAGGCGCCCAGTGACTGATCCCAGAACTGGAGGCCTGCAACAAAACAGGGAGTTGGTGGTTGTCTGGGGCTGCGAAAAGATCTATCTGAGGGTGCCCCATCTGGCAAAGACTGACCCCAGCACCAGAGAATTCAGAGCCCATTGTGATGGCCCTGAGAAATCCTGCTGAGGGCATCCGCCAGGACATTGTCCTTCCTGGAAGGTGAACTGCTACCAGGAGGTGTTCAGAGAGTAAGCAGAGACCACAACTTCATTGCTTTGGTGCACAAGGCTGATGACCGAGTGCCCCTTGCTTGTTTATGTACCACATTGTTGTGGTGTTGTCTGTCCTGACTTGGACTACCTTGTTCTGGACAGTAGTCGAAAAACCTGGAGAGCTAGAGAACAGCTCTGAGTTCCAAAAGGTTGATGTGGAGCAGAGATTCCTGAGGGGACCACACTCCCTGAGTGGAAAGGTCGCCAATGTACCCCCACCCTAACAGGGAGGCATCTGTGGTGAGGTGAGGGAATGAAGAACGGTAAGAAGGGGACCCCTGAGTTAAACTGCTTCGATCCTGCCACCACTGAAGGGCTAGGATCAGGGTTTTGGTCACTGGGATCAACTTGGATAGGGGTCTTCCTTTGAGACCAGTAGGACCTCAAGTGGAACTGGATGTCTCTCATCTGAAATCTTGCTCCCTGCACGACAGCTGTGGAAGCAGCCATGTGCCCTAGGAGTTGCAAAAGTGCCTTGCTGGTCGAGAGACCGCAGGGTAAGGAGGATGCCAGGGCAATGAGTCTGTCCACTCTTCGGAGGAAGAAATGCCTGGCTGACTTTGTGTTCAATTCTGTACCATGAAAGTTAGTACCTGAACTGGTTCCAGAACTGACTTTGGAAAATTCAACAGGAATCCCAGAGAAGTGAGAAGTTGCTGGGAGACTTGCAAGTGGGATTTTACCTGATCTGGAGACTGACCCACTATGAGCCAGTCGTCCAGGTAGGGAAACACAGCAACCCCTTGCCTTCTTAAATGAGCCACTACTACAGCTAAACATTTTGTGAAAACCCTTGGAGCAGAGGTAAGGCTGGGCATTGCTCTGAACTGGTATAACCAGAGGGTAGTTCGACCTGAGGTACTTTCGGTGAGAAGGCCTGATCAAAATATGAAAATAGGTGTCTTGAGGTCCAGGAAGCAGTCAGTCCCCTGGGTCTAGGGGAAGGCAGAATCATTGCCAGAGTTAACATTTTGAACTTTGGTTTCAAAGGTGCTTGTTCAGAACCTTAAATCTAAGATGGCCACTTCACTCTCCTGTCTTTTGGGAGTAAGGAAATACCCTCGGTACAGACCCTTGCCCTGATGGCAGAAGGAACTCTTTCCACTGCTTTGCAGCCAGCAGAGAAGAAAGCCTCTGCTTCCAAAGCAAGAGCTTCTGAAGAGGCATGTGGAAAATGTCTGGCTCTCATCTTTGGGAACTGTTTGAAACTGAGAATCAGACCTTGGCTTACCACCTCCAGAACCCATTTGTCCGGAGTTAGGGACAACCAGTTCTGGCTGAAATAAGCCAACCTGCCCCACCGTTACAGGAGAATCGGCCCTGGGCACCCCATCAGGGTGCCTGCTTCACAGCAGCTTTATTCTGAGGGAGGGAGATGGTCTGCCTGTGCCCGTCTACCCTGCCTCTGAAAAACCCTCTGTGCAAAGGCTGAAGGGCCTGAACTTGATAAAGGGGCCTGTGGTGAGGCCCGCCTCTGCCCTGGGCATGCCCTTGTGGAGTGGCATGCCTCTCCTTAGCTTGGGCACTTTGTAGGTAGTTCTGTATTCATCCATTTTCTTCATGTAATTTTCTGTTTGATCCCAAACACAGAGTTTTACTACAGGAAAATCTATAGCCTTTGCCTGAGTATCTTGGGACAGATTAGTGCATCTAAGCCATGCCAACCTCACGGAGGACTACAGAAGTGGCCATGACCTAGAGGAAACATCATTAACATCATCGCAGTATGAAATTGAACTTTGAGGCTTCAATGCCATCAGCAGCCACTTGTTCCAACTCACTAGCCAGCTGGCCCTGGGCCTGCTTAGCTAACTGCAATATAGTGTCCATCTAGTTTCTGATATCTAGCCACATAACCATATAATTAGCCTGCCTGGGTCCCAATGAAGCTGCCATATATTGCTTTTTCTGCCATGGCATCAATCTTCCTGGAATCCTTATCAGGAGGATGTGATGCCAGGGGAATATTAATGTCATGGCTGCAGCTTGAACAACACCTACATGACTACACTGCTCAGTGAGGAAGTCTGTATCAGGGCCTGATAAAGTATACCTTCTGTCCATTTTCTTATCTACAGGAGGAACAGAATGAGGATTTTTAAAATCTTTGTTGTTTGCTTCCTAAATGACTTATGCAAAGGAATAGACAACCTTCTAAACTCTGGAATATCCATCATTTCTACATAATCAGGCTCCTCTTGCTCATCCACAGCCTCTAAAGGAGCTGGAGGGTTTCTGCCACCTTTTTATAAACATAAAATGAGAAGGGGACTCAGACAGCAAAGGGGAGATTCTAAGGGTCTATCTGGAGAAATGCCGGTTCAATGGGCAGCCCAGACCTTCCCAGTCACAAATACACTGATCAAATTCCTCCTCTCCCTCCTGTGGTTCATAAAACTCCTCAACATAATCCTGAACCACGGACCTGAGCAGGCCACCCTTTTCCCAATTATAGGGGCCCGACAAGTCCCTGAGACAAAGACTGAACAATCTGAATGGCTTTTGCTATTTCTGCAGCAGTTGGAGAGACAATTTTGGAATCCAGACCTGCTGATTTCTTTGTCTTTTGCTGGAGCTGGTTCCTCTGGACCAGCTTTTCTTTGCTGAGGAAGTCTCGCCCTGGTCAGAGGGCATCTCTGGTCCAGTGGGTACTGGACTGGCTGGCCATCGCGGTCAGCGGACTTTCTTCCTCGTTCCCTGAGCCGGCCCAATCTTCTTCTCCAGGGTGGCTGCAGGAAATTTTTACACCTGGCAGTCTGACAGAGGTGGTCAGCCCCAGACAGTGACAACAAGTGGTGTGTGGATCAGCCTTAGCAAAGGCTTCCCACAGACATCACAGTGTTGAAACCAGTGGGCCGGTTTTTCTTTTGGGTTTCTCAGACATAATGCCAGCCCTAACCAACAAACTTGCCCTTTAAGCGGCCGTGCCAGAACAAGACACCCTTATCGGTTCCTAACCGTGTCACGTGTATTGGAAAAACAACAAATAAAATTAAGGTTTTTAGAACCGATAAGAACCGGTACCACATTCTAAAGCCCAAAATCGTAAAATAAGCCACCGATCGGTTCAGACTGAACCGATAATGTATTTCCACACAGACTTTATTTTTAGTACTTACGGTTTACCAGATAGAGCTTCTGACCGAAAACGCGTTAATTTTTAAACACTTGCCAGTTCAAATGAACCAAGTAAACTCGCTTGAACCGCGAAATGAACCAAGTTGAAGGAGTTGATCTCCGGAGCGACTGTTCAGTGAAAGCGGAGTAAAGAATCTGGCAGTTTCATTTGAAACTAGCCAGATAGAGCTTTGAACAGCGCCCTCGCGCTGTGGAACTCCAGACTGCTCTGGAGTTAACCCTATCCTCTCCGGGGCAGTTCGAGTGCAGTGGCAAACTGCATTTAGTCCTAATAGCAGCAAGACTTCATGGTGTTTGAAAAACCTATCATAGGATCCATAGTGGGCCTGATGTGCTGCGATAAGAAAACAGCAACCGTGCCAAGTAGAACATCCTCCTCCCACAGAAGTCAAAATTCAAGGAATCTTGATTTGGGGGACGGCCACGGTGGAGGGCGCGAAACCCATCAGGAGTGTCCAGCTGCGTCAATCCTGACTGAGGATGAAGCATGGAACCTGGAGACTCTGGGGGGCGCAATACCGCTGGCAGAGATCCCTAGGGGCGGGAACTCCAGAGAAGGGTCTCTGCCAGGAACGCAATGATGCCTCCCAAAAGGGAGGCGGCCGGGGGGGCAGCAAAAGGGTGTCCTCGCTGAAGTCGCCTAGAAAGGAGTGCGCAGAGTGCTCTGGATTGCTTTGAGTGGGAGGGGTGATGTGCAGGTCCTCCAACATCCTTACGCGGAATCGCCGAGACTCGGCGAGATCAGCAGCTGGGGAGATGTGGACAGAAGGCTCCTCTCCCCCAGAAGAGGGGGATGAGGAGTCAGAGGACCTCAACTGCTCAGAGGGTGGCTGCTCGGGGGGAGGTTGAAAAACCTGTCTGTCCATTGCCCTGACATAAGCGGGGAATCGAGGAGCCATGGCCCTGAACTGCTCCCACGAGAGAGGCCCACTAGGACCAAGGATGCCTGCGAGCACCGGAGAATGTGGTAGAGGGATGGGGCAGAGCTGACAAGAGAAATCGACTGACCTCCGCCTGGGCTAGGGAGCACACCAGGAGCACCAGCAGAAGGTGCTCCAGAAGACCCCACAGCCGACAGCTGAACAACCATTTCGGAAATGCCTTGGCTGTGCCCGTAAGAATCCCCCTGTGAGGTGACTGGGGCCGTGTAGGTCCAGAAGGACAATCCCCTACCTCCAAAGACCGGGGCCCTCTCAAAGAAACCGAAGGGGAACAGCGGAGATCCACGCTACGGCTTCTCCCAGAGCCTGGGTGGACTCCAGAAAAAGGTCACTGCGCAGAGCCCATGCCCCTCGACCCCTTAGAATCCAAAAGCGCCCTCCTCCTTGAGAGAGCCAGCCTAGGCAACTGACAGTCCTGGTCGGCCCCTAAAGGAGCTATCCAAGACGCAGCACCTTCCCCTTCTGTGGGTGCTCTGATTGGTCCCAAAGTTGGGCGATCTAGGCACACCACCTGAGGGGGTATCACCGCTGAGGGGACAGAGAACCCCTGAGGCCGGGCTGCAGTGCAATGGTGACCTGCACCACTGCCTGCTGGTCAGCACCCCTGACCCCAGCTCCGGCAGTCCCTGCCCGCTCCTCAGAGGGGGGCTGACTCTGGCCTGTCGAGGACACTACGAGGGTGCCCATGCCAGCAGCTAACTCCAAGGACCTAGACTACCCGTCTGTCTCAGAGTCCGACTCCTTCTCCGAAGAGATGGAGATCGAAGCCCTATGCCAAACAGTTGGCGGAAGCCTGCTGCCATCTCGACCAGATAGGGCACCAGAAAAAGACTGCACCCGAGTCTGTACCAGTACCCTCCGCAGCACTGCGAATGGTGGCACAAGAAGACACTGCTCCAACCAGGACAGTAGTCTCCAAGCCAGAAGCCGACACGACGCTGTCCCATCCCATGGCACTGCGAATGGCGCAGAGGACAGAGAAGACACCGACGACGGCTCCGACAGCACTCTCGGCACAGAGACCAGAAACCCCCATGGTACCATCCCATCCCACGGCGCTGCGAGAACAGAGACGGCACTGACAACAGCTCCGACAGCACTCTCGGCGCCAAGATCCAAAACCCCCACGACACCATACCCAAGCCCGGAACTGCAAATGGCCCCAGAACTGGACACGGTGCGGTGCTCAACCTTGGTGCTCAGGATGGCGCCAAGGCGAGAAACAAAGACAGTGCCGTAGAACCTCCCACGGTGCCACTAGCATTATCAGATCCGCGAACGGCGCTGACAGCAGCCACGACGCTGAGCAACGGTCCAGCGCTGACGACTCCATCAGGGCCCACGGTGCTGCAACAGCCGAGGATGCTGCTGACCCGGACCTTCCGAGACGCGGGTCTGACACCGGGGAGCCTCTGCCCCCGAAAGGGGCGACTGCCAGTGCGATGCCTCCCGGAGGAAACGGACTGGGCCTCCTGCACCGTGGGAGAAGCCTTGGCCACGGCTAGGCTACAAGAGGCCGAGGCTCCCTCCTCCTCAGCCCGTATAGACCCGGGAGGGAACCCAGAGGAAAGGCCAAGAGAACATGGTTTGGTCCGATGAGTGCATGCCCGACCCCCGAAAGTCGGCGGAGCTCGCCCCACTTTCCACGTGCATTGCTCGATGGCCCGGCGGTCCATGGAGAATCAGGCATCGCACGAATCCATGTTGTGAAACGGGCCAAAACATGTAAGGCAACGGTCATGCTGGTCGGTGACGGAGTATTTTCAGCCACATGGGCACCGTCGCATGGGGGGCCATCCCATCTTTGAAGTTTTCTTGCCCTCCGACCGAGACATGACCTACGGAGAAAAAAACACCAAAAAAGACTCGATGTCGCAGTTGTAATAAAGTAATAGAAAGATCTTACCGGGAGACGTCGAGTGTGGCGAACAGAACCAGCACGAGGGAGCCAACGGACTATGGCACTGAGGAAACGACACGGAGTCGATGGAACAATGAATGCAAAGCAGGTAGGCCTCAATTTCTTCTCTTGAAGCTCTCATGAGGTGACCTCGATGGCGGGAGATGAAGAACTGGCAGGAGGGCAGAGTCAACTGCACATAACGACCAACCCACGAGCCCCACGCAGTGTGTTGGCCTCGAGGGCGGTGCCGATACTGCGTCGACTCCGCCCATCAAAAAAAAGCTCCCATGGGACCATGACCTCCGGCCAGTAACCCCAATTGTGATGAATGGTGAAGACTGACACACATAAGATCAAGAAATGTTAAGTAGTAGACCCTAATGATCACTCCCAAAATAGAAGAAACTTGTTTAAGGCCCCATAAAAAGAAGGATTCAGAGACCTGATTAAAAAAACACCCACAGAACAGTGTGGCAGAACATGGCCCCCAATCCAAGCACAGGCAGGCAGTGGAAATAGGGTAAAAAGGCTGGTTAGACAATTTGAAAGCTGCAGCTTAACAGGCATGATTTGAAATTTAGGGGTGCTCCGTGTCACCAGGTAGCCCCAACCTGTTCAGCAGAATTGCAGCCCTAAGGATTAAACATGAAGACATTTCTTCTTCAGGGAAATCTATGCTGCTTCCCCTTCGATTGCACAGCAAAGACTGGAGAGTTGCTGCTGTCTGGAATATTCATGTTAAAGATTCTATGTCTGATAAGCCTTGGCTGTGCCATTTCCCCTGTAGGGGTGACATTACCCATACATACTGACTACCCATTGACAATGTGGAGCGCTACAGGAACTAAAATACAGTTACATAAGAACTTACTGTAACAGTAGATCTTCAAGAGGAGCTCTTGCAGCAGGCAATAACCATAAGGACTGAGACACCAGGCGCTAGAACCACATGGAAAACTTCTAGCTAGCAGTATTCAGCGGGGGACTGCCCCCGACATCAGCATGCTGACGTCCGGACCTGTAGCATAAAAGGGGTGGTCTCCCAGCCCATTCCCAGTGTGTACAGAAACAGGAGAACCAAGAAGGTTCCTCTTGAACAAGGAAAGCAGAAGAACTGCGACGGAGAAACTGCAATCGGGGAAGGAGGGAGGGAGGGAATGCAGTGCCTGCTGCAAGAGCTCCTCTCGAAGAGCTACTGCTACGGTAAGTTCTTACATAACTGTACTATCTTACTTCAAGGGGGCTCTTGAAGCAGGCAATAACCATATGGACTGAATCTCAAGCAGCAGAGAAACAGACTCAGTCAACTGGGAGGTGGATAGTAGCAGTCATAGGAACTTTAGGACAGGAGGCCATGGAGGACTGCAAGGCAGAAACCGGTTCTACACCTGGAGACAATGTCCAAACTGTAATGCTTAACGAAAGTATGGACAGAACTCCAAGTGGCTCCTGCGCAAATGTCTGCAGCAGACACATTTCTGAAGGAGGTCATGGAGGCAACCATACCCCTGGTAGAATGAACTTTGACCTGGCCTGGCAAAGGCTTGTCATACTTGTGGTAGCAATAAACAATGCAAATAGGTAACCACCTACATAAACACTGTTTGGAAACAGGAGCCCCTTCTTTCCTGGGGGCAAACAAAACAAACAACTGGTCAGATTTTCTGAAAGGGCTGGTGCAGTCCAGATAAAAACGAAGCACCTAATGAACATCCAGAATATGAAGTAAAGCCTCCCCCTGATTAGAATACTCAGGAAAATAAACAGGCAGGTGGATGGATTGATTCAAAGTAAACTCAGACACCACCTTAGTCAAAAACTTAGGACTGGTCCACAAAGCTACCCGGTCTTTGTGGAAAACCAAGTAAGGCTCTTTACACATTAGAGCCTGAAGCTTAGAAATCCTCAGAGCTGAAGTAATGGCAACTAAAAAAAAACACTTTCCACAACAGAAAGTGCAGCTTGCAACAGGTTCAAAGGGAGGAAGGGGAAGCTTTTCTAAAATAAACAACAGATCCCATGGCGGAACTAGGTCCCTAATGGGGGGTTTCAAATGATGAATGTCCCACAAGAAGGTGTGGGACAGGTCCAGTTAGGCAATATTTTTGCTGTCAATGGGTGCATGGTAAGCAGAGATGGCAAAAAGGTGCACCTTGATAGAAGAGTAACCCAGACCAGAGCCTGAAAGGGAAAGGAGGTACTCCAGGATGAGATTCACTGGACAGGTGAAGAGGGTCTAAATGCAGGGCAGTAGCCCAGATTGAGAACCGCTTCCACTTCATGGCATAAGTGGCTCTAGTGGAGGGCTTCCTGGCAGACACTAGAACATCCGCCACCCTGGAGGAAACCCCAAATCATACGATGGCTACATCTGAAGCAGCCATGCATAGAGATGAAGAGACTTGAGGTCCGAGTAAATCAGAGCACCCTGATCCTGTGAGAACAGGTCTGAGCAAAGGGGTAGGAGAAGAGGAGGTTCCACTGCCAGCTGTTGTAACAATGGGAATGAAATCTGTTGCGGCCAGTAGGGAGCTATCAGAATCATGCCTGCCCTCTCTGACCAGCCTGAGAAGAACTCTCTACAGAAAAGGGAAGGGAGGGAGGAAGGGAGGAAGGAAGGAAGGAAAGGCATACAGAAACCTCCCTATCCAAGAGAGGGACAATGCGTCTCACCAGATAACACCAGGCCCTGGATCTAGCAAGCAGAAATTGGGTAATTTTGCGTTGAGTGGGGTCACAAAGAGGTCCAACTCGTGATGAACCCACCTGTCAAAGAAATCCTCAACCACGGATGATAGGAACTCCCACTCGTGAGTTTTCGACCTGGACCGGCTTAGGCTGTTGGCTAAGATGTTTTGGATGCCTGGAACATGAACTGCCATTAGAACCAGGTCGTGCTCTATGGCCCAATGCCAAACTCCCATGGTCTCCCCTGCACAGGGGGTATGAGCGAGTCCTCCCTTGCTTGCTGATAAAATAGACTACTGACATTTTGTCTGTCTGAATCAAGAGAGGGCCCGGGAAGAGATAAGTCTGAAAGGCCCAAAAGGCAAAGAGGACTGCTCGCATCTCTAGCACGTTGATTTGGAGATGCTGCTCTCGCAGAGACCAGGTCCCTTGGGTCTGACAGCCTGCCAAGTGTGCACCCCAGCCCTGATGGGACGCGTCTGCTGTGAGAATCTGACTTGGAGATTCCACATGGAAGGGAACCCTTCTGAGGAGGTTGGAGGGATTCATCCAACAAGACTGCGTTTGCCACACAGGAATGGAAACTAGGATTCTTTGCTCCAACTCGTTCGTGCGCTAGTCCCACTGGACTTGCAGGGTCCACTGAGGCACCCTCATGCGAAGGTGGGCAAGCAGAACAGTGACTATGGCCATCATCATGTGCCCCAAAAGTTTGAGGAAAGATCTGGCCAGGACTTGGCACAAGGACACCAATTGGGCCTGTGCTCTCAGGCGGTCTGCTCTGTCTGGAGGAAGGCCTGTGCCGAATCCAAGATAGCTCCGATGAATTGCAGTCTTTAATCTGACCAGAGGGAGAACTTGGGCAGGTTCAGGGCGAAGCCCGGCATCCAAAACAAACTGAAGGTGATCTCCATTGTACGGAGCAGCTGGTCTCTGGAGAGGGCTGTGAGGAGCCAATCGTCAAAGTATGGAAAGACATAAAGACCCTGTCTCTTGAGGGCCGCAACCACTACTGTCAGGCACTTGGTGAACACTCGAAAAGCCAAGGAAACGCCAAAAGGTAGGGCCCTGAATTGGTAGTGGTTCCCTTGGAAGCAAAAGCATAGGAACCTCCTGTAGGACTGGAAAACCTGGATGAGGAGGAAAGGCATCTTGCATATTCAGGGAGCAGAGTCATTCTCCTTGATGAAGAAGGGGGAGAAAACCCTGGAGGGTAACCATCCTGAAGCATTTGTATTCTATGACTAGATTCAGGTGGCTGAGATCCAAAATTGGTCTCAGATCACCGGTCTTCTTTGGGACCAGGAAGAAATGGGAACAGAAACCCTTTCTCCTTTGATTTAAAGAAACAGGTTCTATGGCCTTTTTGCTTAGCAGTGCCTAGATCTCCTCCTGGATAAGGGTAATGTGATTCGGAGGATAGTGGGAGTGCAAAGGAGGACTGTCTGTGGTTATCTCTTGAAACTCAAGGGTACGTTGTCTTTGTACTAGCTGAAGCACCCACTGATTCAACGTGATTCTGCACCATTCATCCAGGTAAAGGAAGAATCAACCACCCACCACCTCCCACAAGGCTCCTGCTGGGGGTGGCGGGTTGGGCAAGGAGTCATGCTGAAGAACCTGGAATGGGCAGGGCAGCAGGAAAGGCCCTAGGGGCTCTGGGAACTGAGGCTCCTGTCACCTGGGAGGGGGCCTTATGTTTGAAGGCTCCTCTGGGCTGCTGTCCCCAGGACTACTGACGCTGGTTTCTCCAAAAGAGCTGACACTGTTGGGGTTTCCCCTGAGAGCAGTACAAAGAATGTACTGACTTTAAGGCCTGGCCAGATTTCTGCAGGTGGAAGATAATGTTCTGAACATCCTCACCACGGAGAACTGACCCCCTAAAAGGAGCGTCAAGGATTCTGGCCTGCACATCAGGGCCAAAGCCAGAAAAAAGGAAGGCAATACCAGCACTACTTCAACTGGGGAATATCAAAGTTTAATTAAATATAATTAAAATAACATACCATATTCAGCAGTAGTGCAGTAGAAAAAATACACGGACTGCAAGGAGCCGGACCGGTTTCACTCTGTCATGGGGATGAGCCCATGACTAAGCTCTGACGAGCGAAACCGGTCGGGGTGCTTGCGGCACATGTGTTTTTTGGTACTGCACTGCAGTACCAAAATATAATATGTCACTTTAATCGTATTTAATAAAGCTTTGATATTCCCCAGTTGGAGTGGTGCTGGTATTGCCTTCCTTTGCTCAGTTTTTCTACCTAGCACACTCGTTCTCAGTGCAGCAGTGCAACGATTGGAGTTCTCTACAGGGCGAATGCTCTCTTCAGGTGGAGAAACAGATCTCAACAACATCCAGACAGGAGCACGGATGCAGAGTTTGAACCTACATTCCAAATTCACAAAATCTGCATAGGTTTTATCTCTGGGGCGTCACTCTCGGCCGACATGACTGCATAAAGTGCAAACATTAAGGGAGTCGTTCCTGGGGGAAGAACAGCTTTCCAATGTTTCAGTCACATACCTGCAACCGTAGCTGTGCCATATCTCTCATCAGTCGATTCCAGCGTGCCTCCTCTTTCGCCTGCATAGAACACAGAGAAAAGATTAATTATTCTTAGCTTACAGCACTGCTGTGTGGTCACCCCCCCATCCCCAACTATCACGAAGTACATCACTGTGAGGTAAGAACCACTCCCCTCTCATGCACTACATCACTGTGTGCTGACTAATCCCAGAACATGCACACACCCATGAAGGTTATGACCAAATCCTTCTGAGCCTATGGATGCTCACTATATATCCTGGATTTTACTTGTGGCACAGGCTTGTTGTGGCTGTATCTTTGTTACAAGATTGTATGCTATATACCCGTAGAAAGTCATGCAAAATAAACACAATAGAAAGTGACAACTCTGTAAAGTAAGAACATGACTAAAGGAGCAAAAGACTTGTACATCAATATACTTCATTTTTTAAATTAAAAAATGGCTTGTTTTGGAAGCCACTCATGTTTTAACAAGTGCCCAATATTTGCAGTGCTGCATAAGTATCCTCTATTTCTTTTTTAAATAAAGAACTCGTATGTAGGCAATAATGTAGGCAATAACACGCAACGTGTCGTGCGGGGATGCTGTAATGACTGCACTCCCTGAGTTGGTGCACCTACGACTTGCCTTCTCCTTCTGTCTCCCTAACCTCTGAAATAGCCTCCCCATCTGCATTTGTCACTCCTCTACTCTCCATGCTCTCAACCCTTTCTTTCTAGCGCACTTTACCCTCTCTTGCACCTGTCTCTAGCATTCCTTGTAGTCTTTCCATTGACATGTAGAATCTGTCAGCAGATAAGGACTGCTTAGCTTGCCCAGTCTGCCCCCTGCCTATACTGTCACTGCAGACCCTACCTGGTCACTGGCTACTTACCACCCTTCACACTTTCCTACTCAGATTCCTTTGCGACTATCCTATGCATGCTCGAAGCCCTCCACTGTTTTCGCTCCCACCACCATCATTGGAAGACTGTCCCAGGTGTCCACCACACTTTCAGTGAAAACATATTTCCTCACATCCCTACACAATACTCCAGGTGGGGTCTCACAAGCAAGCCATACAGTGGCAACATCACCTTCCTCCTGCTGAATACACCTCTTCCTATGCATGCATCCCACTGGCCCTACCCACTGTCTTGTCATACTGTCCTGCACTTTGTGGTCATCAGATATGATGACCCCAAGAGTTTGGACATGGAGAAGGCCTTCAACAGGGTGTCCTGGAGCTTCCTGAGGGATGCCCTGTCAAGGTTCCAGTTTCCAGAGTCTTTCCTTAAGTGGTTGAGCAGCCTCTATGATGTTCCCTATGCCTATGTGAGGATTAATGGGGGTATTTCTTCCCCTTTATATCGAGGGACTCATCAAGGCTGCTCCCTCTCCCCCCCCCTTCTTTTTGCCCTTTACATGGAACCTCTGGCAATGGCTCTGAGGAGATCCCCTGAAACTGAGGGGGTTCCACTGGGCCAAAAGGAATATAAAGTCTGTATGTTTGCTGCTGACATCCTTCTAACTCCTCTCTCCTGATAAGTCCATTCCGGCTGTCTGGAATATTCTCAGAGACTATGAGGCAGTAGAGGGATTTAAACTCAAAATAATGAAGACGGAGGCCCTTCTCTTCAATTTTTCTCCTACAAATTCCTTTCACAAACTCCTTCCATTGACTTGGAGATCCACAAAAATAAAATACCTGGGAATTCACATCCCCTTAATCTGGGAGTTATAGAAGTGGTCAATTACAAGCCACTTACCATAACCATACAAAGGGATCTAGAAATGGGCATCCCTCCCATTATCTTTCAATGAATCAAATCCATTTGGATGAATGTTCTTCTTCGATTCTTGTATCGTTTTCAAATGTTCCTTTTTTTTCCCCTTCTGCTTACTACTTCAAGTCCTGGGATAAAATAATCTCTATATTCATATGAGGGAAACAGTGCCCTAGAATTCGCCTGTCCATTCTCAAACTATCCTTAGCCCAAGGACGAACAAATTTACCTAACCTTAAACTATATGACCAGGCAGCTTTTTTTCGCACCTTTCTGCTTTGGCTGTCAAAAAATTACACAGCTCCTTGGAAGTCTCCAGAGTTTGTTTTAAATGACATGCATGACATTTCAGGCCTCCTCTTCTCCTCAGTAAACAATACCCCTCCCTTGCGACATTTCACACATATAACATCTAGTACCCTCCAAGTTTGGTATAAGTTACAAGACAGACCTGAATTCAAAAAAATATATGACTACTGTAAAATAATTTCTAAAGATGATCTCTTCCACCCTTCCCATTCAGACCTATCTTTTTCACAATGGAGGGTGGCTGGCTTAACACATCTGTTCCAGTTTTTGGATGGGGGGGGTTCTTCCTTTTGAATGGCTCAGAGAACAACATGGCCTCCAAAATACAGACTTTTTTTTAAGATATCTACAAGTGAGAAATTATAGTCTTCGCCATAGGACGTTAACCACCAAAATCCACACTCCTAGTCCACTTCTTCTAAAAATCTTTATAGACTCCACCCAAGGTAATCCCTGTGGTCATTTAATTGGGAACATATACAGAGCAATGAGGGATATGACAGGGGATTCAACTCAGTCAATATTAGATAAATGGAACAAAGATTTGGAACAAAGATTTGGCCTTGGAGGTACCATTCTCTAGTTGGCTGGCTGCAGCCCTTCCGGCGATCAGAGTGACATCCTCCTCTTTTTAGAGGAAGTTCTCCTGGAAGACCCGAAGCAGATATTTCCGTCCCCCAGCAACCCTGTTCAAATTTCTTCCTGAGCAATATGGGCACTGTTGGAGAAAGTGCGGCTGTACCCTGGTGGATCTGGGCCACATTTTCTGGCACTGCCCCCTTTTAATGCCATTTTGGTGTACCCTTCAGATAGAACTATCCCACTGTTTGGGAACCCGACAGAATTAACCGGAGAAATCCTCCTATTATCTGTTTATCCAGACCATTCTCCCCAATGGACCAAGTCACTGCTGCCACTATATCTTGTGGCAGCTAAAAAGACCCTCACAAGAAAGTGGATGACACAACAGGTACCTACTATTCAGGACTGGAGAACCATAATGGTAGAAATATACGAAATGGAAAGCCTTACGGCAGTCGTACAGAATCGTCGGCAGGGGTTCCAGACCAAATGGCAATGATGGGTACAATATCAATTGGGGGTGGATCCTGATTTTGTTCCTTGACCCAGCCACATGTTTAGACTGGGGATAGATGAAACATCAATTGACGTAGGGTGGGATGGGACTTGATCTTATTCAAGGATTGATGTTCTAGGGAAATTATATTGTTAAATATAGATATAAAACAATGACTTATAAGAAATAGGGGAGAAAAGCTACTGAAATATCAGACAAGAATCTCTGTTTACTTTTAAACAATATATGTAACTGTATGAATCTTGCATCATTTCTATCCCATATGTTTGAATGTGCTTGTGTGTAAAAATACCTTAATAAACATAAATAAAAAAAAGATATGATAACCCCAAGGTCTCGTTCCTGCCTGGTGACTGTCAGTACCTCCCTGCATCCTAACTCCTGGGTTCCTATGCCCTTGGTGCATGATTTTGCACTTTTTCGTACTGGGCCCCCCAACTGCCATGCTCTAGACTACTCCTTGAAATTCCCAAGGTCCCCTACGCATAACCTCAACCCCCTCCAGAGTGCAACCTCTACTACAGATTTTGGTGTCATCTGCAAAAAAGACATACTTTCCCTTCCAGTTCTTCTGTAATGTCACTTATGAAGATATTGAAAAGGACTGGTCCCAGTACCGAGCCCTGCAGCACCCTGCTGATCACTCTCCTTACATTGTTCTCATCTGCCATGTAATTTTGATGACTTTCTCTTTCTTCTTGGTTTCCATTTGACTGGTAAAATACCAGGGGTTAAGAAACAGCACTACTGGGTGCAGATTACCTACAGCAGGAGGAAGAACCTCATGGCAGGTGACAGTTTTTGAGGAAAGTTCAATGGGAAATCAATGTGGCAGATTAACAGGGTATATAACACAGACATGCAGCCGGAAAGCAGTGTGATGCAGTGATCAGAGACAGGGTTGGGAACCAGAAGATCCCAGAGCCTCTTACCATGTGACCTTGAGCAAGTCACTTGACCTCCATATGCCTTCTCAGCTATAAACTGGGGTAAAGGAAAGAGCACACTGTAAATGAGATGCTGCATATCAGCTATTACATCCTGAGTAAATAAATTATATAAAAAATAATAAAATAGCTGCTTTCCTTGGGTAGTTGAAGCCCCTTGGTGCAGCCACCCAAGGCATGCAATCATTACAACATCCCTGCACACCCTGCTGTGTTGTTGCCTAAATATTAGTTATTTATTTACAAAGCACTTAAAAAACATTGTACACAGAAAGCAAACGCCTAAGCTTGTGAGTAAACTCTGAATTTGACTGCTACTTTATTATGTTGTGACAATCTGAAATACTGTTTTACTGTATGCTGTCTAAGCTTGCTCCATTGAGTGCCCTGCATTGTCTGTATATTCCCTTGAAATCTTACTTAATCCTGTGTAAACCTTGTCTTTTGTCTGCTTATTCCATGTAATCTCCCGGGGCACACCTAAAAATAGGCATATGTTTCTCTAGTGTGCTTACCTGGTCAACAAAAAGGTAAATAAAATAAGTGTAAAAAGTCCACTGGGTCACACACCTAGTGGGTGTTGTAACATCACTGAGCAAAAGAGCATATAATGTGACTGCTTCACTGATGTCAAAGCACCACTGACATCACAGGGCATGAGAGCGTAACTGAATGAGTTATTGATGTCAACGCACACACAAGGCGTGTGAACCAGCGAGTTCTTCACACTCTGGTGCCGTTTTATTTTTTATAATACAATGGGTAGCATCTTTTTAAACACTCAATACCTAATCTTTTTTATTTGTTTACCAGGTAGGCACACTGATCCAATGGACCATTTTCAGGCATGACCCGAGCCATACAGATGGCACATACAATAGGACAGTCAAACATTACAGTTTCAGTTACACAGGACAGGAACAATAGGGTACAGGTGAAAGTACAGTTACAAAATAAAGAAGAGGCACATTTACATAATGTACAGTTTCAATTAAGCAGTGATTGAGTAGCAATTAAAGAAGCAACAGTCATACGATTAGAGTCACCCCAGGGGGGGCAAGTATACTTTGCTGCAGCCTCTAAAAACAGGTTACTCACCTGTAACAGGAGTTCTAGGAATGGTATATGTTGTTCATCCACACTGTCTGGCAGGTTCTTTGCCGCTTTAAATCTTGCCGGAAGGTCTTCAAGCTGGCTCCTCTCACCCACCCGGGTGGTAAAATTCTCGGCTCCGCCCCATGACGCCAGACCTAGTCGCTGGAAGCCAGGTTAGCGCTGCCGGGAGGTTGGTATCGTGGGATGAACAAATATACCATTCCAGAACCTTGTTACAGGTGAGTAATCTGTATTTCTAGGGACATGGATATGTTCATCCACACTGTCTGGCAGACTCCTAGCAGTTCTCTGGGAGGAGGAGGCAACGACACCCCTACTTAAGAAATAAAACTGGAGAACCAAGGCCCCAAAACCAGCATCGTGGCGTGACTCAATGTCAATGTGGTAATGGGTAATGAAGGTGTGTGCTGACTTCCAGGTAGCAGCCCTGCAGATTTCCTGGATAGGGACATCCCTGGAAGCGGCCACCGGTGCAGCAGTATGGCGGGTAGAATGAGCTCTTATACCTCCGGAAGGCTCCATGCCCGCCAACCTGTAGCAGAGATCTATGCAGGAGGTGACCCACCTGCCTATCGTCCGCTTGGCTGCAGGTCTGCCAGGTGCGGCTTTAGTGTAGGTGACAAACAGCTGGCGAACCTCTCCCCGAACTTCAGCCATCCGCTCCTTATAGTAAGCGAGCACTCTTCTAGGGTCCAAAGTATGGAGCCTATATTCGGCCTCCGAGGTGTGACTGGGGTAGAACACCAGCAGAGTCAACACCTGGTTAAGGTGAAACTCAGACACCACCTTTGGAAGGAATTTCGTGCTTAGGACAACCTTGTCCCTGTGGAAGACCAGAAAGGAGACTCGATGCAAAGTGCCTGGAGCTCTCCCATCCTTCTGGCTGACGTGACAGCCACCAAGAAGGCAGTCTTCACGACAGGTGAGAGATGTCACACCTGTGCATCGGTTCGAATGGCATGCCCATGAGCTTAGCCAATACCAGCAGTAGATCCCATGGAGGTGGAGGTTCTCACACTGGAGGGGATATGTGATCAAGGCCTTGAAAAAGCACCCGACCACCGACTGCTTCCCGGCCCGCGCCCAGTAAGCAGAGATGGCTGCCAGGTACACCTTAGGGGTCGTCGACCGAAGCCCTAGCTGAAAAAGGGACCACAGGTAGTCCAGAATGCTAGCCAAGGAACAGGAGGAAGGGTCCAGGCCCTTGCCCTGACACAAAATGGAGAATCTCTTCCATTTAAAGGCATAGCATTTCCTGGTCGACTCCTTACGGGATGCCTCAACAATGTTGCGGACTTCGTCAGAAAGACCCAAGGCCTGGAACTCTAGCCGCTCAGGAACCAGGCCAACAGGTGCAGGGATTGAAGGTCCGGATGGAATACCTTCCCCTGATTGACTGAGATCAGGTCCGGTGGGCTGGAAGCCGCCTCGGGAGCCTGGAGCTGAGACTGAGGAGATCTGGATACCAGAACTGGCGGGGCCAGTCTGGGGCTACCAGAATCACCTGCGCCTTGTCCCTCCTCACCTTGAGAAGCACCTTGTGAATCAAGGGAAATGGGGGAAAGGAGTAGAAGAGGCCCGGGTCCACGGCCTCAAGAAGGCATCCCCCTGCAGCGAGCCCTGCTGAGGGGGGCGGGCATGAAACAGTCTCAGCTTCGCATTCTCCCTGGAGGCAAACAGGTCCACCTGAGGCATGCCCCAGTGGGAGAACAGATCTTGTACTACCTCTGGCAGGAGAGACCACTCGTGGGACGTAGTCCCTATCCGGCTTAAGGCATCGGCCAGAATGTTGGAGGCTCCTGCCACATGGATGGCCAAGAGATCCGCCTCCATGCTGCGCACGAGTGACCAAATGCGGAGAGCTTCCATGCACAAAGGCATGGAGCACGTCCCGCCCTGGCGGTTTAGATAGTACATGGTCGTGGTATTGTCCGTCTGGACCTGGACCACTTGACCCCATAGAAACCGAGCGAAGGCGGTGAGGGCTAGACGAACTGCTCGAAGCTCCAGCAGGTTGATGTGGCATCGGGACTCCCGAGGGGACCAGAGGCCGTGCACTCTGTGCTCCCCCAGATAGGCACCCCAACCCATCAGAGAGGCATCGGTCAATAAAGAGACCGTCGGCTCGGGGCGGACAAACAAGAAGCTCTCTTGCAGATGTGCTGGAACGGTCCACCAATGGAGGGCGTTCCACATCCCCTGGGTCACTGTCACTAACTGATCCAAGGGATCGGAGTGCTGTGACTATTGGCTGGCCGGCCCCCATTGAAGGGGACGCATGTAACAATGGGCCCAATAGACCACGCTGGTGCAGGCCGCCATGAAGCCCAGGAGGCGCAGGAAGCCCCAGGCCGGGCACAATTGCCCAACCTGAAACGATTGGGCAAAGGAGGAAAGAACCTCGGCCCTGTCCCTCGTAGAGAGTCGAGCTCTGCCCCAATGAATTGTATCACCTGCTTTGGCACGAGTTCCGACTTGGCCTCGCTGATGAGGCCAACCTGAGAGCAAACCTGGAGGGCCAGATCTCTGGACCGCTCCACCTCCATTCTGGAGGAGGCTGCAATCAGCCAGTCGTCCAGGTAGGGGTACACCCGGACCCTTCGGTGCCGCAGGAATGCTGTCACCACTGCCAAGCATTTGGTGAAGACCCTGGGAGCTAGGGAAAGGCCGAAGGGCATGGCCTGGAACTGGTAGAGGGATCCCTCTGCCCTGAAGCGGAGGAATCTCTGGTGGGACGGACGGATTGGGATGTGAAAGAACGTGTCCTGGAGGTCCAGAGAACAGAACACCACGCCTCGTTCCAAGGATGGAATGATCTGAGCCAGAGTGACCATCCTGAAAGTTCAAGACCTTAGGAACCTGTTCAGGTAGTGCAGGTTCAGAATGGGGCCCAGCCCCCATCCTTTGGGACCAGGAAGTACCTGGACACAAACCTCGGTCTGGAGGAGGATCCCCACCTTCCTGATCACCTCCTTTCGAGGAGCAGGCACGTCAGCTCAGCAGCCGGGACAGAGAGGTTAAGGACCTCGTGAGTTCCCCCGAGGCGACGGGCTCAGAAGCGGCGGGCCTGCTCTAACTCCAGAGGCAGGCCCTTTCCTACCACCTCCAACACACAGCGGTCCGTGGTGATATCGGACCAGGCGGAAAGGAAGTGTCGGAGCCGTCCCCCCATGGGGGGAACCCGGGGGGAGTGACGAGGCTGGGGGCGACACCCCTCAACCCGTCACTGGGCAGGCTTGGAGGAGGGACCAGCCGAGGGACCTCCTGGGCCTTTTCCACCCTGCTTCCTGTTAGAGAAAGCCGCAGGCTTGGCTTTGGGATGCCAAGCGCGAGCCTGCTGGCCCTGATGATGGTGGTGTTGGGCCGGACGTGCCACAGGCGCAGAAAGGCAAAAAGGATTTATGTTGTTGACGACGGCCCTTGTCCTTTTGGGCGGAGGTGACCGAGTCCAGGGTAGCATTGGACTTTTCGATCCGCTGGAGGTGGCCTTCCACCCAGGGTCAACAGGTCAGTCCCCAGGAAGGGACGCCTGCCAGTTTATGCTGGGTATCCGCCATGAAGGTGGATATCCTCAGCCATACTCTTGCGCGCATGGCCACTGTGGCCGTAACTGATCTGGCACAGGAGTCTCCAATGTCCAGAGCCATTTGAGCGCTGCTGTTTGCCACCGCTCTTCCTGGTCCCGCACCTGCTTGACCGTGGTCTGCAGGTCGGCCGGAGATGAGAGATCACCATCCAGGGAGCCCATGAGGGCGTGGGAGAAGTGTGCCATCAGCACGGCTGAGCTGGCCTGGCGGAGGCCTAGGGAGGACGCAGCGTACACCTGGCGCCCGGCATAGTCCAGCTTTTTGGACTCCTTGTCGGGGCTTATCCACATCCCTAGCGTCCCGAACGCCGAAAATGCTATCAGTGACTAACCCCTCCACAGAGGGCGTGCTCTGAAAAACCGGACAAAGAGCTGGTAGGGACCGCATACTTCCAGGCCATCCTGACTGAAGGCGCAGGACAGGAAGCCGGCCGCTGCCAGAGCTCCAAGGCTGGGCCGACAATGGCTTCAGCCACCGGAAAGGCCTCCGTGGGTGAATCCCCTTGGTCCAGTATCTCCGTCAGGGGATACTTGGCCCGCTTGGATACGGGCTCGAGCTGCATCCCGGTGGACTCCGAGATGAGCCGAAGCAGACCCATAAACAACGATGGGCTCTCGCCCATCGACTGCCCCCGGAGGACTCCAGGTCAAGGGGCCTGGAAAACAGGGAGGAGGAGTCGTCGGATTCCGAGGAGTCCGCAAAGAGCTGCCTGGGGCCTGAGCCACCCTCCACCTGCCGAAGACGGTCGGGAGTGAGGGTGACCGACAACCTGTGGGGCAGACCCTGACCCGACTGAGAGTCCTTGGTCGGCGCCCCCTATTTCGGTTGTGGAGGCTGAGGTTCCACCACAAATCGGTGGGGCAGCTGGTTTCGGTTGAACAACTGGTCCAGGCTTGGGCACCTCGACTACAGCGAGGGGTTGTTTCGGCTGTTCTGGTGACAGCCACTTGATGGCCAGCAAAGGCGACGGTGTCGGCTTGTTCCCGGACAAAAGTAACTGCTGCCACATCAGGTCCTTGTAGCCCACGCAACTATGCCAAGCCCTCCTCTTCCAAGGAGGAAGATGAGGACGAAGCGGGCGCTACCGCTTACTTCGTGCCGAGATTGAGACCACCGATATCAGCGGATCGATTGACTGTAGACGAGGTCCGAGACACAGACTCTCGGTGTTTCCGAGGGCGGATCTGGGAAGGGGTGGGGGACACCCACTCTTCCCTCGGCTCGAAAGCCTTGACCGGGGACTCCGGCACAGGAGGCACAGGCAAGTCCTCGATCTCCACCTGGGGAACCGGCCAAGAAGGGTTGTCGGCTTCACCAGTCGACAGCCAGTCCGACGGGTCGAGAAAAATCGCGACCGCGTCGACGGGTGTCTCGGCCGAGCTGACCTGACAGTGACACCGTGAAGCCAGCTGCCTTAGCCACAACCTCGACCGAAGTAGAGTGTCGACTGTCCGGGGAAGGGACCTCTCATGCTCCCACGAACGCCGACGGTGGGACTTACCTTTCGAGTCCTTCTTTTTGGACCGAGAAGAGTGTCCCGATGGCCCCTCTCCCTTCGTGGAAAGGGATTGGCAAAGCTCCTTAAAAGAAGCTGTATAGGAGGATCCCAGAGAGAGCGGGATAAATGCTGCAACCGAGAAGATGAAGTTGCGCTCGGCTGCCTCCTCCTCGAGGGCTATCATCTGCTCGAGTTGCTCAGCCGAGCCAGCTGTCGCGGACACCACCCAACAGGCCTCCTTGACTTCACCGCGGTAGCGCCCGGGCACCTAGCTGTAACCGGCAGCGCCTTCCAGGACGCGGCTTTGAAAACAAACAGCATAACTCGGAGGCCTGCGGGTCATGATCTAGGCCGAGGCAGTAGATGCATCGCAGCGGATCCGCCCTGGACATTTTCGCCCACATGGGCACCAGCCAAATCCGGGTGTCGCATTTGTCCATCGCAGCCGTGAGGGAGTACTTTAGACCAAGTCTTGAAAACTTTAGAATTAGTTTCGGCGAATCAAGAATTAGGATCCAGTCTATATGCAGAGCTGCTAAGGAGGGAACCTGAGCTTCCAAGCGGTAAGGAAGATCTGGCGTCATGGGGCGGAGCCGAGAGTTTTACCACCTGGATGGGTGGGAGGAGCCAGCTTGAAGACCTTCTGGCAAGATTTAAAGCGGCAAGGAACCTGCCAGGCAATGTGGATGAACAACATATCCATGTCCCTAGAAGGAGGTTTTATAGTGAGTCTTGAAAGACATGTGCAAGTCAAGAGAGCGCAGAGAGACAATGAGATTGTTCCATAACTTGAGTGCTACGACAGAGAAAGCTCTACTGCCTTGGTTTGTGGATATTCTGGGGACTTCCAGTGGAGGGGCAGTGAAGCTTCTTAGGAGGTGGGGGCAATGTCTCTTGTTGAGTAGGGAGGAAGAATGGGATAGGTAATTGTCCCTGATGGCTTTGTCTACTATACATCTGAGAAAGTAGTTGCATCATGACTGAAGAGGGAGCCATCCCAGTGCCTGGTAAAGGAAGCAGTGGTGGGTGGTATAGGTAGCCATTTGGATGAATCTGCAGATACAGTTGTAGGTAATGCTAAGTCTAGTGATTAGTTTAGCATAGGTGTGGGTATAAATGGGGGCACAGTAGTCAAGGAGAGGAAGGAGATTTCCTTGAGCTCTGGCTAGTCTGGCTGCAGGAGTCACATGATGACAAAGGTAGTAGCACATTGCCAGTTTCTGGTTTACTCATTGTATAGTGGTGTTAATGTGTACTGAGTATGTTAGGGAGGGATCAAGGGTGATGCCCAGAAATTTGAAACTAGTCACGTTCTCGAGTGGAGTGCCGTCTTGGGCTAGGATAGTTAGAAAGGCAGAGTTGGTTGCCAGATTGGTTAACTCTGGTTTTGACCCCAGGAGCATGGTTTTACTTTTACTGGCATTTACCAGTAGCCTGTTTCCTAGGAACCAGTTGTGTGCTGCTTGATAGTGGAGAATTAGCTGGGAAAAGAGGTTTGCTAGTGACTTGGCACTATGAAATAATACCAAGTCATCTGCACAGAATATACAGGTTACTCACCTGTAACAGGAGTTCTAGGAATGGTATATGTTGTTCATCCACACTTATTGGCAGGTTCCTTGCCGCTTTAAATCTTGCCGGAAGGTCTTCAAGCTGGCTCCTCCCACTCACCCGGGTGGTAAAATTCTCGGCTCCGCCCCATGACGCCAGATCTAGTTCCGCTGAAGCCAGGCCAGCGGCCGGCCGGGAGGCTGGTGGGAATGTAGGATGAACAACATATACCATTCCTAGAACTCCTGTTACAGGTGAGTGATCTGTATTTCTAGGGACATGGATATGTTGTTCATCCATACTGTCTGGCAGACTCCTAGCAGTTCTCCGGGAGGAGGGAGGCAAGGCGCACAACCCCTACTTAGGTATAAAGACTGGAGAATCAAGGCCCCGACCAAAATCCCGGCGTGACCCAAGGTCGATGTGGAAGGGGGAACCGGTATATGCCTGCTTCTAGGTAGGAGCCCTACGGATACCCTGGACAGGGGTATCCTCGGAAGCAGCCACCGATGCAGCAGCAGAAGGGCGGTAAATGAGCACTTATCCTCTGGGAGGCTCCATGCCCGCCCACCCATAGCGGAGATCTATGCAGGAGGTGACCCACCCGACTGTCAGTCCGCTTGGCTGCAGGTCTGCCAGGTGCAGCTTCAGCATAGATAACAAACAGCTGGCGAACCTCTCCCGAACTTCAGCCCTACGCTCCCTGGGAAGGCGAGCGCTAAATATGGTCCCACTGGATCCTATATACGGCCTCCGAGGTGTGAATGGGGTTGAACCCTGGCAGAGACAATACCCGGTTAGGGAAAAAGACTCCGCCACCGCCTACGGAAGGAACTTCGGGTGGGGCGCAGGACAACCCTTATCCCTGTGGAAGACCAGATAGGGAGATTCAAAGGAGCATCTGGAACTCTCCCGTCCTTCTGGTTGGCATGGTAGCCCCAAGAAGGTGTTCTTCCACAACAGGTGGGGAACTCACACCTGTGCAAAGGTTCGAACGGCTTGCCCGTGAGCTAAGCCCATACCAGCGTAAGATCCCACAGAAATGGGGATACTCTCCCCAGAGGGGAGGTGTGATCAAGGCCTTGGAAAGCGCCAGACCACCTTTCCTGCGCCACCGACTACCTTCCGGCCCGCACCCGGAAGACAGGAGTGGCTAACAGGAGCACCTTGAGGGTCGTCGACTGAAGCCCTCGTTCAAGAAAAGAACGGACCGCAGATAGTCCGGATTGCTCGCCGAGGAACAGGAGAGGGGACCAGGCCCTATCCCAACACCAAATGGAGAACTCTTCCATTTGAAGGCGAGCATATCTGGTTGACTCCTGGCAGGACGCCTTGAAAACGTCAAGCACCTTGCCAGAAGACCCAAGGCCTGGCCACTAGCTGCACAGGGACCAGGCCATCACGTGCAGGGATCGAAGGTCCGGATGGAGTACCTTCCCCTAACAACAGAGATCAGGACCGGGTGGGCTGGAAGCTGCCTCGGGAGCCTGGGGCTGAGACTGAGGAGAGCTGGATACCAGAGCTGGCAAAACCAGTCTGGGGCTACCAGAATCACCTGCGCCTAGTCCCTCCTCACCTTGCCTGAGGGTCAAGGGAAATGGGGGAGAGGCGTAGAAGAGGCCCAGGGTCCACAGCCTCAAAGGCATCCCCTACAGCGAACTGTGCTGAGGGGGCGGGCATGAGACAGTCTCGGCCTCGAATTCTCCCTGGAGGGAAAAACAAAGGTCCACCCGAGGTGTGACATAGAGGGAGAACAGATCTTGCGCTACCTCCGGCAGGGAAACCACTCGTGAGGCGCAGCCCTTATCCGGCTTAGGGCATCGGCCAGGGTGATGGAGGCTCCTGCCATTGAAATGGCTAGGAAACCGCCTCCCGGCTGCACGAAAGACCCAAAGTGGAGAACCTCCTTACGCAGAGGCAAGGGGCTCATCTGATCCTGGCGGGACAGGTAGCACATGGTCGTGGTATTGTCCGCCTGGACCTAAACCACTAGACCCGGCACAGACGGAGCAAGCGGTGCAAGCTAAGCGGACCACCTGGAGCTCCAGCAGGTAGGAAGACATCGGGACTCCCAAGAGGACCAGAGGCGTGCATTCTGTATTCCCTGATGGGCACCCCACCCATCTGAGATGCATCGGGTCGGAGAAGACCGTCGACCAGGGCGGATTTAACGGATGTTCTCCTGCAAATGAGCTGGAACGGTCCGGAGAGCTGCCTCAACCCCTGGCTGTTGTCACGGACTGGTCCAAAGGAACGCAGCGCTGTGACTGCTGGCTGGCCAGCCCCCATTAGGGGGACGCATGAACCGGCGTATCCAAACAGACCACGCTGGTGCAGGCCGCCGCAAGGCCCAGGAGGTGCAGGAAGTCCCAGGCAGGGCGTAATTGCCCAGTCAGACCTGACTAGGTAAGGGAGGAAGAACCTTGGCCCTGTCCGCCAGGAGCCAAGCTCGGACTCACGAGTCGAGCCTCATCCCGAAGAAAGGATTACCCGCTTAGACACGAGTTCCAACATGGCTCCAATAAAAGGAGACCAGTCTGAGAGCAACCTAGAGGGCCAGAACTCTGGACCATCCTCCTCCGCCCTGGAGGGGTTGCAGTCAGGCCACCATCCGGGTGGGGTATGCCCGAACCCCTCAGAGCCGCAGGAATGCTGCTGAGCAGAGACCGAAGGGCCTGGCCTGGAACTCGTAAAGAGATCCCCTGCTTAAGAAAAGGAGGAGTCACCCAAGAAACGGATGGAACGAAATGTAGGTATGTCCTGGAGGTCCAGGAAAAGAGCCACATGCCTCGTTCTGAGGATGGGATATCCAAGACAGAGAGACCATCCCGCCGTGCAGATCAAGAATGGAGTGCAAGCCCCCCGTCCGTTAGGGGCCAGGAATACCTGGACACGAACCCAGGGTCTGGAGGGGGATCCGCCACCTTCCTGATCACCTCTATCTCGAGGGGCCAGGCAAGTCGGCTCGGCAGGCCGACAACGAGGCTGCGGGCCCCATGACCCCCGAGGGGCAACAGCTCAAAGGGTGGGGCCTGCTCGCAATCCCGAGACAGGACCTTCCCCAAGCACCTCCGACACCCAGAGGTCCGGGAAAGCGGACCAGGTGGAGTAGGGGCGGAGCCGTCTCCCCACGGGGGAACCCGGGTAGGGGTGACGGGGCCGGGGACAGCCTCCCTCAGCCCGTCACTGAGCAGGCTTGGAGGAGGGACTGGCCGAGGGAGCTCCTGGACCTTTACCTCCCTGCTTCCCTTTAGAGGAAGCCGCTGGCTTGGGGTCAGGACGCCGAGCGCAAGCCTGCTGGCCCTCATGCTGGAGCTGATGGGCCGGTCGAGCCGCAGGGGCCGAGCGGCAAAGAGGCTTACACAAAGGCTGCCGGCGGCCCTTGTCCCTCCGGGCGGGGGTGATAGAGTCCGGAGTGGCATCGGACTTCTCGGTCCCCTGGAGGTGTCCCTCCACTCCAGGGCCTAAGAGGTCAGTCCCCAAGAAGGGGATGTCCGCCAACTTGTGCTGGGCTTCCGTTGAGAAAGAGGATAACCTCAGCCATGCCCTGCGGCGCATGGCCACTGCAGCCGCCACCGACCTGGCACAGGAATCACCTAAATACAGAGCAGTCTGAAGCTGCTGCTTTGCCACCGCCCTATCCTGGTCCCGCACCCGCCGGACCGTAGTCCGCAGGTCGGCCAGGAGATGAGGGAGCACCTCATCCAGGGAGCCCAAAAGGGCGTGGGAAAAATGTGCCATCAGTGCAGCCGAGCTGGCCTGTCAGAGGCCTAGGGAGGACGCAGCGTAAACCTTGCACCCGACATAGTCCATCCTTTTGGACTCTTTGTCGGGGGGCCTATCCACATCCCGAGCATTTCCAGAACACTGGAAAACATTATCAGTAACTAACCCCTCAGCCGAGGGGTGCTCCGAGAAGCCGGGCAAAGAACCGACAGGGACAGAGTACTTCCTGGCCATCCTGGCAGAGGGCGCAGGACAGGAAGTAGGCCACCGCCAGAGCTCCAAGGCCAGGCCGACAATGGCCTCGGCCACCAGGAAGGCCTCCGAGGGTGAACCCCCTCGGTCTAGAATCTCCGTCAGGGGATAAGAGACCCGTTTTGACACGGTTCAAGCTGCATCCGGTGAACTCCGAGATGAGCTGAAGCAGACCCATAATGGACGGCGGGCTGTCGCCCACAGAATGCTCCGAGAGGACCCCGGTCCTCTCAACTGGGGAACATGGAGGAGTCGACGCCGACTGCAAGGGTCTACAAAGAGCTGCCTCAGGCCTGAGTCATTTTGCCACGAGGGCGGGCGGGAGTGAGGGGAACAGACAACCTGGGACAGGCCGTGACCTAACCGAGGTTCCACCGAAGACGGTGGGGCAGCAAGGTTCAGACGTAACAACCGGCCCTTGAAATCGATAACTGACTGCCGCGAGCGGTTGTGTTGGCTAATCGGCGCAGCTGCTTGCTGGACGGGAATGAATCGGGCCCATTGATTCTCAGACACAACAACTGCTGCCACATGAACTCTCATAACGCTGACGCCATCTGCATCGGGCCACCTCATCCGACGAGGGAGACGAGGAAGAACGGTAATGCACTTAACTCGTGCCCTCGACTGAGATCGGCCAAGTCGGGCGAGAGCGCTTGACCGAGAAGAGGACCGAGACCGAGACCCAAATCCTCGGGGGAACCGAGGGTGGGCCTGGGAAGGAGCGGGGAACGCCCGTTCTTCCCTCGGCTCAGACGAAAGGACCGAGGCCTGTCGCCCCAAAGGTACAGGCAGAACCTCGGCCTCCACCGGGGAAACCGGTGAAGGGATGGCAGCTCCTGCAGAAGACAGCCAAGATGACGGGTCGAGAGACTCGACAACATTAACGGGAGTCCTGGCCGGGCTGACCTGACAGGGACACCGTGAAGCCAGTGGCCTGAGCCGCACCCTCGACCGAAGTCGAAAGTCGGCCGACAGGGGAGGAAGAACTCTCCCGCTCCCGCCAGTGCCGATGATGGGACTTAGCCTGCAACTCCTTTGACCTGGGCCAAGAGGCAGGTCCCGAAGGTCCCTCTCCCTTCGAGGAAAGTGACTGACGAAGCTCCTTGAACGAAGCTGAATGAGGAGAACTCAAGGAGAGCGGGATAAGCGCCACAACTGAGGAGGAGGGGGGGGACAGACTTGGTCGCCGCCCCTTCCATGGAGGAAAGGAGATCGAGCTGCTCAGCCGAGACAGCCGACGCGGACACTGCCCGATGAGTCTCCAAGGATTTTTCCGGCGCGGAAAAAGTTTCAGGTCGCATGATCCTCCAGGGCGCTGGTCGAAAGGGCACAGCAAAAATCGCAAACTTGCGGATCATGGTCCAAGTCGAGGCAGTAAACGCACGTGGAGTGCGGGTCTTTCCTGGAGGAATTAACCGGGCACCTCCGGGAGCCGGGAAATGAATTATCCATCGCAGCAGTGAGGGAAGAAGACCAAAGTTTTAGAAAACTTCCAACTAAATTCAGAGTGACTGAAAAATTCAGGAACCAGTTGTAAACGCAGAGCGGGAACCTGAGCTTCCAAGCGGTAAGGAAGATCTGGTGTCATGGGGCGGAGCCGAGAGTTTTACCACCCGGGTGGGTGGGAGGAGCCATCTTGAAGACCTTCCGGCAAGATTTAAAGCGGCAAGGAACCTGCCAATAAGTGTGGATGAACAACATATCCATGTCCCTAGAAATGGTCTTACACATTAGGCTTTCTTCAGGTATGAGGTTTATTAACAGAGAGAAAAGGAGTGGGCCCAGGATGGATCCCTGGTGTACTCTGGTGGTTACGGCCTTTGCTTCTGAGATTGCATCATTTACTGTGACTGGTGACAATTTAGGAGGTAATTTCAGAACCAGGTTGTCGTCTCCTCCGAACAACTAAGACTCACTAACCTGTCATGTAGCAACTGATGATCCACAAGGTTGAAAGCCTTGGTCAGATCGACGAAGATGGCAACTGTGAGATTTCCTACATCCATGTTTTTAGTGACATGGTCAGTTAGCTGGGCCAGAGCTGACGCTTTACTGTAGTGTTTTCTAAAGCATTGCTGGTTAGGGCAAAGGAACTTATATTCATTTATATGCTCAGAGACTTGGTAATGGATGAATTTTTCCAGAAGCCTACTCAGATAAGATCGAGATGGGTCAATAATTTTCCAGAGATTGCGGAGCACCATCTTTAAAAATGGGTACTGCTCTAGCCAATTTCCACATAGATGGCACAGATGAGGTGATTAGAGCTAGATTAAATATCATGGTAAGAGGTTTGGTGATGTGAGGGGCTATGAGCTTCAGAAAACAGGGACAAAGCCCATCGCTACCCGGGCTACCTTGATTTGGAAGGCTCTTCAGCAGCTTTAGAGTATCTGTGTAAGAGATGGCCTTGAAATGGAGAGGAGGCGTGGAGGAGACCAACTGAAGTGTCCATGTGTCAGGGTGGGACCGAGTTGCAGCCTCCGAAGAGGGTAGCTTGCTTACAAGGGTCGAAAGGTCTGTAAATTTGTAACTTCAACGGTGTCAGTGAGGAGACCTGCGGTGGTTTTGAGATGAAGGGTAGGATGAAGTGGTTTAGGTGCCATCATGGAGCTAATTGTTGATCAAAATTGGCAGGGGTTACTGAGATTATCAGACTGCAGTTTTTGGTAGTAACTCGCCTTGCAGGTTTTAATTTGCTGCCTCCATTTATTTCTCAGCCTCCTGTACTCATTCCAGGTGGTGGAAGAGGCCTTATAGGCGGCCCATAGAGTGTCCCTATTTTTCATTAGTAAGAGGATGTTTTTGGTGATCCAACAAGTGCAACCACCACGCACACCCTGCGTGTAGTAAGGGGAAAGTGCCTGTCCTGTATGCGGGCAAGGACACAGGTGAGGTAGCCTACAGCTGACTATGTTGGAGAAGGAGTAGAAGATATGCCATTTTACTGCCCTGACATCATTGACTAGGCAGGCGAAATCATAGTGTACAAATCTCTAGAAGTTTGATATATTGTGGGGGGGGGATTTTGATGAGATAATGCAGGTAGGGGTATGGTCACTAATAGCATCTGATAGTGTACCTGCGTGGAGGATCCTTTCCTCATGGTTAGTGATGGTCCAGTCCAATAAGGAGTGGTTTTGTGTTTTCTTGTTGTTTCTAGTGGGAAGGGTAATGATTTGCATGATATTATGCTGCTTTAGGAGATCGCTGTACTCGGGCAGCTTGGGGCTTAGCCAGTTTAAATTGACATCACCCAGTACAATGTCTTCCCTGTGTAGGGGGAGCCATCCTAGTCCCTCTAGAAAGTTAGTTAGGCCCCAATTCCCCCATATGGTGGGTTATAGCAGCACATTATAGTGAGTTTCTTATGTGTCCCAAGCGTGAGTTCCACAAGGAGACAATCACTGAGGGAGTCAAGAGTGGAGGGCTAGGGTGGCAGTGAGGGGATTTTTGAGGTACAGATGTACCCCCCCCCCTTTTTGGTGCCCGGTCTGTCATGACTCAGCAAGGAGTAGACCGGTAGCTGGGCATTGGTGTCACTGATGGAAAGTTTGAGCAATGTTTCTCTGATGGCGAGAATATGGGGTTTGTAAAGGTAGACCCACGCCTCCACCTCTGCTAGCTTAGCGGAGAGACTGCAGATGTTGAGGTGTGCAGTCTTGAGGCCTAGGGGAGTGGCTTCATGCTTGTGTGGCGTGCGTGATATGTGTGTTTAAGGGTCCAGGATTAGTCTCAACATCACCAGCTAGATGTAGCAGCAAGAGCAGGGGTTCATAGTCGAAACATGTGATTAAAGGTAAAGCAGAGGGATGGCTAGCAAATGAATGTATGACCCTAGCTAGAGGTATTCTCTTTTTTAAAGGAGGGAGATAAAGAGTGGACTGTGAGGGGTGGGTGCCCACCATACTTTGTTGTATTGGTGGGCGTCTAACCTTCCGGAGTGCTTAAAAGTGGCCAGAGCTGCCTGGTTGACTGCTAATATATTGCTGCATAGATCAGGGCCTATCAGCAGTCCCGTAAGTAGTACTGCTGATAGGGGTAAAATGGTAACCTGCAGAGGGGGCATTTTAGGTTGATGGGCGGGAGCACTACAGGAATTACAAGAGAAGAAAGATTTCAGGATATTGTAAGTGAGAAAATTTGAGAAGTATGAGGTGGGAATATATTTTGGGCTGAGACTGTAACTGAGTTGGTTAGTACCCAGCAGTTCTAACAAGAGAGAGGAGTCAGAGATACAATTATAGGTATGGGAGAGGTAGACAAACTCTGTACACAGAAACAGCTAGAGTGCAAGCTGAGGGTTTATCCAGGTGGTACTAATCAGTAATCCGCTATGAGTGCTGATGAATGGGTAAGACTAACCGGCTAGAGTTGTTGGGGAGGATGGATGATATCAATCCGCGATAAATGTAAGGGTGTGAAACAGGGCTGATTGGTTTCACCTGAATACCAAAGTATTTAAATGTAACACCACTTTAGAGTGGTGGGGAGGGTGGGTGGCTAGTAGTAAATGGTATTGTGCAAAGCGCAGTGCGGCCATGCCAAGGAAGCAAATATGGAGTCCATGTACCTGGGGCAGTTGTTCCGGAGTCCTGTGGGAGCAGGAAGTGGAAGGGTTCCTATGTCCTTGCCTGCCTTTCTGAGCTAAATGCTGGAAGACAGAGCGCTTAGCAGGGATCCTGGGACAGGAACGGGGAAGAAAAGAGAGAAGTTAAGCCGGCCTGCCGGCAAAGCGGTTGGGGTTCCACTTGCGACGCCAGTGAACCGGGTTTGGGAACGAGCCCGGGTCGCCGGAGGGCCGGGCCGGGGAGAGGGATAGAGCATCCCTAGGACTGCTGTCCTTCTCCGGAGGGTGGGGGGTCCTTGTGCTCGGTGCGAGGGTGACACCTAGCGGAAGCTGGGTGTATAACCCTGAGGACCAACATACTCGAAGCGGGGAGGTACTGGGGTGGGACAGACGCTGGCGTTGTTGCACGTCTCCGCCCCAGCCAATGGGGAACAAAATTCCCTCCTCACCAGACGTTTCCATGACGCCCTGCTCCTGGCTTCAATCAGCCGCCTGGCCACATACTACCCAACCAGATACTAAAACACGGCGCCAATTCCTGCTGCAGCGCCGTGTTCCACCTCCTGGGGGGCAAGCCAGGAGTAATCGGGGAGGAAGAAAAAATTACTCACCTTAGTAATGTTGTTTCTTCTAATGGAGTCTTGCTGTATTCTGACTATTGCAGTGATATCCAACCTTTGAACTGCCCCAGACAGGAAAGAGTTAACTTTCCATGCAAGGCATGGAACGCTGAGCTCGAGCTCGGTTGAGACTCTGTCTGTTGTTGTTTGAACCCAAACCGCCAGATCTTTACGAGCTATACTCACTGGGTGTTCTGTGTGGAAACTGTAAACTCACGCTAGCCAACTGGCTACTAAATTTAATAAAAATATTTTTTGGTTCCAAGGCAAAGACTCAAGTCAGGAAACCCAAAAAACAAAACACACACACACACACCCAAAAATAAGGGTGAGGGCACCTCTAGGGTGCCAACACTGTTCCTGCCCACCCACATCCCAAAACCCAGGTTCTGAGAGGAGGTCAGAATACAGCAAGACTCCATTAGAAGAAACAACATTACTAAGGTGAGTAATTTTTCTTCAAACAACATGAAGTCTTGCTGTATTCTGGACGATTGCAGATACTTCAAGCAGTACCTCCATGGAGGAGGGACAGAACCTACTTTGAAACAGGCTCTGAAGCACTGCTGTGCCAAACCGAGCATCACTCCTAGCCTGGATATCCAGAGAGTAATGCTTGGTGAAAGTATGTACTGTTTTCCAGGTGGCTGCTTGACAAGTCTGTAAGATAGGAATATCCCTGGCAGCAGCCAGGGAAGCAGCTGTACCTCTAGTAGAGTGAGCCCTCAGGCCTGAGGATGCGATTCTACCTAATCTTTCATAGCAGAATTGTATACAAGAGACAATCCACCTGGCAATAGATCTCTTAGTGGCAGGTTTTCCCTTGCCAACCTCACCATAAGTGAGGAACAATTGAAGGGAGTCAAACCTGTGACCCTTGATGCACTCTATGTAGTAGCTAAGGGCCCTTTTCACATCCAGGCTGTGTAGCCTCCTCTCCCCAGAGGAGGAATGGTCAGTGAAGAAAACAGGAAGAGACACAGACTGGTTAAGATAGAAATCTGAAACCACCTTAGGCAAAAACTTCCTATTAGTCCTGAGGACCACCTTATCTCTACGGAAAGAGATAAAATATGAAAATTACGTACCGACCGTAATTCTTGATCTTCTTGGACGAGTCTCCACCACTCATTCACACTATTGGGATCTGCGCCGGAGGCACTAGGACCCATCGGGAGCAAACTTTTTGCTGGAGGGTCGGCGCCAGAGATGGGACTGCGAGGAATGGCACTGCGAGCCTCAGCTCGCGCGGTAATGACTATCTCGGCGTCGACCCTCCAACCGCCTCAGTACCTTTTTTACCAAGGAGGTGCAGCGTAACTAACCTAGAAGGGTAGCCTAACCTAAAAACCGGACAGAAGATAGTCCGGGCAGCCCGTATAAGAAGGGTCAACAAAGAAGTCCTCACAGCCTAAAGATTTGAGGAGTGAAGACCAACAACAGAGGTGAGCTTGGGGACGGAGGGAGGAGGGATTGAGTGGTGGAGATTCGTCCAAGAAGATCAAGAATTACGGTAGGTACGTAATTTTCACATCTTCCTGGACATAAGTCTCCACCACTCATTCACACTACTGGGAGAGTACAGAGCTAATAATCCCCTGAGAGGGCAGCAGGAGAGACCAAGAGCTCACGTTTCTAGGACAGAAGTCCATTAAAGATGGCTCTGCCAAAGGAAGAATATCGTCTGGCATGGACATCCGATGCATAATGTTTAACGAAAGTATGCACTGAGCTCCAGGTGTCCGCGTTGCAAATATCTGCAATGGGCACGTTGCGAATTTCCGCTAGGGATGCCGCGACCGCTCTAGTAGAGTAGCGTAAACCCTACCCTCCAACAAACTCTGCGCATGGAATAGCAGTGGCGAAGGCATGCCACTAACCATGCTGAGATACATCTGATAGCGACAGGTTGACCCAGCCAGGTCTCGCTGAAGGAAACAAACAGTTGCTGGGCTTTGCGAAAGTCCTTGGTTCTATCTAGACAGAAACGCAAACCTCTCTTAACATCCAAAGAATGAAGAGATCGTTCTCCTTCATTTTCGAAGTCCGCAAAGTAAGAGAGAAGGATCAAAGGTTGGTTTAGATGAAATTCTGACACAACCTTAGGAAGAAATTTAGGATAAGTCCGAAGGACTACTTTGTCCTTACGGAACACAGTATACGGAGGGTCTGTGACCAGGGCATGTATCTGAGAGACCCTGTGGGCTGAGGTAATGGCGACTAGGAAGGCAGTCTTCCAGGTGAGAAATTTTAGCTCACAGGAAGCCAGAGGCTCGAAAGGTTTCCGAGTGAGCATGTCTAGCACAAGATTAATGTCCCAGGCTGCGACTGGACGTCTTGTAGGAGGTCTGGTATGCAGAATTCCTTTAAGAAATCTCTTAACCACAGGTAACTGAGCCAGTGTTAAGGAAAAAACCGGCTCATGATACGCTGAAATGGCACTAAGGTGAACTCTGACTGTAGAATACTGCAGACCTGAATTTGAGAGGTCCAAGAGGTACCCAAAACTTTATCTGAGGGCAGGAAAAGGATTTAAAGAGGATTTTGCACACCAGAGCGAAAAACGCCCACTTGGCCGTGTGTTTTCTCGAGTGGTTGGCTCACAAGAGCCAGAAGAATATCTGAAACTCTTCGAGACGTTGAACCGGTTTACTTCTACCTCTTCAGGAGCCAAGCGTGAAGGTGAAGCGATCTCAGGTTGGGATGGACCACCGGCCCGAGTCAAAAGGTTCATCTGTAGGGGAAGTGGTCTCGGAGGAACTGACAACATATTGTTGAGTAGTGGAAACCACAGCTGCCGAGGCCAGAAGGGAGCAATGAGAATCATCTTGTCCCCCTGGGATTCGAACTTGAGGAGTACCCTCTGAATTAGAGAAAGAGGTGGAAAGGTGTAAAGAAAGCGTTTGTCCCTGCAGCCTGAGCGCATCCTGACAGAAAATGCCAGGCCCTGGATTTCTGGAGCAGAAGAGAAGCAGTTTTGCGTTGAGTGGGGATGCAAAAAGGTCCAGGTCTGGAGTTCCCCACTCTTTGAATAGTGACTAAACTATGATTGAGTCGAGAGACCACTCGTGAGGATCTCTCTCTGTTCTGCTGAGACGGGCTGCCAGTTCGTTCTGTATTCCTGGTAGGTAGACCGCTTGAATTAGAGCCTTGTGCTCCAAGCACCATTCCCATACCTTCATCGCTTCCCTGCATAAGGGGTAAGAATGAGCACCGCCCTGCTTAATGATGTAATACATCACTGCTTTGTTGTCCATTTGAAGGAGAATGTTCTTGTGACAGAGAATGTCCTTCAACGCTCGGACCGCATAAAGGACGGCTCTCATTTCTAGGGCATTTATGTGAAGCTGGGACTCGACTTGAGTCCACGCACCTTGAGTGTGGAGAGCCTGACAGTGAGCTCCCCACCCCATTAGGGACGCGTCTGTGGTAATGGAGATTTGATGGTCCAGAGGAGCAAAGGGATACCCTTCCAGGAGATTGCTCTCTTGAGACCACCAGGTGAGTGACCTCTTTAAAGGTTCTGTCACTTTGATGGACTAGGACTGCGGGTGAGTGGTTGGGGACCACTGAGTGGTTCTCATGTGCAGACGTGCTAGGGGTACAGTGAACACTGAGGATGCCATGAGGCCTAGCATCCGTTGCATCGAGAGAGCTGGGTCTGAGCTGTTTTCCCCGAGGTGACGGGCCATTTGAAGGATATCGTTCCTTCTGTCTTCTGGAAGAAAAGCCTTCGCACAGGAGGTGTGCAGAAGAGTCCCTATAAAAAGAAGCCTCTGGGAGGGCTGCAGCTGAGATTTCTTGAGGTTCAGCAGAACTCCCATGGACGTAAGGAAGCGAGAGGCCACCTCTACGGCGTCTAGAGTTCCCTGCCTGGAAGGGCTTGCCAGAAGCCAATCGTCCAGATAAGGGAACACCTGTATTCCGACCTTTCTGAGGTGTGCTGCAATAACTGCACAACACTTTGTAAAAACCTCCGGCGCCGAGGATAGCCCAAAGGGCAGGACTCTGAACTGATAATGTTGTCCCAGAGCCACAAACCTCAGGAATTTGTGATGCCTCGGGTGAATAGAAATGCGCTGGTAAGCATCCTGCATGTCTAGGGAGGCTAGCCAGTCGTGTTGATGAAGCAAAGGTAACAAGGTTCCCAGAGAAATCATTTTGAATTTCTCCTTGGGGAGAAATTTGTTTAGCTTTCTGAGATCCAGAATGAAGCATGCTCCCGGACTTCTTTGGAACCAGAAAGTAATGGGAGAGACCCCATGTTCCGTTGATGCAGCGGCACTACTTCTACTGCCCTGTTGTTCAGAAGGCCCTGAATCTCAGCGTGAGAAGGTCTGACTGAAGGGTTGACAGCCTGGGCTGTCGTTTGGGAGGACGATCCGGAGGGGTCTCCACAAGATTGAGTGAATACCCCTTGCGAATTATCCGAAGGACCCATTTGTCTGAGGTTATGGACTTCCATTGGTTGTAGAAGTGCATCAGACGACCTCCCACCGGAGAGGAAAAGTCCACCTCGGGCAGCTGAGATGGGACTTGGGCCAGCAACTCATAAGGTGGCGCTGGGCACTTTGGGCCCTTGCGCCTTCTGTTGCGTCTTCTTTTGAGGTTGGGCAGGTTGGTTTTTATGGAAACCTCCTCTGCCTCTGCCTTGAAAGGACTGACGGTTATGAAACTGACGTTTATTGACACTCCCTCGAGAGGGGACAGGAGGGGGTCGAGCCAATTTAATGGCTGACCTAGTCTTTTGTGTAGCTTCTAGAGCTTGTTCTACCTGAGGACCGAAAAGATATGCACCATCAAAGGGCAACGCCATTACCTGCTGCTGTGCGTCATTCGTGAAGCCCGAAGTGCGCAGCCAGGAATGACGGCGGGTACAAATACCAGCAGCCGCGAACGGGAAGCAGTGTTGAAAGCATCCATAGCTGCTTTAACCTGCTGGTTATTAGATTCGATACCTCTGGTAATGGTTTGAAGAAGCTCTGGCTTTGTATCCGATTCCAGTAGAGCTTCAACCATCTGCTTGATAGAGTGCCACAGGATATACTCATATTGGGAGCCCTGGTAGCTGGCAACACACACACTTAGGGTAGAAGCAGCAAAGACTCTCTTACCTAAGGTGTCTATCTTACGAGATTCTTTGTTAATAGGTCGAGCTGTAGTAGTTTGGGGAAGAACGACCTTATCATTCTCTGCCAGGACTACAATAGGATCTGCAAAGGCTTGAGATGCCAAAATGGGACGATCCTTGGGGGCTGAATATTTGCTATCTATGGATTTAGTCACCAAAGGGGTGAGAGCAGGATTATTCCATACCATTTGAGACAGCGTCTCGAAGGAAGGCTGAACCGGAGGAGTCAAATCCGTAGGGATCTCCGGGGCATGAAGGTACTGGAGTCTTAATTTTCCAGGATCGATGTCTGTAGTCTGGAGAGAAAGAGTGGAGATCAAATTTTTCAGCAGAGACTTAAAGGACAGGTCCTCGACCACAGGCTCTGTAGCAGTAATAGATCCTGCTTCCTCCACTTCATCACCCAGCCGAAGGTCTGGGTCAGGCGCAGTGTCATCTCCTGACAGTCCAGGAGGGACTGTATGGACAGGAAAGGAATGAAAGTCAGAGGAAAGGGAAGAAGGAAAAGAGTGAAAAGAGGAGTCCTGAAAAGTGGAAGATGCCCTGAGAGCCCCCGGCGCCATGGAAGCGCACGGCACTGAGAACAACGCCGAGGACCCACACGGCGCCGAAAACGGCACCGAGGACCCACACGGCGCTGAAAACGGCACCAAGGACCCACACGGCGCAGAAGACGGTGCTGAGGACCCCACACGCCGAGGCGCGCGAGGATGGTGCTGAGTGTGCCATCAATGCCAAGGGCGCCAAAAATACTCCAAGACTCCGAAAAACAGGCTTTGAAGGAAGAAGAGCAGGAGATAAGGGCATCGGTGTGGCCCCCTGCGCCGTAGCCATGTGAGGGGGGGGAACCTAAGTGCGGAGTCGACGGCACCAAAGAAGGTGCCGTGACACCAGGGAAGTCCAACCACCCTACCTGGTCTCTCAAGAAGCCCAAAGGCTCCCCGAGTGACCGAGCCAGGTAGCTGAACCAACCTCCGAGCCCACTGCTCCGTAAGAGCAGCCCACTGATGAAACTGCTCATCTGAAGACCTACCTGCGGGCGGGGTAGGGCTCCGATGTCGAAGCCGCTGGCTACCAGAAGCAGAGGTTGGCGACTCCGAAGGAGGAGACCGGCAACTAGCCCCAATAACCGAGCGTCTACGCGCAGACATATCAGAGGGCGACCTCGAGTGATGCCTTCTCTTTTTGACCTGTGGGCGAAGAGAGCTTGAGGCCAAACGGTGCGAGAATGCGACTGTTTATTTTATGCTTCGCGAGACCTCGTCCCCGGCATTGGACTGACCGTTGTCAGGCCCCCCTTCCGGAGAAGGCGGCGGACGGGACCCAGCCCGACTGACTGAACAGCTTTCATACGAAGTCTCCCTACCGTCACCTGACCTGTTCATGGTCGACTCCGTCAAAGTAGGCTGAGACTTCTTTTATTTTTAAAATAAGAATAGACTTAAGCGATACTTATCGAGATATTACTACAAAATAAGAAAACTGAAAACTATGCTGCTAGTTTGAAGTTTGACTCCCGACGGGCGAACAACGTCGTCACTGAAGCTCACTCGAGGGGAAAAAAGGAACTGAGGTAGTTGGAGGCGGCCTTGAGATAGTCATTACCGCGGGCTAAGAGGCTCACAGAGCCGCCCTCGCGGCCCCATCTCTGGCGCCGATCCTCCAGCAAAAAGTTTGCTCCCGATGGGTCCTAGTGCCTCCGGCGCAGATCCCAATAGTGTGAATGAGTGGTGGAGACTTGTGTCCAGGAAGATCAGGCTCCACTGACAGGGCCTGTAACTCACTTATGCGTCTGGCAGAAGTAATGGCTACCAAGAACACAGTTTTCCAAGTCAAGTACTTAAGCTCTGCTGAGGACAAAGGCTCAAAAGGGGGTTGCATAAGCTGAGCAATGCAAACATTAAGGTCCCAAGCAGGGGCAGGGTCCCTGAAGGTAGGATTGGTATGCAGCAAACCCTTGAAGAATTTACAGAATACAGGGTGAGCTGAAAGGCAAGAGGGCTTGCCTGCTGATAAGAAGGCAGAGACAGCTACCAGATGCACTCTAAGTGTAGCTGGTCTGAGTCCCAAACTATTGAGATGAACCATATAGTACAGGACTGTAGGCAACCCAGCAGACTCTGGAGAAATATGCTTCCCGGAGCACCAAACAGTAAACCTTTTCCATTTGGAGTTGTAAGTCTTTCTGGTGGAAGGCTTTCGAGAAGCCTTTAGAATATCCAGAACACCTTGAGAGAGATGTAAATCAGCAAACTCTAACTCTTCAAGAGCCAGGCCTTGAGATTGAGAGATTTGAGATTCGGATACCAAACCCTCCCCTGAGAACATGTCAACAGGTTGTAATTCCTGGGAAAAGACAGGGGAAGGTGGACTGTTAAGGACAGCAAGAGAGGGTACCAGGGCTGTCTGGCCCAGTCTGGAACAATCAGAATCACTTTGCAGGTCTGAGATTTGATTTTGACTAGTACCTTGAACAGGACAGGGAAGGGGGGAAAGCACACAGGAATTTCCCTTCCCAATTGAGGACTAGAGCATCCAGGGGGACTGAGCCCAACACTGGGGGTCTGCAGCAAAAAAGAGGAAGTTGGTGATTGTCTGGGGCTGCAAAAAGATCTATCTGTGGAGTGCTCCATCTGGAGAAGATTACCTTCAAAATTAGGGGATCCAGGGCCCATTTGTGATGGCCCTGAGATATCCTGCTGAGAGCATCTGCCAGGACATTGTCCTTCCCTGGGAGGTGCACTGCTATCAGAGAGGTATTCAGGGAATAGGCCAGAGACCACAACGTCATTGCTTCTGTGCACAAGGCTGTAGACCAAGTGCCCCCTTGCTTGTTGATGTACCACATTGTGGTGGTACTGTCTATCCTGATCTGAACCAGTTTGTTCTGAACAGACTTGGAAAAAACCTGAAGTGCTAGAAACACTGCTCTGAGTTCTAAGAGACTGACGTGAAGCAGAGATTCTTGAGGTGACCACAACCCTTGGGCGGTCAGATCCCCCAAGTGGGCTCCCCAGCCCAAGAGGGAGGCATCTGTGGTAAGGATTAGAGAATGAGGTTGAGTAACAAAGGGAACTCCTTGCCTTAGGTTGTCCTGATCCTGCCACCATTGCAAAGCCTGGATCAGGGTTCGAGTCACTGGGATTAGCTTGGTCAGAGAATCCTTTCTCTGGGACCAGAAGGCTCTTAAGTGGAACTGAATGTCCCTCATCTGAAATCTTGCTCCTTGGACCACTGCCGTAGAGGCAGCCATGTGGCCCAGGAGCTGCAGGAAATGCCTTGCTGGTCGAGACACCTGAAGGGTGAAAGAAGAGGCCAGTGTCACAAGGGTCCTTGCCCTGTCCAGGGGAAGGAAGGCTCTTGCCCTTATAGTATCCAGCTCCGCCTCATGAAGGTGAGGAGCTGCACTGGCTCTAGAACTGACTTTGAAAGATTTAGAAGGAATCCTAGAAAAGTGAGAAGTTGCTGAGTTATCTGTAGGTGTGACTTGACTTGGTCTGGGGACTGACCCACTAGGAGCCAGTCGTCCAGGTATGGAAAAATGGAGATCTTCTTTCTCCTTAAGAAAGCAACCACTACTGCCAGGTATTTTGTAAACACCCTTGGAGCTGATGTTAGACCAAAGGGCATTGCTCTGAATTGATAGTGGCCTGAGGGCAACTTGAACCTGAGGTACTTTCTGTGGGAGCATCTGATGAGAATGTGGAAATAGGCATCCTTGAGGCCCAGGGAGACTAGCCAGTCCCCTGGCCTTAGAGAGGGTAGAATTATTCCCAGAGTCACCATTTTGAACTTTGGTTTTAAAAGGTGCTTGTTTAAATATCTGAGATCCAGGATGGGCCGCCATTCTCCTGTCTTTTTGGGGGTTAGGAAGTACCTGGAGTACAATCCCTTTCCCCTGTGTAGGGGTGGAACCCTTTCTATGGCTCTGAGAGCCAAGAGGGAAGAGACCTCTGCCTCTAGGGCAAAGGCCTCTGAAGGATTTGCAGGTGGAAAGGATCTGGTTCTCATCTTGGGAAATTGTTTGAAGCCGAGAACCAGTCCCTGGCTTACTACTTCCAGGACCCATTTGTCTGATGTTAAAGACATCCAGTCCTGGACAAAGTAAGCCAGCCTGCCCCCTACGGGTAGTGGAGAATCGGCCCGGGTAACCCCATCAGGGTGCCTGTTTGGCAGGGGCTTTAGGCTGAGGGGTGGTAGCAGGCCTGCTTGTACCCCGTCTGCCTCTCCCTCTAAAGACCCCCTCTGAGCAAAGGCAGAAGAGGAGGCCTGGGCTTGGTAGAAAGGCCTATGAAAAGGCCTGCCCCTGCCCCTGGGATGCTGCCTCTGAGGAGTGGCTTGCCTTTCCTTGGCCTGAGCACTCCTATAGGTGGTCCTGTACTGATCCATTTTCTTCATGTAGTTCTCTGTCTGCTCCCCAAACAGAGAATTACCAATAACAGGAAAATCCATTGCCTTAGCCTGGGTATCCTGTGACAGGTTAGTACATCTGAGCCAAGCCATCCTAACGAAGGGCCACAGATGTAGCCATGACTCTAGATGAAACATCACTGGAGTCCACTGCAGCATGAAATTGCACCTTGGATGCCTCAATACCATCTGCAGCCACCTGCTCCAGCTCCTTGGCAAGCTGGTCGGGGACCTGTTTAGCTAGAGCCATGACAGTGTCCCATCTAGACTTTTGGTATCTAGCTGTGTAGGCCATATAATTAGCCTGCCTGAGTCCCAAAGATGCTGCCATGTACTGTTTCTTTGCCATGGCATCAATCCTCCTGGAGTCCTTATCTGGGGGGGGTGTGAAGCCAAGTGTATATTTGCCTTATCACAGGCAGCAGCCTGCACTACCCCAACATGGCTGCATTGCTGGGAAAGGAACTCCGTATCTGAGCCTGAAAGAGTATACCTCTTGTCCATTCTTCTGTCCACAGGAGGTATGGAATTAGGAGTCTTTAAAATTTTTATTGTCTGTTTCCCAAAAGACTTATGGAGGGGAATAGACAGCCTCCTGGACTCAGGGATGTCCTTCATTTCAGCATAATCAGGCTCCTCCTGATCCTCTACTGCTTCCTCCATAGGAAGCTGGAGAGTTTCAGCCACTTTTTTGTAAAACATAAAGTGGGAAGGGGACTCAGAAAGCCTAGGAGGAGAAACACCTGAAGGTCTGTCTGGGGAGATGTCTGGGTCAATGGGCACATCCAGACTTTCATACTCATAATCACCATCACTATCCTCGTACTCTCCCTCCTCCTCCTCTTCCTCCGGTTCATAAAAATCCTCTAAATTGTAATCCGGAACCAGGGGAACCGACCAAACCAAGCCCCTAACCGATGGTGCCGGTTCGGTCGGAACCGAAGTTAGCAATTGAACAATCCTTATCGCTTTGGCTATTTCATCAGCGGTCGGAAAAAGAACTTGTGGATCCGAACCGGCTGACTTATCCCTTCTTTTCCTTTTAACCGGAACCTACTCCTCAGAGTCGGTTCTCCTTTTGCCCGAAGAAGTTTCGCCCTGATCAGAGGGCACTCCTTCTGGTTCGGTTGGAACCAAACCGGGCTGGCCATCCGGGTCAGCGGACTTCTTGGCCTCCCTTTCCCTCAGCCTACCTACTCTCGTTTCTAGGGTAGCTGTAGGAAACCTTACAAATCTGGCAGTCTGAATCGAGGTGGTCAAACCCCAGACAATAAACAGGTGGTGGGGTCAGCCTTACAAGGCTTCCCCACACACACTACAGTGTTGAAACCCAGTGGCCCGGTTTTCTCTTGGGTTTCTCAGACATGGCCAGTCCTAACCAAACTTACCCTTTTCGGCAATCCATCAGGCAAGACACCCTTATCGGTTCCCTGACCATGTTACGGGTCGTGGAAAAAACCGTAATGAAACCCGTTTTTTTTAGAACCGATAAGGACCGGTTACCACACTCTAAAAAACAGAATAAACTTTTTTCACAAACCTGATCGGTTTAAATCGAACCGATCTGACGTTTACAAGTTTCACACAGAAACTAATAACAATAACCTATCTAGTACTCACGGTACCACAGACAGAGACTGAACCGACAGGTTACCCTAAGAAATTCGGTTGAACCGAGGGGAAAAAACGACACTTTAACCAACTAATTTGAACCGGGCAAAGGAGAAATCTCCAGAGCGACTGTTCAGTGAGGCGGAGTAAAGAATCTGGTGGTTTGGGTTCAAACAACAACAGACAGAGTCTCAACCGAGCTCGAGCTCAGCGTTCCATGCCTTGCATGGAAAGTTAACTCTTTCCTCTCTGGGGCAGTTCAATGGTTGGATATCACTGCAATGGTCAGAATACAGCAAGACTTCATGTTGTTTGAAAGAGTGGCTATTCAAGCAGTGGAAGCCTCGGGGCACCGTGACCAGGGCGGATCCTGGATGGAAGGTGAGGGGGTCAAAAAAGAGGGAGAAAATGAAAAAAAAAAAAAAAAGAGAGGTTAAGTAGTTAGGTGGGGGGTGGGTAGCTGGTAATCGGAGATTCGGGGGAGGAGGGGGAGAGTAAGGATGGCTGGGGAAATCTCAGTGCAGCAGCTTAACATTCGAAAGTATACCTTGAAACAGGGCCTCAGAGTGAGTTTTTTTTCCATCTGATAAATCATTAAGTCTGACTGCATGCTTATTATGAGCATAGCTGTTATCTCAGCTAAAGCTGAGCATTCAAAGTTGTTCTTAAAGAGCTACTGTACTATCTGGAATTAATGGTAGCTTTCCTAAGTAATCAGCTATCACTTCTTGTATCTGAAGCTTTTTCTTCATTTTCTGTTTTGCTGAGTAGAACATTTTCTACCCGACAGTACTAGGTGTGATGCGTGGGACAGCACTCTACTTGGACGCTGACACAGTCAGTTCTATTCCTCCCTATGCATCATTGGCAGCAGCTGCACTGTGACCTCACTGACTGACATCACTAGTAACCAATCTCCTGCTGCTGGACTGGTAACTTGTGACATGTTGCCACTCAGGCAGCAGGACTTGTGATGCAGCAATGAATGAGGTCACATGCTGATGATGTAGTCAGAGGAACAGAACTAAATGTTCCTCTGGGGAAGGGAGGAAACATATTCAATTCAGTGCTTTAGAGTAACTGGTAATTGCTATTTTTCTTTTAAACTTAGATTGTAGGCTTTTAGTGACACTATACTTTCTTTGTTGTCTTCACTTATAATTGTTTTTGGGCTGTTGAAAATTTAAAACATAGTGGTGGTGTAATTCTGTGCTGTCCTTAATTGCTGCAAATTTTCCCCCCTCCCCTTCCCCAACTCTTAATTATATGCCCTGTTAAATCTGATTGACAGGAGCTAAACACAGGGTATAGTAAGGGTGTGAAGTAGGAGGGGCATAAGGGGAAGAAGCCCACCTCAGCACAAGTGTTTTGACTCATTTGTTTATTTATTGGTTTTTTCTTAAAAAAAAAAATTATCTGAGGATCAGTGGTAGGATTTTAGTACAGTAAATTAATAAAAGGGAACTAGGAGAGCTCAGTAGCAGACAAGTAGTGGAATTGCAGTATAATGTGGGAGTGGCAACGCAGTGGCTATGGGGGCAGCCATATTCAGGCAGACCTTCTGGACACTGAGGTGCTGCCCTATCTGCATGCATCTCTCTGGACTGCGGGATGAGGTAGCCAGACTCAGAGCAGAAGTAAACTGGGTCAGGAGTACCATCACCCCTATCCAGGGACCACCCAGTCCAATGCCACTGCCTCAAGGATGCCGAGAGCGAGGAGCACTTGGATGACAGTGGGCTCAGGAGGGTTAGAGCAGTTAGAGCAGAGGCACATCCCAGATCCTATTCCACTCAAGAACTCATATGCCACACTGGCAAATGAGGACAACCAAACAGAGGTACCCAGAGAAGTGGAAGGAAAGGATGTGGAGGTTAGCCAAGGAGGTGACCTCAGCGGGGAAAGCAGTGGACCCCAGAGGAGGAGGAAGCGAATCCAGGTGGGGGACTCCATCATAAGAGGGATCCAGCTAGGAACACAGGAGGGGGAGGACAGGGAGATGAGGTGCCTACCAGGTGCCACGGCATGGAGGGATGGAAGGAAGATCCTGGGGATCACTGGGAAGGCAAGTCGGGAGGGTGAGCTGGATGTCATTATCCACCTAGGTACTAATGACCTGGCAAAATGGGGAGCCAAAGGAAGTTCAGGAAGAGTTTAGGAAACTGGGAGGGTCTCAAGCAAGTAGCTACTTGTCACTTTCTCAGAAGCACTACCTGTGAGAGGCAAGGGAGAACAGGAGTGCATGCACCGGAACTTTAACTCATGGTTGAAGAACTGGTGCTGTGAGGAAGGGTTTGGATTCATTGGTGACTGGGGACCCACCTGGAGGGATGGAGGTTTGTTCAAGCCTGACGGCCTGCATCCATCCTGGAGGGGAATCCAAGCACTCAATGATAAGTTTAAATGCTACATTGACAAGCATTTAAACTAGCAAAGGGGGGTGACAGGCCAGCAAGGAGGGTACCTACTTGCTCACCCCCCACAGCTAGCAGTGGAACCAGTGAACCAGAGGAGTGGCTATCTCTGCAAAGCAGTGTGCACAAGATGGAGATTAGTGCCCAAGAGGTGGATAAGCAGAAAAGGGGCAAAATTCAGCAGAAGGGCAGACAGCAAGGAGAACCAGGGATAAATGACAACCAAGGAAGGGGCTGGAGTAGAACAGTGAAACAGTCTAGGGAGGTCAAATCATGGAAAGCCATGTGTGCAAATGCCAGGAGCCTTAGCAACAAGATGGAAGATCTGGAGGCTGTCATGGTACAGTCAGACCTGGACATTGTGGCCATCACTGAAACCTGGTGTAATGATAACCACGACTGGGAGATGACCATACCTGGCTACAACATATTCAGAAGAGACAGAGCAGGCAGGAAGGAGGAGGGTTGCACTGTATGTGAAAATGACATAAGGGCCACAGAGATCCAGGAGGAAAAAATGGGGAGAGATACTGTGGGTTAAGCTGGAAAGGAAAATGGGGACAGCATCCGCACAGGTGTGGTCTCAGACCCCAGCCCAGGAGGAAGAAACAGATAGAGTTGATGCTAGCCATCCAAAGGATGGCAGACAAGGGTGAGGTAGTACTGGTTGGAGACTTCAATATTCCCGACGTGGACTGGAGCATTCCAGCAGCAGCATCAACTAGGAGCAGATTTATCCTGGACTCCCTTCAGGGTGCCTTCCTCAAGCAACTGGTCATGGAACCAACTTGGCAGAAGGCAATACTGGACCTTGTGCTTACAAACAGGGACAGTGTGATGGGGGTAACAGTGGGGGAGCACCTGGGAAACAGTGACCACCAGTCATTGTGGTTTGAAATCACAGAAAGAGCAGAACCAAACCACACAAAAACACGTATCCTGGATTTTAGGGGGCAGACTTTGGGAAAATGGGGAGATACTTGAAAGAGGCATTAAGGGGAATGGGACAGGAATCAGGGGTTGAGGAACAGTGGGCAGTATTTAAAATGGGGATTACAAGAACAACAGAATTATGCATTAAGCAGGTTAGCAAGAGGAAAGGAAGAGAGACCATTATGGTTTTCCAAAGAGGTAGCAAAGAAAGTGAAAGCCAAAAGATTGCATTCAGGCAATACAAAAGATACAGGCAGAAGGGATAGGGAGAAGTACCAGGAGAAGCAAAGGGAGGCAGGGAGATCAGTAAGGGAAGCCAAAGCTCAGACAGAAGAACACATTGCAAAATCAGTGGGTAGAGGGGACAAAACCTTTTACAGGTACATAAGTGAAAAAAGAAAGACAAAGGGAGGGATAGTGAGACTGAAGGGGGAGGATGGGGACCACGTGGAGGATGACAACAGTAAAGCTGACATATTGAACAGGTATTTCTGCTCAGTCTTTACTGAGGAAGAGGAGGGTAATGGGTCTGAAGGGAGTACAAGGGGTGAGAATGGTGCAGAAATGGACTAAAGTCCCTTTACACGAGAAAGGGTCCTGAAGGAACTGGAAGTAATAAGAGTTGATAAAGCAATGGGGCCAGATGGGGTGCACCCCAGGGTCCTTAAAGAACTAAGAGGTGGTGGCTGAACCTCTGGCCATCCTGTTTAGCCGATCACTGGAAACAGGGAGGTACCAAAGACTGGAGGACAGCAGATGTAGTCCCCTTATACAAAAGTGGGAACAAAGAGGAAGCAGGGAACTACAGACCAGTCAGCCTCACACCTCGTAGTGGGAAGATCATGGAAGCACTACTGAAGGAGAGATTGGTGGAACATCTGGTTGTCAATGGACTACAGGACCCAAGGCAGCATGGTTTCACCAGGGGAGGTCATGTCAGACCAACCTCGTTGAATTTTTGACTGGGTGACTAGGAGGTGGATCAGGGAGGGCAGTGGACATGGCCTATCTGGACTAAGAAGGCCTTGACACTTTGGCCACATAGAAGACTATTACACAAACTGAGGAATATGGGTGTGGGCAGGACAGTAGTGTGGTGGGTAGGTAACTGGCTGGGTGGCAGGACACAGAGGGTGGTGGTAAATGGCTGTCACTCCACAGAGGGAAGAGTGACCAGTGGGGTACCACAGGGATCAGTGCTGGGACCGGTCCTACTCAACATCTTCATCAGTGACATTGCGCAGGACCTAGAAGGCAGAATTTCACTGTTCGCTGATGACACAAAGCTCTGTAACAGAGTAGACACACCAGAGGGTGTAGACAGAATGAGAAGGGACCTGCAGAAACTTGAAGAATGGTCAGGGGTTTGGCAGTTGAAATTCAATGCAAAGAAGTGCAAGATAATGCATATGGGGCACAAAACCCTGGCACAATATATCAGTTGGGGGTGAGGAGATATAGCTGCACCAAGCAGGAAAGAGGATCTTGGGGTTGTCATCTCTGATGACCTCAAGAGTAGGAAACAGTGTGACAAGGCAGGTAAAGCAAATAGGATGCTGGGATGTATAGGCAGGGGCATCACCAGCAGGAAAAGGAGGTCATAATTCACTATACAAGACACTGGTGAGGCCCCACCTGGTGTACAGTGTACAGTTCTGAGACCATACCCACGTAAAGACATAGACAGGGTAGAGAAGGTTCAGAGGAGGGCAACAAAGATGGTGCATGGATTGCATCACAAGTCCTATGAAGACAGGTTGAAGGAACTGAACATGTACTCCTGGAGGAGAGGAGGGAGAGGGGATATGACAGAGACATACAAGTATCTTACAGGAGGAACAGGGTGCAGGAAAACACTATTTTTAAGTGAAAAAGATGTTCCAGGACTAGAGGGCATGGGATGAAGTTGGAGGAAGGACGATTCAGAGGAAACATGAGAAAGAATTTCTTCACAGAACGGGTGGTGGACAAGTGGAACACCCTGCCAGAGGAAGTGGTGGGGGTTGAAACAATCACGGGATTTAAGAATGCATGGGATAGACATAAAGGAATTCTGGAGGTCAGGGGCAAGGGGCAACAGACTTCTAGGAAAACAAACTGAACTTACAAGCTCAAGCCCAGTCTGCCAACACTGTCTATGTATCTATGTATCTATGCTTCCAGCTAAAGCACTGCTTTTCACAGCACACTCGGTATTTTTACATATAAAACCATCTAATAAGCAAAGGAAAACACTTCAGAAATATAAAGTAATAAGAGACTACTTTTAGAAATTGCTCAAATTTTTGGCCCGCCTTTTTTTTTTTGGGCTCTACTAACTCTTAACATTCTGTGAAAAGTTGTTCTTAGCAACTGTTAAGAAAGAATAGTCCTTCCGTAAGTAGATCTTTGATAGAATCTCCTTCCTATTGAACCACATCATGGAACCGTAAGCTGTCGGCTTCAGGACCAATCAAACTTTTTGCAGGCTGCAGTCACACACGTCAATGCACCTCATCAGCATCCCCAGCATGCCAAACCAACCAGGACCAAACCAGGCACACGGGAGAGGATATGGAAACCTGAATACAGATACCATAAGGTCATCAGAGGTGAAAACAGCATGCAACAGTAAACAGTATCATTACCCATCACCTGAAAAGGGGAAGAACGTGGGAGGGTGAGTCGTAGCTCAGTGCAGGAGATTCAAAGATCTACTGATACGGTAGACAACTATTGTATCTTCTTCGAAGATATCTCCCTCCACTGAGCCACATCATGAAATGATTCCCAAGCAGTAACAAGCACTGAGGGAGGATGGCAGGACCTACTGATCCCGAGTGAGAAGGCCTTGTAGAACACTGAGGCCAAGACCGGCACATCTATGAAAGACAGTGTCCAGACTGTAGTGTTTTGTAAACATATGAACAGTAATCCAAGTGGCAGCAGCACAAATGTCAGCAGCAGGCACATTCTGAAAACAAGCCATTGAGGCAGCTACCCCTCGGGTGGAATAAGCAGAGACAGGACCAGAATGCTGCTTACCGTGCTTCTGGTAGCAAAATGCAATGCAACTGAGCCATTTGGACAGGCCTCATTTAGAAATCGGTAAGCCCACCATTCAGGGGGAAAAGCAATAGATAGCTGAGAGGATTTTCCACAATCCTCAGTATGATCCAGGTAAAAGCTAAGCATGCTATGGACATCCAGTGTATGTAAACGATGTTCCCCACTATCCCTAGAAGGGGAAAAGTAAACAATCCGATTTAGTGTTCTCTTAGTCACAACCTTCAGAAGAAAATGAGGACTGGGCATAAGGTGACACTATCCTTGTGAAATACAGAGGATCTGTGACAAAAGCCTGTAACTCTGAGATGTGTCTACTGGACATCATAGCCACTGGAAACAATGTTTTCCAAGAGAGGACTTGCATCTCACAAGCAGCTGCAGGCTCAAAGGGAGATGCAGTAAGGGTCTCTAAGACCAAATTAAAGTTGCACATCAGAACCCGATCTCGGACCGGGGGTTGCAAAAGGAGGATGCCCCTTAGGAATCTCAGGGAAACCACCAACTGGGTCACTGTCTTACCCACAGATAGGGCATGAAAGGCCAGCAAAGCAGCCATGTGGACCTTTGTGGAGAAATAACCCAGTCCTGAATCCTTGAGGAACAGTAGGTTGTCCATCATTTTAGGAGCTGGACGTGTAATGGAATACAGCGCATGTCCAGTACACTGGAATGTAAAACATTTTAAACATTTTTGTGAGTAAGTGTACTGGGCAGATGGCTTTCTAGCCACCAGGACAACATCAGCCACCACTGGAGAAACTCCAAAGCAGGAGAGCTCTATGTCCTCAGAAGCCACATGTGAGGACATAGAGCTCTGAGGACATAGAGCTCTATGTCCTCAGAAGCCACATGTGAAGGTGCAGGGATCGAAGAATTGGGTGCACCAGACCACCTAGCTCCTGTGTCAGAAGTCCATCTCGTAAGGGGAGTGGGACAGAGGTTTCACTGACAACTGTTGGAGAAGTGGAAACCAAATATGTCAGGGCCAGTAAGGAGCCACCAGAAGAATGGTGACATGCTCAGCCCACAGTTTCACTAGAACCCTCTGCATTGGAGGGAGGTGGGGGAAAACCATGCAGAAACCTCCCTTTTCAAGAGAGGGACAACACGTCTTGTCAAAAAACTCTAGGCCCTAGAGCAAGCGAGCAGAAATGTGGCAGTTTTGACCAGTGTGCAGACACAAACAGGTCTATGTCGGTATGACCCCATTTTCTAAACAAGCTGTTGTCCATGGAAGAGGCCAAAAGTTTTCATCTGAGGCAAAGTGCTGGAATGACTAAGGTGATCCCACAGGGTCCGGAGGAGGAACACTGCCCAGTGCCAAACTCTCACTGCTCCTCTACAGACAGCGTATGAATGAACTCCGCCTTGTCAATTGATGTAATACATAATCAACATATTGTCTGTGCGAATCAACAGCTAATTCCCCAGAATAAGGGTGGCAAAGGCCTGCAGACAATGCAGAACAGCCTTCATCGCCACAGTGTTGCTGTGAAGCACCATATCCAGAGAGGCTCCATTGGCCCTGGGTTATGAATGGGCCCAGATGAGACCCCAACCTATCCCTAAAGCATCTGTGGTCATAACCAGCACAGGGCTGACTGCAGGAATGGCGATCATTTCTCTAGGTTTGATCCGTCCAGCCACCAGCAGAGGGAATGACAAAGAAGAGGCATGACCTGCATGAGGCGCTCCAACTCGTCCGAGTGCTGAGCCCACTGCACCCTAAGAAACCACTGTGATATTCTCATATGGAGGTGAGCCAGTGGAACTATCAGGATGGGAGTAGCCATCAGACCAACTGGTCTTAAGAGACAGTGGGCTGACACATAAATCGCTGGAGATTACTAACTGTGCCTGTGCCACCAGTGTCACGGCACGGTCCAAAGGCAGAAATGTCCAATCAATACCTGGGTCCAGAACAGTTCCAATGTACAGTGCTCCTCTGTTCTGTTCATCTGCCCCTCATTTATCCACCACCCTCGCTTACCACCAACCTACTCCTGTGCTCCAACAGACTGCAGTGCTAATTTCACTGTTTAACTGCCACCCTCACTATCCACTATCAGCCAGGCATTGCTGGTGTACAGATTGCATTTGGAACAGTATTAACCTCCCTCACTTATCCACCAGGTGGCGCCAGTGTGATGTGAAAACCTCTGTATAGCCAGTGAGACAAGATAGAGGATAATGTATGGTCCTCTATCGGTAACCGGTCTGTTAACTGTGGAGAGGTTGCCAGGGCGACCGTGTAAACCTCGAGAGCGAAGCTCGAGAGGTTTACGTCGCCATGGCGGCTTCTCGAGATGGTTAACAGTGACCATGCCGATAGAGGGACCATACATTATTTTTATGTAACGAAAAGTAAAACCGCTGCTTACTTTTTGAAAAATAGTCACCGCGCGTGACGTTCGGTCCTTCTAACACGCTGCATTCATCCGTCGGTTCCCGTGTAAAAAAAAGGCGCGCACGCTCGCCAGCTCAATCACTGTTGTTGTTAACCTATCGATGTGACGTAGCATCGACAGATTAACAACATTTCTACGTCACATCGATAGGTTAACAACCTTAGGAAATGATGATTTCCTAAGGTTAACAGCATTCTACCATACATTATATTGTGGTTATTTTGCAACAAAACTCTTTTCTAAATTAAAATATACTATTTCTGTGAAATGGGTTGTAATCTGTATGCTTACATGAGATGACAGATCATGCAAAATCTTTCTGCCATCAGCTGACTGCACTTTTGACAGAATACTGAGTTCATTCTTCACTGTCTGGATAAACAGGCACAATTTTCTAAGGTGTCAGCATTTTTATGCTGCTTGCACGCATGTGCAAGAAACATAGTGCCATCATCCGAGTTTTTGAAGGTGTGGCACCCGTCTTCCAATGCAGTCAGTTTGTTTGCAGGCACGGCCCCAGTTCCCCAATCACTGCTGCAGCTGTCTATGACAGCAGTTGAAAATGCAGTGGTCGTACAGTTGAAAGGGAGAGCTCCGCTTCAGTGAGCAGAGCTCCCCCCTCCACACACACACACTGCGTGCTCATGCGCCTTCCCCCTCCCCCCCCACACTGTACGGCTGACGGGGGTGCCCAATCCCCTGTCAGCTGCACACCCCACCAAAGCATCCAGGTGCCACGCTGGGAGCCCACCCCAGCATGGCAAAATGATGTTATGGCCGACGGGTACCCAATCCCGTCGGCTCCAGCCCCCAACAGCCTTCCAGCTGACACGCTGGGAGCCCACCCCAGCATGGCAAACGTCCTCATCGTCTTATAAAAAAACCAACCCTGTAAATACAATAACTGTCCCTCGGCGCTTCTCCATGCCCCCCTCCCGCAACCCGCACCCACCCATTGCGCACCCTGCCTCCCCAAACCCCCCCTCACCCCATACTTACCTCCGGAGCTCGGCACGACGATCTTCGGTGGACCGGGAACACGTCTGCACTCTTCAAAGCCGACCGCGAACTGAGGAAATGCCAGTAAGCTGTATAATGGGATAGATAGGGTTTTTTCAACTTTGTTGCATATCTCAGGCATTTTTGGGAATTTTGAGCCCAAATTTTCAACATGGGATTTTTGGGACCCCTCCTTATGAATTCTTGCACTCTCATGGCGTTAATCGGGCCGGAAGGGTGATTTCGCGGTCACTGTGTGAAATCACCTTTCGGGACCGATTAACGAAACAACACTGCCAGTGTTCATAAGGTGGGCTCTCAAAAGTCTATGTTGAAATTTAATTGGCAATTCCTAAAAATGACTTTCTGGCGTCGTTGCGCAGTTCCTATGCTGCGCTCGTAAGTTCACTAATTTTCAATATTTTCACTCCAGATTTTCAACATTTTCATTTTACCACACCTTCTTTTGAGCAGTACAGCTGTCATTTTTCACATCTCACCCAAAACGTGTTTCCGCCCATGTAGCGCACAATGGTGCAGTCGGTGTGTGAAATCAATGTATGAGACACAGTAAGAAAATCACAGTGACACTGTTCATGAGCAGAGGTCTTAAAATGGCTATGTTGAAAATTTGGTGAAAAAATTCTTAAAAATGACTGTTTTACGAGCGTGTGTTGCGCAGTTCCTACACATGCTCGGAAGTTCGCGAATTTTCAATATCTGCACTCCAGATTTTCAACATTGCCATTTTACCATACCTCCTTATGAGCAGTACAGCTATCATTTTTCACATGTGGCCCAAAACGTGTTTCCGTGCATGTAGCGCATAATGGCGCATTCGGTGTGTGCAATCAATGTTTGGGACAGATTAAGAAAATCACAGTGACACTGTTCATGAGCAGAGATCTTAAAATGGCTATGTTGAAAATTTGGTGAAAAAATTCCGTTCAGACGTTCTGCAATATTACTAATGAAGACATTGAACAGAACTGGCCCCAGGACCGATCCCTGCAGCACCCCACTGGTCGCCCCATCTCCCTAGACTGCACACCATTTACCACCACTCTCTGCCTCCTGTCTGTTAGCCAGTTTCTAACCCAGTTTGCCACCCTTTCCCCCATGCCCAGCCTACCCGGCTAGTTTATCAGCCTCCTATATGGGATGGTGTCAAAGGCTTGGCTGAATTCAGCGCAAGTGTTGTCCACTGCTCCACCCTGATTCACTTCCTTTGTCACCCAGTCAAAGAAATCAACCAGATTTATCTGACATGATATCCCCACTGTGAATCCATGTTGTCTATGGTCCTGGGCTCCAATGGCATCTAGATGTCCCACTTTCCTTTCTTTAAGCAATGTCTCCGTAATCTTCCCCACTACTGAGGTGAGCTGAACGGCCTATTGTTCCCTGCCTCCTCCCTGCTGCCGGACTTGTGTAGAGGGACCACATGTGCCCTCCTCCAATTCACTCATGTTGAATGACTCAGTGAACATGGCTGCCAGAGGTACTGGCATCTCCCTTCGCAGTTCTGTTAATATCCTTGGGCGTGTGCCATCTGGTTCCGTCGCTTTGTCCACCTTCAATTTAGTGAGCTCCTGCAGGACTCTTTTGCCTTTGAATGGACTATTGTCCACCTCTTCACCCCCCTTGGCAACTGCTGTACTGTTGTGGCCCTTGCCCCTCCCACTCTCCTCTGAATACTGAACGGAAAGACACAGTGGATGTCTTGGGAGGAAGGCATGGAACTATCACTTCCAAATACCTAAACAGCACATACAAACAAGCAACATTCGGCATTGACAAATGCTTGTTCCTTATGCCTGTTTTTTTCCCCATAGTCTGCCCTTCCCTGTAAACTCCCAAACCACCCATCACAACTCATGCTTCCAATGTAAACTCCCCAACCACCCTTACTTAGTGCCAGCCTGTTCCTTGCTAAGCTAGGAGCTTTCATTGTTACTTCTTTGCATTGCTATTGCATTGTATAAAGGAGGAGTAGGAGTTTGAAGAAGGTTGTGCAATGGATAGTTAAAGTCTCTTTTTGAGTTTGGATAGGAAGGTTAGGAATATAAAAAGCAGTTGCTCAATCTATCTAAACGTGTACAACAAAAGGGGGTTAGGGAAATTAAGAAAATAATGTTTTGCACTGATAGAGGGGAGAGGGGAGACTTGGGGGAGTGTTTGGTATCCTGCATCTGGAAGGGTGGGGGGTCGCTGGTGGGCAACGACAGCAATGGGTAGGGTGGTAGGCTGCAACAACTGCGGTGCACCAATCTTTCTAAAAATTGCCTGGAGTGTGGGAGGATGTTTAGTGTGCAACCACATAGAGAAACTCAGAAAGGAGATTGAGGGTCTGCAGGAGGAACTAAGACAGGCAAGGCAGACTGGGGTGGGTTTAGCCCAATACTGGAGGGAGGAAGAATGGGAGATGAGGGAGGGCGATTTAAGCCAACAGTGGTGAGGAGAGGGTCAGAAGAAGGGAAGCAGGGACAAAGGGACCCAGGCCAGGAAGAACGATTGCTGGGGAAACCAGGTCAGGAGACAAAAGACAAATGGAAGGAGGAGATAGGGACTTGTGAGGGGAGGCGAAGAAGTGGCAAAAGTCATGGAGTGGAAAGGAGAGAACAGGTTACTATGAAGAGAGAGGGCGGGCATTTGTGAAGGGTCTTCAGAAAATAGTTTTGCACTGCTAGAGAGGAAGGAGGTGGAGGAGGAAATGATGAAATTAGAGGAGTAATTGATAAATGCCTGGACCAAACCGGAGCAGGGGAAGTTCTGCTGAGAGAATTGCAACAGGGGCAAAAGGGGGAAATAATGTGCAGGAGGAAGAAGAGGAGCCAGAAATGAGAGAGGGAGATAATGGAAGCAAGCAGGGAGTAAGATGGTGGAATCTTAGTGCTGGGGGACTCAATACTAAGAGGAGTCAGGTGGGGTAGCAAGGGGGAGAGGCATAGTCGCATCTGAGTGGAGGCCACACCAGGAATGACAGCAGAAAGGGTGGGACAATCTGTTCTGAAATATACTAGAAGGGGTAGGGACAAGCCTCATTTAATTATACATCTTGGGACGAATGACCTGGCTGACAAGATGGTAGATATAGTCCAGAGGAGGTTTGAGGAACTAGGACAATTATGTGAGGGAGCAGGAAGATCAATAACTTTTTCGGAGATACTTCCAGTGCCCAAGGCAAGCACAAGAAAGCTGAGAACAGAGGAATTTAATGGATGGCTAAGAACCTGGTGTTGTGCTACAGGGTATGGGCTGTTGGGGGGGAGACCTGGGAGGACAGTAGTCTCTATGACAAAGACAGACTACACTTGAGTGAGGAGGGAAAGAAAGTGTTGAAACAGAGGATGGAGGAGTACATAAAGAAAGTAGGGAATTTAAACTAGGAGCGGGGGGTGGCAATTGGGCAAGAGACATGCAGAGACCACAGGTTGGGAAACCATATAAGCTTACCCCCCATAACAGTGACAAAGAACAAATGGCAAGTACTATTGGTGATGCTAGTAAAGGAGGGCAGGATGGGAGGTGGGGAAAAGGGTGGAAGGTGGTTACCCTTAATGCAAGGAGCCTTGGGAGGAAAACTGCAGAGTTACAGGTGCTCATGGCGGAGGGAGAGGTGGACATTGCAGCCATCACAGAAACATGGGCCACCCAATACAATGACTGAGACCTGTCTGTACCAAGGTACAGGTTACTTCGTACGGACAGGGTGATTGGGAAAGGAGAGGTGTGGCACTATATGTGAAGGAAGGACTGAAGTGTGTAAGGGAGGAAGGGGAGGAGGGTAGTACGGAGTCAATTTGGATGCAAATCCAGGATTCCAAGAATAGGATTCTTAGAATGGGAGTGGTGTACAGGCCGCCATCTCAGACGGAGGAGTTAGACAGGGAACTAGCAGGCAGATCAGGAGGACCTGCGAGAAGGGTAGTGTGGTGATTGTGGGGGACTTCAACATGCCAGGAGTGGACTGGAGTACCCCAACAACCAGGAACAGAAGGGAGCAGGTAATGCTGGATGCCTTCCAGGGCAGCTTCCTGCTGCAAATGGTCAGTGAACCAACCAGGTTAGGGAACACCCTTGACATTGTGCTGGCAAATGGGGACTTTGTGAGAAAACTTACAGTGGAAGAACCGCTGTCAGGGAGGGACCACCACTCAGTATGGCTCACACTGGATATGGGCAAGGAAGGAGTGGAATCTGGCACAAGAGTGCTGGACTTCAGGAGGGCCGACTTTGGGAAGATGGGGAAGTGGTAAAGGGTACCTGGCCAGAATTCAATCTAGTATGGACACTAACCAGAGGTGGGAGCTCATAAAGCTGGGGATAGTGGAGGCAACCAAACCTGCTGCAAGGCCCAGAGCAAGAAGGCTAGGGCTAAGAAACCGAGCTGGTTGAGCAAGGAGGTCATGGAAAAGGTAAGGAGGAAAGAGCTGCCTTTAGGAAGTACAAGAAAACAGGGAGGGGAGGACAGGGAGGTACTTGACAGAATCGAAGGGGTGACAAGGGCAGTAAGGAGCCAAAGCATCTACGGAACTCAGGCTGGCACAAGGCATTAAGAAGGGGAAGAAGGACTTCTTTAGATACATCAGGGAGAAAAGGAGCTGTATGGACCACATAGTAAGGATTAGGAAGGAGGGGTGGGTGGGTGGAAGCAGGGTGCGATAAGGCAGAAGCACTAAATGAGTACTTCTGCTCAGTATTTACTAAAGAGAAGGGGGTGACACCCAGGGGGAGAGAAATACAGGTTACTCACCTGTAACAGGAGTTCTAGGAATGGTATATGTTGTTCATCCACACTCATTGGCAGTATCCTTGCCGCTTTAAATCTTGCCGGAAGGTCTTCAAGCTTGCTCCTCCCACCCACCCGGGTGGTATAACTCTCGGCTCCGCCCCATGACGTCAGATCTGGCCCGCTGGAAGCTCAGGTTGTGCGTCGAAGCCGGGGAGGTCGGGTGGGTCGTGTGGATGAACAACATATACCATTCCTAGAACTCCTGTTACAGGTGAGTAACCTGTATTTCTAGGGACATGGATATGTTGTTCATCCACTCATTGGCAGACTCTAGCAGTTCTCCGGGAGGAGGGCAAACCCCATCATATACTTACTTGGGAAAGAGAGACTGGAGAACCGAGGCCCCAAAACCAGCATCCCGGCGTGACTCAAGGTCGATGTGGTAGTGGGTAATGAAGGTGTTTGCTGACTTCCAGGTAGCAGCCCTGCAGATTTCCTGGATAGGGGCGTCCTGGAAGCAGCCACCGTTGCAACAGTATGGCGGGTAGAATGAGCTCTTATCCCTCTGGGAGGCTCCATGCCCGCTAACTTATAAGAGATCTATGCAGGAGGTTACCCACCTGCTTATCGTCCGCTTGGCTGCAGGTCTGCCAGATCGTGGCTTCAGCGTGGGTGACAAACAGCTGGCGAACCTCTCCCAATTTCAGCCGTGCTCCTTATAATAAGCGGCGCCCTTCTAGGATCCAGAGTATGGAGCCTATATTCGACCTCCAGGTGTGATTGGGGTAGAACACCGGCAGAGTCAACACCTGGTTAAGGTGAAACTCCGACACCACCTTGGAAGGAATTTGGTGGGGGCGCAGGACAACCTTGTCCCTGTGGAGACCAGGTAAGGAGACTCGATGGAAGCGCCTGGAGCTCTCCCATCCTTCTGGCTGACGTGATAGCCACCAGAAGGCGGTCTTCCACGACAGGTGGAGAGAGCACACCTGTGCATAGGTTCGAATGGCTTGCCCATGAGCTTTGCCAATACCAGCAGTAGATCCCACGGAGGTGGGGTTCCCGCACTGGAGGAAATGTGATCAAGGCCTTTGACGCCAGACCACCTTCTCCTGCGCCACCGACTGCTCCCGGCCAGCGCCCGGTAAGCAGAGATGGCTGCCAGGTGCACCCTAGGGTGCGTCGACCTAAGCCCTTGACTAGAAAGGGACCATAAATAGTCAAGATGCTTGCCAAGGAACAGGAGGAAGGGTCAAGCCCTTGCCCTGACACCAAATGGAAAACCTTTTCCATTTGAAGGCATAACATTTTCTGGTGGAAACTCGGAGACGCCTCAACTACATTGAGGACCTCGTCGGAAAGACCCAAAGCCTGGAACTCTAGCAGCTCAGGAACCAGGCCGTCAGGTGCAGGGATTGAAGGTCCGGATGGAACACCTTCCCTGATTGACTGAGAGCAGGTCGGGCGAGCTGGAAGCTGCGAGTCCTGGAGCTGAGACTGAGGAGATCTGGGTACCAGAACTGGCGAGGCCAGTCTGGGGCTATCAGAATCACCTGCCTTGTCCCTCCTCGCCTTGAGAAGCACCTTGTGGATCAAGGGAAATGGGAAAGGCGTAAAGAGGCCGGGGTCCATTGCCTCGAGAAGGCATCCCCTGCAGCGAGCCCTGCTGGAGGCGGGCATGGAACAGACTCAACCAGCGTTCTCCATGGAGGCAAACAGGTCCACCTGAGGTGTGCCCCAAAGGGAGAACAGATGCTGTACTACCTCGGCAGGAGAGACCACTCGTGGGATGCAGCCCTATCCGGCTCAGGGCATCGGCCAGGGTGTTGGAGGCTCCTGCCACGTGAATGGCTAGGAGATCCGCCTCCAGGCTGCTGCAGTGACCAAATGCGGAGAGCTTCCTTGCATAGAAGCATGGGCGTCCCGCCCTGGCGGTTTAGATAGTACATGGTCGTGGTATTGTCCGTCTGGACTCGGACCTTGACCCCGGAGGAGCAAAAGGCGGTGAGAGCTAGGCGGACCGCTCGGGAGCTCCAGCAGGTTGATGTGGCATCGGGACTCCGCGGGGACCAGGGCCATGAGCCAGTGTTCCCCAGATGGGCACCCATCAGAGAGGCATGGTCGACAGAGACCGTCGGCTCGGGCGGACGACAGGATGCCCTCCTGCAAATGATCTGGAGCGGTCCACCACTGGAGAGCATTCCACATCCCTTGTCACCGACACAAGCTGGTCAAGGGATCATGGCGTTGTGACCACTGGCTGGCCAGTCCCCACTGAAGGGACGCATGTTCCAGCAGCCCAGCGGACCACGCTGGTACAGGCCGCCATGAGACCCAGGGCGCAGGAAGTCCCGGGCAGGCGCGGTGCCCAACCAGAAATGATCGGGCAAAGGAGGAAGAACCTCGGCCCTGTCCGCGGGAGCCGGCTCTGGCTCGAGAGTCGAGCTGCGCCCGATGAATAAAATCACCTGCTTGACTCGAGTTCCGACTTGGCCTCGTTGATAAGGAGGCCCAGTTGAAACAGACCTGGAGGCCAGATCTCTGGACCACTCCGCCTCCTTCCTGGAGGAGCTGCTATCAGCCAGTCGTCCAGGTAAGGTACACCGGACCCCTCGGCGCCAGGAATGCTGTCACCACTGCCATGCATTTGGTGAAGACCCTGGGAGCTGGAGACAAGCCGAAGGGCATGGCTTGGAACTCGAAGAGGATCCTTCCGCTCGAGGCGAAGGATCTCTGGTGAGACGGACGGATAGGGACGTGGCAAGCGTCCTGCAAGTCCAGAAAGCAGAACCACCGCCGCGTTCAAGGATGGTATTATCTGAGCCAAGTGACCATCCTGAAGGTTCGAGACCTTAAGAACTTGTTTGAGGTCGTGTGGAGTGGAGAATGGAGCGCAGCCCCGTCCGTTCGGAACCAGGAAGTACCTGGACACAAACCCTGGGTCTGAAGGAGGGTCCACCACCTCTTCCACCTCCTTCTGGAGGAGGAGCGATGTCGGCTCGACGAGCCGCCAGTGAGCTGGGGATCCCGAAGCCCCGAGGCGGCGGCTCCTGAAGGGTGGTGCCTGCTCAATTCAGGGCAGGCCTCTTCCACCACCTCCAAGACCCACCTGTCCGTGGTAACAGCGGACCAGGCGGAACGGAGTGCGGGCCGTCCCCAGGGGACCCAGGGATGGTGGCGGGATGGGCGACACCCCTCAGCCCGTCACTGGGCAGGCTTGGAGGAGGGACCGGCCGAGGGACCTCCTGGGCCTTCCTCCCTGCCTCCTGTTAGAGGAAGCCGGTGGCTTGGGTTTGGGATGCCAAGGCCGAGCCTGCTGGCCTGGCGTTGCTGGGCGGGCGCGCCGGGGCGCAGAAGGACGAAAGGAGCTTAGGCTGTGGTTTGCCTTTGTCCTTCTGGCGGAAGAGACCGAGTCAAGGTGGCATTGGACTTCTCGATCCTCTGCAGGTGACCTTCCACCCCAGGGCCGAAGAGGTCAGTCCCAAAGGACATCCGCCAACTTGTGCTGGGTATCCAGTAAAGGTGGATATCCTCAGCCAAGCCCGCCCGGCCTTATAGCCACTGCGGCCGCCACCGATCTGGCACATGAGTCCCCTACATCCAAAGCAGTCTGGAGCTGCTGTTTGGCCACTGCCCTGCCCTGGTCCGCACCTGTAACCGTAGTCTGCAGATCGGCGGGAAGATGAGGATGACCTCATCCAGGAGCCCAACAGGGCATGAGAAAAATGTGCCATGAGGGCGGCCGAACTGGCCTGTGAAGCCGAGAAGAGCAAAGCGTAGACTTTTACCGACATAGTCCAATTTCTTGGACTCCTTGTCAGGAGGTTTGTCCACATCCCTGGCGTTGCCGTGGCGGCAGCTGTCGGTAACCAACCCCTCAGCAGAGGGTGTTCAAAACGGACAAGGAACAGTGGGACCGCATACTTCCTGGCCATCCTGGCGGGCGCAGGGCAGGAAGCAGGCGCTGCCAAAGTTCCAGTGCTGGACCCACTATGGCCTCGGCCACGGAAGGCCTCCGTCGGAGAATCCCTCGGTCCAGAATCTCCATTGAGGATACCTGGCCCGTTTGGAAACGGGTTCGAGCTCCATCCCGGTAGACTCCGAGATGAGCCGAAGCAGTCCTAGGAAGGACGACGGGCTATCGTCCATTGGCTGACCTCCTGAAGACTCCAAGTCCAGTCGCTTGGAGAAGAAGGAGGAATCATCTTCGGACTCGGAAGAGTCCTCGAAACTGCCTCTGGCCTGAGCCACCTTCACCTGCGAGGTCGGTCGGGAGTGAGGGTAACTGACAGCCGATGGGGTAAACCCTTAGCCGACCGAGAATCCTTGGTGGAGCCCCAGTGGTGGCTGTGGAGCGGAGGTTCCACGAATCGGTGGAGCAGCTGGTTTTGGCGAACAACCGGCCTGGGTATAAGCTCCTCGGGCAAGTCGGGGTTGTGTCGGCCGTTCGGTGACAGCCACTTAATGGCGGGAAAGGCGCGGTCGGCTTATTCGGCCAGGAGGAGCTGTTGCAACATAAGGTCCTCGTGCCGTCGGCGTAATTCACCGACCTCCCTCATCCGAGGAGGAGGGCGAGGGCGGCGACGCCGCTTACTGTGATGCGAGACCGAGACCGCCTGGCGGTGGGAGCGGCTGGACCCAAGAGGTCGAGACCGAGACCGAGTCCCGGAATTTCGAGGTCGGTGCAGGAGGTGTCGGCGGAACCGACACTCCCTTCGCTCGAAGGTCCATCCGAGGGCTCCGGAACGGAGGCACAGGCGAGCCACAGGATCCTCAACTCCTCCGGGGAACCGGGAGAGGGAATCTCGGCTGCTAAAGGCGACAGCCCGTCCAATGGGTCGAGAAAATCTCGACTTCATCAGTGGGAGTCTCGGTCAACTGACCTGGCGGGGACACCGTGAGGCCAGTGGCGAGCAGCGATCGACGAAGCCGGCGGTCGGCGGCCGGGAAGAGGACCTTTCCGCTCCCAAGGCGTCGACGGAGGGACTTACCCTTGTCCCTCTTTTTGGACCGAGAAAAAGGTCCAGCAGGCGCAGAGCCCTTCTCCTTTAGTGGAGGGACAGACAAAGCTCCTTAAAGGAAGCCGTGTAGGAAGAACCCAGAGGCGGGATAAATGCAGCGGCGAGAATCTGACCCGCCGCCTCCTCCGGAGGCGACCATCCGCTCGAGCTGATCCGCGAGCCGCCGCCCAGCAGACACCGCCAACCGGGCCTCCTTGGACTTCACGGAGAAGACGCTTCTCGGGCACGCCCCAGTTGCAATCGGGCATACGGTCTTGAGACGTGGGCCGAGAAAGATGAGCACAGGTCGCAAGCCTGCGGGTGGTCGTGCTCAAGGGCCTAAGCAGTAGACACACGTGGAGTGTGGATCCGTCCGAGACATCTTCTGCCCGCATGGGCATCTCGAAATCCGAGTCGATTTATCCATCGCAGCCAGAGGATGAAGCTGAAGTCTTTTGCAAAATATTATTTTAAATCCACAAGCGGAGAAATAGGAACCATTACAAGCAGGCGTTAAGGAGGAACCCTGAGCTTCCAAGCGGTAAGGAAGATCTGGCGTCATGGGCGGGCCGAGGTTATACCACCGGGTGGGTGGAGGAGCAAGCTGAAGACCTTCCGGCAAGATTTGAAGCGGCAAGGATAACCGCCAATGAGTGTGGATGAACAACATATCCATGTCCCTAGAAATGGCAGAAACGGGGGGAGGGGGTGACAGATGGGTAAATCATGGAGGGCAGAGTTCGGGAGGGTTTGAAGGCACTGAGGGTGGATAAGGCGCCAGGCCCAGATGGCATCCACCCCAGGGTACTGAAGGAGCTGGCAGAGGTCCTTGCAGGACCTTTGGCAGACCTATTTAATGCCTCACTACATTCGGGGTGTGTACCTCAGAACTGGAGAATGGCTCATGTGGTGCCCCTCCACAAGAGTGGCCCCAAGGATGAACCGGGAAACTACAGACCAGTGAGCCTCACATCCATTCTGGGTAAGCTAATGGAGACTATCCTGAAGAAAAGGCTGGTGGCCCTCCTAGAGGCCAAAGGACTACAGGACAGCAAACAGCATGGCTTCAAATGGGGCAGATCCTGCCAAACCAACCTGGTGGAGTTCTATGACTGGGTAACTAGGCAACTGGACAGGGGCCATGCAGTGGGTGTCCTGTATCTGGACTTCAGTAAGGCATTCGACTCGGTGCCGCATGGATGGCTGGAAAGTAAGTTAGTAGGCACGGGGCAGGTGCAAAGCTGGTGAGATGGGTAGGGAAGTGGCTTCAGGGAAGGCAACAGAAGATGGTGGTGGATGGGGAGCTCTCACACCCAAGGGTAGTGACGAGCGGTGTTCCACAGGGCTCGGTGTTGGGACCAGCCAGTGTTGTTTGGGATATTCATTGCAGACATATCATTGTACATCAAGAGCAAGGTCAGTCTGTTTGCTGATGATACCAAGGTAGGAGCAGTGGTGGATGACCTAGGGGGATGGCAGGGGTTGCAAGATGATCTGGCAAAGCTTGAAACCTGGTCAGACACCTGGCAACTGGGGTTTAATGCCAAAAAGTGCAAGGTGCTGCATTTTGGGATGAAGAACCCAAGGAAGAGTTACCAGCTGGGGGAAGTGCAGCTAGCCCAGACAGAGGAGGAGAAGGATCTGGGGGTGCTCATTACAGGGTTAATGAACAACTCGGCACAATGTAGGAAGGCAGCTGCAAAGGCCAACAAAATGCTGGGTTGTATTGCAAAGGGTATATCCTCGAGGAGGGTTAGTTAGATGTAAATGTTGGATGTGGGGGGCCCACAGGGAATGGAGTGGTGGGGCCCAGCAGGGGGCTGCACAGGGGCCCAGAATGGTTAAGGCCGGCCCTGGTGCAAAGGTCACTCTTCTCACGGTTCTCATAATTTCTTCTTTGCCCTTCCAAGGATCCTGAGCTTTCCTGGGTTTCTCTAGCGTTTCACCCACAAGTTGGACAAAGCAGAACCCCACAGAAAAAAAGGTGATATATTTATTTAGCCTCTCAAAGGTAAATGCATTTAAAAGAAAATGGGAAATGTTTTTTTCAGCGCCTCTGTCAAGAAGATCAACCAATCTCTCCATTTATTGTTAGGTGCAGCTTTATGAGAGAAAACAAAGAAAAAAAGCTATATTTGACTCTCTTAGTGACTCAAATATATATGTTTATATGTGTAGGAAATGCTGCGTGAAAAAGCAGGGGAACCTTAGCAGTGCTCTAACTACCTGGCTACACCAGTTTCTTCTGTAATTGTAAAACAAAAAAGGTTTTGATATTAAAAAGGATCTCTTTTAAGCAAGTTTCCAAATGGCAAAATGGAACACTCCAACTACACATATAGAAATATCTCCCAGAGTTTACAGAACTTTTATCTCAATCAGTAATTCTTGCTGGCTACTGAGCATATACTGTGGGGGTATATGGAGGACAGGCTGTATACTGTTCTTTGAAATTTGTCGGGAAGATGCATACCCTCTGTGTTATCCATCACCCTCTAACACAGAATGCATCTTAAGAAAAAGATCAGTAGGTTCATCTAGTCTGCCGTTTTCCCTGCCTAACACTATACTCCGTACTCTGTTTGGTCACTGGTGTCTCTCCCTCACCTGTATTTATTATACCCATGTGCCCATCCAAGGCATGCTTGAAGCTCCCCACTGTCTTCGCCCCCACATCACCTCCTCTGGCAGGCTGTTACAGGCATCTACCACCCTTTCTGTGAAGAAGTATTTCCTCACATCCCTCAAATTCCCCTCCCCCAGCTTCATGGCATGCCCCATGTTCTGGTGTTCTCCTCCTGTGAAAGACTCCCCTCCTGCATTTTGTTCACCCCCATGAAGTACTTACAGGCCTCAATCATGTGCCTTCTTGCTCTCCTCTCCTCCAGGGAGTACAATTTGAGCTCCCACAACCTCTCCTTATATGGTTCTCATGCAACCCCTGCACCATTTCAGTAGCCCTCCTCTGGACCACTTCCACTCTGCTGATGTCCTTGGCTTGCAGAGGGGGAGCTTCCAGAGCTGGACAAAGTATTCCACATCTCCAAATCTGATCCAATAAGTGTTATGATGTACCAAGGTTGGCGGATAAAAGAGGGAGCACTGCACTGGAGCCACTGACAGGGGTTACAGACCAATTTCAGCTTGCTGGCCAATATGCCCAGTTGGTCAAACAGGTGCCTGGTCCGAAACAGTGTATATACACTATCGCTGCTCACAACAGAGCCTTTAATAGCCAATCATCGATACACGGGAAGAAATACAGACTCTCCATGCAGAGAGCCACTGTTACCACTGCAAATACTTTGGTAAAGACACACGGTGCAGAGCATAAACTAAAGGGCAAAACACAAACTTGGTAGTAAGAGCCCTGAAGCATGAATTGCAGATATTTTCTGTTTCTGATCTTGATGTGAAGGTAAGCATCCTTCACATCCAGTCCTCATTTCAAGAGTAGGGGCAACAGAAAGTGGAGGGACACCATTCTGAACTTCCTGTATTCCATGTACACATTCAGGTCTCCTAGGTCTAGCATATGCCATAAATCTCCTATCTGCTTTGGAACCAGACAGTACTGGGAGTAAAAACTTTTATTTATTTCTGCCATCAGGATGAACTCCACAGCTCTTTTGCAGAGGAGGGATTGAACCTCCTCCAGCAGAAAGGCAAGATATCCCAGAGGGTATCGGTTGGCAATGGAGGAAAGTGGAGGAACAGTAAGAAGCTCTAAGGCATGTCTGAGCAGAACTACCTCCATAACCCAAATACAGAACAGTTACATACGTACTGCAACAGTAGATCTTCAAGAGAATCTCTCATCAGGCCACACCTATGGAACTATAGCCGTCAGGCACTAGGACCACACGGAAACTTTTTGCAAGCAGTCCACTACGGGCCGCCCACGACGACGTCCTATGTCAGCATTTCCCATATAAGCATGGGCGGCCCCTTCCCCCAGTTCCCCACCAGAGATCATGCTTGGAGAACCTCCCTATAGGGAACCGGGAAATAACCTGTGGCTCTGCCTACCCAGTGAGGCAGGAAGCAGCAGGTAGACCTTTCTGGAGAAAAATACATAATTTACAGAGCTCTAAATCCTTAAAGGGATGGAGGGTGATACAGCATGGACTGATGAAAGATTCTCTCAAATATCTACTGTTATGGTAAGTACATAACTGTTCTATCTTCTTCCAGGATTTCTCTCATCAGGCCACACCTATGGGACGAGTATCAAGCAGTACTGACACTAAAACAATCTGGGTGGCTGGAGCCTACAGGTCTAAGAAAGGAGGCCTTGAAGCAAACCTAAGCCAAAATCTGCTCTTTTCCTTGAGGTAATTTCCAGACTGTAATGTTTACTGATGGTGTGGACAGTTCTTCAGGTGGCAACTGCACAAATCTCAGCAGCAGACACATTTTTGAAACAGGCAACAGAAGTGGCCATGCCTCTAGTTGAATGGCCATGAACAATCCCAGGAAGTTCCCTACTGTATTTCTTATAACAGAAAATAATACAGTTAGCCAACCATTTGGACAGGCACTGTTAGAAACAGAAGCACCCTCTTTCCCGGTGCGAATGAAACAAAAAGCTGTGGACTTTCTACAGTCCTTTGTATGGTGTATATAATAGCCGAGTATTCTTTTTTTTTTTTTTTCTTCTTAATAATCACAATTTTTTTTTTTTAAAAAAATCAAACAAACCAAAACAGTTTCCAGGATGGACAAGAATACAAGTCTAGGAAAAACAGGTTATTCACCTGTAACAGTAGATCTAGGAGTGGTATATGTTGTTCATCCACACTTGGCATGTCCTTTCCCTTTAAGAATCTTGCCGAAAGGTCTAAAAGCTAGCTCCTCCCAACCAGGTGGTATATCCCTCAGCTCCACCCCATGATGCCAGATCTTTGCCCGCTGGAAGCAGAGGGGTTTGTGTGTTGAAGCCAGGGAGGTCAGGTGGGTTCATGTGGATGAACAACATATACCACTCCTAGAAAGTACAGTTACGTAAGAATTTACTGTAACAGTAGATCTTTGAGAGAGGCTCTTGCAGTAGATATTCACATATAGGACTAAGCCGCCAGGCGTCAGGACCCCACGGAAAAATTTCTAGCTATCAGTCTCTGGCGGGGGACCGCCCCCATGTCAGGTGACCGACGTTGGCATAAAGAGGTGGTCACCCACACCCGCCTTCCAGTTCTTTCCTCCCAAAGGCCAAAAGAGGCAAGGCAGAGAGAGAGAGGATACTCCCCATGGAAATGGAGCAAAGAAACTTAGGGGACGGAGAGCGGAAGGCAACTACCTGCAAGGGCCTCTCTCAAAGATCTACTGTTACGGTAAGTTCTTACATAACTGTACTATCTTACTTCGAGAGGGCTCTTGAAGTAGGTATTCACATATAGGACAGAGTCCCAAGCAGTCTGGAACAAGGAAAAGCACTCGGGAAGAGGATTGTTATCCATAGCAAGGAGCCTCAGGGCTGAACGGGTCTCATGAAAGGAGACCTTGTAGGACAGCCAACTCGAAGCTTGCTCTATGGTGAGAGGCGATGTCCAAACTGTAGTGTTTCGTGAAGGTATGGACAGAAGTCCAAGTTGCAGCTGCACAGATGTCTGCCATTGACGCATTTTTGAAACAAGTTGCAGAGGCAGCTACTCCCTTTGGTGCAGTGACCTCTGATTTGACCTGGAAGGGTCTTGTTGTACTTGTCGTAACAGAAACTGATGCAATGTGCCAACCATTTTTATAGGCATTGCTTAGAGACAGCACTGCTTTCTCTTTTGTGAGCAAAAGAGACAAAAAGCTGATCAGTCTTCCTGAGATCCTTAGTCCGATTGGTGTAGTATCTCAGGATTCTGTGATCATCCAAAGTATGGAAGAGGTACTCCCCTTGATTGGAGTTTTGCGTAAAGAAAGCAGGTAGCTCAGTAGATTGATTCAGCCACAAACTTAGGGTTGGTGCGTAGAGCCACATGTTCCTTGTGAAATATCAAGTATGGGATTTTACACATTAAGGCCTGCAGCTCGGAAATTTGCCGAGCAGAAGTAATGGACACTAGGAAGAGTGTCTTCCAAGAAAGGAACTTCAAATCAGCTGTAGCTGCTGGTTCAAAGGGAGGCAGAATAAGCTTCTCCAGGATGAAATGCAGGTCCCATGGAGGGGCAGGAATGAGGATGGGAGGTCTCAAATGGAGAATCCCTCTAAGGAAAGTCTTAGAGACTTCCAATTGAGCAAAAGTCCTGCCTCCAAAGGGAATATGGTAGGCTGAGATAGCTGCCATGTGGACTTTCAATGAGGAATGGCTGAGACCCAGATTGAAGAGGTGACGCATGTAGTCCAGGACTTTACTGACTGGGCACGAGAAAGGCTTGAAGTCTTTTGAATTTGCCCAAACAGAAAACCTTTTCCATTTCATGGCATAGGTGGACCTGGTGGAAGGCTTCCTGGTCTCCACCAAAATGTCCGCTACTAGAGGAGACACCCCAAAGCAGGCTTTAGCTACATCTGCAGGAGCCACGCATGGAGATAAAGGGATCTGAGACCTGGATGAACAAGGGTCCTCTGATCCTGGGTCAACAATTGGTGCGACAGAGGAAGAGGAAGTGGAGGTTCCTCTGAAAACCGTTGCAGAAGAGAGAACCAAACTTGCCTGGGCCAGAAGGGAGCAATGAGAAATATTTGAGCTCCCTCCAATCTGAGTTTGTTCAGGACCCTCAGAATTAAAGAAATGAGAGGGAAGGCATAAACAAATCTGTCCCTCCAACCAAGAGACAGAGCGTCCCACCAAAAAATGTCTCTCCCTGGAGCAAGCGAGCAGAAGGCGGGAAGTTTTGAGTTTTGGGGAAAGGTGAAGAAGTCTATCTGAGGTGTTCCCCATCACTGAAATATGTCGTTTACGATTTGTTGATCTAACTCCCATTCGTGGGACCTGGCTGAGGACCAACTGAGTTCATCTGCCAGTGTGTTTTCCACTCCCGGAACATGAAACACATTCAAGTGAAGGTCATGTTGGGCTGCCCAATACCATACTCTCATCGCTTCCCAGCAACAGAGGGTAGGAACGTGTTCCTCCCTGTTTGTTGAGGTACCAGACCTCATACATGTTGTCTGATTATATGAGGAAACAACCAGGGAGGATGAAGGGAAAGGGAGCTTGAAGGGCATAAAGGACTGCTCTCGGTTCGAGCACATTTATGTACAGGTTTTGTTTGAACTTGGACCAGCCACCCTGAGTCCTGTTAGACCCTAGATGGGCACTTCAGCCTTCTCCTGACGTATCTGTCGTCAACGTCTGGGAGGGGGGATTGATGCAGAAGTAAACTCCCAGGCACAGGTTCTCCTGAACCATCCACCATTGCAAGTCGCTGATCATGGGATCTGATACTAGTGCCTCTTGGTCTAGATTGTCCCTGGTCTGGTCCCACTGTGACCGAAGCGTCCACTGAGAGATTCTCATACAGAACCAAGTGAATGGGATTGCCGGAATGGCAGCCGCCATTAGCCCGAGGAGGCAGAGGATTGACCTGGCTCCGACCCTCCTGTGGCCAGACAGAAGACGAGCTTGATTCTGGAGGGTGTCTATCCTGTTCGGAGGCAAGAAGGCTTTGCCGGTGGTCGTGTCCAGAATCGCCCCTATAAATTGGAGGCATTGGCAAGGGACCAGGTGAGACTTGGCCTGGTTGATGGTGATACCCAGGCTAGTAAAAACCTACAGGGTAAGGGAAAGGAAGTGCACGAGTTCCTCCCTGGATGAGGCCACCAGGAGCCAATCATCCAGGTACGGGAATACCTGTACTCCCTGGGTACGCAGGTGGGCCGCTATCACCGACAGGCATTTGGTAAACACTTAGGGGGCTGAGGAAAGACCAAATGGGAGGGCTTTGAACTGGTAGTGGTCCCCCTAAAAACAAAACTGAAGGAATCTGCAGTGGGAAGTGCATATGGGTATATGCAAGTAGGCATTCTGCATGTCCAGAGTGCATAGCCACTGTCCCCTCTGAAGTAGTGGTAGAAGGCTCTGCAAAGAGAGCATTCTTAAGCGTCTGTACTCCACGAACATATTCAGGGAGCTGAGGTTCTAGGATGGGCTTCAGATCTCCCATCTTCTTTGGAACTAGAAAGAAATGGGAATAGTAACCTGTTCCCCAAAGATGAGTGGGGACTGGCTCTATTGCTGCCTTCGAGAGAAGGGAGATGATTTCCTCTAGGACCAGCGGTGATGCTGTAGGGAATAGGACGACTGAGGGGGTGGTCTTCAGGGCAGTTTCTGCAAAAACTCTATTGACTGTCCTGCCGATATCAACTGGAGCACCCAAGCGTCTGATGCTATCCTCTCCCAACCCAGCATATGGGAGGAGAATCTCCCCCCTACCGGTTCCTCTGGAACCTCCAGAGGCAGTGGGAGAGGCAGGGAGTAAGAAGGTGGGGGGCAGCACATCAGCCGAGGCTCCCATGGCTTTTCTGCTGGGGGGAGTCTTGGTTGCTGGAGGGGCCCGACGTTTGTTGTCACGTTTTCCTTGCGGCTTCTGTCTTTGTTGGTTTTGGCGACGAAAAGGACGCCACTGCCCTTGAGAGGGGGTCTGTACATAGTCTGGACAGACTTGAGTATAGTACCCTTCTCCTGCAGTTCGGTAATGATGTCCTTGACATCACCGAACCCCTGAAGGGAGCATCCTGTATAGCAGATTGTACCTCAGGGACCAAACCTGACACGCGGAGCCAGGCACGACACTGTAGGCCTCCGGCGAAGGCTGAGCTCCTTCCAGCTGTGTCCACCACATCCTAAGTGGCACGTAGCATGTGCCGACAGGCCGAGCGAGTGAAACGGACAAAGTCACCCACTTCCTGCTTAGTCTGTGACTCAGGAAGGGAGTCCAATTTAGATCCCACCTGGCTAAGGATGGTCTTCTAGAAATCCCCCATATGTGCAACCTAGTTAAGGGCCCTGATGCCTAGGGTAGAAGAGGAATAGATCTTCTCGTACTGGTCCAGAAGCCGGGATTCCTTATCAGGTGGAGACGAGCTGAGGTGTTTAGGATTGGTAGAGCATCTGTGAGTGGCGCTAATGACAACCGAATCCACCTTGGGGTGAAGGCTAAGAAAGTCTACACCCTCAGGAGCCTGGTATAGCCTATCCGCCTTCCTCAGAAGGGGGCTAACGCAGAAGATTGTTTCCAAATGGTGGAAACAAGATCTGTGTGAGGCTCTATCCAGGGTGCGATCAACGTAGGAGCGGTCTCAGGCAGATCCAAATGGGCAGCGAGTTTTTTACGCTGAAGGTCTGGCTCCACTGATTGCCACTGATGTACTTCCTGGATTTTCCTCAATAACTCCAGAAAAGAAGGGTCCTCGGAGGGACTTGAGGATCCCTTGGCCTGGGGCATTTCGGAGTATAGGGCTCGCCTTCGGGGTCAGAGTGGCCGGACTCAGAGTCAGAGGTTTCTTTTTTTTTTCGTATAATCTTTTTATTAAATTTTTTCAACAAGAACTCGCAAATCAGGTAGACAACCGACATAGCTTAGACACAGATCAATCAATCAATCAATTCTTTATTTTTTAAAAACGCCTTCCCAGATAAACAGATGAGCAAACATACAAACAAACAGAAAGGTGCAATCCCTTATACATTTCAGCACCATCATTTAAATCCTGTTAAGCTTATGTTCCACAGTCTGATCATACTAAAAATTAAATAGACAGTAACTTAGATATAAATATAAATAAATACATACAATCCCGAATGCATGCCCTACATATGATAACTCCTTATTAACCCATTATATCCATCCAGGTCACCCCTATCTTATCCTTCCTTACCCCTAATCAAGACCCATTCGCAGTGCGTTTACTTCCAAATTACTGAGTGAAGCTAGGGAGGATATCCACTCTCTATAAAAAGCCTCCTCCCTGTCTCTAATAACCAAGGTCAACCTTTCCAAGGCTAAAGTTTGTATATGGTACTCAAACTATGCCATTGCTGGGTAGTGGGTACCTCACAACTCACCCATGTGTTCTGTACGCAGTGCCTGGCTAGCACCAGTAGCACCTTACAACATCTCGGAAGTACTTCCCATTCCCCTTCCTCTCCTTGTGTCATCCCAAAGAGGCCCGTGACCAGGTCCACTGGCAAGGGGAACCCCACCATATTCGAGACTTCATCCAGTACCTCTCCCCAAAAGGTCTGTAGTACCCTGCATGTCCAAAGCAATGCATATAGGTTCCCCTTTCCTCCCCACATCTGCCACATATGGGGGAAACTGAGGGATGGGCCTTGTGAACTATCACAGGGGGGTAATAAGCTGATGTAAAAATTTATAAAAAGCTTCACTGAATCTATTACATATCAAGAGTCCACCCTGCCCTCCTAATAATAATTGCCAATTCTCCTTCATGATACTTTGGCTAAGTCCCTCTCCCAAAGTTGTTTAACTTTGGAAGTGTAATCTGGATAATCTTGTTTCCCCAACTTCGCTGCTTTCTGGATAAAGCCCTTGGAGTCCTTTTGAGCCATATTTATCAAGGCCTGCGTCATATCCCATTCTTGTGGCTGAGCCCCATCTTGTCCCATCTTCTGTATAAAGGCCCTAATCTGCATGTAACGGAACAACTGATGTCCCCCTGTCCTAGCCCCTGAACAATATCTCCCAATGGGTACATCACCCCATTCCTTAGTAGGCATCCTATATTCCTTACTCCTTTATTCTCCCACTCCCTAAAGCCTCTGTCCTCCAACCCTGGAAGATAAAAGGGATTCCCCACAACTGGAAGTAAAAATGTTTCTCCCCCAATTCCTTTCTTTTTCTAATATATTCCATGCATTCAACACTGTCATCTGTGGTAACCCCCTCCCAGTGGAATAAGCTTTAAGGCCCTACTCATGTAAATAGCTAGATAACCGACTCACACAGTCCCATTGTTCTAGAGTCAGAGGTTTCTGATGAAGAGAAAAGACTCCTCCCTCGGAGGAGAGGGACCCCTCTGGGAGTTCCCGAGTGCGTATCCTCCCGCCTCGGGCACGGAGGGCTCTCCTGGTGTCGGGCAGGGGGGGAGGGAGTCTCCAGTCTCCGACGTAGGGGATCCGTCGTCGGGAGATGACTCTCAACCTCTCGAGTGAGCTGAGCCTTGGCCCCAGCCCAGCAGGAGGCGAAGGTCTCCTTCAGATCTGCCAGCAGCTGAAGAGTGGGCTGTGGAGGTGGGGGATATGAGTATTGAGGGTACTCGTAAAGAGAGTATCGTAACCCGACGGCCGGTAGCCCCGCGTTGGGTATTGCGGCACTGGATAGTGCAGCGTCAGGTACTGCGGTGCCAGATACTGAGGGGCAGGATACTGCAGCACCAGGTACTGCGATGTCGGGTGCCCAAGCGCCAGGGGGTCTGAGGGAGCAGAGGAACCTGGCAGAGGCCCTGCTGGTGGGCCAGATGGTGGAAGTGATGGCCAAGCAGGCATCAGGCCTGGCATGGATATACCATTGAGCGGGTCCTGACAGAGGAGTAGGTTTTCCATCAGGTAAAGGGACACCGGATGGCGTCGGGTTGGTCGGGAGCGGCGTCTGAGGGTCTGGCATCAGGGGGTCGGGCAAAGGAGGAGTTTTCCCTAACGGCAGCGTCTCGAGGTCCTTGGTGATGACTGGGGAAGGAGGGTTAAAATCCCCGGATGTCAGTCAAGGGGATGCGGGGACCTCAGTGGGCAACGTGGTGACATGTTGCGGAGAGCCTAGGGTGTCAGACTGGTCAACAGGGTCTGGCGCAGGCTTTTTGGCCAGACGGTCGTCTGTGGAGTCGGTGTCCAACTTATCGGCAGTGTCCGGGCAGACGTCGGAGGAGCCAGCATCCGATTTATCGGACTCCCTACCAGAGGAAGGTTGTGAAGGAGAGGCGGCCTTGTCAGAAGGGGTTTTGGCTGGGCGCTCCCCCCGAGGAGGTGAGTGATTTAGCAGCCTTGCCCAGGTGTGCGTCGGTGGGACCGACATCTGACTTACTGGACCCACTCCGACCAGAAGGCTGCGAGGAGGCAGATTGCTGTGGGAGCAGGGGCCTCCTTTGCCCGGAGGCTCCCCAAAGGGCCAGAAAGCGAGCCCGGGAAGATATGGTACGCCTCTTGGTAGCCACCAAGACGCCCGGCCGAGAAGTGATAGGGCCGCGACTCCAGCCAAAGTCACGGCTGCTGTGGAAGCAGATTCCCGCTCCTGGTGCTTCTCCTCCTCACGCTTTTTCTTATAAAATCTGGGGGAAGTAGACGCCTGCCTAAGCTTTGCTTTTTTAACTCTTTTTCCATGGATGCCTTTTTCTTCTTGAGGAAATGAGCTTCCAGGGACTGCTGCCTTCTCTTGCAGGTAGCGGAGTTGAACTTCTGGCAATGCTGGCACTTCTCCACGGGGTGGTCTGAGCCCAGACAGAAGAGGCACAAGGAGTGGCCGCCCTTGTGTGGAAGCTGGGAACCACAAAAGTCGCACTTGTTTTCATGCGATTCGGAGGGCGTCGGGGACAACATACACCGCAACTGGTGAGTGAAAAACTCAAGAAATAGGTCGAAAAAGTTTGAAAACTTGAAGACCGACGAATGACTGATGAGCGCTGTTCTACCGCAAAGAACTTTCACAAGCTGACGGCGTGAAAGAACTGGAAGGCGGGCGTGGGGAACCACCCCATTATACCGACGTCGCATGATGCCGGTCACCTGACGTGAGGGTGGTCCCCCGCCACAGACTGCTAGCTAGAAATGTTTCCGTGGGGTCCTGACACCTGGCAGCTTAGTCCTACATGTGAATACCTACTGCAAGAGCCCTCTTGAAGTAAGATCTACTGTTGCAGGTGAGTAACCTGTTTTTCTAGGATAGTGGATATGTTGTTCTATCCACACTTGTTGACACTGCTAGCAGTTCTCCTGAAGGAGGGAAGCAAGGCACACACCCCCTACTTGGGAAATACAAATTGGAGAACTGAGGCCCCAAAATCAGCCTCCTGGCGTGACTCCAGGTTGATGTGGTAGTGGGAAATGAAGATGTTTGTTGACTTCTAGGTAGCAGCCCTGCAGATTTCCTGGATAGGGATATCCCTGGAAGCAGCCACCGATGCAGCAGTATGGTGGGTGGAGTGAGCTCTTACCCCTAGGGGAGGATCCTTGCACACCAACCTACAGCAGAGATCAATGCATGATGTAATCCATCTGCCAATCATCCACTTGGCTACAGGTCTGCCAGGTGCGACTTCAGCGTATGTGACAAACAGCTGACGAACCTCTCCCCAAACTTCAGCTGTCCACTCCTTCTAATAAGAGAGAGAGCTCATCTCAGGTCCAGAGTATGGAGCCTGTACTCGGCCTCTGAGGTGTAACTGGGGTAGTACACCGGCAGAGTCAATACCTGGTTAAGGTGAAACTCTGACACCACCTTCAGAAGGAATTTCGGTTGGGGGCGCAGACAACGTTGTCCCTGTGGAAGACCAGGTAAGGAGACTTGACAGAGAGTGCCTATAGCTCCCGAGTCCTTCTGGCTGAAGTGACAGCCACCAAGAAGGCGGTCTTCCACGACAGATGTGACATCTTACACTTGTGCATTGGTTTGAATGGCTTGCCCATGAGCTTTGCCAGCACCAGCAGTCGACCCCGGGGTGGTGGTGGTTCATGCACCGGAGGGGAAATATGGTCGAGGCCTTTAAACAAGTGCCAGGCCACCTTCTCCTGTGCCACTGTCTGTTGACTGGCCCGCGCCCAGTAAGCAGAGATGGCTGCCAGGTGCATCTTAAGGGTCGTAGACTGAAAACACCCTTTGGACAGGGATCAAAGGCAGTCGAAGATGCTAGCTACTGGACAGGAAAAAGGGTCCAGGCCCTTGCCCTGGCACCAAATGGAAAATCCTTTCCATTTGAAGGCATAGCACCTCCTGGTCGATTCCTTCCTAGCTGCCTCCACAAAGGTGAGTACGTCCTCAGAGAGATCCAAAGCCTGGAACTCTAGCAGTTCAAGAACCAGTCTGGGGCAGGGATTGAAGGTCTGGGTATAATACCTTCCCCTGATTGACTGATATCGGGTCCAGGCATATGGGAAGACGCCTCAGAGGCCCGGAGCTGAGGCTGAGGAGATCTGGATACCAGAACTGGCAAGGCCAGTCTGGGGCTACCAGGAACATCTGTGCCTTGTCCCTCCTGACCTTGAGGATCACCTTGTGAACTAAGAGAAGTGGAGGGACAGCACAGAAGAGGCCTGGGGTCTACGACCTCGAGAAAGCATCCCCCTGCAATGAGCTGTGCTGAGGGGGCTGGCATGAAACAGCCTCAGCTTTGCATTCTCCCTGGAGGCGAACAAATCCACCTGAGGTTGACCCCAGTGGGAGAACAGGCTGTGTACTACCTATGGATGGAGAGACCACTCATGGGACGCCTCGCCCATACGGCTGAGAGCGCCTGCCAGTTGATTTGGGTCTCCTGCCACATGGATGGCTAGGAGATCTGCCTCCAGTCGGCTCACAAGAGTCCAGATGCAGAGTGCTTCCCTGCACAGAAGCCCAGAGTGCGTGCCACCCTGCTTGTTGAGATAGTACATAGTTGTGGTACTGCCCATCTGAATTGCACCTCTGACCCTGAAGGAGTGGAGCAAATGCTGACAGTGCCAGCCAGATTGCTCTGAGCTCCAGCAGGTTGATATTAGGATTCCTCAAGGGTCAAGAGCCCATGGACTTTGTGATTCCCCATGGGGGCACCCCAGCCCATGAGAGAGGCATCGGTCGTAAGAACGACTGTTGGCTTGGGACGGACAAACGGGGCCCCTTCCTGCAAGTGTGTTAGGACAGTCACTATTGGACAGCATCTGACATCTTCTGAGTCACAGTGACCAGCTGGTCAACGAGACCATGTTGCTGAGTCCATTGGCTGGCCAGTTCCCACTGAAGGGGGCGCATATGCCACTGGGCCAATCGGACCATTGCGGTGCAGGCTACCATGCACCCCAGAAGGCTCAAGTGCCCAACCAGAAATGACTGGGCTAAGGAGGAGAAGAGAACCTCCGCCCTGTCCGTCGGGAGCCTGGCTCTGGCTCGGCAACAGTCGAGCTCTGCTCCGATGAAGCAGATCACCTACGAAGGTACAAGTTCTGACTAGGTCTCATTGACCAGGAGGCCAGGTTCGATGCATGTCTGGAGGGCCAGATCCCTGGACTTCTCCACCTCCTGTCTGGAGGAACCCGCTATGAGCCAATCATTGAGATAGGGGTACACTCTGACCCCTAGATGCCGATGATGGGCCACCACCACTGCAATGCATTTGGTGAAGACCCAGGGGACCAACGACAGGCAGAACAGCATGGCTTGGAACTCGAAGAGGGCTCCCTCTGCTTGAAAATGGAGGAACCTACGGTGAGATGGACGGATTGGGACATGAAAGAACACATCCTGGAGATCCAGAGAGCAAAACCACATGATCTGCTCGAGAGATGGTATGATCTGAGATGGAGTTACCATCCTGAATGTGCAGGACCTGAGAAATTGGTTCAGGTCGTGCAGATATAGAATGGGGCGCCAGCCCTCCCATCCGTTTCGGGACCACGAAATACCTGGAAATGAACCCTGGGTTGACAGGGGGATCCACGACTCTGGTCACTACCTCCTTGCAGAGGAGTTGGGCAATGTAGTCTCGGCGAGCCGACTGAGTGTGCATGGACACCATATCCTCTCGTGGGGAGAGGGCTCAGCTTGGTGGGTACTGCTTGAATTCCAGAGGCAGCCCCTGGCAGACCACTTCCAGAACCTACCTGCCCGTTGTAATAGCGGACCAGGAGGAAAGGAAGTGGCGCAGCCAGCACCCCACGGGAGGAACCAGAGCTGGTGTGACAGTATGGGGTTGGCAAGCCCTAACCCGTCACTGTGCAGGCTTGGAGGAGGAGGAGGATCCAGTCTGGGGACCACGGGACCCTTTCCTCCAGGCTCATGCGCTGCCAGGTGCCCTGACCTGGGCCGAGGGCAACAAGGTTGAGCCTGCTGTTGTTGCTGACCGGACTGGAAATTGGGCTGCTTGACTGCAGGGGCAGAAGGCCAAAAAGGCTTTCTTTTCTGCTTTTTGGAACCCTGGGATTCCTTCTGAGCAGAAGTCACAGAGTCCAAGGTGGCATTAGACTTCTCTATGTGCTGCAGGTGACCATCCACTCCTGGACCAAAGAGGTCGGTACCCAGGAAAGGGAAGTCCATCAACTTGTGCTGAGTGTCTGCCATGAAGGTGGAAACCCTCAACCAGGCCCTGCGGCGCATGGCAACTGCAGTCGCCACTGAGTGAGTGCAAGAGTCCCCGAGGTCCAGAGCCATCTAGAGTTGCTGCTTCGCAACCGCCCAGCCCTGGTCGCAGACCTGCTTAACCATGGTTTGGAGGTCTGCGGGGAGGTGAGGAAGAACCTCATTAAGACAGCCCAGAAGGGTATGAGCAAAATGTGCCATGATGATGGCCAAGCTTGCCTGACGAAGGCCCAGCGAAGAAGCGGCATAGACTTTCTGGGCTGAATGGCCCCATTTTTTGGACTCTGTCTGGGGGTTTATCGGTGTCTCCCGAATTACCAGAGTGCCTGAACACAGATTCAGTCACCAATCCCTCAACCGAGGGATGCTCTGTGAATCCCAAAAGGGAACCAATGGGTACCACATACTTGTGGGCCATTCAGGCTGAGGGCGAAGTAGGAGGCAGGGTGCTGCCACAGCTCCAAAGCCAGACCAACAATGACATCGGCCACTGGGAAGGCCTCAGTTACTGACTTCCTTCGTTTGAAGATATCAGTGTGGGGGTATTCGGCCCGTTTCTGAATGGGTTCTACGGGCATTCCCATGGATTCGGAAATTAGATGGAGGATGGCCATGAAGGAAGCAGGGCCTTCCTCCATCAGGACTCTCAACGGATTCCTTGTCCAGGGCATGTAATGTAGGTCGGAGTCCTCGGACTCCGAGGAGTCTGGATAGAGTGGCCGGCCACCAAAATCGCCCTCCACCCGCCTAGGACGGTTGGGAGTGAAGGTGACAGATAGCCTAAGCGGCAGGCCTGGAACAGGCCGAGACTCCTTAGAAGTAGCCCCTGAAGGAGGCTGCTTAGGTGGCGATTCCACCACAATCAGTGGAGGGGCCGGTTTCGACCAAGCCGGAATGGTCTTGATCAGCTCCGCAGGCAGAGGAACGATACGGACCGGCTCCTGAGTTGACGTCAACCTAGAGGGTGACAGCCAAGTAATGGCCGGGGTGGAAGCCGAAGACTATGTCTGGCCGGACATAATCAGCTGCTGCCACATCAAATCCTTCTAGCGTTGACGCAGTTTTCATCGAAGCCTCTCCTCATCTGAAGAGGTCAAGGAAGAGTGGTAGCAGCGCCACTTTTTGGAGCGCTTATGCGCCTTCCTCAGCATGTCGGTTGAAGGCGTCTGAGACCTCGACTTGGACCATCGGGGGAACTCACGGGGTCGTTCGGAAGGAGGCGGGGAGGACCGCGGCTCTTCCTGGTCAGGGACCTGGACCACAAGGGGTTTCCCAGCGGGCTGGGTCTCCTCCTTGGTGGGAGCAGGCAGGACCAGGGTCCTCAATAAGGAGTTGTCAGCCTCATCAAGCAATGATGGGTCAATGGGGTCGAGAATAATCTTGACCAGATCGTCATACCGTGTCTTAGATGGCTGGCCTGATAGGGGTACAGAGAAGCCAGCGGCCAATGCTGCAACCTTGACTTAAGTTGAGACAGAAGATTCCTGGGACTGAGATCTCTCACAGTCCCAAGAACGTCCTTGGCGAGACGATCCTTCCTTGTGCTCCTTGTCCTTCTTACGGGACCAAGAGACATCGGCGCCCATGGGGCCCTCTCCCTTGGTAGGGAGGGAGGGACTGACACATCTCCCAAAAGAAGCCTGAGAAGGTGTAGGCCAGATTGAGTGGGGCGAAGATCGACACAGAAGATGATCGATCAGTGGCCTGAGCCGCCTCCTCTTCGAAGGCCTTCATCTGTTACAACTGCTCAGCGAACCTCGCAGCCGCAGAGACTGCCCAATGGGCTTCCTTGGATTTGACCGGTGGGTTCCGTTTCTCCGGTCTGCCCAAATGCAATAGTGCGAGACGATCGTCAAAAACATATGGATGAAATGAGCAACACATTTCGCGCACCTGGGTGTCATAATTGTGACCCAAGCAATAAACGCATGAGGCATGTGGGTCAGTCTGAGACATCTTTTGCCCACACAAGCAGCAGCGGAAACTGAACAAGGACTTAACTCCATCAAGGTCAGATCACAAAGCGATTAGGAGAAATTCTAACGAGTCTAAGTCTGGGTAAATACGTAGATTTATGTGCCAGGGCCTACAGTAACATGTGAGTGATAAGGAGGGAACCTGAATCTTCCAGCGGAAAGGTACATCTAGCGTCGGCGGAGCAGAGGGATATACCACCCGGGTGTGTGGGTGGGAGAAGCCAGCTTTTAGACCCTCCGGCAAGATTCTTAAAGGTAAAGGACATGCCAACAAGTGTGGATGAACAACATATCCACGATCCTAGAATGACATTTCTCCATTACATTACAGTGTGTCTTCCTGTGAAGTATCATGCTTTAAGTGCACTCTCGCTTCCAGAGGGAGAATACAATGAAGGTAAGGAGGAAGGAGGCAGAGGGGAGTACCCAAGACCCACGTGCGCTAAGGGAACACACCACTTCGATCAGAGAGTATATGATAATGCCATTTAAAGGACAAACCCAGGGCCTTTGGCAGAAGCAGTGCCCGAGTATTCAATGTACATCCACAGTATGGAGCAATGCTTCCCTGGATTGGCATGCTCAGGAAAATAAACTTCCAGGTAGATGAACTGAATCAAACTAAATTTGGACACCACCTTTGGTAGAAACTTAGGACTGGTACACAAAGACACCCTGTCTTTGTGAAAAATCAAATAAGGAGGCTCACACATTAGAGTCTGAAGCACTGAAATCCTTGAAGCAGAAGTAACAGAAAATGGAAATTACGTACCTACCGTAATTCTTGATCTTCTTGGATGAAGTCTCTATCACTCATTCACACTAATGGGATCTACACCGGAGGCACTAGGACCCAGCGGGAGCAAACTTTCAAGAAGGCTGGTTCCAGAGATGGCGCGCGAGCGGCAAGCACATACCGGCTGGTGCGGTAAAGACTATCTCAACGTCGACCCTCCAACCGCCTCAGTACCTTTCTTCAAAGGTGGTGCAGTGTAACTAACATAGAAGGACTAACCTAAAAATCGGACATGAGATAGTCCGAATGACCTGTGTAAGAAGGGTCAACAATAAAGCCTTCACAGCCCAGCCACTGAGGGAGTGAAGACCAAAAAGAGAGAAGTGAGCTTGGGGGATGGTGGGTGGGCATGTGAATGAGTGGTGGAGACTTCGTCCAAGTAGATCAAGAATTACGGTAGGTACGTAATTTCCATATCTTCCTAGACATAAAGTCTCCACCACTCATTCACACTAATGGGAAAGCACTGAGTTAATAATCCCCCGAGATGGGCGGCAGGAGATAAAGAGCTTACATACTTAGGACAGAAGTCTGTTAAGAATGGTCTTGCCAACCGACAGATGTCATCAGGCATGAACATCCAAGGCATAGTGCTTAACGAAAGTATGTACTGAGCTCCAAGTAGCTGCATTCTAAATTTCTGCAATGGGCACACTGTGGATTTCCACCAGAGATACCGCGACTGCTCTGGAAGAGTGAGCGTACCCTCTGCCTTCCAGCTTGACCTGTGCCATAGAACAGCAGTTTCGACGGCATGCCACCAGCCACCCTGAAATGCATCTCATAGCGACAGGCTGACCCAGCCAGGTGGTCTCGCTGAAGGAAACAAACAGTTGCTGAGCCTTCCGAATTTCTTTTGTTCTATCTAGACAGAATTACAGCACTCTCTTAACATCCAGTGAATGAAGGGTACGCTCCCCTTCATTCTGGAAGTTCGCAAACTAGGTAGGCAGGACTAGAGGTTGGTTTAGATGGAATTCTGAGACAACCTTATGGATAAACTTAGAAAGTGTCCTAAGAACTACTTTGTCCTTGTGAAATACAGTGTACGGGGGGGGGGGCTGTGACCAGTGCATGTACTTCAGAAATTTTATGGGCCGAAGTGATGGCCACCAGGAAGGCCGATTTCCAAGTGAGGAATTTAAACTTGCAAGTAGCTAGAGGCTCAAAAGGTTTAAGAGTGAGCATGTCTAGCACAAGGTTAATGTCCCAGGCTGCGACTGGACGTCTGATAGGGGGTCTACTATGCAGAATATCCCTAAGAAACCTCTTAACTACAGGTAACTGAGCCAGTGACATGATATGCCAAAAGGGCACAAAGATGACCTTTGACTGTGGAGTACTGCAGACCTGTAGTTGAGAGGTCTAAAAGGTACTCCAAGACTTTATTTGGTGGGCAGGAAAAAGGGTTCCAAGAGGATTTTGCACACCAGACCAGAGAAATGCTTCCATTTGGCTGTGTAGGTTTTTCTAGTGGCTGATTTACACGCAGCCAAAAGATTATCTGAAACCCTATGAGAAACACTGAACCTATTCCCCTCTATCTCTTCAGGAACCAAGCATGAAGGTGAAGCAACCTCAGATTGGGATAGACCATGGGACCCTGGGTCAGAAGGTTCATCTGAAGGGGAAGCATCTTTGGGAGTGTTTCCGACAGACTGTTGAGCAGTGGGAACCATATCTGCTGAGGCCAGATGGGGGCAATGAGAATCATTTTGCCCCCGAGACTTGAATTTGAGAAGTACCCTCTGAATTAGGGGAAGAGGAGGAAAGGCACATAGAAAGCATCTTGTCCACAGCAACCTGAACACATCCTGATAGAAAATGCTAGGTCCTGGATTTCTGGAGCAGAAGAGAGGCAGTTTTGCATTGAGTGGGGATGCAAAAAGGTCCAGGTCTGGAGTTCCCCATTCTTTGAAGAGTGACTGAATGACTGTTAAGTCGAGAGACCTTTCTTGAGGATCTGTCTCTGTTCTGCTGAGATGGTCTGCCAGCTGGTTTTGTACTCCTGGCAGGTGAACTGCGTGGATTAGAGCCTTGTGTTCCAGGCACCATTCCCACACTCTCATAGCTTCCCTGCACAATGGGTAAGAGTGTGCACCACCCTGCTTGTTGATGTAATACATCACTGCCCTGTTGTTCATTTGAAGGAGAATGTTCTCGTGATAGAGTATGTCCTTCAAGGCTCGGATGGCACAGCGGTCAGCTCTCATTTCCAGGACGTTTATGTGAAGCTGGGACTCGTCCTGAGTCCACGTACCTTGAGTGTGGAGATTCTGTCAATGAGCTCCTCACCCCATCAGGGACGTGTCCGTGGTAACGGAGATCTGATGATCCAGAGGAGCAAAGGGATATCTTTCCAGAAGGTTGTCCTCCTGGAACCACCAGGCGAGTGATCTCTTCAGAGGTTGTCTCACCTTGATGGGAAAGGACTGAGGATGAGTGGTTGGGGACCGAGTAATGAGCATCCACTGAGAGGTTCTCATGTGGAGATGTGCTAAGGGTTCAGTGAACACTGAGGTGCCATGAGACCCAGCATCCGTTGCATCGAGATAGCTCGAACCGAGCTGTTTTCTCTGATATAGTGGGCCATCTGTACGATATCGCTCCTTCTGTCCTCTGCAAGAAAAGCCTTCGCACAGGAGGTGTCCAGAAAAGTTCCTATAAAGAGGAGCTTCTGGGACGGTTGCAACTGCGACTTGTTGAAATTTAGCAGGACTCCCATGGATGTGAGGAAGTCTGAGGCCGTGGCTACGTCGTCCAGAGTTCCTTGTCTGGTGGGGCTTGCTAGGAACCAGTTGTCCAGATATTAGAACACTTGTATTTCGATTTTCCTGAGATGCGCCATGAGAATTGCACAACACTTTGTAAAAACTCGAGGTGCGGAGGATAGCCCAAAGGGCAGGACTCTGAACTGATAGTGTTGACCCAATGCCACAAACCTTAGGTATTTGTGGTGCTTTGGGTGTATAGGGATGTGTTGGTAGGCATCCTGCATGTTCAGGGAGGCTAGCCAATCATGTTGATGAAGCAAAGGTAGCAGGGTACCTAGTGATATCATCTTGAATTTTTCCTTGTGAAGGATTTGTTTAACTTTCTGAGATCCAGAGTGGGGCGCATGCCACCAGTTTTCTTCGGGACCAGGAAGTAATGGGAGTAGAAACCTGTGTTTCGTTGATCCAGTGGAACTACTTCTACTGCCCTGTTTTTCAGAAGGCCTTGTACCTCAGAAGTAAGAAGGTCTGACTGTAGTGTCAACAGCCTGGGCTGTCGTTTGGGGGGGATGATTTGAAGGGGTTTCTGAAAGACTGAGCGAGTACCCGTCATGGATTATCCGGAGGACCAATCTGTCTGATGTTATAGATTTCCACTGGTTGTAGAACTGAGTCAGACGTCCTCCCACTGCTGAGGAGGAGTCCCCTCGGACAGTTGAGGTGGGACCTGGGCCAGAAACTCAGAAGGTGGTACTTGGTGCTTTGGGCCCTTGTGCCTTCTGCTGCGTTTTCTTTTGTGGTTGAGGGTTGTGGTATTTTTTAAAACCTCTTCTGCCCCAAAAGGACTGACGGTTGTGAAATTGACGACTGCTGGCACCCCCCCTAGGAGGGGGCGGGTGAAGGTCTAGTCATCTTAATGGCAGACCCAGTCTTCTCTGTGGCCTCCAGAGCTTGCTCCATCTAGGGCCCGAACAGATACATACTGCCAAAAGGTAAAGCCATGACCTGCTGTTGGGCATCATTCGTGAAGCCGGAAGTACGTAGCCAAGAGTGGCACCGGGTGCAGGTGCCAGCTGTCGCCGCCCGGGAAGCAGTATTGAAAGCATCCATTGCAGCTTTAACCTGTTGGTTGTTGGACTCTATACCCCTGGTTATGGTCTGAAGCAGCTCTGAATTAGTTTCTGACTCAGGCACAGCTTCTACCATTTGTTTGAGCGAATGCCAAAGAACATACTCATATTGAGAAAAACAGCCCTGGTAGCTGGCAATACACACACCCAGGGTGGAGGCAGCAAAGACTCTCTTACCTAAGGTGTCTATCTTGCGAGATTCTTTATTTATAGGCCGAGCTGTAGATGCCTGAGGGAGGATGGCCTTATCAGTCTCTGCTAAGACTACAATGGGATCAGCAAAGGCTTGTGAGGCCAATATGGGGCAATCCTTGGAAGGAGCATACTTCCTATCTATGGACTTAGCCACAGAAGGGATGAGAGCAGGATTGTTCCATACCATCCGAGAGAGGATCTTGAAAGAGGGTTGTACCGGAGGAGTTAAATCCATAGGGATCTCAGGAACATGAAGGTGCTGGAGTCTTAAAAGCTTCCCAGGATCGATTTCTGTAGTCTGGAGAGAAAGAGTACAATTTACATTTTTAAGCAGAGACTTAAAGGAAAGGTCTTCGACCACAGGCTCTGCAGAAGGATTGATCCCTGCTCCTTCCACATCATGACCCTGTCGAAGATCTGGGTCAGGCTCAAAATCATCTCCTGACAGTCCAGGAGGGACTGTATGGACAGGAAAGGAGTGAAAATCAGTAGGAAAAGTAGAAGAGGAAGGAATCGGAGTCGAGAACCCCTGGAGGCCGGACAGTGCTGCACCAAGCCTCGGCACCGATGAAGAACACGGTGCAGAACACAAGGAAGTCGGCGCCATCGGAAACAGCCCAGCAAATGGCGCCAACAAAGGCCACGCGGCCGACAGAGCCCATGATGCCGCAGACAGCAACGACAGAGCCCCTGGTGCCGTGGACAATGCCGACAGAGCCCGCGGTGCCGCAAACATTGCTGACAGACTCCCCATTGCCACAGACGGCACCAACAGAGCCCCATGCACAGAGGACGGCACCAACAGACTCCCCAACACCACAGACGGTGCCGAGAGTGTTCCCGGCACCGCACACGGCACTGAGAGTGTCCCAAGGGTCTGAAAACTCCGATTTGAAGTAAAAGAAGGAAATTTAGCAGGAGATACAGGCATCGGTGTGGACCCCTGCGCCACAGCCATGTGAGGGGGAAACACCCGAGCGTGGAGTTGACGGCACCGAAGAAGGCGCTGCGTGACTAGGAAGGTCCAACCACCCTACCCGTTCCCTCCAACAGCCCGAAGGCTTCGGAGTGAACAGATCAGGCAGCTGGACCAACCTCCGAGCCCACAGCTCCATAAGAGAAGCCCACTGGTGAAACTGCTCATCGGAAGCCCCTCCAATAGGCGGGGACGGGCTCTGATGTCGAGGAGGTCGACCACTAGAGACAGAAACCGCGACTTTGACAGAGGTGGAGACTGGCACCTGGCCCCAATAACGACAGTCGACGTGCAGACATACGAGAAGGCAACCTCGAGTAATGCCTTCTCTTTTTCAACTTGTGTGCCGAGGAAGAGCTCAAGGCTGAAAGGTGCAGAGAGTGGGACCGTTTCTTTTTACGCTTTCGGGGGGACCACCCATCTCCCCGAGCATCGGACCATCCGCTGTCGGACCCTCCCTCCGGAGAGGGCGGCTGACTGAACAGCTTTAATACGAAGTCTCCCTATTATCACCTGACCCGTTCATGGTCGACTCCGTCAATGGAGGGCTGAAGATATCTTTCTTATAAGTAAAATTAAATATAATCTGTACTTATTTCGAAGATAAATTACAAAACAATAAACTGAAAACTATGCTGCTAGTTTGAAGTTTGACTCCCGGCAGGCGAGCGACATCAATGAAGCGCACTCGATGGCGGGAAAAAAGGAACTGAGGCAGTTGGAGGGTCGACGCCAAGATAGTCTTTACTGCATGAGTCGGGGCCTGCAGTGCTGCTTCCTCGTGGCGCCATCTCTGGCACTGGCCCTCTGGAAAAGTTTGCTCCCGCTGGGTCCTAGTGCCGCCGGCGTAGATCCCATTAGTGTGAATGAGTGGTGGAAACTTTATGTCCAGGAAGAGCATACTCATGTTGAGAAAAATAGCCCTGGTAGCTGGCAATACACATACCCAGGGTGGAGGCAGCAAAGACTCTCACACCAAAGGTGTCTATCTTGCGAGATTCTTTATTTATAGGCCGGGCTGTAGATGCCTGAGGAAGGATGGCCTTATTCTCTGCCAAGACTACAATGGGATCAGCAAAGGCTTGTGAGGCCAATATGGGGCAGTCCTTGGGAGAGGTATACTTCCTATCTATGGACTTAGCCACGGAAGGAATGACAGCAGGATTCTTCCATATCATCTGAGAGAGGGTCTCGAAAGAGGGCTGTACCGGGGGAGTTAAATCCATAGGGATCTCCGGGACACGGAGGTATTGGAGTCTTGAAAGCTTCCCAGGATTGATTTCTGTAGTCTGGAGAGAAAGAGCAGACTTTACATTTTTAAGCAGAAACTTAAAGGAAAGGTCTTTGACCACACGCTCCGCAGAAGGACTGATCCCTGCTCCCAAGGCATCATCAACATCATCACCCAGTTGAAGAGCTGGGTCAGGCTCAAAATCATCTCTTGACAGTCCAGGAGGGACTGCATGGATAGGAAAGGATTGAAAATTAGGAGGAAAAGTAGAAGAGGAAAGACTCAGAGTCGAGAACTCCTGGAGGCCGGACAACACCGCACCAGGCCTCAGCGCCGACGGCCAATGGCACTGAGCACAAGGAAGTCGGTGCCATCAGAACAGCTGCCAATACCGGGCGCCGAAGAGTCCCCTGCTGTGGATGGTGCCGACAGACTCTCGGCACTGCAGAAATCGCCGACAGAGCCCCCAGCGCCGCAAATGGAGCCGTGAGAGTGTGTCGCAAGGGTCTGAAAACTGTGATTTGAAGAAAAAGAGGGAAAATTGGCAGGAGATAGAGGCATCGGTGTGGACCCCTGCGCTGCAGCCATGTGAGGGAGGAGTCGACGGCACGGAAGAAGGCGCTGCGCGGCTAGGATGGCCCAACCGCCCTACCCATCCCTCTGAACCCTAAATGGCTGGGGGCCTCGGAGAGACTGGATCAGGCAGCTGGACCAGCCTCCAAGACCACTGCTCCATAGGAGCAGCCCACTGGTGAAACTGCTCATCGGAAGCCCCTCCAATAGGCGGGAAGGGGCTCCGGTGCCGAGGAGGTCAGTCACTGGAGACAGAAACTGGTGACTCAGACAGAGGTGGAGACCGGTGCCTGTTCCCAATAACCGACCGTCTATGCGCAGACATATCAGAAGGCGACCTTGAGTAAAGCCTTTTCTTTTTCGACTTGTGTGCCAAAGAAGAACTCTACGCTGAACGGAGCCGTGAGTGGGACCGTTTCCTTTTATGCTTTCGGGGGGACTGCCCATCTCCCCGAGCATCGGACCGTCCATTGTCAGTCCCTCCCTCCGGAGAGGGCAGCGGACCGGGAACCGGACCCAGCCCAGCTGACTGAACAGCTTTCATATGAAGTCTCCCTACCGTCACCTGACCCGCTTATGGTAGACTCCGTCAATGGAGGGCTGAATACTTCTTTCTTATAATAAGTCAAATTAAATATAATCGGTACTTATTCGAAGATAAACTACAAAACAATAAAACTGAAAACTAAGCTGCTAGTTTGAAGTTTGACTCCCGGTGGGCGAGAGACGTCGTCACTGAAGCGCACTCGACGGTGGGAAAAATGGAACTGAGGCAGCTGGAGGGTTGACGCTGAGATTGTCTTTACCGCATGAGCCAGGGCTTGTGGCGCCATCTCTGGCGCCAGCCCTCTTGAAACATTTGCTCCCGCTGGGTTTTAGCACCTCCGGCGTAGATCCCATTAGTGTTAATGAGTGGTGGAGACTTTATGTCCAGGAAGATCTAAAAATACAGGTTACTCACCTGTAACAGGAGTTCTAGGAATGGTATATGTTGTTCATCCACACTGTCTGGCAGGTATCCTTGCCGCTTTAATTCTTGCCGGAAGGTCTTCAAGCTGGCTCCTCCCACCCACCCGGGTGGTAAAACTCTCAGCTCCGCCCCATGACTCCAGATCTGGCCTGCTGGAAGCTCAGGTTGTGCGTCGAAGCCGGGGAGGTCGGGTGGGTCGTGTCGATGAACAACATATACCATTCCTAGAACTCCTGTTACAGGTGAGTAACCTGTATTTCTAGGGACATGGATATGTTGTTCATCCACACTGTCCGGCAGACTCCTAGCAGTTCTCCGGGAGGAGGGAGGCAAGGCGCACACCCCGATACTTACTTGGGAAAGAGAGATTGGAGAACTGATGCCCCAAAACCAGCATTTCAGCGTGACTCGAGGTCGATGTGGTAGTGGGTAATGAAGGTATGTGCCGACTTCCAGGTAGCAGCCCTGCAGATATCCTGGATAGGGATGTCCCTGGAAGCAGCTACCGATGCAGCGGTATGGTGGGTAGAATGAGCTCTTATCCCTCTGGGAGGCTCCACGCCTGCCAACCTGTGAGCAGAGCTCTATGCAGGAGGTGATCCACCTGTCTATCGTCCAGCTTGTGCAGGTCTGCAGGAATGTGACTTCAGCGTGGGTGACAAACAGCTGGCGAACCTCTCCCGAACTGCAGCGTCAGCTCCTTATAATAAGCGAGCTTGTCTAGGGTCCAAAGTATGGAGCCTATACTGCCTCCGAGGTGTGATTGGGTAGAACACCGCAGAGTCAACACCTGGTTAAGGTGAAACTCCGACACCACCTTCAGGAGGAACTTCGGGTGGGGGCGCAGGACAACCTTGTCCCTGTGGAAGACCAGGTAGGGAGGCTCGCTGGAAAGCGCCTGGAGCTCTCCCATCCTTCTGGCAGACGTGATAGCCACCAAGAAGGCAGTCTTCCACGACAGGTGTGAAAGATCACCCCTGTGCATTGGTTCGAATGGCGTGGCCAATAACAGCAGTAGATCCCACGGAGGTGGAGTTTCTCGCACCGGAGGGGAAATGTGGTCAAGACCTTTGAAAAAGCGCCCAACCACCTTCTCCTGTGCCACCGACTGCTTGCCGGCCCGTGCCCGCTAAGCAGAGATGGCTGCCAGGTGCACCTTAAGGGTCGTCGACCGAAGCCCTTGCTGAGAAAGGGACCACAGGTAGTCCAGAATGCTAGCCAAGGGGCAGTCGGAAGGGTCTAAGCCCTTCCCTGACACCAATTGGAAAACCTCTTCCATTTGAAGCATAGCATTTTCTGGACGACTCACGGGACGCCCAACCACGCTTGAGGACCTCGCCGAAAGACCCAAGGCCTGGAACTCTGGCCGCTCAGGAACCAGGCCGTCAGGTGCGAGGGATTGAAGGTCGGATGGAATACCTTCCCTGATTGACTGAGATCAGGTCCGGCGGGCTGGAAGCCGCCTCGGGAGCCTGGAGCTGAGGCTGAGGAGATCTGGATGCCAGCACTGGTGGGGCCAGTCTGGGGCTACCAGAATCACCTGCGCCTTGTCCCTCCTCACCTTGAGAAGCACCTTGTGGATCAAGGGAAATGGGGGAAAGGCGTAGAAGAGGCCCGGGGTCCGCGGCCTCGAGAAGGCATCCCCCTGCAGCGAGCCCTGCTGAGGGGGGCGGGCATGGAACAGACTCAGCTTCGCATTCTCCCTGGAGGCAAACAGGTCCACCTGAGGAGAGACCCAGTGGGAGAAGAGATCTTGTACTACCTCCGGCAGGAGAGACCACTCGTGAGACGCAGCCCCTATCCGGCTTAGGGCATCGGCCAGGGTGTTGGAGGCTCCTGCCACGTGAATGGCTAGGAGATCCGCCACCAGGCTGCGCACTAGGGACCAAATGCGGAGAGCTTCCTTGCATAATAGCAGGGAGCGCGTCTCGCCCTGGCAGTTCAGATAGTACATGGTCGTGGTATTGTCCATCTGGACCTGAACCACTTGACCCGGTAGAAACGAAGCTAAGGCAGTGAGAGCTAGACGGACCGCTCGGAGCTCCAGCAGGTTGATGTGGCATTGGGACTCCCCAGGGGACCAGAGGCCATGCACTCGGTGTTTCCCCAGATGGGCACCCCAACCCATCAGAGATGCGTCGGTCGAGAGAGAGACCGTCGGCTCGGGGCGGACGAACGGGATACCCTCCTGCAGATGAGCTGGAACGATCCACCACTGGAGAGCATTCCACACCTCCTGGGTCACTGTCACGGGCCAGTCCAACGGATCGCGGCATTGTGACCACTGGCTGGCCAGTCCCCATTGAAGGGGATGCATGTACCAACGGGCCTAATGGACCACACTGGTGCAGGCCGCCATGAGGCCCAGGAGGCGCAGGAAGTCCCGGGCAGGGTGCAATTGCCCAACCAGAAATGATTGGGCAAAGGAGGAAAGAACCTCAGCCCTGTCCGCTGGGAGCCGTGCTCTGGCTCGCAGAGAGTCGAGCTCTGCCCCGATGAACAGAATCACCTGCTTTGGCACGAGTTCCGACTTGGCCTCGTTGATGAGGAGGCCAACCTGAGAGCAAACCTGGAGGGCCAGATCTCTGGACCGCTCCACCTCCTGTCTGGAGGGGGCTGCTATCAGCCACTCGTCCAGGTAAGGGTACACCCGGACCCCTCGGCGCCGCAGGAATGCTGTCACCACTGCCATGCATTTGGTGAAGACCCTGGGAGCTAGGGAGAGGCCGAAGGGCATGGCTCGGAACTCGTAAAGGGATCCCTCTGCTCTGAAGCGGAGGAATCTTTGATGGGACGGATGGATTGGGACGTGAAAGAACGTGTCCTGAAGGTCCAGGGAGCAGAACCACACGCCTCGTTCCAAGGATGGGATAATCTGAGCCAGAGTGACCATCCTGAAGGCTGGAGACCTTAGGAACTTGTTCAGGTCGTGCAGGTCGAGAATGGGGCGCCAGCCCCCCATCCGTTTTGGGACCATGAAGTACCTGGACACAAACCCCGGGTCTGAAGGAGGATCCGCCACCTTCCTGGTCGCCTCTTTTTCGAGGAGCAGAGCAATGTCGGCCCGGTGGGCCAACAGCGAGGCTTGGGACCCCGTGGCCCCGAGGGGCGATGGCTCGAAAAGGCGGAACCTGCTCGAACTCCAGAGGCAGGCCTTTTCCTACCACCTCCAACACCCAGCGGTCCATGGTGATAGCAGACCAGGCGGAAAGGAAGTGGCGGAGCCGTCCCCACACGGGGGGAACCCAGGGGGAGTGACGAGGTTGGGCGCGGCACCCCTCAACCCGTCACTAGGCAGGCTTGGAGGAAGGACAGGCCGATGGAACTCCCGGGCCTTTACCTCCTTGCTTCCTGTTGGAGGAAGCCGTCAGCTTGGGTTTGGGATGCCAAGCTCGAGCCTGCTGGCCCTGTTGCTAGTGCTGCTGGGCCGGTCGAGGAGAAGGGACTGAAGGACGAAAGGACTTCTGCTGTTGACCGCGGCCTTTGTCCCTCTGGGCAGAGGAGACAAGTCTAGAGTGGCTTTGGACTTTTCGATCCGCTGGAGGTGTCCCTCCACTCCAGGGCCGAAGAGGTCAGTCCCCAAGAAGGGGACGTCCGCCAACTTGTGCTGGGTATCCGCCGTGAAAGTGGATATCCTCAGCCACGCCCTGCGTCGCATGGCCACTGCGGCCGCTACTGACCTGGCACAGGAATCACCTATGTCCAGAGCAGTCTGGAGCTGCTGCTTCGCCACCGCCCCTGGTCCCGCACCTGGCGGACCGTGGTCTGCAGGTCAGGCGGGAGATGAGGAACAACCTCATCCAGGGAGCCCATGAGGGCGTGGGAGAAGTGTGCCATCAGCACGGCCGAGCTGGCCTGTCGGAGGCCGAGGAGGGTGCAGCATACACCTTGTGCCCAGCAAAGTCCAGCTTTCTGGATTCCTTGTCGGGGGGCTTGTCCACGTCCTGAGCGTTACCGGAACGCCGGAAAACGCAGTCGGTGACTAACCCTTCCGCAGAGGGGTGTTCCGAGAAATCGGGCAAAAGGCCGGTAGGGACCGCATACTTCCTGGCCATCCTGGCCGAAGGCGCTGGACAGGAAGCAGGCCGCTGCCAAAGCTCCAAGGCTGGGCCGACAATGGCCTCAGCCACCGGAAACGCCTCCGTAGGAGAATCCCCTCGGCCCAGAATCTCCGTCAGGGGATATTTGGCCCATTTGGACATGGGCTCGAGCTGCATCCCAGTGGACTCCGAGATGAGCCGAAGCAGACCCAAGGAGGACGATGGGCTATCGTCCACTGACTGGCCCCTGGAGGACTCTAGATCACACTGCCTGGAGAACAGGGAGGAATCATCGTCTGATTCCGAAGAGTCTGCGAAGAGCTGCCTCAGCCCTGAGCCACCCTCCACCTGCCGAGGACGGTCGGGAGTGAGGGTGACTGACAACCTGTGGGGCAGGCCATGACCTGACCGAGAACTCTTGGTCGGTGCCCCTGATTTCGGTTGTGGAGGCGGAGGTTCCACCACAATCGGTGGACCAGCTGGTTTCGGCTTAGCAACCGGCCCTGGGGCGGGCAACTTGACTGGAACGAGTGGTTGCTTCGGCCGTTCCGGCGACAGCCACTTGATGGCCGGGTTCGGCTTAGGCCCGGATGAAAAAATGACTCACCTTAGTAATGCTGTTTCTTCTAATGGAGTCTTGCTATATTATGACAGATGCAGTTTGTCCCACCATTAGAACTGCAGGTTAGAACTGCTCCGGAGGTGAAATAGTTAACTTTCCATGCAGGCATGGAACTTAAGAGCGTGAGCTCGGTTGAAAACTCTGTCTGTTGTGCTTCAAACGCAAACTGTCAGATCTTTACGAGCTAAAACTCACTAAGGTTCTGTGTGGAAGCTGTAAACCTACACTAGCCAACTGGCTACTAACATAAGAAAAAATTACTCACCTTAGTAATGTTGTTTCTTCTAATGGAGTCTTGCTATATTATGACAGATGCAGTTTGTCCCACCATTAGAACTGCTCCGGAGGTGAAAGAGTTAACTTCCATGCAGTGCATGGAACTTAAAGCGCGAGCTCGGTTAGAGAAGCTGTTAGGGTGGTTTCAAACCGAAACCGTCAGATCTTTTCGAGCAAAACTCACTAAGGCTCTGTGTGGAAGCTGTAACCTACACTAGCCAACTGGCTACTAAAATATTCACACATTTTCCTGGTCCCAACACCAAGACTCAAGTCAGGGGACCAGAAAATAAGATAAAATAACTAAATAAAACAACACCCAAACATAAAAGGGGCATCAATAAGTGCCAACAGTGGACTGCCCACCCCATACCCGAAGTAGAAGTTCTGAGAGGGGCAGGCTGGGGGGAGGTCATAATATAGCAAGACTCCATTAGAAGAAACAACATTACTAAGGTGAGTAATTTTTTCTTCAAACAACATGAAGTCTTGCTATATTATGACAGATGCAGACTACACAGCAGTACCTCCATGGAGGAGGGACAGAACCTACTTAGGGAATAGGCTCTGAGCACGGCTGTGCCAAACCGAGCATCCCTCCTGGCCTGGATATCCAGGGAGTAATGCTTGGTGAAAGTGTGTACTGTTTTCCAAGTAGCTGCTTGACATATCTCCAAGATAGGGATGTCTCTAGCAGCAGCTAGAGATGCAGCTGTACCTCTGGTAGAGTGAGCCCTCAGGCCTGAGGGGGGAACCTTACCCAGGTTTTGATAGCAAAACTGGATACAAGAGACGATCCACCTGGCAATGGATCTCTTAGTGGCAGGTCTCCCTTTCCCAACCTCACCATAAGTGAGAAATAGTTGGAGGGAGTCAAACCTGTGACCCTTGGTATGCTCTATGTAGTAACTTAGGCCCTCTCTAACATCTAAGCTGTGCAGCCACCTCTCACCAGAGGAGGAATGGTCAGTGAAGAACACTGGAAGTGAAATAGATTGGTTAAGGTGGAAATCCGAAACCACCTTAGGCAAAACTTCCTGTTAGTCCTGAGGACTACCTTATCCCTGTGAAAGGAAAAAGTCAGTCTCCACTGATAAAGCCTGTAACTCACTTATGCACCTGGCAGAAGTGATGGCTACTAAATACAGTTTTCCAAGTCAAATACTTAAGCTCTGCCGAAGACAGAGGCTCAAAGGGGGTTGCATTAGCTGAGCAATGCAAACATTAAGATCCCAAGCAGGGGCAGGATCCCTGAATGGAGATTGGTATGAAGCAATCCTTAAAAACTTGGAAAATACAGGGTGAGCAGAAAGAAAGAGGGCTTCCTGCTGAAATGAAAGCAGAGACAGCTGCCAAATGCACTTTCAGGGTAGCTGGTCTCAGTCCCAAAGAATTAAGATGGACCATATAATCCAATACAGTGGGTAAATCAGCAGATTCCGGGGAAATATGCCTCCCAGAACACCATATGGAAAACCTTTTCCACTTGGAGTTATAGGTAGCCCTGGTGGAAGGCTTCCTAGCAGCTTTCAAGATTTCGAGAACACTTTGAGAAAGTTGAAGATCAGCAAACTCTAACTGCTCAAGAGCCAGGCCTTGAGGTTGAGGGATTTGAGATTCGGATACCAAACTCTCCCCTGAGCACAGGTTAACAGATTGTGGTTCCTGGGGAGACACAGGGGAAGATGGACTGCTAAGGACAGAAGGAGTGGGTACCAGGGCTGCCTGGCCCAGTCTGGAGCAATCAGGATCATCTTGCAGGGCTGAGACCTGATTTTGACTAGCACCTTGAACAGGAGAGGGAAGGGGGGAAAGGCATAGAGAAACTTCCCTTCCCAATCGAGGAGAAAGGCATCCAGGGGACTGAGCCCAACACTGGGGCCTGCAACAAAAAGTGGAAGTTGATGATTGTCTGGGCTGCAAAAGATCTATCTGAGGAGTGCCCCATCTGACAAACACTATCCCCAGTACTAGGGGATCCAGTGACCATTCGTGATGGCTCTGGTAAATCCTGCTGAGAGCATCTGCCAGGACATTGTCCTTGCCTGGGAGGTGAACTGCTATGAGGGAAGTGTTCAGGGAATAAGCCAGAGACCACAACTTCATCGCCTCGGTGCACAAGGCCGAAGACCCCCTTGTTTGCTGATGTACCACATTGTAGTGGTGTTGTCTGTTCTGACCTGTACCACCTTGTTCTGAACAGATGCAGAAAAAACCTGAAGTGCTAGAAAACAGCTCTGAGTTCCAACAGGTTGATGTGGAGCAGAGATTCCTGAGGGGACCATAACCCTGGGTGGAGAGGTCGCCCATGTGAGCTCCCCATCCCAAGAGGGCATCTGTAGTAAGGATCAAGAGTGGGACAGAGGATGAAAGGCACCCTTGTCTCAGATTGCTCTGATCCTGCCACCACTGAAGGGCCTGGATCAGGGTTCAAGTCACTGGGATTAACTTGGATAGGGATCTCTTCTTTGAGACCAGAAAGCTCAAATGGAACTGAATGTCCCTCATCTGAAATCTTGCTCCTTGCACTACAGCTGTGGAAGCAGCCATGTGTCCTAGGAGCTGCAGAAATGCCTTGCTGGTCGAGAGACCTGCAGAGTGAAGGACAGGCCAGGGTCACCAAGGTCCTTACCTTTCCAGGGGAAGGAAGGCTCTAGCCTGCTTTGTGTCCAGTTCTGCGCCTATAAAGATGAGTACCTGGACAGGTTCCAAACTGACTTTGGAAGATTGAGAAGAAAGCCCAGAGGGTAAGCAGCTGCTGGGTAACTAGCAGGTGTGATTTGACCTGGTCTGGAGACTGACCCACAATGAGCCAGTCGTCCAGGTAGGGAAAATGGCAATCTTTTGCCTTCTTAGATGAGCAACTGCTACTGCCAGACATTTGTGAACACCCTTGGGGCAGAGGTAAGGCCGAAGGGCATTGCTCTGAACTGATAATGGCCTGAGGGCAGTTCGAATCTGAGGTACTTTCGATGGGAGCTTCTGATAAGAACATGGAAGTAGGCATCCTTGAGGTCCAGGGAAGCTAGCCAGTCCCCTGGCCTTGGGAGGGTAAATCATTCCAGAGTCACCATTTTGAATTTTGGTTTTAAAGGTGCTTGTTCAGATATCTTAGATCCAGGATGAGCCGCCACTCTCCTGTCTTTTTGGGGTAAGGAAGTACCTGGAGTACAGACCCTTGCCCTGGTGTAGGGGAGAAACCCTTTCTACAGCTCTGAGAGCCAGGAGGGTTGAGACTTCTGTTTCCAAAGCAAGAGTCTCTAAAGGGTTTGCAGGTGGAAAAGATCTGGCTCTCATCTTTGGAAATTTTTTGAAGCTGAGAACCAGACCCTGGCTCACTACTTCCAGGACCCACCTGTCTGATGTTAAAGACTCCCAGTCCTGGACGAAGTAAGCCAGCCTGCCTCCTACAGGTAATGGAGAGCCGACCCTGGGTATCCCATCAGGGTGCCTGTTTGGCAGGGGCTTTAGGCTGAGGGGTGGGAGCAGGACTGCTCGTACCCCGTCTGCCTCTCCCTCTGAAGAACCCCCTCTGAGCATAGGCTGAAGAAGAGGCCTGGGTCTGGTAAAAAGGCCTGTGAAAAGGCCTGCCCCTACCCCGGGGGGCTGCCTCTGAGGAGTGGCTTGCCGCTCCTTGGCTTGTGCACTCCTATAAGTGGTTCTATATTCATCCATTTCTTCATATAATTCTCTGTCTGCTCCCAAACAGAGAATTTCCACCACAGGAAAATCCATAGCCTTAGACTGGTATCCTGTGACAAAGTAGTACACCTGAGCCAGGCCAATCTCAAAAAAGCCACAGATGTAGCCATGACTCTAGAGGATACATCATTAGAATCCACTGCAGCATGGAATTGCACCTTAGATGCCTCAATACCATCAACAGCCACCTGCTCCAGCTCCTTTGCAAGCTGGCCAAGGACCTGTTTGGCTAAGGCCATGACAGTATCCCATCTAGATTTCTGGTATCTCAACATAAGTCATATAGTTTGCTTGTCTGAGTCCCAAAGATGCTGCCATGTATTGTTTTTTGGCCATGGCATCAATCTTCCTGGAGTCCTTGTCAGAAGGATGTGAAGCCAGGGGAATATTAGCTTTATCACAGGCTGCAGCCTGAACTACCCCAACATTACATTGCTGTGAAAGAAAATCTGTATCAGGACCTGACAAAGTGTACCTCCTGTCCATCTTTTTATCTACAGGAGGCACAGAATTAGGAGCTTTTAAAATTTTTATTGTTTGTTTCCTAAAAGATTTATGTAAAGGGATGGACAATCTCCTGGACTCTGGGATATCCATCATCTCTATATAGTCAGGCTCCTCTTGCTCATCCAAAGCCTCCTCTAAAGGAAGCTGGAGGGTCTCAGCAACTTTTTTATAAAACAAAAAATGAGAAGGGGACTCAGCAAGCCTAGGGGGAGATTCACCTAAAGGTCTGTCTGGGGAGATGTCCGGTTCAATGGGCACATCCAGACTTTCAAAGTCACATTCACACTGATCATAATCATCCTCCCCCTCCTCTGGTTCATAAAACTCTTCTATATCATATTCTTGAACCGGTGGAACTGACCAAACCGACCTTTTGTCAGATAGTGGCGGTTAGGAGGGAACCGGGTACAGTGACTGGACAATCTGTATTGCCCTGGCTATCTCTGCAGCAGTTGGAGAAGGGATTTTGGACTCCACACCTGCTGACTTTCTAGTTCTCTTTGCTGGAACTGGCTCCTCAGAATCAGCTTTATGTTTGCCCGAGGAAGTCTGGCCCTGGTCAGAGGGCACTCCCTCCGGTTCGGCTAGCACCGAACTGGGCTGGCCATTCGGGTCAGCGGACTTTTTGGCCTCTCGTTCCCTGAGCCTACCAACTCTCTTATCTAGGGTGGCTGCAGGGAAATTCTTGCAAATCTGGCAGTCTGCATTGAGGTGGTCAAACCCCAGACAATAAACACATGTGGTGTGTGGGTCAGCCTTGGCAAAGGCTTCCCCACAGACACTACAGTGTTGAAACCCAGTGGGCCCGGTTTTTCTTTTGGGTTTCTCAGACATAATGCCAGCCTAACCAAAAACTTGCCCTTTAGATGGCAGTGCCAGGCAAGACACCCTTATCGGTTCCCAACCGTGTCACGGGTCGTGGAAAAAACGTAATGAAATCCGGTTTTTTAGAACCGATAAGAACTGGGAACCGCACTCTAACAAGCCTTAAAAGGCTTCAAAATAAAAAGTTTAAATACAATTCGATCGGTTCAAACCGAACCGATAAACATTTACAAGTTCCACACAGAAACCTATCTATTACTTACAATACCATAGACAGAGCTTGAACCGATCGGTTTGCGGTTAAAATAAATAATATCGCGGTTGAATTTAACCGAGAAAAGACGCTTTAAACCGAGGAAATGAACCGAGCAGCAGGAGGAATCTCCGGAGCGACTGTTCAGTGAGGCGGAGTAAAGAATCTGACAGTTTGCGTTTGAAGCACAACAGACAGAGTTTTCAACCGTGCTCGCGCTCTTAAGTTCCATGCCTGCATGGAAAGTTAACTATTTCACCTCCGGAGCAGTTCTAACCTGCAGTTCTAATGGTGGGACAAACTGCATCTGTCATAATATAGCAAGACTTCATGTTGTTTGAAAGCAGCAACTGCTGCCACATCAAATCCTCATAGCGCCGGCGCAACTTGCGTCGAAGCCTCTCCTCCGAGGAGGAGGACAAGGAAGAGCGGCGTCGCCACTTACTTCGGTATCGAGACCGAGACCGCCGATGTCGGCGGGAATGGCTGGACCGAGAAGAGGTCCGCGACCGAGACCGAGACCCCCGGGGGGACCGAGGGTGGGTCTGGGAAGGGGCAGGGGATACCCGCTCTTCCCTCGGCTCGGGAACTTTAACCGGGGACTGCGGTCCCGAAGGAGCAGGCAGATCCTCGGTATCCACCGGGGGAACCAGTGAAGTAGGGTTGTCGGCTTCTCCAGTCGACAGCCCGTCTAACGGATCGAGAAAAATCTCGACTTCATCGACGGGAGTCTCGGCAGGCTGGCCTGACGGGGGCACCGTGAAGCCAGCGGCCTCAGCCGCAACCTCGACCGAAGTCGCGGTCGGCTACCCAGGGAGGGACCTTTCCGCTTCCAGGAACTACCGGTGGGACTTACCTTCGACTCGCTTTTTGGGCTGAGAAGAATGTTCCAAGGCCCTCTCCTTCGTGGAAAGGGACTGACAAAGCTCCTTGAACGGAGCTGTATAAGAGGAATTCAGAGAGAGCGGAATAAATGCCATGGCCGAGGAAGAAGAAGATGCGGCCTAGGCCGCTTCCTCCTCGAGGGCGATCAACTGCTCGAGCTGCTCAGCCGAGCCAGCCGCCGCGGACACCGCTCAACGAGCCTCTTTGGATTTCACTGGCGGAAAACGTTCTCGGGCACCGAGCTTTAAACGAAAAGCACGGCCCAGAACATTGGCGCTAAAAGGAACGGCACAACTCGCGAAGCCCGCGGTCGTGATCTAGGCCTAGCAGATGCACGCGGGAGTGCGGATCCGTCCTGGACATTTTCTGCCAGCAGGGGCACCACCAAAAGCCGGGAACAGATTTGTCCATCACAGCCGCAAGGGAAAAAGACCACCGAAGTTTGAAAAACTTCAAAATCAATTTCAGACGAACCAAAGAATTAGGATCCAGCCTCAAACGCAAAGCGCTAAGGAGGGAACCTGAGCTTCCACGCGGTAAGGAAGATCTGGCGTCATGGGGCGGAGCCGAGAGTTTTACCACCTGGGTGGGTGGGAGGAGCCAGCTTGAAGACCTTCCGGCAAGAATTAAAGCAGCAAGGATACCTGCCAGACAGTGTGGATGAGCAACATATCCATGTCCCTAGAAATAATGCTTTCCAAGAAAGGAAGCATAGGCCACAAGTTGCGGCTGGCTCAAAAGGAGCCAAGGTAAGCTTTTCAAACACAGAATTCAGGTCCCAAGCCAGGACTGGATTGCGGACAGGAGGCTTCAAGTGCAGAATGCCTCTCAAAAACATACTGGCCACCTCCAGCTGAGCAACTGTACGACCATCAATAGGAACATGGAAAGCTGAAATGGCAGCCAAGTGCACCTTGAGTACTACAGGCCTGCATCTGACAAGGACAGCAAATACTCCAGAACATGATTTACCAGACAGGTAAAAGGATCCAGTTGATAAGAAGCAGCCCACAAAGCAAACCTCTTCCACTTCATAGAGTAAGTGGCTCTGGTGGAAGGTTTTCTGGCAGCCACAAAGACATCAGCAACACCCCAAACCGAGGAATGGCTATGTCTTCAGGAGCCATGCATGATTTTAAGTGACCTGAGGTCCAGATGGACCAGGGTTCCCTGGTAATGTGATAGTAGGCCCTGGCATAGTGGCAGAGGTACTGGAGGTTCCACTGCCAGCTGCTGCAATAAGGGGAACCAAATCTGACACGGCCACATGGGGGCAATGACTATCACAGATGCCCCCTCCACTGAAGCTTGAATGAGAACAAAGGGAGGAAAGGCATACAGGAACCTCCCTTTCCAAGATAGGGACAATACGTCTCACCAGAAAACTCCTGGCCCTGGAATGAGAGAGCAGAAAATAGGCAGTTTTGCCTTGTGTGGGGATGCAAAAAGGTCAAACTCTGGATGACCCAACCTGTGGAACAGGTCTTTTACGACCAAGGTCAAGTTCTTACTCATGCCTTGTGAACTGTGTCCAGCTTAGTGTGTCTGCCAGGATGCTTTGGACCCCTGGAACATGTACTGCTCACTGTTCTAGACCATGTTGCAGAGCCCAATACCAAACTCTCATTGTCTCCCTGCACCGGGGGTAGTAATGAGTTCACCCTTGCTTGCTGTGGTAATGCATCATACTTGCGCTGTCCATTTGGAGTAACAGAGGACCCAGGGATAGATGGTTCTAGCAGCCATGCAGGCGGTACAGAACAGCTCTGATTTCTACAACTGCCCCTATGTACTACAGGCATTGTCAAGGGGTCAGCACAGACTCTGGCACATTGATTTTAATTCCTAGACCCTTGAACAAGTGTGTGGTGCAGTCTAGGGCGTGGGAAAGCTGCTCCTTGGGGTGAACTTTGAAAAGCCAGTCGTTCAGGTGGGGGAAGACATATAGGCCTTCCTTGCGGAGGGCTGCTGCCACTACTGCTAAACATCTGGTAAAGACCCGTGGTGCAGAAGACAAGCAAAAGGACAATACCCATGAACTGGCAGTGTTCCCCCGAAACAGGAATCTTAGATGTCTCCTATGGGAGGGGCAAATCTTGATATGCAGATAAGCATCGTGCATGTCCAGGGAGAAAATCCAGTCCCCTATTTGAGGCAGTGGAAATAGGCCTTGCAGAGTCACAATTCGGAACTTCTTGTACTTTATAAAAAAGTTCTGATCTCTGAGAACTAGAATGAGTCACAGATCTCATGTCCATACCTAGAATAGAAAGTACATACCTAGAATAGAAAGTACAGCTACGGAAGAACTTACCATAACAGTGGATCTTCAAGAGAGGCTCTTGCAGTAGGCAATAACCATTAGGACTGAGCCGCCAGGCCCACATAGAAAACTTAGCTAGCGGTGTCTGACGGGGGACTGCCCACCCAGTGTCACGTGACTGATGTTGGTCCGGCACTATATAGTGGGCAGTCCCCATGCCCGCCATCCAGTTCTCCCACCAGAGACCTAAGAAAGTGCGACAGGAGAGGGTCCATGGAGCCAAGAAAAAGGCTGAAAGAAGCAGCAGCAGCAGGAGAAAGGAGGGTGGGAAACCCTTGCCTACTGCAAGAGCCTCTCTCGAAGATCCACCGTTACAATACGTTCTTACGTAACTGTACTATCTTACTTTGAGAGGGCTCTTGGCAGTAGGCAATAACCACTGTGACTGAGTCCCAAGCAATGCAAGTCAGCGGGGCGGATCCAGGAGTCCTATAGATGGGGGAGCTCAAGTCAGAGGAAAAGGAAAAATAATAGGCTGGGGGTCTGGTGGGCTGCCTATTTTGGTGCATTCTGGTGAATTTTGGAGGGTATTTCTAATGCAATTTCTACTCATTTCCTCCTTCCCCATGCTTTGTTAGTTGCACCCTAGCACCATCCCCAGAGTCTCCACAGTCCACATGACAGTATGTTGCCCAAAATACCCCCAAAAAAACACAAAATACCAAGAGACTGCAGCTGGGCAGCAGCACATCCGAAACACACAAAAATAAGAAAAGTTGAAAGAGACCTGGTGATAAAGACAAATTGCAGACAAATTAAATGACAATCCAAGTAAACAAATTTACAAATGTCGCTCACTCAAGCACATTATGACAGTACCATAAAGCCAACCCATCCCAGTTTGTCCTGCAGTACAGATTAACATATCCCCCAACCTTATCTCAGTGAAAAAATAAATACAGTAACTACAGAAATATGGCATCAAAGTCACTTTGCTATCTAGTTTCTGAAAATATCATTTCAAGTCGGCTTGCTATTTTGGAAAAACATATTTTATTCTATAGAACAATGTATTCCAAAGAAAATACATTTTTAAAAATATTTTTTATTGTTTTAAAATTTCCTTTACTGGGATAACCCCATGGTATGAGACATCTCATTTTTATGATAGACCCAAGAAGTCAGTAAGCAGACTGAAAAACAGTTTTTAAACAAATATAAAATGCCTTTCTTTTTTTATTAGCAATAGCACTTGCTTGGGTACATCACAACTTGCACCCCCAATTCAACACATAAAATCAAATATTTAGTTTATGTAGTTCTATCACTTTTTTTTCCGGTTTTGTAACTGTCTGTGTCAATGAGGCAAACAAGGTCTTATGACTTCTGTTGCCAATTTTGCTCTCCAAGCATGCAGAAACTCCTGCACATGTCATAACATATGTCAGAACACTTTCAAAGTCCCCATGTCTATTAATTCCCTCTGTGCTCATTCACACTATACAACCACGACTGAAAAGACCACACAGATTAGACATACAGTACATGCTGAAGTTTTTACCTGAGTTCAAAGGTCTCATGTATCAGTTTCTGCCTCTCCTGGTTCATGCTGTCACAGAGACCAGACCTGCCACAGCATTAGCTTTGTACCATTCCTAGCATGCTAAAGGAGGGCACTACTCTCCAACTCTCTCTCCTGCAAATCTGCACCAAAATCAATTTGCCATATAGGACAAAATTAGCAGTGACCTTAAACAATTTTAATGTCATGAATTTAAGCTCCCCATACTAGAAATTAATAACACTAGTACTACATATATTACACACCCAGTTTGATGGAACACTAATGTCCTGTCCCATCCCAGCAGCTGCCCCCCACCCACCATAGTTTGTGACTGTGAAATTCTTTTGTTTTTAATGCAAGAAGTACCTGATTAAATGAAGACTATCAATTTTCAGCAGGCTGAAGTCTATGTGCCCCTAGTTGAATACTGTCTCCGGTCACCTGGCTGTCAAACTCTCTCTCTCTCTCTCTCTCTCTCTCTCTCTCTAGACAGCACAGACTTATTCCATGACTCCTAATGAGTAGAGTTCTCAGCTTCAGCTTGCTTCAGCTACCAGAAGATGACCTGAACCTCACTGTAACTCCTTGTGCTGATTTACCAAGTCACACCGGCCTGCTACTGGACAGCTGCCACCTGAAACGTCGGGCTTTGCTCTTCACTTGTGGGCTCCACTCTCTCTCTCTCTGTCTCCTCCTCAGTAGTACACTCACTCCCCTCTTCTGAGTTAATGAATTACAGCTCACTCTTGTTTCCGCAGCCCAGACATTTAAAAAGGGCACCCCTTGCTAGCCACATCCACTGTTAGACGCAACAGCAAATCAGGAGCAGTGAGCACCAGGCGACCTAGTTGAGATCTGTACTGTTAAGGTCCATTCCACTTTGCTGCAGCTGCACCCCCCACACACAACCCCCCCCCCCGGCGCATGAACAAAGGAGCTGCACCAAGCCTGCAAAAGTAAAGAATGACTGCTCAGGCTCACCAAGGCAAGACCAACTGCTGCCACAGTGCTGGGACCGGACCACATGGCACAGCACAAACGTTAGTAAGAAATTCATGCTGGAGACCGGCTTTTGGGGGATCAACTATGTAATGCAGGTGGGGTGGTTGTTTGCTGAACTACCAGGACACTGGAGGACAGGGCTGGCCTTAGCCATTCTGGGCCCCTGTGCAGCCCCCTGCCTGGCCCCACCACTCCATACCCTGTGGGCCCCCCCACATCCAACATTTATTTATTTATTTAGTTTTTGTTGACCGGGTAAGTGCAGTAGACAAATCCTGCCTATTTACAGGCACGACCTAGGGGAGGGGGGGGGTACAGATGAATGCCGACTGACCTTGAACCAGATTAAGGTGTTGGTGGTATTTTTAGTGAATGAGGGAAATTTGGCCAGGACACCGGGGAAATTCCCCTACTCTTTTCGATAAGTGCCATGTGATCTTTAACATCCACCTGAACTACCACCAATCCAGGCAGACGGGACCTCGGTTTAACGTCTCATCCGAAAGATGGATTTACACCTCACTAACCCTCCTGTCCTGAATTACTAAAGCAGTACCAGGTCTACTAGTTTAACCAGCATCTTTTAATTAGCGCCATTGACTGCACTGAATTATTTGACCTCACCATTGGAAATGAATCTGACTGAGCCTGGAGCAAAAACGGTACTACTACTGTATTCATTTCTGTAAGCACGGGACATAATCACTGGACACTCACACCTCAGGTACGTTGATTTGCAAACAAGTTAAACAACTTAACTTTTCTGGAGGTGTGAGTAAGAGAGAATAGAAAGGATTATCATGGGACACCAGGAAGGTTGCCACCTGTCAGTTTGTTTACCTGGTGATCAGGTTTTCAGGGTCCCTATCAGGAAATCCTGTTTTGCTCTGTGCTGGTCAGGTTTCTGAGCCATTTTGAATGCTCACATACTTTTGAAACATATTTTGTCATATCATTGATTGCTTCACCTACGTGTCCAGGTTACAAACAAGTTATCTTGTCACTATAGCCCTTTGTTTGTGAAAGCAGTCAACCTGGAAGGTGTAAAGTATGGCCATTTACACCATTAGCACTTACTTAGCCTAATCTTTTCCACTGCAGCAAAGCTGCCCCCACCTTTTGTAACAGTAACAGAGCCATTTGCCTTCCACTTTCATTTGCTGGTAAACATTTTTATCTCTAACAAAATTTAGGCACTTTAAATGTTTTAAATTATTTTTTTTCCTCAAGAAAAAAGCATGGGACCCCAAGGTGCAGGGGCACAGTTTGCACCTAGCTAAGGCCAGCTCTGCTGGAGGACAGATGAGACCTGTGTGGCTCAGGCAGCTTTCATAATTAAGAAGCCTTGTAAGACAGCTAGTCCAAAGTCAGCTCTGCACCTAGAAGCAATGTCCAAACTGCAATGCTTGGCGAAAGTGTGGACAGAGCTCCAAGTGGCTGCTGCACAGATCTCTGTGGCAGAGACATTTCTCAAATAAGCAGTAGATGCAGCCATGCCTCTGGTTGAATGCCCTTCAACTTTCCCCGGAAGGGGTTTGTTATACTTTTAATAACATAACAGAATGCAGTTTGATAACCATTTGGACAAACATTGTTCTGGGTGCAAAGGAAATGAAATGCTGATCCGTTTTGCAGACTGACTTCGTCCAGTTCATTAAATACCATAAAATTCTGTGCGCATCCGGTTTGTGCAGAATAGCCTCCCCTTGATTAGGTGTTATGCAATTCTGTATTTTTTTTTCTACTTGTATATAAATTTTGGTGTTCTGCAATTCTGTATTTTCTACTTGTATGTACTTATCCCATTCCCTTCTACCCCCAGGACGCATCTGGAATCGAGCGGTAGTCTGCTCAGTATGCCTTTCCTGGTAAAACTTTTAAATAAATAAATAAGAATGCTCAGGGTAATACACTGGCAAGTGTATGGTCTGATTCAAGGTAAACTCAGAAACCACCTTTGATAAAAACTTAGGATGTATACACACAGCCACCCGGTCTCTGTGAAAAATGAAATAGGGCTCCTTACACATAAGGGTCTGAAGCTCAGAAATCCTTCAAACAGTAACAGTAACTAAAAACTAGGATAGATAGCGCAGGTCACAACTTATGGCCGGTTCAAAGAGAGGCAAAGTGAGTTTCTCAAGTAGAAGTTCAGATCCTATGCAGCAAGAGGGTTCCTGACCGGGGGTTTCATGTGGAGGATTCCATTCAGGAAAGTGAGGAGACCTCCAGCTGAGCCAAGGTCTTGCTGCCCACCGGAGCATGGTAGGCAGAAATGGCAGACAAGGGGACCTTCAGTGAAGAATAGCTGAGTCCCAGGTCTGAGAGATGCAAGAGGTACTCCATGACCTGAGGGACAGGGCACAAAATGGGGTCCCAACCCTTAGAGGTTGCCCAGATAGAGAATCTCTTCCACTTCATAGCACATGTTGTCCTCGTAGATGGCACAAGAACCTGAGCAATTCTAGAAGAGACTCTAAAGCAAGTGGCTGCTATGTCAGAAGGCACCACACGTGAAGATGACAGGACCGGAGACCTGAATGAATCAGGGTGCCCTGCTCCTGAGTCAGGAGGTTGTGGCAGAGGGGTAGAGGAACCGGAAGCTCCATTGCCAACTGCTGAAGCACAGGGAACCAAATCTAGTGAGGCCAATATGGGGTGATCAGAATCATATGAGCCCCCTCCACCTACAGTCTGAGCAGCACCCTCTGCAGTAGCAGGAAAGGAGGAAGACGTACAAAGACCTCCCTGTCTAGCAAAGAGACAGCATGTCTCGCCAGAAAACACCAGGCCTGGGAACGAGCGACAAGAACTGGCTTAGTTTTGTGTTGTATGGGGAGGCGAACAGATCTAGATCTGGGCAACCCCAAAGGTTGAAGATGTCTTCTGCTACTGACTGCCTCAGTTCCCACTCATGTGCCCTTGCCCAAGTGCAGCTGAAAGTGTCCGCTGGGACATTTTTGACGTCCAGGACATAACACTGCAGTGAGCTGAAGGCAGTGCTGAACTGCCCAATTCCAAACACGTATCGCCTCCCTGCACAGGGGGCATGATCACGTGCCTCCTTACTTATTCAGGTACCAGACTACACACATTGTCCGACTGGACCAGTAGTGGGCCTGGAAGGAGAAGGGGCTGAATAGTTTGAAGGATATACAACACCGCACGCATCTCCAGCACACTGATGTGCAAGGAGAGCTCCCGCTGACACCAGGATCTCTTGGTCCTGCAATCCCCCAAGTGAGCACCCCAGCCCTGACCAGAGGTGCCTGGGCTGGTTCCTGGTGAAGGTAGGGGTGCTGCTGCTCTACCCTTACTCCGTCTGGTTGCAGACCAATATCTGGTAGTGGCTGGACGAAGGGGCACCCCCTCTGTTGAGTCCTTGGTTGAGTGTGATAGAAGGAATAGACTGATTTCAGGGTTCTACCTGAGGCATGTAGATTGGAGAGAATGTCCTGTGCGTCTGCTTCAAACAGCTTATATCCACCAAATGAGGCATTTACAATGTACTGCTGGACATCATTGGCAACTCTAGCCGTTCTGAGCCAGGAGTACCTACTGAGACATATGGCAGAGGCATTGGAGATGTCATAGGTGGAATGTAGGCGATGTTTACCTACATTAGCACCTGCTGTAAGAGCCTTTAACATCTGCTTAGGAGTACCCTCTGGAAAGGCCTGGGCGGTTGCCTTGGCCTTCCTAAGAGTATTCTGGTATTTTATTATGTGGGCCTGGTAGTTTGCAATTCGCAGACCCAGGGAGGCAGAAGCAAATGTCATTTTGCCCAAGACAGCAAGCCTCCTGCACTCCTTATCAGGAGTAAGGGAACTAAGGTGTTTTGGTACCTCAGACCTATCATGGGCTGCACTGATGACTACAGAATTGGCCTTAGATTGGCATGCGAAAAAAGGTTTGCCTGAGGGGGCCTGATGCACCTTATTTGCCTTCCTGGGTATGGCAGGTATCATGTGCAGGCAGAAGAGGTGGAATAATAATGGGAGGGTAATCAGGCAATTCTAAGAATTGCACCAAATTCTTCTTAGCAATGTTCTGTTCCTCTAATCAAACCCCATGGCAGTCTGACGTTCCTGCATCATGGTGATGAAAGACAGATTTTCAGGAGGAGACTTGGGTGCATAAACCACAGTGCCTTCATTCCCAGTGGATACTGTGGAAGTGGTTCTTTCATAAGAGTCCGCATAGAAACATAGAAGTTGTCAACAGATAAGGACCACTTGACCCACCTAGTCTGCCCAAAATTCCCTAAGAAAAAATTACTCACCATAGTAATGCTTTTTCTTCTAATGGAGTTTTGCTGTATTCTGACAATATGCAGTTAGCCCCAGCACTTGAAATGCTCCAGAAAGTAAAGGGTTAACTCTATGCAGCAGCATAGAACCTTGACCTCGAGCTCAGTTTTCAAACCTCTGTCTCTGGTACATATCAGTGTAACCGTCAGATTCTTACAAGCAAACTAACTAACTATAGCTATGGAAATTGCTTAACTTTAGGCCAAAAGGCAACAAGCTTGGGTCCATAAGACTTAAGTCGAGAACCCAAGAAAAAAAGGTAGTGAAAAATATATAACTATAAAAGCAACAGTAATAACACAACTACCCCACCCTGAACATGGAGGGTACAAGGTACACCCCTGAGGTGCAACACTGTACCTGCCAGCCCACGTCCCACAAATGGAAATTATGTACCTACTGTAATTCTTGATCTTCTTGGACAAAGTCTCCACCACTCATTCACACTAATGGGATCTATGCCCGAGGCGCTAGGACCCAGCGGGAGCAAACTTTTTTGCAGGAGGGCCGGTGTCAGAGACGGAGCCGCGAGCCTCTGCTCGTGTGGCAATGACTATCTCGGCATCGACCCTCCAACTGCCTCACTACCTTTTTTTCCAAGGAGGTGCAGCGTAACTAACCTAGAAGGATAGCCTAAGCAAAAACCGGACATAAGATAGTCTGGAAGACCCGTATAAGAAGGGTCAAGAAAGAAGTCTTCACAGCCTAAAGACTGAAGGAGTGAAGACCAACAACAGAGGTGAGCTCGGGGGATGGTGGGTGGGCGTGTGAATGAATGGTGGAGACTTCATCCAAGATCAAGAATTATGGTAGGTACGTAATTTCCATATCTTCCTGGACATAAAGTCTCCACCACTCATTCACACTAATGGGAGAGTACCGAGCTAATAATCCCCCCAAGAGGGCGGCAGGAGAGACCAAGCGCTCACAGATTTAGGACAGAAGTCTGTTAAGGATGGGTCTGCAAAACAAAACATGTTGTCTGGCATGGACATCCAGGGCACAGTGTTTGACGAAAGTATGCACTGAGCTCCAGGTGGCTGCACTGCAAATATCTGCAATGAGCAAGTTGTGGATTTCGGCCAGGGATGCCTCGACCGCTCTAGTAGAGTGAGCGTACACTCTGCCTTCCAGCTTAATCTGCGCCATGGAATAACAGTGGCGAAGGCATGCCACCAGCCATGCTGAAATGCATCTGATAGGGACAGGTAGACCCAGCCGGGTCTCGCTGAAGGAAACAAACAGTTGTTGAGCTTTGTGAAAATCTTTTGTCCTATCTAAATAGAAGCAAAAGCTCTTCTGACGTCCAAAGAATGAGGGGAACACTCCCCTTCATTTTGGAAGTTCGCAAAGTAAACAGGAAGGATCAAAGGTTGGTTTAGATGGAATTCGAAACAACCTTAGGGTGAAACTTAGGATGGGTCCTAAGAACTACTTTGTCTTTATGAAACACAGTGTACGGAGGGTCCGTGACCAAGGCATGCATCTCAGAGACCCTGCGGGCCGAGGTAATGGCCACCAGGAAGGCCGTTTTCCACGTGTGAGGAATTTCAACTCACAGGTAGCTAGAGGCTCAAAAGGTTTCCGAGTGAGCATGTCTAGCACAAGATTAATGTCCCAGGCTGCTACTGGACGTCTGATAGGAGGTCTGGTATGTAGAATTCCCCTAAGGAACCTCTTAACCATGGGTAACTGAGCCAGTGACAAGGAAAGTACTGGCTCATGATAAGCTGAAATAGCACAAAGGTGAACTGTGACTGTTGAGTATTGCAGACCTGAATTTGAGAGGTCCAAAAGGTACTCTAGAACTTTATTTGGTGGGCAGGAAAAAGGATTCAAAGAGGATTTTGCACACCAGAGTGAAAAACGCATCCATTTGGCTGTGTAAGTTTTCCTAGAGGCTGGCTTGCGCGTAGCCATAAGAATATCTGAAACTCTGCGGGAGACATTGAACCTGTTCACTTCTATCTCTTCAGGAGCCAAGTGTGAACGTGAAGCGATCTCAGATTGGGAAAGACCACAGGCCCCTGAGTCAGAAGGTTCATCTGAAGGGGAAGCACTTTCAGAGGGGTTTCCGACATACTGTTGAGTAACGGAAACCATATCTACCGAGGCCAGAAGGGAGCAATGAGAATCATTTTGCTCCCCTGGGACTCAAACTTGAGAAGTACCCTCTGAATTAGAGAAAGAGACGCAAAGGTGTATAGAAAGCGTTTTGTCCACTGCAGCCTGAACGCATCCTGACAGAAAATGCCAGGCTCTGGATTACTGGAGCAGAAGAGAGGCAGTTTTATGTTGAGTGGGGATGCAAAAAGGTCCAGGTCTGGAGTTCCCCACTCTGTGAATAGTGACTGAACTACGGTTGAGTCGAGAGACCATTCGTGAGGATCTGTCTCTGTTCTGCTGAGACGGTCTGCCAGTTCGTTCTGCACTCCCGGCAGGTAGGCCACTTGAATTACAGCCTTGTGCTCCAAGCACCATTCCCACACTCTCATCGCTTCCCTGCATAAGGGGTTAGAGTGAGCTCCGCCTTGCTTGTTGATGTAATACATCACTGCTTTGTCGTCTGTTTGAAGGAGAATGTTCTTGTGACAGAGAATGTCCTTCAAAGCCCGGACTGCATAAAGGACGGCTCTCATTTCTAAGACATTTATGTGAAGCTGGGACTCGTCCTGAGTCCACGTACCTTGGGTGTGGACAGTCTGACAGTGAGCTCCCCACCCCATCAGAGACGCGTCCGTGGTAATGGAAATCTGATGATCCAGAGGAGCAAAGGGATACTCTTCCAGAAGATTGTCCTCTTGCGACCACCAGGTGAGTGACTTCTTCAGAGGTTCTGTCACCTTGATGAGAAAGGACTGAGGGTGAGCGGTTGGGGACCACTGAGTACTAAGCATCCATTGAGAGGTTCTCATGTGAAGGCGTGATAGGGGTACAGTGAACACCGGGGATGCCATGAGACCTAGCATCCACTGCATCGAGATAGCTCAAACCAAGCTGTTCTGTCTGATGTATCGGCCCATCTGTAGGATATCGCTCCTTCTGTCCTCTGGTAGAAACGCTTTCGCACAGGAGGTGTCCAGAAGAGTTCCTACAAAAAGGAGCCTCTGGGAGGGCTGTAGTTGCGATTTCTTGAGGACTCCCATGGACATGAGAAAGTCTGAGGCCGTGGCAACGACGTCGAGAGTTCCTTGCCTGGAAGGGCTCGCTAGAAGCCAGTCGTCCAGATATGAGAACACTTGTATTGCTACTTTTCTGAGATGAGCTGCGAGAACTGCACAACACTTGGTAAAAACTTGCGGCGCCGAGGATAGTTCAAAGGGCAGGACTCTGAACTGATAATGCTGTCCTAAAGCCACAAACCTTAGGTATTTGTGATGCTTTGGATGAATAGGAATATGTTGGTAAGCATCCTGCATGTCCAAGGAGGCTAACCAGCCATGTTGATTAAGCAAGGGTAACAGGGTTCCTCGCGATATCATCTTGAATTTCTCTTTGAGAAGAAACTTGGTTAATTTTCTGAGGTCCAAATTGGGGCGCATGCCCACGGTTTTCTTTGAAACTAGAAAGTAATGGGAGTAGAACCCTGTGTTGCGTTGATCCAGAGGAACTACCTGCACTGCCCTGTTGTTCAGAAGGCCTTGTATTTCGGAAGAGAGAAGCTCTGACTGAAGAATTGACAGCTTTGGCTGCCGCTGGAGGAGACAATCCAGAGGGTTCTCTGATAAATTGAGGGAATAGCCCTCACGGATTATCCGAAGGACCCATTTGTCCAAAGTTATGGACTTCCACTGGTTGTAGAATTGAGTCAGATGACCTCTCACTGCTAAAGAGTCCCTCTCGGGCAGCTGAGGTGGGACTTGGGCCAGAAACTCAGAAGGCGGCACTGGGCGCTTTGGGTACTTGCACCTTCTGCTGCGTTTTCTTTTGAGGCTGAGGGGCTTGATTTTTATTAAAACCTCCCTTGCCTTTGCCTCGAAAGGACTGATGGTTATGAAACTGGCATTTGTTAACACCCCCTCGAGAGGGGGCAGGAGGAGGTCGAGCCAATTTAATGGATGACCTAGTCTTCTGCGTGGCCTCTAGAGCCTGTTCTACTTGAGAGCCGAAGAGACACACACCATTGAAGGGCAACACCATGACCTGTTGCTGGGCATCATCTGTGAAACCTGAAGTGCAAAGCCAGGAATGGCGGCGGGTACAAATGCCCAACGCCGCCGCTCAGGAGGTAGTATCAAAGGCATCCATAGCTGCTTTAACCTGTTGGTTGTTGGACTCGATGCCCCGGGTTATGGTTTGAAGAAGCTCTGAATTAGTATCCGACTCCGGTAGAGCTTCAACCATTTGTTTGAGCGAATGCCAAAGAATACACTCATACTGAGAGAAATAGCCCTGGTAGCTGGCGATACGCATACCTAGGGTGAATGCAGCAAAGATTCTCTTACCTAAAGTATCTATCTTACGAGATTCTCTGTTTATAGGTCGAGCTGTAGTAGTCTCAGAAAGGATGACCTTATCATTCTCTGCCAAGACAACAACAGGATCCGCAAAGGCCTGGGAGGCCAAAATGGGTCGATCCTTGGGAGCAGCATACTTCCTATCTATGGACTTAGCCACAGAAGGAATGAGAGTAGGATTATTCCATACCATTTGAGAAAGTGTCTCGGAGGATGGTTGTACTGGGGGAGTTAAATCCATAGGGATGTCAGGAACATGAAGGTATTGGAGTCTTAAAACATTCCCAGGATCAATGTCCATAGTCTGGAGAGAAAGAGTGGAATTCAAGTTTTTCAGCAGAGACCTAAATGACAGGTCCTTGACCACAGGCTCTGTAACAGGATTAGATCCTGCTCCTTCCACATCATCACCCAGTCCAAGATCTGGGTCAGGCTCAATATCATCTCCTGACAGTCCAGGAGGGACTGCATGGACAGGAAAGGATTGAAAATCAGCAGAAAAAGAGGAAGGAAAAGAAACTGGAGAGGAGACACTCTGAAGATTGGTAGAAGAAAAGCCTGGCCTCGGCACCGAAGAAGAGCACGGTGCGGAAAAGCCGCACAACGCCGATAAAGCAGACAGCGCCGAAGAACACGGCGCCAAAAAGCTGTATGTGCCGAAAGGCCACACGGCACCGAGAAACTCAATGGTGCCAAAAGGCCACATGACGCCGAGAGCGGCACCAAAGATGGCGCGACAGCAGCAGTGAAGAGAGCGCTGACAGGCACAACGGCGCCGAGGACAGCCCCGGGAGGCGCCGCAGTGCTGGAAACGGTGCTGAGTGACACACCAACGCTGAAACCAAACTAGGGCCCCAAAAACTAGAATTTGAAGGAAATGAAGGAAGAATACCCGGAGATAGACGCATTGGTGTGGCCCCCTGCGCCGCAGCCATGTGAGGGGGGAAACACCTGGGCTCGGAGTCGATGGCACCGAAGAGGGCGCCGCATGACTAGGGAGGCCCAATGGCCCTGCCCGATCCCCCAAAGAGCCTGAGGGCCCCTGAGAGACCGGGCCAAGCAACTGGACCAGCCTTTGAGCCAATTGCTCCATAACAGTGGCCCACTGATGAAACTGCTCATCGGAAGCCCTACCAGAAGGCGGGGAAGGGCTCCGATGTCGAAGAGGTCGGAGACCAGAACCAGAAACCGGCGACTCCGAACGAGGAGACTGGCAACTGACCCCAGTGACCGATCGTCGATGCGAAGACATATCAGAGGGCGACCTCAAGTGATGCTTTCTCTTTTTTGACCTATGGGTCGAAGAAGAGCTCCAGGCTGAACGGTGCCGAGAATGGGAACGTTTACTTTTATGCTTCCGGGGGGACTGCCCATTCCCTCGGGCATTGGACTGTCCGTTGTCAGACCCCCCCTTCCAGAGAAGGCGGCGGATCAGACCCAGCCCGGCTGACTGAACAGCTTTCATACGAAGTCTCCCTACCATCACCTGACCCGCTCATGGTCGACTCTGTCAAGGTAGGCTGAGACTTCTTTCTTTGATAAGAATAAATTATATTAAGCTGTACTTTGTTAGAAAAATACTACAAAATAATAAACTGAAAACTACGCTGCTAGTTTGAAGTTTGACTCGCGGAGAGCGACGTCGTCACTGAAGCGCACTCAACGGCAGGGAAAAAAGGAACTGAGGCAGTTGGAGGGTCGACGCTGAGATAGTCATTGCCGCATGAGCAGAGGCTCATGGCTCCATCTCTGGCACTGGCCCTCCTGCAAAAAAGTTTGCTCCCGCTGGGTCCTAGCACCTCTGGCGTAGATCCCATTAGTGTGAATGAATGGTGGAGACTTTATGTCCAGGCAGATACTAGGTTCTGAGAGGGGAGGCAGGGAGAGAGGTCAGGATACAGCAAGACTCCATTAGAAGAAACAACATTATTATGGTAATTTTTTTCTTCAAACAATATGCAGACTACCACGCAGTCCCCCCCAGAGGAGGGGACACAGAACCTTACTTTGGGAACAAGATCTACAGTACTGCTGTACCAAACCTAGCATCACTCCTAGCCTGGATGTCCAGGGAGTAATGCCTGGTGAATGTATGGACTGTTTTCCAGGTGGCTGCTTTACAGATTTCTATCAAAGGTATATCTATGGTAGCAGCCAGAGAAGCAGCTGTACCCTTAGTCGAGTGGGTCCTCAGGCCTGGAAGGGGTTCTTTGTCCAACTTGGCATAGCAGAATTGTATACAAAAGACAATCCACCTGGCAATGGTTCTTTTAGTAGCAGGCTTGCCTTTCCCACTTCCCCGTAAGTGAGAAATAATTGAAGACAGTCATTTCTGTGTGTTTTAGTATGCTCTATGTAGTAGCTAAGTGCCCTTTTATAACATCCAAACTGTGTAATCTTCTTTCTCCTGAAGAAAAATGATCAGTGAAAAACACAGGAAGAGACAGACTGGTTCAGATGAAAATCTGATACCACTTTAGGTAAGAACCTCGTATTGGTTTTTAGGACCACCTTATCCCTATGGAAGGAGATAAAGTCAGGTTCGACTGACAGGGCCTGCAATTCACTAATATGCCTGGCAGAAGTGATAGCTACCAGGAACACAGTTTTCCAGGTCAAGTACTTAAGCTTGGCCGAAGCCAAAGGTTCAAAGGGTGGCTGCATAAGCTGAACAATGCAGACATTTAGATTCCAAGCCGGAGTAGGCTCTCTAAAAGGAGGGTTGATGTGAACCAGACCTTTGAAGAACTTACTGAAAACAGGATGAAATGCCAGGGAAGGGGCCTTCCCTGCTGAAAGGAAAGCAGAGACAACTGCTAGGTGAACATTCAGAGTTGCAGGCCTAAGGCCTAGTCTATTGCCATTAAGGTGAACCAGATAATATAAGGCTGTAGCAATGTCTGCAGTATCAGGCCGAATGCCCTTCTGAGAACACCAAATGCTGAATCTTCTCCATTTGGAATTATAAGTGTTTCTAGTAGAAGGTTTCCTTGAGAACTTCAAAATATCCAGTACTCCCTGAGAAAGATGCAGGCATGCATATTCTAACTCTTCAAGAGCCAGGCTTTGAGATTGAGAGACTACAGATTGGGGTACCAAATTCTTCCCTGAGAGGAGGTTAGGAGATTGTGTCTCTTGGGAAGAGACACTGCCAGGGACAACAGCAGAGGGTACCAAGGTTGTTTGGCCCAGTCTGGAGCCACTAAAATCAATGTACAGGGTTGAGACCTGATCTTGACTAGAACTCTGAACAGGGGGCTATGGGGAAGGCATAGAGGAACCTGCCCCTCCAATCCAATATGAGAGCATCCGGAGGAACAGTCCCTAGTACTGGAGGTCTGCAGCAGAAGAGAGAAAGTTGGTGATTGTCTGGGGCTGCAAAGAGATCTATCTCTGGAGTGCCCCATCTGGTGAGCATTACTTTCGGGATGAGAGTGTCCAGGGACCATTAGTGATGGTCTTGGGAGATTCTGCTCAAAGTATCTGCTAGTACACTGTCATTCCCTGGAAGATGAACTGCTGTCTGGGAAGCCTGAAGGGAGTAGGCTAGAGACCACAGTTTCATGGCCTCTGTGCTCAAGGCCGTGGACAGAGTGCCCCTTGCTTGTTGATGTACCACATTGTGGTGGTGGTGTCTGTCCTGACCTGCACCACTTTGCCTCTGACTGAGTCTGAAGGGCTATCAATACTGCTCTAAGTTCCAGGAGACTGATATGAGGAAGAGACTCTTGTGGAGACCAAACACCCTGGGCCATGAGGGCTCCCAAATGGACTCCCCAACCTAGGAGAGAAGCATCTGTGGTTAGGACCACTGAGGGAGCTTGACTGAGGAATGGGACCCCTTGTCTGAGATTGTCCTGATCCAGCCACCACTGGAGAGCTTGGACCAGAGTCTGAGTCACTGGAACCAGTTTGGTGAGAGTCTCCTTTTTCTGACAACAAAAGGACCTCAGGTGGAAGTGAATGTCCCTCATCTGAAACCCTGCCCCTTGTACCACTGCAGTGGAAGCTGCCATGTGGCCTAGGAGTTGAAGAAAGTGTCTTGCTGGACAAGAGACCGGAAGGTGAAATGAGAAAGCAACATCTGTAAGGGGACTTACCCTTGCCAGTGGAAGGAAGGCCTTTGCCTGGACAGTATCTAATTCTACTCCTATAAAAATAAGGAGTTGTACTGGTTCGAGAGATGACTTGGGAAGATTGAGGAGGAGCGCCAGAGAGCTGAGCAGGTTCTGAGTGATTTCCAGAGCTGACTTGATCTGGTCAGAGGACTGACCTACAATGAGCCAGTCACCCAGGTAGGGGAATACAGATATACCCTGCCTTCTGAGGAGGGCAACTACTACTGCAAGGCACTTCGTAAACACCCTTGGAGCTGATGTTAGGCCGAAGGGCATGGCCCTGAACTGATAATGGCCTGAGGGCAACTCAAACCTGAGGTATTTTCTGTGGGAGCACCTGACAGGAATGTGGAAATAGGCATCCTTGAGGTCCAGGGATGCTAGCCAATCCACTGGCCTTAGAGAGGGAAGAATTCGTCTCAGAGTCACCATTTTGAATTTTGGTTTTGTGATGTGTTTGTTTAAATACCTTAAGTCTAGGATGGGTCGCCACTCCCCTGTCTTTTTTGGGGGTAAGGAAGTATCTGGAGTACAGACCTTTGCCCCTGTGTTGAGTAGGAGCTTTCTCTACAGCTCTGAGAGCAAGTAGAGAAGAAACCTCTACCTCTAGAGCGATGGTTTCTGAGATGGTTGCAGGTGGAAAGGATCTGGCCCTCATTTTTGGGAATCTACCGAAACTGAGAGCCAGTCCCTGGCTTACTACCTCCAGGGCCCACTTGTCTGAGGTAACAGCCTTCCAGACCTGGAAGTAGTAAGCAAGCCTGCCTCCTACTGGAATAGGGGAGTTGACAAGGGCTGACACATCAGGGTGTCTGCTTGGCAGGGGCCTTGGGTTGGGAAGAGGATGCAGCCCTGCTCATACCCCTCCTACCTCTCCCTCGAAAGAAACCCCTCTGTGGGAAGAAGAGGAAGCTTGGGTCTGGTAAAAAGGCCTGCTCCTGCCCCTAGACTGCTGCTTTTGAGGAGTGGCTTACCTTTCTCCAGCCTGTGCACTCCTGTAGGTGGTCCTATACTCGTCTATTTTCTTCATGTAAACCTCTGTCTGCTCCCCAAACAGAGAATTACCCACCACAGGGAAATCCACGGCCTTAGCCTGGGTGTCCTGGGAAAGGCTAGTACATCTGAGCCAAGCATGTCTCATGAGAGACAAAGATGTAGCCATGACTCTTTACGCCACATCATTAGAGTCTACAGCAGTGTGGAATTGTACCTTGGATGCCTCAATTCCATCAGCAGTGTGGTGGAATTTTCATATATCCTAAAGTATAATACCTTTATGTTCTAAAGCTTATTGTACCAGAGCTTATAACTGTTATATGTGATTATAGCCATATAGATATGTTGCTTCTCATATGCTCTAAAACTATCTGTTTTGTTATGCCATATAGCCATGTTGCCTTTCATATGCTTTAAAACTATCTGCTTTGTAAAACAGCCATAATGAATGTACAGTTCTGTGCTAACTAAAACAAAGGAGGTTGTTTGACAAAAGATAAGAAAACCTTGAAAAATTAAATGAAGTGAAATACAGCTGGTTGTAACTAAGATAAAGGGAGACACATAGTAAGTATAAAAAAACAACTCCTTATACGGAAAGTGCTGAATCTAAGGTTTTTGCTAAAGATAAGGAAAAGCTGTTGTTAAGCATGAGATCACTGTTGAACTGTGAAACTAAAAAGGTATATAAGCCTCTGTGAACAATAATCGAGGAGCTCTTGCCTTTGTGGCTCCCACACATGTGTACAGACAATAAACTGAGTTTATTGGAATAACCATTAGGTGTGGTTATTGAGTACATAGAAATTAAGGTAAAAGTATAGACAGTAAAGAAATCTGCGACCACAGTTTTTGGCGTGGTCGACAGGATGGCTTCACCTCTCCGTGTTACGCCGTGATCGGACTACCTAGTCCGGGCACAGGGAAGGGTGCCTGTGTTTAGTCCCATCACTTGTGCTGGCCTAGGGATTGGTGACAGCCATCATTTACTGTCTTAGGTGCTAGGGTGGCACCGAAAGTGCTGGGTTGGCACTTGGCGTCAGGGGCGTCCAAATAAGAAGTGTTAGGTGGGCACTTCATAAAGAGATAGCGCAAGTAACAGGACCAAAATGGGAAATATGGGGGACCTCTACCAGATGGATCTCAAGCTAGTACTGTTAAGAGATTTTTTTTTTTTGTTGTTTTGTTTTTAAACTGCAACCCAGAGCTCTGAAAAAAGACTTGGTTTGGCAGGTTACTAAAATGGCCAAAAGAAAACATTTAAAAGGGTTAATAGCTGCAGTGTTTGGAAATTATCATGAAGGTCCTGCAGTCAGTTTTCTTACTCAGACTTGTGTATCTGAAAAGAAGAAAAAAAAAATACCTTGGCATCGGGTAAGTCTAAACTTTTTATTCAAAGTTGTTTTATGTCTGTCTGTTTTATTTCTGTAATACGTATACTAAACAAGGTAATGCTCAGTCTTTCTTGTACATATTTTCTAGCTTATATCTGTGTTGCGAGATAGGATTGACTGCCTTCAGTGCAAAACATGTTACAGTAAAAAAAAAAAAAGATGAAAAGAAGCTTCCTTGCCTCATAGCTGACTGTTTTAATTGGCTTTATTTTTAATGGAACATTTGTGCTGCCTAGATAGGGTCAGTGAAGAACTTTTGTATGTAGTTGTTGGGTGAAGCAGGTAGTGTTGAAGGTGAAGAGATGGCGTCATAGATTTGCAATGTGCAGAAAGAGTTGTAGTTTGCAAGCAGCGTGCCAAGCCACTGCTAGGTAAAAATGTAATGTGTTAACAGCTATAAATGGCTTTATCATACTTCTAGTTAAAACCAGAAACTTTTTGCAAAATGGCAGAGTGCCATATTTTGGCTATGCGCCAGAAGGTGTAACCATGTTATACTAGATGTGTTCACTTACAGATAGTATGTTGTGCTGTGTTTTAAAGGTGTTGAAAGGAGTTATTAGAATGTGTTTAAAAAGTGTTTTGTTCTGAAAAGATTTGGCATGGCGATATGTATAAATGTGTTGGTTTAAAAATTGTCAGTGTTACAAGACAAGGGGAGGTAGCACATATATCTAAAACACGTACAGTTTTCTAATAAAGCTATGGGCATTACCTCAGCAAATTGGTGTGAAACAATGTCAGTCTTATTTTGTGTTAAGTATTTCTTTTGTATGTGTATTGTGTGTGTACTGTCTTGGCCAGCAGTTTTATTGTAAAAATATTTAATATCAGTAGTGTTCAAGGACACTACAAAAATAACTGGGTTTGAACGACCCTTGCATGCACACTGTGACCTTTTGCATGTTATTTGACCTTCTTGTGTTTCAACATTTATGTTACTACCAGTTCAAACTTGATGTGTATTCCATGCCTAAGCACAACTTTTCACACAAAATGTATGTTTTCATGAAAGCACACCAAGAGTGAACCATGTAATTTGACTTTTTATTGCAAAACTAGTATTCTAAGTAAAGAGGAACAAACTTTTCTTCTCCTCTCATGGCTTCTGACTTGCAGCCAACACAGGCAATACTCCAGCTGGAAGGGAGAATTATTCATCATCTCCCCATATTTATTATATATATATAAGTACGCTTTTGAAAAAGGACTATTACAGCTGTTTTGAGAGTCTACCATCTACAGTTAAAAACAATGGTTTTGGTTTTTATGTGTGACCATGGTGTAATCATTTTTTCTTCTTTTTGAATGCATTCTAAAAATACGTACGTACAGTATTACCATTAATCCGGATCTTATAAACTCAGCTGACATTTTGTCATGCTTGGATAAGGGAACCCAGGGACGCTTGGCTTCTTTTATCCTATGGAAATAATCTTGTTTTATTTTTAAATTGGTGTGTGTTTGTTTTGTTGTTTGTCTGTGTTACAGTATTTGAGCTGTCTCTTCCACCAGTAGGAGCTTGGGGGAGGGTGCTTCCCTTCCTCTATCCCTTCCAGTGTAATACCCACAAAGGTTGCAAGGTACATCACTGTTCCCTAGAGGGTAAATAAAGAAAATATGATTTGCCAATAATTGTTTCTTATTTACAGGTTTAAAAAAAAAAAAAGACAAAGGAAAGGGACAGTGAGACTGAAGGGGGAGAATGGGAGTCGCGTGGAGGATGACAACAGTAAAGCTGACATATTGAACAGGTATTTCTGCTCAGTCTTTACTGAGGAAGAGGGGGTAATGGGTCTGAAGAGAGTACAAGGGGTGAGAATGGTGCAAAAATGGATTGCATCACAAGTCCTATAAAGACAAGTTAAAGGAACTAAACATGCACTCCCTGGAGGAGAGGAGGGAGAGAGAGGATATCATAAGAGACATACAAGTATCTTACAGGGAGAAACAGAGTGCAGGAAAACACTATTTTTAAGCGAAAAAGATGTTCCAGGACTAGAGGGCATGGAATAAAGTTGGAGGGAGGACGATTCAGAGAAAACATGAGAAAGAATTTCTTCACAGAACGGGTGGTGGACAAGTGGAACACCCTGCCAGAGGAAGTGGTGGGGGCTGAAACAATCACGGGATTTAAGAATGCATGAAATAGACATAAAGGAATTCTAGAGGTCAGGGGTAAGGGAAAACAGACTTGTAGAAAAACAAACTAAACTTACAAGCTCAAATGGGTAGACTGGGTGGGCCATAGGCCCTTATCTACTGACACTGTCTTTGTATCTATGTATTGTAACATTACAGGATTTTATAACTCAGGTCTCCGTCAGGCCTGCTTGCAACAGACAGGGAAATAATGTTCATCACTGTCATAACTGCTTCTGTGATTTGAAAGCAGGGGTGTAACCATAACATTGTCATGATTTACAGATGGTCAAATGGTATAATTGAACCTTGGCCTGCACCCCCAGGGTGTGCGGTTGATGTTCCATTTTTATTTGTCTCTTTCAAATTGCCAGAATTTAGGCTCTGTCACACCACTCTTTACAAAACAAAAAGTAAATGGTTTAAAAGATTGTTATTTATGTGTTTTTAACTCAGTGTCTAACACACTTTGCAAGTTTGCAGGTTTCCACGGTGTGGCACACACAAGATCTCCACGTTCAACAGCAGTAACCTCTGCAAGTGTAATGTTTTCAACGAAATTACACCTATTTGTAGAACTTTAAATCAACTGAAAAAGGTCCAGTCAGTTCAGACTCTGCAATCAAGCTTATTGTTTCTGCTTACTATAAAGTTAAGTCTGGGAAAGGGGCACTCCCCAACTCCAGCGAGAAGATTCTGCTTCAATTGACCTTCAAGCAATACATCCATTTTCTTCACTGTCTTGTTCCAAACATGGCTGGTACTTTCTACAACCCTATTGCTCTGTTATGGACTGTGTTCTTAATGGTTTATTGTCAATTGTTACCTTTTATGGACTGTTAATTTGTATGCTGGGTGTAATCAACTACGACAAAACAAATGCCATGCCAGTGTGTGTGTGTGACTACTCCATTAAAAGGACTTAATGCACCCTGGCCAGTGTGTCTACTAATCAGCCAGCCAGCAAAATGAACACTGACTTTCTACTGTGCTGGTGTTTTGTTTTAAATTACTGTCTGCATTGCCCCATATGCCTTGTGGGGTTACCACCATTCTGCAAATGACATTTCATCTGTACTATAACTACATCAACCTGTGGATACTTATATGAACTTATGAACTGTTAATTTCATGGACTGTTATGTTTTATAAGGACTTATCTGTCAAGAGACATTATCAATAGATTCTTCAATCAAGCTCCAAGGGTGTGCCACACCTCAACACAAAGTAGCATCTACCTTATTCACTCTCAAAGTGAATTCCATAAACTCTTTTTCATCAACAAAATTGTTATGTTATATGTGGTGTCACGTGTTAGCATTTTTTCTCACACATTTCAATTGTGGTGTTGACATCCTTCAATTCTGTATTATGTTTTATAAACTCACCACTGTGTTCCATCTGTAACTCCATGCCTTAACTATCTGGATGCTGAAAACCAGTTTTAAATCATATAAATAAAAAGGGGGGTGGTTAGTTGATACAGAGTATCAAAAGGGGGGAGTGTGGTGGAATTTTCATATCCTAAAGTATAATACCTTTATGTTCTAAAGCTTATTGTACCAGAGCTTATAACTGTTATATGATTATAGCCATATAGATATGTTGCTTCTCATATGCTCTAAAACTATCTGTTTTGTTTATAGCTATATAGCCATGTTGCCTTTCATATGCTTTAAAACTATCTGCTTTGTAAAACAGCCATAATGAATGTACAGTTCTGTGCTAACTAAAACAAAGGAGGTTGTTTGACAAAGATAAGAAAACCTTGAAAAATTAAATGAAGTGAAATACAGCTGGTTGTAACTAAGATAAAGGGAGACACATAGTAAGTATAAAAAAACAACTCCTTATACGGAAAGTGCTGAATCTAAGGTTTTGCTAAAGATAAGGAAAAGCTGTTGTTAAGCATGAGATCACTGTTAGACTGTGAAACTAAAAAAGGTATATAAGCCTCTGTGAACAATAATCGAGGAGCTCTTGCCTTTGGCCGAGGCTCCCACACATGTGTGTACAGACAATAAACTGAGTTTATTGGAATAACCATTGGGTGTGGTTATTGAGTACATAGAAATTAAGGTAAAGTATAGACAGTAAAGAGAATCTGCGACCACAGCAGCCACCTCCTCCAGCTCTTTGGCTAGCTGGGGGGAAGCCTGCTTAGCCAGTTCCAGAACTGTATCCCACCTGGACTTCTGGTACCTGGCTGCGTATGCCATATAATTAGCCTATCTGATCCCCAAAGAGGATGCCAAGTATTGTTTCTTGGTTTCTTGGCCATGGCATTCACCTTCCTGAAGCTAAAGGAATATTAGCCCTGTCACAGGCTGCAGCCTGCACTACCCCAACATAGTTGCAATGACTATAAAAACTCCATACCTGAGCCTGATAACATGCACCTCCTGTCCATTCTCTTATCCACAAGAAGTAAGGAGTTAGGTGTTTGCAAAATCTTTTGTGTCTGTTTCCCCAAAGAGTTATGAAGAGGGACAGACAATTTTTTGGACTCTGGGATGTCCATCATTTCAACAAAATCAGGCTCTTTTTCCTCCTCAGCAGCTTCCACCATCGGGAGCTGGAGTTTCAGCCACTTTTTTGTAGACCAAAAAGTGGGAAGAGGACTCAAAGCCTGGAAGTAGAGACATTGGAAGGCCTGTCTGGGGAGATGTCTGGTTCAATAGGCACATCTAGGCCTCCAAAGTCATTGTCATCATCATCATTGTAGGGATACTCTTCGTCTACCTCCCACTTCACATCATAATATGCATCTGGATCGCAATCCAATGGAGTCAGATCCGACCACTTAAACGGTGGCGACCACTCAGACGGAACTGGGCAAAGTGACTGGACAATACTGATCACTTTGGCTATCTTGTCGGTGGCTGGAGTATGCGGTACTGGATCCGAACCGGCTGACTTCTTTTTCCTTTTAGTCGGAACTGACCCCTCGGATCTCCTTTTGCCTGAGGAGGTATCGCCCAGGTCAGTGAGCACCTACTCAGGTTTGGTCAAAACCGAACCGGGATGGTCATCTGGATCAGCAGACTTCTCAGCCTCCTTTTCCTTCAACTTACTCAATCTTTTATCCAGAGTGGTTTTAGGAAAATTCTTACATATTTGGCTATCTGTTTTGAGGTGGTTAAACCCCAATCAATAAACACAGATGAGGTGGGGATCAGCCTTGGCAAAGTCCTCCCCACACTCAGTACAGTGTTGAAACCCAGTGGGACCGTTTTTTTTTCATGGGTTTCTCAGACATGGCCACACTTAATGTACGGAGCCTACTCCCTAAATTGGCCCATGTGGAACTTATGTCTGAATATAAACTAGATTTGGTGATCATTACAGAGACTTGGTTAAAAGCTTCTGCCTCTGATGGTATGTGTGGGTTACCTGGATATAAGGTTATAAGATCTGACCGTAAGGGTACAAAGTAGGAGGGGGTGTGGCTGTTTATTATTTAGAACATTTATATGTTAATGTGTTACTTAACAGCTTATCTGTTGAAACACAAAATGATTGGATCTTGTTTGAATTATTATTAGGTGTTAAACATGTGATTGTAGGTGCTCTTTACAATCCCCCTAAATGTGGTAAGTCAGGGTTACAAGATTTTTTTTAGATAAAACATCCCCTTTTCCTCAAAAACATGATTTTGTGTTTATGGGTGCCCTTAACTTGAACTGGGCAAATATGGATGGTACTTTTGAAAATTTGCTAGATTCTTATAAATTAACTCAGTTTATTGTTGAATCTACTAGATTTAATCTGAATTCTATGAATCATACTATTTTGGACTGGTGTGTTACTAACTGAGTAGGGATGGTGTCTCGAGTTGGTGTTCTTGGGGATTCTGTTAGTGACCATCAGGTTACTTTTGCGGTTCTGAATTTTAGACAGCAAAAAATCCCACCTAGATTTGTGCAATCTCGCAATTTTAACACTGCTCCTGAGATTTTGTTTGGGGAATTAAGTAACTTGGATTAGTCATTTGTGACACCTATACCAGATGCAAATTGTGCTATTGATTTTTTTTGTCATCATTTGTTACAAATTCAGAATAAATTGTTTCCCCTTCGAGTATCTCGGGTTCAAGGGGTGTTACACCCATGGTATACTATTGAGTTTAAGGTTTTTGTGAAAATAAAAATTAGCTTGGTTAACATATAAAATGTTTCCAACTATTGGGCATTTGCAAGATTACAGGACAGCTAGAAATTTGTTATCAAGACAGGTGAGAGAAGCTAAGAATGATTATTTTCAGGCTAAGTTGGAGAGTGTATCTAAGAATCCAGGGCAATTTTGGGATACTATTAATTATCTTGTTTCCCCAAAGATTAAGACTTACCTTATTTCACTTAAAACTTCTGATCAGGTGGTTTCTGAGCCTTTTGAGATGGCTAATTTGCTTAATCTAAGTTTTGTTAATGTTCCCATTTTGTCTCCTGCTCTATTGAATCTAATAATAATGTGGTTAATTGTGCTAATGATCAATTGAAAACTGGTGCTGCACCTCAATTTGTCTTCCGATGGGTTACTGCCACTGAAGTATTGAAATTGTTACATTCCCCTGCCTGATAAGTTTGGTGATTGTGGGGTGGGCTTGATGCCAGATTTACTAGGTTGGCTGCTCAATTTATTGCTGAACCTTTGAGTGTACTATATAATTTATGTATTTCTGCAAATATTTTTCCTTTATCATGGAAGGTAGCTCGGGTAGTACCAATTCCAAAAAATGCAAAGCCTATTGGAGTTGAGGACTATCGATCTATCTCGATTTTAAATCCCTTGGGGAAAGTATCAAAGAATGTTAACTGGTCAGTTGAATTAATTTTTTGGGGCAGCGGATGTTCTTTGTGAAGATCAGCATGGTTTTCAGTGGGGTAGGGGTATGGGTACAGCTCTCGCCAGGTTCAAGAATGTCGTCCTTAAAGGTTGTAATGATGGAATGTTGACGGGGCGGTTTTCGTGGACCTGTCCAGGGCTTCTGATTTGATAAATCATTCACTGCTTAGTCAGAAGCTTGCTGCTCTTGGAATGGCTGTTTCTGTAGTTGAACTTGTTTCTGATTTTTTGCAGGGGCATTCTCAGTTTGTTTCTATTGGTTTGATTAATTCATTAGTTTGTTATACTATATGTGGAGTGCCTCAGGGGTCTATTGTTTTCATTGTTTATTAATCAAGTCCCTTCTATTTTTGATAAGTGTAAATGTCTTTTGTATGCAGATGATTTGATTTTGTATCGTCAGGGGAAAGTCTTTGAATTATATCAATATGGCCTTGGAAGATGAGTTTAAGAAGTTGTGTCATTGGCCTACTACCAATCTGATGCTTTTGAGTATTCGTAAAACCAAGGCTATGTTGTTTGGAAGCCCTGTAAGACTTGGTGAATGTCTTCCCTTGACTATACATGGTGTTCAGGGGAATTTACTTGACCAGGTGTCAGAATTCAAGTATTTGGGAGTTCTTTTAGACCCCTCGTTGACATATCCTTCTCAGGTAAAGTCAGCAAAAAAAGAGAATTAATTGTAGATTGGGCCAATTATATAAATTTAAACCTCATCTATCTTATGATTCGCATTTGAAATTGGCAAATGGTGTTTTAATGCCATATTTTGATTATGTTTCTTCCTTGTATGTTAAGTTGGAAACCAAGGAGAAACAGATTCTAAATGTTTATAACAGCATTTGTAGATTTGTTTTGGATGCTCCTTATTTGACTCATCATTGTTTTTTATATTCTTCACTGAAATGGTTGTCGCCCCAGTTTAAATATGAATTTGCTTTAGGAAAATTGGTTCATCAGGAAATTTATTCAAATGGCTCATCTCCACTATTTGATTTGGTTCAGGTTTGGGAAATAATGCCAAATTTGAGAATGTCCCAGGGGGTAGTATTGGTAGTACAAGGTGCAAATAATAATTATGGCTTATGAGTATTTGATCATCAGACTTCTTCACTTTGGAATAGGTTACCAGTTGCGTTAAGGATAATTAAATCTTATTCAAGTTTTAAAGTAAAGTTTAAATACTATTTGTTAGCACAGTCTAAGTGTTTGTGTAATTTGTATAATTGTATGTATTGATGTATCGTTTGTATGTTTTATGCCTGGGTTGGTCCTGAAAAAGGGCTTTGGCCAGGAGTCCTAACCCGGTTAACAAATAAAAATGAAATAAAAACAATTTACCCTTTACAGCTTTCAAGCCAGGTAAAACTCCCCTATCTGTTACCAACTGTGTCATGGGCTGTGTAAAAAAACAGAAAAAGTCAGTTTTTTGAAACCGATAGGAACCGGATACCACTACTAAATCCCAGAAAAATTCAAACATAAAGGTCAGTTTCCAACCAGACCAACCGATGGGAAACTGAAGAAAAAACAATTTCCACAAAAACAATATCACTACCTATCTGCAGCACTACCTGTACCATAGACAGAGCCTTGATACCAAAAAATAATAAATCGGTTGAACAACCAAACACTTTTTTATACTTTTACCAAAGCGAAGGAGAGATCTTCAGAGTGACTTCTCAGTTAGGCGGAGTAAAGAATCTGACAGTTATACTGATATGTACCAGAGACAGAGGTTTGAAAACTGAGCTCAAGCTCAACGTTCTATGCTACTGCATAGAGTTAAACCTTTCCTCTCCGGAGCAGTTCAAGTGCTGTGGCTAACTGCATATTGTCAGAACACAGCAAGACTTCATGTTGTCTTAACTATAGTGCCACCAGAGATCCTACTTGGACTCCAGCTTACAACCCCCCTTGCTTCTAAGATTCCCTTGCGTCTATCCTGTGCATTCTTAAACCTTGTGACCATTCTAGCCCACACCACTTCTGCTGGGAGGCTGTTCCATGCGCCCACCACCCTCTCTGTGAAGAGATACTTCCTCATGTTTCCTCTGAGCCTCCCCCCAAGCTTCACACTGTGACCCCTAGTCCTTGAGCATCTTTTTCTTTGGTAAATGCTCCCTTCCTGTACCTTGTTTACTCCTGTGATGTATTTGAAAGTCTCTATCATATCCTCCCATTCCCTCCTGTCTTCTAGAGAGACATATTTAAATCCTTAAGCCCTTCTTCTTCAGGCTCCTGATGTAGGCCCTGCACCATCTTGGTTGCCCTTCTTTGTACTGCCTCTACTCTATGTTCTTCCAGAGATGGGGCCACCAGAACTGTACACAGTATTTGAGGTGGGGTCTCACCAGTGATCTATACAGGGGTATTATTACCTCCCTCTTTCTGCTGGTGATATCCCTTTTCCCTATGCATCTGAGCATTCTGCTAGCCTTTCCCACTGCCTTGTCACACAGTTTAGCGACCTTCAGGTCATCAGAAATTACAAACCCCAGGTCTCTTTCCTGTTTTGTGACTTCTAATATTTACCCCTCCCGAGTTGGTACATTTCCCAGGTGTTTGTGCCCCAAGTGCATGATTTTACACTTTTTTGTGTTGAATCTTAGTTGCCAAACTCATGACCATTCATCTAACTTCTTTAGAGCCGCCCTCATTCTGTCAACCCCTTTTGGTGTGTGTACTCTGTTGAAGATTTTTGTGTCATCCCCAAACAGGCATACCTTCCCCTCCAGTCCTTCTGCAATGTCACTAATAAAGACAGTGAAGAGTACTGTGCCTTATACTGACCCCTGTGACACCCCGCTAGTCACCTTACCTTCCCCAGAGGGCACCCCATTTACTACCACTCTTTGGCTCCTACCATACCACTACGCCAATTCTCCACCCATTTTACTATTTTAGGATCTACTCCTAGGTTACTCAGTTTGTTTACAAGCCTTCTATAATGGTGTTGAAGGCCTTGCTGAAATCCAGATAGGCCATGTCAAACGCCCTTCCCTGAGCCACCTCCTTTGTTACCCAGTCAAAGAACTCGATCAGGCTTGTCTGGCAGGACCTCCCCCTGCAAATCCATGTTGCCTCGGATCCTGTAGACTGCTAGTAAGAAGGTATTCTCCAATCCTTTCCTTCGGTAGTGATTCCATTACTTTGCCCACTAACAAAGTCAAGCTGATCGGCCTGTAATTTACCACCTCCTCCCTATTTCCACTTCTGTGGAGTGGGACTACATCTGCCCTCCTCCAGTCCCCCAGTACCTCCCCTGTTTCTAGTGACAGGTTGACCAGGGCTGTTAGAGGTGCACCAGCTACTCCCTGTGCTCCCTCAGCAATCTGGGGTGCACCACTTCTGGACCCATTGCCTTGACTACATTTAACTTTGACAACTCTCTTACAACTCTTTCCACTTCCTCTTCCTCCTATACAATGTCCTGTGTTCACATCCCCTTCCTTCCCTCACCAGTCACTTTCTGGTTGCTCAATCTTCTCCATACCTCCTCCTCTCCTGACATCACTTGTTCTCTGCTCTTAAATTTGTACATATGTAATATATTGCATTATGTAAATGCTAATTCTGTAATTGCTATATGGCTAAGCTCGCCATGCTCCTGCACCTTGACCTATGACCCAGAGAAGGCTCACCAGCGTTGGACTTTGATGGATCTGTAGGAATCGATGATCTGCCACCAAAGACACTGACCTACTATTATACCTTTGTACTTATGTATCTGTCTCCTGCCTGACTGGGCATATACTGTTTATATTTGTATTTTTGCCTTATGTACAGTGTATCAGCTCTCTATTCCCCGGGTCGCCCTTGAAAAAGGGACATTACTGTCTCAGTGGGCACACCCGGTCATCAAAATTCAAATTAAAAAAATAAATAAACTCCTGGTCCTCGTCGACATGGTCAGGAGGGTGCAAGGAGGGAGAAGGAGAAGCCATCGACGGATGAGAAGGCATCTGGCATGTTGGCTTAAAAGACACTGACGCTGTTGTTTGTCATGCTGGCCCCGTCGACGTCTCCTCTTGTATAAGATGGGAAGGTAGCAGGCATTTACGATTGTCCGTAAAAGATGAGAGAACTGCCTGCACGTCCTCGTTCATGTAATCAATAGAAATGCCAGAAGGTGATGGCAGGGGAAGTGCTGCCCCCGATGTCGACGGCGACTCACTAGTTGAAATAGGCTTGGTGGCACTCTCAGCCTGCCTGGACCAGGTCTGGGTGTCGACGGCCAGGGCGGCTGGCGGCATGGCCGCTGTAGCATTTTGATGGCATGGCGGTGGTCATGCTGAAGTGAATGGGAGACTGTAAACGAACCAAAGAAGCCTTATCTTTACTGTGCTTCCTCTCGCGGCATTTATGCTTATGTCCCGATGTCTTCTTCAGGGACTTTGTGGACTGAAAGCCCGAGGAACAGGCCAGCAATGTGACAGAGCTCTTTTCCCTGAGCTCTTTCTCCATCCTGGCTACCTGCTACTTCAAAAGGTGGGTCTCCAAGGCCTTCTCTCAGTGTCACCAGGCAGCACTGTTAAATTTTCTGCAGATCTGGCAGACCTTCACGTTATGGGCCGAGCCAAGGCAGTAAGCACAGACATTGTGCGAGTCACCCAAGTATATCTTTTCGACGCACTTGCAGTAGTTGAACAGTTTCAAAGGCTCTTTAGTCTACATACACACTGAAAATAATTTTGTAAAAAGGGATCACAAACTAAGGGAAGAAAAAAAATAAATGGAAAACAACAGCAATGGCATCATTTCAGTGGAAGGCCCGACGTGGACGGTTGGCGGGAAAAGAACCAAGGAGGGAAGAGGCCATCCATGCTTATAAGGGAAGTGCTGATGTAAGACACCGTGGTCGGTGGCCCCTAGTGGACTGCTTGCAAAATGTTTCTGTGAAGTCCTAGTGCCTGATGGCTATAACTGCATAGGTGTGGCCTGATGAGAGATATCCTCAAAGAAGATCTGTAGTTATCTCCGTCAATTTTTCTAGAAAGAGGAATATACCCTCTCCCACCAAAACTCCTGAGGCAGTGAGGCTGGGGGCAAGGGAGGGGAGTCAGAACGCACCAAGGGCAGTAGGGGTGCTGTTAACTGTTTAACCTTTTTTAAGTCCAGCACTGGCACCAGGGGGCAGGTTTGCAGCCTGGGAGAGAGACGACTGAGGCCTCCGTGATCCACAGCCAGGACCTCTGGAATAACCTCTGCCAGGATGGGCTTAGTGCCTACAAAAAGAACTACTACACCTTCCTCTGGGTTTTGGGGTTCAAAGTGTGCAGAGATCTGAAAGTCATTCTTGAAGTCTGCAGATCCCTTAAAGCATTTGCAACGTCATGACTGAATAACTGCTTTCCTCTGAAAGAAGCATTCATTACCGACTGCTGTACAGAGGAAAAAATAACCACTCTAAGCCAGGAGTGGCATATAATGCATACAGTATGCCTGAGGCAGCAGCTCTGGCAGCAGCATCTGAGGCAGGCTGATCAAAAAAGATGTTTATCGGCCTCTCAGCTACTAGCAATTGTTTGCTAGCCAATATTTTGGTCCTGTCCCTTGGGCAAATTTTCAGCCAGAGTTGACAAATTCCACCAAAGGCAATGCTGATATGTAATCATATTTACCTGATAGTTTGCAAGTCTTAGGCCTATGCAGCTCAGGCAAAAGTTCTCTTACCCACAACATCCAATTTCCATGACTCCTTGTCAGGAGGCAGGGAGCTCATGTGTCTTGGTGCTTCAGATCTATTCTGAGCTGCCATTATTACCAAAGAGTGTTTCAGGCTGTGGAGAATAATATGGTTTAGCAGTAGGGGCAGGATATTATCTACCTTCCTGGGAACAACAGGCAGTTGTGCAGGCCTATACCATCCTGCCAATTTAGCATCCTCTAGAGCTGAATGTACTGGAGGGATAATCGCCGTAGGAGAGTCTGACACTTCCAAGAACTCAAAGATGTCTCTTGGAAGAATCCTCTTTCTCAGCCTGGAACTCCAGCTTGGCATGTACCTGTTTACAGAAGGCCTGAAAAGAGGCATCCTATGGGGAAGATCTTGGCATATTCACCACACTCCCTTCAGAGAAGGAGAACAGAATGGAGCTTGATCCTACCACATCTATAATCTCTTCTTCCGTAGCATCCTCCTCCTCCTCCTCTTCCATATATTCTCGATTATATTAAAGCTCACAGTCGACATACACAGTTATAGACATAGGATCAACAGTATAAGGAACAGGAGGAGGTGCCAACGACAATTGTCCCATCAATGGCAGTCAATCTGAGCCAAGCATAAAAGCAGGGGCTGACTATGGAAACATCGACGGGAAAATGGTAGATGGACAAGCTGGGGGAACCGACAATGCAGGTGGCAACTGCTGTGTTAATACGTGCTGAAACAGCTCTGACATTGTTTGGTACAATGCCTGCATGCCAACGCAGTCCAAATGGGTTGTCAATGGCTGAGACATTAATGGAACAGTGTCTGATGGCAGAACAGGCTGCGAGACCCCGACTGGGGAGGATGAGCTGATGTCAGACCCTGACTATGGTGTCTGTAAGACAGTTGGGGGGGGGGCAGCAGGATCCACAGCTGTAACCGGAATGAAAAAATTACTCACCTTAGTTATTATGTTTCTTCTAATGGAGTCTTGCTGTATTCTGACAATTGCAGTGATTCCCAACCTTTGAACTGCCCCGGAGAACAAAGAGTTAACTTTCTATGCAGGGCATAGAATGCTGAGCTCGAGCTCGGTTGAAGTCTCTGTCTGGAATGTTTCAAACTTAAATTGTCAGATTCTTACGAGCCCAACTAACTAAAAATTATATGTGGAAATTGTAAAAATTTCTACTAGCCAACTGGCTGAAAAAAGTTTTGGATTCCCAGGGAAGACTCAAGTCAGGAAACCCAAAAACCAAAAAACAATCTAATACAAATAACAATAATAAATCAGCACCCAAACAAAAAGGAGGAGGGTGCAAGCAAAAAACACCCCTGCGGTGCAATACTGCACCTGCCCACACACTTCCCAAAAACTAGGTTCTGAGAGAGGAGGCAGGAGGAGGTCAGAATACAGCAAGACTCCATTAGAAGAAACATAATTACTAAGGAGAGTAATTTTTTCTTCAAACAACATGAAGTCTTGCTATATTCTGACAACTGCAGACTACCAAGCAGTACCTTCAAGGAGGAGGGACAGAACCTACTTTGGGAATAGGCTCTAAAGTACTGCTGTGCCAAACCGAGCATCATTCCTAGCCTGGATATCCAAAGAGTAATGCTTGGTAAAGGTATGGACTGTTTTCCAGGTGGCTGCTTGACAAATTTCTAAGAGAGAGATATCCCTGGCAGAAGCCACTGAAGCAGCTGTACCTCTTGTGCAATGAGCCCTCAGGCCTGAGGGTGGAGTATTTCCCAGTTTTTCATAGCAGAACAATATACAAGACAAAATCCACCTGGCAACACATCTTTCGGTGGCAGATTTGCCATTTCCCACTTCTTCATAAATGAGGAACAACTGGAGGGAGTCAAACCTGTGACCCTTGGTACGCTCTATGTAGTAACTAAGGGCTCTTTTAACATCTAAACTGTGCAGCCTCCTCTCTCCTGAGGAAGAATGATCAGTGAAGAAAACAGGAAGAGACATAGACTGGTTTAAATGGAAGTCTGAAACCACTTTGGGCAAGAACCTTCTATTGGTTCTAAGGATCACTTTATCCCTGTGAAATGAGATAAAATCAGGTTCCACTGACAGGGCTTGCAATTCACTGATACACCTGGCAAAGGTAATAGCTACCAGGAACACACTTTTCCAAGTCAAGTACTTGAGTTCTGCTGAAGACATAGGCTCAAAAGGGGGTTGCATAAGTTGAGCAATGCAAACATTCAAATCCAAGGCAGGAGCAACGTCTCTAAAAAGAGGATTGGTGTGAAGCAATCCTTCAAAAAATGTACAGAACACAGGATGAGAAGATAGTGAGGAAGACTTCCCCACAGACAAAAACGCAGAAACAGCTGACAAGTGTACCTTGAAAGTAGCTGGTCTGAGGCCTAGGCCATTAAGATGGACCATATAATCCAGAACCATAGGCAATCCAGCAGTGTCTGGAGAAATATGTTTCTTAGAACACCAAATGCTGAATCTCTTCCATTTGGAGTTATAAGTCTTTCTGGTGGAGGGCTTTCGAGAAGCCTTGAGGATATCCAGAACCCCTTGGGAAAAGATGCAGATCTGCAAACTCTAACTCTTCAAGAGCCATGCCTTGAGATTGAGAGACTGAAGATTGGGGTACCAAATCCTTCCCTGAGAGGATGTTAACAGGTTGTAATTCCTGGGAAGAGAAAGGGGAAGATGGACTGCTAGGGACAGCAACAGGGGGTACCAGGGCTGTCTGGCCCAATATAGAGCAATCAGAATCACCTTGCAAGCTTGAGACCTTATTTTGACTAAAACTTTGAACAGGAGTGGAAAGGGGGGAAAGGCATACAGAAACTTCCCTTCCCAATTCAGGATCAGGGCGTCCAGAGGGACTGAGTCCAAGACTGGAGGTCTGCAACAAAAGAGAGGGAGTTGGTGACTGTCTGGGGCTGCAAAGAGATCTATCTCTGGAGTGCTGCACCTTGAAAAAGTTACTTTCAACACCTGAGGGTCCAGGGACCATTCGTGATGGCCCTGAGAGATCCTGCTCAGTGCATCTGCTAGCACATTGTCCTTGCCTGGAAGGTGAACTACTACAAGAGAGGTTTGCAGGGCATAAGCCAGGGACCACATCTTCAAGGCTTCTGTGCACAAGGCCATGGACAGAGTGCCTCCCTGCTTGTTGATGTACCATATGGTGGTGGTGGTGTCTGTTCTGACTTGAACCACCTTGTTCTGTACTGACTGAGAGAAAGCTTTTAGGGCCAGAAAAACTGCCCTGAGCTCTATGAGACTGATGTGGAGAAGGGATTCTTGGGGGAACCAGAGCCCCTGGGCAGTGAGGGACCCCAAGTGGGCTCCCCAGCCCAGAAGAGAAGCGTCCGTGGTAAGGGCCACTGAACAAGGCTGAGTAACAAAAGGAACACCTTGTCTTAAATTGTCCTGATCCTGCCACCATTGGAGGGCTTCGATCAAGGTCAGAGTCACTGGGATCAGTTTGGTAAGGGAATCCTTCCTCTGAGACCAAAAAGCTCTCAGGTGGAACTGAATATCCCTCATCTGGAATCTTGCCCCTTGGACCACTGCTGTTGAAGCTGCCACGTGGCCCAAGAGCTGGAGGAAATGCCTTGCTGGTCGAGATACCTGAAGGCTGAAAGAAGAGGCTAGTTCCATAAGAACCCTTGCCCTTTCTAGAGGAAGAAAGGCTCTTGCTCTGAGTGAGTCCAGTTCTGCCCCTATAAAGGTAAGAAGCTGGACTGGTTCGAGAACTGACTTGGGAAGGTTGATAAGAAATCCTAGCGAAGTGAGCACTTGCTGGGTCACTTGCAGGTGAGACTTGACTTGGTCTGGAGACTGACCCACTATTAGCCAATCATCCAGATATGGAAAAATGGAAATCTTTTGCCTTCTTAGAAAGGCAATTATTACTGCCAGGCACTTTGTGAAAACCCTTGGGGCTGAGGTTAGACCAAAGGGCATTGCTCTGAACTGATAGTAGCCTGAGGTACTTTCTGTGGGAGCACCTGATGGGAATGAGAAAGTAGGCATCTTTGAGGTCCAGGGAGGCTAGCCAGTCCCCTGGTCTTAGAGAGGGAAGGATTATTCCCAGAGTTACCATCTTGAACTTTGGTTTTAAGAGATGTTTGTTTAGATATCTTATGTCTAGGATGGGTCGCCACTCCACTGTCTTTCTGGGGGTCAGGAAGTACCTGGAGTACAGTCCTTTGCTCCAGTGTAGGGTAGGTACTCTCTCTATGGCTCTTAAAGCTAGGAGAGAAGAAACCTCTGCCTCTAGGGCAAGGGTTTCTGAGAGATTTGCAGGTGGAAAAGATCTGGCTCTTATCTTTGGAAATTTTCTGAAGCTGAGAACCAGTCCCTGGCTTATTACTTCCAGGACCCACTTGTCTGATGTAACAGACATCCAGTCCTGGACAAAGTAAGCCAGCCTGCCCCCTACTGGAACAGGAGAGTCGACCCGGGCAGGCCCATCAAGGTGTCTGCTTGGCAGGGGCTTTAGGCTGAGGAGTGGATGCAGCCCTGCTCATCCCCCTTCTGCCTCTCCCTCTGAAGAACCCCCTCTGAGAAAAGGAAGAAGAGGCCTGTACTTGGTAAAAAGGCATTTGAAAAGGCCTGCCCCTGCCCCTAGACTGCTGCTTTTGAGGAGTTGCCTGACTCTCCTTGGCCTGAGCACTCCTGTAAGTGGTCCTGTACTCATCCATTTTCTTCATGTAATTCTCTGTCTGCTCCCCAAAATACAGGTTACTCACCTGTAACAGGAGTTCTAGGAATGGTATATGTTGTTCATCCACACTTATTGGCAGGTTCCTTGCCACTTTAAATCTTGCCGGAAGGTCTTCAAGCTGGTTCCTCCCACCCAACCAGGTGGTAAAACTCTCGGCTCCGCCCCATGATGCCAGATCTAGCCCACTGGAAGCCAGGCTGTGTCGAAAGTCGGTGGATGAACAACACATACCATTCCTAGAACTCCTGTTACAGGTGAGTAACCTGTATTTATAGGGACATGGATACGTTGTTCATCCACACTTACTGGCAGACTCCTAGCATTTCTCCGGGATGAGGAAGGCAAGGCACACACCCCCTACTTAGGTAGAAAGACTGGAGAACCGAGGCCCTGACCAGCATCCCGGCGTGACCCAAGGTCGATGTGGAAGGCGAAACGGTAAGCCTGTTTCCGGGCAGAAGCCCTGCGGATATCCTGGACCGGAGTATCCTCGGAAGCAGCCACCGATGCAGCTAAGGGCGGGTAAAATGAGCACTTATCCCTCTGGGAGGCTCCATGCCCACCCACCTATAGCGAACCTATGCGGAGGTGACCCACCGCTCGTCGTCCAGCTTGGCTGCAGGTCTCTGCCAGATCACGGCTCAAGCGTAGATGACAAACAGCTGGCGAACCTATCCCGAACTTCAGCCTTACGCTCCCTGGGTAGGTGGCGTTAAATAGAGTCCCATGGAACCTATATGCAGCCTCCGAGGTGTGAATGGGGATGAACCCGGCAGAGACAATACCGGTTAGGGAAGACTCACCGCCTGCCGGAAGGAACTGGTGGGGCAGAGACAACCTTGTCCCTGTGGAAGACCAGATAGGGAGATTCAAAGGAGCGCCTGGAACTCTCCCCTCCTTCTGGATGGCAGAGTAGCCCCAAGAAGGTGTTCTTCCACAACAGGTGGGGGGAAACTCGCACCTGTGCAATGGTTTGAACGGCTTGCCCGTAAGCTAAGCCCATACCAGCGCAGGTCCCACAGAAATGGGGATACTCTCCCCCAAAGGGGAGGTGTGATCGAGGCCTAGAGAAGGGCCAGATCACCTTATCTGCACCACCGACTGCCTTCCGGCCCGCGCCTGGAAGACAGGGGTGATCAACAGAAGCACCTAGAGGGTCGTCGGTCGAAGCCCTAGTTCAAAGAATGGACCGCAGATGGTCCGGAATGCTCGCCTGGGGACGGGAGAGGGGCCAGGCCCTATCCCATCATCAAATGGAGAAGGCAAGCATGTTTGTCCGATCTCTAGCAGGACGCCTCGAAATGTCGAGGACTTTGCCGGAGGACCCAAGGCCTGGCCCCTAGCCGCACAGGGACCAGGCCTTCAGGTGCAGGGATTGAAGTTCCAGATGGAAAACCTTCCCCTGAAAACAGAAATCAGGACCGGGCGGACTGGAAGCCGCCTCGGGAGCCTGGGGCTGAGACTGAGGAGAGCTGGATACCAGAGCTGGAATCCAGTCTGGGGCTACCAGCATCGCCTGCGCCTAGTCCCTCCTCGCCTTGCCCGTAGGTCAAGGGAAATGGGGGAGAGGCGTGGAAGGGCCCAGGGTCCGCGGCCTCGACGGCATCCCCTACAGCAAACCTTGCTGAGGGGGCGGGCATGAAACACTGTTTAAACCGAGAAATGAACCGAGCAGTAGGAGTTCACTGAGGCGGAGTAAAGAATCTGACAGTTCAGGTTTGAAATTACACAGATAGAGCTGCTTCTTAGAGCTCGTGCTCAAAGTTCTATTTTGGAATGGTATTAACCATTTCACCTCCGGAGCAGTTCTAGTGGTGGGACAAACTGCTACTGTCATAATACAGCAAGACTTCATGTTGTTTGAAGATCCTGTGCTACCTCCGGCAGGGGAGACCACTCGAGAGGCGCAGCCTATGTCCGGCTTAGGGCATCAGCCAGGGAGTTGGAGGCTCCTGCCATCAAATGGCTGGGAAACCGCCTTCTACTGCACGAAAAAACCCAATGCGGAGAACCTCCTTACGCCGAGGCAAGGGGATCGACCGATCCTGGCGGGGTAGGTAGCACATGGTTGTGGTGTTGTCCGCTTGGACTTAAACCACTAGACCCCACACAAACGGAGCGAGCGGTGCAAGCTAAGCGGACCGCCTGGAGCTCCAGCGGGTAGAAGGACATCGGGACTCCCGAGAGACCAGAGGCGAAGCACTCTGTGTTCCCCTAGATGGGCACCCCCACCCATCCGAGAAGCATCGGTCGGAGAAGACCGTCAACTCAGGGCAGACAAACAGGATGTTCTCCTGCAGGAACTGGAATGGTCCGAGGGGGAGCGTTCCCCTAACTCCTGGGCTGTAGTCATGAACTGATCCGAGGAACGCAGCACTGTGACCGCTGGCTGGCCCGTCCCCACTAGGGGGACGCATGAACCAGCGGGTCAAACAGACCACGCTGGAGCCGGCCGCCATGAGGCCCAGGAGGTGCAGGAGGTCCCAGCAGGGCGCAATTGCCCAGTCAGACCTGACTAGGTAAGGGAGGAAGAACCTCAGCCCTGTCCGCCAGGAGCCGAGCTCGGACTCAAAAGTCGAGCCTAGTCCCGAAGAAGCATCACCCGCTAAGACACGAGTTCCAATGTGGCTCTGGTAAATGGAGACCAGTCTGAGTCTGGAAGGGTTGTAATCAGGCCAGCCATCCGGGTGGGTTACGCCCGGACCCCTCAATGCCGCAGAAACTGCTGAGCAGAGAACGAAGGGCCTGCCAGGAACTCGTAAGGAGATCTCCCACTTAGGAAAGGGAGGAGTCTCCCAAGAAATGGACGGAACGAGGAGTAAGTACGTCCTGGAGACCCAGGAAGAAGCCGCACGCCTCGTTCTGAGGATGGGATATCTGGCAGAGAGACCATCCAGGCGTGCAGAAGGATGGGGCGCAAGCCCCCCGTCCATTCGAGACCAGGAATACCTGGACACGAACCCAGGGTCAGAAGGAGGGTCCACCACCTTCCTGATCACCTCTAATTAGAGGGCCAGGCAAGTCGGCTCAGCGGGCCGACGAAGAGGCTGTGGACCCAAGATCCCCGTGGGGCAATGGCTCAAAAAGGGGAAAACCTGCTCGCAACCCATGACAGGACCTACCCTAAGCACCACCCAAGAGGAAGAGGTGCGGAGCCGTCCCCCACGGGGAAACCCGGGCAGGGACGACCGGGCGGGGACAGCGCCCCTTAGCCCGTCACTGAGCAGGCTTGGCGGAGGAAGAGGCTGAGGGGGCTCTCGGATCCCTACCTCCCTGCTTCCTTTTGGAGGAAGACGCTGGTCTGGCGATAGGCCGCCCAGCGCATGCCTGCTGGCCCTCGTGCTGGGCCGGTCGAGCCGCAGGGACCAGGGGGCAAAGGGGCTTACGCAAAGGCTGTCGGCTGCCCTTGCCCCTCGAGGCGGGAGTGACCGAGTCTGGAGTGGCATCGGACTTCTCGGGCCCCTGGAGGTGTCCCTCCACTCCAGGGCCAAAAAGGTCAGTCCCCAAGAAGGGAATGTCCACCAACTCGTGCTGGGTTTCCAAAGAGAAGGAAGATAACCTCAGCCACGCCCTGCGGTGCATGGCCACTGCAGCCGCCACCGATCTGGCACAGAAGTCGCCCAGATCCAGAGCCGTCTGGAGCTGCTGTTTGGCCACCGCCCTACCCTGGTCCGCACCGCCGGACCGTGGTCCGCAAGTCGGCCGGGAGATGAGGGAGGACCTCGTCCAGGGAGCACAAAAGGGCGTGGGAGAAGTGTGCCATCAGTGCCGCCGAGCTGGCCTGACGGAGGCCTAGGGAGGACGCAGCGTAAACCTTGCGCCCGACATAGTCCATCCTTTTGGACTCCTTGTCAGGGGGCCTATCCACATCCCTAGCGTTTCCAAAACATTGGAAAACATTGTCGGTAACTACCCCTCAGCCGAGGTGCTCCGAGAAACCGGGCAGAGAACCGACAGGGACAGGGTACTTCTGGCCACCCTGGCCGAGGGCGCAGGGCAGGAAGTAGGCCGCCGCCGGAGCTCCAAGGCTGGGCCCACGATTGCCTCAGCCACCGGGAAGGCCTCCGAGGGTGAGCCCCCTCGGTCAAGAATCTCCTTAAGGGGCCCATTTGAAAACGGGCTCGAGCTGCATCCCTGTGAATTCTGAGATGAGCTGGAGCAGACCCATAAAGGATGATGGGCTGTCGTCCACAGAATGTTCCGGGGAAGACCATGGGTCCTCCCTACTAGGAAACATAGCGGAGTCGATTTCGGGCTCTGAGGGGTCTGCAAAAATCTGCCGCAGGCCTGAGTCACTCTTCGTCCGCCGAGGGCAGGTGGGAGTGAGGGGAACAAATAATCTGCAGGACAGGTCATAGCCCGGCCTGGGTTCCACCAAGGACAGTGGGGCAGCAGGGATTGGACGAGCAACCAGCCCCGGAGAGGGCACCTTGACTGCCTCGAGCGGCTGCATCGGCCGACCTGGCGGCGGCTGCTTACTGGCCGGAGAATGAATCGGGGTCGATTGTTTACCAGACAACAACAGCTGCTGCCACATAAACTCCTCGTAACGTCGACGCCAACGGCATTGAAGCCACTCCTCATCCGAGGAGGGGGACGAGGAAGAACGGCAATGCCACTTGACTCGGTGCCCGACCGAGATGCCGGGTCAGCGTGGCGGCTGGAGCCGAGAGGAGGACCGAGACCCAAATCTCGGGGAACCGAGGGCAGGCCTGGGAAGGAGTGGGCGTGCCGCTCCCTTGACTTGGAAGAAATGGCCGAGGACTGCCGACCTGAAGGTACCGGCAGAACCTCAGCCTCCGGGAACGGCGAAGGGATGGCGGCACTAGCGAAGACAGCCCAGATGCCGGTGAAGCTCGGCCACGTCGGCGAAGTCCTGGCTGGCTGACCTGGCGGGGACACCGTGAGGCCAGTGGCGAGCCGCATCCTCGACCCGAGTCAGTGTCGGCTGGCAGGGAAGGGGGAACTCTCCCGCTCCCTCCGGAGCCAACGAAGGGACTTAGCCTGTGGCTCCTTAGACTTGGGCCGAGAGGCAGGTCCCAAAGGTCCCTCTCCCTTCAAGGAAAGGGACTGGCGAAGCTCCTTGAACGAAGCTGCATGAGGAGAGCCCAAGGAGAGAGGGATAAGCGCCACGACCGAGGAAGAGGAAGGGGAAGCCACCCCCTCCCCAGAGGGAAGAAGATCGAGCTGCTCAGAAACAGCCGATGCGGACGCTGCCCGACGATCCGAGGAATTTTCCGGAGCGGGAAAAATTACCGGGGCGCCCGAGTCCCGAACGGGCCGCGCGGTCCTCCAGAGAGTTGGTCGAAAGAGCACAACAAAACTCGCAGAGCTGAGGATCATGATCCAGGTTAAGGCAGTAAACGCACGTGGAGTGGGGGTCTCTCCTGGAGGAATTGACCAGGTGCCTCTCGGGGCCGGAAAAAGAATGAGCTATCGCCGCAGCGAAGAAGAAGAAAGGATCGAAGTTTCAGAAAACTTTCAATTGATTTCGAAGACCGAAATTTCCAGGAACCAGTCAAAAACGCAGAGCGCTAAGGAGGGAACCTGAGCTTCCAAGCGGTAAGGAAGATCTGGCGTCATGAGGCGGAGCCGAGAGTTTTACCACCCGGGTGGGTAGGAGGAGCCAGCTTGAAGACCTTCCAGCAAGATTTAAAGCGGCAAGGAACCTGCCAATAAGTGTGGATGAACAACATATCCATGCCCCTAGAACAGACAGTTAGCCACTACAGAAAAATCCATGGCCTTAGCATGGGTGTCCTCCGAGAGACTAGTACATCTGAGCCAAGCCATCCTCCAAAGAGCCAAAGATGTAGCCATGACTCTTGGTGACGCATCATTAGAGTCCACAGCAGCAGCATGAAACTGAACCTTAGATGCTTCAATCCCATCTGCAGCCACCACCTCCAGCTCCTTGGCTAGCTGGGGGGAGGCCTGTTTAGCCAGTGCCGGTACAGTGTCCCACCTGGACTTCTGGTACCTGGCTGTACAGGCCATGTAATTTGCCTGCCTGAGTCCCAAAGAAGATGCCATGTACTGCTTCTTTGCCATGGCATCAGTCTTCCTGGAGTCCTTGTCAGGGAGAGTGTGAAGCCAAGGGAATATTCGCCTTGTCACAGGCAGCAGCCTGCACTACCCCCAACATGGCTGCTTTGCTGATATAAGAACTCCATGTCTGAGCCTGAAAGTGTATACCTCTTGTCCATTCTTCTATCCACAGGAGGTATAGTGTTAGGAGACTTTAGGATTTTTTGTGTCTGTTTCCCAAAAGATTTGTGGAGGGGAATAGACAGTCTCCTGCACTCAGCCTCCTCCATAGGAAGCTGGAGGGTTCCAGCCACCTTTCTGTAGAACATAAAGTGAGAAGGGGACTCAGAAAGCCTAGGAGGGGAAACACCTGAAGATCTCTCTGGGGAGATGTCCGGTTCCACAGGCACATCCAGACCCTCACTTCCATCATCATTCTCAAATTCCCCTTCCTCTTCAAATTCCGGTTCATAAAAATCTTCAAGGGTATAATCTTGAACCGGGGGAACCAACCGAACCCCTGCCAGAAGGAGTCGGAATGGTAGGAACCGGACGGAGCGATTCCACAAACTGAATCGCTCTGGCTATCTCTTACGCGGTCGGAACATGAACCTCTGGATCCGAACCAGTCGATCTGTCTTTGCATTTTCTTTTTGTCGGAACTGATCCCTCGGAATCGGTTCTCCTTTTGCCCGAAGAAGTATCGCCCTGGTCAGAAGGCACTCCTTCTGGTTCAGTCGAAACCGAACCCGGGCTGGCCATCCAGGTCAGCGGACTTCTCGGGCTCCTTTTCCCTCAGTCTACCTAATCTCTTCTCAAGGGTAGATTTGGGAAAGTTTTTACATACTTGGCAGTCTGAATCGAGGTGGTCAAATCCCAGACAATAAACACAGGTGGTGTAGAGGATCGGCCTATGAACCTCCCCACACTTACTGCAGTGTTGAAACCCAGTGGGCCCGTTTTTTTTCTTGGGTTTCTCAGACATGGCCAACCTAACCAACATACCCTTTTTATGGCAACCACCAGGCAAGACTCCATTATCGGTTCCTAACCGTGTCACGGGTATTGGAAAAAACGTACTAAAACATTTTTTTTTTTGAGAACCGATAAGAACTGGTAACCTCACACTAAGTAAAACAACACAAAACACAATATTTCACTATCAAATGGCCGGTTCAGCCAAACCAAGACGCACTTTTACAAGTTCCACACAGAAAAAACAGAACAATTCCTATCTAGTACTCACGGCACCACAGATAGAGACTGAACCAACTATGCGGATAACTTTTGCGGTTTCAAAAACCGTCGAAAACTGAAACTTTAACCGATTTTCGAACCGTGCTGAAGGAGAAATCTCCGGAACGACCGTTCAGTGAGGCGGAGTGAAGAATCTGACAGTTTAAGTTTGAAACACTCCAGACAGAGACTTCAACCGAGCTTGAGCTCAGCATTCTATGCCCTGCATAGAAAGTTAACTCTTTGTTCTCCGGGGCAGCTCAAAGGTTGGGAATCACGGCAATTGTCAGAATACAGCAAGACTTCATGTTGTTTGAATCCATTTTTTTTTTTCCCCCAACTGACTTACATCATCGTGGTGAACAGGAACAGTCAAGAGAAGCTTCTGTGCTTCTCTTTGGCTGTATGGCACTGTTTAGCCACCAACTTCAGTCATTTGTCTTTTTTCTTTAGTGAATTTGTACAAGCCACCGTCAACCACAGAGAATGAAGGGCTAAGTGCGAGCCAGGAGTGGGTGATGGTGAAGCCACCTTCTCCGCAGCCAGTTTATCCATTTCTTGAATTAGAGGAAATATTTTCTTAAGCTTTCCTATGAGGTCTCCTGGTTGTCTGGTTAAAGCCTAGGCAGATTTTGTAAGCTTTAACGTTGTAGTTTGGGCCAAGGCAGTGGATACAAACAGAGTGGTTGTCATCTTTGCAAATGTTAACATCACTGCAATGGCAGTTCTTCATTCGCAACATAACATTTTTTAAATTACAAAAATATAGAGTGAAATACTTGCAAAAATTCAAGAGTGTTCTTCAGCAACAGTGGACAGACTAGCAGTTAATGGCAGGAAAAAGAACTAAGGCGTGCTGGGGCTACTGACGAGATGCATCAATGTGGATGGTCCCAGCCTGCAAAAAAGATTTTGGGTAGCCCTGATGCCGACAGCTTACAATTCCATGATGTGGCTCTATGGAGGGATATATCGTCAAAGATCAACTTTTGGGACAACAAGACAAAAACATGCTACCCATACATTATACTGCATTATAAATACAGCAAATTAATATTGCATCTGATGTAACATGCCAAAAAAGAACAGGGGTAAAAAAAAAATCTGGCATCATTAGAGAGGAACAGACAGCACTAAGAGCCCCATACCTAGTGTGGGGTTAGTCTCAATTTACACAGAGTACAAAACTTTTTTTTTTTTTTACTTACTTACAGTTTACTGCAGTACAGTACATTGTATCACGTCAATTTTGGTGACTTCCAAGCTGACATTTTTTCTGAACTACAAATCCTAGAATCCCCTGCCGTTGACATCAGAGAGGAGTTTTAACAGCCCGCAGGGCCTGTTAAGGAGTTTTTATAAGCTCTGATCTTTTGTTTGCTGGTCCCACTCTACTTCTGGGGCTAAGTATAGTCACAGAAGACTGTACTTAGCCCTGGGAGAACTGTAGGACCGGGAAACATCTGATTTGAGCTTATAAAATCTCTAACATGCTTTGCAGGCCACTGAATCTCGCAGTGCTGCAACCATGCTCTGACATCAGCTACAGGAGAGTCTGGGATTTCTGGTTAAAGCAAATGTTAGCTCTGAAGTCACCAAAATTAGCCCAGTGCCATCAACTATACTGCGTAAACAATAAGTAAAACAAAAAAAAATTTTTTGCACACAAAGTGCAACTTGGGACCAGCCTACAACTGGGTGCGAGGCACTTAGTGGACTGTTCTACTTTAAATGAAGCAGTGTTCTCAAGCACTTCACAAAGATCCTTGCTTTGTCATGTTGTTCCAGAAGCTTCACGTATTCAGACAAGTTTACGTTACTTTGAAAATCTAAGACAACGCTCACTCACCATGCGAAACTGTGCTTCTGCCTGCTGCGACACATTTTCCTGTTCTGCTTGGCTGCTGCTAATGAACAATCCCAGCTCTGCGTTGTACTGCAGGACACTTCCCTGGAGCTGGGTCAGGAAATGACCAAAACTACGAATGCAGCAAATGCGGACAATTGTCTGGGAAACAAAAATCAACATTTAGGACACTGTTGTAAACCAAGACCAGCTGGATGACTCAGACAATACTACACTGCAAACTCAATAAAGCACATCAAACCTTGGACATAGTGTGGAGAAATAAGGAGACTGTTCTGCACGCAAAGCAGCAAGAGCATGTGATATCAGAAGTGGAGGCTGGTAGGGAAGGTTGAGAACGTCCACAAAGATGCTCAATTCCTTTCAGGGAGGACTGTACACTGATATAGGAGCAGCTCCTGGTGCTGCCATTAGCAGCGTGGGTTACCACGCGTTGTCAGACACAACTCCCCCAGGCCAGCACCCATACCAGGATAATTATCAATTCATCCATCTAGTCACTCACACACTGTCATTATTAACTTATCCATCTAGGTACTCACTGGCACACCAACATCATGATAAAAGCCACTCACTGATGTACTGTTACTAGCAACATATCCATCCAGTCACCCACTGACATCATGTTAAACTTTATCCATCTGGGTAACTCACTGACACACCAGCTGTCACAATCATCTTATCCAATCACTCACTGATTCATTAACATAAATACAGTATCCACATTCACAGACACACCATCAATGTATCAACTTACCCATCCAGTCAAATACTAACACACCAGCTTCACTATCAACATATCCATTCAGTCATTCACAGACACTGTCCATACAAAGTTATCTGATCAGTCACTCACTAACGCACAAACATCATTATCTTCTCTATCCAATCACTCACAGATAACTGTCATTATCAGTGTCCATCTAAGTCACACACACCAGCATCAGTGTCAAATTATCCATCCAGTCACTCACAGACATTACAAGCAACTTATGCAGTCACTCTAACAAATTACCAGTATCTGCTTATCCAACCAGTCACTCACTGGCAAACCAACACAACCAAGTTTTCCATCCAGCCATATAATGCATGAAAATCACTGTCCATTGCTCCTTTCAGCCACTCAAAACACCAACATCACCATAAACTTATCCATCCAGTCAAACAGTGATACTCCAATATCACTATCAACTTTTCCACCCACCTACTGGCACACCAAGACCACTGTTAATTTATACACATACATTCTCACCAAAATGTAGGTTGGAAGGAAGGCCATTAACAAAAAACAAGTTTCAAACAGTTGGGATTATGGAAGCGGGTGCAGTTTCTGATGGACAGAATAAAAATGGTAGACGAGATTTCATGTCTCTGGTGCTGATGGAACTGGAAAGGATTGGGGGATGTCCCCCCACACACAGAGCAGACTGGTTTGTTTTGGGAGCAAAGCCCCCTGAGCCCCCCTTCCCACTCCTCCTACCAATACTGTGCTACAACTACTACTAATAGTTGCAGTGCTTATAAGATCACAGACGTCAGCAGACGAGAACTGGTTATAACACTGAAATCTCATCTGATGACATCATAATCTTATCAATCCTTCAGAAACTGCACCCAAACTGGATTATGCTACCTAAAAACTGCATCTGGAAATGAGGTGGAAAAGCAGGTATCCCAGCCTCCATACTCTACAGCAGACCAACAGGGAAGCACTCTCCAAAGTGTGGTTAAATCCAGCAAGCATCTGTTTCTCACACGAAGTATAAGCACAGTGCTGGAAAAAAAGCCTAATTTAACAAGTTTCGCATACTGCAGTCTAGGAACATCATCCATCAGCAATATCTAGGCAGACGTTTCAATACACCAGTATCACAGCCATCATCTGAGTAAGACAGACACTAGTACATAGAAGTGTTGACCTGGATGTTAAAGATTACGCTCCTTATTTGCTGCGTTTGAAATCGCTTTTTACATAAATGAGAAAACGGTTTTACAGCAGCTGGTTCAACACATTCAATATATGGAAATTATGTACCTACCATAATTCTGATCTTTCTGTGTATCTTCACCATTCATCACCTTTGGTACTAGGCCGGAGGTCATGACCCCGCGGGAGTTCTATTTTTGGGGGATGGGCGAGTCGGCCTGCCATCGGCACCACCCTCAAGGCCGATGCACTGCGTGGCGCTTGCGGGTTGGCCATTAGGTGTTGTCGAGTCCATCCTCCCGCCAGTTCTGAGTCGCCGTAGAGGTTAGAAAAAGGGGTGGGAGGTTGGGACAAGGAAGTCCAAGGGACAGAAAAAGGAAAAGATATAAAATTAAAAGGAGAAATAAACGACTGAGAGGACAGAAGAAGTTCAAAGACTAAGGGGGATTGGGTAGGGGCCCCAATCTCTGGAAGTAGAAAAGGAGGAGGGTTAAGGATTTTAGAAGCAAGGAAAAAGGTGAGGGAAGACAGGAGAAACATACCCTGTAACCTTGACCTGTCTCCAGTTTATATAGGAACTGCGAAGAAGTAGCCAAAAGGCTAACTGCCAGAATTGTAGGTACAGAATTGTTGGCAAAAACTTCTACAAGCATAATCGGCTATTCTGGAAGAAAGGACAGGAAAAAACAGGGATATCTCCCCCCTCTCAAAAGGAGATTTTGGTGCAAGAAACCTAGTTTCTTAAATTAATTGAGGTTATGTCCACAGGACAAAGAAATCAAAGGAAATCCAGGACTGACGGGGAAAAGAGGAGAAGGAAAGAAAAGGGAGCAACTGCCAACCCCCACCCCACATGGGTGGAGCTGAAACACTGAAGGAGAAGTGCTCCAATTTACCCCGCTCCTGACTAACAGAAAGGAGGGGGCCAAAAGAGGGAGGGGGACCCAGAGACTGAGGCCCCAGGGGGATAGAGGGTGGGATTGTGATGAATGGTGAAGATACATAGAAAGATCAGAATTACGGTAGGTACGTAATTTCCATATCTTATCTGTGTCAATCTTCACCATTCATCACCTTTGGGTGAGTGCCGAGCCCCCCCCCCAAAGGGGGTTTATAACTCTAACAGGCAGAGTCCCTTAGCTCTCAGTGGGTGATACACTAAGAGGGAGAACATTCACAGGTCTGGGAGGCCCGAGGTGGGGAGTGTGAGACGGACCCCCGAGTGGAAGTTGCCCCGACAGACGATGCCTCACTCTACGGGAGAAGAGATAGGGTCTCTGGTGAGCGGAATTAATCACCCAACGCCGGGCCAAGGGTGACAACCAGGAAAGACGCAGCCATGCCATCCGCCTAGTGCAGATCGCTGTCCCTACGACCCTGGTAGCTACCTCACTAGCATCATACGATGCCCTTGCTTGCTAGCTCCAGGCCACGTGCAGAGAGTGTAATGGCTTGTCTGGTTTGCTCCGTGTCAGGCATGGAAGCTAGGAGCCGACCCAGCCTGGACCACAGGAACCTGTCATAGGTTGCATAGTGGGCCTGATGTGCTGCAATAGACAGCAGCAACCATGCCGAGTAGAACATCCTCCTCCCCCAGAAATCAAAATCAGAGGAGTCTTGATCTGTGGGCCGGTCACAGTGAGGGACATGAAGCCCATCAAGAGTGTCCAGTTGCATCAATCTTGACAGAGGATGAGGCATGGAACCTGGAGACTCCGGGGGGAGGGGGGCACAATACCACTGGCAGAGATCCCCAGGGGCAGGATCTCCGGAAAAGGGTCTCTGCCAGAAACGCAACGACACCTCCCAAAATGGAACAGGCCAGAGGGGCACCACGAGGTTGTCCTTACTGAAATTGCCTAGAAAAGCGTGTGCCGAGTGCTCTGGATTGTGTTGAGTGGGAGGGGTGATGTGCAGGTCCTCTAACTTCCTCACGAGGAATCGCAGATACTCAGCAAGATCAGCAGCTGAAGAAATGTGGACAGATGGCTCCTCTCCCTCAGGAGAGGGGGATGAAGAGTCAGAGGACCTCAAATGTTTAGAAGCTGGCTGCTCAAGGGGAGGTTGAAAAATCTGTCTGTCCACAGCCCTAACGCGAGAGGGAAACTAAGCAGCCTGAGCTCTGAACTGCTCCCAGGAGAGAGGTCTGCTACGACCAAGAATGCCTGGGTGTGCAGGAAAAGGTGGCAGAGGAATGGGGGTAGAGCCGACAACGGGAATCGATTGACCTTCGCCTGGGCTAGGGAGCGCACCAGGAGCCCTAGGAAAACTCCACAGCCAACAGCTGATCAACCAAACTGGAACTGCCTAGGCTGCGCACTGAAGAATCCCCCTGTGAGGTGACCTGCGCCATGCAGGTCCAGAAGGACGGTCCCCTACCTCCAAAGAATGGGACCCTCTCAAGAAAACCGAAAGGAAAGGGCGGAGATCCGCACTATGGCTCCTCCCAGAGCCCGGGTGGGTTCCGGAAAAAGGCCGCCACAAAGACCCCATGCCCCTCAACCTCTAGGAATCCAAGAGCATCCTCCTCGAGAGAAAGCCCTGGCAGCCCTGGTCAGCCCCTGAAGGGGCTATCCAGGGAGCAGCATCCTCCTCTCCTGTGGGTGTTCTGATCGGCCCCAAAGTTGGGCAATCCAGGCACACCACCTTAGGGGGTACCACCACTGAGGCATCAGAGAACCCTCTGAGGCTAGGCTGCAAGGCAATGGTGGCCTGCACCACTGCCTGCTGGGCAGAACCCCTGACCCTGGCCCCGGCAGTCACTGTCTGCTCCTCAGAGGGGGGCCGACTCTGGCCTGTCAAGGACACTACCAGGGTGCCCATGCCAGCAGCCAACTTCAGGGAGCCAGACTGCGTGTCTGACTCACAGTCTGACTCCTCCTCCGAAGAGGTGGAGATCAAAGTCCTGTGCCAAACAGTGCGTGGACACCCGCTGCCATCCCTACCGAATGGGCCACCAGAACCAGAGACTGCACCAGAGTCAGTGCTGGTGCCCCCCCTCCGCACCGCAAAAGGTCCCAGAAGAGGACACGGCTCCAACAAGGGCAGCAGCCTCGGAGCCAGAGCCTGTCACGGTGCCGCGCCACAAGCGGCGTCAAAACCAGCAATGGCACAGACGACAGCTCTGACTGCACTCTCAGCGCCGAGGCTAGAGACCCCAGCACTGACCCACCCACGGCACGTGAGCAGGCGCAGAGGACGAACCTCACATGATGCCCGACAGCATTCTTGACGCCGAGCTCCAAAACCCTCATGGCACCACGCTAATGCTCGGAGCCGTGAACTGCTCCAGAACTGGACATGGCACCATGCTCAACCACAGCACTGCAAACGGCGCCGGGCCGAGAAACAGTCAGGGACAGCGCCATAGAGCCTCCAACGGCGCCAACAGCAGCAACGGTGCCAAGTGCTGGACCAGTGCCACCGATGCCATCAGGTCTCACAGAGCCAAGAAAGGCGCAGAGGCCCAGAATGGCGCCGACAGACAGCGTTGAGGACAGTGCCGACCCAGGCCTTCTGAGCCGCGGTTACGATACCGGGGGAGCCTTCACCCCTGAAGGGGTGACTGCCAAGGCGATGCCTCCCGCTTGTCTCCGGGAGGGGATGGACAAGGCCTCCTGCACCGCAGAAAGTGCCTCTGCCATGGCTAGGCTACAAGAGGCAGAGGCCCCTCCTCCTCGGTCCATGCAGAACTGGGAGGGGACCCAGAGGAAAGGCCGAGAGAATGCAGCTTGGCCCGACGAATGCGTGCCCGTCCCCCGAAAGTCAGTGGAGCTCGCCCCACTTTCCACTCGCATTGCTCGATGACCCGGTGATCCATGGAGAAGCAGGGGTTACCTGAATCCATGTCGTGAAGCGGGCCAAGAAACACGAGGCAACGAACGTGCTGGTCGGTGACGGAGTACTTAGGGCAGCATGGGCACTGTCGCATGGGAAGCCATCATCCTGTCTTAGAAGTTTTCTTGCCCTCTGACCGAGACATGACCTATAGGGAAAAAGAATACCAAAACAAGACCCGACATTGCAAAATAAAATAAGGAACAGTCTTTCCAGGTGACATCGAGTGGAGCGAACAGAACCGGCAGGATACTCTGAGTCGACGGACTACGAAGCGACACGGGGTCAACGAAATACACAGTTGAAGGCTTCAATGGAAGAGGTGGACCTCTGAAAATTCTTCTGAGAGCTTCCAGCGAGGTGACCTCGATGGCAGGAGAAGAACAACTGGCGGGAGGGTGGAGTCGACAACACCTAACGGCCAACCCGCGAGCACCATGAAGTGCGTCGGCCACAAGAGAGGCACCGATGATGCATCGACTCCACCCATCCAAAAAAAAAGAGCTCTATCAGGTTCATGACCCAGTACACAAAGGTGATGAATGGTGAAGATTATCACAGATAAGATCCTTCTTCTTGCAGCGGAAAGAAAGATCTGGTGTCATGGAGCAGGGCTCAGGGAGTTACCACCGGGGTGGGTGGGAGGAGCCAGCTCGAAGACCTTGGAGCAAGATATTTAAAAGGAAAGGATACTGCTAGATGTATGGACTGTACCCCATATCCATGTCCTTAGAATTATACTTTACTTACAGTTTATTGCAAAACAGTAGATTGCAACAGGCTTGTAACATATTAACACATATAAAACAAATTTAAATAACTACGCATCATTTCCTTATTGAAAAAGAGTCAGAACAGGACCAGCAAACATTTGATCTTATAAAAACTCTAAATGCACTGCAGGCTATTGAATCCCCTACTGTTACACCCATGCTCTAATGTCAGCTGCAGGGGATTCTGGGATTTTTTGTTACAGCAAATGTCGGCTTGGAAGTCAGTAGAATTAGCCTGACACAATCAACTATACTGCAGTAAACAGTAAATTAAAAAACCAAAATGTTTTTGCACACAAGGTGCAAATTCTGACCAATCCCATACTTGGGTGAGGGGGTCTTAGTGTTGGCTGTTCCCTTTTAAAACCACAAAAGTTCATTACACGTAAAAAAAAAACAAAAAACTTATCAATAAGGTAATAAGAAGTAGTTATTAAATTTGACATGTATTTATATTTTATAAGCCCATATGATTTATAAAATATTACTATTGGCACCGTGATGTTTTTGCACTCTTCCAGAGTGTTGCCTCCTGCATCCATTGGGTGTCAGAACGGCTCACCTTAGGTTCATGGTCCTCTTTCCCTAAGGTGACACTTCTGAAAAGAGTGTAGATTCCTTTGGGTCCATATTTACATATATTGTCCATTGCCAGTGACCTGCTCACCTCCTCCAGTGCAGACAGCAGTGGACCATTCTGCTCAAAGTGCAAGTTTTTGTGTGCATTCTTCAAGGCAGGGAGGTTGCGAAGGGTGATATCTTCCAGCAGCACTAGGTTCCTGCCCAGGTCAGGCTGCTCAGAGCTCATCACTAACTGCTTCAGCTCACTGCAAAGTGGAAACCCTGAAAAAGAGAGCAGCAGCAGATGAACCAGGACTTGGAATCACAACAGTCCCAAATCAACTTACCCTACTAGAAGGGCAGACAAGTCCAGAAAGAAAAAGTTACTTACCATAGCAACCTTATTTCTCTCAGGGGATACTCCAATATTCATAACTCTTATGCAGTATACCTTTAAGGTCAGATCTGCCCAGAGACACAGTACTACGCTAATGATGGGATCATTGGCATGAGCCACTTTTCAAATGCTGCCACATATCAACTGCCTATATTCTAACCCTCAGATTTCGTGGACGCCCACAAATCAGGGCCCAAAATTAAAAATATATAAAATTCTAATTTCAAAATTCCCCACCCAAACCTCCAACTGGAGGAAATATAAAAACCATCATAAACAACCCCACAAGCTCCTATGTCAGAATCACCTGAAAAGGAGAAAACGTAAGAACAAGTTCTAATAAAAGTAGAACGTGGTATGCAAACACTAAGGTACAACATGGAATACAGAGGCCACTGGTTCTTAAAACAGGGAGGCAGGGTGGGAGAGTTATGAATATTGGAGTATCCCCTGGGAGAAATAAGGTTACTATGGTAAGTAACTTTTTCTTCCCAGCCCAGGGAAACTCCAATATTCCTAACACTTCTGCAGACTAAAAGAAAAAATTACTCACCTTAGTAATTATGTTTCTTCTAATGGAGTCTTGCTGTATTCTGACAATTGCAGTGATTCCCAACCTTTGAACTGACCCGGAGAACAAAGAGTTAACTTTCTATGCAGGGCATAGAATGCTGAGCTCGAGCTCGGCTGAAGTCTCTGTCTGGAGTGATTCAAACCTAAATAGTCAGATTCTTACGAGCCCAACTAAAAATTTTATGTGGAAATTGTAAAAATTCTTACTAGCCAACTAGCTGAAAAAAGTTTTGGATTCCCAAGGAAGACTCCAGTCAGGAAACCCAAAAACCAAAAAATAATCTACTATAAATAACAATAATAAATCTGCACCCAAACAAAAAAGGAGGAAGGTGCAAACAAAAAACACCTCTGGGGTGCAACACTGCACCTGCCCACCCACTTCTCAAAAAGAGGTTCTGAGAGGGGAGGCAGGGAGGGAGATCAGAATACAGCAAGACTCCATTAGAAGAAACATAATTACTAAGGTGAGTAATTTTTTCTTCAAACAACACAAAGTCTTGCTATATTCTGACAATTCCAGACTACCAAGCAGTACCTCCAAGGAGGAGGGACAGAACCTACTTTGGGAATAAGCTCTGAAGTACTGCTGTGCCAAACCGAGCATCACTCCTAGCCTGAATATCCAGAGAGTAATGCTTGGTAAAGGTATTGACTGTTTTCCAGGTGGTTGCTTGACAAATTTCTAAAAGAGGGATATCCCTGGCAGCACCCAGGGAAGCAGCTGTACCTCTTGTGGAATGAGCCCTCAGGCCTGAGGGTGGAGTTTTTCATAGCAGAATTGTATACAAGACACAGTCCACCTGCCAAGAGATCTTTTGGTGGCAGGTTTGCCATTTCCCACTTCTCCATAAGAGGAAGAACTGGAGGGAGTCAAACCTGTGACCCTCGGTACGCTCTATATAGTAACTAAGGGCTCTTTTGACATCTAAACTGTGTAGCCTCCTCTCTCCTGAGGAAGAATGATCAGTGAAGAAAACAGGGAGAGACAGACTGGTTTGAATGGAAGTCTGAAACCACTTTGGGCCAGAACCTTTTATTGGTTCTAAGGACCACTTTATCCCTGTGAAATGAGATAAAATCAGGTTCCACTGACAGGGCTTGCAATTCACTGATATGCCTGGCAGAGGTAATGGCTACCAGGAAATGAAAATTACGTACCTCCCGTAATTTTTGATCTTCTTGGACGAGTTTCCACCACTCATTCACACTATTGGGATCTGCGCCGGAGGCACTAGGACCAATCGGGAGCAAAGTTTTTGCTGGAGGGTCAGCGCCAGAGATGGTGCCACGAGGAACAGCGCTGCGAGCCCTAGCTCGTGCAGTAACGACTATCTCGGCGTCGACCCTCCAACCGCCTCAGTACCTTTTTTACCAAGGAAGTGCAGCGTAACTAACCTAGAAGGGTAGCCTAACCTAAAAAACGGACATAAGATAGTCCGGGCGACCCGTGTAAGAAGGGTCAATAAAGAAGTCTTCACGGCCTAAGATTTGAGGGAGTGAAGACGAACAAGAAAGGTGAGCTCGGGGGATGGAGGGTGAGCTTGTGAATGAGTGGTGGAGACTCGTCCAAGAAGATCAAGAATTACGGTAGGTACGTAATTTTCATATCTTCTTGGACATAAGTCTCCACCACTCATTCACACTATTGGGAGAGTACCGAGCTAATAATCCCCAGAGAGGGCGGCAGGAAAGACCAAGAGCTCAAGTTTCTAGGACAGAAGTCCATTGAGGATGGCTCTGCCAAAGGAAGAATAGTCGTCTGGCATGGACATCTAGTGCATAATGTTTAACAAAAGTATGCACTGAGCTCCAGGTGGCCGCATTGCAGATGTCTGCAATGGGCACATTGCGGATTTCCGCTAGGGATGCCGCGACCGCTCTGGTAGAGTGAGCGTAAACTCTACCCTCCAACTTGACCTGCGCCATGGAATAGCAGTGATGAAGGCACGCCACTAGCCATGATGAGATACATCTGATAGCGACAAGTTGACCCTGCCGGGTCTCACTGAAGGAAACGAACAGTTGCTGAGCTTTGGGAAAATCCTTGGTTCTATCCAGATAGAAACGCAAGGCCCTCTTAACATCCAAAGAATGAAGAGAACGTTCCCTTCATTTTGGAAGTCCCAAAATAAGAGGGAAGGACCAAAGGTTGGTTTAGATGAAATTCTGACACAACCTTAGGAAGAAATTTAGGATAGTCTGAAAACTACTTTGTCCTTATGGAACACAGTATATGGAGGGTCTGTGACCAGGGCATCTATCTCAGAGACCCTGCGGGCTGAGGTAATGGCCACTAGGAAGGCAGTCTTCCAAGTGAGAAATTTTAGCTCACAGGTAGCCAGAGATTCGAAAGGTTTCCGAGTGAGCATGTCTAGCACAAGATTAATGTCCCAGGCTGCGACTGGATGTCTTGTAGGAGGTCTGGTATGCAGAATCCCCTTAAGAAATCTCATAACCATAGGTAACTGAGCCAGAGTTAAGGAAATAACGGGCTCATGATACGCTGAAATGGCACTAAGATGAACTTTGACTGTAGAGTACTGCAGACCCGAATTTGAGAGGTCCAAAAGGTATTCCAAAACCTTATCTGGTGGACAGGAAAAGGGATTCAAAGAGGACTTTGCACACCAGAGCGAAAAACGCTTCCACTTGGCTGTGTAAGTTTTCCGAGTGGCTGGCTTCCGAGCAGCCAGAAGAATATCTGAAACTCTTCAACAGACATTGAACCAGTTTACCTCGACCTCTTCAGGAGCCAAGCATGAAGGTGAAGTGATCTCAAGTTGGGATGGATCACCGGTCCCTGAGTCAAAAGGTTCATCTGCAGGGGAAGTGGTCTCGGAGGAACTGCCAACATATTGTTGAGCAGTGGAAACCACAGCTACCGAGGCCAAAAGGGAGCAATGAGAATCATTTTGTTCCCCCGGGATTCGAACTTGAGGAGTACCCTCTGAATTAGAGGAAGAGGCGGAAAGGCGGAAAGAAAGCGTTTTGTCTACCGCAGCCTGAACGCATCCTGACAGAAAATGCCAGGCCCTGGATTTCTGGAGCAGAAGAGAGGCAGTTTTGCGTTGAGTGGGGATGCAAAAAGGTCCAGGTCTGGAGTTCCCCACTCTTCGAATAGTGACTGAACTATGGTTGAGTCGAGAGACCACTCGTGAGGGTCTGTCTCTGTTCTGCTGAGACGGTCTGCCAGTTCGTTCTGAACACCTGGCAGGTAGACCGCTTGAATTAGAGCCTCGTGCTCCAAGCACCATTCCCATACCCTCATTGCTTCCCTGCATAAGGGGTAAGAATGAGCACCGCCCTGCTTGTTGATGTAATACATCACTGCTTTGTTGTCCGTTTGAAGGAGAATGTTCTTGTGACACAGAATGTCCTTCAAAGCTTGGACCGCATAAAGGACAGCTCTCATTTCTAGGACGTTTATGTGGAGCTGGGACTCGACTTGAGTCCACGCACCTTGAGTGTGGAGAGCCTGACAGTGAGCTCCCCACCCCAGTAGGGATGCGTCCGTGGTAATGGAGATCTGATGGTCCAGAGGAGTAAAGGGATACCCCTCCAGGAGATTGCTCTCCTGAGACCACTAGGTGAGTGACCTCAAAGGTTCTGTCACCTTGATGAGATAGGACTGCGGGTGAGTAGTTGGGGACCACTGAGTACTGAGCATCCATTGGGAGGTTCTCATGTGCAGACGTGCTAGGGGTACAGTGAACACTGAGGATGCCATGAGGCCTAGCATCTGGTGTATCGAGAGAGCTGTGACTGAGCTGTTTTCCCCGATGTGACGGGCCATCTGAAGGATATTGTTCCTCCTGTCTTCTGGAAGAAAAGTCTTCACACAGGTGTCCAGAAGAGTCCCTATAAAAAGGAGCCTCTGGGAGGGCTGCAGTTGTGATTTCTTGAGGTTGAGCAGAACTCCCATGGATGTAAGAAAGCGTGAGGACGTCTCCACGGCGTCCAGAGTCCCTTGCCTGGAAGGGCTTGCTAGAAGCCAATCGTCCAGATAAGGAAACACCTGAATTCCGACCTTTCTGAGGTGCACTGCGAGAACTGCACAACATTTTGTAAAAACTCGTGGCGCCGAGGATAGCCCAAATGGCAGGACTCTGAACTGATAGTGTTGTCCCAGAGACACAAACCTCAGGAATTTGTGATGCCTCGGGTGAACAGGAATGTGCTGGTAAGCATCCTGCATATCTAGGGAGGCTAACCAGTCGTGTTGGTGGAGCAGAGGTAACAGGGTTCCCAGAGAAATCATTTTGAATTTCTCCTTGGGGAGACATTTGTTTAGCTTTCTGAGATCCAGAATGGGGCACATTCCGCCGGACTTCTTTGGAACCAGAAAGTAATGGGAGTAGAACCCCGTGTTTCCTTGGTGCAGAGGCACCACTTCTACTGCCCTGTTGTTCAGAAGGCCCCAAATCTCGTCGGCGAGAAGGTCTGACTGAAGGGTTGACAGCCTGGGCTGCCGTTTGGGGGGACGATCCGGAGGGGTCTCCACAAGATTGAGTGAATACCCCTCGCGAATTATCCGAAGGACCCATTTGTCTGAGGTTATGGACTTTCACTGGTTGTAGAAGTGCATCAGACGACCTCCCACCGGAGAGGAAAAGTCCACCTCGGGCAGCTGAGATGGAACTTGGGCCGGCAATTCATAAGGTAGCGCTGGGCGCTTTGGGCCCTTGCGCTTTCTGTTGCGCCTTCTTTTGAGGTTGGGCAGGTTGATTCTTATGGAAACTTCCTCTGGCTCTGCCTCGAAACGACTGGCGATTATGAAACTGTCGTTTACTGGCATGCCCTCGAGAGGGGGCAGGAGGGGTCGAGCCAACTTAATGGCTGACCTAGTTTTTGTGTAGCTTCTAGAGCTTGCTCTACCTGAGGACCAAAAAGATATGCACCGTCAAAGGGCAATGCCATCACCTGCTGCTGCGCGTCATTCGTAAAGCCCGAAGTGCACAGCCAGGAATGACGCCGGGTGCAAACACCAGCAGCCGCTGAACGGGAAGCAGTGTCAAAAGCATCCATGGCTGCTTTAACCTGCTGGTTATGAGATTCCATACCTCTGGTAATGGTTTGAAGAAGCTCTGGCTTTGAATCTGACTCCGGTAGGGCTTCAACCATCTGTTTAATAGAATGCCACAGGATATACTCATACTGAGAAAAATAGCCTTGGTAACTGGCAATACGCATACTTAGGGTAGAAGCAGCAAAGACTCTCTTACCTAAGGTGTCCATCTTACGAGATTCTTTGTTAATAGGTTGAGCTGTAGTAGCAGGAGAAGAACGACTTTATCATTCTCTGCCAGGACTACAATAGGATCCATAAAAGCTTCAGATGCCAAAATGGGACGATCCTTGGGGGCTGAATATTTCCTATCAATGGATTTAGTCACGAAGGGTAAGAGCAGGATTATTCCATACCATTTGAGACAGTGTCTCGAAGGAAGGCTGAATCGGAGGAGTCAAATCCGTAGGGATCTTCGAGGCATGAAGATATTGGAGTCTCAACAATTTCCCAGGATCGATGTCTGTAGTCTGGAGAGAAAAAGTGGAACTCAGATTTTTCAACAGAGACTTAAAGGATAGGTCCTCAACCACAGGCTCTGTAGCAGTAATAGATCCTGCTTTGTCCACTTCATCACCCAACCGAAGGTCTGGGTCAGGCTCAACGTCGTTCCTGACAGTCCAGGAGGGACTGTATGGACAGGAAGGAAAGAAATTCAGAAGAGGAGGAAGAAGAAACAGGTGAAAGAAGAGTCCCAAGAGCCGCTGGCGCGAGGAGGCGCCGGCGCAGGAAACCGCCGCAAGGCCACGCGGTGCCGAGGACGACTCAGGAAGCCGATGGTGCAGAGCGGTGCCGAGCGCAGCACCCACGCCGAGAATGGCGCCGAGAGCCACCCAACGCATGGAGCCGATAACACTCCCAGACTCCAAAAACAGGTTTTGAAGGAAGAAGACAGGAGATAAGGGCATCGGTGTGGCCCCCTGCGCCGCAGCCATGTGGGGGGGGGGGGAGACACCTAAGCGCGGAGTTAACTGTTTCCTCTCCGGGGCAGTTCAAGTGCTGTGGCTGACTGCAAGAAGTCCTAATATAGCAAGACTTCATGGTGTTTGAAGATCACAGTTTTCCAAGTCAAGTACTTAAGCTCTGCTGAAGACATAGGCTCAAAGGAGGGTTGCATAAGTTGAGCAATGCAAACATTCAAATCCAAGGCAGGAGCAGGGTCTCTAAAAAGAGGACTGGTGTGAAGCAATCCTTCAAAAAATTTACAGAACACAGCATGGGAAGATAGTGAGGAAGACTTCCCCACAGACAAAAACGCAGAAACAGCTGACAAGTGTAATTTTAGAGTAACTAGTCTGAGGCCTAGGCCATTAAGATGGACCATATAATCCAGAACTGTAGGCAATCCAGCAGTGTCTGGAGAAATATGCTTCTTAGAATACCAAATGCTGAAACTTTTCCATTTGGAGTTGTAAGTCTTTCTGGTGGAGGGCTTTCGAGAAGCCTTGAGGATATCCAGAACCCCTTGGGGAAAGATGCAGATCTGAAAACTCTAACTCATCAAAAGCCATGCTTTGAGATTGAGAGAATGAAGACTGGGGTATCAAATCCTTCCCTGAGAGGATATTAACCGGTTGTAATTCCTGGGAAGAGACAGGGGAAGATGAACTGCTAGGGACAGCAACAGGGGGTACCAGGGCTGTCTGGCCCAATATAGAGCAATCAGAATCACCTTGCAAGCTTGAGACCTTATTTTGACTAAAACTTTGAACAGGAGTGGAAAGGGGGGAAAGGCATACAGAAACTTCCCTTCCCAATTCAGGATCAGGGCGTCCAGAGGGACTGAGTCCAAGACTGGAGGTCTGCAACAAAAGAGAGGGAGTTGGTGACTGTCTGGGGCTGCAAAGAGATCTATCTCTGGAGTGCCTCACCTTGAAAAATCACTTTCAACACCTGAGGGTCCAGGGACCATTCGAGATGGCCCTGAGAAATCCTGCTCAGTGCATCTGCTAGCACATTGTCCTTGCCTGGAAGATGAACTGCTACAAGAGAGGTTTGCAGGGAATAAGCCAGGGACCACAACTTCATGGCTTCTGTGCACAAGACCGTGGACCAAGTACCCCCCTGCTTGTTGATGTACCACATGGTGGTGGTGGTGGTGTCTGTTCTGACTTGAACCACCTTGTTCTGTACTGACTGTGAGAAAGCTTTTAGAGCCAGAAAAACTGCTCTGAGCTCTAGAAGATTCATGTGGAGAAGGGATTCTTGGGGGGACCACAGTCCCTGGGCAGTAAGGGACCCCAGATGGGCTCCCCAGCCCAGGAGAGAAGCATCCGTGGTGAGGACCACTGAACAAGGCTGAGTAACAAAAGGAACACGTTGTCTTAAATTGTCCTGATCCTGCCACCATTGGAGGGCTTGGATCAAGGCCAAAGTCACTGGGATCAGTTTGGTAAGGGAATCCTTCCTCTGAGACCAAAATGCTCTCAGGTGGAACTGAATATCCCTCATCTGGAATCTTGCCCCTTGGACCACTGCTGTTGAAGCTGCCATGTGGCCCAAAAGCTGGAGGAAATGCCTTGCTGGTCGAGATACCCGAAGGCTGAAGGAAGAAGCTAGTTCCATAAGAACCCTTGCCCTTTCTAGAGGACGAAAGGCTCTTGCTCTGAGTGTGTCCAGTTCTACCCCTATAAAGGTAAGAAGCTGGACTGGTTCGAGAACTGACTTGAGAAGGTTGAGAAGAAATCCTAGAGAAGTGAGCACTTGCAGGTGAGACTTGACTTGGTCTGGAGACTGACCCACTATTAGCTAATCGTCCAGATACGGAAAAATGGAAATCTTTTGCCTTCTTAGAAAGGCAACTACTACTGCCAGGCACTTTGTGAAAACCCTTGGGGCTCAGGTTAGGCCAAAGGGCACGGCTCTGAACTGATAGTGGCCTGAGGGCAACTCTAACCTGAGGTACTTTCTGTGAGAGCACCTGATGGTAATGTGAAAGTAGGCATCTTTGAGGTCCAGGGAGGCTAGCCAGCCCCTGGCCTTAGAGAGGGAAGGATTATTCCCAGAGTTATCATCTTGAACTTTGGTTTTAAAAGATGTTTGTTTAGATATTTTAGGTCTAGGATGGGTCGCCACTCCCCTGCCTTTTTGGGGGTCAGGAAGTACCTGGAGTACAGTCCTTTACCCCAGTGTAGGATAGGTACTCTCTCTATGGCTCTTAAAGCTAGGAGAGAAGAAACCTCTGCCTCTAGGGCAAGTGTTTCTGAGAGATTTACAGGTGGAAAAGATCTGGCTCTCATCTTTGGAAATTTTTTGAAGCTGAGAACCAGTCCCTGCCTTACTACTTTCAGGACCCACTTGTCTGATGTAACAGACATCCAGTCCTGGACAAAGTAAGCCAGCCTGTCCCCCTACTGGAATAGGAGAGTCAACCCAGGCAGGCCCATCAGGGTGTCTGCTTGGCAGGGCCTTTAGGCTGAGGAGTGGATGCAGCCCTGCTCATCTCCCTCTGAAGAACCCCCTCTGAGAAAAGGAAGAGGAGGCCTGTGTTTGGTAAAAAGGCCTTTGAAAAGGCCTGCCCCTGCCCCTAGACTGCTGCCTTTGAGGAGCTGCCTGCCTTTCCTTGGCCTGAGCACTCCTGTAAGTGGTCCTGTACTCATCCATTTTCTTCATGTAATTCTCTGTCTGCTCCCCAAACAGAGAAGTACCCACTACAGGAAAATCCATGGCCTTAGCCTTGGTGTCCTGGGAGAAGCTAGTACATCTGAGCCAAGCCATCCTCCGAAGAGCCACAGATGTAGCCATGACTCTTGATGACACATCATTAGAGTCCACAGCAGCATGAAACTGAACTTTAGATGTCTCAATCCCATCTGCAGCCACCGCCTCCAGCTCCTTGGCTAGCTGGGGAGAGGCCTGTTTAGCCAGTGCCGGTACAGTGTCCCACCTGGACTTCTGGTACCTAGCTGTATAGGCCATGTAATTCGCCTGCCTGAGTCCCAAAGAAGATGCCATGTACTGATTCTTTGCCATGGCATCAATCTTCACGGAGTCCTAGTCGGGGGGGGGTGTGAAGCCAAGGGAATATTTGCCTTGTCACAGGCAGCAGCCTGCGCTACTCCAACATGGCTGCACTGCTGATATAAGAACTCTGTCTCTGAACCTGAAAGTGTATACCTCTTATCCATTCTTCTATCCACAGGAGGTATAGTGTTAGGAGACTAAGATTTTTTGTGTCCGTTTCCCAAAAGATTTATGGAGGGGAATAGACAGTCTCCTGGACTTTGGGATGTCCATCATCTCTACATAATCAGGCACCTCTTGATCTTCCACAGCCTCCTCCATAGGAAGCTGGAGGGTTTCAACCACCTTTCTGTAAAACAAAGTGAGAAGGGGCCTCAGAAAGCCTAGGAGGGGAAACACCTGAAGGTCTGTCTGGGGAGATGTCTGGTTTCACAGGCACATCCAGACCCTCACTTCCATCATCATCCTCAAATTCCCCTTCCTCTTCAAATTCCGGTTCATAAAAATCTTTGAGGCATAATCTTGAACCAGGGGAACCAACCGAACCGAACCCCTGCCAGAAGGAGCGGATCGGTCGGAACCGGACGGAGCGATTCCACAATCTGAATCACTCTGGCTATCTCTTCGGCGGTCGGAACATGAACCTCTGGATCCAAACCGGTCAATTTATCTTTGCGTTTTCTTTTTGTCGGAACCGATCCCTTGGAATCAGCTCTCCTTTTGCCCAAAGAAGTATCGCCCTGGTCAGACGGCACTCCTTCTGGTTCGGTCGAATCCAAACCGGGCTGGCCATCCGGGTCAGCGGACTTCTCGGCCTCCTTTTCCCTCAGTCTACCCAATCTCTTCTCAAGGGTAGATTTGGGAAAGTGTTTACATATTTGGCAGTCTGAATCGAGGTGGTCAAACCCCAGACAAACACAGGTGGTGTGGGGATCGGCCTTAGCAAAGAAAAAATTACTCACCTTAGTAATGTTGTTTCTTCTAATGGAGTCTTGCTGTATTCTGACTATTGCAGTGATATCCAACCTTTGAACTGCCCCGGAGAGGAAAGAGTTAACTTTCCATGCAAAGCATAGAACGCTGAGCTCGAGCTCGGTTGAGACTCTGTCTGTTGTTGTTTGAACCCAAACCGCCAGATCTTTAAGAGCTATACTCACTGGGCGTCCTGTGTGGAAACTGTAAACTCACACTAGCCAACTGGCAACTACACTTAATAAAAAGATTTTTTGGTTCCAAGGCAAAGACTCAAGTCAGGAAACCCAAAAAACAAAACACAACACACACCCAAAAATAAGAGGGTGAGAAAAAGGGGGCACCTCTAAGGTGCCAACACTGTTCCTGCCCATCCACATCCCAAAACCCAGGTTCTGAGAGGGGAAGCATGGGGAGGTCAGAATACAGCAAGACTCCATTAGAAGAAACAACATTACTAAGGTGAGTAATTTTTTCTTCAAACAACATGAAGTCTTGCTGTATTCTGACTATTGCAGACTACCAAGCACTACCTCCATGGAGGAGGGACAGAACCTACTTTGGGAACAGGATCTGAAGCACTGCTGTGCCAAACCGAGCATCACTCCTAGCCTGGATATCCAGAGAGTAATGCTTGGTGAAAGTATTTACTGTTTTCCAGGTGGCTGCTTGACAAATCTCTAAGATAGGAATATCCCTGGCAGCAGCCAGGGAAGCAGCTGTACCTCTAGTAGAGTGAGCCCTCAGGCCTGAGGGTGGGATTCTACCTAATTTTTCATAGCAGAATTGTATATAAGAGACAATCCACCTGGCAACAGATCTCTTAGTGGCAGGTTTTCCCTTACCAACCTCACCATAAGTGAGGAACAATTGGAGGGAGTCAAACCTGTGACCCTTGGTGCGCTCTATGTAGTAGCTAAGGGCCCTTTTCACATCCAGGCTGTGTAGCCTCCTCTCCCCAGAGGAGGAATGGTCAGTGAAGAAAACAGGAAGAGACATAGACTGATTAAGGTGGAAATCTGAAACCACCTTAGGCAAAAACTTCCTATTAGTCCTGAGGACCACCTTATCTCTATGGAAAGAGATAAAATCAGGCTCCACTGACAGGGCTTCTAACTCACTTATGCGTCTGGCAGAAGTGATGGCTATCAAGAACACAGTTTTCCAAGTCAAGTACTTAAGCTCTGCTGAGGACAAAGGTTTAAAAGGGGGTTGCATAAGCTGAGCAATGCAAACATTAAGGTCCCAAGCAGGGGCAGGGTCCCTGAAGGGAGGATTGGTATGCAGCAATCCCTTGAAGAATTTACAGAATACAGGATGAGCTGAAAGGGAAGAGGGCTTGCTGCTGACAAGAAGGCAGAGACAGCTGCCAGATGCACTCTAAGTGTAGCTGGTCTGAGTCCCAAGCTATTGAGATGAACCATATGGTCCAGGACTGTAGGCAACCCAGCAGACTGTGGAAAAATATGCTTACCAGAGCACCAAATAGTAAACCTTTTCCATTTGGAGTTGTAAGTCTTTCTGGTGGAAGGCTTTCGAGAAGCCTTTAGAATATCCAGAACACCCTGAGAGAGATGCAAATCAGCAAACTAACTCTTCAAGAGCCAGGCCTTGAGATTGAGAGATTCGGATACCAAACCCTCCCCTGAGAACATGTTAACAGGTTGTAATTCCTGGGAAGAGACAGGGGAAGGTGGACTGCTAAGGACAGCAAGAGAGGGTACCAGGGCTGTCTGGCCCAGTCTGGAGCAATCAGAATCACTTTGCAGGGTTGAGACCTGATTTTGACTAGTACCTTGAACAGGAGAGGGAAGGGGAAAGCATACAGGAATTTCCCTTCCCAATTGAGAACTAGAGCATCCAGGGGGACTGAGCCCAGCACTGGGGGTCTGCAGCAAAAAAGAGGAAGTTGGTGATTGTCTGGGGCTGCAAAAAGATCTATCTGTGGAGTGCCCCATCTGGAGACAATCACCTTCAAAATTAGGGGATCCAGGGACCATTCGTGATGGCCTTGAGATATCCTGCTGAGAGCATCTGCCAGGACATTGTCCTTTCCTGGGAGGTGCACTGCTATCAGAGAGGTATTCAGGGAATATACCAGAGACCACAACTTCATTGCTTCTGTGCACAAGGCCGTAGACCGAGTGCCCCCTTGCTTGTTGATGTACCACATTGTGGTGGTATTGTCTGTCCTGATCTGAACTAGTTTGTTCTGAACAAACTTAGAAAAAACTTGAAGTGCTAGAAACACTGCTCTGAGTTCTAAGAGACTGATGTGAAGCAGAGATTCCTGAGGTGACCACAACCCTTGGGTGGTCAGATCCCCCAAGTGGACTCCCCAGCCCAAGAGGGAGGCATCTGTGGTAAGAATTAGAGAATGAGATTGAGTGACAAAGGGAACTCCTTGCCTTAGGTTGTCCTGATCCTGCCACCATTGCAAAGCCTGGATCAGGGTTCGAGTCACTGGGATTAGCTTGGTCAGAGAATCCTTTCTCTGGGACCAGAAGGCTCTTAAGTGGAAATGAATGACCCTCATCTGAAATCTTGCTCCTTGGACCACTGCCGTAGAGACAGCCATGTGGCCCAGGAGCTGCAGAAAATGCCTTGCTGGTCGAGACACCTGAAAGGTGAATGAAGAGGCCAGTATCACAAGGGTCCTTGCCCTGTCCAGGGGAAGGAAGGCTCTTGCCCTTATTGTATCCAGCTCCGCCCCTATGAAGGTGAGGAGCTGCACTGGCTCTAGAACTGACTTTGAAAGATTTAGGAGGAATCCTAGAGAAGTGAGCAGTTGCTGAGTTATCTGTAGGTGTGACCTGACTTGGACTGGAGACTGACCCACTATGAGCCAATCATCCAGGTATGGAAAGATGGAGACATTTTTTCTCATTAGGAAAGCAACCACTACTGCCAGGCATTTTGTGAACACCCTTGGAGCTGATGTTAGGACAAAGGGCATTGCTCTGAATTGATAGTGGCCTGAGGGCAACTCGAACCTGAGGTACTTTCTGTGGGAGCATCTGATGAGAATGTGGAAATAGGCATCCTTGAGGTCCAGGGAGACTAGCCAGTCCCCTGGCCTTAGAGAGGGTAGAATTATTCCCAGAGTCACCATTTTGAACTTTGGCTTTAAAAGGTGCTTGTTTAAATATCTGAGATCCAGGATGGGCCGCCATTCTCCTGTCTTTTTGGGGGTTAGGAAGTACCTGGAGTACAATCCTTTTCCCCTGTGTAGGGGTGGAACCCTTTCTATGGCTCTGAGAGCCAAGAGGGAAGAGACCTCTGCCTCTAGGGCAAGGGTTTCTGAAGGATTTGCAGGTGGAAAGGATCTGGTTCTCATCCTGGGAAATTGTTTGAAGCTGAGAACCAGTCCCTGGCTTACTACTTCCAGGACCCATTTGTCTGATGTTAAAGACATCCAGTCCTGGACAAAGTAAGCCAGCCTGCCCCCTATGGGAAGTGGAGAATCGGCCTGGGCAAACCCATCAGGGTGCCTGTTTGGCAGGGGCTTTAGGCTGAGGGGTGGTAGCAGGCCTGCTTATACCCCGTCTGCCTCTCCCTCTAAAGAACCCCCTCTGAGCAAAGGCGGAAGAGGAGGCCTGGGCTTGGTAGAAAGGCCTATGAAAAGGCCTGCCCCTGCCCCTGGAATGCTGCCTCTGGGGAGTGGCTTGCCTTTCCTTGGCCTGAGCACTCCTATAGGTGATCCTGTACTCATTCATTTTCTTCATGTAGTTCTCTGTCTGCTCCCCAAACAGAAAATTACCAACAACAGGAAAATCCATGGCCTTAGTCTGGGTATCCTGTGACAGGCTAGTACATCTGAGCCAAGCCATCCTACGAAGGGCCACAGATGTAGCCATGACTCTAGATGAAACATCACTGGAGTCCACTGCAGCATGAAACTGCACTTTGGATGTCTCAATACCATCTGCAGCCACCTGCTCCAGCTCCTTGGCAAGCTGGTCAGGGATCTGTTTAGCTAGAGCCATCACAGTGTCCCATCTAGACTTCTGGTATCTAGCTGTGTAGGCCATATAATTAGCCTGCCTGAGTCCCAAAGATGCTGCCATGTACTGTTTCTTTGCCATGGCATCACTCCTCCTGGAGTCCTTATCTGGGGGGTGTGAAGCCAAGGGTATATTTGCCTTATCACAGGCAGCAGTCTGCACTACCCCAACATGGCTGCATTGCTGGGAAAGGAACTCCGTATCTGAGCCTAAAAGAGTATCCTCTTGTCCATTCTTCTGTCCACAGGAGGTATGGAATTAGGAGTCTTTAAAATTTTAAATGTCTGTTTCCCAAAAGACTTATGGAGGGGAACAGACAGTATCCTGGACTCTGGGATGTCCATCATCTCAACATAATCAGGCTCCTCCTGATCCTCTACTGCTTCCTCCATAGGAAGCTGGAGAGTTTCAGCCACTTTTTTGTAAAACATAAAGTGGGAAGGGGACTCAGAAACCCTAGGAGGAGAAACACCTGAAGGTCTGTCTGGGGAGATGTCCGGGTCAATGGGCACATCCAGACTTTCATAATCACCATCATTATCCTCATACTCTCCCTCCTCCGGTTCATAAAATCCTCTAAATTATAATCCGAACGGGTGAACCAACCAGATCAAGCCCCTAACCGATGGTGCCAGTTGGTCGGAACCAAAGTTAGCGACTGAACAATCCTTATCGCTTGGCTATTTCATCAGCGGTCGGAGAAAGAACTTGTGGATCCGAACCGGCTGACTTATCCCTTCTTTTCCTTTTAACCGGAACCGACTCCTCAGAGTCAGTTCTCCTTTTGCCCAAAGGAGTTTCGCCCTGGTCAGAGGGCACTCCTTCTGGTTCGGTTGGAACCGAACCAGCCTGGCCATCCGGGTCAGCGGACTTCTCGGCCTCCCTTTCCCTCAGCCTACCTACTCTCTTTTCCAGGGTAGCTGTGGGAAAACTTTTGCAAATCTGGCAGTCTGAATCGAGGTGGTCAAACCCCAGACAATAAACACAGGTGGTAGGGTCAGCCTTAGCAAGGCTTCCCACACACACTACAGTGTTGAAACCAGTGGGCCAGTTTTTCTCTTGGGTTTCTCAGACATGGCCAGTCCTAACCAAACTTACCCTTTTTCGGCAATCCACTAGGCAAGACACCTCTATCGGTTCCTGACCGTGTTATTGGTCGTGGAAAAAAACGAATGAAACTGCTTTTTAGAACCGATAAGGACCGTTACCACACTCTAAAAAGCAGAAGAAACTTTTTACAAACCTGATCGGTTCAAACCGAACCGATCCGATGTTTACAAGTTCCACACAGAAACTAATAATAATAAACCTATCTAGTACTCACGGTACCACAGACAGAGACTGAACCGACAGGTTAGATAGAAGAAATTTGGTTGAACCGAGGGAAAAAAACGACACTTTAACCGACTAAATTGAACCGAGCGAAGGAGAAATCTCCGGAGCGACTGTTCAGTGAGGCGGAGTAAAGAATCTGGCGGTTTGGGTTCAAACAACAACAGACAGAGTCTCAACTGAGCTCGAGCTCAGCGTTCCATGCCTTGCATGGAAAGTTAACTCTTTCCTCTCCAGGGCAGTTCAAAGGTTGGATATCACTGCAATAGTCAGAATACAGCAAGACTTCATGTTGTTTTAAGACCTCCCCACACTCACTGCAGTGTTGAAACCCAGTGGGCCCAGTTTTTTTCTTGGATTTCTCAGACATGGCCAACCTAACCAAACTTACCCTTTTTTCGGCAACCACCAGGCAAGACTCCCTTACTGGTTCCTAACCGTGTCACAGGTGTTGGAAAAAAACGTTTAAAACACATTTTTTTTTTAGAACCGATAAGAACCGGTAACCACACACTAAGTAAACACACAAATTTCACTATCAAATGGCCAGTTCAGTCGAACCGAGCCATACTTTTACAAGTTCCACACACAAAAACAGGACAATTCCTATCTAGTACTCACAGCACCACAGACAGAGACTGAACTGACTATGCAGAACTTTTTGGTTTAAAACTGACAAAACTGGAATTTTAACTGACTTTCAAACCGAACTGAAGGAGAAATCTTCGGAGCGACCGTTCAGTGAGGCGGAGTAAAGAATCTGACAGTTTAGGTTTGAATCACTCCAGACAGAGACTTCAACAGCGCTCGAGTTCAGCATTCTATGCCCTGCATAGAAAGTAACTCTTTGTTCTCTGGGGCAGTTCAAAGGTTGGGAATCACTGCAATTGCCAGAATACAGCAAGACTTCATTGTTGTTTGAAAGGGAGAGAGTCGGAAACTAAAGGGATTGGGAGGGGTCCCAATCTCTGGAAAGGAAGAGGGAGGTAGGAAGGGTGAAGAATTTAGGAAGAGAGGGGAGAGGTCAGTACATCCCAGACCCTGGTCCGTCTCCAGATTGTATAGGAACTGCCAGGAGTAGCCAAAGGCTTTCTGCCAGAATTCAAGGCACAGAACAGCTGGCAAACCCTCCAGATAAGCAGAGTCAGCTATTCTGGAAGAAGGACAGAGTACAGAGAATAAACACCCTCTCAAGGAAGATAACTGGTGAAAAAGGGAAGACTTTTTTTTTTTTTTAAACAGAGAAAAAGGTTGGACGGGAACAGGGAGGAGGAGAGAAAGGAGGGCAATTGCCAACTCCCACTCCACAGGGGTGGAGCTAAAGCACTGGAGATGGAGTGCGCCCCCCCACCCCCGCTGTCCACTCTGCCTGGAACATCATACCCCTGTGTGCCCCTGTTTTACCCCACTCCTAAGAAAGAGAGGGGGAGGATGGGCACAGAGAGGAGGTGGACCCAGAGACTGAGGCCCCAGGGAATGGAGGGTGGGATCGTGATGAATGGTGAAGATACACAGAAAAATCATAATTACAGTAGGTACGTAATTTTCATATCTTATCTGTGTCAATCTTCACCATTCATCACTTATGGGTGAACACCGAGCCCCCCCCAAAGGGGGTTTCTTTACACCCTAAGGGACAAAGTCCCTTAGCTCTCAGTGGGTGACACACTTAAGAGAGAGAACCTTCAGGGCCTGGAGAGGCCCGAGAATGGGGAGAGTGAGACGGGTTCCCCCCGGAGGGGGAAGGAAGTTGCCCCAACAAGCGCCGTCTCGCTCTACCAGAGAAGAGATAGGTTCTCTGGTGAGCGGAGTTAATCACCCTATGCCGGGCCAAGGGTGACAACCGGGAAACACGCAGCCATGTTGTCCGCCTAGTGCAGATTGCTGTCCCTACAACCCTGGTAGCTACCTCGCTGGCATCATAGGATGCCCTTGCTTGATGCCTTGCTAGCTCCAGACTACACGCATAGAGTGCAATGGCTTGTCTGGTTTGTTCCGTATCAGGCAATGAGGCTAGGAGCTGACCTAGCCTGGACCACAAGTACCTGTCGTAGGCTGCATAGTGGGCCTGATGTGCAGAAATGGAAAGCAATAACTGTGCCAAGTAGAAAGTCCTCCTACCCCAGAAGTCAAAATCCGAGGAGTCTTGATCCGGGGGCCGGTCACGGTGAAGGGCACGAAGCCCATCAGGAGTATCCAACTGCCTCAATCCAGACTGTGGATGAGGCATGGAACCTGGAGACTCCGGGGGTGCTCAATACCTCTGGCTGAGATCCCTTGCGGCGGTAACTCCGGAGAGTGTCTCCGCCAGGAACGCAACGACGCCTCCTGAAAAGAGCAGACCAGGGCAACACCACAAGGGTGGCCTCACCAAAATCGCCTAGAAAGGTGTGCGCCGAGTGCTCAGGAGTGAGGTACAAGTCCTCCAACATCCTCACGAGGAAGCACTGATGCTCAGCGAGATCAGCAGCTGGAGAGATGTGGACAGAAGGTTCCTCTCCCAGAAGAGGGGGATGAGGAGATGGAGGGCACCGGCTGTTCAGTGGGTGGCTGCACAGGGGGAGGTTGAAAACCTGGCTGTCCATAGCCCTAATGTAAGCAGGGAACCCGAGCAGCCACTGCTCTGAACTGCTCCCAGAAGAGAGCCCACTAGGACCAAGGATGCCTGGGAGCACAGAAGAATGTGGCAGAGGGATGGGGAGAGAGCGAGAAGAGATGTTGGCTGACCTCCGCCTGGGCTAAGGGGCAGACCGTGAGCACCCACGGAGAAAGGTGCGGAAGACCCCACAGTCGACAGCTGAGTAACCATTTCGGTACTGCCTTGGCTGCGCCGGAAGAATCCCCTGTGAGGTGACCAGGGCCATATAAGTCCAGAAGGATGATCCCTACCTCAAAGAATGGGTCTCTCTCAAAGAGACAGAGGAAGAAGAGCAGAGATCCGCTTCTGACTACTCCCGGAGCCCAGGTGGACCCCTCAAAAGGCCGCGTGCTGACCCCTATGCCGCCGACCCTTGGAGTCCAAAAGAGCCCATCTCCTCAAGATGATCAGCCTAGGTAGCTGACATCTCTGAGCAGCACCGAAGGAGTTACCCAGGGAACAGTACCCTCCCTCCCGTAGGTGCTCTGATCGGCCTCAAAGTTGGGCGATCTAGGCACACCACAGGTGGGGGTACCAGTACTGAGGCCTCAGTGAACCCACCAAAACCAGGTTGCAGAGCTATGGTGGCCTGCACCACTCACCTGCTGGTCAGCACCCCTGACCCCAGTCTCGGTAGTGACCGACCTCGCCTCAGAAGGGGGCTGACTCCGACTTGTCGAAGAGACTACTGAGCTGCCCACCTCAACAGCCAACCCCAAAGGGTCAGACTGTCCGTCTGACTCAGAGCTCAACTCCGCCTCCGAGAAGGTAGAGGCCAAGGCCCAGTGCCAAATCGTAGGAGGGCACCGAATGCCATCTTTGTCAAACGGCACAGGAACCACAGCCGTGTGCGAGCCGGTACCAGTGCCCCCCCCCCCCGGGCACTGCGAGTGGAATCCACAGAGGGCACGGCTCCAGCCTGAACAGGAGCTCCAGAGTCGGGACCAGCCACAGCGGCATCTGGCTCCACGGCGCCGAGAATTAAGACAGCGCCAACGGTGGTCCTGATGGCGCCAAGGGCAGAGGCAGCGCCAACGGCAGGATCCGATGGCCCCACGGCGCCGAGCCCAGAGGACATGGCACCGTGCTCAACATCAGCGCCTCGGACAAAGACGGTGCCGCAGCAGCTCCTATAGAGCCGCTAGCAGTGTCTGCACCGCGAACGGCTCTGACAGAAGCAACGGCGCCACGCGACAAGTCAGCGCCGATGATGGCTCCATCGGGGCCCACGGTGCCACGAACGGCACCAAGACCCACAACGGCGTCGAGGACGGCACTGACCCGGGCCTTGCGAACCGCAGGTCCAACACCAGGGGGAGTCTTCACCCCCAAAGGGGCGATTGCTGTGGCGGCGCCTCCCACCTGCCCCCCCCGGGAGGGGCGGGCCTCCTGCGCCGCAGAAGAAGCCTCAGTAACAGCTAGGCTACTAGAAGCCGAGGCTCCCTCCTCTCGGTTCGTACAGAACTGGAGGGACCTGGAGGAAAGGCCGAGAGGCGTGGCTTGGCCCGACGAGTCGTGCCCAACCTCCAAAAGTCAGCAGCTCACCCCACTTTCACGTCGTTGTTCGATGACACGGGTCCATGGAGAAACAGGCGTTGCCAATCCATGTCATTGAAGCGGGCCGAAGACACAAGACACAGTCGTGCTGGTTGGTGACGGAATACTTTGACGCACAGGGCACAACTGCATGGGGGGCGACCAGTCTTTAGAAGACTTTGCCCTCTGACCGAGGACATGACCCACGGGAAAACACCAAAAGCAGACTCAACGCCGCAGAAATAAAAATAATGGAAAGATCTTACCGGGTGGCGTCGAGTATGGCAAAGCAGAACCAGAAGGAACCGATGGACTTCAGCACCGAAGGAAATTGGAAATGGCGTTGAAGGCTTTCTTGACAAACTAGGCCTCAACGCCTTGTACACAAAGGTGACCTCTCGTGAGGAGATGAAGAAGAACTGGCAGGTGGTAGTCAACACAACCAACAGCCATCAACCGAGCGCCACGCAGTGAATCGGCCCCGAGGGTGGTGCCAATGGTGCACAGTGTCCGCCTACCTTTAAAAAAAAATCCCGCAGGGTCCTGACATCCAGCCAGTAACCCAGCAATGATGAAGGGTAAAGACTGACACAGATAAGATCAATATCTTCTTGAATATTAACCATAAAGACCTCAAGCTAAAGAAGAGGTAACCAAGGTACACCTCTGGGGTGCAGCACTGTGCCTGCCAGACCACATCCCAAAACAACTAGGTTCCAGCAGGGGAGGCAAGGAGGGAGGTCTGAATACAGCAAGACTCCATTAGAAGAAACAACATTACTATGGTGAGTAATTTTTTCTTCAAACAACATGAAGTTTTGCTGTATTCTGACTATATTTTTTATTTTATTTATTGAAATGTTTCACCAGGACGGCACACTAAACAACAAGTTGCTCATTTCACAGTGCGACCTGGGGGGAGGGGTTAAATAGGTTTATGAAGGATGATCAGTTACAATAGTATGTGGGTAGTACAAACAATACAACACTGTAAGATTGTGCAACAGTTGGAACACAAGGTATTGTACAATAAACAGTAGTGGAACACTGGGTAAATTACATGTCAAAATCATACAAAAGAACACATGAATGTACAAAACAGTAATAATGCGATAGAACCATTTATAGTGCATGAGTGTATAAGGAGCAGGCTCAAGGTAGTAAGCAAGTGCTGTTGGGGTGAAAAGGATGGGGTTAGGCTATGTACACTGGTGACCCAGAAGGGTAGGAGAAGAAGAGAGGGGGAGGCAAGAACTGAATATGAGAAGAATGGGTAGCCATTTCCTGATTTCCCCCTTCAGGATGTCGAGAACCCTGCCAAGGTGGGTCACGGTAGGAAGGCAGAAACAGGGGCTAGGTATTAAGGTGGGTTAAAGCAGGAACAGCTGAGGGAAAGGTAATTGTGTAGTGCAGAGGTAAGGGAGTAGTTAGAGGAGGAGGAGGGACGTATTTCAAGGGGAAGGGGATTCCAGAGCTTAGGCAAATGATGGGCAAAACCAGTCTGGCCGATGAGGGTGGAGTGGCGAGGGACTGTCAAGGTGCGGGTGTCTTTTGATCTGAGAGAGTGGGTGGGGGGAGGTGGAGTGTAGAGAGAGGATGAGAGATAGAAAGGGAGCCCCCCAAACCAGAATTTGGAGGTTAGTTTGGCACAGTGAGAGATGTGTCTGTGAGATAGTGGAAGGAAGATTAGAGAGCGATAGAGTTCACGGTGGTGGGAGCGGGAAGGAGAGTAGATAGCAAAGCGGCAGGAGGAGTTAAAGAGAGTGTCCAACTTGGACAGGGAAGATTTGGGAGCTGCACCATAGACTACGTCACAGTAGTCAAAGATGGGGAGCATCATCATCTGGACAATTTCGCGTCTCGCAGTCAGCGGGATGCAACTATGATTCCTGTACAGAGCACCAAGCGTGGGGTACAGTTTCTTCAGGACAGCATCGATATGCACAGAGAAGTTGAGGTGCTGGTCCAGCCAAACTCCCAGATATCGAAATGAGGAGGTGTCCTCCAAGATGGTCCCATCAAGGGTGTGGAAGGTGGGTAGGGCCGGGAGCCTAGAGAGTCTCTGCCTGGTGCCAAAGGTCATTGAGATTGTCTTCTTGGCGTTTAGAAAAAGCTGGTGAGAAGTAAACCAGAGCTGAACTTGGTTGAAGTCATGCTGTAAGCTGGTTTGCACAGCAGCAGGGTTTTGCCAGAACTGTACAAAACAGTAACGTCAGCATACATGTGCATAGAAGAGGATGAGCAGGCTGTGGGAAGATCATTAAGGAAAATGGAGAAGAGTAGAGGACCAAGTACTGAGCCCTGAGGGGCACCAGTGTTGATGGGGAGTGGAGGGGAGATGGAATCAAGGATTCTCACTGACTGGGTCCTGCCGATGAGGTAGGATTTAAACCAGTTGGTGGCTGACGAAGCAAGGCCAGCTGAGAAGAGTAAATTAAGAAGCATGGTATGTGAAACAGTGTTGAAAGCTTTGGCTAGAGTCGACAAAGATGGCTGAAGTGATCAGTCCATTGTCCATCCCTGAAGGATGGAGTCAGTAAACCTGAGGAGGGAGGTGGTTGTTGAGTGGTTCTCTGAAAAACAGACTGGAAGCGGGTGAAGAAGGTGGAATCAGAGAGGAAGGATGATAGCTGAGAGAGAGAACTAAATGTTCTTCAAGTTTGGCAAGGGTAGGAAGGAGGAAAATGGGGTGAAAGTTGCCAGGAGTGGATGTGTCACCACTCTTGGGGAGAGGAAGGACTACTACGTGTTTCCAGGATGAGGGTACTTGGGCAGAAATAAAGGACAGATTAAGGATTAGGGAGATAGGATAAGCAATTGCAGGAGCAGAAAGGTAGAGAAGTTTAAGATCGAGCTCATCTGGTGAGGAGCCTTTAGAAGGGTCGAGGGATATATATGCAGACTACCAAGCAGTACCCCCTTGGAGGAGAGAGTTACAGAACCTATTTTGGGAACAGGATCTGCAGCACTGTTGTGCCAAACCTAGCATCACTTCTTGACTGGATGTCAAGAGAGTAATGCTTAGTAAATGTGTGAACAGTTTTCCAGGTGGCTGCTTTACAGATTTCCACTAAGGGTATGTCTCTAGCTGCCGCGACTGAAACAGCTGTACCTCTGGTGGAGTGAGTTATCAGGCCTGAGTGTGGCTCTTTCCCAACTTTGAATAGCAGAACTGGATACAGCAGACAATCCACCTGGCAACAGTTCTTTTAGTAGCAGGTTTACCTTTTCTCACTTCTCCATAAGTGAGAAACAGCTGTGAACAGTCATTTCTATGGGCCTTAGTGTGTTCTATATTATAACTAAGGGCCCTCTTTACATCGAGACTGTGTAGTCTTCTCCCAGAGGAAGAATGGTAAGAAAAATACAGGCAATGACACAGACTGATTCAAATGAAAGTTTGATACCACCTTGGGAAGGAACTTTCTTTTGGTTCAAGGACCACCTTATCCTGTGAAATGAAATGAAATCAGGTTCCACTGATAAGGCCTGTAATTCACTGATTCTCCTGGCAGAAGTAATGGCTACCAGAATACAGTTTTCCAAGTCAAGTACTTCAGCTCAGCTGAAGATAATGATTCGAGAAAGGGCTGCATAAGTTATGCGATACAGATATTCAGGTCTCAAACAGGAGTAGGCTCCTAAAAGGAGGACTAATATGAACCAGACCTTTGAAGAATTTCTTGAAAACTGGATGAGAGGCTAGGAAAAGTCCTTCCCAGCTGAAAGGAAAGCAGAAACAGCTGAAATGTACCTTGAGAGTAGTAGGCCTGAGGCCTAAACTGTTAAGATGCACTAAATAATCCAAAGTAGTGGCAATATCAGCTGAATAGGGCTGAATATGTCTCTAGAACACCAGAAACCAAATCTCTTCCATTTGGAACTGTAAGTTTTTCTAGTAGAAGGTTTTCTACCAGCCTTAAGAATGTCCAAGACTGACTGGGAAAGTTGCAGGCTTGCATAGTCTAACTCTTCAAGAGCCAGGCTTTGAGTCTGAAGGTTGGGATACAGTATCCTCCCCTGTGAAGAGGTGAGGAGATTGTACTGTCTGGGCAGACTATATTGGTATTGTCACTGACATGGACAATAATAGGGGGTACCATGGCTGTCTGGTCCAGTCTGGAGCCACCAGAATCACTTTGCAAGGCTGAGATCTGATCTTGATCAGGACCCTGAATATCAGAGGAAAAGGAGGAAAAGCATACAGAAACCTGCTTGTTCAATTCAATAGTAGAGCATCCTAGGGACAGATCCCAGAAGAAGGGGTCTGTAGCAAAACAGAGGAAGTTGGCGATTGTCCAGGGCTGCAAAGAGATCTATCTCTGGAGTGCCCAACCTCTTGAAAATGACCTGAAGAATCAGAGGATTCAGGGCCCATTCATGATGACCTTGAGAAATCATGCTGAGAGCATCTGCTAATATGTTGTCCTTCCCTGGGAGATGCACAGCTATCAGGGAAACTTAAAGGGAATAAGCTAGAGACCAGATTTTCATGGCTTCCGTGCACAAGGCCGAGGACGAATGCCTCCTTGCTTGTTGCTGTACACATGGTTGTGGTATTGTCTGTCCTGATCTGCACCACTTTCCCTGAATAGTGTTTGAGAATCTCTGAAGTGCAAGAAAGACAGCTCTGAGTTCAAGAAGATTTATGTGCAAGAGAGACTCCTGATGAGACCAGGTTCCCTGAGCAGTAAGCTAGTCCAGATGGGCTCCCCATCCCAGTAGACAGGCATCTGTGGTGAGAATCACTGAAGGAGCCTGACTGGAGAAAAGGACACCTTGTCTTAGATTGTCCTCCTCCAGCCACCACTGGAGAGCCTGAACCAGAGTTTGAGACACTGGAACCAATTTGGAGAGAGGGTCTTTTTCTTGAGACCAGTAAGATCTTAGATGAAACTGAATATCTCTCATTTGAAATCTTGCCTTGCACCACAGCAGTGGAAGCTGCCATGTGGCCTAGTAACTGAAGGAAGAGTCTGGCAGGCCGAGACACTAGGGGCCAGAGTGACGAGGGACTGTACCCTTTGAAAGAGGGAGAAATGCCCTTGCCTGAACAGTGTCTAGTTCTACCCCTATAAAAGTGAGAAGCTGGGCTGGTTCTGGAACAGACTTTTCTAGGTTCAGAATGAATCCTAAGGAGTCTAGAAGCTTTTGAGTGACCTCTAGAGCTGACTTGACTTGGTCTGAGGACTGACCCACTATGAGCCAGTTGTCCAGATATGGAAACACCAGGATACCCTGTCTCCTGAGAAAGGCCATCACTACTGCTAGACACTTGGTGAACACCCCTGGAGCAAATGTTAGACTGAAAGGCATTGTTCTGAACTGGTAATGACCTGAGGGCAACTTGAATCTGAGGTACTTTATGTGGGAATGTCTGATAGGTATATGGAAGTAGGCATACTTGAGATCCAGGGAGGCTAGCCGGTCTCTTGGTCTCAGAGAGGGAAGAATTATTCCCAGAGTCACCCATTTTGAACTTTGGCTTAGTATACGTCTGTTCAGATATCTTAGATCTAGGATGGATCGCTACTCCTATGTCTTTTTTGGGGTAAGTCAGTATCTGGAATACAGTCCTTTTCCCCTGCAACAAAGAGGTACTTTCTCTACTGCTTGAAGAAGCAGTAGAGAGGAGACCTCTGCCTCTAAGGCCTTTGTCTCCAAGGGAGAGGGAGGACTGAAAGACTTTGCTCTCATTTTTGGGAACCTTTTGAAACTGAGAGCAAGTCCCTGGCTCACTACTTCCAGGACCCATTTGTCTGAAGTAACAGACTTCCAGGCCTGGAGGTAGTGAACCAGTCTGCCCCCTACTGGAACTGGGGAGGTGACCCTGACTGACACCTCAGGGTGTCTGCTTGGCAGAGGGCTTAGACTGAGTGGATGATGGGGTCCTGGTCATCCCTCGCGTGCCTCTTCCCCTAAAGAACCCCCTCTGCTGAAAAGAGGAGGAGGCCTGGGCTTGGTAAAAAGGCATGTCCCTGCCAGCCCTAAATTGCTGCTTTGGAGGAGTGGCCTGCTTCTCTTTGGTGCAGCACTCTTGTAGGTGGTCCTATACTCATCCATCTTCTTCACGTAAGCCTCCGTTTGTTCCCCAAACAGAGAGTTACCAGCAACAGGAAAATCCATGGCCTTAGTCTGGGTATCCTGTGACAAACTAGTACATCTGAGTCAAGCAAATCTCCTCATGGAGACAGATGTAGCCATGACCCTGGAATGCACATCATTTGAGTCCACAGCAGCATGAAACTGAACTTTGGATGCCTCAACACCATCCACAGCCACCTGCTCCACCTCCTTGGCCAGCTGGGGAGGGGCATTCTTAGCCAGCTCCAAAACCGTATCCCACATAGATTTCTGGTATCTGGCTGTATATGCCATGTAACTAGCTTGCCTGAGTCCCAAAGAGGATGCCAAGTATTGTTTTTTTAGCCATGGCACCTACTTTCCTGGCATCCGTATCTGAGGGGTGAGATGCCAGGGGAATGTTAGCCTTTTCACAGGCTGCAGCTTGCGCTACCCTGACATGGCTGCAATGATTTGTAAGGAATTCCATCCCAGGACACTGACAAGGTATACCTCCTGTCCATCCTTTTATCCACAGGACATACAGATGTTGGAAACTGCAGAATTTTCTGCGTCTGTTTCCCCAGGGATTTATGCAAAGGGATAGACACTCTCTTTGACTCTGGGACATCCATCATTTCAACAAAATTAAGGTTCCTCCTGATCCAGTTCGGCCTCTTCCACTGGGAGCTGAAGAGTATCAGCCACTTTCTTGTAGAACAAGAAATGGGAGGGGGACTTAAAGTCTGGGAGGAGACACATTGGAAGGCCTGTCTGGGGAGATGTCAGGCACTACTGGCTCATCTAGGCCTTCATCTTCCTCTTCTTCATATTCTTCTTCTCCTTCCCAATCACCCTCATAGAATGCTTCAGGTTCAATTTCAGAAGCAACTATTTCTGACCGAACTGATCATTTGTAGTACCAGTAGTAAACATTTTTATTTTTATACAGGATAGCAAACTTTAGGTCATAGACCTATTTTCAGAGTTGTCCTGTGTCAAGAACAAATTACATTCAATATAACATACAAAAATTCAGACTACATAAAACAACTAATAAATAATTTTTGACATTATACAAGACAAAAATCTTCAATCAGACTAACAACTAACACATTTATCCACATTTTAAAGACAAGTACATTCATCATAAAATACAGTGCTCAATCATAATTTAAACTGGGACAGTTTAGTTGCTTTCCTTAGTGAGTCGTGAGTCAGTGTCGGCTGGAACCAGGCAAAGTGACTGAACAATAGTAATCTCTTTAGCAATTTCTTCAGCGGTCGGAACATGGGACCCGGGATCCAAACCGGCTGACTTGCATTTTCTTTTAGACAGAACCAACTCTGCAGAGTCAGCTCTCTTTTGCCGAGGAGGTATCGCCCAGGTCAGTGGGCACCCCCTCAGGGTCGGTCGGAACCGAACTGGGCTGGCCATCCAGATCAGCGGATTTCTCAGCCTCCCTTTCCTTTAGCCTACCTAAACATTTTTCCAAAGAGGCTTTAGGAAAGTTTTTACATATCTGGAAGCCTTCTTTGAGGTGGTCAAACCCCCAGACAATAAACACAAATGGCGTGGGGATCAGCATTAGCGAAGGCCTCCCCACACTCGGTGCAGTGCTGAAACCCAGTAGGAGTGGTTTCCTTTTTGGGTTTCTCAGACATGCCGGATTCAAAAAAATTACCCTTAACAGCAGTTAAGTCAGGCAACTAAACACCTATCAGTCCCAATCATGTCACGGGTCGGTTAAAAAAAATGAATGCCGAGAATCTGACCGTTTACTTCTATGCTTCCGGGGGGACCGCCCATCCCCTCAGGCATTGGACCGTCCATTGTCAGAACCCCCCTCTGGAGAAGGCGGCGGACCGGACCCAGCCCGGCTAACTGAACAGCTTTCAAATGAGTCTACCTACCATCACCTGACCCGTTCGTGGTCGACTCTGTCAATGTAGGCTGAGACTTCTTTCTTTGAAAAGAATAAATCATCATAAGCGGAACTTTTATTCAAAATACTACAAAATAATAAACTGAAAACTATGCTGCTAGTTTGAAGTTTGACTCCTGGGGGGCAAGCAACGTCGTCACTGAAGCGCACTCGACGGTGGGGGAAAAAAAGAAACTGAGGCAGCTGGAGGGTCGACGACAAGACAATCATTGCTGCATGAGCAGAGGCTCATGGCCCCTTCCTCGCGGCTCCATCTCTGGCGCCAACCCTCCTGCAAAAAAGTTTGCTCCTGCTGGGTCCTAGCGCCTCCGGCATAAATCCCATTAGTGTGAATGAGTGATGGAGACTTTATATCCAGGAAGATCAGACTTTTTGAAGTTGACTAGAAATCCTAAGGATTCCAGGAGGTCCTGGGTTGACTTTAGGGAATCCCTTACCTGCTGTGGTTATTTTCCCAGCACCACTCAGTCGTCTAGGTACGGAAACACTACAATTCTCTGTCTTCTTAGGTATGCCACCACTGCCAGGCACTCTGTGAATGCTCTTGGAGATGAAGTGAGATCAAATGGTACTGCTGAGAACTGGTAGTGACCTGAAGGGAGTTGGAAACTGATATATTTTCTGTGGAACTCCCTTATGGGGATGTGGAAATATGCATCTTTTAAATCTAGAGATGCCAACCAATCTCCCCTCCAGAGGATTGGCAGAATCACTGCTAAGAGTTATCATTCTGAACTTTGGCTTTGCCAAGTGCATGTTCAGCAATCTTATGTCTAGAATGGGTAGCCTGCTCCCAATTTTTCTTCTGGGTCAAGAAGTACCTTGAGTAAAATCCTTTTCCCTTTGTTGCAAAGGAACTGGCTCTATTGCCTTTGACAGCAATAGGTTTGCTACTTTCGCCTCTAACAGTTTCTTTTCTGAGGTAGAAACTGGCCTGAAAATTCTTGCCCTTAATTTTGGGAAGGATTTGAAACTGAGCAACAAGCCCTGACTCACTACTTCCAGGACCCAATTTTCAGGGGTGATGTTCTTCCAAGCCTGGATGTAGTGGGCCAGCCTGCCCCCTACTGTTACTAGGGAGGCGATCATGGCAACCATGTCAGGGGTTCTGTTTACGTTGGGGTTGAGCCAGATTAGCTTGGTTCCCACACATAGATCCCCTTCTGCCTCTTCCTCTGAAATATCATGTCTGCTGAGTATACTACTGGTACTGCTGTGCAGCTTGGGCCTAAACGTCTGCCATAAGTGGACCTACCTCTACCCCCCCCCATAAGGCCTGTAGGAGGTTGAAGGTTTCTCCTTAGCCGAGTTACTCTTGTAGGTGGCCTTATATTCATCCACCTGTTTCATTTAGGCCTCTGTCTTAACCCCAAAAAGTGAATTATTCTTACAGGGAAAATCCACGGCCTTTGTTAGTGTGTCTTGTGACAAATGAGTAGCTTTCAGTCAGGCAAACCTTCTTAATGCTACTGTAAGAGCCATCCATCTGGCAGCAGTGTCATTAGCATCTACTGCCATTTGGAATTGGCATTTCGAGGCCTCCAAACCACACCTGGCTGTCTCAGTCAGGCTGGCTGCCAAACCAGCTGGGGCCCTGTGTGCCACGGCCATGGCAGACTGCCACAGGGACTTCTGATATTGGGCCAAACAGTTTGTTCGTCTGATGGACAAAGAGGTTGGCAGATGGACTTTTTTAGCCATTCCGAAAATCTTTATCAGGAGAATGGAATGCTAGGGATACTTTGGCCCTGTCACAGGCTGCAGTCTGTACCACCTCCTCATGATCTGGGTGAGAGAAAGTAGTTACGTAAGAACTTACCGTAACAGTAGATCTTCGAGAACAGCTCTTGCAGCAGATTACACCATTAGGACTGAAGCCGGCAGGCGCCAGGACACCACGGAAATTTTCTAGCTAGCAGTATCCAGCAGGGACCGCCCCCAACATCGGCCCTGACCCTGACGTCAGGCATCATATAAAAAGAGGCGGTCCCCCAGAATCCTCAGTTCTCCCACCGGAGACTCCTGGCCGCTAGATGACATCAGAAGTGGAGACTGAGGATCCGCCATCAAAAGGTATTCAGATCGGTGTTAGAAACACCTAATCCTAGAAAAGAGATATCGGAACAACTCTACCTCCAGAGGGGATGGTGGGAGGGAAATTACCTGCTGCAAGAGCTGTTCTCGAAGATCTACTGTTATGGTAAGTTCTTACGTAACTGTACTATCTTACTTCAAGAAACAGCTCTTGCAGCAGGTTACACCATTAGGATTGATTCCCAAGCAAAACTGGAAATCCCTCGCATGGGGGGGAGGCTAGGTAGAGATCGCGAGTTGGACCGAAGCCTAGGATAGGAGTCCCTGAAGGACTGCTAGACCAAAACCAGCTCTTCGCCGTGATGCAATATCCAGGGAATAATGCCTGATAAAGGTGTGCACGGTGCTCCAAATGACTGCTGTGCAGATGGCTGAAGTGGACACGTTCTTCATAGCCGCAAAGGAGGTAGGCGCCCCCCTTTGTGGAATGATCCTTAACGCTGCTCAGTAAAGGTTTGTTACATTTCTGGTAACAGAACGTGATACAATGGACGAGCCACCTAGACAGAGATTGTTTAGAAACCAGAGCTCACATCATCCTATGGGCTGAAGGAGACGAAAAGCTGATCAGATTTACAGTGGTGCCTGGTTCTGGTCAGGTAGTATCTAGATACCTATGCACATCTAGAGTGCGCAAAGGGCCTCTCCTCTATTAGAGTATTTAGGAAAATACACTGGTAAGTCAATGTCCTGACTGAGAGTGAGAGCTGAGACCACCTTAGGTAGAAACTTTGGATTTGTCCTTCAGACACCCTGTCCTGGTTAAAACCAAATAAGGTTCTTTGCACATCAGTGTGTGAAGTTCAGAAATCCTTCTGGCGGCAAGTAACGGCAACTAAAAAGAACGTCTTCCACGTTAGAGACAAGCTTGCAATCCACGCCTGGTTCAAAAGGTGGCAGCATGAGCTGCTCCAGGACAAAGGGTAAATCCCATGGAGGAACAGGATCCTTAATCGGAGGTCTAAGGTGAAGAACACCTCTCAGGAAGGCTAGTGCTGTGTCCAACTGAGTTATGGGACATCAGCCTATAGGTGTATGATAGGGTGAGATGGCACAAAGGTGTACTTTACTAGAGGAGTAGGCCAAGCCTGCCTGGAAGAAAGACAGGAGGTAGTCCAGGACTGACCTTTCCAGACAATCCATCAGGGAAAGTCCTCATGCTTGAGCCCAGAGGCAAAATCTGCGCCATTTCATGGCGTATGTGGCATGAGTGGCCGGTTTTCTAGCAGCCGCTAGAACATCTGCTACCTCTTGCGAGACCCCGTACCGCATGATAGCTATGTCTCTAGGAGTCAGGCGTGCAGGTTCAGAGACTGAAGGTCCGGATGGACCAAAGAACCTCCCTCCTGGGACAATAAGTGAGAGCTGATTGGCAGAGGCACCAGAGGTTCCTGGGACAGCTGGTGCAGCAGAGGGAACCAAATCTGTCTGGGCCAAAAAGGCACGATAAATATCAGTGTTGCCTGCTCTCTGTGGAGTTTCAGTAGGACCCTCTGGATAAATGGGAAGGGAGGAAACATGTAGAAGAATCTGCCCGTCCAGGAGACGGACGACGCATCTCACCAGAAAATACCAGGCCATGGATCTAGCAAACAGAAATTAGGCATTTTTGCGTTGGATGGGGATGTGAAAAGGTCTAACTCTGGTGTGCCCCATCTGTGAAACAGATCCTCTACTACCTCCTGGAATAGTTCCCACTCATGGACTCTGGCCTGAGAGCTGCTCAGGCTGTCTGCGATGACGTTGTCCACTCCTGGGACATGAACAGCAATGAGGTTTGCGCCGTGTTGTAGAACCCAATCCCACACCCTCATGGCCTCCCTGCAAAGTGGGCAGGAATGGGTGCCTCCTCGTTTGTCGAGGTAATACATCACCACGGTATTGTCTTATTTGTAACAGGAGAGTACCCGGTGGGATCTCCGACTGGAAGGCCTGCAGAGCATAAAGAACTGCTCTCACTTCTAAAATATTTATGTGGATATGAGCTTCCTGGGGTGTCCACGAGCCCTGAGACCTGACACCGTCAAGGTGTGCTCCCCAAATGAACCCTGAGGCATACATAGAGAGAGTCACAGTCGGAGACGGCACAATGAAGGGGACCCCCACCAACAGGTTCTTTGAATCTAGCCACCATTGCCAATCCAGGATTACGGCATTCGTGATCCACACCGGAAGCTGCAAATGGTCTTGCTTCTGATCCCACTGAACCCATAACATCCACTGGGTCACCCGCATGTGGAAACGGGCTAGCGGGACTGTTGCAATTGCCGCAGTCATGTGTCCGAGCAGGCAAAGGACCAGTCTGGCTGGGACAGTCTTCTTTGCCAAGATGTCAATGATGAGGGATCTGATGTGTTCCGCTCAGTCCTGGGGCAGAAAAGCTCTCCCCTGGACGGTGTCCAGAACTGTGCCTATGAACTGCAGATTCTGTGATGGAACCAGGTGCGACTTCTCCTGATTGATAATGACGCCCCATGTCACGAACAGGGACGGAGTACAGTGAATTTCGGAAATCAGAGCCTCCCGAGAGGGCGCCATGAGGAGCCAGTCGTCCAGGGAAGGGAACATGTAGTGGCCTTGTCTCCTTAGAGCCGCCGCTATGACTGCCATGCACTTCGTAAACACCCGAGGTGCCGATGACAGTCCGAAAGGGAGGGCTCGGAACTGATAATGGCGACCTAGAAATTTGAGCCGCAAGAACTTCCTGTGTGCTCGAGCAATGGGTATGTGCAGGTAGGCATCCTGCATGTCCAAGGATGCTAGGAAGGCGCCCTGCTTGAGCATGGGTATCAAACCAGGAAGGGTCACTATGCAGAAGTGTTTGTAAAGGACCGATGCATTGAGATTGCTGAGATCCAGTTTCGGACGGAGGACCCCTGTCTTTTTGGGAACCAGAAAGAAGTGAGAATAGTAACTTGCACCTCTCTGGTTCCTCGGTACATGCTCTATAGCTTCCTTTCCCAGAAGCTCAAGTACCTCCTGCTGCATAAGCAGTGCGTGCTGACCCGAATAATGGGAAAGCAGGGGAGGTCTTGACGGTGGGTGGTCGAGGAATTCTATAAAGTGACCTCTCTTGACCAGTTGAAGGACCCACCGGTCGGCAGTAATCGACTGCACCTTTTCTGCCCATTGATCCAGAGGAGGGCCGGGGGCCTGGAAGAAGTCATGCTGTGGCAGCATTACCCCTCCGTAGGCTGGGCCGGTTTGGTATACCGCTGACTTCAGCCTGGGGAAGACTTAGGTTGGGCTAGACGGTGGAAGGTGCCCATTTGCTGCTGGCCGGAATGTGGCTGCTGTCGTTGTTGGCCACGAAAACGGTTCTGGTTCCTATGAAAGGAACCAGATGTGGGTCTGTACATGGCCTGTATAGTCGTTACTGCCTTCCCGGCGTCCTGAAGCTTGGTGATGACCTTTTCAGAGAGTTCACCAAACAGGACCTCTCCATTATAAGGGACGTCCAAGATACTCTTCTGTATGTCCGGGGTAAAACCGGAGACACGGAGGCAGGAGTGTCTCTGGAGACAGACGCCTGAAGCTGCGCCCCTGGCAAACAAGTCCGCAGAATCATAAGAGGCTCTTAACACTTGGGCCCCCACGTCTGACCCTGTGCGGAGGATGTTCAAGAGCTCTGCCTTCTGCTCGCCATCCGGTAGCTTGTCAACCAGGTCCTGACCATGTTCCCATAGGGCATTCTGAAACTGAACCACATGAGTCAGATACTTCAGTGACCTGATGGAGCATGTAGCAGCCACATACATGCACCTCCCCAGGGCATCCAACTGCTTGGATTCCTGGTCCAGTGGCTGCGTACTCAGATGCTGCGGTCGTTGAGACCTATCATGGGGGGCCGTAATGACCAGTGAATCAGCCAGGGGTTGTTGCGCTAAGTACTGGTCAGCGTTCTTCGGCACCGTGGGGGTGGAGTGAGGACGTTTCCACGCAGCCTTGATGACACCCGCGAAGGTGTCCACCAAGGGTGGCACCACCACAGGCTTAGGGTCCTTCTGCCAAAGGTAACGAGCTAGGCGCTGTCTCTTGGGGTCGAGATCTTCCTAATCCAATCCCATGTTCTCCTGGATGTGCCTTATGATTTCGGAAAAGGAGGGATTATCCGGAGGTGACCTGGGCAGGTCTCTTGGGTCAGGTAATGGAATGCTTGATTGGAGAAGGAGACCTGGAGGTATCTAACGTGTCAGGTCTAGAATCATCCCCCCTGCGGAGTGGACCATCGACGTCTGGGTCGCCTAGGACTGGGAGACCCTGAGGGAGATCTTGAAGGGGGCCTTCTCCATTCTTTGGATCTTCCCCCTAGGAGGTGGAGTAGGTTCCTTGGGGGTCAGTGGTCTTCCTGCTGGCCCCTGTGGTGGAGGAGGGGGAGTAGGAGGTGAAGGAGTAGGAGGAGGAGGAGGAGGAGGAGGAGGTTTTACTGGGATCACGTCCTTCTTTATTGTGTCCCACAAAAAGGTGAAGAGATCTTTGACCTCCTGGATATTCATACCAGACAACAGACCTGGCATCGGTGGTCTGTCGCCTGTATTGGGTGTCGGGTCCACGGGTGTCGCCGGGTTTGGCAAAGGCTCCTGTAGAAGCCCGGCCTGCGTCCTCACTGACACCTGCCTGGTCACCAGGCAACGTCAGGTCCTCCTCTGTAGAGTCCTGGCAACCAGTGTCCACCGGTGACGGGGAGGCAGTCTTCGGCTCCGGTGAACTTCTCACTGACGTCAGGTGCTTAGCAGACGTCTGGTCTGACGGGCGTATAACCGATGAAGGGCCGGTAGCCCGCTTCAGGTCTGTCGTCTGTTTTAGGGACGTCAGGTCCTTAGTCTTCCTGGGAGGGTGATCCGGACCCCTAGGAGTCTGGGAGGCCAATCTGGCATTGGAGTTCCGCCGCCTCTCTGAGGAAGCTTGAGGTTTTGAAGAGGACTTGGACCAGTGACGGTCTGAAGACTTCGAGGAGGCCCGGGAGGGTGTTGAGGAAGCCGAAGGCCTGGAAGTCTTGATGGATGCAGAGAAGCTGAAGTACTGCCTGAAGACTTAACCTTTACTGGAGGGGGCTGAGAGCGAGCCCTGGAGGAGAACAGTCTGAGGCGTGGAGCCTGAGCTGGTACATGCGAGTCTGAGGGCCGGTTAGGGATCGGGACCAAAGCTTGTCCCAGTGCTTAAGGGACTTAGAGGTAGACTCACCTCTGGAGGCAGGGTCTTTGTCCATGCTTTTCAACTTTTCTTCCAAGAGGAACCCCTGAAGTGCCTTCTGGCAACAGACCCGGGTGCGACTATTGAACCGCTAGCAAAAGGAGCGGCCTTGTGTCGTGTTCCAGGCCTACGCACTGCAGACAGGATTAATGTAGATCCTTGAAAGGAATCTGTTTGCCGAGCTACACTTGGAGGAATGTCTTTCTGAGGAAGGAGTAGGAGATGCCGATATTTAGAGTAAAACTTTGAAAGTTCTAGGCGCTGATCGCTAGAGTGAGACCGTGAGGCCGATGCTGCTGAGTCGATAGCGGGAAAAGAATTGGGGATTCTGGGGACCACCCCTTTATATGATGCCTGACGTTGGGGGCGGGCCAACGCTAGGGGAAGTCCCTCGCTGGATACCTGCTAGCTAGAAATTTCCATGGGTCCTGGTGCCTGCCGGCTTCAGTCCTAATGGTGTAACCTGCTGCAAGAGCTGTTTCTAAATAAGATTAAAAATTCTGCCCCAGACCCGTCTAACTGATACTTTCTACCAGGTCTCTCATCAAACAGTGAGATAGAATTAGGAGTTTCCAATATCTTGAGGATATGTTTTTTCAGGAATTTATTGATTGGGTACAGTAGTTTCTTAGTGGGAGTAAGTCCCATTAGCTCCATAAACTCTACCTCCTCCTCATCCTCTACCGACTCATTAGTAGTTAAATCCAAAGCATCTACAATTTGTTTCACAAATGTATAGTGTGATGAGAAATTCTCGGGTAGTCTGAAAGGAGAATCAAATTCCTTGTCAGGGGAGACCTCTGGTTCAGTAGGTTCCCCTTCCTCTTATTCCTCATATTGAACTTGTGAAGCAGGAACAGATGGCATCAGCTGCAGAACCGAGGGCTGAACTAAGGGATTTACTAGTACCTTCTGAACCGGAACTGGTTCCAATGTCTGATTAGTTGCTGCTTGCAATGCTTGGAGAACCTGTAAGGCTTGTGAAATAGCCTCAGCTGTAGGCATAATCGCTCTCTCCACAGAAGTCCCTTTTGCATTTCCAATAGGGGGTTCTATGTGCTTAGTTCTTTGCTGGTTCCGGTTTGTTTTGTTTAGATGGTTCATCAATATTTTTATCAGCGTTATTGGAGGGAGTAGGCTGGTCAGCACCCCTGTCCACCGGAACCATATGAGATGCCATTTTCTTCTTGAACCTTTCCAGCCTTTTTTCCACAGTTTTAGGGGTAAAGGTCTTCTAAATTTCACACTCTGCAAAAAAATTAGCTTCCCAAGACAGACCAACCACAAATAGCGTATTTATCTGCCTTGGCAAATAATTCACCACACTGTGCAGTTCTTTACCCAGTAGGGCCCGTTTTCTTTTGGGTTTATCTGACATATTAGAACCCACTAAAATAGTTACCCAAACTAACCACAGTTATGTTAAATGTTTAGTAAAAAAAAGCAGTTATCACCCTCGGTTTCTAACGGTTGATTTTCCTGAGGAAAAAAGAACCACAATCCAAGTAAGAACCAAGAAATAATGGTTCAGACACAGGTAACAGTAGTAAAATGCATATAAAATTAAAATAGAAGTAAAGAAATGGCCTGCCCAGTGGTGCTGGGTACCTTTCCTCTCCTCACGCCAGCGATCCATGTTCAGAATAGGCACAGACCGCCAAGGGTGGGGGGCTGGGAGGATAGAGCTGCCATCTGGCAGCTCTCCTCTCCCGGATCGGGAGGTCAGCTCTTTCAGCCTAAGACCACAACCACGTGGAGGCATGATGGTGGTGCAGGCACAGCCAGGCACTAGTCCAGGGGTGGGAAGAGAGTCAACCAAACCAAGGCGTGCACTGCACCTCGCGCTTGTGCCCGATCTTGATTTGGGCTCCAGGGACTATAGGCTATAGGGCATAGAAAGGTTAAGGGAGGGATAGTGAAGATTAATAAAGGCGAGGGAGGAGGTAGGCAGGGGAGACCGTGAAAAGGCAGAGATATTAAATGAATACTTTTGCTCAGTATTCAAAAAAGAAGAGGAGAAGGAGTTACCCAAACCAAACAGTAGAAGCACTCTGGGTAGTGGGGTTGACGCCAGTCCATTTACAGAAGAAAGAGTCCTGAAAGAACTCCTAAAACTCAAGGTGGACAATGCAATGGGGCCTGACGGGATTCACCCTAGAATCCTAAAAGAGCTAAGGGAGGACCTAGTGACACCACTAACCACACTTTTAAAAATCATGGGTAGATGGGGTGGTACCTGAGGACTGGAAGAGGGCAGATGCGATTCCCCTTCACAAAAGTGGGAGCAAGGCAGAAGCAGGAAACTACAGACCTGTTAGTTTGACCTCAGTGGTGGGGAAAATGATGGAATCACTTCTGAAAGAAAGAATTGTTCAGTACCTAGAGGCCAGCGGGGCACAGGACCCAAAGCAGCATGGATTCACAGCAGGACGGTCATGTCAGACTAAATCTAATCGATTTCTTTGACTGGGTGACCAAAGTAATAGACCAGGGAGGGGCTGTGGACATGGCCTACCTAGACTTTAGCAAGGCATTTGACACAGTCGCACAAAGATTAATAATCAGTTAGCCAGCCTGGGAGTGGGTCCCAGGGTGGTAGCCTGGGTAGCAAACTGGCTGCATAACAGGACACAGAAGGTAATAGTGAATGGAACACATTCTGAAGAAAGGGGTTACTAGTGGAGTACCTCAGGGCTCAGTACTGGTCCAGTCCTCTTTAACGCCTTTATAGGTGACATTGCAGAGGGTCTGGAAGGAAAGGTATGCCTCTTTGCAGATGACACAAAGATCTGTAACAGAGTTGATAACACAAGGGTGAAAAGGATGAAAAGGGACTTGGCAAGGTTGGAGGATTGGTCAGAAATATGGTAATTTAGATTCAATGCAAAGAAGTGCAAAGTAATGCACCTGGAAATAAAATCCAGGAAGAGAGCACACAATAGCAGGAGGTAATGTGACTACACAATAATGGAAAGGGATCTGGGTGTAGTCATATCGGATGACCTAAAGGTGGGTAAGCAATGTGAGAAGTCAGTAAGGAGAACCAGGGGGATACTGGAATGCATAGGGAGGGGCATCACAAGTAGAAAAAGGGGAGTGGTTATCCCTCTATACAGACAGTTGGTGGGACCCCATCTGGAGTACTGTGTGCAGTTTTGGAGACCTCATCTACGCAAGGACATAGACAGGATGGAAGCAGTCCAGAGCAGGGCAACTAAATTGGTGCAGGGTCTACATCAGAAACCATATGAAGAGAGACTGAGAGAGCTTAATATGTATACCCTTGATGAAAGGGGGGGACATGATAGAAAAGTAGTTACGTAAGAACTTACCGTAACAGTAGATCTTCGAGAGCAGGTTACACCATTAGGACTGAAGCCGGCAGGCGTGAGGACCCCACGGAAATTTTCTAGCTAGCAGTCTTCAGCAGGGACCGCCTCCGACGTCGGTCCCGCCCCCGACGTCAGGCGTAGTACATAAGGAGGCGGTCCCAACAGAATCCCCAGTTCTCCCACCGGAGACTTCCGGCCGCTGGATGACATCAGAAGAGGAGACCGAGGACCCGCCATCAGATGGCCAAGACTAAGGACAGACCTTTCCAATCCGAAGGATGGGTGATAGGTTAGAACCTACTTCCTCCAAGGGAGAATGGTGGGCGGGATGGTACCTGTTGCAAGAGCTGTTCTCAACGATCTACTGTTACGGTAAGTTCTTACGTAACTGTACAATCTTCTTCGAGATACAGCTCTTGCAGCAGGTTACATCATTAGGACTGATTCCCAAGCAATGGCGACATTGTAAAGCCATCGGGAGGAGGAAAGACGGAGATTAAGACCCCTTCTGAGCCTAAGACAGAAGTCCCTGGAGGACGGCTAGGCCAAAACCAGCCCTTCGCCTTGAGGCGATGTCAAGCTAATAATGCCTGATAAAAGTATGCACCGAGCTCCAAGTGGCTGCAGCACAGATAGCTGAAGTGGACACATTCTTCAGTGCTGCGAAGGAGGTAGCCACTCCTCTGGTGGAATGGTCCTTGACCGCTCCTGGCAAGGGTCTTCTGCGTTTGTCATAACAGAAGATACATTGAATGAGCCAGCGTGAAAGGGTCTGCTTCGAAACGGGGGCCCCTTTCATCCTCTCAGCGAAGGATACAAACAGCTGCTCTGCTTTCTGGTGCTGTTTGGTTCTGCTCAAATAATATCTGAGACACCTGTGAACATCCAGGGTGTGAAGCAGTGCTTCTCCTCAATTGGTGTACTTGGGAAAGTACACTGGTAAATCGATGTCCTGATTAAGGGTAAGGGCTGAAACCACCTTAGGCAGGAACTTAGGATTTGTCCTCAGGGATACCCTATCCTGGTGGAAAATTAAATAAGGCTCCTTGCACATGAGAGCATGTAATTCGGAGATTCTTCTGGCCGAAGTAACAGCAACTAAAAACAACATTTTCCAGGGCAGAAAATGTAGCTCGCAATCCGCAGCGGGTTCAAAAGGTGGCAGTGTAAGCTGCTCCAGGACGAAGGGCAAGCCCCAAGGAGGGACAGGATCCTTAATGAGTGGCCTAAGGTGGAGGACCTCCCTTAGAAAGGCACGAGTAGCATCCAACTGGGCCACCATGCGATGGCCTATGGGGGCATGATAAGCTGAGATTGCACAAAGGTGCACTTTGATCGAGGAGTAAGCTAGCCCAGATTGAAAAAGGGAAAGCAGGTACTCCAGAACCAGCTTCTCAGGACAATCTAAGGGCGAGAAACCTCGTGTTTGAGTCCACAAGCAAAACCTGCGCCACTTCATGGCGTATGTTACGTGTGCTGCCGGTTTTCTGGCGGCAGAAAGCACGTCTGCCACCTCTTGTGAGACCCCGTGTCGCATCATGGCTATGTCTCTAGGAGCCAAGCATGTAGGTTCAATGAATGGAAGTCCGGGTGGACTAGTGAACCCTCCTCCTGAGACAACAGGTGGGAGCTGATTGGCAAAGGAACCGGAGGTTCCCGGGACAACTGATCCAGAACCGGGAACCAAATTTGCCTGGGCCAAAAAGGCGCTATTAAAATGAGCATCGCGTGCTCCCTGCAAAGTTTGAGAAGGACTCTCTGGATCAACGGGAAAGGAGGCAAGGCGTAGAGGAATCTGCCCGCCCAGGAGAGGGACAACGCATCTCGCCAGAAAACACCAGGCCCTGGATCTAGAGAGCAAAAATTGGGCAGTTTTTCGTTGGATGGGGACGCGAATAGATCCAATTCTGGAGTGCCCCATCTGTAAAACAGATCCTCTGCCACCTCCTGTAAAAGTTCCACACCTGGACTCTGGGCCTGGAACGACTCAAGCTGTCTGCAACAGTGTTGTCCACCCCGGGAACGTGAACTGCAATGAGGTTTGCGCCGTGTAGTATTACCCATTCCCACACCCTCATGGCCTCCCTGCAAAGGGGGGTAGGAGTGTGTGCCTCCTTGTTTGCTGAGGTAATACATCACCGCAGTATTGTCTGTTTGTAACAGGAGAGTACTCGGTGGAATCTCCGACTGGAAGGCTTGCAGGGCATAAAGGACCGCCCTCATCTCCAATATGTTGATAAGGAGATGAGATTCCTGGGTAGTCCATGTTCCCTGAGACCTCACCCCGTTCAAGTGCGCTCCCCACCCCAGCCTGAGCGTCTGTGGAGAGTGTTATCACCAGGGGGCGGCGCTGAGAAGGAACCCCACAGAGAGGGTTTCGGATCTAGCCACCATTGCCAGTCCTGAACCACGGCCTTCGCGATTCTGACTGGATGCTGCAGATGGTCTTGCCTTTGGTCCCACTGCACTCTTAACATCCACTGGGTTACCCGCATGTGGAGTCTTGCCATCGGGACTGTTGGATAGTGGCATGCCATGTGTCCGAGCAGGCGAAGGACCAATTTGGCTGGAACGGTCTTCTTCGCTGATAGGTCCCTTATGAGGGATCGGATGCATTCTGCTCTGTCTTCAGGAAGAAAAGCTTTCCCCTTGACGGTGTCCAGAACTGCCCCTATGAACTGCAGTTTCTGGGATGGTACCAGGAGAGACTTCACGTAGTTGATTAGGATGCCCAGAGACTGAAAAAGGGCCTGAGTATGCTGAATGGCCATCAGCAATGCCTCCTTGGAGGAGGCCATGAGAAGCCAGTCATCCAGGTACAGGAACACATAGTGGCCCTGTCTCCTCAGAGATGCTGCCACGACTGCCATGCACTTGGTGAATACCCTGGGTGCTGATGACAGCCCAAAAGGAAGAGCTCGGAACTGATAATGGCGGCTGAGAAACTCGGGCGCAAGAACCTCCTGTGCGCTTGAGCAATAGGGATGTGCAGGTAAGCTGTCCTGCATGTCCAAGGACGCCAAGAAAGCGCCCTCTTCAGCATGGGATTAGTCCGGAGGGTCACCATGCGAAATGCTTGTAAATGACCGACAAATTGAGGTCGCTGAGGTCCAAGATTGGACAGAGGTCCCCTATTTTCTTTGGAACCAGGAAGAAGTGTAAATAGTATGCTGCTCCTCTCTGGTTCCCTGGAACGTGCTCCAAAGCTCCTTTCTGTAGAAGCGTGAGCACTTCCTGCCGTATGAGCAGGGCGTGCTGACCTGAATAACGGGAGAGCAGCGGAGGCCTTGTGGGAGGGTTGTCTACAAATTCTATATAATTGCCTTTTTCGACCAACTGTAGCACCCACCTGTCGGTGGTGATCAACCGCCACCCTGGCAGGTGGTCCGCGATGCGACCCCCGACCTTCGTTTCCCGTTGATCCTGAGGAGGGGCGGGGGCCGGGAAGGAGTCATGCTGTGGCAGCATTGGATCCTGCAGGTTGGGCTGACTTGGTGGCTCGCTGGCCTCTGCTTGAGGATGTCTTAGCCTGGGCTTTCCGAGAGAAGAAGCCCCTCTGTTGCTGGCCAGAACGAGGTTGTTGCCTTTGGGTCCGGCTGGGAAAGCGACTCTGGTTCCTCTGAAGGAACTAAATCTAGATCTTACATGGCATGGACGAATCTAATAACCTTCCTAGCTTCCTGCAATTTGGTGATCACCTTTTCCGAGCTTCACCAAGACAGAACTCATACAGTAAGGAGCATCCATGATATTTTCTGCACGTCCGGGGCAAACCCGGAGACACGAAGCCATGAGTGTCTCCGGAGACACACGCCTGAGGCTGCCGTTCTGGCCGAAGAGTCCACAGAGTCGTATGCGGCTCTGAGCACCTGGGTCCCCACGTCTGAACCTGTACAGAGGAGCTGCAGGAGTTCCTCCTTTTGGCCACCATCTGGCAGTTTCTCCGCCAGGTCCTGTCCCTGTTCCCACAACGCGTTCTGGAACTGAACCATGTGGGTGAGGTAATTCAATGATCTAATGGCGCAAGTTGCAGCCGCGTACATGCGCCTGCCCAGCATGTCTAACTGCTTGGACTCCGGGTCCGGTGGCTGCATGCTCAAATGTTGCAGTTTCTGAGACTGGTCATGAGAGGCTGTAATGACCAGGGAGTCGGCCAGAGAATGGTTAGCCAGGTACTGGTCCTCCCTTGGGGCCTTGTACAGGCGGTCAGCCTTCTTCGGCATTGCCGGGGTCGAATGTGGATGCTTCCACGCTGCCTTGGTGACGTCCACAAAGGAGTCCACCAAGGGTGGCACTATCATAGGCTTGGAGTCTTTTGCCGAAGGTAGCGGGCAAGGCGTAGTCTTTTGAGGTTGAGCTCCTCGGCATCCCATCCCATGTTCTCCTGAATATGCCTCATTATTTGGAGAGCGAGGGTCATCCGGAGGAGACCTAGGGAGGTTCGTGGGTCCGAGAGGGGATGCTGATTGGTGAAGACCATGAACCATTCAGAGATGTCAGATCTAGAACCCTCCGTGGAGCGGTGAATACCAACGTCTTCTGGGTCTCTTGGGGCTGGGTGACCCTGAAGAGGATCTTGACAGAGGCCTTCTCTTCTCCAAAGATCTACCCCTAGGAGGTGCTGCTGGCTCCTGCGGGGAGGGTGCTCATCCTGCTGACCCCCTGGGTGAAGGAGGGGGTGAAAGGCGTCGGGGGTGCAGCGGGCGCAGGAGGAGGCTGCATGGCGACCACATCCTTTTTGATGGTGTCCCACCAGAAGGTGAAGAGCTCCTTCACTTCTGCCAAGTTTAGGCCCGACGGACCGGGCACCGGCTCCCTGGGGGTCTCTGGTTCTGGAGAGGGTTCCTGTGGGAGTTTGACGGGTCTGGGATCGCCCGCCTGGTCTTCGGGCTGGGTAGACTCCTCCTCCGACAGCGCCTCCCGACCGGCGTCGGTAGCAGTGGTGTGATCCTCCTGACTGCGGTATCTGGCGCGGTCCCCCGCATGTGTCCTGAGGGCAACTGCCTGACCAGCGGCCAGGGTTCTGAATGATGCGTCAGTTCCTGGAGTGCTTGCATACCTTGGCGGCGTTGGGTCCGGCGTCCGCTTAGAGGAGGTCAGCTCCTGGTCTTGCACTGGGGTGGCGGTGGGGAGACTGACCAGGCGTTGGGAGCCGAATGCGGGAGGACGACTTGTGGGACTCCCAGACCTGGACAAGGCCTTAGCGAGGAAGCAGGCCTGGAGGTCTTGGCAGGCCGCAGAGTAGAGGAACCACTGACCGGTTGACCACAACGGGGAGGCTGAGAGCAGGCCCTCGACGGAGAGCGGTCCGACCTGGAGCCAGAGCTGCGGGAGTCCGAGGCCCTGGAGGGGGATCTGGGTCTCACCTTCTCCCGGTGCTTCTCATGGTGCCTGTGTGACTTCCCTGAAGATTCCCCTCTGGAGGAAGGTTCCAGGGCCTTAAGTTTTTCTTCGAGGAGGAAGGCCTGGAGGGCCTTCTGTTGGCGGATTCTCGTACGGCCGTTAAAGCCCTGACAGAAGGGGTAAGCCTGGGTGACGTGGTCAGGGCCCAAGCAACGAACACAGGCCGAATGAGGGTCTTTGAAAGGAATCTGCTTTCCACAGGCACACTTCGAAGAATGGCCCTCCACTGAAGTTGGAGAGGACATCAGACGAAAAAACAACTGAACAGAATTGATTTTGAAAGGTTTGAAAGTTTTCCTGGTCGTCGCACGCTAGGACTAACTGAAAGGCTGAGACTTGCAAAGTCGACGACGGGAAAGAACTGGGGATTCTGGATGGACCGCCTCCTTATGTACTACATCTGACGTCGGAGGCAGGACCAACGTCGGAGGCGGTCCCACTGAAGACTGCTAGCTAGAAAATTTCCGTGGGGTCCTGACGCCTGCCGGCTTCAGCCCTAATGGTGTAACCTACTGCAAGACCTGTATCTCGAAGAAGATCAGAGGTGCAACCCTCCAGTTGTACTTCTCACAATTCACATGCTGTTCTGGCAAAGAGTGGTTCCTCTATTAGGCACCTGCAGTGGAGACCAAGGAGGATGTTGGGAGCCTCCACAAAGGAGACCCACAGGAGGGCGACATGAGACCCCACAGGAGAAGGAAGCGACTCCTGGTGGGGACTCTATCATTAGGGGTAGAAGTGGGGAGGAAGGGGATAGGGAGGTAAGGTGCCTGAATGGGCCACAGCTCGGGAGGGACAGGAAGCTAATCCTCAGGATGCATGAGGAGCAGCTGCAGGGAGGGAGCTGAATGTCATTGTCCACCTAGGGACAAATGACCTGGCTGTGAATGGGATCAGAGCGGTGCAAGAGGAGTTTGTGGAGTTGGGGAGGGGCCTTAGACAAGTTGTATGTATGGTAACCTTCTCAGAGGTGCTGCCTGTCTATGGCAAGGATGATGCTAGGGTATTCCGCACCATGGGATTCAATGAATGGTTGAAAAACTGGTGTGGAGCTCAGAGTTTTGGCTTCATTGGGGACTGGGGAGCCACCTGGAGGGATGCAGGCTTATACTGGTGCGATGGTCTGCATCTGTCCGGGGGGGAACCAGGATCCTAGGTGACAGGTTTAAATACTTCGTGGCAAGCATTTAAACTAGCCAGGGAAGGCACTGAAAGGAGCAGGAAGTCCCAGCCCCCAACAAAACACAGTAGTTAGAGGTAAACACCAGGTAGATAAGTCAGTATGGGAGCAGGACAGGATACATAGACAGTGTCGGCAGATATAGGGCCTATGGCCCACCCAGTCTGCCCATTTGAGCTTGTAAGTTCAGTTTATGTTTTCCTAGAAGTCTGTTGCCCTTACCCTGACCTCCAGAATTCCTTTATGTCTATCCATGCATTCTTAAATCCGTGATTGTTTTAGCCCCACCACTTCCTCTGGCAAGGTGTTCCACTTGTCCACCACCTGTTCTGTGAAGAAATTCTTCCTCATGTTTCCTCTGAATCATCCTCCTCCAACTTCATCCCATGCCCTCTAGTCCTGGAACATCTTTTTCGCTTAAAATAGTGTATTCCTGCACCTGTTCCTCCCTGTGAGATACTTGTATGTCTCTATCCCTCTCTCCCTCCTCTCCTCCAGGAGTACATGTTCAGTTCCTTCAACCTGTCTTCATAGGACTTGTGATGCAATCCATGCACCATCTTTGTTGCCCTCCTGAACCTTCTCTACCCTGTCTATGTCCTTACGTAGGTATGGTCTCCAGAACTGTACACTGTACTCCAGGTGGGGCCTCACTAGTGTCTTGTATAGCGGAATTATGACCTCCCTTTCCTGCTGGTGATGCCCTGCCTATACATCCCAGCATCCTATTTGCTTTACCTGCTGCCTTGTCACACTGTTTCCCTACCTTGAGGTCATCAGAGATGATAATCCCAAGATCCTTTCCTGCTTGGTGCATGCTATATCCTCACCCCCAACTGATATATTGTGCCAGGGTTTTTAAGACCATATGCATTATCTTGCACTTCTTTGCATTGAATTTCAACTGCCAAACCCCTGACCATTCTTCAAGTTTCTGCAGGTCGCTTCTCATTCTGTCTACACCCTCTGGTGTGTCTACTGTGTTACAGAGCTTTGTGTCATCAGTGAACAGTGAAATTCTGCCTTCTAGGTCCTGTGCAATGTCACTGATGAAGATGTTGAATAGGACCGTCCCAGCACTGATCCTGTGGTAATCCCACTGGTCACTCTTCCCTCTGTGGAGTGACAGCCATTTACCACCACCTCTGTGTCCTGCCACCCAGCCAGTTACCTACCCACCACACTACTGTCCTGCCCACACCCATATTCCCAGTTTGTGTAATAGTCTTCTATGTGGCACACTGTCAAAGGCCTTGCTGAAGTCCAGATGGGCCATGTCCACTGCCCTCCCCTGATCCACCTCCCTAGTCACCCAGTCAAAAAATTCAACGAGGTTGGTCTGACTTGACCTCCCCCTGGTGAAACCATGCTGCCTTGGGTCCTGGGATAAATGCAGAAAAAGGCGGTAAGGACAGGGATGGGGCAAAAAGGGGTAAGACCATAAAAAATAAATTGAAGGTGATGAGTACCAATGCCCACAGTCTGTGCAACAAGCTCCTTGAACTAGTGGCCTTGATGGAAGAGGGATACCTGGATATTGTGGCAGTCACTGAAACATGGTACACAGAGAACCATGACTGGTATGTCAACGTACCAGGATACAGAGTCTACAGGAGGGACAGTGTGGGTAAAATAGGAGGAGGGGTGGCTCTCTATATAACGGAAGGGATTAAAGCAAGAGAACTAGAGTAAACAGGAAGTTGATGAGTCACTATGTTTCACCCTGGAGACAAGAAATGGCACCACAATCCACATGGGGGTTGTGTACAGACTCCCATCTCAGGGGAGAAAATGGACAAGGAAATTATAGAAGGCATCCTTAAAATGGCAGAAAAAGGGGAGATATCGTTGATGGAGGACCTGAATATGCCAGATGTTAACTGGAGTACCTTTGCTGCAGGCACATCCAAGAGCAGGGTCATTCTTGATGCCCTCACAGGGGCATGCCTCAGACAGGTAGTGTTGGAACCCACCGGGAGGGAGCAATCTTAGACCTGGTACTCTCAAATGGGGAAGGAGAAAGGATCTCAGATTTACTAGTGGGTAGCCATCTGAGAACAAGTGACCACCAGACAGTGTGGTTCACAATAAACACAGCCATAGAGTCACGCCATTCAAAAACAAGAGTATTGGACTTTAGGAAGGCTAACTTTGGGAAAATGAGCGTGCCTCAGAAAAGCACTAGCAAACTGGCAAGAAGGAGGGGTGGAGAAACAATGGGGAATAATCAAAACAGCCATCGCAGAGGCAACAAGCCTTTGTGTGAAGCAAACCAAAAAAACAAAACGAAGGAAAAAAAGCACTATGGTTCTCAAAAGAGGTGGCAGGGATGGTTAAATAGAGAAGGATAGCATTCAGGAAATATAAGGAAACACAGAAGGAGCAGAACAGAGAACTTATCAGTTAAAGCAGAAGGAAATGGGGAAGGCAGTCAGAACAGCACAGGCACAAACTGAGGAAAAGATAGCCAACTCTGTTAAGAAGGGGGATAAAACCTTTTATAGGTACATTAGGGAGCGAAGAAAGACAAATGGAGGGATACAGAGACTTAATAAAGGGGAGGCAATTTGGGCAGAGGGTGACAGTGAAAAAGCAGGGATACTGAACAAATATTTCTGCTCAGTATTCACAACAGAACAGGAGGGGAGGGTACCTAAACCAAGCAAGGGAGAAACTCTGAATAGGGGTCAATACCAGACCATTCACAGAAGAAAGGGTTTTGAAAGAACTCTTGAAACTGAGGGTGGACAAAGCAAGGGGCCTGATGGGATTCACCTAATAATTCTAAAAGTAGTAAGGGTAGAATAGTAACACCACTGACTACTCTTTAACAAATCATGGGAGGATGGGGTGGTACCTGAGGACTGGAGGAGGGCAAATGTGATTCTACTTACAAAAGTGGGAGCAGGGCAGAGGCAGGAAACTATAGACTAGTTAGTTTGACTTCAGTGGTAGGGAAAATGATGGAATCGCTTCTGAAGGAAAGAATTGTTGAGTACCTAGAGGCCAATGGGCACAGGACCCAAGGCAGCATGGTTTCATAGCAGGAAGGTCATGTCAGGATGAACCTAACAGATTTCTTTTACTGGTGACCAAAGTAGTAGACCAGGGAGGCGCTATGGATGTGGCCTACCTAGATTTTAGCAAGGCATTTAACACAGTCTCACACAAAAGATTAATATACAAGTTAGCTAGCCTTTGGACTGGGCCCCAAGGTGGTAGCCTGGATAAAAACTGGCTGGACAACAGGACGCCAAGGGGAATAGTAAACTGAGTTCACAGTGAAGAAAGAAGGGTAATCTAGCGGGTACCGTGAGGGTTCGGTACTTGGACCGTCTCTTTTAATGTCTTTATAAGTCACATTGGAGATAACTGGAAGGAAATGTATGTCTTTGCAGATGACACAAAGATCTGCAACAGGGTTGATACACAAGGTGGGGTGGAAAGAATGAAAAGGGATTTGGCAAGGTTGGAGGAATGTTCAAATATATGGCAGCTCAGATTCAATGCACAGAAGTGCAAGGTAATGCATCTGGGAAACAAAAACCCAGGAGAAGAGTACACAATGGGGGGTGAGTTAATAACAACAAAAATCGAAAGAGACCTAGGAGTAATTATATGAGATGACCTAAAGGTGGGCAGGCAATGTTAGAAGGCAGTAAGGAGGGCTGGGGAAACTGGGATGCACAGGGAGAGGCATCAACAGTAGAAAACAGGGAAGTTATCCGCTGTACAGACAGCTAGTGAGACCCCATCTGGGTACTGCGTTATTCAGGAGACCCCATCTCCAAAAGACAGAGTGGCGCTGTTCAGAGGAGGCAACCAAAATGGTGCAGGGTCTGCACCAGAAGACATAATGATGAAAGACTAAAGCAAGCTTAATATGTATACCCTTGTGGAAAGGAGGGAGGAGGGACATGATAGAAACTTTCAAGTATCTCAAAGGAATTAAAGTACAAGAGGGTAGTATCTTTCAGAAGAAATGTGCAAGAACAAGGGGGCACAATTTGAAGATAGAGAGGGGACAGCTCAGAGGTAATGTTAGAAAGTATTTTATCACAGAGAGGGTTGTGGATGCATGAAACAGCCTTCTTGAGGAGGTTGTGGAGTCAGAAACAGTGGGAGAATTCAAGAATGCATGGGACAGGCATAAGGCCATTCTGGTGGGGGGTAGGAGGAAGTAAGCTGTTGATTAACTATAATCTGCAGCTTATCCATCAGGTAGGGAAATGGGCAGACTAGGTGGGCCAAGCGGTCCTTATCTGCTGTCAAATTCTATGAATCGACTGCAAGTAGTTAGAATCTTGATTACTAACAGTACCACATGCAAATTTACAACAGAGTACTCCTTTAACTTTTATACACCCAGGCTGCTGAACAGTCAACCAAGCCTTCTAACACATGCTAACAACATCTTTGCTTGAAAAGACTTTCAGAAGTCTGTACCTAGGTAGTGTCTAAAAAAGGAACCTGGTGCCAGTGCACCGACCGGATTATCAAAATAAACAACCAACCATAAATTTGTTTAATATGCATTTTTGTCTTTCAATTATGTATTTTATTTTCTTCAGCAGGAAAGGGCTAGGAAATACGTTTCAGCAGCATCCCAGGGTGGGGGTGCAGAAAGTACTGAACAATACTGAACCAGGTTAAGCTGCATGAATAGTGGGGATATTTGGCCAAACCCCAAAGGAATTCCTTACTCTTTTCGAGAACTGCCATGGCACTTTTTGTTATTTACGCAGCTCTTCTACAGAGCTGTTTGATCCATTGAGATGCCACTTAGCCCCTGATACCCCAGCCCAGTCATCCACTCCACACACCGTCCTGACAATGGGTATCTGTGGGGCGGGGCCTGAGGAGCCCATGGCCATTATTTAGATGGCTTGAGGCACATTTCTTTTTCAGTTTTTCACCCCTCTCACAAAGTCCCTCCCACTTCCCCAGATGTCAGTTATGCCTCAGACAGCCCTGAACACAGCAGCACCCCATGGGCGGATGCCACTCCTCGCAAGGCAGCAGGCTCCCTGGCTCACCATGAAAGACCCTATTATGCCAGAACCACAACATCTCCCTCCCTGGGCTGGCTTGTGTTGCACTTGGCAGCAATGCCTGGCCTTGACTGCACTGACCCTGGTTCTCGGAGTCCACTCCCTAACTCGAGTTGCCAGCACAGCAGGGAGACTTGCTTCTGCCAAACTATCTGGTGGTTCTCATGTAGCTCTTTGTTCCCCTGAGCTGTCATCCTACTCCTGCTGTCAGGTCTTGAGGTGGTAACCTCCCAGCCCTGTCAGCTATGTCCCCTCTGTCATGACCATTGGGGATCATTTGCAGTGAGGCCCAAGAGTGTAGCTGTCCCTACTGACATGTGGCACCCCACATGGCTGGGCAGCTCCCCACAGGCCATGTGAGCATGCAAGAGTGCACACAGCATCCCTCTGTGGAGGAGGCAAGCCCTGAGCCACCACAGGAGTCACTGCATCAGCAGAACCTGGTGCCTGGCTGGAAGTTCTGCCGCAAAACAGCTCCACCACCAAACCCCACCCCCACCCCAAGGGCTTACCTAGCCAGGTCCTAGGTATGCTCCTGAACTTGGTCGCCAAAATAGCTGCGCCATCGGGTAGCCTTAATTCCACTGGACCTTTAAAGCACCCAGTAAATCGTCATGAATACTAGCACAGAAAATAAAGTGCTTCAGTGTTGTTGTTTTTTTTATTTCTTTTTATTAGTTGGATGTGACAGCATCATATAAGACAGTCATCACTGTAATATATTGTTACTTTGATCCTTTACAGTAGATCTGTACATGATTAATATTTACAGAAGCAAGTCCATATTATCTTATCAAAGCATCACCTTTACAAAATGACTGAACTTTTTACCTTACAGACATTTCACCCCCTTAAGCTCATCGCAGTTTAAGTTCCTCCCTGGGATCAAAATCATTATAGCGAATGTGAAGGCTGCACTCAGGGCCCACCCAAGACCGTGAGTCCCCTATTACCTGCAATTTTGTTAAATGGGGTGTATCAGAATAAAATCTGGATCTTGCATGGATAGATACATCACCCAAGGCCTCCATAACACCTCATTCATGGGGAGTTTGTTATGGAGTTTAGCCGTAAGGGATTCCATATACTGTAGCAAATATCGGAGACCACTCCCCTCCAATCTTTGATTGTGAGAACAACTGGCGACATTCATCGCCTCATTATTGCCTTTTTGGCTGCCAAAATCTTCAGTGATATTTTATTGAAGTGTTTCAAGGCTTTGTTCTGTAACGCTTGGGTCACAGTCTAGCTGATTATTTTCTTTTTTTTTTGTTACACTATGTATGAAATCTTACGCCACTATAATAAAATAACACAAAAGCACTTCATTTCTGTGCACTAGCCTTCACGGCAGTTCACTGGTGCAGACCTGCTTGCCTACTTGTTTGACCATTTCGGTCTTGCACCAGTACTCCGAGAGTGCTGCAATTTTCCTGTGGATCTTTAATATCCACCTAAACAATCACTAGAAATGAAAATTACGTACCTACCGTAATTCTTGATCTTCTCTTGTATCTTCACCATTCATTGCTTCCTGGGTGTTAGCGGGCGCACCCGTCACGAGAGCTTTTTTTTTTTTTTTTTTAACTTTGCTAACGGCACCGCCTCAGAGTGACGCTACGCGCCAGGGCGGCTAGTAGTGACTTACCTCCTCCAACTCAGTTCTGTGAGCCGGAGAGGCAAAAGCGAAAGCAGAGAATAGAAATAGAGGCAAGATAGCCAAGGGATAGCAAAGCAAGGAAGAATGAACTGAAAAGGAATAAGCCGATGGAGGATGGACAGAGGAGATAAGAGTATCCCTAACCTAGGGACTGCAGGGCCTCCTTACCTGGGCGACTCTAGGAGGAGAGAAAAGGAAGGAAATGAGAAGCAGAAGATGAAGAAGAAAGAGAGATGGGATGTTGAAGGGAGCAGAATGCCCAATGAGCACAGTTAGCTTATGGCTGAAGGCTCGACTAACAGGGAAGCAAGAATCCCCGGAGATAGAGCTGAAGAGAAGGTTCACCAAACCCGCTAGACAGACTCAGGAGGGCATAGTCCTTATCTTCAACATGCCATTGTTGTTGATACCCACTTCGGGCTCCTGGCCGCGAAGGCCTTGAATCGGAGGACACCCGAGGAGGGAAGAATAAACCCCAGGCAGCAAGAGAGCACTGCTCAGGGGTTTAGAAATGGAAAATGCAAGCCTTTCAGGCATTTCAAGCATAGAAGTGGGACTCAGTCGGACTCGCTAAGGCAGGCCAGAGGCTTAGGCTGGGAGGGATTGGATATGGTCAGCACTGCTCTTCTGTAAAACTGTCCAGGAGGACACTTGAAAGGAAAAACCAATTATACAATCTCACGAGAAGGGTTGCCTGCCCTCTCATCTCCCCTCTTGTTTGTTTTCCTTTTTTTTTTTTTTACAGATAATAATTTGCAGGCTAGGAGCATGACCCCAATACCAAGGATGCCTATAGCAGTCGAAGAGAGTTCCCTCAGCATTTTTCCCTTTTTCTTTTTTTTTTTTTTTTTTAGAAAAGAAAAGAACAGATGCGTTCGCTCTCTGCTCTGCAAGGCAAGAATAGAGGTGGGGAGGCCTTTTTTGATTCTAGGGCGAAAAGCTGGAGCACGGGATTGCAGGATCAAAACTGAATAGCCTGAGCCAGGCTATAACCCGAGGTATCTCGCCCGAGAAATGGCAAGAGATAGTTGTGCAGTTTGATCGCCAATGCAACCATGAGATGGCCAACGAATCTTAGAGTAAATAATTTTTCTGGAGAAATAAGATTCCCAAAAAGAATACATTTTTTTTTTTTGGAAAAACTGAGCAATCCTCCTATGTTTTGAAAGTTTTTTTTATTTTTTTTTATTTTGCAGAGAGAGGAAGGAGACGGAGGTGGAGAAGCCACAAGAAGAGGCCACTGAGGGGACGGTGGTGTGTGTAATAATGAATGGTGAGATACAAGAGAAGATCAAGAATCACGGTAGGTGATGTACTTTTCATATCTTCCCTTGTCAATCTTCACCATTCATTACTTCCTGGGTGAGTATAGCTCCTCTTCCCCGGAAGGGGAAGAGCTACCTGAGGGAACAAGACCCCAGCCTTCTGCTGGTGAGAAACAGAAGGAGAAGACCCTGACTTATTCAGAAAGCCTAAGTGGGGAAGAGCTAGGAGGTGCCTCCGAGGACGAGGAGACGAGGGAGCCCTCAAAGTCTCCCTAGCTCTAGAGGAGAAAAGACGGTCCCCCGAAGGCGGAGCGAATCACCCACGCCGGGCCAGGGGTGACAACCTGGAAGACGAGCCATGCCGTCCCGCCTGATGCAGATCGCTGTCCCCGCAAGCCTGGAAGCCACCTCATTGGCGTCATAAGATGCCCTTTGCTTGGTGTCTTGCCAGCTCCAGGCCTACCGCTGGAGAGGGCAACGGCTTGTCTGGTTTGCTCCGTGTCAGGCATTGATGCCAGCAGCTGGGACATCATCGACCACAAATGCCGGTTGTAGGCAGCGTGGTGAGCCTGATGTGATGCAATACAGGCACTTGCACGAGAAGAAGAGAACACTCTTCGCCCCCAACGGTCGAACTGGAGAGAGTCCGGATCCGGTGGGCGGTCGTGCGCCAGGCAGCGGCGCCCAGAAGGAGTATCTAGGTAAACCAAACCAGAGGGCGGGTTGGGAAGGGAACCTAGAGACTCAGAGGGGGCACAATACCTACGCTGACAGTCGGCCGGGTCTGGAGAAGAAGCGGCAGGGGACTGCCAGGACCGGATAGACGCCTCCTGGAAGGGGATAGGCCAGGAAGGTACCACCAAATGCTGGGCACTGAATTCACCAAGGAATTCACGCTGCTCTCGCTCGGGTATTGTCTCCGAACATAGGAATCCAAGATCCCTCATCATCCTCGAGAGGAAACGCTGATATTCAGTGAAATCAGCATCGGAGACAGATGAGTAGGGGTTCCTTTCCCTGAGAGGAGGGAGACGAGATGATGGGGGAGTTGAATGTCCAGAGGATTCTGGCCGGTGGGGGAGTTTTAAAGACCCGCCATGCATGTATCTAACATATGAGGGAAGGGCCGCAGAACCCCTGAACTGCTCCCAGGATAACGGACCCGTAGGATCGACATGGCCTGGGAGCGGGGGTGGTGAAGGCAGAGAGATGGGAGAGGGGCACCTCCGAGAAGGCAACTGCTCTCTGCGAGGGCTCTGGAATCTGGGGAAAGGAGCCCTAGTAGGGGGGATCCCGGATATCAGACCAGGCCGCAGAACGGAACTCTGGGGAAGCGGAGCCTGGAAGAGCCCTGGGGGAGAACCTCCCCTGTGATGACGCCGGGACTGCATGGATCCAGAAGGGTAGTCCACAAACGCCGCCGGAGGACACCCTAGAACCCTGGAGGAAGGAGCGAGGCTCTGCACTATTGCTCCTGGCCACCTCCTGGGTGGCCAAAGAAGACCGAGCAGCAGCACCCTGACCCTCAACCCCTCGGACTCGAGAGGGCCTCCTCCCACCGCAGCGCCCCCTGTCCCTAGAGGGGCAACAGCACCCCGGGGTAGCTGTCACCGGCCTCCGAGAGAGGGAGCCTCCGTCACCCCACGCCTGCCCCCGGGCTCCCTGCCACCCCCAGCCGGGAACCCTCAGGAGAGACGACGGTGGGGACAAGGGGGCCCGCTGCACCGCCCTGGTACCCCTAGCCACGGGGACCCAGACCCCAAGAGTGAGTGCCAGGATGGGTCCACCTCCAGTCATCGCCTCCGAGGAGGACGAGACCAGCAGGACCTCAATGCTGGCCACCCCAGGGGTCCTCGAGGCTACGGGCCGTGAACGGCCCCAGTACCAAGGGAGACGCGCCTCCCCCACTGCCGTAGCAGCCAGGCTCTAACTCATACCCCCAACGGTTCCTGCAGGCCTCCGGCACCGCCTGGAGGAATGGAGAAGGTCACGTACCGCCGCCGCCGGCGCCGGGCGAGGGCGGCACCGACGGCGCCGCTTGAGCAAACTACCTGCACGCGAACGGGCGCCGAGGGTTAAAGCTGCACCGCTAACGGCGCCGCTGACACCGCACCGCGAACGGCGCTGGATCCAAAATGGCGCCGAAACGGCGCCACATCGATCACCAGCACCGCGAACGGTGCCGGGATCCAAACTGTGCCGAGAGGCGGCGTCGGTGGTCCACCCAGCCAGGCCCAAAAGCCAAGGGCCGTCACGGGGAGCCTGCACCTCCAAAGAGGTGACTGTCGAGGGCGGTGTTGTGTCGCTGCCCCGGGGAGGACTAATACGACGCCCCTAACACCGCAGAAGGGGCCCTCCTCGGCAAGATTAGACGAGGAGACCCTCCTCCTCGGATTGTATAGGCCCGGAGGGACCCGGGAAGGGCCTAACGACCTTGCCCGAATCCCGAGACGACGCCATCCTCCGGTCGGCGGGCCTTGCCGAGCTTAAACGCTGGATTTTGAGGACGCCGACGTCCATGGAGAAACAGGCGCCGCACAAATCCATATCATGGTTGGGTCCCAGGCAACGAAGGCAACGCTCATGCCGGTCCGAGACGGGAGAAATGCATACACAGGAGCACCGACGTTAGGCGCGCGCCCGTCTTAGAAAAGCGCTTTAGTTCTCGTAACCGACATAACGCCAAACTATTAAGGCTAAAACACAGTAGGAAACACACCCGGCGCCATTAGATAGAAAAGGAACAGTCTTACCGGATCGGCGTCGAGTGCGAAGAGAAAAATCAGGAGTCGGAACACTACTACGCAGTTTACTGGACGCTACACACGTGAGCAGGTGCTGCCTCGACGGCGGGAGAAACAGAACTGAGTTGGAGGAGGAGTCGGTCGCTACTAACGGCCGCCCCTCGCGCATGACGTCACTCTCGAGGGCGGTGCCGTTAGCCAAAGTTTAAAAAAAAAAGTTCCCGTGACGCGTGCGCTCCTCCGGCTAACACCCAGGAAGTAATGAATGGTGAAGATTGACAAGGGAAGATCAAGCAGATGTGACCTTGGTTTAACGTCTCATCGGAAAAATGGCACCTCACAACACAATGTACCTCTCATGCCATGTTGGAACATCAACATGATTACTTATAACAAAGGGGACAGTGCCTCCTGCAGAGCAGCCGACTCTTTTCTTGCTTAACGGTATATTGTTGGTTAATGAACCATGCAGCGCAGCATGCAATTTGCACTTCTTAAGTATACTGGAACCCAGGCAGTCCAATAGTAAGGCATGTATCAAACAGGGACATACCAATAGCAAGGTGGCAGCTCATCATGCTGCTGTCTGGGAGATCAGGCCTCACCATACCTCTCAACTGTCCCTGATTTTCAGGGTGTCCCTGATTTTGCCTCAAAATGTTCCTCTGTCCCTCATAAAATCTGAGTTTTGTGACAGAACATTGGGGATAAAAATCGGAAAATAATGTCAAACATTAAAGTTACAGACTTGTTCTTCTTCAGAAAATGCATTTTAACACAGATTCCCTTATTCTGTCAGCATTCTAAGTGAAAAGTACCAGTTTTTAAGCTGTGTCCCTAATTTGAGGTCTTTGTCCCTGATTCAGGAAGCAAGAGGTTGAGAGGTATGGGCCTCACATGCCAGTCTCAGAATCCTACACTGTGACTGGCTATGGCTGAATGCACTGGAGAAGGAAGGCATCCAGCTCCCATGGGAAGGCATATGTGACCCAACCCCAGCCAATCACAGTGCAACATTAGCGTACATATGAGAATAAAGCTGCTTGCCTGCCCTCCAGGTAAAAGAAAGCGCAGCTGTTGTACAGAAATCTTAGGACAGAGATCATGACAAGGGACCAAAACATGGGAAAATAAATAATAATACGATTAATCAGACCTGTGTGCACAGGCAGGATCCAAATGGCCAGCATAATACATTATCAAAGATACTAAGATTCAAACTCAGTCTTCAGCATTGCCAGTGCACTACCTAAAGATGCCAAAAACTCTTCAACTCATTAAGTACAGAGAAGCGGATTCCCATACCTGCCTCCAGGAGAGCTTTCCCGATGGTAAAATGTTGAGAAGCACCGAGAGATATTCCACAAACTCTGCGAACTCTGAAATCAAAGAGGAACAGCAGTTTTCTGATGTGATGCACACACAGCACTGCCCACTATATACCCTCGCACCTTAATCCAGTCAATGCAGGTCTGCAGTTTTATTCTGACCATACGATATTTAGCCAGCAATACCTGAACAGGCAGTTATAGAACCTGAAGTGTATCTCAAATAAGTTGCTCTGTGATTTTATTTGAGTTCAATCCTTTCTGGTCTAACTTTGTTTTACCACAGAACCCTGCATCATCTTGATTAATTTTTAAAGCCCGAACCACCACTAGAGCCCTGACTTATTTGTACCCATTTGATTACTGCAGCATCCAGACCCGTCTGTGGCTAGTGGCAGTTATTGGCCAGGACCTGTGCGTGGTGAAGGTTATACCAATGGGTAAAGAACAGTTACGCAAGAACCTACTGTAACTGTAGATCTTTAAGGGATATCTCAGTCATCAGGTCACACCATAGGAATTTCACCATCAGTGAAGCAGGTTCCACACTGAAAACTTTCAGCAGTACAACTGGGGCCGCCACCACCATCAACGTCCGCCGACATCAATAACCCTATAAAAGCGTGAGCAGCCCTGCTCGCCCCCCCCCCAGTTCTTATCCTGGGAGACTAAGGGAGCATAGCTCTAGCCATGGGGGACTGAGGAGAAAGAGAGGTGCCCAGGTGAGGCCTAAATGAAAGGCTGGATACACCAGACAGCCAGTTCCACTACAAGAGCCCCAACAAGGGGATGGTGGGAGGGAAAGCAGACCTGATGACTGAGATCCCCTCGAAGATCTACTGTTATGTTAAGTTCTTACATCACTGTTCTGTCTTCTCCAGGGGTATCTCAGTCATCAGGTCACACCATAGGAACAAGTCCCAAGAAGTTACAGGTGCAAAACAGACAGTCTGGGAGGAGGGCTCACCATAAACTTAAGACAGGAGGCCCAGCAGCACAGCCCTGCCAAAACCTGCATGGGCTCTTGAGGCAATGTCCAGACTGCAGTGCTTGGTGAAAATATGGACGGTATTACAGTTAGCAGCCGCACAGATGTCAGCGGAGGGGGAGGGAGGTGAGCACTACTCCCTTCACAAAAGAAAGGGTCCTACAAGAGCTTGCTAAGCTCAGGGTGGATAAGGCAATGGGACCTGATGGCATACATCCCAGGGTACTTAAGGAGCTAAAGGAGGAACTAGCACAGCCATTAGCAGAATTGTTTAGTGAGTCCTCTGCACAGGAGAGGTCCCAAGACTGGAGAAGGGCTCATGTGATCCCGCCTCCACAAGAGGTGGTAGCAGGAGAGGCGGGAACTACAGACCGGCCAGTCTTACCTCAGTAGTGGGCAAGATTATGGAGGCACTCCTCATGAAAGGATAGTGCAACACCTGGAATCCATAGGGCACAGGATCCAAGACAGCATGGGTTTACAAAGGAAGGTCCTGTCAAACTAATCTCATAGAGTTCTTTGACTGGGTAACCAGAGTGGTGGACCAAGGGGGAGCAGTTGATGTCGCCTACCTTGACTTCAGCAAAGCTTTTGACACTGTTCCACATAGAAGATTGATAAATAAGCTGGGTAGGCTTGGGGTGGGTCAGAAGTTGGTCAACTGGGTGGCAAACTGGTTGACTGGCAGAAAACAGAGAGTGGTGGTAAATGGTATACAGTCAGAAGAGATGCAAGTCACAAGTGGGGTACCTTAGGGATCAGTCCTGGGGCCAGTCCATTCAACATCTTCATTAGTGACCTTGCAGATGGACTAGAGGGTAAGGTTTGTCTGTTTGCAGATGACACCAAGATCTGCAACAGAGTAGATGAGCCAGATGGGTGGGCAAAATGAGAAGAGATCTGGATAAACTAGCAGAATGGTCAGAAGAGTGGCAACTGGGATTTAATGCAAAGAAGTGCAAAATCATGCACATAGGGAAGAGAAACCCTGAAGCCACTTATAGGCTGGGAGGAGTTGCTAGCAGTCACAAAGGAAGAAAGAGACTTGGGCATCATCATCACTGATGACCTAAAATCATCCAAGCAGACCTCTAAAGCAGTAGATAAGGCTAGGGGTGTTAGGGTGTATTAGTAGGGGTATCATAAGTCGTAAGAGGGAGGTATAATCCCTCTGTACAAGATATTGGTTAGGCCCCATCTGGAGTACTGCGTCATTGGAGGCCACACCTTCACAAGGACATTAACCAAATTGAGGCAGTCCAGAGAAGGGCAACAAAATGGTGCAGGGACTGCATCAGAAGACATATGAGGACAGATTAACGGAGCTCAATATGTATACCCTTGAGCAAAGGAGGGGAGAGGTGATATGATCAGGCATTCAAACACCTTAAGGGCATAAACAAGGTGAAAGAGTCTAACATGTTTAAATATAAGAAAATAGCAGGACAAGAGGACACAGCATGAGATTAGAGGGAGGCCGATTAAGGGGAATGTGGAGGAAATTTTTTCACAGAAAGGGTGGTGGATGCATGGAATGGCTTACCACAAGAAGTGGTGGCTATGAATACAGTGCAGGGCTTCAAACAGGCATGGGATAGGCATAAGGGAGCAATACAAATGACCATGAATAGATAGGTCACTGACAGAGCAAAGGCCGATGTCACATTTATAAGGTAGAAAAAGAAATGGGCAGACTGGATGGGCCTTGCGGTCCTTATCTGCCGTCAACTTCTATGTTTCTATGTTTCAGCGGCTGAGAGCCCTCAGAAACGAGTGACAGAGGTAGCTATGCCTCTTGTGGAATGAGCTTTAACTGCTCCAGGCAATTCCTTGCTATACTTGTAGCAGAAAACAACAAATTTGATAACCATTTGGATAAACACAGCGTAGAAACTGAAGCTCCCTCTCTACCTGGGGTGAAGGAAAAACAGGTTACTCACCTGTAACAGTAGTTCTAGGAGTGGTATATGTTGTTCATCCACACTTATTAGCATGTCCCTTTCCCCTTTAAGGATCACCAGAAGTCTTCAAGCTGGCTCCTCCCACCCACCCGGGTGGTATAACTCTCAGCTCCGCCCCATGATGCTACATCTTAGCCCGCTGGAAGCCAGGTTTGTGTGTCCATGACCAAGGAGGTTGGGTGGGTCTGTGTGGAGGAGTACAGTTACGTAAGAACTTACCGTAACAGTAGATCTTCGAGAACAGCTCTTGCAGCAGGTTACACCCATTTGACTGAAGTCGGCAGGCTCAGGACCCTACGTGAAATTTTTCTAGCTAGCAGTATTCAGCAGGGACCGCCCCACATCAGGCAAAGTACATAAGGGCAGTCCCCATAATCCCAGTTCTCCCGCGGAGACTCCCAGCTGCTGTATGACATCAGAAAAGAAGACTGAGGATCTGCCATCAAATGGCAGTCAGAAAGATGCTGAGACACCTGATCCTAGGAGAAGGATGTTGGAACCTGAATCTACTCCAGCGGGATGTGGGAGAGAAAGTACCAGCTGCAAGAGCTGTTCTCGAAGATCTACTGTTAAAGTAAGTTCTTGCGTAACTGTACTAGTTCACTTGGGAACATAAGCAGGAGGCTGGTAAGGACAGAGGTCTGGGTTTATATTCTGTTTTAACTGAAATATTTGAATAGTTTTGTACGTGAAATTAGTTCTGTGTGTTAAAAATTACTACTTTGAGTTAGAATTGTTACTTGGCCTGTGATATTGTAACTTTTGGGGCTTGGGAACACTTGTTTGGCAGTGATAATTACAGTGAAATTTAAATGTGATGTTTGCCTGATGTAAGAGCCCTCCCACTCACCCTGTTTTGTAGGCTTTCTTAAATACTGAAAAGCCACTGGAGGTTGGGATTGAAGGGCTATGTATTTCTGTTTGGGACTGAAATTTGAAGCAACAGGAACTGGTGGGCCTGTGATATCATACAGTACCTTATGTCTGCATACACACACTGTTAGTGGGACTGGACACACACTGGACTGTATGTGTCTGTGACACTTGAGGAACTTTATTGGTGGGGTTGAAATTGGGTTTGTAAATAACTGCAGTCAGTATAGAGAGAAACTGTATTCCAGGGGAAGGGACTGAGAAAAGGGGTGTGTGCCATTATAAACAGATGGGGACAAACAGAGTGGCCATATTCCACCATGGCAGGCATCTTCGGAAGGGTTGTAGACTGCACAGGCTGTGATGTGGCAATAATTCTCAATTGAGCGTGGAGAGAGGGAGGCTGCCCACTCTGTAGACATCTATCTTGTATCAGGAGTGAAGTATATTGGTTAAGGAGTAAGCTGGGGGAGTTGGGGGTGTCCAAGGATAAGGGGTGTGGATATGGGCAGCAGAAGGGTGGGGCTGAGGGGAGGCTGGGGCAACGCTCTGAAATTACAGGACGTTATGTTACAGCAAGCAGGAGGAGGGTTATTAGGGACAGAGGACCCTTAGATAGGGATGTTGACGCTAAGGGGAAAGTGTACGGGGTGAACATCTCGAATACAAAGAGAGTGGAGGAGGAAGAGTCAGGAGGGGCTGTTGTGGGGAAGCCTAGTAGAGCAGACATTGAGAAGGGAGGGGCTGTTGTGGGGAAGCCTAAAACAGCAGACTGTGGGAAGGGAGCTCCTAAGGAGAACAGAGCAAGAGGGGAGGAAGAGGGGCAGTTTAGAGGTGCAGTCAAGGGAAACTCGGGTTACTTGATGGAGGCTGACAGAGTGTCACAATAAATTTGAGCTACTAAGCAACCTAGAGGGCGAGGAAGGGGTTGGTGGAAATGAGGAAACTGATACAGAGGCCGGGGGGAGGGAGTCGGATAGCCATAGGGCATCACAGACTGGCAATGGAAAGGATAGAAATAGTCCCAGAGGGAGAAGGGGAAACATAAATGTTAAGCAGATGTGGGACATGCAACATATTGCAGACATGAGGGAGGAGAGCATGACTGGAGAGAAACTGGGAGACAAGGAGGTGGGGGAGGAGCCCCCTTCAGCAGGGGTGGTCAGTACCAAGGATGGGGCCCTAGCTAAAGCGGACCCACAGAGAGCCTCTGGAGGTAGGGGTACTGTTACAAGGGGGGAGGATGGCGGTGTGGGGGAAGGGGAAACCATCAGGGCCAGGATAAATGGTTCGGATAAGACAGGGTTAAAGGGGACACCTATTCTGAGGGGTCTGAGTTAAGTGGGCAAAATAACGAGGGAGGCAGAAAGGGGAGGGTGACAAGGGGGTCTCTAATAAGGCAGGAAGACTCCCATGGAATTGAGATCACGAATAAAGGGGGATGGGGGCTGAAGAGTGCATAGTGGAGGTAACCATAAGGATGATGGTGGTGTTAAGGTTCTGTTATTGGGAGACTCGATGATTGGGGTATCCAGTGGGAGGGACAGCGGGGTGGATGCCATAGCCAGGTGAAGGTAGTGAGTATCTCTGGGCTGACAGTGCACAGAGCAAAGTTCATGGTGTACGAACTGGTTAGGGATTGTGGAGGGAAACCGGATTTCCTGGTGCATTTGGGAACTAACGATCTAGAGGGAAATAGCATTTTGGAAATCCAAGCAAGGTTCCAAGAATTTGCCAGAGTCTGTCGGGATAATGGATGCAACATTTCCTTTTCAGAGATACTGCTAGTACCAAAGGCCTCAGTGGAGAAAAAAATGAAGATCACAGAGGTTAATGACTGGCTCAGGAAGTGGGGTGAAGAGAGTGGGTTGGGGGTGTTAGGGAACTGGAAAGGAGTTTGGGAGGATAAGGGACTGTATGCCAAGGACAGGCTTCATCTTGCCCCATTAGGGAAGGAAGTCTCAAACAGGGATGGCTGACTGCATTCAAGAAAGGTGGGGTTTAAACTTGTGGGGGAGGGATAAGGGAGGGGCTGACCAGAAGCCTCTCCTCCAGATGAGGAAGTAGCCTTCAAACCCAAGGGGGATGGGGGAAGCAGACTGGGGTGGAGGTTTCAGGAGGAGCAGAGGAGGATGGAAGTATAAGGAACCTGGGTGGGTTTCACAAAGGGATCAGGGATAAGGGGTGGGGTTGGTGTTAGTAAATGCCAGGAGCTTGGAAACAAGTTGCCAGAGTTCCAGGCCATGCTGTTCGGGGGTGGATGTGGCGGCGGTCACGGAGAGGTGGGCCAACAAAAACCATGACTGGGACTTAAACATGTGGGGCTACACTATGCTTAGGAAGGACAGAAAGGAGGGCAGAAGGGGTGGAGTGGCTATGTTCATTAGAGATGACATAGAAATTGCTAGGGTAGAAGAAGCAGAGGGAAACGTGGAGGCCTTATGGGTTACCTTACGATCCCCAGCAGGAGATAAGGTCAAGCTGGGTGTAGTATATAGGCCTCCCGGGATGGGTGATGTTCTGGAGGATAGTTTGCTGGACAACATCATTGCCCAGTGTGGACCAAAAGGGGAAGGAGTGGTGTTGATGGGGGACCTTAATATGCCAGGTACAAACTGGGGAACCATGTCCTCTAAGGTGGCCAAGGAGCAGAGGCTGCTGGACGGCTTCCAGGATGTGTTCTTAACACAGCATGTGATGGAGCCCACAAGGGAGGGGCATGTCCTGGACGTGGTTCTGACAGATGGGGATCTGGTAAGGGACCTGGTTGTAGAGGATCCCCTGACTGGGAGCGACCACAATACTGTCTGGTTTCAAATAAGCATGGAGGGGGGAGAGATCTAGGACACTGGCAGTGGACTTCAGAGGGGCAGACTTTGTGGGCATGGGAAATATTCTCAAGGATCACTTGAAGGGGATTACATCAATGACAAATCTGGAAAGGAGATGGGAGGTCATAAAACAGGGACTTCATGAGGCAGTCAGGACCTGCGCTAAGGCGAAACGTAAGGGAGCAAGGTCACATAAACCATGCTAGTGGTCCAGTGAGGTTCAGGTAGCGGTCAGAGAAAAGAAGGTGGCCTACAAAAAATATAAAACAACAACAGGGGATAGGGATAAGGAAATGTACCATCTTGCATCTAGAAAAGTCACCCGGATGGTGAGGGGGCAAAGTCCAATAAAGAGCAGCGCTGGCACAGGGGATACAATGGGAAAAGGGGTTCTTCCGGTACACTGGGGAGGCGGAGAAAACTAAGGGCCATCTCAGCAGATTGAGATCAGAAGGAGGGTGGGTGGTAGAGGCGAGGCACCAGGCAGAGGTATTTAACGAGTACTTTGCCTCTGTGTTCACTAGGAAGGGGGATGGGACATCTACAAAGCAAGGCACGATGGGGATAGAAGCGGCAGTGAGTGGGATCAGGGGAGCAAAAGAAATGGAGCAAGAGGGAGGGAGAGGTACCCCAGGGGTGTCACATCAGGATAAGGATAAAAAGGCCAGTAAGGTGGAGGGGACGGATGATGCTATCTCTGCCGAAAGGGTGTGGTTAGCCCTCAAGGCCCTAAAGAAAGACAAATCTCCTGGGCCGGATGGCATTCATCCGAGAGTACTATGGGAATTGGCGGACATACTGGCTGCACCCCTGGCGGAGCTCTTCAACAGGTCACTTGAGACAGGGAGGGTACCTAGGGATTGGCGAGAGGCACATGTGGTGCCAATCCATAAAGGGGGTCGAGGAAGTACCAGGTAACTATAAACCCATCAGTTTGACCTCGGTGGTGGGAAAATTAATGGAGAGTATACTAAAGGAACGATTGAGGGTGTACTTGGAAGAGGTGGGAGGTCTGGATGGTTGGCAACATGGGTTTGTGCCAGGTAGATCATGTCAAACCAATCTTGTGGAGTTCTTGAATGGGTAACATCAGAACTGGACAGGGGAAAGCCTGTGGATGTATTTATTCTTGGACTTCAGCAGGTGTTTGACTCTGTCCCCACAATGGTCTGGTGGAAACTGATGGGGTTGGGAGTAGGCCCTTTGATGGTCAGATGGACTGAAACTGGCTGGCTGGGTCGCAGAGAGTAGTGGTCTGTGGGGAGCTCTCGAACCCGAGAGAGGTTGGATGGGTACCGTGAGGCCTCGGTCCTGGGTCCAACTTTTAATGCATATATCGACATCAGGGAGGGTATAGTGAAATGAGTCTCTTCGCTGATGACTCCAAGATGGGAGCAGTAGTTGAGGGAGAAGAGGGGGTTGGCCTGCAAGGGACCTGGACACCCTGGAAAGCTGGGCTCACATGGAAATTAAATTTCAATATCACCAAGTGCAAGGTGTTACATCTTGGGCGGAAACCCTAAACACAGGTACACCCTGGGAGGGGAGGCGCTGGAGGCCTCAATAGGGGAAAAAGACCTAGGGGTCATGGTGGATGCATGTATGAATAACTCTGAGCAGTGCAGGAGAGCTGCTAGCAAGGCGAACAGGATGTTGGGATGAATCGTAAGGGGGATCACCTCTAGGAGCAAGGAAGTGATTCTGCCGCTGTACAATGGACTGGTTAGACCACACCTTGAGTACTGTGTACAGTACTGGAACCACACTTGAAGAGGGACATACAGCTCCTGGAGAGGGTACAGAGGAGGCAACTAAGATGATCTACGAGGGGCTAGATTTGACGTATGAGGACAGACTTGAGGAGCTCTGCCTGTTTTCATGGAGGACAGAGAGACAGGGGAGACATTTGAGGTCTTCGGTACCTCAAGGGAATAAATAGGGTAAACATGGAGGGATCTTAGACTAAAGCGGGAGGTATCACCAGAGGGCATGGTTTGAAGTTGGAAGGTGGAAGGGTGAGGGGAAGAGGAGGAGGTTTTTCACTGAGAGGGTGGTGGACCCTTGGAATGCACTGCCTGGCGAGCTGGTTCAGAGATCCACAGTGGAGGGCTTCAAGAGAGGGTGGGACAGACACAGAAAGTGGATGTATCAGATGATGGCCTGTCCCAGGGGGGTGGGGATGGATGATAGGGGTTTCTGGAACACAAGGGGGGGTGGGCCTCGGCACCCAACTAGGGATCTGAGGTTCTAGCAGACTCGATAGACCGTAAGGCCTAATCCGCTGGCAAATAGTATGTTAGTATGTTAGCTCTTGCAGCAGGTTACACCATTAGGACAAATTCCCAAGCAATCATGGAAATCCCACACCATTGGGAGGACAGAAGGTAGAAATCTTTAATGAAACCGAAGCCTAAGACAAAAGCCCTTGAAGGATTGCTAGACCAAAACCTGCTCTTCGCCTCGACGCAATATCCAGGGCTATAATGCCTGAAGAAAGTGTGCAAGGAGCTCCAAGTAGCTGCAGCACAGATGGCCGAGGTGGACACATTCTTAAGGGCCGCAAAGGAAGTAGCCACACCTCCCTTGTGGAATGACCCTTAACCGCCCCGGGTAAGGGTTTGTTGCGCTTCTGGTAACAGAATGTGATACACTGAATGAACCACCTGGACAGCGTCTATTTCGAAACAGGAGCTCCCATCATCCTGAGGGCGAAGGAGACAAAAAGCTTGTCTGATTTTCGATGGTGTTTGGTTCTGGTCAGGTAGTATCGGAGACACCTATGCACATCTAGAGTGTGCAACAGGGCCTCTCCTCAATTCAAATAGTTGGGAAAGTACACTGGTAGATCGATGTCTTGATTAAGGGTGAGAGCTGAGACCACCTTAGGCAGAAATTTGGGATAAACCAAATAAGGCTCTTTGCACATGAGTGCGTGGAGTTCAGAAATTCTTCTGGCCGAAGTAATGGCAACTAAAAACAACGTCTTCCAAGAGAGAAGACATAGCTCGCAATCCGCGGCTGGTTCAAAGGGTGGCAGAGTGAGCCACCCAGGACAAAGGGTAGATCCCATGGCAGAATTGGATCCTTAATCGGAGGTCTAAGGTGGAGAATACCTTTCAGGAAGGCTCGTGCCATGTCCAACTGGGATATGGTGCGTTGGCCTATCGGACAATGATAGGCTGATATGGCACAGAGGTGTACTTTGATCGAGGAGTAGGCCAAGCCTGTCTGAAAAAGAGACAGAAGGTAGTCCAAGATTGATTTTTCTGGACAGACTAGAGGCGAAAACCCCCGCGCTTGAGCCCATAGGCAAAAACGGCACCATTTCATGGCGTAAGTAGCGTGAGTGGCAGGTTTTCTCGTGGCCACCAGAACATCAGCTACTTCATGCGAGACCCCGTGTTGCAAAATGGCTATGTCTCTAGGAGCCAAGCGTGCAGGCTCGGTGAACGAAGGTCCGGATGGACCAAGGAGCCCTCCTTCTGAGACAGCAAGTGAGAGCTGATTGGCAGAGGCACCGGAGGTTCCCGGGATAGCTGATATAGTAGAGGGAACCAGATCTGCTTGGGCCAGAATGGCGCGATGAGTACCAGCGACGCCTGCTCTCTGCGAAGTTTCAGAAGAACCCTCTGGATCAACGGTAAAGTGGGGGAAGGCATAAAGGAATCTGCCAGCCCAGGAGAGGGACAACGTGTCTCGTCAGAAAACACCAGACCCTGGATCTAGCGAGCAAAAATTGTGCAGTTTTGCGTTGGATGGGGGCACGAAAAGGTCCAACTCTGGTGTACCCCATCTGTGAAACAGATCCTCTACTACCTCCTGGAGTAGTTACTATTATGGACTCTGGCCTGAGAGCGGCTCAGGCTGTTCCTGATCACGTTGTCCACTCCTGGGACATGAACAGCAATGAGGTTTGCGCTGTGCTGCAAAGCCCAATCCACCCTCAAGGCCTCCTGCAAAGCGGGTAGGAATGGGTGCCTCCTTGTTTCTGAGGTAATACATCACGAGATTGTCTGTTCGTAACAGAAAAGTACCGGTGGACTCCGACTGGAAGGCCTGCAGGGCATAAGAAAAAATTACTCACCTTAGTAATGTTGTTTCTTCTAATGGAGTCTTGCTATATTATAGACATTAGCAGTTTGATCCAGCTCTAGAACTGCCCCGGAGTGAAATGGTTAAAACCATTCCAAAATAGAATTTTGGCACGAGAGGAGCTCTATCTGTGTCATTTCAAACTTGAACTGTCAGATCTTTACGAGCCAAACTCAGTAAGGTCTGTGTGGAAGCTGTAACCTACACTAGCCAAATGACTACCTAAATAATACCAACCATTGATGGTCCCAACACCCAAGACTCAAGTCAGGGACGAAATACTAACACCATTCTAATAATAAGAAAATGGAACATAAGTATAATAAAACACACACGCTGCATACACACACTCCAAAGTCCCAAAGGGGACAAAATGCTAACAGGGCATAAGTAGTGCCCACACTAAGTTGCCCGCACCCACCAAGTAGAGGTTCTGAGAGGGGCAGGTTGGGGAGGTCTATATATAGCAAGACTCCATTAGAAGAAACAACATTACTAAGGTGAGTAATTTTTCTTCAAACAACATGAAGTCTTGCTATATTATAGACAGCAATACACAGCAGTACCTCCATGGAGGAGGACAGAACCTACTTAGGAATGGGCTCTGAAGAACAGCTTGCTTGAAACCAAGCATCTCTCCTGGCCTGGACATCCAGGAGTAATGCTTGGTAAAGGTGTAACCGTTTTCCAAGTAGCAGCCTGGCAAATCTCTAATAAAGGGATATCTCTGGCAGCAGCTAGAGATGCAGCTGTACCCCTAGAATGAGCCCTCAAACCTGGGGGCTCTGCCCACTTTCTGATAACAAATTGATACAAGAGACAATCCACCTGGCTATTGATCTCTTAGTGGCAGGTTTGCCTTTCCCAACTTCACCATAGGTAAGGAAAAGTTGGAGGGATTCAACCTGTGACCTTTGGTACCTCTATAATAACTAAGAGCTCTTAACATCCAGGCTTTGCAACCTCCTCTCACCCAAGAGGAGTGATCAGTGAAAATACTGGAAGGAGATAGATTGATTAAGATGGAAATTGAAACCACCTTAGGCAAAACTTCCTGTTAGTCCTAAGGACTACCCTATCCCTGTGGAAAGAAATAAAGTCAGTCTCCACTGACAAGGCTTGCAATTCACTTATGTGTCTGGCAGAAGTGATAGCCACTAGAAAAACAGTTTTCAAGTTAGAACTTAAGCTCTGCAGAAGACAGAGGTTCAAAGGGGTTGCATTAACTGGGCAGTACAGGCAGATCCCAAGCAGGGGCGGTTCCTGAAGGAGGATTAGTATGGAGTAATCCCTAAAAACTTGGAAAACACAGGATGAGAGGAAAGAGGGATGACTTTCCTGCTGAACAAAAGCAGACACAGCTGCCAAATGAACTCTCAAGGTAGCTGGTCTGAGACCCAAGGAATTAAGATGTACCATGTAATCTAACAAAATGGGCAATTCAGCAGATTCTGGGGAAATATTTTCCAGCACACCACATGGAAAACCTTTTCCATTTAGAACTATAAGTAGCTCTAGTGGAAGGCTTTCTTGAAGCCTTTAGGATCTCAAGAACACCCTGAGAGGTGTAAATCAGCAAACTCTAACTCCTCAAGAGCCAGGCCTTGAGGTTGAGGGATTGAGGTCCGATACCAAACCCTTCCCTGGGCACAAGTCAACAGACTGTGATTCCTGGGGAGGCACAGGAAGATGGACTGTCAGAGACAGAAGGAGTGGGTACCAGGGCTGCCTGGCCCAATCCGGGGCAATCAGAATCACCCTGCAAGGCTGAGATCTGATTTGACTAGTACTTTGAACAGGAGAGGAAGGGGGAAGCAAGAGGATCTCCTCCCAATCCAGAAGAAGGGCATCCAGGGAACTGAGCCCAGCACTGGAGGCCTGCAACAGAACAGAGGAAGTTTGTGATTGTCTGGGGCTGCAAAAGATCTATCTGAGGATGCCCCACCTGGCAAAAACTATCCCAGCACCTGAGGATCCAGGGACCATTCGTGATGGCCCTGGGAAATCCTGCTGAGGGCATCCACTAGGACACTGACCTTCCCTGGAAGATGAACTGCTATGAGGGAAGTGTTCAGGGAATAGGCCAGAGACCACAACTTCATTGCCTCGGTGCACAAGGCCGAAGACCGAGTGCCCCCCTGTTTGTTGATGTACCACATTGTTGTGGTGTTGTCTGTTCTGACTTGTATCACCTTGTTGTGGACAGATGCAGAAAAAGCTTGACGAGCTAAAAAGACAGCTCTGAGTTCCAGCAAATTGATGTGGAGCAGAGATTCCTGGAGTGACCAGACTCCCAGGTGGAAGGTCGCCTATGTGGGCTCCCAACCCAGAAGGAAGCATCTGTAGTGAGAGTCAAGTCGTGAGAAGGGAAATGAAGGAGACCCCGCTCTTAATTGCTCTGATCCTGCCACCACTGGAGAGCTAGGATCAAGGTTCGAGTCCTGGGACCAACTTGGAAGGGGTCTCTCCTCTGAGACAAAAGGTTCTCAAGTGAAACTGAATGTCTCTCATCGGAAATCTGGCTCCCTGCACAACAGCTGTGGATGCAGCCATGTGCCCCAGGAGCTGCAGAAAGTGTCTTGCTGGTCGAGAGACCTGCAGAGTGAAGGAGGAGGCCAGAGCCACTAAATTCTTACCCTTTCTGGGGAAGAAAGGCTCTGGCTAGCTTTCGTCCAATTCTGCCCCCTATAAAGGTGAGTACCTGGACTGGTTCCAGAACCGACTTTGGTAGTTTAGCAGAAAACCCAGGGAGGTGAGAAGCTGCTGGGTGACCTACAGGTGAGATTTTACCTGTTCTGGGGACTGGCCTACAATGAGCCAGTCGTCCTAGATAGGAAAACAGCAATCCTCTGCCTCCTTAAGTGGGCCACTGCTAGACACTTTGTGAATACCCTTGGAGCAGAGGTAAGGCCAAGGGCATTGCTCTGAACTGGTAATGACCTGAGGGCAGTTCGAATCTGAGGTACTTTCGATGGGATCTTCTGATTAGGACATGGAAATAGGCATCCTTGAGGTCCAGGGAGGCTAGCCAGTCCCTGGCCTTAGGGAAGGTAAAATCATTGCCAGAGTTACCATTTTGAACTTTGGTTTCAAAGATGCTTGTTCAGATATCTGAGATCTAAAATGGGCCGCATTCTCCTGTCTTTTGGGGTACGGAAGTATCTGAATACAGACCCCTGCCCTGATGCAGGGAGGAACCTTTCTACTGCTCTGAGAGCTAACAGGGATGAGACCTCTGTTTCCAGAGCGAGGGTCTCTGAAGCACTTGCAGGTAGAAAAATTCTGCTTCTCAACCTGGGAAACTTTTGAAGCTGAGAACCAGACCCTGGCTTACTACTTCCAGAACCCACTTGTCTGAAGGTTAAAGCCCAGTTCTGACTGAAGTAAGCCAGCCTGCCCCCACTGGTACAGGAGAATCGGCCCTGGGCACCCCATCAGGGTGCCTGTTTCGCAGGAGCTTTAGGCTGGGGGGTGGGCAGGTCTGCCCACCCCCGCCTGCCCTGCCTCTGAAGAAGCCCTCTGAGCATAGGCAGAGGAGGCCTGAGTCTGTAGAAAGGCTCTGAAAGGCCTACCCCTACCCCTGGGGGCATGCCTTTGAGGAGGGCTTGCCGCCTCCTCAGCCTGGGCACTCTTGTAAGCAGTCCTATATTCATCCATCTTCTTCATGTAATTCTCTGTCTGCTCTCCAAACAGAGAATTTCCCACCACAGGAAAACCATAGCCTTAGTCTGGGTATCCTGTGACAAACTAGTACACCTGAGCCAGGCCAACCTACGAAAAGCTACAGATGTGGCCATGACCTAGAGGAAACATCATTAACATCCACAGCAGCGTGAAACTGAACCTTAGAGGCTTCAATGCCATCAGCAGCCACCTGTTCTAGTTCACTAGCTAGCTGGCCATAAACCTGCTTAGCCAATTGCATAACAGTATCCCATCTAGATTTCTGATACCTAGCGCCTCACTGAAAAGCAGATGGGAATGCGTACCCCTGTCTGTTGAGGTAGTACATGCTCGTGGTATTGTCCATCTGAACTTGAACCACTTGACCCCGGAGCTGAGGAGCGAAAGCTGACAGTGCCAGTCTGACTGCTCTGAGCGCCAACAGGTTGATGTGAAATCAGGACTCCTTAGGGGTCCAGAACCCATGGGCCCTTTTGTTCCCCATGTGGGCTCCCCAGCCCATGAGAGAGCATCGCTCTGTGAGGACAGCCATTGGCTCTGGGCGATAAATGGGATCCTTCCTGCAACCGATCTAGGGTGGTCCACCATTGAGCGCCGTACCACATCTTCTTGGTTACAGTGATAAGTTGGTCAAAATGACCGTGGCCACTGAGACCACTGGGTGCCAGCTCCCACTGGGGGCGCATGTACTACGGACCCCAGCGGACCACGGAGGTGCATGCCGCCATGCAACCCAGAAGGCGCCAGAAAGTCCCAGGTAGGGATGCACTGCCCAACCAGAAATGATTGGGCAAAGGAGGAGAACTTCTGCCCTGTCCGCCGTGAGCCGAGCTCTGGCTTGACGAGAGTCAAGCTCTGCCCGATGAAGCACATCACCTGAGAAGGCATGAGATTCTGACTTGGCCTTGTTGATCAAGAGGCCAGAGGCAACTACGGCTCGCCTTCAAGCGGGCACAAGAATTCCCAATGTCCAGGGCTGTCTGAAGCTGCTGTTTGGCAACAGCCAAGCCCTGATCCCGGAAGTGCTCGACCGTGGTTTGCATGTCCACGGGAAGGTGTGGGAGGACTTCATCCAAAGACCCCAAGAGGGCATGGGAGAAGTATGCCATGATGATGGCCAAACTTGCCTGACGAAGTCCTAAAGATGAGGCCACATTGACCTTTCGAGCCGAATGATCCAAGAGTTTGGATTATTTTTTGGGAGGTTGCTCTGTGTCGGCAGAACTGCCAGTACGCCTGAACGCAGAGGCAGTCACCAGGCTCTCGGCCGAAGGATGCTTTGTGAACCCCGTAAGGGACCCCATGGGCACTGCATACTTGCGGGCCATGCGGGCAGATGGAGCTGGACAGGAAGCAGGGCACTGCCAATGTTCTAAGGCCAGGCAACTATGGCCTCGGCCACAGGAAAGGCCTCCGATGGGGTATCCTCTCTGAGGATGTCCATGAGAGGGTACTTACCTTTTCTGGATAGGATCCAACGGCATCCCTGTAGACTCAGAGATGAGGCAAAGAATGCCCTGAAAGGACGAAGGACCTTCCTCCATCTCTATCCCACCAGCCGATTCATCATCCCTGGGATGAGCATATAGGATGGTCTAATCTGAATTCGAGGAATCCAGATACAACGGTCGACCGCCCAGGTCACCGAGGGTGGTCCGGTGTGACAGTGACCGAAAGATGCCAGGCAAGCCCAATGTCTGGTCCATCTTCCTTAAAAGGAGCTCCTCCCACAGGCTGCTTGGGCGGTGGTTCCACCACAATCAGTGGAGACATCAGTTTAGGCCGAACTGGAGGTTTCGCCCGCTCACAGGCGAGAGCCAACTTAATCGGCTCTGAGAAGAGTCGGCTTGACCTGGGAGGCAAAAAGCCAAGTAATGGCCGGGGTTGGCTTGTGCCCAGAGAAAATCAGCTGTTGCCAATGAGGTCCTCATAGCGCCGGAGTTTCCGCCACAGCCTCCTCATCCAAGGAAGATGTGGACAACCGATGGTGCTGCCTTTTGAGCACTTGTGGCTCTTCCTCGCCTGTCAGTCGAGGGGTCCTAGACCTCGATCGAGATTGGACGGGCCAATTCGGTCACTTGGGAGACACCAGGGACCGGTGATTTCAGGTCAGGACCACTTCTTGACGGGAGTCCCAGCGGCTGGGTCTCCTCACTGGGAAAGAAAGGACTAGAGTCTGACTGAGAGAATCATCGACTGGAGTCGCAACAATGGGTTGATTGGGTTGATGATTATTTCAACCTCGTTGATCGACACTTCGTCAACTGACCAGAGAAGCCAGCGGCCAAAGAGGCAATTTTGACTGAAGTCAAGACTGCCGGTTCCTGGACTGAGATCTCTCCAATCCCAAGAACATCTTCACCGAGACGAAGATGATCCCGGTCCTTTTCCCACTTACGGGACCGAGAGGAGTGCATGCTCACAGGACCCTCTCCCTAGTCGGGAGAGATTGGCACAACTCTGAAGGAACCCGAGAAGATGGAGCCCAGGCTGAGCAGAACAAAGAAGCCCGAGTGGAAGATTCCCGGCATGAGTCGCTTTCTCCTCGAAGGCTTGCATGCGCTCCAATTGCTCGGCAGATCCCGTGGCCACAGAAACCGCCCACTGAGCCTCTGATTTCACCAGAAGGTTCAGTTTTTCCGCCTCCCAACTTCCGCGTGATGGTCACGAGGATATTAGGGTGAAATGCAAGACAAAATCGTGACTTCGAGGTGTCATGGTCGACACCTGCCAATAGAAGCATGCGGGGATCAGTGTGCAACATTTTCAAGTCAGCATAAACACCAGCGAAATCCAGGGGAAGACTTGTCTTCCATAATCGAAGATAAGCAGTCGCGATCGCTAATGCGAACTAGACAAATTTTCAGAATAATCGAAGGTTTTGAAGCCAGGGCTTACAAAATGCGGGAGCACGAAGGAGGCAACCTGAATCTTCCAGCAGAAAGGAAGATCTGACATCATGGGGCAGAGCCAAGGTTTATACCACCTGGGTGGGTGGGAGGAGCCAGCTTGAAGACTTCTGGAGATCCTTAAAGGGGAAAGAGAAAGGACATTCCAATAAGTGTGGATGTATCCATGATGCTAGAACTGCTTCACTTTCTATACTCCTTGGTGCAAAGCAGGTAGTACTTCAAAGGTCTACACATCTCTCATATGGAGCAGCTTCCTCTGGATTGGTACACTCAGGAAAATAAACAGGAAGGTGGATAGATTGGTTTAGTGTAAATTCAGTGACCACCTTAGGAGAAACTTAGGATTTGTGCAAAAGACACCCTGGCTTTGTGAAAATCAAATAAGGCTCCTTGTACCAGAGGGCCTGAAGCTCTGAAATTCTTCGAGCAGAGGTAATGGTAACCAAAAATAACACCTTCCAAGACAGAAAGCACAACTCGGAAGTCACAATATGCTCAAAAGGAGACAGGGTCAACTTTTCCAAAACAAAATTCAAATCCGAAGTCGGGATAAAAGAATGGATTGGGGTTTTTAGATGTGGGATGCCCCTTAGAAAAGAATGGGAGACATCCAAATGAGCAATCGTGCGGTTACCCGCGGGCTCAAGAAAGGCAGAAATAGCCGAAAGCATACCTCTCAACCCTTTGTCCCCCAAATGTGGAACACTGCCTGTCAAAATGTGGAACAAATGGGCAAAATGTGGAACACTTACTCAAATCTTTACCTAAGAAGCTCAAAACACTGTTAAAATGTTGCATTTATGTTCAGAAAGTCTGTTATTAATTGAATAATATATATTTTTGCATCATTTACTATGGATTTTTGCTATAAAATGTTGACTTTAAATGTGGAACAAGTCCTCACAATGTGGAACAGGGAGCTTTTTGTGAAGTAAAATGAGGAAAGTTCCTCGTAATGTGGTATAGTTGAGAGGTATGACCAAAAGGTGCCCATTGAGGGAGGAGTACTCGAGACCTGAATCAGACCCGAGAGATAATGTAGTCCAGGATCTGGCTCACTGGGTAGATGAAGGGGTACAGATTATGTTTGGCAGCCCAGATGGCAAACTGCTTCCACTTCATGGCATACGTGGTTCGAGTGGAAGGCTTCCAGTTGGCCACTAGGACATCCGCCACCCTGTTCGAGACTCCAAACCTGACGATGGCTATGTCCTCAGGAGCCAAGCATGCAGATGAAGGGACCGGATGTTGGGATGGAGCAGAGTCACCTGATCCTGGGTCAGCAGGTTTCTGCAGAGGAGAAGAGGGACTGGATGTTCCTCCGCCAACTGCTGTAGAAGAGGGAACCGTATCTGCTGAGACCAGAATGGAGCTAACAGAATGATGCTGGACCCCTCCATCTGCAATTTAATTAGCACTCTTTAAATCAGAGGAACTGAAGGGAAAGCACAGAGGAACCTCCCGTTCCAGGAGAGAGACACAACACGTCTTGCCAGAAAACTCCAGGCCCTGGATCTAGCAAGCAGAAACTGGGCAGTTTTGAGCTGACTGGGATGCAAAAAGGTCCAGTTCTGGACGATCCCATCTGTCGAACAATTCTTCTGTGACAGACAAGAGAAGCTCCCATTCGGGCATGCTGGACTGAGTCCAGCTGAGGCTGTCCACCAGAGTGTTTAACATGCCTGGCACGTGGACTGCCAAGAGTGACAGACCATGATCCAGTGCTTAGTACCACATGCTCATGGCCTCCCTGCATAGGGGGTATGAATGAGTCCCCCCTGCTTGTTGATGTAATACACTATACTGAGATTGTCTCAATGTACCAGCAACTGACCTAGAGCAAAGTGTTCCTGAAAGGCCTGCATGGCACAGAGTACTGCCCTCATCTCCATGACACTGATATGCAGGCAGGTTTCTATCTGGGACCTAGATCCCTGGGTCTGGACTGAAGGGACCCAGGTGTGCTCCCCAGCAAAGACTGGATGCATCTGTGGTGAGGATCTGATGTGGTGAGGAGATCTGGAATGGGACGCCTTGCAAGAGATTCAAGGGGTCCAACCACCACTGCAGCACCTTGCAGACTGGGAAGGAAAAAATGACTGGATGCTCTAACTCGTCTATGTGCTGGTCCCACTGTACTCTGAGGGTCTACTGGAGAATGCACATAAGGAGTCTGGTCTGTGGAACAGTGGGCATGGCAGCCGCCTATAAGGCCTAGCAATCTCAGATACAGCCTGGTGAAAACAGCAGGACAAGAGGACACAGCATGAGATTAGGGAGGCCGATTAACGAGTAATGTGAGGAAGTTCTTTTCACAGAAAGGGTGGTGGATGCATGGAACAGCCTACCTCATGAAGTGGTGGATATGAATACTGTGCAGGGCTTCAAACAGGCATGGGATAGGTATAAGGGAGCAATCAGATGAGTATGAATAGATAAGGCCATTGACAGAGTACAGGCCCATGGAACATTCATAAGGTAGAAAAAATGGGCAGACTGGATGGGCCTTGCGGTCTTTATCTGCTGTCAACTTCCATGTTTCAATGTAGCAGCTTTGAGCAATTTCCTGCACTTGGGCTATAAGACACTCTGCCCTGTTTTGGGGAAGGAAGGCCTTCCCCTGTGCTGAGTCTAGAACCACCCCTATATACTGCAGCCTTTGGGACAGCACCAGAACTGACTTGGGCAGATTGACAATGATGGCCAGTGAAAGAAATAAATAGCAGTTACATAAGAACTTACTGTAACAGTAGATCTTCGAGAAAGGTTACTGCAGTAGGTCTTCACACACAGGACTGCGCCCCCTGGTGTCAGGATTGCACAGCAAACTTGTAGCTAGCAATCACTGGCGGGGACTACCCCTGGTGTCAGGTGACGGATATCAGCGTGACTATAAATGGGGTGGCCCCCTGCCCACCCTCCAGTTCTTCTGCCGGAGACCTCTAGAGAGGGAGCAGGAAAAAAGGAGTGAAAAACTCCTGGACCCTGTGCTGTGGATGAAACAAAGTCCTGGGAAGGAAATAAAGAGGAGAAAACACAGGAGCTGGGGGAAGGTGGGTGGGAAATATAGACCTACTGCAGGACCCACTCTAAAAGATCTACTGTTATGTTAAGTTCTTATGTAACTGCTATATCTTACTTCAAGAGGGTTCCTGCAGTAGGTCTTCACACACAGGACTGAATACCAAGCAGTCAACTGAAAAGAAGGAGTCGGAGATGAGGTTCCGGGAGGAGGAAAGATGTCTGCCAACTACAAGTCTTTCATGACAGAAGATCTTGCAGGACAACTAGGCTGAAGACAGCCCTGCACCTAGAAGCAATGTCCAGACTATATAGTGAAGGTGTGGACGGAGGACCAAGTGGCTGCTGCACAGATGTCTGCAGTGACACATTCCTGAAAAAGGCAGTGGAAGTGGCCATACCCCTAGTAGAGTGCCCCTTAACCATCCCAAGAAGGGTCTTTTCGTACCTCTGCTAAATGTAATGATACAATTTGCCAGCCACCTAGAAAGAGTCTGTTTAGGCACAGCTTTGCCCTGGCACTGAGGGGCAAAGGCGACAAAAAGTTGGTTTGACTTGCGAACCCCCTGAGTCCTTCAGATATAATATCTCAGACTTTTGTGTAGGTCAAGAGTATGCAGGAGATACTCCCACCTGTTGGAGTGTTAAGGATAAAAAAACGGTAACTCGACACTCTGGTTTAAAGTAAGTCCTGACACTACTTTCAGCAAAAAGGAAGGGTTAGTAGCGTGAGAGCCACCCTGCCTCTGTGGAAAATTAAAAAGGCTCTCACAAACTAGAGCCTGGGGATCAGACTTTCAGCTGAAGTGATCGCGAACTAAAAAGAGCATTTTCCACACTAAGAAATGCATATCACAGCTTGATGCCGCTCAAAGGGGAGCAAAGCAGCAGGTTACTCACCTGTAACAGTAGTTCTAGGAGTGGTATATGTTGTTCATCCACACTGTTTGGCATTGTCCCTTCCACTTTAAATCTGCCGGAAGTTTTGAGTCTGGTTCCTCCCACCCACCGGGTGGTAACACTCGGCTGCACCCCATGACTCAGATCTTAGCCTGCTGGAAGCCAGGCTGTGTGCGTCCGCAGCTGGGGAGGCTGGTGGGTCCATGTGGGTGAACAACATATACCACTCCTAGAAAGTACAGTTACGTAAGAACTTATCGTAAATGAAAATTACGTATCTACCGTAATTCTTGATCTTCTCTTGTATCTTCACCATTCATTACTGCTTGGGTTAGTGCTGGAGGCGCACACCCACTATGGGAGATTTTTTTTTTTTTGAGTCGGCTCCAACGGCGCCGCCTCCGAGAGCGACGTGCTGTGTCATGCACGAGGGGCAGCCGTTAGGTGCCCCAGACTCCTCCTCCTCCATCTCAGTTCTGGTAGCCGGAGAGGTGAAATAAAGGGTAAAGGAAAAAAAAGGAGAGCGAGGCAAGAGAGCCGAGGGACAGAAAAAGGAAAGGATATAAACTGAAAAAGGAATAAGCCGGTAGAGGACAGATAGAAGAGTGAGAGTACCTACCCTAAGGGACCACAGGGCCTCCCTTCTGGGGTGGCTCCAAGGGAGGAAGAGACAAAGAGAAGAGGAAAAAGAAGAAGAAGAAAGGGAAGAAAAGAAGGGATGCTGAGAGGGGAGAACACTGCCCATAGCTACATTGGTTGAGAGGCTTATAAGCTCGGAACCAAAAAAAAGGGAGCAAGAATCCCTCCTGATAGGACTGAGAGAAGGTTCAACTGAACCGCTTGTATAGATCGGACACAAAGGGCAGATTCTCTAACTTTATCATCCCAACCCCCACACTCTAGCTGAGAGCTCACAGACTGTCCAGGCAGAAAATCTGTTCGAAGGAGAGCGCCCAACTATGAGGGGATAAGCCCTTAGCACCCTGTTATGCTAACTCAAGTGTGTGGGTAGTGGTTGGCCTACAAAAGGCAGCTTTGTAAGGAAGGATAGAGGGAACTCAATCGGACTCCGTGAATGTAAGGCAAGAACAACAGCTCCAGGTTAAAGAAGTGCAGAAGCACCAAGCAGGAGAAGCTGACACTATTAATTAATACCTGCCAGAGGGAACCTGAAATTTGGGGCTGGCTTTACAGAGGGACGGTCTCTTCAGCTGTGAACTGAACAACGTGGCTAAGAAGCCAAGAGGTCACCCTTAGGGGCAATCAGAAAAGTTCCCTCAGGATAGAGTAAGTCCTACCTGCTCCCTTTACCTTGAGGAAAAGGATCCATCCGGAGAAGAACGGAAATCAGGATAGTTTTTTTTGGGTAAAAGACCAAAAAGGAAGGAGAGAAACGAGAAGGAAGGGGGAGATGCCGCAGTAGGAGGCCACTGAGGGAAAGGTGAGCGGACATCAATAATGAATGGTGAAGATACAAGAGAAGATCAAGAATTATGGTAGGTACGTAATTTTCATATCTTCCCTTGTCAATCTTCACCATTTATTACTGCTTGGATGAGTACCAAGCTCCCTCCCCCAGAGGGAGATAATAGAAACCCTGAGGGAACAAGACCCTCAGCCTCCTGCTGGTGGGGAATAGGAGGGGAAGACTCTGGGCTAATCAGATGAGAAGCCTATGGCGGAGGAGAGCTAGGAGGTGTCCCCCAGGGACGGGGAGACGGAGGAAGCCCCTGCAGAAGCCTCCTAGCCCTGGAGGAAAAAAAAACGAGTCCACTGGAAAGCGGAGCCGCCAGGCCACGGGAAACAACCTTGATAGACGGAGCCATGTCATCCGTCTAATGCAGATCGCTGTCCCTGAAAGCCTGGAAGCCACCTCATTGGCATCGTAAGATGCCCTTGCTTGGTGTCTTGCCAGTTCCAGGCCTATAGCAGAGGGGGCAATAGCTTGTCTGGATTGCTCCGTATCAAGCATAGATGCTGAGACTTGGGAGAGCATCAACCATAAATGCCTACTGTAGGCAGCATGGTGAGCCTGATGTAATGCAATGCATAACATCGCACAAGAGGAAGAGAACACTCTTCACCCCCACCGGTCAAATTGTAGAGAATCTGAGTCCGGTGGCGGTTGGGCGCCAGGCGGTGGCGCCCGGAGGGAGTTTCTAGGTATGCCAATCCCGAAGGTGGGTTGGGGAGAGTACCTAGAGACTCCAATGGGGCACAATACCTTCTTCTGAAGTCTGCCGGGGCTGGAGAAGGGCAGCTGGTGACTGCCAGGAACGGATAGACGCTCCTGGAAAGGAATAGGCCAGGAAAGTATCACCAAGTGCTGGGCACTGAATTCACTGAGAAATTCACAGCGTCTCCCATTGTCATTGTCTCGCTGACAAAAGAGATGCGAAGATCCTCACCATCCTCAAAAGGAATTGCTGATATTCAGTGAAATCTGCATCGGAGGAGAGATGAGCAGTGGGTTCCTCTCCCTCCGAGGAGGAGGGAGACAAGGATGATGGAGAGCTCGAATGTCCAGAGGACTCCTGCAGCGGTGGGGATAGGCGAAAACCCGCTCATGCATGTATCTAACGTATGAGGGGAAGGCTGCCGCAGAGCCTCTGAACGTCTCCCAGGATAACGGGCCCATAGGACCGACATGGCCTGGGAGAGAGGGGGTGGCTGCAGAGGAATGGGAGAGGGACACCTATGGCGAGGCAACTGTCCTCTGCTGAGGCTCTGAAATCCGGAAAACGGAGCCTGAGCTGGCGGGATCCCGGACAACACACCAGGTCACAGAACGGCACCCTAGGGATGCAAAGCCCGGAAGAGCCTAGTAGGGGATCCTCCCCTGTGATGAACCTGGGGCTGCATGGGTCCAGAAGGGCAGCCCACAGCAATGCCACCAGATGGGTCCCTGGAGCTCGAGAGGGAAAGACAGGGCCTGGCGCTACAGCTCCTTCCCGCACCCTGAGGGGTGGCAGGTGAAGACTGAAGCACCTCAACCCGGCCTCTCAACCCCCGGGACTCTGAGGACGCCCTCTTCCTCGACTCCCAGGACACCTGCCCTGAGGAGGTGCAGCAGCACCGGTTCGCAGGTACCCAACCCCTCAGGAGGAAGAGCCTCCCTCCGCTTCCACGCCATCCTCCAGGGACCCCAGACCACCCCAGCCTGTAAGGCCTCAGGAGAGGACAGCAGAGGAGACAGAGGAATAGGCACGCTGGGCCGCCTAGCACCTTGTCTCACTGGAGACCCTGACCCCGAAGAGTCAGGGTGCCAGGACGGGTCCACATCCGAATCATCCGACAAGGAGGAGGCAGAGACCAGCTGCACCTCAATACTGGCCACCCCAGGGGTCTCCAGTGAAACGGCACCGAGACCGGCGCCGGATGACCTTGGACCACCCGCAACAGCCAAACCGGCCCTGCCTCCCCAACGGCGCTGGTCAGACCAGCGGCTCTGCCCTCGGTGCCAGGACCAGACTCGGCGCCGCTAGGAGAGTTGACTGGGCCCACGGCACCGCCTCGATCACCGGCACCGCGAGCGGCACCAGAATCTGAAGCGGCGCCGGAAGGCGGCATCGAGGGTCCACCAATGCCGGACCCAGCAGACCTGGGCCTTGACACTGGGGGAGCCTGCACCTCTGAAGAGGTGACTGCCGAGGCGGTGTCTCCACCGCGGCCCCGGGAGGGACCTCGGTGTTCCTCTGACACCGCAAAAGAGGCCTCCTCTTTGGCAAGAGAAGATAAGGAGGCCTCCTCCTCTCCAGACTGTATGGGCCTGAGAGGGGACCCGGAGGAAGGGTCTAGATACCTTACCTGGGAATCCTTGGAGCAGCGCCGTCTCCCGAAAGCCGGCGGAGCCTTGCCAACCTTGAACGCGTGGACTTCCAGGATGCAATGGTTCATCAAAAAACAGGCATTGCACGCATCCATATTATGGTTGGGTCCCAGGCAGCAAAGGCAAACATCATGCCAGTCCGTGACGGAAAAATGCTGGCCACAGGAGCACTGACAAATAGGGGCATTGCCCGCCTTAGACTTGCGTTTTGCCCTCGAACCTGACGTGATGCGAACCAATTAAGGCAAAAAATAGAACAGCTCCTAGCGTCGTCGATTATAATAGAAAAAACAGAACGGTCTCATCTGTTAATGACATCGAGAAAAGAAACGGGATGAAGGAGAAGTCTGTGAAGATGGCGTTGACAACGACAACTAGGCCTAGTGACGTACTAACTCTACAGTGTAGCAGGTGCAGCGTCAATGGCAGGAGAAACAGAACTGAGATGGAGGAGGAGTCTGCGGCACCTAACGGCCGCCCCTCGTGCACGACGCAGCTGGCCGGCCTCGGGTGGCGCCATTGAGCAGACCCCAAAAAAAAAAAAACCCATCTCTCAGAAGGATGTGCCTCCAGCACTAACCCAAGCAGTAATGAATGGTGAAGATTGACAAAGGAAGATTAGTAGATCTTTGAGAACAGCTCCTGCAGCAGGTTACACCATTAGGACTGAAGCCGCAGGCGCCAGGACCCCATGAAAAAATTCTAGCTAGCAGTATCCAGTGGGGGACCACCCCTGAAGTCGGCCCCTCCCCGATGTCAGGCATCACATAAAAGGGGGTAGTCCCCCAGCATCCCCAGTTCTCCTGCCGGAGACTCAAGGCCCAAAGGTGACATCTGAAGGAGAGACCGAGGATCCGCTTCCAAAGGAAGGTTTGCAATAGCATGGTGTCAAAGATGCTGTAGCCTAGTATCTAGGTCAGAAGATTCAACCTCCAGAGGGGAAGGTGGGAGGGAAACTACCTGCCAAGAGCTGTTCTTGAAGATCTACTGTGCAGTGAGATTCTTACGTAACTGTACTATCTTCTTGAGAAACAGCTTGCAAACAGAATACAGCATTAGGACCAATCCCAAGCAGTAAGAGAACAATTTGTTATTGGGAGGAGGAGGATAGGAGAAATGTTTCAGATTTCAGTACAAAAGCCCTTGAAGAACGACATAGCGAAACCAGCTCTGTGTCTAGAGCAATATCAAAACTGTAGTGCCTAATGAAGGTGTGTACAGTGCTCCAGGTTGCTGCCTCAAAGATGGCTGAAGTGGAGACATTTTTGAGCGCAGCAAAGGAGGCAGCCACCCCCCTCGTAGAATGACCATTTGCCGGTCTCGGTAAAGGTTTGTTGTGCTGCTGTAACAGAACATAATACACTTGACCAGCCACCTCGAAAGCGACTGTTTGGAGACAGGAGCACCAGGCATCTTTTGTGCATAGGAAACAAAGAGCTGGTCCGACTTACGATGAGCCTTAGTTCTGGTTAGATAATATCTGAGGCTCCTATGCACATCCAAAGCGTGTAACAGGGTTTCTCCCCCGTTGCAGTGATTTGGGTAATACACTGGCAGGCCTATATCCTGGTTGAGTGTGACAGCCGAGACCACCTTGGGAAGGAACTTAGGATTTGTTCTTAAGGACACCCTGTCCTTGTGAAAAATCAAATAAGGATCCTTGCACATTAGTGCATGAAGCTCAGAAATTCTTCTGACAGAAGTAACAGCAACTAAAAGGAGAGTCTTCCAAGCGAGGAGCAGCTACTTAATCTGCGGCTGGTTCAAAAAGGAGGCAGTGCAAGGTGCTCTAGAACAAAGGAAGATCCCAAGGTGGAACCGGGTCATTGATGGGAGGTCTCAAGTGCAGGATGCCGCGCAAAAAGGCAAGAGAAGCCTCTAGTTAAGCTAGAGACCTGTGACCTATCTGAGAATGGTATGCCAAAATGGCGCATAGGTGAACCTTAATGGAGGAGTAGGCAAGACCTGCCTCATAGAGGGATAGAAGGTAGTCTAAAACTGACCTCTCAGAACAATTCAGTGGGGTCAATCCACAAGCTTGAGCCCAGATACAAAATCTACACCACTTCATGGAGTAAGTGGCATGAGTGGAGGGTTTTCTGGCCACCACCAGAACGTCCGCAACTTCCTGAGAGACCCCATATCTCAGGACTGCTATGTCCTTTAGAGCCACGCATGCAGGTTCAACGACCGAAGATCCGGATGGACCAAGAAGCCTGACTCCTGGGACAGAAGGTGACTGCTGAATGGCAGAGGCACCGGAGATTCCTGGGCCAGCTGATGTAAGACAGGGAACCAAATTTGCCTGGGCCAAAAGGGCGCTACTAGAATAAGGCACACCCACTCTTGTCGGAGCTTCAATAGAACCCTCTGGATCAAAGGGAAGGGCGGGAAAATGTAGAGGAACTTGCCCGTCCAAGAGAGGGACAACGCATCTCGCCAGAAAACACCAGGCCCTGGATCTAGCGAGCAGAAATTGGGCAGTACTGCGTTGAATGGGGACGCGGAGAGGTCTAATTCTGGTGTCCCCCATCTGCGGAACAGGTCCTCTGTAACTTCCTGAAGCAGTTCCCATTCATGGACTCTGGCCTGTGATCAGCTTAGAATGTCCATGATAGTGTTGTCCACTCCGAGAACTTACACTGTAATGATATCTGCGCCGTGTTGTAGTATCCAATTCCAAACCCATTGAGCCTCCCTGCAAAGGGGGTAGGAATGAGTGCCTCCTTGTTTGTTGAGAGAGTACATCACCGCGGTATTGTCTGTCTGTACCAGAAGAGTACCCGGTGGACTTTCCGTTTGGAATGCCTGTAGTGCGTACAGGACTGCTCTCATCTCCAGAATGTTTATGTGAAGTTGGGATTCTAGAGACAACCAGAAGCCTTGAGCCTGACCCGTTGAGGTGAGCTCCCCATCCGGCCCCGAGGCATCCGTGGAGAGAGTCGCTGAAGGAGGTGGCGCAATGAAGGACTGCCATCGAAAGGTGGTCTGAGATGACCCAATGCCAGTCTCGGATGACGGCGCTCGTGATCCGGACTGATGCTGTAGATGATCTTGCTTCTGGTCCCACTGTGCCCTCAACATCCACTGGGTGACCCACATATGGAGTCGAGCTAGGGGAACCATTGCAATGGCAGCTGCCATGTGCCAGAACAGGCAAAGGACGGTCCGGGCCAGTACCATATGCTTTTCCTTTATGTCCCTTATAAGGGATCTGATGCGTTCCACTCTGTCCTGAGGAAGGAATGCCCTTTCCAGAGTGGTATCCAGAACTGCTCCTATAAACTGCAAGTTCTGAGACGGGACAAGGTGCGACTTCTCCTGGTTGATGGTGATGCCCAGCGATAGGAAGAGGGAACAGATATCCTGAATCGCGGACATCAGGGCATCCCATGAGGGTGCCATGAGGAGCCAGTCGTCTAGGTACGGTAATACGTAGTGGCTCTGTCTCCTGAGAGCTGCTGCCACGACTGCCATATACTTCATGAATACTCAAGGTGCCGAAGACAGTCCGAAAGAGAGGGCTCGAAACTGGTAGTGGCATCCCAGAAACTCAAGTGCAGAAACTTGCAGTGACCAAGCAATTGGGAGATGTAGGTAAGTGTCCTGCATGTCCAGTGACGCCAGCCATGTGCCTTCTTTGAGCATGGGAATGAGACCTGCAGGGTCATCGTGCAAGCACTTGTACAAACACAAAGGAGGTCGCTGAGATCCAAGATCGGCACAGATCCCGTTTTCTTTGGAACTAGGAAGAAGTGAGAATAGTAACCTTTTCTCTGGTTTGATGGAACATACTCTATGGCTCCTTGTTGAGAAGGGCCAAGATCTTCTGCTGGATGAGCAGGGCATGCTGACACGAGTAGCTGGAGAGCAGGGAAGGTCTGGATAGTGGGTGGTCGAGGAACTCTATAAGTGGCCTCGCTTAACTAACTGCAACACCCACCGGTCGGAGGTTATCCTCTGCCATCCCGGAAGGTGATGAAAGATGCACCCTGACCCTTATCGACCCTTTGATTCAGAGGAGGGTGGGGCGGAAGGAGACATGTTGTTGTGGTATTGGACCCCACTAGCTGGGCTGCTTTGGGCCCTGGCCCAAGGGAACCTGACTTGATTTTTGCGACCAAAGTTGCCCCTGGGTTGCTGGCCGGAACGTGGCTGCTGCCATTGATGTCGGCCGCAAAAACAGTTCTGGTTTCTATGAAAGGAACCAGACTTGGGTCTGTACATGGCTTGTACAGTCCGGACTGCCTTCCCGGCGTCCTGTAGCCTGATGATGACCTTCTCGGATTCCTCACCGAACAGGATAGCTCCACTGTAAGGGATGTTCTTCTGGATGTCCGGGGTAAATCTGGAGACTCTCAACCAAAAGTGTCTCCGGAAACAAATGCCTGTAGTTGCTCCCCTGGGTGCAGAGTCCGCTGAATCGTAAACGGCTCAGAGAACCTGGGTACCCACGTCTGATCCAGAGTGAAGGAGGTTAAGCAGCTCCTCCTCCTTTTCACCATCTGGGAAGTCCTTTAAAAGGTCTTGGCCCTGTTCCCAAAGGACATTCTGAAACTGAACCATGTGTGTGAGATAGTTCAGAGACCTTATTGAGCACGTAGCAGCCGCATACATGCATCTTCCCATAGAATCTAACTGCTTAAATTCCGGGTCCGGAGGCTGGGTACTCAAGTGCTGAGGCCGCCGAGACCGATCATGAGATGTGGTAATGACCAGGGAGTCGGCCAGGGGTTGTTGCACCAAATCTATAGAAGCCCTGTAGAGGCAGTCAGCCTTCTTTGGAACAGCCAGTGTAGAATGTGGATGCTTCCAAGCAGCCTTGGTGACGTCCGTAAAGGTGTACACCAGAGGTGGGACCACCACAGGCTTCGGGTCCTTCTGCCTGAGGTAACGGGCAAGGCGTTGTCTCATGGGATCTAAGTCTTCTGTCTCCCATCCAATTTTTTTCCTGAAAGTGCCTCATGATTTCTAAAAAGGAGGTATCATCCAGTGGTGACCTTGGGAGGTCTGGTGGGTCTGGTGATGGGGGACTAAAAGGAGATGGGAGACCTGGAGGTATCCGCTGTATCCGGTCTGGAGTCATCCCCCGGTGAGTGGCATCTGCCCCTGGGTCGTTTTGGACTCAGGGACCATGAGGGAGACCATGATTAGCGTCTTTTTCTCTCTCTCGATCTACCCCGCAGAGGGGTCTTGAACCTTCAGTGCCCCGAGGAGGAAATGGAAGTGGTAGAGGCTTAGGGGGAACCACGTCCTTCTTTATGGTCTCCCACCAGAAGATGAACAGTTCTTTCACCTCCTGTATATTCATGCCCGATGATGGGCCCGGTGTGTCCCGGGGAACCACCGGGTCCAGTGACAGTTCCCTGGGCAAGCCGGCGAACTCCGTGTCACCCGTCTGGTCGTCCGGTGGCACAGCAGTTTCTTCTCCTGAGGACCCCTGATGTCCAGTGTCCACCAGCATCAATATTACTGGTGTCACGGTAGTCCATTTTATGTAGCTGGGTTGGACGCCTCTTAGCCTCAACATCCGCCTGAGGGACGCCAGCTCGATGTCTTCCTTTCAGGGACCTTTGGAGGCTGGGAGACGGACCTGATGTCAGTGTCCCAGTGTCAGTCTGACGCTCCGCTGGATTTAGAGGAAGACTTCTTGTGCCTGTCTGAAGAATTAGGCCGGGAGGCGGCGCCGGGCACCCGAGTAGCCTTGAGCGGGTAGAAAGAGGCTGAGGAGCCCCCTGAAGACCTTACTTTAACGGGGGGAGGTCAGGAGCGGGCCCGGGAAGGAGATCTGTCAGACCACATAGAGCTGGAGCTGGCCCTGGACTCAGAGGCCCGGCTGAGGGATCTCAACCTACAAGAGTCCCAATGCTTGTCCCAGTGTTTCCCTGTATTGTGGGAAGATTCCCCTTTGGAGGAAGGCCTTTTCTCCATTTTCTTTAATTTCTCCTCAAGGAGAAACCCCTGAAGGGCCTTTTGGCGGTGGATCCGGATTGTGCTATTAAATTGCTGGCAGATTGAGCAGGCCTGGCTATCGTGCTCCAGGCCTAGGCACCTCACACAGGCCGAATGATGGTCGGCAAAAGGGATCTGCTTGCTGCAGGCGCACTTAGAGGGGCATCCCTCGAGAGAAGAGGTAGGAGAAGCAGACATGAATTGAGATTAATTAAGTTAAAGATTTCACGCGTCGTTTTGTTGATGCAGGCGTCCGTGAGGCTGATGCTGGCGAGTCAACGGCGGGAAAGAACTGGGGATGCTGGGGGACCGCCACCTTTTATGTAATGTCTGACGTCAGTGAGGGGCCAACATCGGGAGTGGTCCCCCGCTGGATACTGCAAGCTAGAATTTTTCCGTGGGGTCCTGGCGCCTGCCAGATTCAGTCCTAATGGTGCAACCTGCTACAAGGGCTGCTTCTCGAAGTAAGATCTACTGTTACAGGTGAGTAACCTGTTCTTCTAGGAGCGTGGATATGTTGTTCATCCACACTTATTGGCAGACTCCAAGCAGTTCTCCGGGAGGAGGGAGGCAAGGCGCACACCCCCTACTTAGGGAACAGAGATTGGAGAACTGAAGCCCCAAAACAAGCATCCCGGTGTGACTCAAGGTCGATGTGGTAGTGGGTGATAAAAGTGTTTGCAGACTTCCAGGTAGTAACCAGACAAATGTCCTGGCTGGGGATGTCCCTGGAAGCAGCCACCGATGCAGCAGTATGGCGGGCAGAATGAGCTCTTATCCCTCTGGGAGGCTCCTTGCCCGCCAACTCATAGCACAGACCTATGAATGATGCAATCCATCTTGCAATAGTCCACTTTGTTGCAGGGCTGCCAGAAGCGGCTTCAGCATAAGTGACAAACAGCTGGCGAACCTCACCACGAATATCCGCCGTTCTCTCCTTGTAATAGGAGAGAGCACGTCTCAGGTCCAAAGTATGAAGCCTGTACTCGGCGACCAAGGTGTAGTTAAGGTAGTAAACCGCAGAGTCAACACCTGGTTCAGGTGAGACTGAAACCACCTTCGGAAGAAATTTTGGGTGGGGGCGTGGGACAACTCTGTCCCTGTGAAAGACCAGATAAGGGGAGTCCACTGAAAGTGCCTTGAGCTCCCCTGTCCTTCTGGCTGATGTGATAGCCACCAGGAAGGCCGTCTTCCACGACAGGTGTAACAGCTCACACTTGTGCCTAGGCTCAAATGGCTTGCTCCTGAGCTTTGCCAGTACCAGCAGCAGATCCCACAGACATGGAGGTTCACGCACCGGAGGGGATATGTGATCCAGGCCTTTGAAAAAGTGCCCGACCACTGTCTCCTGTGCCAATGTCGGCTGACCGGCTCACGCCCGGTAAGCAGAAATGGCTGCCAGGTGCACCCTAAGGGTCGAAGACCACAGACCCCCTTTGGAGAGAGACCAAAGGTAGTCGAGAATGTTAGCCACAGAACAGGATAAGGGGTCCAGACCTTTACCCTGACACCACATGGAAAATCTCTTCCATTTCAAGGCGTAACATTTCCTGGTCGATTCCTTTCTAGATGCCTCCACCAAGGTGTAGATATCTTCAGAAAGACCTAAAGCCTGGAACTCTAGCCACTCAGGTACCAGGCTGTGAGGTGCAGGGATTGAAGGTCCAGATGGAAGACCTTCCCCTGGTTGAGAGATATCAGGTCCCGGCATGTGCAAAGCCACTCCGGGGGCCAGCAGCTGAGGCTGAGGAGATCTGGATACCAGAACTGGCACAGCCAGTCTGGGGCTACCAGAATCACCTTCACCTTGTGCCTCCTCACCTTGAGTAACACCTTGTGGATCAGGGGAAATGGAGGGAAGGCGTAGAGGAAGCCTGGGGTCCACGGCCTCGAGAAGGCATCCCCCTGCAACGAGTCCTGCTGAGGGGGCCGGGCATGAAACAGCCCCAGCTTGGCATTTTCCCTGGAGGCAAACAGGTCCACCATCAGTTTGCCCCAACAGGACAACAGGCTGTAAGCTACCTCTGGATGGAGAGACCACTCGTGGGATGTCTGGCCTATACAGCTGAGAGCATCCGCCAGCTGGTTCGAGGCTCCAGCAACATGGATGGCTTGGAGATCCACCTCCAACCAGCTTACAAGGGTCCAGATGCAGAGCCCCTCCTTGCACAGCAGACGGGAGTGTGTGCCTCCCTGTCTGCTGAGGTAGTACATGGTCGTGGTATTTTCCATCTGGACTTGAACCACTTGACCCCAGAGCTGAGGAGCGAAAGCTGACAGTGCCAGTCTGACTGCTCTGAGCTCCAACAGACTGATGTGGCATCGGGACTCCTTGGGGGTCCAGAACCTGTGGGCCCTGTTGTGCCCCATGTGGGCTCTCCAGCCCATGAGAGAGGCATCAGTAGTAAGAATGACCGTCGGCTTGGGGCGGACAAACGGGATCCCTTCCTGCAACCGGTCTGGGGTGGTCCACCACTGGAGAGCGTCCCACATCATCTGGGTTACAGTGATCAGCTGGTTGAAATTACCATTTCGCTGAGTCCACTGGGTGGCCAGCTCCCATTGGAGGGGGCGCATGTGCAACCGTGCCCAACGGACCATCGAGGTGCTGCCGACATGTAACCCAAAAGCAGGAAAGTCCCACACAGAGCGAATTGCCCAACCAAAAAATGACTGCTAAAGGAGGAGAGAACCTCCGCCCTGTCCACCAGGAGCCAAGCTCTGGCTTGACAAGAATCGAGCTCTGCCCCGATGAAAGCAATCACCTGGGAAGGAATGAGTTCCGACTTGGCTTCGTTGATCAGAAGGCCACGTTGGGAGCAGGTATGGAGGGCCAGATCCCTGGACCTCTCCACTTCCTGTTGGGTGGAACCTGCCAGGAGACAATCGTCAAGGTAAGGTTAGATTCTGACTCCTCGACGCCGACGATGGGCTGCCACCACTGCAATGCATTTGGTGAAGACCCCTGGGGCCGATGACAAGCCGAACGGCATGGCTTAGAACTCGTACAGGGTCCCCTCGACCCTGAAGCAGAGGAACCGCTGATGGGACGGACGGATTGGGACGTGAAAGAACGCGTCCTGCAAATCCAGTGAACAGAAACACGTTTCGCTCCAAAGATGGTATAATCTGGAACAGAGTGACCATCCGAAATGTGCGAGACCTGAGAAACTGATTCAGGTCGTGGAGACCTAGAATGGGGCACCAACCTCCCATCTTCTTGGGCACCAGGAAGTACTGGAGACAAAGCCTGGGTCTGATGGAGGATCCATGCAGAGTTACTGCCTCCTTGGAGGAGCTCAGCTATGTTGTCTCAAGAGCCGACTGGTGCACGCGAACCGCTATTCCAGGGGCGCAGGATCAGTTGGGACGGTACTGCTCGAACTCAGAGGCAGTCCCGACTCGACTAACTTCAAGAACCCACCTGTCCAGTGATAGCAGACCAGGCGGAAAGGAAGTGGAACCGACCCCACACGGGAGGGCCCAGAGCTGGCGTGACAGATATAGGGGTGGCAACTCCCATCCTGTCACTGGGCAGGCTTGGAGGCAGAGGCTCCAGGGCCTGAGCCTCGGCCTCCTTTGCGGGCCTGTTGGGGTCCAGGCTTGGGCCGAAGGCGCCAAGCTTGAGCCTGCTGCTGATGCTGCTGTCCTCCTTGATAGGGCTTATTCTTCTTCTGTTGGTTCTTGCCCAAAGAACCCTTGGCAGAAGTGGCGTCCAATGTGGCACTGGACTGCTCTATGCGCTGTGGGTGATCAGCCACTCCTGGATTGAACAGGTGGTCCCGGAAAGGCACATCAGTTAACTTGTGCTGAGCATCCGCGGAAAGAGGAAAACCTCAGTCAAACCCTTCAGGTGAGAGGCCACTGCGGTGGCCATCGAGCGAGCACAAGAATCCCCAATGTCCAGGGCCATCTGGAGCTGCTGTTTGGCAACAGACGGCCCAGTCACGGACCTATTTGACTGTGGTCTGAATGTCTGCAGGAGATGAGTGACGACTTTGTCTAATGACCCAAGAAGGGCATGAGAGAAGTGTGCCATAATGATAGCCGAGCTGGCCTGACGAAGGCCCAAAGAAAAGGCTGCAAAGACCTTTCGGGCAGTGTGGTCCATATTTTTGGACTCTTTGTCCGGAGGTCGGTCAGTGTCGGCCAAGCTGCCAGTACACCTGAACACAGAGGCGGTCACCAGGCTCTCGGCCAAAGGGTGCTCTGTGAACCCCGCAAGGGACCCCATGGGCACCATGTACTTGCGGGCCATGCAGGCAGACTGCTGAGCACAAGGCTGGGCGCTGCCAAAGTTCAAGGGCAGGGCCAACAATAGCATTGGCCACTGGAAAGGCCTCAGTCGGGATATCCCTCTTTAGAATGTTCATGAGAGGGTACTCTGCCTTTTTCTGGATAGATTCCAGGGGCATTCCGGTGGAGACAGAATGAGATGGAGAATCCCTTGGAAGGAGGAAGGGCCTTCCTCCATCCCTGTGACAACGGACGACTCATCATCCCCAGGATGAGAGTGGAGCTCGGTGACTGATCAGAGTCTGAAGAGTTGTGATACAGCGGTCTACCGCCTAAATCACCCTCGATCCGCCGAGGGAGGTCAAGGGTGACTGTAACCAACAGACGCCGGGGAAGTTTGGTGTCTAGTCGGTCCTCTTTCGAGGAGCCTCTCCCTTAGGCTGCTTAGTGGCGGTTCCACCGGGATAGGTGGAGAGACAGGAATAGGCTGAACCAGTGGATGGGCCAGCCCACGGGTGGAGGAACCAGAGACTTCGGTTCCAGAGGTGTCAGCTTCGGCCTGAGAGGTAAAAGCCAAGTAATGGCCGGGGTGGGCGGCGGAGCTGGCTTCTGCCCGGTCAGGATCAGCTGTTGCCACATAAGGCCCTGATAGCACCGACGGAGTTTCTGATGGAGCCTCTCCTCGTCTGAGGAGGATGAGGATGACCTGTGGCGTCACCTCTTCTTCGAGCACTTATGGCTCTTCCTCGGTCGTTCGGCCGAGGGGGTCCTGGACCGTGACCGAGATCAGGGAGGCCAACTCGGTCGATCGGGAGACACCGGAGGGATTGGTGAAACCCTAGGGTCCAGAACCGGGTCCTTGATGGGGACACCAGAGGGCTGAGTCTACTCATCAGGAAATACTAGGACGAGTCCATTCTAAGGAGTCATCGGCCACGGCTGGTGACAAGGGTCAATCGGGTCGAAATTATCCTCGACCTATGGCTACTCCTCAGTCCCTGGCCAGACGGAAGGTCTGAAAAGTCAAGTGGTTGAGAGGTGAGGCGATCTCGACCGAGGTCGGAACCGCATGCTCTGGGACTCAGACCTCTGATCTCAAGATCGTCTTCATCGGAATGAAGACGAAGGTTTTTGTCTCTCTTCCGAGAGCGAGAAGAGTGCGAGCCCAAGGGCGCCTCACCCCGGTTGGGGAGAGACTGGCACAACTCTTTGAAAGAACCACTAAAGGTGGAGCCTAGGTTGAGGGGAACAAAAAAGCTTCGATAGGCCAAAGCGCAAGCGGCTTCCTCCTCGAACGCCTTCATGTGTTCCAGCTGCTCAGTGGAGCCCGCGGCAACGGAAACCGCCCACCTAGCCTTCTTGGACTTCACCGGAAGGTTCATTTTTTCCAGTCTCCCCAGCTTCAGGCATGCCTTGTGATCATCCAGGATGTTGGGATGGAAGGCCGAGCAATAACTGCAGGATGGAGCGTCATGGCCGACACCGAGGCAGTAGACGCACTTGAGGTGGGGATCGGTGCATGACATCTTTGGCGCAAGGACACCGGTGAAATCTTGGGAAGATTCTTCCTCCATGATCAATGCTGCAAAAGCACGATCGCTAACCCTAACGAGTTTCAGTTTTGGTAAAACCAACGATTTGAAAGCCAGGGCCTACAAGACGCGAGAGCACGAGGGAGGCAACCTGTACCTTCCAGCGGAAAGGAAGATCTGGCGTCATGGGGCAGAGCCGAGGAATATACCACCCAGGTGGGTGGGAGGAGCCAGCTTGAAGACTTATGGCAGATTTAAAGTGGAAGGGGATAATGCCAAACAGTGTGGATGAAGAACATATCCATGCTCCTAGAATAAGCTTTTCTATCAAAAAATTAAGATCCCAAGAGGGAACAGGATTCTGGATCAGGGGTTTTACATGAAAGATTCCCTCCATTTGAGTGAGTGTTTTGCCCTCCACCGGAAAGTGGTAGGCCGAAACCGCAGAGTGGTGGACCTTCAGAGAGGAATAGCTGAGGCCCAAATCTGATAAGTGCAAGAGGTACTCTAAAACCTGGGAAGCAGGAAGAAAAGGGGTCTAAGCCTTTAGCTGTAGCCCAAAGCCTGCAAGCCTGGTGCCAGAACTTGGTGCCACTTTATGCTGAAAATTGCCCTGGGCACTTATCCCTGCCTACCTGCTCCTGAATGGGGTCCCCTGTGGCTTCCACATGCCATTAGCCTTGTTGACATTGTCTGTACTTTTTTGTTTGCTCTACCTGGCAATATGTTAAGTATCTTGTTGCTATCTTCCTACCAACCTGTTATGCCTGTAATCCCACATACTGTTATCTACCTATCTACTTGTTATGCTGGATGATCCTGTATGTTACCTTGACTATGCTCGATGCTTTGTATGTACCTTGTATCCTCCCGAGTCGCACCTGAAAATAGGCACTTGGCTGTCTAGTGTGCTTACCTGGTTAACAAAAGCAAATAAATAAATAAATAGTAAATCTCTTCCACCTCATAGCATATGTGGATCTAGTGGAGGGTTTTCTAGTCTCCACTAGGACATGAGCAACTCTGGAAGAGATGCCAAAGCAAGAAGCCACTAAGTTCACAGGTGCCACGCGTGAAGGTGGAGTGATTTGAGGCTCGGTGTACTAGGTTACCCTGCTCCTGGGACAGAAGGTCATGGGAGAGAGGAAGAGGTACTGGGGGTTCCAGTGCTAACTGCTGTAGTAGAGGGAACCAAATCTGTCGAGGTCACAGGGGGCAATGAGAATCATGTGGGTCCCCTCTGACTGGAGCTTCAGCAGAACCTTCTATAATATAGGAAAGGAAGGAAGGTGATAGAAATCTCCCTCTCAGAATACAGACAGTGCTGCTCACCAAAAGCACCACGCCTGGGAAAGAGCAAGCAAAAGCTGGGCAGTTTTATGCTGGATAGGGAGGCGAAGAAATCTATGTCTGCCCATCCCCACTGAAGAAAGAGATCTACTACCGTTTGTTTTAGCTCCCACTCGTGAGCCCTGGTGACTGATCAGCTGAGACTGTCCACTAGAATGTTGTGACTGCTTGGCACGTGGACTGCTGTCAAAGACAGGCTGTGTTGAACAGCCCAGTACCACACCCACATTGCCTCCCTGCAAAGGAGGTAAGATCGGGTGCCTCCTGGTTTGTTGATGTACCAGACAGTGGCCATGTTGTCTGTCTGGATGAGTAGTGTTCCCAGAACCAAGAGGGACTGAAAGGCCTGAAGAGCACAGAGCACTGCTCTTGTCTCCAGGATACTGATGTGAAGGTTCCCTCCATGGGCAACCAAGTGCCTTGTGTCAGATGGTCTCCCAGACGTGCTCCCCATCCCAGGTTCGAGGCATCGGATGTGAGAATCATGGTGGGAGACGGAGGGTGGAAGGGACCAACACTGAAAGGTTGGATAAGTCCTGCCACCAAAGGAGATCCCTTTGAAGGCTGCAGGAGACTAAGACCTTCTGGTCCATGTCGTCCAGGTGCTGATCCCACTGCACTCGTAGAGACCACTGGGTTAGCCTCATGTGCAGTCTGGCCAGAGGGACTGTGGAAATGGTGGCTGCCATCAGTCCCAGTAGTCGCAGGACCGAACGCGCTGTGGTCCATCAGGAGGAAGCCACCAGCACCGCTTATGAGATAACAGTCTCTGCTCTGTTGTGCAGGAGGAAGGTCTTGCTCTGGACCATATCCAGCACCGCTCCAATGAACTGGAGGTGCTGGGAGAGTAGTAGCTGGGACTTGGGGGTAACTGACCGAGATGCCCAGACTGGAGAAAAGGTCCAGAGTGAAGGAAAGGGATTCCTTCAGACTGTCCGGGAAGGGGGCTGAAAATAGCCACTCATCCAGGTATGGGAACACAAAAATGCCCTTGTGGCATAGAAGGGCCGCTACCACCGCTAGGCACTTGGTGAAAACCCGAGGTGCCGTAGAGAGGCCAAAGGGAAGGGCTCTGAATTGAAAATGTTATTCCTGAAAGGAGAATCTAAGGAAGCAGCAGTGGGCCGGAAGGATGGGGATATGGCGTAAGCATCCTGCATATCCAGGAACACAGCCAATTGTTTGGTTGGAGCAGGGATAACAGTCCTGGAGGGTCAACATGCAGAACCTCTTGTATTCTACGGAAGAGGTTGAGCATGCAGGGATCTAGGATGAGGCCTGAGATCTCCCATCTTTTGGGGACCAGGAAGAAGTGGGAGTAAAATCCCTTCCTTCCTGTTCTGGAGGAGCCTGCTCTCGGCTGACTTCTGCAGTAGAGCTTGAATTTCTTGTTGGACCAGATATTGTTGGCCGGACAGGTAATGCAATCTTCCGGAGGGTTGGAGGAGAGTCTCTCGGGAACTCTACAGTGACCTCTTGCTATGAGCTGAAGAACCCATGCGCATCTGTGGTTATGGCCCTCCACCCGTCCAGGTGGAGGCCGAATCTCCCCCCCATCGGTTCCTCCGCGAGAATTGGAGGAAGCGGAAGGGGGAGTTGGGAGTCAGGATGCAGAAGGGAGGGGCACTTTTCCTCCAGAGGCAGTTTTGGGAAACTTGGCCGGGGGTGGGGGTTTGAGTGCCAGAACCAGAGGGGTGACGCTTGTTCTGACGTCTGCCCTGGTTCTGTTTATTCCATTTCCACTGGTGACGAAAGGGCTGCCGGGTTTCTGGCCCAAACGATATAGGGAATGGACATCCTTCAAGGATTTGCCGCCCTCTTGCAGCTCCGTAATAATATCTTTGGCATCGCTGTCTAACAGAACTGGACCCCTAAAGGAAGGGTCCAGGAAGGAACTCTGCACGTCTTGTGCCAACCCTACCAGGCGAAGCCAAGCAAGGCGTCTGAGACAGATGCCCGTAGCTGCACCACGTGCCACCAAGTCGTAGGTGGCACAGAGGGCATGGTGGCAGGACGATTTATTCATCTAGACCTTTTCCAGGAGTTTGTTCCTGAGCTGTTCGTCGGGTATCTCCTGGAGGTCCTTTTCCAGATCAGACAAAGATGATTTCTGAAAAGCCACCATGTGTGCTACGTAATTTAAGGAGCGAATGGCGCAAGTAGAGGAGGCATAGATCTTGCGGACATACCGGTCCATCTGCTTTGACTCCTTATCTAGAGGAGAGGCACTGAGGTGTTTTGGTTGTGCCGACCTATCGTGAGCTGCCATGATCACAATAGAGTCAGCCTTGGGTTGGGCAGTGAGGTGGGAAACCCCTTCCGGGGGTGGTAGGTCCCATCGGCCTTTTTTGAGACGGCCGGGATGGACGATGGTTGCTGCCAGATTGCAGAAGTGAGATTTTCATGCAGCCCCATCCAGAGTGGAATGGGAAGGGGGCCAGCATTGACCAAATCTAAATGTTCTGCCAGTCTTCTACATATGGGATCCAATTCCTGAGAAGCCCATCCACAGGATTTTTGAACTGACCGGAGAAGCTCAGCAAAGGAAGGGTCCTCCGGAGGGCATTTAGGGGATTCTTTCGGCTAAGGCTCAATGGGTGATTAAGGCTCTGACTGATCCCCCACATCTGAGTCCTCATCAGACTCTGATGACTCCTGCCTACTGAACAGAGAGGCTTCTGGTACCGGAACCGGGAGCCTATGCACTGTGATGTCCAAGACCAGAACACCCAAGCCTCTGTCCGAGGCTCTACTGGAAGATTCCGGGCTACCAGGTAGCACCCTGTGAGGTGGGGTTGCCCTGACCACCAGCTGAGGCTGACCCAACTCCTGAAATAGCTGAGATTTAGTGTCCTGCCACCAAGCCGTAATGGATTCCTGTTCCGGTTGTGGAGGAGGAGGGGGTGGAGGATAACCCGAGTACCCCGTGGGGTAAGAAGGGTAGCTAGGAGGTGGGTACCAGTAAGGGCACTAGTATCCCTGATAAGGGAGAGCTGGACCTGGCATCGATAACCCGGCATCGGAGGGTAGCCCGTGTGGACCCCGGCGTCAGATACTGCGGCGTATAGCCGGGATAGTACCCATACGGGCCAGATGGTGTAACGTAGGGCCCCGCTAGAGGCGAAGCTGAGGGACTATTAGGTAACGGGTCCATAAGCGGAGTACGGGGAGGACCCCCGAAAGGTCCAGGGGGAGACAGATCCATACCGCCTCCAAAAGTGTCCAGCGAGGGATCTGGCATCAGGTGGAGATCTGCTGGTGGAAGACAGGCTGGCGAGGGGGGCAGATCTGGAAGAGTCCCGTAGACAGATCCGGCAAGGGATATCCGACAGAAGAGGAACCTGGTGATCAGGCCCAAAAGACTGGAAAAGGACAGCGAATCCATGGAAGGAGAGCCCTGGTGGGATGAGGTGGAACCTGCAAGCTCGCTCTGCCCAGTGCTGGAGTCCACGAGGAGTCCAACAGGAGAGCAGTCACCACATGGACACCAGGTGGTCGTGTCCAACTTAGAGATGGAGGCCTGGTGGGAGGAGCCGACAACCGACTTAGAAACCATGGCCGTGATGACTGAAGCTGGAGGCTAGAGTCAGGCTGATCAGCCTGGTCGGGCACCCGGCTGCAGAGCCGACGGCGACTTAATGACTGGGCTCAAAGCAGGTACCATAACTGGTTCCTCCAAAGAGGAGACCTCGGCAGGGAAGTGGGCGTCTGGTCTGCCAGAGCAGAAAAAGGCCCTGGAAGTGGGGTATACTTGGGGTGGAGGCCCCACCGAGATGGCATCGGCTGTCGGGTTGGTTTTCCTCTGTGGAGAGTGGCTCCGCTCCTGTTCTCTCTTTCTCCTTTTCTTCTTCTTTCCAGGGCCAGTGATGACAATCTTTCCCTCAGCTCGTGGAGCTCTTTTCCATCAATGCCAGTCTTTGAGTCAGTAAATGAGCATTGAGGGTCCTCTTGCGATGGGCGCACGTGGCCTGGTTGAAGCCCTGGCAGATGGAACACTCTGCGGTGTTATACTTAGGCCCCAGGCAGAGGACATAACAGGAATGGTTGTCCCCATGCGGGATCTGCGTGCCGCACTTGGAGCACTTTTTCTTGGGCTGATGAGACGACATACACCGCTGCGAGGAAGGAATGAACAACAGATAGAATGGTTATAAAAATGCTGAAAATGGCAGCCGACTGAAGCTGTTCTACCATGAGATCCAACAGTTCAGGTCAACGGTGGACCGCCCCTTTCATTCTCACACTGACGTCCGTCACCTGACGCCGGGCGGTCCGCCTATGATTGCTAGCCACAGAGTGTGCGTGCGGTCCTGGCGCAGAGACGATGTCCTATGTGAAGACCTACTGCAGGAACCCTCTCAAGTAAGATCTGGAGTGTTCTTCCAGAGTCAGCAGGATCTGTTCCCTGGATGGGGCCTTTAGGAGCCAGTTGTCCAGGTAGGGAAGATGTACAGTCCTTCCTTCTGAGAGGCTGCAGCTACTGCTGCTAAGCACTTGGTAAAGACCCACAGCGTAGAGGATAAGCCAAAGGCATCACCTTAAATTGGCAATCCTCACCCTGAAACAGAAAATGGAGAAGCCTCCTGTGGTGGGGAGGGGACTGAAATGTGCAGGAAAGTGTCCTGCATGTCCAGGGAGCAAAGCTAGTCACCTGTCTTGAGAAGAGGCATTAGGCCTGGCAAGTTACCATCCTGAACTTTCTGTACTGGACGTACAGGTTGAGGTCCTTTAAGTCTAAAATGAGCCTCAGATCTGCAGTCTTTCTGGGGACCAGGAAAAACCTGAAAATAGAACCCCTTGTTTCTCTGGCGCCTGGGTACTGGTTCAATGACCAGTTTGCGCAGAAGAGCCAGTGCCTCCTCCCAGAGAACAAACAAGTGAGCCGAGGGGTAACTGGAGGGCGCCGGAGGGTTTCTGGAGGTTATTCAATGAGCTCCGGGGTGTGACCCCTTTCCATAATCTGCAGAATCCAGGCATCCAAAGTTATGGTTCTCCATTAATTTAGATGGAGGGAGAACTGACCTCCAATCACCACCTCTTGGTTGGGGACCAGAAGAGGGGAGACAGGCAAGAAGTCCAGAAGAGGTGAAACCAGTCACGGGGGCTGGTCTCACACCTCTGGGATGCTTGGCTGCCGCTCCAGCATTGAAGGGGGTGAGCAAGGCAGCCGGGGCCCTCTGCTTCACTTGGGGTAGAGGTTATACTGGGACTACTGTCTGCCTTGCAAAGGGGGGTGCTGTCTACCTCTCGACTGAGTATGGTAGAGAGAGTGGACAGACTTGATAACTCTGCCTGAGGCCTGCAGGGCACTGATAATGTCCTGGAAATCAGGACCAAACAGCTTAGTGTCCCTGAAAGGGGCACTAAGCACCTTCTGCTGATCATCATCAGCAGCAGCAGCAAAACCCAAGACCCTCAACCAGGGGTGCCTATGCAGGCATATGCCTGTGGCAGCAGCCCTGGCAATAGTGTCAGTCATGTCACAGAGGGCCCTGAGGAGGTGCTTGCTAACCTCCTCAGCCGTCTGTAGGTACTTAAGAACCTCCTGCTTCTGTATGCCATCTGGGAGGGCCTGGGCGGCAACCGTGCCCTTCTTTCAGTTAGAATTCTGGTATTTCACCATATGAGACAGGTAGTTTTAATCCTTAAGCCCCGGGTGGAATAGGCATGTACCCTCTTACCCTAGAGGTCAATTCTGTGGGACTCTTTATCCAGAGGAAAGGAACCAAGGTGCTAGGCACCTTAGACCTGTCGTGGGCTGTCTTAATGACCACCGAGTCTGTTTCAGGCAGGCAGCACAGCACGGAACCCCGGAGCGGATAAAGTTTATTCACTCTGAGGGCATAGCTGGCACCATGTCTTGTTTGTGCTTGGCTGCCATGGCTGCATTTCTCAAGGCAGCCAAGATTAGAGTAATGATGTGGGGGAGACTCTGGGATCTCCTTAAGCCCACCAGCTCTTTCGTGGAGACAACCTCTTCCTCAGTGTGGAAGCCCATGGCTACAGACAACTGTTTCATCACATTGAAAAATGTGAGATCCTTAGGAGGACAACTAGAGGTATGCTTAACTGAATCCTCACTGACAGGCAAGCTGTGGCTGTCAGAGACCAGGATCTTTCCTCTTCTTCCTTCAGGAAAATGAGGTCTGGATGGTACTCCTCCTTGGCGTCAACCTGTTCCAAATCCAGGTCTGGTGTCAGATGCACCGACAACCCTCTGGACCCCACAGCGCCGATGAATGGGGTCGACAATGAAGCTGCCAGCAATGGCGCTTCGTGAAGTGGGCCTGTACGCACCCAGCTGCTGCACAATCACCAGCGAATTTCATCAAAATGTTGTTCAGATCGACATTTTTCGATGAAGGGGGGTATCGATGGCACAGGTATCGCTGACCCACCTGATGGGTCCTGTGAACCTGAAGACCTGAAGAGCCTGTAGCCCTGGAGGAAAAAGGGGGGGGGGGGGTGTCATCAACGACAAGACTGTCGACAAAGAAGGGGCAGATGACCCAGAGGTTGATGGCTGGCAGCCCTGTGAATTGGGTGGGGGCGCTGTCGGTATGGGTCTGGGAGGCACATAGACTTGGACAGCGGTATTGCACGTCAGTGTAGCTGCAGCCAATGAGGATCCCCAAAACGGAGAAGAGGCCATCAGGGAACGAGATCACCACGGGGGGGGGGTCGAGATATGAAAATTACGTACCTACCGTAATTATGATCTTTCTGTGTATCTTCACCATTCATCACCTTTGGGTACATGGCCGGAGGTCATGACACCGCGGGAGCATTTTTTTTTCTAAGGTAGGTGGAGCCGACGCACCATCGGTGCCGCCCTCGAGGCCAACGCATTGCATGGTGCTCGCGGGTTGGCTGTTAGGCGCTGTCAACTCCGCCTGCCTGCCAGTTCTGAGTCGCCGGAGAAGTAAGAGGAAGGGAGTGGAGGGTGGGACAAGGAAGTCCAAGGGACAGGAAAAAGGAAAAGATATAAAACTAAAAGGAGAAATAACGACTGACAGGAGAGAAAGAAGAAATCGGAAACTGAAGGGATTGGGAGGGCCCCAATCTCTGGAAATAGAGGAGGGAGGTAGGGTGGGACAAAGAATTTAGAAGGTAGGAAGAGAGGGGAGAAGGTTAACACATCCCAGACCCTGGTCCGTCTCCAGACTGTACAGGAACTGCAAGGAGTAGTCAAAGGCTTCTTGCCAGAATTCAAGGCACAGAATGGCTGGCAAAACTCCATCTGAGCAGAATCGGCTATTCTGGAAGAAGGACAGGGCACAGAGAATTAACACCTCTCAAGGAAAGATTTTGGTGAAAAAGGAAGAAGGAGTTTTTTTTTTAAGTAATAAAGGATAGTCCTAAGGACAAAGAAAAATAAGATGGACGGGACAAGGAGCAGGAGAGAATGGAGGGCAACTACCAACCCCACCCACAGGGTGGAGCAAATGCACTAGAGAAGGCATGCCCCATGCTGACCATGCATATAAACATAGAATGTGACAGCAGATAAGGACTGCATGGCCCCCTCCAGTCTGTCCATTTCCTACCTAATGAATAAGCTGCAGATCCTAGTTAACCAGCAGCCTACTTCTTCCTACCCCCACCCCTTAGAACTGACTTATGACTGTCCCATGCATGCTTGAATTCCACCACTGTTTTTGACTTCACAACCTCCTCTGGAAGACTGTTACATGCATCCACCACCCTCACTGTGAAAAAATACTTCCTTACATTACCTCTGAGCCCCCCCATCTTCAAATTGTGCCCCCTTGTTCTTGCATACCTCTTTTTCTGAAAGATGCTACCCTCTCGGACTTTGTTGATTCCCTTGAGGTACTCGAAAGTTTCTATCATGTCCCCCCTCTCCCTCTCCCTCCTTTCCTCGAGGCTATACATATTAAGCTCTTTAAGTCTCTCTACATATGTCTTCCAGTGCAGACCCTGCACCATTTTAGTTGCCCTCCTCTGGACTGCCTCCATCCTGTCTATGTCTCTGCAGAGATTTGGTCTCCAGAACTGCACGCAGTACTCCAGATGGGGTCTCACTAGCTGTCATTTGCTTGTCCATTTCCTCCCCCTGAGAGGGGGGTGGTGTCTGCATACAACCCCTGTGCGGATTGTGGTGCCATTGCCCATCTCCAAATTGACCCACAGTGCTTCTTCTTCTCCTCCCTGTTTACCCTTTTGTTCTATTGCTTTGATTCCTTCCCTTATGTAGAGAGATACTCCCTCCTCTTTACCTTCCCTGTCCCTCCTGTAGATAGTGTATCCTGGTATGCTTACATCCCAGTCATTGGTTCTGTGTGTACCATGTTTCAGTGACGCTATGATATCCAGATGTTCCTCCTCCATCAAGGCCACTAATTCAGGAAGCTTGTTACCCAGACTACGGGCATTGGTACTCACTGCTCTCCATTTTTGATGGCTTTACCTTTTGTAGCAGCATCCCATTGACCTTTCAAACTTGGTCTTTTCCTCATTTAGTACCCTGCTTTGTAGGAGGCTGGGAATTTCCTGCTGCTTATCAGTGCCTCCCCTCTTGACTAGTTTAAAAGCTTGCCAATGAAGCATTTAAACAAACTGCCCGAAAGACTTGTTCCCTTCCTGGACAGATGCAGACCATCCTGCCAGTATAGGCTGGTGTCCCTCCAGGTGGAACAAAAGTGATCCCAATATCAGCTACATTTCCATACACTGATTCTCAGTTGATTCTCATATATTTTATATTAGCAGATATAGATATGCAAGGAAGAAAGACAGCAAGAGAAACCTGAGAGGCAAAGGATTGCGAGACTGTTCAGGTTGATCAAGTCCGAAGTCTCACAGGAAAATTTGATTGCGAAACTAGACAGAGAAGGGACAGAAAAGGAAAGAATACAGATCTTTGCATTTAAACACTTTCTCCAAAACAAATGGGACAGGGTCCTATTCCATCTTGTCATAGGCGGGAAGCAGTGATTAATGATGAAGATATCCAGGAAGATCAAGAATTATGGTAGGTACGTAATTTTCATATTTTCCCTGGATTAATCTTCACCATTCATCACTGTGAGTGAGTACTAGGCACCACAACTGCGGCACTGGCACCTCCCTGAGAGCTGAATGTTCCCATGGCCTCCTGTTGGGGAAAAACACAGAAAGGAAGGGACCCCTCACAAGCCAGGCTGGGCCAAAGACACCCCAACTCACACCTCACTCTATAGGAAAAGAAGGGAGCCCCCCCTTATAATGGTGAGGCAATCACCCTACGCCAGGCCAGCGGTGACAACTTGGAAAGACGAAGCCACTCTGTCCGCCTAAAGTAGATCGCAGTTCCTGCCAGTCTGGAAGCCACCTCAATGGCGTCACAGGAAGCACTTGCCTGGTGTCTCACTAGCTCCAGACCGTGTGCGGAAAGGCTAATGGATTGCCTGGTCGCCTCTGTGTCAGGCAAAGATGCCAGGAGCTGTCCCAGCACCATCCATAGGTGCCTAGTGTAGCAGCCTGGTGCACAGAGATGCACAAAAGGAGGCATGCCACTGACAAAACCTTTCTACCCCAACAGCCAAGCTCAGCCGAGTCAGACTCTCGGGGACGGTCGTGCCTTGGGCGACGATGCCCGGAAGGGGTGTCCAGGAGCTTCACTAACGAAGAGGGGTGGAGCATAACAGCTGGAGCAGAGGTGCACAGTATCTTCACTGAAAGTCCCTCGGGGCTGGAGAGGGGGCAAAGGGATGCTGCCAGACCCAATGTGGCGCTTCCATGAAAGGGCAAGGCCACAGAGGGATGACAAGGTTTTCAGCCCTAAACTCCCCAAGGAAAGCATGTGTCGTATGATCAGGATTGCGGCTTGCAAAATGGGAGATGTGGAGCTCCCCTAGCATCCCCGGCAGGAATCACTGATAGCTGGTTATATCAGTGTCTAAGGAAAGGTGAGCCTATTCCTCGGGGGAGAAAGACGTGGAGGCCGATGAGCCCATTTAAGAGTCAGGGGTGGCTGGAGGCTCAGATCTAAAGATGACCTTGTCTAGAGCTCTAAGGTACTGAGGGAAAGCAGCCGCCATTGCCCTGAACTGTTCCCAGGTCACTGGCCTCAAGTGCCCTAGAAACCTGTGTGTGTGAAGGAGGCAGAGGATCTGACAAGAAGGGGAGGTCTGGGCATGAGCAGAACCTCTGCTAGGGCTATGAGAATGTGCAGAGAACCCTCCCAAGGGTGGGAGCGCAACTCACCCACTGCTGAGCAGCCCAACCAGAGAGGGGCAGCAAAATTGGTGACCACGAGCAAGGACACTACGATGGCGTGATAGGAGCTGGTCTGTCCTTTGCAGGCAGCCCTGGCCCCACCTGTTGCAGACCGCATCGGGTCCGTGAGAGAGAAGACAGAAGGGTCGACACTGTGGCTCCTCCCAGAGTCACCAGCTGCCCTGGAAGAGTGCCTGAGTGCCAACCTCAACCTCACCAGCCCCACCTCACCAGATAGGAAGCTGCTCCTCAGCTGGTCCCAAGTAACCAAGAGAAGGGGCTCAGAAAAAATTCCAGCACCAGAAACAGTCCCAAAATCCATCTCAGAACCCACCCCCATGCTGGAATCCAACTCGGCGCAGAGCATAGTGCCGGAACCATACCCTAACCCGGCGCCAGAAGAAAAAAATTACTCACCTTAGTAATGTTGTTTCTTCTAATGGAGTCTTGCTATATTATGACAGTAGCAGTTTGTCCCACCACTAGAACTGCTCCGGAGGTGAAATGGTTAATACCATTCCAAAATAGAACTTTGAGCACGAGCTCTAAGAAGCAGCGCTATCTGTGTAATTTCAAACCTGAACTGTCAGATCTTTACGAGCAAAAACTCACTAAGGTCTGTGTGGAAGCTGTAACTACACTAGCCAAATGGCTACCTAAATATTAACAACCATTGCTGGTCCCAACACCCAAGACTCAAGTCAGGGGACCAGAACTACTAACACAATTCTAACAACATGAGAATAAAACAACAGTATAATAAAACACACACACCCCAAACTCCCAAAAAGGGAGAAACGCTAAAAGGGCATAAAATAGTGCCCACACTAAGTTGCCCGCACCCCACCCAAGTAGAAGTTCTGAGAGGGGCAGGCTGGGGGGGAGGTCATAATATAGCAAGACTCCATTAGAAGAAACAACATTACTAAGGTGAGTAATTTTTTCTTCAAACAACATGAAGTCTTGCTATATTATGACAGTAGCAGACTACACAGCAGTACCTCCATGGAGGAGGGGCAGAACCTACTTAGGGAATAGGCTCTGAAGAACAGCTGTGCCAAACCGAGCATCTCTCCTGGCCTGGACATCCAGGGAGTAATGCTTGGTAAAGAGTATACCGTTTTCCAAGTAGCAGCCTGGCATATCTCTAATATAGGATGTCTCTGGCAGCAGCTAGAACGCAAGCTGTACCCCTGGTAGAATGAGCCCTCAAGCCAGAGGGGGGATCTCTGCCCAGTTTCTGATAACAAAATTGTATACAAGAGACAATCCACCTGGCAATTGATCTCTTAGTGGCAGGTTTGCCTTTCCCAACTTCACCATCGGTAAGGAAAAGTTGGAGGGATTCAAACCTGTGACCTTTGGTACGCTCTATATAGTAACTAAGAGCTCTCTTAAAATCCAGGCTGTGCAACCTCCTCTCACCAGAAGAGGAGTGATCAGTGAAAAATACTGGAAGGGAGATAGATTGGTTAAGATGGAAATCTGAAACCATCTTAGGTAAAAACTTCCTATTAGTCCTAAGGACTACCTTATCCCTGTGGAAAGAAATAAAGTCAGTTTCCACTGACAAGGCTTGCAACTCACTTGTGCGTCTAGCAGAAGTGATGGCCACCAGAAAATAGTTTTCTAAGTTAGATACTTAAGCTCTGCAGAAAACAGAGGTTCAAAAGGGGGTTGCATTAACTGGGCAATACAAACATTAAGGTCCCAGGCAGGGGCCGGTTCCCGAAAGGGTGGATTAGTATGGAGTAATCCCTTAAAAAACTTGGAAAACACAGGGTGAGTGGAAAGAGAGGATGACTTTCCTGCTGACACAAAAGCAGACACAGCTGCCAAATGGACTTTCAGGGTAGCTGGTCTGAGACCCAAAGAATTAAGATGGACCATGTAGTCTAATACAATGGGCAAATCAGCAGATTCAGGGGAAATATTTTTCCCAGCACACCAAATGGAAAACCTTTTCCATTTAGAACTATAAGTAACCCTAGTGGAAGGCTTTCTGGAAGCCTTTAGGATTTCAAGAACACCTTGAGAGAGGTGTAAATCAGCAAACTCTAACTCCTCAAGAGCCAGGCCTTGAGGTTGAGGGATTGAGGTCCGGATACCAAACCCTTCCCTGGGCACAAGTTAACAGGTTGTGAATCCTGGGAGGCAAAGGGAAGATGGATTGTCAGTGACAGAAGGAGTGGGTACCAGGGCTGCCTGGCCCAATCCGGGCAACCAGAATCACCCTGCAAGGCTGAGATCTGATTTTGACTAATACTTTGAATAGGAGAGGGAGGGAGGGAGGGAGAGAGGGAGGGAAAGCATAAAGAAACTTCCCTCCCAATCCAGGAGAAGGGCATTCAGGGGACTGAGCCCAACACTGGAGGCCTGCAACAGAACAGAGGAAGTTTGTGATTGTCTGGGGCTGCAAAAGATCTATCTGAGGGGTGCCCCATCTGGCAAAGACTATCCCCAGCACTTGAGGATCCAGGGACCATTCGTGATGGCCCTGGGAAATCCTGCTGAGAGCATCCGCTAGGACATTGTCCTTCCCTGGAAGATGAACTGCTATGAGGGAAGTGTTCGGGGAATAGGCCAGAGACCACAACTTCATTGCCTCTGCACAAGGCCGAAGACCAGTGCCCCCTGTTTGTTGATGTACCACATTGTTGTGGTGTTGTCTGTTCTGACTTGTATCACCTTGTTGTGGACAGATGCAGAAAATGCTTGAAGAGCTAAAAGACAGCTCTGAGTACCAGCAAATTGATGTGGGAGCAGAGATTCCGGGGACCACACTCCTGGTGGAAGAAGGTAGCCCATGTGGGCTCCCCAACCCAGAAGGGAAGCATCTGTAGGAGAGTCAAATTGTGAGCAAGGGAATGAAGGGACCCTAATCTTAAATTGCTCTGATCCTGCCACCACTGGAGGCCTGGATCAAGGTTGAGTCCTCGACCAACTTGGAAGGGGGTCTCTTCTCTGAGACCAATAGGTTCTCAAGTGAAACTGAATGTCTCTCATCTGAAATCTTGCTCCCTGCACAACAGCTGTGGATGCAGCCATGTGTCCCAGGAGCTGCAGAAAGTGTCTTGCTGGTAGAGAGACCTGCAGGGTGAAGGAGGAGGCCAGAGTCACTAAATTGTCCCACCCTTTCTAAGGAAGAAAAGCTCTGGCTAGCTTTTGTGTCCAACTCTGCCCCTAAAGGTGAGTACCTGGACTGGTTCCAGAACCGACTTTAGTAGATTTAGCAGAAAGCCCAGGAGGTGAGAAGCTGCTGGGTAACTTGCAGGTGAGATTTTACCTGTTCTGGGGACTGGCCTACAATGAGCCAATCGTCTAGATAGGGAAAAACAGCAATCCTTTGCCTCCTTAAGTGAGCCACTGCCACTGCTAGACACTTTGTGAATACCCTTGGGGCAGAGGTAAGGCCGAAGGGCATTGCTCTGAACTGGTAATAACCTGAGGGTAGTTCGAATCTGAGGTACTTTCGATGGGAGCTTCTGATTAGGGACGTGGAAATAGGCATCCTTGAGGTCCAGGGAGGCTAACAGTCCCTGGCCTTAGGGAGGTAAAAATCATTGCCAGAGTTACCATTTTGAACTTTGGTTTCAAAAGATGCTTGTTCAGATATCTGAGGTCTAATATGGGCCGCCATTCTCCTGTCTTTTGGGGTAAGGAAGTACCTGGAATACAGACCCCTGCCCTGGTGCAGGAGGAACCCTTCACTGCTCTGAGAGCCAACAGGGTTGAGACCTCTGCTTCCAGAGCAAGGGTCTCTGAAGCACTGCAGGTAGAAAAAGTCTGGTTCTCAACTTGGGAAACTTTTTGAAGCTGAGAACCAGACCCTGGCTTACTACTTCAGAACCCACTTGTCTGAGGTTAAAGAAGCCCAATTCTGACTGAAGTAAGCCAGCCTGCCCCTACCGGTAAGGAGAATCAGCCCTGGGCACCCCATCAGGGTGCCTGCTTAGCAGGAGCTTTAGGCTGAGGGGTGGGAGCAGGCCTGCCCACCCCTCGTCTGCCTCTGCCTCTGAAGAAGCCCCTCTGAGCATAGGCAGAGGAGGCCTAAGTCTGGTAAAAAGGCCTGTGAAAAGGCCTACCCCTACCCCTGGGGGTATGCCTCTGAGGAGTGGCTTGCCGCTCCTTAGCTTGGGCACTTTTATAAGTAGTCCTATATTCATCCATCTTTTTCATGTAATTCTCTGTCTGCTCCCAAACAGAATTTCCCACCACAGGAAAATCCATAGCCTTAGTCTGGGTATCCTGTGACAGACTAGTACACCTGAGCCAGGCCAACCTACGAAAAGCTACAGATGTGGCCATGACCCTAGAGGAAACATCATTAACACCAACAGCAGCATGAAACTGTACCTTAGAAGCCTCAATGCCATCAGCAGCCACCTGTTCTAGTTCGCTAGCCAGCTGGCCATGGGCTTGCTTGGCTAATTCCATAACAGTATCCCATCTAGATTTCTGATACCTAGCTACTAAGCCATATAATTTGCTTGCCTGAGTCCCAGAGAGGCTGCCATATACTGTTTTTGCCATGGCATCAATCTTCCTGGAATCCTTGTCAGGAGGATGTGAAGCCAGGGATATTAGCTTTATCACAGGCTGCAGCCTGACTACTCAACATGACTGCATTACTGAGAAAGGAATTCTGTATCAGGACCTGACAATGTGTACCTTCTGTCCATCTTTTTATCTACAGAAGGCACAGAATTAGGAGCTTTAAAATTTTATTGTTTGCTTCCTAAAAGACTTATGCAAAGGAATAGACAATCTCCTAGACTCTGGAATATCCATCATTTCTACAAAATCAGGCTCCTCTTGCTCATCCACAGCTTCTTCCAAGGGAAGCTGGAGGGTTTCAGCAACTTTTTTGTAAAACATAAAATGAGATGGGGACTCAGATAGCATAGGGGGAGATTCTAGAGGTCTGTCTGGGGAAATGTCCGATTCAATGGGCACACCCAGACCTTCCCAGCCACATTCATACTGTTCATAATCATCCTCCCCCTCCTCTGGTTCATAAAATTCCTCAACATCATATTCTGAACCACTGGAACCGGACGAACCGACCTTTTGCCAGATAGTGGTGGTTCGAGCGGAACCTGAGACAGTGACTGGACAATTTGTATGCTTTTGCTATCTCTGCAGCAGTTGGAGAGGGGTTTGGACTCCAAACCTGCTGACTTTCTTGTTTTCTTTAGGAATTGGTTCCTCAGAACCAGCTTTTCTTTTGCCCGAGGAAGTCTCGCCCTGGTCAGAGGGCACTACCTCCGATTCGGTTGGCACCGAACCAGGCTGGCCATCTGGGTCAGCGGACTTTTTGGCCTCTCGTTCCCTGAGCCTGCCCAATCTCTTTTCCAGGGTGGCTGCAGGGAAATTCTTACATATCTGGCAGTCTGAGTGGAGGTGGTCAAACCCCAGACAATAGACACATGTGGTGTGTGGGTCAGCCTTGGCAAATACTTCCCCACAGACATCACAGTGTTGAAACCCAGTGGGCCCGGTTTTTCTTTTGGGTTTCTCAGACATAATGCCAGCCTAACCAGGAAAAACTTGCCTTTAGCGGCGGTGCCAGGCAGACACACTTATCGGTTCCTAACTGTCACAGGTATTGGAAAAAACGAATAAAATCCGTTTTTTAGAACCGACAAGAACCGGAACCGCACTCTAAAATGCTAAACTTTAAAGTTAATAAGTTTTAACCCAGCTGATCGGTTCAAAACCGAACCGATAAACTTACAAGTTCCACATAGACAAAACCTTTAATTTACTTACGATTACCACAGACAGAGCTTGAACGAGCGGTTTTACGGTTAAATAAAACTATTCTCGGTTGAATCAAACCAAGAAAACACTGTTTAAACCGAGAAATGAACCGAGCAGTAGGAGAAATCTCCGGGCGACTGTTCACTGAGGAGAGTAAAGAATCTGACAGTTCAGGTTTGAAATTACACAGATAGAGCTGCTTCTTAGAGCTCGTGCTCAAAGTTCTATTTTGGAATGGTATTAACCACTTCACCTCCGGAGCAGTTCTAGTGGTGGGACAAACTGCTACTGTCATAATATAGCAAGACTTCATGTTGTTTGAACCGTCCTGGCGGCACCAGACATGGAGGAGTCGGCCCCAGGCGGGCCAAGTACCAGCGCCTGAGTCACTGTGCGGAGGACCGAACAGCTAGGGCGTAGAATAGCAAGGGACTCTGAGAATCGGGTAGCCAATCTGGTCATCCAATCTTTTCTCCTCCTCTGAGGAGATCAGGAGTCGCAAGAGGCCATCCTGAAACGCTCCCTCTCCCAGTACGCAGACAGCACCAGAAGTGGACCCAGCCACTGACGCAGCACCACCATGCTCACGGCACCAAGCGGTGGCCGGGGCAGAGAGAGAACTGCCGACAGAGGCACTGAGGACTGCACCAGCTTGGACCGAGCATACAGCTGCAACCATGACACCAGGGCGTCTGCACTCCAAGGAGGCAACGGACCATGAGGGTGCTCAGCTGACCCCTGGAAGAGGCTGACTGTCCACTCGTACCCTCACACAGGCCTCCCATCTCAGCGAGGCTAGAATCAGTGGAGGCCTGCTCTCCCTCGGTACATATAGTACTGGAGGGAGACCTGGGAGAAGGGCCCGTCCTCTGAAGGTGGGAGGATCCCAACCCACCTTCAATGCATGCAACTTGAGGACCTGATGATCCGTGGAGAAGCAGGCATCACAGATGTCTATGTCGTAGGCGATGCACCCGAGCTGGTTAAACAGCGATTATGGTGGTCCGTCAGGGTCAACTACCTGCCACAGGTACACCAACGCATAAGGGCATGCCCCGCCTTAGATTTCGCACTGTGCCCCAAACCAGACATAATCACGCAGACAAAATAACAAACACATAGCAGACTCGGCACCATATAAATAGTCAAAGAAATAAAAAATAGTTTTACTGAATTCTGGAAGGTCTACGGCATCGAGTAGCAGCGGCGGCAGAACTTTGGCAACTATGCAGATAAGAAGATGGCTTAAACTCCCACAGGGTGCTGCACCTCGACAGCGGGAAAAGAAGAATTGAGGTGGTGGAGGGGCCCGCGTCGGTTACTGGCCAACCCGTGAGTGCCATGCAATACATCTGTCTTAGGGCGGCGCCATCCCAGACGTCAGCCCATCCTCCTTAGGAAGATGGAAAAAAGCTTAGTGCTATAAGCTTCCAACAGGGTAATAGCACTCCAGCTAGACCCACCAGTGATGAATGGTGAAGATTAATCCAGGGAAGATTAGATAAAAAATCCATGCAAGATATTTAAAAGTGCTCAGTGTCAGTTTTTATTCAGGCTTCCTAAAGCTCACCACATGACATCTTTAACAATCAGAATCAACCATGATTCTGTTCAATTTTTTTAGGTGAATTACCTAATAACAGTAACCACTTGACCACCTCTCTTCCAACTGCCCTGGCGCTTCGACTCGCCACAGTCTTCGTCAGGGGGCCTACATGGACCGTTCATCTGCTCTTGTGCGTGCGCAGCAATCACTGATTTAAAAGTACCTATGGGCTGTCTGCTAGCACAGTGGCAGAAGTAGTACTCACAACGTGGACAACCCAAGTTCAGGAACAAGCTTGGGTTGCTGGGAGCTAGCTGGGGGAAGGAGCACTGAGCATCCTATAAACAGATCTTCTCCTCCTTCGCCAAGTATGGGAGCTGTGCTCTTCACCACAATCACCACCTAGAGGAGGCTAGATGAAATCACAGCTGGGGACATCAGATGGGATGGGGACACTGCCAGATACTGGCATGTTGCATGCATCAGTGTGTGTGTCGTTGCATGGTTGGCTCACTAGGAAAGAAAATACGGTCTGACAGACTGATACCCCCACAGCCTCATGCACTACCAACCTGGCACTTCATCCAGCAGTGTAGTGCTCCTGGGCAAGCGATGTGTGCACTACGAAAAGGAGAAGGTAGGTGACGGGACCGGGGGTTGAAGGTGTCATCCAAGAGTGGTAAACCGGTGAATTATTACAGAAAAGACATAATTTAAAGAAAAAAACAGGTATCTAGGAAAGTAAAGTGAGGGAAAAAAAAGAATTTGCCATCTTCTGGCAGTCCTGGAAGGGGGAAATGTCTTCAAGGGGTGAAATAAGGCCCCCCAACATCATCTATATGTGACATGTCATGTGTGGCGCCCAAGGTCTCCCCTGACTTGTAAGGATCCTATGGGTCAATCAATCAATCAAAGCCTTTATTTAACCAGGCGATCACCGCTGAGCAAGCTCATTTTCGAGGTGGACCTGGGTCAAACTCCCTAACATTCAGGATCTGGGTCATGCCACAACTGCCAAGTGACAGACTCTCAGAAACACGAAGAACTGAAGGTCTGGCTAAGACCGACAGGACAGAAATTACTGGTAACCCTGAGGTCTGCATAAAGAGTGCTGATATCCACCTTATTTATTTGAACTCGCCTATGGCAAGTACGTCAATGGCTTATGTGGTGCCTGTCAGGTCAAGTATCTCTTACATACTTGGGTATCTGAAGGGCAGATGTGCACCAAAGATGTTCCTTGTCTCCTTCCCCCCCAAACTATACAGTGGTGACCCTTATATCTTCCCAGATGTCCATGTGTTCATCTAACTTTTAAAACACTATATTTGGTGTATCTATAATGTTTTCAGACAATCTGTTCCAAATCTGATCACTCTCTGGGTAAAGTACGAACCTCTTCTGTTTATCTTAAAAGGTTTTCCCTGCAACTGTTTTGTTGTGGTTTCTTGCATTGTAAGTGATCTCTTTAAATTCATATCCCATCTCTGCAAGCAGCTCATCATTTTTACCAAAATTACACATTAAAATAAGATTGCCCCTTATCCTTCTACTTTTGAGATTATGCAACCCTTAACATTCTAGCCTTTTTTTATAGTCTATGTCTTCAAGACCGTATATAATTTTGGTAAATCTCCTCTTTACCTTTCCATTTGTCAAATGTCACACTTCTGATAGGGCAACCAGAAGAAAAAATTACTCACCTTAGTAATGTTGTTTCTTCTAATGGAGTCTTGCTGTATTCTGACATATGCAGTTAGGTCCTGCCTTTCAACTGCCCCTCAGAACAAAGAGTTAAACTTTCCATGGCCAGCATGGAATGTTCACCGTAAGCTCGGTTGAAGCCCCTGTCTGCTGTTGTTTAAACTCCAACCATCAGATCTTCACGAGCAATACTCACTAGAAGTTCTGTGTGGAAACTGTAAAACTCAAAACTAGCCAACTGGCAACTATATCTATATAAAAAGTTTTTTTGGTTTCAAAGAAAAGACTCAAGTCAGGAAACCCAAAAAACAAAACACATCCCAAAACACAACACTCACCCAAAATAAAGGAGGGTGAAAAAGGGACACCCCTAGGGTGCCAATACTGCTCCTGCCCACCCAGATCCCCAAAACTAGGTTCTGAGGGGGGAGGTCAGAACACAGCAAGACTCCATTAGAAGAAACAACATTACTAAGGTGAGTAATTTTTTCTTCAAACAACATGAAGTCTTGCTGTATTCTGTCATATGCAGACTACCAAGCAGTACCTCCATGGAGGAGGGACAGAACCTACTTTGAAACAGGCTCTGAAGTACTGCTCTGCCAAACGAGCATCACTCCTAGCCTGGATATCAGAGAGTAATGCTTGTAAATGTATGGACTGTTTTCCAGGTGGCTGCTTGACAGATTTCTAAGACAGGAATATCCCTGGCAGCAGCCAGGAAGCAAGCTGTACCTCTAGTAGAGTGAGCCCTCAGGCCTGAGGTGGAGTTCTACCCAGTTTCTCATAGCAGATTGTATACAGAAACAATCCACCTGGCAATAGATCACTTAGTGGCAGGTTTGCCCTTACCAACCTCTCCATGCGTGAGGAACAACTGGAGGACTCAAACCTGTGATCCTTGATGCTCTATGTAGTAGCTGAGGCCCTTTAACATCTAAGCTGTGCAGCCTCCTCTCTCCAGAGGAGGAATGGTCAGTGAAGAAAACAGGGAGAGACACTGGTTGAGGTGGAAATCTGAAACCACTTTAGGCAAAAACTTCCCGTTAGTTCTTAGGACCACTTTATCTCTATGGAAAGAGATGAAATCAGGTTCCACTGACAGGGCTTGCAATTCACTGACACGCCTGGCAGAGGTAATGGCCACCAAAAACACAGTTTTCCAAGTCAAGTACTTAAGCTCTGCAGAGGACAAAGGCTCAAAGGGGGGTTGCATAAGCTGAGCAATGCAAACATTAAGGTCCCAAGCAGGAGCAGGGTCCCTAAAGGGGAGATTGGTGTGCAGCAATCCCTTGAAGAACTTACAAAACACAGGATACGCTGACAGAGAGGAAGGCTTGCCTACTGACAGGAAAGCAGAAACAGCTGCCAAACGCACTTTAAGTGTAGCTGGCCTAAGGTCTAGGTCATTGAGATGGACCACAAAGTCCAGAACCGTAGGCAACTCAGCAGAATCTGGAGAAATATTCTTCTTAGAACACCAAATAGTGAATCTTTTCCATTTGGAATTGTATGTCTTTCTAGTGGAAGGCTTTCAAGAAGCCTTAAGGATATCCAGAACCCCTTGGGAAAGATGCAGGTCAGCAGACTCTAACTCTTCAAGAACCATGCCTTGAGATTGAGAGACCGAAGGTTCGGGTACCAAATCCTCCCCTGAGAGGATGTCAACAGGTTGTAATTCCTGGGAAGAGACAGAGGAAGGTGGACTGCTAGGGACAGCAACAGGGGATACCAGGGCTGTCTGGCCCAGTCTGGAGCAATCAGAATCACTTTGCATGGTTGTGACCTTATCTTGACTAACACTTTGAACAGGAGAGGGAAGTGGAAAGCATACAGAAATTTCCCTTCCCAATTCAGGATCAGAGCATCCAAGGGAAAAAGAGAGGAAGTTGGTGATTGTCTGGGGCTGCAAAAAGATCTATCTGTGGAGTGCCCCATCTCGAGAAAATCACTTTCAAAACTAGGGGATCTAGGGTCCATTCGTGATGGCCCTGGGATATTCTGCTCAGAGCATCTGCTAGGACATTGTCCTTCCCTGGGAGGTGAACTGCTATCAGAGAGGTTTGCAGGGAATAGGCCAGGGACCACAACTTCATTGCTTCTGTGCACAAGGCCATAGACTGAGTGCCTCCATGCTTGTTGATGTACCACATGGTGGTGGTGGTGTCTGTTCTGACCTGGACCACCTTGTTCTGCACAGATTTGGAAAAGGCTTGCAGTGCCAGAAACACTGCTCTGAGTTCCAAGAGACTGATGTGAAGCAGAGATTCCTGAGGTGATCACAGCCCTTGGGTGGTAAGATCCCCCAGATGGGCTCCCGAGCCCAGCAGGAAGCATCTGTGGTGAGTATCACTGAATGAGACAGAGATGACAAAGGAACTCCTTGTCTCAAATTGTCCTTATCCTGCCACCATTGCAAGGCCTGGATCAGGGTTCGAGTCACTGGGACTAGTTTGGTAAGGGAATCCTTTCTTTGGGACCAGAAGGCTTTAAGTGGAACTGAATGTCCCTCATCTGGAATCTTGCTCCCTGGACCACTGCTGTGGAAGCTGCCATGTGGCCCAGAAGCTGAAGGAAATGCCTTGCTGGTCGAGACACCTGTGGGGTGAATGAAGAGGTCAGTTCCATAAGGGTCCTTGCCGTGTCCAGGGGAAGGAAGGCTCTTGTCCTATTGTATCCAGCTCCACCCCTATGAAGGTGAGGAGCTGTACTGGTTCGAGAACTGACTTTGGAAGGTTGAGAAGGAATCCTAAGGAAGTGAGCACTTGCTGAGTTATTTGCAAATGTGACTTGACTTGGTCTGGAGACTGACCTACTATGAGCCAGTCGTCCAAGTATGGGAAGATGGAGATCTTTTTTCTCCTTAGGAAAGCAACCACTACTGCCAGGCACTTTGTGAAAACCCTTGGGGCTGATGTTAGGCCAAAGGGCATTGCTCTGAATTGACAGTGGCCTGAGGGCAACTCGAACCTGAGGTACTTTCTGTGGGAGCACCTGATGGGAATGTGAAAATAGGCATCTTTGAGGTCCAGGGAGGCTAGCCAGTCCCCTGGCCTTAGAGAGGGAAGGATTATTCCCAGAGTCACCATTTTGAACTTTGGTTTTAAAAGGTGTTTGTTCAGATATCTTAGGTCCAGGATGGGCGCCATTCTCCTGTCTTTTTGGGGGTTAGGAAGTACCTGGAGTACAATCCTTTGCCCTTGTGTAGGGTGGGAACCCTCTCTATAGCTCTGAGAGCTAGGAGGGAAGAAACCTCTGCCTCTAAGGCAAGGGTCTCTGATGGATTTGCAGGTGGAAAGGATCTGGTTCTCATCTTGGGAAATTTTTTGAAGCTGAGAACCAGTCCCTGGCTTACCACTTCCAGGACCCACTTATCTGATGTCAGAGACTTCCAGTCCTGGACAAAGTAAGCCAGCCTGCCCCCTACTGGTATTGGAGAATCGGCCCGGGCAGACCCATCAGGGTGTCTGCCTGGCAGGGACTTTAGGCTGAGGGGTGGATGCAGGCCTGCTCATCCCCCGTCTGTCTCTCCCTCTGAAGAACCCCCTCTGAGAGTAAGAAGAGGAGGCCTGAGCTTGGTAAAAGGCCTTTGGAAAGGCCTGCCCCTGCTACCTGGACTGCTGCATTTGAGGAGTAGCTTGCCTTTCTTTGGCCTGAGCACTCCTGTAAGTGGTCCTGTACTGCCCATCTTTTTCATGTAGTTCTCTGTCTGCTCCCAAACAGAGAATTACCAATAACAGGAAATCCATGGCCTTAGCCTGGGTATCCTGTGATAGGCTAGTACATCTGAGCCAAGCCATCCTCCGAAGAGCCACAGATGTAGCCATGACTCTTGATGAAACATCACTGGAGTCCACAGCAGCATGAAATTGCACTTTGGATGCCTCAATCCCATCTGCAGCCACCTGCTCCAGCTCCTTGGCAAGCTGGTCAGGGGTCTGTCCCACCTGGACTTCTGGTATCTAGCTGTGTAGGCCATATAGTTAGCCTGCCTGAGTCCCAAAGATGCTGCCATGTATTGTTTCTTTGTCATGGCATCAATCCTCCTGGAGTCCTCATCTGGGGGTGTGATGCCAGGGATATTTGCCTTATCACAGGCAGCAGCCTGCACTACCCCAACATGGCATCATTGCAGGGAAAGGAACTCCGTGTCTGAGCCTGAAAGAGTATACCTCTTGTCCATTCATCTGTCCACAGGAGGTATGGAATTAGGAGTCTTAAGAATTTTATGTGTCTGCTTCCCAAAGGATTTGTGGAGGGGAATAGACAGTCTCCTGGACTCTGGGATGTCCATCATTTCAACAAAATCAGGCTCCTTCTGATCCTCTACTGCTTCTTCCATAGGATGCTGGAGGGTTTCAGCCACTTTTTTGTAAAACAAAGTGAGAAGGGGACTCAGAAAGCCTAGGAGGAGAAACACCTGAAGGTCTCTCTGGGGAGATGTTTGGGTCAATAGGCACATTCAGACTTTCATAATCACCATCATCATCCTCATACTCTCCTTCCTCCTCATCCGGTTCATAAAATTCTTCCAAGGTGTAATACGGAACCAGGGGAACCGACCGAACCGAATCCCTGCCAGATGGTGCCAGTTCGGCCGGAACCGAATAAGCGATTGCACTATTCTTATCGCTCTTGGCTATCTCATCATCGGTCGCAGTATGAATTTCTGGTCCAAACCAGACTATTTATCTTTTTTCCTCAGAATCAGCTCTCCTTTTGCCCGAAGAAGTATCGCCCTGGTCAGAGGGCACTCCTTCTGGATCGGTCGGAACCAAACCGGGCTGGCCATCCGGGTCAGCGGACTTCTCGGCCTCCCTTTCCCTCAGTCTACCTAATCTCTTTTCCAGGGTAGATTTGAGAAAATTCTTACAAATTTGGCAGTCTGAATCGAGGTGGTCATACCCCAGACAATAAACACAGGTGGCGTGGGAATCAGCCTTGGCAAAGACTTCCCCACACACACTGCAGTGTTGAAAACCAGTGGGCCCGGGTTTTTTCTTGGGTTTCTCAGACATGGCCCTAACCAAAACTTACCCTTTTTTCGGCAATCCGCCAGGCAAGACTCCCCTATCGGTTCCTGACCGTGTCACGGGTCTTGGAAAAAAACGTAATAAAATCTGTTTTTTTAGAACCGATACGGACCGGTTACCACACACTAAGTAAATACACAAACATTTTTACCTCAAACTGATCGGTTCAGCCGAACCAATCCATAATTTACAAGTTCCACACAGAAACTATATAGAAAACCTACCTAATACTCACGGTACCACAGACAGAGACTTAAACCGACAGATCGGTAGCAGCAATTCGGTAGAAACCGAGCGAAAAAACGACACTTTAACCGACTTTTTTGAACCGAGCAAAGGAGAAATCTCCGGAGCGACTGTTCAGTGAGGCAGAGTAAAGAATCTGACGGTTGGAGTTTAAACAACAGCAGACAGGGGCTTGAACTGAGCTTGCGGTGAACATTCCAAGCTGGCCATGGAAAGTTTAACTCTGTTCTCCGGGGCAGTTGAAAGGCAGGACCTAACTGCATATGTCAGAATACAGCAAGACTTCATGTTGTTTGAAATGGGAGCAATAACCCCGGTGGGGCCTAGCCAGTGATCTGTGCAGAGGTATGACTACATCCGTGACTGCTGACAAAATTTTTATTAATACGGCCTAAAATTCTGTTTTAAAAAAAAAAAAAAATTCTCCTGTGGGTTGGAACTGGAGGAACCAGAAAATAATACACTGGAACTGGAGAAAGAACTGTATGAGAAACTGGACTTCCAACCAGACTAGCTGTCAGTTTCCTACCACAGATTCAAGTTGAACGAGTCATGTTCATTGGCACCGGGATCAGATCACTGTAGCATGCAGTCAGACCAGGAAGCGGATTTGTGACCAGCACAGATGCCAGATAACAGCCAAGCCAGGAGCAAGAACCAGTAGGGAAATGGAGCAGAGACAGGTCATAGATCCTTCTCAGCCCCTGAAGCCAGAGTAGATGTTCTTGGAACAGACTTCGGAATTTATGGAAATATGGTCACTACTGATCACAGTTGGCACTTAGCAGACAGCTCAGAAGAGCTTATTTATTCCCCAGTCTCGAAACTGGAGTACCGGGATTTGGAGAAATGGGTGTGGGCTTTCAAATGGAGAAGTGATCTTAGAAAAAGGACTGGACTTGTCCAAGCTGGCCTGCTGGCTGACAGATATTTTCTACACTTTTCCCTGCAGCCTCACGGTTTTTGTCAAACAAATGTTCTCGACCTAGACAGTCCTGAAATTTGTTACGGACATCAGCAACTGGAATGTGCTTTTCACAGGCCTGGAAGCCACCTGAGGGATTCCCTATGAAGGTCAACATGGAGAAGTAAGTGAAAAGAGTGTTGATTAAAAGGCCAGACATGTTGAAGAGGGAATAGGAGTGCTGCTGAATGAACCAACAGCAGAGCCAAATCTAGCTGGTAATACGACAAACCAGCGGTAAAAGAGTGCACAGCAGAACTAATACGACCAAATTCTTCAGAGTAACAAAAGGATCTGGTGATTGGAGGAAGGCAAACGGAGGGCATGGGGGAAGAGGTACATGCATTCAGTTCAAACATACTGGATGGTTCTGGGCATCTCAAGCCAGGAATCTGCAAGTGCATTACTAAGGAGAAATCTACACTGTTTAAAGTGGACAATTAAAGAGCAACTCTGCACCTCAGCAGGTCCTTTCATACACATGTTTCTGTTCTAATTCACCAGAGAATACATTATGTTTTCATTTTCAATTTTCCTTTCCAGTGATTATTACACATCTTGGCAGCCTAAGAACTGTGTATAAAATGCATTTTATTATCCACAACTGGTCTCATAATGCATTTACGACATCACACTGCTCACCAAGACAACAGACTGTGGTGTCACACGTAGTAAAGGTTATAGACAGCTGAGGACAGGCAAGAGTTTATTTGAAAGACAGTAATATATACAGCTCTATCTAAAATATTTCACCAGCAACAGGAGAGTGTTAGAAAAACTATAAAACACAAATATAATAGCAGACATTCCCTACCTGCAAACATGATGTATCTATGCTCCTTTTATCCCTTTCTGCTGCTTATTATGCCTTCCTGCATACAATATATGGGGACTACTGCTGCTGACCTTCTTCCCTACCTGGACACATATGATGGGTATAAACTCCCCCTAGGTTCCAGAGCCCTGCTACCCTCCTTGCGCTCATGTGTCTAAACTCCCTTTACTCCTTCCTTCAGCACTCCTTCCTACCTTTGCATGTGTCAAAATTCCCTTTGCTCCCTTCTACAGCCCTCCTGCCTACCATCACAGACCTGTTCTGTCTAAACTCCCTTTACTCTCTCCTGCCACCCTCCTTCCCTACCATAAACTTTTTTTTGTGATTCTGCTCTGCTCTAATCTTCAGGTGGGAATAAGACCCCCCAAAGTACCCCCCAACCATCATCACTCTCCATCTGGCCCTGACTGGAGGCCTAGCAGCTTACCCCCTATGGTGAGGCTCCCCAAAATCCACCAAAATCCACCTGTAGGCTAGAAGAGGCTTTGGCTGTGGCATATTTGGGGAGAGAAATAGGAGACTTCATGCACCACTGATCCTGGGGATTTCCTCTTTTTAGTTTTCCCTGGAGTCAGAAATGTGCAATGACAGTGCGAGAGCATGTGTGCTCCCATGCATACTGTCAACTCCTTCCCTACATCGCGAGCTCAGCTGCTGTACTCCCAGCCTCCGCTTGGGTTACTAGCATACCAGGTGCTGATGGCCCTCCACCCCACCAAGAAGGAACAGAGCAGTTCATGGGACACTCATCCCACCTCCCCCCAGCCAGCCCTCCTGGGTCGTGTCACAGATGGCAGTGCTACTACTGTACCGGCGGGCAAACCTTTCATATACATGCTGTGTCTAAACTCCATTAACTCCATTCCAATGCCGTTTTCTAACGTCACAAACATGTTATGTCTAAACTCCCTTTACTTCCTCCTATAGCCCTCCTTCTCTACCTCTGTAACCATACTGAGTCTAAACTCCTTTTACTCCTCCTGCTACCCTCCTCTACCCTTGCACACATGTGCCTAAACTTCCTTAACTGCCTCCTGCGCCCTCCTTCCCTACCTTTGCATGTGCATGCTGCGTCTAAACATCTTTTTCCTCCCCCTGATGCCCCCTCCTCTACATCTGCACACGGATATTGTGTCTAAACAACCTTTACTCCCTCATGCTGCCCTCCACCTCCTCTATCTTTGCACACAATATCTAGACTTCCTCCTGCCCTCACAAAAATATAGAAAATTGTCAGCAGAAAGGGACCGCTAGGGGGCACCTAGTCTGCACATGTTCCCTCCTTCCCTACCATTGCACACATGTTGTGTCTAGTCCTACTGCCCTCCTTCCCTACCTTTGCACACATGTGTTGTGTCTAAACTCCTTTTTCTCCCTCCTGTTGCCCTCAAAGAAACATAGAAAACTACTGACAGAGGAGTGCTAGACCTACCCTGTCTGCCCAAGTGCTCCCCCTCCTTCCCAACCTATGCACAAATGTTGGGTCTAAACCTCTTTACTCCCTCCTGTTACCCTCCTTCACTACCTTTGCACACAAATGTTGTGTCTGAATTTCCTTTACTCCCTCCTGCTGCCATCCTTCTCTGCCTTTGCATATGCAGGTTGTGTCTAAACTTCCTTTACTTTTTCTGCTGCCCCCTTCCATATCTTTGCATATGCATGTTGTGTCTAAACTCCCTTTTACTCTCTCCTACTGCTCTGCCTCCCTACCTGCGCACACATGATGATGATATCAGGGTTCGTTCGCAGCCAATCCAGAAAGACCTTGACTGTGGGCAGTAGTCCCTCGTTGGTCAGTATATCCAGCTTCTCCTGCAGGCTCTTTTCATTTCTGGAGGACCTGCTGCTGGCGACGCTGCCTTCTGAGTCGGACATTGCATCTAAAATACAGAATGTAACTGTCTCAAATGAGTGAGCAACAGGGGTGACTGCTTTCAGCTGTCCAGTTCAGAGTGACGCTACCCGGGGACAACTCCCCAGATCAGAAGATTGCTATGCTATTCTAAACTGGAACAGTGCTCATGAGTCTGAAATGATGACCCTAGAACATGCAGCTCCCACTCTCATTAAAGGGTACAGAACTTTAAGACAGAGGGGACACAGAGCAACAGAAGCACAAGGGCAAGGGGCGCAGAGCAACTAACCACAAGAGTGAGGGCAAAGGGACACCAGGTAAAGAACCATAAGACTGCAGGAACACACACACACACACAGCCAGCCACAAAGGTAGGGGCGCACAACAACAGGACCACAAAGGAGATGGAATGTAGGACAATGTGACCACATGGTAACAGGGGTACAGGGCAACAGAACCATGACAGAGAGGGGGTGAAGGCCACGAACCACAAGGAAGATGGGAGGGCAGGGCAACAGAAACCACAAAAATTGAGCTCTAGGCAACATAACCACAAGGAGATGCAGGCAGCCACAGTCAAAAAGGAAGAAGGGCACAAGGCAACAGGACCACAAGTGAGATGGAATACAGGTCAACAATACCACAAAATAAAAGGAATGCAGGAAAACAAGAAAAGAAAGGAGAAGGCATGCTGGGAAACAGGACTGAGAAGGAATGCAGTGAAAAGGGACCACGAGGGAAATGGAATGCAAGGAAACAGGACCACAGAGGAGAAGGAATGCAGAGAAACGGAACCACAAAGGAGAAGGAATGCAGGAAAACGGGACCACAAAGGAGAAGGAATCCAGGTAAATAGAAACACAAAGGAGAAAGAATGCAGCGCTATGGGAACACAAAGTAAAAGAAATGCAGGAAAATAAGAAAACAAAGGAGAAGGCATGCGGGAAAACAGAACTGAGAAGCAATGCAGTGTAAAGGGACCACGAGGGAAATGGAATGCAGGGAAACAGGACCACAAAGGAGAAGGAATGCAGAAACCGAACCACAAAAGAGAAGGAATGCAGGAAAACGGGACCACAAAGGAGGAGGAATCTAGGTAAATGAGATAAAGGAGAAAGAATGCAGGGCAACAAGAACACAAAGGAAAAGGAATGCAGGGAAATAGAACCACAAAGAGAAGGAATTTAGGGAAACGGGGCCATAAGGGAAATGGAATGCAAGTAAACAGGATCACAAGGGACATGGAATGCAGGGAAACAAGACCACAAATGAGAAGGAATACAGGGCAACAGGACCACAAAGGAGAAGGAATGCAGAGCAACAGGACCACAAAGGAGAAGGAATACAGGGCAACAGTACCACAAGGGAGACGGAATGCATGGCAACTGCCCACAAGGCAGATGAAATGCAGGGAAACGAAGAAGGAATCCAGGGAATCAGGACTACAAAGGAGAATTAATGCAGGGAAACAACACCACAAAGGAGAATGAATGAAGGGAAATAGGCACACAAGGGAAATGGAATGTAGGGAAACAGGACCACAAGGGAATTGGAATGCATGGAAACAGGACCACAAAGGAGAAGGAATACAGGGAAACTGAACCACAAGGGAGATGGATTGCACGGAAACTGGATCACAAAGGAGAAGGAATGCAGGGAAACAGGCACACAAGGGAAACAGAATGCAGGGAAACAGGCCCACAAGGGAAATGGAATGCAGGGAAACAGGCCCACAAGGGAAATGGAATGCAGGGGGAAACAAGATCACAATGGAGATGGAATGCAGGGGGAAACAAGATCACAATGGAGATGGAATGCAGGGGGAAACAAGACCACAATGGAGATGGAATGCAGGGAAACTGGATCACAAAAGAGAATGCAGGGAAACTGGAACACAAAGGGGATGGAATGCAGGGAAACAGGACCACAATGGTGATGGAATGCAGGGCAACAGGACCAAAAGGGAGATACAATGCTGGGAAACGAAACCACAAAAGAGAAGGAATGCAGGATAACAAGAGAGATGGAATGCAAGTCTCTTGAAGATGAAATGTCAGAGCGCATTTTGTTATTTTTCCATGATCCAGCCAGGTCGCATGTTCGTTTACTGGTTGCACATTAAACAGATATTGCTTTAAGTCGGACTCTGTTAGAAATCTGTGCTGAGGTGACTGCTGTGACTGTTCTCATTTTGTTAGGACCACAAAGGAGAAAGAATGCAGGGCAACAGGACCACAGAGGAGAAGGAATGCAGGGAAACAGGACCACAAAGGAGAAGGAATTTAAGGACACGGGATGAGGGAAATGAAATGCAAGGAAACAGGACCACAAGGGAGATGGAATGCAGGGAAATGGGACTACAAAGGATAAGGAATGCAGGGAAACAGATCAAAAAGGAGAAGGAGTGCAGGGAAATTAGACCACAAATGAGATGAAATGCAGGGCAACAGCACCACATAGGAGCTGGAATGCAGGGAAATAGGAACACAAAGGAGGAGGAATGCAGGGTAACAGAACCACAAAGGAGATGGCATGCAGGGAAACAAGATAACAAAGAGATGGAATGCAGCAGTACAGGACCACAAATGAGAAGGAATGCAGGGAAACAGGACCACAGGGAAAACAGGACCACAAAGGAGAAGGAATCCAGGGTAACAGCACAGAGAAAGAATGCAGAGAAACAGGACCACAAAGGAGAAGGAATGCAGGGAAACAGGACAACAGAAGAGAAGAACCACTAGGGAGAAGGAATGCAGGGCAATGGAACCATAAAGGAGAAGGAATGCAAGGAAACAGGACCAAAAGGGAGATGGAATGCAGGGAAACAGAACAATAAAGCAGAAGGAATGCAGGGAAACTGGATCACAACAGAAATGGAATGCATGGCAACAGGATCACAAAGGAGAAAGAATGCAGGGCAACGGGACCACAAAGGAGAAGGAATGCAGAGAAAGAGAACTACAAAGGAGTTGGAATGCAGGGGAACAGGACCACAAAGGAGATGGAATACAAGGAAAGAGGACCACAAAGGAGAAGGAATGCAGGGAAGAAAAAATTAATGTTATAGTAATGTTGTTTCTTCTAGTGGAGTCTTGCTGTATTCTGACTATATGCAGTCAGCCCCAGCACTTGAACTGCTCCGGATAGTAAAGGGTTAACTCTATGCAAAGGCATAGAATGTTGAGCTTGAGCTCGGTTTTCAAACCTCTGTCTGTAGTACTCTGAAGTGTAACCGTCAGATTCTTATGAGCACTAAACTAACTCAATTAAGAAATTGTTAAAAATTTTTGTGCCAAATAGCAAAAATGGAAATTACGTACCTACCGTAATTCTTGATCTTCTTGGACGAAGTCTGCACCACTCATTCACACTGATGGGATCTACGCCCGAGGCACTAGAACCCAGCGGGAGAACATTTTTTTGCAGGAGGCCAGCGCCAGAGATGGAGACGCAAGGAGCGGTGCTGCGAGCCTCTGCTCGTGCAGCAATGACTGTCTCGGCGTCAATCCTCCAACCACCTCAGTACCTTTTTTCCGAGGAGGTGCAGCGTAACTAACCTAGAAGGATAGCCTAACAAAAACTGGACATAAGATAGTCCGGAAGACCCGTATAAGAAGGGTCAAGAAAGAAGTCTTCACAGCCTAAAGATTGAGGGAGTGAAGACCAACAACAGAGGTGAGCTCGGGGGATGGTGGATGGGCGTGTGAATGAGTGGTGGAGCCTTCATCCAAGAAGATCAAGAATTACGGTAGGCAAGTATCTTCCTGGACATAAAGGCTCCACCACTCATTCACGCTGATGGGAGAGTACCAAGCTAATAATCCCCCGAGAGAGCAGAAGGAGAGACCAAGAGCTCACAAATTTAGGACAGAAGTCCATTAAGGATTGTCCTGCCAAACGACAGATGTCGCCTGGCATGGACATCCAGGGCATAGTGCTTGACAAAGGCATGCACTGAGCTCCAGGTAGCCACACTGCAAATATCTGCAATGGGCACGCTGCGGATTTCTGCCAGGGAATGCCGCAACTGCTCTAGTAGAGTGAGCGTACACTCTGCCCTCCAGCTTAACCTGCACCATGGAATAACAGTGGTGAAGGCATGCCACCAGCCATGCAGAATTGCATCTGATAGTGACAGGTTGACCCAGCCGGGTCTTGCTGAAGGAAACAAACAGCTGTGGAGCTTGGCAAATTTTTTTTTGTTCTATCTAAATAGAAATGCAGAGCTCTTTTGACGTCCAAAGAATGAAGGGTACATTCTCCTTCATTTTGGAAGTTCGCAAAGTAGGTATGAAGGATCAAAGGTTGGTTTAGATGGAATTCTGAAATAACCTTAGGGAGAAACTTAGGATGGGTCCTAAAAACTACTTGTCTGTATGAAACACAGTATATGGAGGGTCTGTGACCAAGGCGTGCATCTCAGAGACCCCGCAGGCCGAGGTAATGGCCACCAGGAAGGCCATTTTCCAAGTGAGAAATTTCAACTCACAGGTAGCTAGAGGCTTGAAAGGTTTTCGAGTGAGCATGTCTAGCACAAGATTAATGTCCCAGGCTGTGACTGGACGTCTGATAGGAGATCTGGTATGCAGAATTCCTTTAAGAAACCTCAACCACCGGTAACTGAGCCAGTGACAAGGAAAGCACTGGCTCATGATAAGCTGAAATGGCACAAAGGTGAACCTTGACTGTAGATTATTGGAGACCGGAATTTGAGAGGTCTAAGAGATACTCCAGAACTTTATTTGGTGGGCAGGAAAAAGGATTCAAAGAAGATTTTGCATACCAGAGCGAAAAACACTTCCACTTTGCTGTGTGAGTTTTCCTAGTGGCTGGCTTGCGCGCAGCCATAAGAATATCTGAAACTGTGAGAGACATTGAACCTGTTCACTTCTATCTCTTCAGGAGCCAAGCGTGAAGGTGAAGCGATCTCAGATTGGGATGGACCACAGGTCCCTGAGTCAGAAGGTTCATCTGTAGGGGAAGCGCTTTCGGAGGGGTTTTCGACATACTGTTGAGTAACAGAAACCATATTTGCCGAGGCCAGAAGGGAGCAATGAGGATCATTTTGTCCCCCTGGGACTCGAACTTGAGAAGAACACTCTGAATTAGAGGAAGAGGCGGAAAGGAGTATAGAAAGCATTTTGTCCACTGCAGCCTGAACGCATCCTGACAGAAAATGCCAGGCCCTGGATTTCTGGAGAAGAAGAGAGGCAGTTTTGTGTTGAGTGGGGATGCAAAACGGACCAGGTCTGGAGTTTCCCACTCTGCGAATAGTGACTGAACTACAGTTGAGTCAAGAGGCCATTAAAGTGAGGATCTGTCTCTGTGCTGCTGAGATGGTCTGCCAGTTGGATTTCTGTACTCCCGGCAGGTAGACCGCTTGAATTAGAGCCTTGTGCTCCAAGCACCATTCCCACGCTCTCATCGCTTTCCTGCATAAGGGGTAAGAGTGAGCACCGCCCTGCTTGTTGATGTAATACATCACTGCTTTGTTGCATGTTTGAAGGAGAATGTTCTTGTGACAGAGAATGTCCTTCAAAGCCCGGACTGCAGAAAGGACGGCCCTCATTTGTAGGACATTTATGTGAAGCTGGGACTCTTCCTGAGTCCACGTACCTTGAGTGTGGAGAGACCGACTGTGAGCTCCCCACCCTGTCAGGGATGCATCTGTGGTAATGGAAATCTGATTATCCAGAAGAGCAAAGGGATACCCTTCCAGAAGATTGTCCTCTTGCGACCACCAGGTGAGTGACTTCTTCAGAGGTTCTGTCACCTTGATGAGAAAGGACTGAGGTGAGTGGTTGGGGACCACTGAGTACTGAGCATCCATTGAGAGGTTCTCATGTGCAGGCATGCTAGAGGTACAGTGAACACCAGGGATGCCATGAGACCTAGCATCGCTGCATCGCGATAGCTCAACCCGAGCTGTTCTCTCTGATGTATCGGGCCATCTGCAGGATATCGCTCCTTCTGTCCTCTGGTAGAAAGCTTTTGCACAGGAGGTGTCCAGAAGAGTTCCTATGAAAATGAGTCTCTGGGAGGGCTGCAGCTGTGATTTATTGATATTTTGCAGGACTCCCATGGGCATGAGAAAGTCTGAGGCTATGGCAACTGCGTTGAGGGTTCCTTGCCTGGAAGGGCTTGCTAGAAGCCAGTCGTCCAGATATGGGAACACTTGTATTCCGATTTTTCTGAGATGTGCTGCGAATATTGCACAACACTTCGTAAAAACTTGCGGTGCCGAGGACAGCCCAAAGGGCAGGACTCTGAACTGATAATGCTGGCCCAAAGCCACGAACCTTAGGTATTTGTGATGCCTTGTGTGATAAGGAATATGTTGGAAAGCATCCTGCATGTCCAGTGAGGTCCAAAATGGGGTGCATGCCCCAATTTTTCTTTGGAACCAGAAAGTAATGGGAGTTGAACCCTGTGTTCCGTTGATCCAGCAGAACTACTTCCACTGCCCTGTTGTTCAGAAGGCCTTGTATCTCGGAGGCGAGAAGTTCTGACTGAAGTACTGACAGCCTGGGCTGTCGTTTGGGGGGACGATCCGAAGGGGTCTCTGAAAGACTGAGGGAATACCCCTCGCGGATTATCCGGAGGACCAATTTGTCCGATGTTATGGACTTCTACCAGTTGTAGAATTGATTCAGATGACCTCCCACCGCTGAGGAAGAGTCTCCCTCGGGCAGCTGAGGTGGGACTTGGGCCAGCAACTCAGAAGATGGCACTGGGCGCTTTGGGTCCTTGCGCCTTCTGTTGCGTTTTCTTTTGAGGCTGAGGGGCTTGGTTTTTATTAAAACCTCCCTTGCCTTTGCCTTGAAAGGGCTGATGGTTATGAAACTGGCATTTGTTAACTCCCCCTCAAGAAGGGGCGGGAGGAGGTCAAGCCAATTTACTGGCTGACCTAGTCTTATGTGTGGCCTCTAGAGCCTGTTCTACTTGAGGGCCGAAGAGATACACACCATCGAAGGGCAACGCCTGACCTGTTGCTGGGCATCATTTGTAAAACCTGGCGTGTGCAGTCAGGAATGGCGGTGGGTACAAATGCCCACCACCGCCGCTCAGGAGGCAGTATCGAAGGCGTCCATAGCTGCTTTAACCTGCTGGTTGTTGGACTCGATACCCCTGGTTATTGCTTAAAGAAGCTCTGAATTAGTGTCAGAATTCGGCAGAGCTTCAACCATTTGTTTGAGCGAATGCCAAAGAATATACTCATATTGAGAGAAATAGCCCTGGTAGCTGGCGATACGCATACCCAGGGTGGATGTAGCAAAGACTCTCTTACCTAAAGTATCTATCTTATGGCATTCTTTGTTTCTAGGTCGAGCTGTAGTAGTTTGAGGAAGGACAACCTTATTATTCTCTGCCAAGACTACAACAGATCTGCAAAGGCTTGGGAGGCCAAAATGGGTCGATCCTTGGGAGCAGCATACTTCCTACCTATGGACTTAGCCACAGACGGAATGAGAGCAGGATTATTCCATACCATTTGAGAAAGCGTCTCAAAGGAGGGTTGTACCGGGGGAGTTAGATCCATAGGGAAGTCCGGAACATGAAGGTATTGGAGTCTTAAAGGCTTCCCAGGATCGATGTCCATAGTCTGGAGAGAAAGAGTGGAATTCAAATTTTTCAGCAGAGACTTAAATGACAGGTCCTTGACCCCAGGCTCTGTAACAGGATTAGGTCCTGCTCCTTCCACGTAATCACCCAGTCTAAGATCTGGGTCAGGTTCAATATCATCTCCTGACAGTCCAGGAGGGACTGCAAGGACAGAAAAAGGAATGTAGATCAGAAGGAAAAGAGGAAGGAAAAGAATTCGGAGAGGAGAAGCCCTGAAGATTGGCTGATGAAAAGCCAGGCCTCGGAGCCGAAGAACACGGCGCCAAAAGGGGACATGGCGCAGAAACACCACACGGCACCGAGGACAGCACCAGCAGATGCATCGGTGCCGAGTGACCCATCGACGGTGCAGACACCAACCCAGGGCCCCGAAAATTAGGATTTGAGGGGAAAGAAGGAAGAATACCAAGAGATAGAGGCATCGGTGGGGCCCCCTGTGCCGCAGCCATGTGGATGGGGGGACACCTGAGCGCGGAGTCGACGGCACCGAAGAGGGCACCACGTGACCAGGGAGGCCTAATCGCCCTGCCCGATCTCCTGAAGAGCCATGGGCCCTGGAGTGACCAGGCCAGGCAGCTGGACCAACCTCCGAGCCCACTGGTCCATAACAGTGGCCCACTGATGAAACTGCTCATCAGAAGCCCTACCAGAAGGCAGGGAAGGGCTCTGATGTCGAAGAGGTCGGTGACCAGAAACAGAAACTGGCGACTCCGAATGAGGAGACTGGCAACTGACCCCAATGACCGACCATCGATGCGCAGACATATCAGAAGGCAACCTCGTATGATGCCTTCTCTTTTTTGACCTACGGGCCGAAGAGCTCGAGGCCAAACGGGGCAGAGAATGCAACCGTTTTCTATTATGCTTCCGGGGACCGCCCTCCTCGGCATTGACCGTCCGCTGTCAGACCCCCGAGAAAGCCGGGCGATCGGACCCAGCCCGCTGACTGAACAGCTTTATACAAGTCTCCCTACCGCACCTGACCCACTCATGGTCAACTCCATCAATGTAGGCTGAGACTTCTTTCTTTGATAGGAATAAATTAACGTAAGCGGTACTTTACGAAAAATATGACAAAATAATAAACTTAAAACTATGCTGCTAGTTTGAAGTTTGACTCCTGGCGGGCGAGCGATGTCATCACTGAAGCACACTCGACGGCGGGGAAAAAAGGAACTGAAGCGTTGGAGGGTCGACGTCAAGATAGTCACTGCCGCACGAGCAGAGGCTCGCGGCGCTCCTCCTCGTGGCTCCATCTCTGGTGCAGGCCCTCCTGCAAAAAAGTTTGCTCCCGCTGGGTCCTAGCGCCTAAGGCGTAGATCCCATCAGTGTGAATGAGTGGTGGAGACATTATGTCCAGGAAGATCAAGGTTTTTAGGGTCAAAGACTCAAGTCAAGAAAACCCAAAAAGAACACAACAGGTATCGATTCACCAAACTAAAAGAAAAAGACTGCCTAAGAGATGGAGGCATGTCCAGAACACCTCTGGGGTGCAGCACTGTGCCTGCCCCACCACATCCCAAAACTACTAGGTTCCAGGAGGGAGGCAAGGAGAGGGGTCAGAATACAGCAAGACTCCATTACAAGAAACAACATTACTATGGTGAGTCATTTTTTCTTCAAACAACATGAAGTCTTGCTGTATTCTGACTATATGCAGACTACCAAGCAGTACCCCCTTGGGAGGGAGTTACAGAACCTATTTTGGGAACAGGCTCTGCAGCACAGCTGTGCCAAACCTAGCATCACTTCGTGACAGAATGTCCAAAGAGTAATGCTTGGTGAAGGTGTGAACAGATTTCCAGGTAGCTGCTTTACATATATCCACTAAAGGTATATCTCTAGCTGCTGCAATTGAAGCAGCTGTACCTCTGGTAGAATGAGCCCTCAAGCATGATGGAGGCTCCTTCCCAATATTAGAGTAGCAGAATTGAATACAAGAGACAATCCACCTGGCAATAGACCTCTTGGTAGCAGGCTTGACCTTTCCCACCTCACCGTAAGTAAGAAACAATTGAGAACAATCCTTCCTATAGACCTTATTATGCTCAATATAGTAACTGAGAGCCATTTTCACATCCAAACTGTGTAACCTCCTCTCTCCAGAGGAAGAATGATCAGTGAAAAAGACAGGTAGAGACATAGACTGGTTCAGATGAAAGTCTGACACCACCTTGGGAAGGAACTTTCTATTGGTGCGAAGGACCACTTTATCCCTATGAAAGGAAATGAAATCGGGTTCCACTGATAAGGTTCACTGATCCTCCTAGCTGAGGTAATGGCTGCCAGAAATACAGTGTTCCCAGTCAGTATTTCAGCTCAGCTGAAGATAAAGGTTCAAAAGGGAGCTGCATAAGCTGCGCAACACAGATGTCCAGATCCCAAGAAGAAGTAGGCTCCCAAAAGGGAGGACTGACATGGACCAAGCCTTTCAAGAATGTCTTGAAAACTGGATGAGAAGCTAGGGAAGAGGCCTTACCAGCCGAAAGAAAAGCAGACACAGCTGCCAAGTGTACTTTAAGAGTAGTAGGCCAGAGGCCTAAACTGTTAAGATGTACCAAATAATCCAAAAACAGTGGCAATGTCAGCCAGCTCTGGCTTAATATGCCTACTGGAACACCAAAAACCAAACCTTTTCCATTTGGAGTTGCAAGTCTTCCTAGTAGCAGACTTCCTGCTAACTTTTAAAATATCCAAGACTTATTGGGACAGATGCAAACTTGCATATTCTAGCTCTTCAAGAGCCAGGCTTTGAGCCTGAGAGTCTAAAGGTTGGGGTACATAATCCTCCCCTGAGAGGAAGTGAGGAGATTGTACTGCCTGGGAAGACACAAGGGCAGTGTTACTGACAGTGACAACAGTGGAGGATACTAAGGCTGTCTAGCCCAGTCTAGAGCCACCACCAGAATCACCTTGCAAGGCTGGGACCTGATTTTTATCAGGACCCTGAATATCAGGAAAAGGAGGAAATGCATACAGAAACCTGCTTGTCCAATTTAGTAGGAGAGCATCCTGGGAAATAGAACCCAGAAGGGGTGGTCTACAGCAATACAGAGGGAGCTGATGTTTGTCTGCGGCTGCAAAGAGATCCATCTCTGGGGTGCCCTATCTCCTGTAAATCACTTGAAGAATGACAGGGTTCAGGGTCCATTTGTGGTGACCCTGAGAAATCCTGCTGAGAGCATCTGCTAAAATGTTGTCCTTCCCTGGGAGGTGCACAGCCATCAGGGAAACCTGAAGGGAATAAGCTAGAGATCAAATTTTCATGGCCTCTGTGCATAAGGCCGAGGACCGAGTGCCTCCCTGTTTGCTGATGTACCACATGATTATGGTATTGTCTGTTCTGACTTGCACCACTTTTCTTTGGACAACTGTTGAGAATGTCTGATGTGCCAGAAAGACAGCTCTTAAATCGAGAAGATTTATGTGTATAAGGGACTCCTGGTGTGACCAAGTTCCCTGAGCTGTGAGATGATCTAGGTGGGTCCCTCACTCCAAGAGAGAGGCGTCTGTGGTGAGAATCACAGAAGGGACCTGAATGATAAAGGAGACCCCTTGTCGAAGATTGTCCTCACACAACCACCACTGAAGGGCCTGGACCAAGGTTTTGGAGACTGGAACCAGTTTGGAGAGAGGGTCCTTCTTCTGAGACCAGAAAGATCTGAGATGAAACTGAATATCTCTCATTTGAACTCTTACTCCCTGAACTACTGCTGTGGAAGCTGCCATGTGTCCCAGCAGCTGTAGAAAGTGTCTGGCTCGACGAGATGCTAGAGGACGAAAAGAGGAGGCCAGAGTGACCAGAGACTGAACCCTTTAGAGAGGAAGAAATGCTCTTGCTCGAACTGTATCTATTTCCACCCCTATGAAGGTGAGAAGCTGGGCTGGCTCTAGAAGGACAGGTTACTCACCATTAACAGTAGTTCTAGGAGTGGTATATGTTGTTCATCCACACTCTTTGGCATGTCCCTTTCCCTCTAAATCTCGCCAGAAAGTCTTCAAGCTGGCTCCTCCCACCCACCCGGGTGGTAAATACCTCGGCTCCATCCCATGACGCCAGATCTTAGCCCGCTGGAAGCAAGGTGATGCACCTAAAGCCGGGGAGGTTGAGTGGGTGCATGTGGATGAACAACATATACCACTCCTAGAACTACTGTTACAGGTGAGTAACCTGTTCTTCTAGGAGTGTGGATATGTTGTTCATCCACACTCTTTGGCAGACTCCTAGCAGTTCTCCGGGAGGAGGGAGGCAAGGCGCACACCCCCTATTTAGGAAACAGAGATTGGAGAACCGAGACCCCAAAACCAGCATCCCGGCGTGACTCAAGGTTGATGTGGTAGTGGGAAATAAAGGTGTTTGCTGACTTCCAGGTAGCAGCCTGACAGATTTCCAGGATAGGAATGTCCCTGGAAGCAGCCACCGATGCAGCAGTATGGCGGGTAGAATGAGCTCTTAACCCTCTGGGAGGCTCCTTGCCCGCCAACTCATAGCACAGACCTATGCATGATGTGATCCATCTTGCAATGGTCCATTTTGCTGCAGGTCTGCCAGAAGCGGCTTCAGCGTAGGTGACAAACAGCTGGAAAACCTCTCCATGAATTTCTGCCATTCTTTCTTTATAGTAGGAGAGAGCACGTCTCAGGTCCAGAGTATGGAGCCTGTACTCAGCAACCGAGGTGTAGTTAGGGTAGTATACCGACAGAGTCAACACCTGATTAAGGTGAAACTCTGAGACCACCTTCGGAAGGAATTTCGGGTGGGGGCACAGGACAACTTTGTCCCTGTGAAAGACCAGATAAGGGGAGGCCACGGCAAGCGCCTGGAGCTCCTGTCTCGTTCTGGCTGACGTGATAGCCACCAGGAAGGCCATCTTCCACAAGTGTGAGCTCACACTTGTGCATGGAATTCAGTAAACACCATGAGCTTTGCCTGAGGTGAGGTTCACGCACCGGAGGAGTATGTGATCAGGCCTTTGAAGGCGCCCGACCACTGTCACCTGTGCCAATGTTGGCTGACCGCCCACGCCCGCAGGTAGAAATGGCTGCCAGGTGCATCCTAAGGTCGATGACTGCAGACCCCTTTGAGAGAGACCAAGGTGAGTCGAAAATGTTAGCCACAGAGCAGGATAGGGGTCAGACTCTTACTTTGACACCAAATGGAAAATCTCTTCCATTTGAAGGCATAATATTTCTGGTCGATTCCTTGCGAGATGCCTCCACCACAGTGTAGACATCCTCGGAAAGACCAAGAGCCTGGAACTCTAGCCGCTCAGGTACCAGGCTGTGAGGTGCAGGGATTGAAGGTCCAGATGGAAGACCTTCCCCTGGTTTAATGAAATCAGGTCAGGCGTGTGCAAAGCCGCTCCGGGTGCCTGCAGCTGAGGTTGAGGAGATCTGGGTATCAGAACTGGCACAGCCAATCCGAGGCTACCAGAATCACCTTCACCTTGTCCCTCCTCACCTTGAGTAACACCTTGTGGATCAAGGGAAATGGAGGGAAGGCGTAGAGGAGGCCTGGGATCCACGGCCTCGAAAAGGCATCCCCCTGCAGCGAGCCTTGCTGAGGGGGGTGGGCATGGTACAGACTCAGCTTGGCATTCTCCCTGGAGGCAAACAGGTCCACCAACGGTTTGCCCCTGTGGGAAACAGACTGTAAGCTACCTCTGGATGGAGGGACCACTCGTGGGATGTCTGGCCTAGGCGGCTGAGAGCACCCGTCAGTTGGTTTGAGACTCCTGCCACATGGATGGCTAGGAGATCCGCCTCCAACCGGCTGATGAGGGTCCAGATGTGGAGCGCCTCCTTGCACAGCAGATGGGAGTGCGTGCCACCCTGTTTGTTGAGGTAGTACATGGTCATGGTATTGTCCGTCTGGACTTGAACCACTTGACCTCGGAGCTGAGCAGCGAATGCTGACAGTGCCAGTCTGATTGCTCTCAGCTCCAACAGGTTGATGTGGCATCGGGACTCCTTGGGGGTCCAGAACCCGTGGGCCATGTTGTCCCCCATGTGGACTCCCCAGCCCATGAGAGAGGCACTGGTCGTGAGGACGACAGTCGGCTCGGGGCAAACAAACTGGATCCCTTCCTGCAACTGTTCTAGGATGGCCCACCATTGAAGAGCGTCCCACATCTTCTGGGTTACCGTGATCAGCTGGTCAAATTGACCATGGCGCTGAGTCCACTGGGCGGCCAGCTCCCATTGGAGGTGGCACATGTGCCACCTGGCCCAACAGACCACTGAGGTGCACGCCGCGATGTAACCCAGAAGGCACAGAAAGTCCCGGGCAGGGCGCAAAAGCCCAACCAGAAATGATCGGGCAAAGGAGGAAAGAACCTCCACACTGTCTGCCAGGAGCCATGCTCTGGCTTGACAAGAGTCAAGCTCTGCCCCGATGAAGCCCATCACCTGAGATGGCACAAGTTCAGACTTGGCCTTGCTGATCAGGAGGCCAAGCTGAGAGCAGGTTCTAAGAGCCAGATCCCTGGATCTCTCCAACTCCTGAAGGGAGGAACCCGCTAGAAGCCAGTTGTCGAGATAAGGGTAGATTCGAACTCCTCGACGCCGAAGGTGGGCTGCCACCACTTCAATGCACTTGGTGAAGTGCCACGGGGCAGATGACAGGCCGAACGGCATGTCCCCTCGACCCTGAAGCGGAAGAACAGCTGGTGGGATGGATGGATTGGGACATGAAAGAATGCGTCCTGCAGATCCAGTGAACAAAACCACATGTTTCGCTCCAGGTATGATCTGGTTCAGAGTTACCATCCGGAAGGTGCGAGACCCGAGATACTGATTCAGATCGTTTAGCTCTAGGATGGGGCGCCAACCCCCCCATCCACTTGGGCACCAAGAAGTACCTGGATACGTAGCCTGGGTCTACAGGTGGATCCAGCACTGGAGCTACCGCCCCCTTGAGGAGGAGCTGAGCTATGTCATCTCGAAGACCCGACTGCGTGCAAGCTGAGATCCTTTCCTCCCGAGGGGCGCAGGCTCGGCTGGGCGGGTACTGCTCGAATTTCAGAGGCAGTCCCTGCCCGACCACTTCTAGAACCCACCTGTCCGAGGTGATATCGGACCAGATGGAAAGAAAGTGGCGGAGCAGACCCTCCACGGGAGTACCCAGGGCAGGCGCGACAGGTGTAGGGGTGGCAACCCCCATCCCGTCACTGAGCAGGCTTAGAGGAGGAGGAGGAAGCTCCTGGACCAGCACCTCGGCCTCCTTTACGGGGCTGTAGAGGGCCCTGCTTGGGCCTAGGAGCCAAGCTTGAGCCTGCTGCTGCTGCTGTTGCTGCTGACCTCCTTGATAAGAGGGCTGCGGAAAAGGCTTCCTCTTCTGCTGGTTCTTGCCCGAGGAACCTTTAGCAAAAGTGGCGTCCAAGGTGGCATTGGACTGTTCAATACACTGAAGGTGGCCTGCCACTCCTGGGCCGAACAAGTTGGTACCAAGGAAAGGCACATCAGCTAACTTGTGCTGGGTATCCACCGGAAAGGAGGATAACCGCAGCCAAGCCCTGCGGCAGGTGGCCACTGTGGCTGCTAAAGAGCGGGCACAAGAATCCCCGATGTCTAGGGGCATCTGGAGCTGCTGTTTCGTGACAGCTCGGCCCTGATCATGGACTTGCTTGAACCATGGTCTGCATGTCCGCAGGGAGGTGAGGAAGTACTTCATCCAGTGACCCGAGGAGGGCATGGGAGAAGTGTGTCATGATTACAGCCGAACTGGCCTGACGAAGACCCAAGGAAGAGGCCGCGTAGACCTTACGGGCAGAGTGGTCCATGTTCTTGGACACCTTGTCTGGAGGTCGGTTGGTGTCGGCCAAGCTACCAGTATGTCTAAAGATGGAAAGCAGTCACCAGGCTCTCAGCCGAGGGATGTTCGTGAATCCCAGTAGGGATCCCATAGGAACCGCGTACCCACGGGCCATATGGGCAGACGGTGCTGGGCATGAGGCTGGACGCTGCCAAAGCTCAAGAGCTGGACCAGTAATGGCTTCAGCCACTGGGAAGGCCTCCGTCAGGGTATCCCCCCTCTTAAGGATATCCGTAAGGGGTTACTCCGCTTTTTTCTGGATAGACTCCAGTGGCATTCCGGTGGAACTGGAAATGAGGCGGAGGATGCCCTGAAAGGAAGGACGGACCTTCCTCCAGGCCTGCCGAGAGTGACTCCTTATCACCCGGATGGGAGTGCAAACCGGTGGCATCCGAATCTGAAGAGTCGGGATACAGCGGTCTCCCGCCTATGTCCGCCTCGATACGCCAAGGGCAGTCAGGGGTAAACGTGATGGACAGACGTCAGGGAAGCCCGGTGTCTGGATGGTCCCCTTTCGAGGGAGCCCCCGAGAGAGAGGCTGCTTAGGCATTGGTTCCACCCTAAATCGGTGGTCAGACCGGTATGGGCTTAGGAATAATGGCCGGCCCCACAGGTGGAGGAACCAAAAATTTTGGGTCCGAAGGGGTCGGTGTCGGCCCTTGAGGCGCAGGCCAAGTAATGGCTGGGGTGGACGGTGTAGCCAGCTTCTGCCCGGCCAAAACCAGCTGTTGCCACATAAGCTCCTCATAGCATGGACGGAGTTTCCGTCGAAGCCTCTTCTCGTCCAAGGAGGATGAGGACCTGTGGCGGCTCCTCTTTTTTGAATGTCGGTGGCCCTTCTTCGGTTTTCCCACCGAAGAAGGAGACCGAGTCATCGATCAAGACCGATGGCATCGGCCAGAATCGGGAGAAACCGGGCTTGGGGAAAATAGAGGCTCCAAATCAATTCCCTTGATATGGACACCCGAAGGAAGTGTCTCGTCATCGGGGAAAGAAAGGACTGGGGTCCTTTCTAAAGAATCGTCGACCGGAGTTGGCGAAATCAGTTCAATCGGCTCGAGAACAATCTCGGCTGGTTCAGCCGATTTCTCGGTCTCTGCCTGGCCAGACAGAAGACCCGTGAAGCTGGCGGCCGAAGAAGCGATCTCGATTGAAATCAAGGTCGCAGTGTCCTGGGACTCGGACCTCTCTCGGTCCCAGGAACGTCTCCTTTTTGAAGACGGATCCTTGTCCCTCTTCCGAGGGTGGGAGGAGTGCAAGCCCGAGGGCGCCTCACCCCTGGTGGGGAGAGACTGGCACAGCTCCATGAAGGAACCTGTGAAGGAAGAACCGAGGTTGAGAGGCACAAAGAAACTTCGGCTGGCCGAAGCTTGGAAAGCTTCTTCTTCGAAGGCCTTCATCTGCTCTAGCTGCTCGCGGATCCCACAGCGAGCAAAAGCCCACCTCGCTTCTTCGATTTCACCAGCGGGTTCCTTTTCCCCGGTCTCCCCAGCTTAAGGCACGCCATGCGGTCGTCAAGGACGTTGGGATGGAAACCCAAGCAAAAGGTACAGGTGGTGTCATGACCGACACCTAGGCAGTACACGCAGGTAAAGTGGGGATCGGTGTGCAACATTTTCTGGCCACACATACACCGGCGAAATCCGGGGGACGACTTGTCCTCCATATCCAATGCGCTATTATCGGAATCGAAAACTGTGATGAGTTTGAGAGATAAATTCGGTAAAAACCGACGATGCGAATCCAGGGCCTACGATGGCTAAAGTTAGCACAAGGGAACCTGATTCTTCCAGCGGAAAGGAAGATCTGGTGTCATGGGGCAGAGCCGATATTTATCACCTGGGTGGGTGGGAGGAGCCAGCTTGAAGACTTTCCGGCGAGATTTAAAGGGAAAGGGACATGCCAAAGAGTGTGGATGAACAACATATCCACGCTCCTAGAGCAGACTTCTCTAAATTTAGAATGAAGCCCAAGGATTCTAGAAGTCTTTAGGTGACCTTTAAAGCTGACATGACTTGGTCTGAGGACTGGCCCACTAAACGCCAGTCGTCCAGATATGGGAACAGAAGGATGCTCTGCCTCCTGAGGAATACCACTACCACCACTGCAAGACACTTGGTGAACACCCTGGGAGCAGATGTTAGGCCGAAGGGCATGGCCCTGAATTGGTAATGGCCTGAGGGCAACTCAAACCAGAGGTACTTTCTGTCGGAATGTCTTATAGGTATGTGGAAGTAGTCATCCTTGAGATCCAGTGAGACTAGCCAGTCTCCTGGTCTCAGAGAGGAAAGAATTACTCCCAGAGTCACCATTTTGAACTTTGGTTTTGTCAAATGTTTGTTCAGGTACCTTAAATCCAATATGGGTCACCACTCCCCTGTCTTTTTGGGGGTAAGGAAGTATCTTGAATGCAGTCCTTTTCCCCTGTGACAAAGAGGTACCTTCTCTACTGCTTGCAGAAGCAGAAGAGAGGAGACTTCCGCCTCTAGGGCCTTTGTCTCCAAGGGAGAGGGAGGACTGAAAGACTTTGCTCTTATTTTGGGAGCGTTTGAAACAGAGCAAGTCCCTGGCTCACTACTTCCAGGACCCATCTGTCTGAAGTAACAGACTGCCAGGCCTGGGAGTAGTGAGTTAGCCTGCCCCCTACTGGGATTGGGGAGGCAATCCTGACTGACACCTCAGGGTGTCTGCTTGGCAGGGGGCTTGGATCGAGTAGCTGATGGGGTCCTGGTTACCCCACATCTACCTCTTCCCCTAAAGAACCCCCTCTGCTGGAAAGAGGAGGAGGAGGCCTGAGCTTGGTAAAATGGCCTGTAAAAAGGCCTGTCCTTGCACTGCTGCCTCTGAGGAGTGGTCTGCTTTTCTTTGGCTGCAGCACTCCTATAGGTGACCCTGTACTTGTCCATGTTCTTCATGTAGTTCTCTGTTTGGTCCCCAAAGACAGAATTACCAGTTACAGGAAAATCCATGGCCTTAGCCTGGGTATCCTGAGACAGGTTGGTACACCTAAGCCAAGCAAATCTCCTCATGGAGATAGATGTAGTCATGACCCTGGAAGGAACATCACTGGAATCAACAGCAGCGTGGAACTGCACCTTAGATGCCTCTATACCATTAGCAGCCACCTGCTCCAGCTCCTTGGCTAGCTGGGGAGGGGCATCCATAGCCAGTTCCAGAACCATATCCCACATAGATGTCTGGTATCTGGCAGTGTATGCCATATAATTAGACTGCCTGAGTCCCAAAGAGGATGCCAAGTACTAATTTTTTGCCATGGCATCCGCTTTCCTGGAATTCTTATCTGGGGGTGAGATGCCAAAGGAATATTAGCCTTGTCACAGGCTGCAGCTTGTACTACCACAACATGGCTGCTATGAGTTGAAAGGCATTCCGTCCCAGGACCTGACAAAGCATACCTCCTGTCCCTTCTTTTTTCCACTGGAGCAATGGATGTAGGAAATTGTAAAAATGTTTTGTGTCTGCTTCCCCAAGGATTTGTGTAAAGGGACAGACACCCTCTTTGACTCTGGGAAATTCATCATTTCCAGATAGTCAGGTTCTTCCTGATCCTGTTCAGCCTCTTCCATAGAAAGCTGAAGAGTCTCAGCCACTTTCTTGTAAAACAAGAAATGGAAAGGGGTCTCAGAAAGCCTGGGAGGAGAAGCCAGGCTCTACTGGCTCATCTAGGTCCTCACATTGCTCTTCATAATCCTCAACCTCCTCCCAATCGCCCTCATAGCATGCCTCAGGATCTATGTCTGAAGCAGGTACTTCCGACCGAAGCAATCGGCTGTGAACTGAGACCGGTTCAGTCGGAACCAGGCAAAGTGACTGAACAACTGAAATCGCTTTTGATATTTCATCAGCGGTCGGACCATGGGAAGCCGGATCCAAACCGGCCATTTCCTTTTTCTCTTACTCGGAACCGATTCCGTAGAATCGTCTCTCCGTTTGCCTGAAGAGGTATTGCCCAGGTCAGTGGGTACCTCCTCAGGTTCGGCCTCAACTGAACCGGGCTGGCCATCTGGGTCAGCGGACTTCTCGGCCTCCTCTCCCTTAGCCTACTCAAACGTTTATCCAGAGTGCCTTTGGGAAAGTTCTTGCATATTTGGCAGTCTTCCTTGAGGTGGTCAAACCCCAGACAATACACACAAACGAGGTGAGGGTCAGCCTTAGCAAAGGCCTCCTTACACTCGGTACAGTGCTGAAACCCAGTGTGTCTGGTTTTCTTCTTGGGTTTCTCAGACATGCCTTCAACAAAAATCACCCTACACAGCGATTAAGCCAGGCGATTACAAATCCAACAGTTCCAACCGTGTCACGGGTCAGTTAAAAAAAATCCTAAAATATCGGATTTTTTTGAGGACCCGGAAAAAACACAAATACAATACATAAACAAATAAAGGAAGAAGGGCTTCGGTTCTGAACCAGACCGAACGTCAAAGAACAAAAACAATTTCTTACAAAACACAGAAAAATAACCACTGCCTACACTACCACTTATTGGTACCAAGACAGAGACAATACCACCAAATTTTACTGGAACCATGGTTTGAAGAAAACGACCGATCCGAACTAGACCAAACCGAAGCACAGGAGAAATCCCCAGAGCGACTTCACAGTAAGGCGGAGTAAAGAATCTGACAGTTACACTTCAGAGTACCACAGACAGAGGTTTGAAAGCCAAGCTCGAGCTCAACATCCTATGCCTTTGCACAGAGTTAACCCTTTACTCTCCAGAGCAGTTCAAGTGCTGGGGCTAACTGCATATAGTCAGAATACAGCAAGACTTCATGTTGTTTGAAACAGGACCACAAAGGAGAAGCAATGCAGGGAAACAGGACAAGGGAGATGGAATGCAGGGAAACTGGACCATAAGGGGAATGGAATGCAATGCAGGGAAACAGGCCCACAAGGGAAAAGGAATGCAGGGAAACAGGACCACAAAGGAAAAGGAATGCAGGAAAACAGGACCACAAGAGACATAGAATGCAGGGAAACAAAACCGCAAAGGAGAATTAATGTAGGGAAACCCGGACCACAGAGGAGAATTAATGCAGGGAAACCAGACCACAAAGGAGATTAAATACAGGGAAACAGGACCACAATGGTGATGGAATGCAGGGCAATAGGACCAAAAGGGAGATAAAATGCTGGGAAATGGGACCACAAAGGAGGTGGAATACAGGGAAACAGGACCACAAAGGAGAAAGCATGTAAGACAACAAGACCAAAAAGGAGAAGGAGTGCAGAGAAATTAGACCACAAATGAGATGGAATGCAGGGCAACTGCACCACAGGGGAGCTGGAATGCTGGAAAACAGGACCACAAAGGAGAAGGAATGCGAGGCAATGGGACCACAAAGAAGAAGAATCGAATGCAGGGAAACAGGGCTACAAAGGAGAAGGAATCTAGCGAAACTGTATCATAAAAGAGAAGGAATGCAGGGCAACAGGACCACAAAGGAGAAGGAAAGCAGGGAAACTGGACCACGAAGGAGAAGGAGAAGGAATGCAGGGAAAGAGGACCTCAAAGGAGAAGGAATGCAGGGAAACCGGGCCACAGAGGAGAAAGAATGCAGGGCAACTGGACCACAGAGGATAAGGAATGAAAGGAAACAGGACCACAAAGGAGAAGGAATTTAGGGAAACGGGACCACAAGGGAAATGGAATATAGGGAAACGGGACCACGAGGGAAATGGAATACAGGGAAATGGGACCATGAGGGAAATGGAATGCAGGGAAATGGGACCACAGAGGAGAAGGAATGCACGGAAAACGGGACCATGAGGGAGATGGAATGCAAGTCAACAGGAACACAGGAGAGATGGAATGTAGGGAACCAGGACCACAAGGGAGAAGGAAAGCAGGCAACGGGACCACAAAGGAGAAGGAACAGAGAAACAAGATCACAAAGGAGAAAGAATGCAGGCAAACAAGACCACAAAAAAGAAAGAATGCAGGGGAACTGGGCCACAGAGGAGAAGGACTGCAGGGCAACTGGACCACAGAGGATAAGGAATGCAAGCAAACAGGACCAAAAAGGAATAGGAATTTAGGGAAACAAGACCACGAGGGAAAGGGAATGCAGGGAAACTGGACCACAAAGGAGAAGGAGCATAGGGAAACAGGACCACAAAGGAGAAGGAATGCAGGGAAACAGGACCACAGGGGAGATGGAATGCTGGGAAATGGGATCACAAAAGAGAAGGAATGCAGGGCAACAGGACCACAAAGGAGAAGGAATGCATGCCAATGGAACCATAAAGGAGAAGGAATGCAGGGAAACAGGACAACCAGGGAGACGAAATGCAGGGCAACGGCCCACAAGGGAGATGGAATACAGGGGAAACAAGGCAACAAAGGAGAAGGATCACAGAGAACCCAGACCACAACAGAGATGGAATGCAGGGCAACAGGACCACAAAGAAAAAGGAACGAAGGGAAACAAGACAACAAAGGAAATGTTATGAATAGAAACAGGACCTCAAAAGGAGAAGGGCCACAGGGAAACAGGACCACAAAGGAGAAGGAATGCAGGGAAACAGGACCACAAGGGGAAATGGAATGCAGGGAAACAGGCCCATAAGGGAAATGGAATGCAGGGCAAACAGGACCACAAAGAAGGAATGCAGGGAAACTGGACCACAAGGCAGACGGAATGCAGGGAAACTGGACCACAAAGAAGAATTACTGCTGGGAAACTGGACCACAAAGGAGGAGGAATGCAGGGCAACGGGACTCAAAGAAGATGGCATGCTGGAAATCAGGACCACAAAGGAGATGAAATGCAGCAAAACAGGACCACAAAGGAGAAGGAATTTGGGGAAAACGGACCACTAGGGGGATGGAATGCAGGGCAACAGGACCACAAAGTAGAAGGAATGTAGTGAAACAGGACCACAAAGGAGTAGGAATGCACGGAAACAGGATCACAAAGGAGGAGAAATGCAGGGTAACAGGACCACAAAGGAGATGGCATGCAGGGCAACAAGACCAAAAAGGAGGAGTGCAGGGAAATCAGACCACAAATGAGATGGATTGCAGATCAACTGCACCACAAGTGAGCTGGAATGAAGGGAAACAGGACCACAAAGGAGAAGGAATGCAGGGACAGAGGACCAAAAAGGAGAAGGAATGCAGGGAAACGAGACCACAAAGGAGAAGGAACACAGGGAAATGGGACCACAAAGGAGAACGAATGCAGGAACAGGACCACAGAGGATAAGGAATGCAAGGAAACAGGACCACAAAGGAGAAGGAATTTAGGGAAAAAGGACCATGAGAGAAATGGAACGCAGGGAGACGAGACCACAAAGGAGAAGGAATGGAAGGAAACAGGACCAAGAAGGACCGCAGGGAAACGCAAGAAAAAATTACTCACCTTAGTAATGTTGTTTCTTCTAATGGAGTCTTGCTATATTATAGACATTAGCAGTTTGATCCAGCTCTAGAACTGCCCCGGAGTGAAATGGTTAAAACCATTCCAAAATAGAATTTTGGCACAAAAGCAGCTCTATTTGTGTCATTTCAAACTTGAACTGTCAGATCTCTTACTGAGCCAAACTCACTAAGGTCTGTGTGGAAGCTGTAACCTACACTAGCCAAATGGCTACCTAAATAATAACAACCATTGATGGTCCCAACACCCAAGACTCCAGTCAGGGGACCAGAAATACTAACACCATTCTAATAATATGAAAATGGAACATAAGTATAATAAAACACACACACACGTACACATACACACCCCCAAAGTCCCAAAGGGGACAAAATGCTAACAGGACATAAGTAGTGCCCACACTAAGTTGCCCGCACCCCACTAAGTAGAGGTTCTGAGAGGGGCAGGTTGGGGGGGAGGTCTATAATATAGCAAGACTCCGTTAGAAGAAACAACATTACTAAGGCTTACTACTTCCAGAACCCACTTGTCTGAGGTTAAAGAAGCCCAATTCTGACTGAAGTAAGCCAGCCTGCCCCCCCCACTGGTACAGAAGAATCGGCCCTGGGCACCCCATCAGGGTGCCTGTTTCTGCAGGAGCTTTAGGCTGGGGGGTGGGAGCAGGTCTGCCCACCCCTCGTCTGCCCCTGCCTCTGAAGAAGCCCCTCTGAGCATAGGCAGAGGAGGCCTGAGTCTGGTAGAAAGGCCTGTGAAAAGGCATACCCCTACCCCTGGGGGCATGCCTTTGAGGAGTGGCTTGCCGCTCCTTAGCCTGGGCACTCTTGTAAGTAGTCCTATATTCATCCATCTTCTTCATGTAATTCTCTGTCTGCTCTCCAAACAGAGAATTTCCCACCACAGGAAAATCCATAGCCTTAGTCTGTATCCTGTGACAAACTAGTACACCTGAGCCAGGCCAACCTACTAAAAGCTACAGATGTGGCCATGACCCTAGAGGAAACATCATTAACATCCACAGCAGCTGAAACTGAACCTTAGAGGCTTCAATGCCATCAGCAGCCACCTGTTCTAGTTCACTAGCTAGCTGGTCATGGGCCTGTTGGCCAATTGCATAACAGTATCCCATCTAGATTTCTGATACCTAGCTACATAAGCCATATAATTTGCTTGCCTGAGTCCCAGAGAGGCTGCCATATACTTTTGCCATGGCATCAATCTTCCTGGAATCCTTGTCAGGAGGATGTGAAGCCAAGGGAATATTAGCTTTATCACAGGCAGCAGCCTGAACTACCCCAACATGACTGCATTGCTGAGAAAGGAATTCTGTATCAGGGCCTGACAATGTATACCTTCTGTCCATCTTTTATCTACAGGAGGACAGAATTAGGAGCTTTTAAAATTTTAATTGTTTGTTTCCTAAAAGACTTATGTAAAGGAATAGACAATCTCCTAGACTCTGGAATATCCATCATTTCTACAAAATCAGGCTCCTCTTGCTCATCCACAGCCTCTTCTAAAGGAAGCTGGAGGGTTTCAGCAACTTTTTATAAAACATAAAATGAGATGGGGACTCAGACAGCATAGGGAGATTCTAAAGGTCTGTCTGGGGAGATGTCCGTTCAATGGGCACACCCAGACCTTCCCAGCCACATTCATACTGTTCATAATCCTCCTCCCCCTCCTCTGGTTCATAAAATTCCTCAATATCATAATCCTGAACCACTGGGACTGGACGAACTGACCTTTTACAAGATAGTGGTGGTTCGGACGGACCCTGAGACAGTGACTGGACAATCTGTATGGCTTTTGCCATCTCTGCAGCAGTTGGAGAAGGAATTTTGGACTCAGACCTGCTGATTTTCTTGTTTTCTTTACTGGAATTGGTTCCTCAGAACCAGCTTTTCTTTGCCCGAGGAAGTCTGGCCTCTGGTCAGAGGGCACTCCCTCTGGTTCGGGTTGGCACCGAACCGGGCTGGCCATCCGGGTCAGCTGACTTTTGGCCTCTCATTCCTGAGCCTGCCCAATCTTTTTCCAGGGTGGCTGCAGGAAATTCTTACATACCTGGCAGTCTGACTGAGGTGGTCAAACCCAGACAATAAACACATGTGGTGTGTGGGTCAGCCTTGGCAAAGACTTCCCACAAACATCACAGTTTTGAAACCAGTGGGCCCAGTTTTCTTTTGGGTTTCTCAGACAAAATGCCAGCCTAACCAAAACTTGCCCTTTTAACGGCAGTAAGCAGGTGAAGACACCCTTATCGGTTCCTAACCGTGTCATAGGTATTGGAAAACGTAAAACCGCTTTTTTAGAACCGATAAGAACTGGAACAGCACTCTAAAATAGTAACTTTAGTTTTAAATGAGTTTTAAACCCACTGATCGTTCAAAACCGAACCAATAACTTACAAGTTCCACACAACAGACAAACTCTTCATTTACTTACTGTTACTACAGATAGAGCTTGAACTCAATGTTTTATGGTTAAAATAAACTATTCTCGTTAAATCCAACCGAGAAAACACTTTTTAAAACCGAGAAATGAACCGAGTAGAAGGAGAAATCTCCGGAGCGAACTGTTCACTGAGGCGGAGTAAAGAATCTAACAGTTCAAGTTTGAAATGACACAGATAGAGCTGCTCGTGCCAAAATTCTATTTTGGAATGGTTTTAACCATTTCACCCCGGGGCAGTTCTAGAGCTGGATCAAACTGCTAATGTCTATAATATAGCAAGACTTCATGTTGTTTGAAACACTAAAGAGAAGGAACGCAGGGCAACAGAAGAGAAGGATTGCAGGGAAACAGGACCACAAAGGAAAAGAAATACAGGGAAACGGAACGCAAGTCAACAGGACCAATGGGGAGATGGAATGTAGGAAAACGGGACCACAAAGGAGAAGGAAAGAAGGGAATGCCGGGCAGTGGAACCATAAAGGAGAGGGAATGCAGGGAAACAGGACAACAAGGGAGACAGAATGCAGGGCAACAGCTCATAAGGGAGACGAAATGCAGGTTAATGGCCCGCAAGGGAGATGGAATACTAGGCAACAAAGGAGAAGGATCACAGGGAACTTGGACCACAACAGGGATGGAATGCAGGTCAACAGAACCACAAAGCAGAAGGAACGAAGGGAAACAAGACAACAAAGGAAAAGGTAGAAAGAGCACCTTAAAAGGAGAAGGGATGCAGGGAGACAGGACCACAAAGGAGAAGAAATGCTGGGAAACAGGACCACAAGAGAGATGGAATACAGGGAAAGAAGACCACAAAGGAGAATTAATGTGAATGGTAAAGGGCAAAAGAACCACAAGGGAGATGGAAACCACTGCAACAGATCTACAAGGGGGAGGGTGTGCAAGTCAACAGCATCACAAGGAAAAGGACGTGCAGGGCAACAAAACCAAAAGAGAGAGGAGCACCGGGCATCGGGATTACAAAAGAAATGGAATGCAGGGCAACAGACCCACAAAGGAGAGGTGATGCAGGGAAATGGATCCACAAAGGAGAGGGGACAGAGGCCAACAGACCCAAAATGGAAAGCGGCGCAGGACAGTGGGGACCACAAAGGAGATGGAATACATGGCAGCTGAACTATAAGGAAAAGGGAGCACAGGGCAACAGAACCGCAAGGGACTGGATACACAGGTAGCCACACAAAGGTAGATATGCATAATGCCACAGGACCACAATGGGGATAGAACACTGTGCAAAAAAACCACAAGAGAGGGTGGACAAGACAAACAACCACAAGGGAGAGGGGGCACAGGGTGACGGAACTACGAGAGAGGAGGGCACATGGCAATGGAACCACACTGGAAAAGGAGGCACAGGGCAACAGAAACACAAGGGAGAAAGGATGCAGGCAGCCACAGTCACAAAAACAGGTATAGCATTGTGGAGGAGGGGTCGAGGTTGATGACACTAAAACCAATGGGGAGAGAATGATATGGCTCTATACCTACGGACAGGAAAGAAAAAAGTGAGAGCATGCAGTAGCTCAGTAGTGTTCCCCACCTGCAACCCATTAGCTCTTCAACCAACCTCCCTGCTTCTTCAGTCCATTGTGAACTAATGATTAGAGTGGTCATTTCCAGCCATCTGGGTTGACCTCACAATGCTCAGTTTCACCCAACTGATAAGACACTGCATCTCTGTTGGACTATTCTAACTAAATAATATACAGATTTTATATATATATATATATATATATATATATATATATATATATATATGTAGAGAGAGAGAGAGGTGTTTGTGTGTGATAAAAAAAGGTCTGCTTTGTATTATTACCTGTATTTGTGTATTGTGCTTTGTACTCAAGTCATCCCTGAAAATGGGTACTTGTACTCAGCAGACCTAACTGGCTGACACAAATAAACAAACAAGACAGAGAGGGGAGGGAGAGGCCTGCCATCAAAGCTCTGTGGTGCTCTCACTGCCCATGGACTGATAACAATGTCCCTGGTAAATGCAGCCAGCACTGGGTCAATACAATGCCAGCTTAAGACAATGATTTACAGTGTCTTCTCCACTTACTGCCCTCAGACTTGCTGACCACGGCCATATCTCCACTGATATGGGAAATATCTACTGAACACAAAGATTTACTAAGTCTTCTCTACTTACCATCCTCAGCTATGCTGGTCTCCACTACCTCTCCATTGACACAGGGTTTCACCTCCACTGGCTCTGAAGGAGACGACTCACTGCTGGGCATCAGGAGAATGTTACTGAAGGTAGGGGCCAGACGGAAGCACCTCTTTGTCTGAAACATCTGTGTGGACATGGCCTGCAGGTTACTGGCAATGCTGGACTCATTTGTTCCAATTGTCCCTGGGCCATTTACAATGCACTCGGAAATCTCTGCTTTGGTGATCCCATTCAGTTTGCAATCAGACACTTTCCCAAAGTCCTGAGTGACTTCCTCGGCTAATTTTGAAATGTGAAGTTTATTATCCTCGCCGTGCTCATCCTCCTCAATCTCTTCCAAGTCCGAACGTGACTCTTGACTGTTCATATCAGAGTCAGTTTCAACATCAAAAGCAGTTTCTGCTTCCTCGTCGCTCTTTTCTGAACCACCTTCAGAGTTCTCGCTGTCCTTTGCCAACTCGTCACTTGAGTCAGAATCAAAGCCCTCACTGAGGTCACTCTCATCCACCTTCTGAGGGCGCCTACGTCGGCGCAGGTGGGAGAGCCGCAAGAACTTCTTGTTGGTTTTGTTCTGGTTCTGTTTATTCTGCACTTGCAGGGTTCGAGTCTGTACCTCAGCCTCAGGGTCAGGCTCCGGATCAGCGTTGCTGAAAGGTTCTTTTATTTCCAGGTCATCTAATTAAAGAAAAAAATAATTACCATCAGATCCAAGACCCAGAAACATGGCATATGTCTGCTTCTTTATCTCTGCTGTCACACTCTCACTATGGGATGTATGTTCTCTCACTGCTCTGTATTGGACTCCCAGCTACAACAGTATTTTTCTCTCACTTTTGACTCCCCAACTACAACTTTTTTTTGTAGAATATTTTTGTTGCCTTTTTTTTTTTTTTTTTTTACTTAAAGCATATATAATCATATTACTAAGCCAGTAAAAAAGATAACACCTGTATCTAATCGTCTCACCACCCCACCCCCTCTTTGGCAATATTAAACTCCTACGTACAGAGAAAGAAAAATTACTTACTATAGTAGTGCTGTTTCTTCCAAGGGATGCCTCATTACGCTTAACTACTGCAGATCAGCTTGCTTTGAGCTGCCCTGCACAGTAGAATTTTATGCAAATAGGGGAATCCTGCAATGAAAGTCAAATTTCTTCTGTGTGGTCACACTCTACTCTGCCCTCTGTCACACTTATTTCTGTAGCTAGGGGAGCAATGACCACTAAACTACAAAAATAGAATGGCCAAAAATTCTGAATCCCTGTGTGGTCATAACATGGCAGATCAAAAATGTTCCAACAAAATCAACAACAATTGATTGTAGGCAATGCACAAAAAAATGCTCTAGCGAAATAAGAAAGTAAATCGATTCTTGCAAACCTTTCCAGGTTTCTGGAAGGGGAGGTAGGGTAGGTGTGTTAAGCATAGTGAGGGATCCCAGGGAAGAAACAACATTACTATGGTGAGTAATTTTTTCTTCAAACCCCAGGAATCCCTCACTATGCTTAACTACTACAGACTACAAAACAGTACCTTGGGAGGCTGGATACAGAACCTATTTAGGGAAAAGGTTCTGCAAGGCAGCAGTGTCAAACCTGGCATCCATTTTGAACTGTACGTCCAGACAATAGTGCTTTATGAAGATGTGTACTGTATTCCAGGTAGCTGCTTTACAAATTTCCAGCAAAGCAATATCCCTTGCAGCTGCCACAGTGGCAGAAGTGCCCGGAGGCCTTGTGGTGGTAGCTTGCCAGTTTTGCTGTAAAAGAACTGAATGCAAGAGACTATCCAGCGGGGAACTGTTCTCTTGGAGGCTGGCCTACCTTTGCCACCTTTACAATATGTCACAAACTGTGAATGGGAGGACCTGGCTTCCTTAGTGCGGTCCAAGTAGTAATGGAGTGCCCTTCTGACACCCAGACTGTGGCGCTTCTGCTCCCCAGAGCTGGATTTTGCATAAAAAAAAAACACTAGTAGGGTAATGGACTGGTTCAGCTGAAATTCGAACACCACTTTAGGAATGAATTTCCTTTTTGTCCTTAGGATTACCTTGTCCCTGTGGAAGATGATGGGTCTGTCCAGAGAGCTTGCAGCTCGCAAACCCTTCCAGCATAAGTCATGGCACGAGGAAAACTTCCAGATGAAATACTATAAGTCAGCAGCAGCCATGGGCTCGAAGGGGTGCTCCATGCGCACAGCAATGCATGGGTTCAAATCCCATGCAGGGGCTAGGTCCCTTAAAGAACTTTGAAAATGTGGTGACACGCCACTGATTTCTCTCTGTCCACTGAAACACAAGCTGTCACTGCTGCCAGATAGTCACTGAGGGTTGAGGGTCTGAGGCCCAGGGACTGGAGGTGGAGCAGGCAGTCCAAGATTGTGGGCAGATCTGCATGCAAGGGACTGAGCTGCTTAGAACATCACAGGGAAAACCTTTTCCACTTAGGAGAAAAGGTTTTCCTTGTTGCTGGTTTCCTGGAAACTTAAAGGACTTCCAAAACATGACAATGTCCCTGGTAAATGCAGCCAGCACTGGGTCAATACAATGCCAGCTTAAGACAATGATTTACAGTGTCTTCTCCACTTACTGCCCTCAGACTTGCTGACCACGGCCATATCTCCACTGATATGGGAAATATCTGCTGAACACAAAGATTTACTAAGTCTTCTCTACTTACCATCCTCAGCTATGCTGGTCTCCACTACCTCTCCATTGAGAGGTTAAAACTGCAAAACTCTAGCTCTTCAAGAACCATGCCTTGAGGCACAGAGTTGTGAAGTCTGGGAAGGTTTCTTGCCCTGAGACAGGGTCAGCAGATCATGTCTCAAGAGGGAGGCGGATGGGATGCATGATGGAGAGGGCCATGCGTAGGGAGTACCAAACTTGCCTGGCCCAATCTAGGGCTATTAGGATCATGGTTACAGACTAACCCCTCTCAAGAGCACTCTCAAAAAGAGTGGGAAGAGCATACAGGAACCTCCCTGTCCAGTCTAGAGTCAGGGTGTCCCATGGTACCGAGACCACTGCAGGTGGCCTGTAGCAAAACAGTGGAAGATGATGACTCTCCCTGGATGCAGACAGATCTAGCTCTGTTGAACCCCACCTCCTGAACACTGTGTCCAGGACCTCCTTGTTCATAGTCCATTCATGATGTCCCTGGCTGATCCTGCCCTAGAGTCTGACAAGACATTGTCTTTTCCTGGCAGGTGAACTGATGATAGTTGCACATCTAGGGAGTAGGCCGGATTCCAGATCTTTACTACTTCTATAGACAGCTTTCAGGATCTTGTGCATCCCTTTTTGTTGATGTAGTACATGGTAGTGGTTTTGTCTATCCTTATCTTGACTGACTGACCCTTGACAAGGAGAGGCAAAAGCTTGTATGGCCAGGTATTCTGCTCTGAGCTCTAGCAGGTTTATATGCTCCTGGGACTTCTGGGAGGACCACACCCGGTTTACTCTTAGGCTGTCCAGATGGGCACCCCAGCCCAGGATTAAGGCATATGTTAGTACTATTGTGGGTGACTGTACGAAGGGCACACCCTCCCTGAGGTTGCCCTGGTCGGTCCACCAGTCCACTGCTCTTAAGAGAGACTGCCACAGGCACCAGTCTTGAGAGAGAGTCTCAGCTTTGGGATGAGTGGGCCCTCAGGTGGTACTGGATGTCTCACTTGGAAGCTGGCCCCAGACACTACTGCTGTGGATGAGGCCATCTGGCCTAATAGCTGGAAGAAGTCTTTTGCAGGCCTGTGCTGGCCGAGCCTGAAGGACTTCGCAAGGCTTACCAGGTTTCCTGCTCTCTCTTGTGGTAGGGCTTCCAATTCTGCTCCTATGAAGACCAGAGCTTGTACTGGTTCTGGCTGGGACTTCTGAATGTTTATGATGAAGCTCAGACCCTCCAGGGTATGCAGAGTGAGGCCTTGGCCTTCTGGTGTAATTTTCCTGCAACCAGCCAGTTATCAAGATAAGGCAAAAATGAAAATTACGTACCTACCGTAATTCCTGATCTTTTCCTGTATCTTCATCATTCTTTACTACTGGGTGTAAGCCAGAGGTGAGCGCACCTGTACGAGAGCTTTTTTTTTTGAAGGGGGCAGTCGGCGCCAATGGCGCTGCCCACAAGGTCGACACACTGCATGGCGCATGAGGGTTGGCTGTTAGGCTCCTCAGACTCCTCCTCCACCCCAGTTCTGCTCTGCCAGAGAGGATGAAACAAAGAGGGATAGAGACAACCAAGGTGAGGCAAGAGAGCCAAGGGATAGGAAAAGGAAAGGATATAAACTGAAAAAGAAAGAAACCAACTAGAGGACAGAGGGATTGGACTTTTTACCCTAAGAGGCCATAGGTAGCACAGTAAAAGGAGAAGGTGGCGAGGAAGAGAGAAGAGAAGAGAAAACATAGCATACGTAGGTGGAGGGGGGCCTCAGCCATGCCGAGTTGGAAGACCATTGGCCTATTTTAGCCTCACAAACCTGAAAGTATGAAGACACGGGTGCAAGGACCCCATCAACTTCAGGGACCACTGGACAGAGGTCCGGAACAAGAGTATTTGAAATGGTCTTGGAGAATATAAAACATGGCTGAGACAGCCCCCTCCCCCCTTCTTACCCCTAAACCCACAATTGGGATGAAAGTCCTGGAACATGGTCCTCTACCAGTTAACACCTGATGGCTCAGTCGGGGGAGGGGACCCCCTTAAACAGGAGAGGACTCTGTCCAGAATGATCTCTAGGGTAAAGGGGAAGCGAAAAAGAGAAAAGGGGTGAAGACAATCCCTAAGGGTTCTCCCGTGAGATGCACTGACACAGTCCCTACTTCAAGAAGATGAAAAACAGGTGGACATTCGTGCCAACTGAAGAGGATACCACAGTGCACCTCACTGAGAATCCCAGGGAGTTCCCACCAGAGGCCAGGGTGAAGACCCAATTTGCCACTCTCCTAGAATGGGTGCTCTGTGACTTTTTAGAAAAGGAAACAGAGGACCCTGAGGTACCAGGAGAACTTTGCTCCCAACTGGCCTCGAAGAGGGGGGGAGCAGGGTGGAGGTGGCACCCAAGAGCTGAGGCCCCAGAAAGGAAGGTGGGTGGGAATCCGTAATGAATGGTGAAGATACATGAGAAGATCAAGAATTGCGGTAGAGTACGTAATTTTTATATCCTCCCTTGTCAATCTTCACCATTCATTACTGCTGGGTGTATACCAAGGCCCCCCCAGAGGGGACCTGGAACTGTCCTGAGGGAACAGATTCCCTCAGCTTCCTGCGGGGGAGACGCAGAAGGGAGAGACCCTTCTGCCATACTACGCCACTATGGCCTAAGGCTGGTTAGACTGAGGAGGTGTCCCCCCATTGACGGGCGACGGAAAATGCCTCTGAAGATTCCGCCTTGCCCTGCGGGGAAAAAAGACGGGTCCCCCGGAAAGTGGAGGAAAACACCCTACTCCGGGCAATAGGTGGCAATCTAGACAGGTGAAGCCATGCTGTCCACCTAATGCAGATCACTGTCCCTGCCACTCTGGAAGCCACTCCGTTGGCGTCGTATGATGCCCTTGCTTGGTGCCTTGCAAGCTCCACACCCTGTGCAGAGATGGCAATGGCTTGCCTAGATTCCTCTGAATCAAGCAAGGATGCTAAAACCTGCACCAGCATCAACCACAGGTGCCTGTTGTAGGCAGCGTGGTGAGCCTGATGTGAGATGATACAGAGTAACACACGAGCTGATGAGAAAACTCTTCTTCCCCACTGGTCAAACTCAGCAGAATCCGGATCTGGTGGTCGGTCGAGTGCCGGGTGTTGAAGCCCGGAAGGACTGTCTAAAGCCATCAGCCCCAAGGGTGGGTGAGGCAGAGAACCAAGAGACTCCTGGGGAGCACAGTACCTCCTCCTGCAGTCCACTGGGGCTGAGGATGAGGTGGCTGGTGACTGCCAGGTGCAGATAAATGCTTTCTGGAAGGGAATAGGCCAGGAAGGCACTGAATTTGCTCAAAAACCAGCACGTCTCCCACTCAGTATTGCGTCTTACCACATGGGAGATATGGAGCTCCTGAACTAACCTTGAGAGGAACCGCTGATATTCAGTGAAATCAGCACTGGAGGAAAGGTGGACAGAATGTTCCTCTTCCTCAGCTGAGGAAGTCGAAGAAGTAGAGGAGCTCGGGTGTTAGGATTCCTCCTGCAGCAGGGAAGACAGGCAAAAGACCTGCTCATCCATAGCTCTAACCTAGGGAAGGCCGCTACAGTGGCCCTGCACATCTCCCAGGTTAAACGACCCATAGGACCCACGTGGCATGGGGGGGAGGTGTCGGAAGAGGGATTGGTGAAGGGCAACTCACAGAAAGTGTCCAGCCTCTGCCAGGGCTCTGAGACCCTGCAGCAGATCCTCCCATGCAGGGGGGAGGACCCGGGGGTCGATCCAGTCAGTGAATGCTGCAAATGTGTAAACAAATCTTGGATGAGTCCTGAGGGAGAATCTCCCCTATGGTGCGACTGAGGCTGTATGCTTCCAGAAGGGCAATCCTCAGCGCTGCCCACTAAGGGTGCCCCTGAAGTCTCAGAGGAGGAGAAGCGGGTCTCAGCGTTTCGGCTCCCCCCCCACTCCCCGCAGGGTAGTGGAAGAAGGCCTCTGCACCTCACCCTGGCCTCTCTACCCCATGACTCCGAGGCCGCTCTCTTCCCCGAACCCAGTGCCAAGGGGTCCAACAATCACGCAGGCCCCTCAAGGAAGGCCACAGAAGACAAGGTCCCTGTCCCCATGAAGGGGGCAATAACAGCACCAGAAAATGCAGCTGCTGCGCCCCCCATGGTCGAGACCACCACACCAGGCCTGCCCAGACTGCTACCCACTGCAGCTCCCTCAACACCAACGTTGGCGTGGGGGGCCGGGGAGTCCTGGAGGCGAACACTGGGCCGCCAGTTGCTGCATCTAAGAGGACTCCCTGATCCTGAGGAGTCGGGGCACCAGTACGGATCAGCCAGTGAGTCTTCTGCCTCCGAAGAGAAGGAGACCACACATACCACCAGACTAGTAACTCCGGGAGCATTCTTACCAACGGCGCCGTGAACGCCCCATCGCGGGACATGGCACTGCCCGAGACACCGCCTCGATCACTGGCATCGCGAGTGGCGCTGGGATCAGAAGCAGCACCAGCAGGCAGTGCCGAGGGTCCACCAGCACTGGGTCCAGCAGCCATGGGCCATAAATACAGGTTATTCACCTGTAACAGGAGTTCTAGGAATGGTATATGTTGTTCATCCACACTTCATGGCAGGTTCCTTGCCGTTTTAAATCTTGCCGGAAGGTCTTCAAGCTGGCTCCTCCCACCCACCCGGGTGGTAAAACTCTCGGCTCTGCCCCATGATGCCAGATCTAGCCCGCTGGAAGCCAGGTTGTGCGTCGAAGCCGGGGAGGTCGGGTGGGTTGTGTGGATGAACAACATATACCATTCCTAGAACTCCTGTTACAGGTGAGTAACCTGTATTTCTAGGGACATGGATATGTTGTTCAATCCACACTTCATGGCAGACTCCTAGCAGTTCTCCGGGAGGAAGGGAGGCAAGGCGCACACCCCCTATTTAGGAAACAAGGACTGGAGAACCAAGGTCCCAAAACCAGCATCCCGGCGTGACTCAAGGTCGATGTGGTAATGGGTAATGAAGGTATGTGCTGACTTCCAGGTAGCAGCCCTGCAGATTTCCTGGACAGGGACGTCCCTGTAAGCAGCCATCGATGCAGCGGTATGGTGGGTAGAATGAGCTCTTATCCCTTTGGGAGGCTCCATGCCCGCCAACCTGTAGAAGAGATCTATGCAGGAGGTGACCCACCTGCCTATCGCCCGCTTGGCTGCAGGTCTGCCAGGTGCAGCTTCAGTGTACGTAACAAACAGCTGGCGAACCTCTCCCTGAACTTCAGCCGTCCACTCCTTATAGTAAGTGAGCGCTCCTCTAGGGTCCAAAGTATGGAGCCTGTATTCGGCCTCTGAGGAGTGATTGGGGTAGAACACCGGCAGAGTCAACACCTGGTTAAGGTGAAACTCCGACACCACCTTCGGAAGGAACTTCGGGTGGGGCGCAGGACAACCTTGTCCCTGTGGAAGACCAGATAAGGAGACTCGATGGAAAGCGCCTAGAGCTCTCCCATCCTTCTGGCTGATGTGATAGCCACCAAGAAGGCGGTCTTCCATGACAGGTGAGAGATGTCACACCTGTGCATCAATTCGAATGGCTTGTCCATGAGCTTAGCCAATACCAGCAGTAGATCCCACGGAAGTGGACATTCTCGCACCGGAGGGGATATGTGACCAAGGCCTTGGAAAAAGTGCCCAACCACTTTCTCCTGCGCCACAGACTGCTTCCCGGCCCGCACCCAGTAAGCAGAGATAGCTGCCAGGTGCACCTTTAGGGTCGTCGACCGAAGCCCTAGCTGAGAAAGGGACCACAGGTAGTCCAGAATGCTGGCCAAGGAGCAGGAGGAGGGGTCCAACCCCTTACCCTGACACCAAATGGAGAATCTCTTCCATTTGAAGGCGTAGCATTTCCTGGTTGACTCCTTACGGGATGCCTCAACAACATTGAGGACCTCGTCGGAAAGACCCAAGGCCTGGAACTCTAGCCGTTCAGGAACCAGGCCGTCAGGTGCAGGGACTGAAGGTCCGGGTGGAGAACCTTCCCCTGGTTGACTGAGATCAGGTGCAGGCGGGCTGGGAGCCGCCTCGGGAGCCTGGAGCTGAGGCTGAGGAGATCTGGATACCAGAACTGGCGGGGCCAGTCTGGGGCTACCAGAATCACCTGCACCTTGTCCCTCCTTGCCTTGAGAAGCACCTTGTGGATCAAGGGAAATGGGGGAAAGGCGTAAAAGAGGCCCAGGGTCCACGGCCTCGAGAAGGCATCCCCCTGCAGCGAGCCCTGCTGAGGGGGGCAGGCATGAAACAGCCTCAGCTTCGTATTCTCCCTGGAGGCAAACAGGTCCACCTGAGGTGTGCCCCAGTGGGAGAACAGATCGTGTACTACCTCCGGCAGGAGAGACCACTTGTGAGATGCAGCACCTATCCAGCTTAGGGCATCGGCCAGAGTGTTGGAGGCTCCCGCCACATGGATGGCTAGGAGATCCACCTCCAGTCTGCTCAGGAGGGACCAAGTGCGGAGAGCTTCCTTGCACAGGGGCAAGGAGCGCGTCCCGCCCTGGCAGTTTAGGTAGTACATGGTCGTGGTGTTTCTGGACCACTTGACCCCGTACAAACGGAGCGAAGGCGCTGAGGGCTAGTCGGACCGCCCGAAGCTCCAGCAGGTTGATGTGGCATCGGGACTCCCGAGGGAACCAGAGACCATGTGCTCTGTGCTCCCCCAGATGGGCACCCCAACCCATCAGAGAGGCGTCGGTCGATAGAGTGACTGTCAGCTCGGGGCAGACAAACGGGATGCCCCCCTGCAGATGAGCTGGAACGATCCACCACTGGAGAGCGTTCCACATCTCCTCGGTCACTGCCACTGGCTGGTCCAAAGGACCGGAGCGCTGTGACCACTGGCTGGCCAGTCCCCATTGTAGGGGACGAATGTGCCAATGGGCCCAACGGACCACGCTGGTGCAGGCCGCCATGAGGCCCAGGAAGTCCCGGGCAGGGGGCAACTGCCCAACCTGAAATGACTGGGCAAAGGAGGAAAGAACCATGGCCCTGTCCACCGGGAGCCGTGCTCTGGCTCGAAGAGAGTCGAGCTCCGCCCCGATGAATTGAATCACCTGCTTTGGCATGAGTTCCGATTTGGCCTCGTTGATGAGGAGGCCAACCTGAGAGCAAACCTGGAGGGCCAGATCCCTGGACAGTTCCACCTCCGATCTGGAGGAGGCCACAATTAGCCAGTCGTCCAGGTAAGGGTACACCCGGACCCTTCGGAGCCGCAGGACTGCTGTCACCACCGCCATGCATTTGGTGACAACCCTGGGAGCTGGACAGAGGCCAAAGGGCATGGCCCGGAACTCACAAATGGATCCCTCTGCTCTGAAGCGGAGAAATCGCTGGTGGGATGGACAGACTGGGATGTGAAAGAACGTGTCCTGGAGGTCCAAAGAACAGAACCACAAGCCTCGTTCCAAGGATGGAATGATCTGAGACAGAGTGACCATCCTGAAGGTTCGAGACCTTAGGAACCTGTTCAGGTCGTGCAGGTCTAGAATGGGGCACCAGCCCCCCGTCCGTTTTAGGACTAGGAAATACCTGGACACAAACCCTGGGTCTGGTGGAGGATCCGCACCTCCCTGATCACCTCCTTCTGGAGGAGCAGGGCAATGATGGCTCGACAGGCTGACAGAGAGGCCGCGGACCCCGTAGCCCCCCCGTGGGGCGAAGGCTCGGAAGGGCGGGGCATGCTCGAATTCCAGAAGCAGACCCTTTCCTACCACTTCCAACACCCAGCGGTCCGTGGTGATAGCGGACCAGGCGGAAAGGAAGTGGCGGAGCCGTCCCCCCATGGGGGGAACCCAGGCGGGAGTGACGAGGCTGGGGGCGACACCCCTCAACCCGTCACTGGGCAGACTTGGAGGAGGGACCGTCCAACGGACCTCCCAGGCCTTTTCCTCCTGGCTTCCTGCTGGAGGAAGCTGCAGACTTGGCTTTGGGGTGCCAAGTGCGAGCCTGCTAGCCCTGATGCTGGTGTTGCTGGGCCGGATGTGCCGCAGGGGCAGAAGGCCAAAAGGGCTTACGCTGCTACTGGCGGCCTTTGTCCTTCTGGGCAGACGTGGCAGAGTCCAAGGTGGCATTGGACTTCTCGATCCTCTGCAAATGGCCCTCCACCCCAGGACCGAACAAGTCGGTACCCAGGAAGGGGACGTCTGACAGCTTGTGCTGGGTATCCGCCGTGAAGGTGGAGATCTGCAGCTAAGCTCTGCGGCGCATGGCCACTGCGGCCGCTACTGACCGGGCACAAGAGTCTCCAATATCAAGAGCAGTTTGGAGCTGCTGCTTCGACACCGCCCTTCCCTGATCCCGCACCTGCATGACCGTAGTCTGGAGGTCAGCCGGGAGATGAGGGATCACCTCATCCAGGGAGCCCGTAAGGGCATGGGAAAAGTGTGCCATCAGTACAGCCGAACTGGCCTCACGAAGGCCTAGGGAGGACGCAGCATACACTTTACGCCCGGCGTAGTCCAGCTTCCTGGACTCTTTGTCAGGAGGCTTGTCCACGTCCCTGGTGTTCCCGGAACGCCGGAAAACACTATCGGTCACAAGCCCTTCCGCAGAGGGGTGCTCCGAAAAACCAGATAGTGAACCGTTGGGGACCACGTACTTCCTGGCCATCCTGGACGAAGGAGCAGGACAAGAAGTCGGCCGCTGCCATAACTCCAAAGCTGGGCCAATAATGGCTTCAGCCACTGGAAAGGCCTCCGTGGGAGAATCCCCTCGGTCCAGTATCTCCGTGAGGGGATACTTGGCCCACTTAGACATGGGTTCGAGCTTCATCCCAGTAGACTCTGAGACGAGCCGAAGCAAACCCATGAACAAGGATGGTCTCTCGTCCAGCAACTGTCCCCCAGTGGACTCCAGGTCAAGGGGCCTGGAGAACAGGGAAGAGTCATCATCAGACTCCGAGGAGTCTGCGAACAGCTGCCTAGGGCCTGAGCCACCCTCCACTTGTCAAGGACGATCGGGAGTGAGGGTGACAGACAGCCAATGGGGCAACCCCTGACCCAACCGAGAACCCTTGGTTGGAGCCCCAGATTTGGGTTGTGGAGGCAGGGGTTCCACCACAATGGGTGGCGCAGCTGGTTTCAGCCGAACAACCGGAGCCGGTTTGGGCTCCTCGATAACCACGAGGGGCTGTTTCGGCCATTCCGGTGACAGCCACTTAATGGCCGGGGAAGGTGACGGGGTCCGCTTGTTCCCGGTCATAAGGAGCTGCTGCCACATCAAGTCCTCATAGCGTCGACGCAATTTGCACTGAAGCCTTTCCTCCGAGGAGGAAGAAGACAAGGACGAGCAGCATCGCCGCTTTCCTCAGTGCCGAGACCGAGACCGCCAGTGTCGGCGGGATCGGCTGGACCGAGAAGAGGTCCGAGATAGAGACTGAGACCGTCGGTATTTCTGATGGTGGGTCTGGGAGGGAGCGGGGGAAACCCGTTCCTCCCTCGGCTCGGGAACCTTAACCGTGGACTCTGGCACAGGAGGTGCAGGCAAGTCCTCAGTTTCCACCGGGGGAACCGGTGAAGAAGGGTTGTCGGCTTCTCCAGTCGACAGCCCGTCTGACAGGTCGAGAAAAATCTCGACCGCGTTGACGGATGTCTCGGCCGGCTGACCTGACAGGGACACCATGAAGCCAGCGGCCTTAGGCCGCACTCTCGACAGTCGGTCAGCCGACTGTCGAGAAGGGACCTCTCCGCTCCCACGAGCGCCCGGTGGGACTCACCTTCGAGTCCTTCTTCTTGGACAGAGAGGATGTCCCGATGGACCCTCACCTTTTGTAGAGAGAGACTGACAAAGCTCCTTAAAAGAAGCAGAGTAGGAGGAGCCCAAGGAGAGCGGGATAAATGCTGCGACCGAGGAGGACGAAGATGCGGCCTGGGCCGCCGCCTCCTCCTCGAGGGCGATCATCTGCTCAAGTTGCTCAGCCGAGCCCGCCGCCGCTGACACCGCCCAATGGGCCTCCTTTGACTTCACCGGAGGAATACGACTCTCGGGGCGCCCAAGTTGGAGTCTGGCAGCACGGTCTTCGAGGACATTGACCGAGAAGGACTTGCACAATTCGCAGGCCTGTGGATCGTGCTCAAGCCCAAGGCAATAAATGCACGTGGAGTGCAGATCGGTCCGACACATCTTCTGCCCACATGGGCACTGCCGAAATCCGGGAGTCGACTTATCCATCGCAGCCATGAAGGAAGAAACAGACTGAAGTCTAGAAAATTTGAGAATAAGTTTTGGTTTAACCAGACAGTCTGGATTCAGGCCTAAATGCAGAGCGCTAAGGAGAGAACCTTAGCTTCCAAGACATAAGGAAGATCTGGAGTCATGGGGTGGAGCCAAGGGATTTACCACCCGGGTGGGTGGGAGGAGCCAGCTTGAAGACTTTCCGGCCCATCTTAAAGTGGCAAGGAACCTGCCAGACAGTGTGGATTGAACAACATATCCACGTCCCTAGAACCATCCTTTCGGTGAAATAGCGCCTCTCAATTTCCCTCCTGAATCTGCCACCTTCCAGCTTCAGACTGTGTCCCCTGGTTCCCCTTCTACCTTTTAATTTGAAAATACTCCCAGCGCTTACTATGTTCATACCCCTCAGCTACTTTAAGGTCTCGATCATATCCCCTCTCTCCCCTCCATCCACCAGGGAATACATACTCTCTCAGTCTCTCCTCATAAGGTTTATCTACCAATCCCAGGATCATTTTCGTTGCTCTGCACTGTACCGCCTCCAACAGCTTGATGTCCTTTTTCAAGAAGGGGTACCAGTACTGCACACAATACTCCAAGTGTGGCCTCACCAGGGACCGGATGATTTCCCCTTCTCATAGAAGTAATTCCTCTTGCGATGCACCCCAGCATTCTGCCGCTGCCTTCCTGCATTGGGCTGAGTGGGTCATTTCCCCCATTACCAGTACACCCAGATCCTTCTCCTCCGTTGATGTGGAAAACTGCACTCCCCCCAACCAGTAACTATTTCGAAGGTTCTGGGCTCTCAAGTGCATTACTTTGCACTTCTTGGCGTTGACCCCAAGTTGCCATGTGTTAGACCATTCTTCCAGTCCCGCCAAATCCTCCTGGAGTACTTTACTGCCTTCTCCCCCATCTACCTCTGCACAGATCTTAGTGTCATCAGCGAAGAGACTGTTCTTACTCTTTATCCCATCTGCGATGTCGGCAATGAAAATGTTAAACAGCACTGAGCCCTGTGGAACCCCACTTGTTACTGCCCTGGGCTCAGATACTTCACCCCCCACTACTACCTTCTGCTGTCTATCCTGTAACCAGTTCCAGACCCATCTCAATAGTTTCCTCCCCACTCCCAGGTTGCTCAATTTGCTGGTCAGCCTACCATGAGGTACTGAATCAAAGGCCTTGCTGAAGTCCAGGTAGAGGACATCCACCACATGACCCTTGTCCAGTGCCCACGTCACCCAATCGAAAAAGTAAACCAGGTTCATCTGGCAGGATCTGCCTGTGACAAACTCGTGCTGTCTGCTGTCCTGGAGATCATTATCCTCCAAAAGTTTTGCCAGTCTTTCCATTAGGATAGTATCCATTAACTTTCCTACAATTGTGGTTAGGCTCACTGGTCTACAGTTCCCTGGTTCGTCCTTGGGCCCACTCTTATGGAGGGGCACCAAATGAGTCACTCTCCAATACCTGGGCACGCTTCCTGTTTCCAGAGAGGTGTTGAACAGATCCACCAACAGCCCCGCCAGGACTTCTGCCAACTCTCTCAGAACTCTAGGAATAACTCTGTCTACCCCAGGTGCCTTATCTACCCTCAGGGACTTAATGTCCTCCAACAGCCTTCCCTCTGTGATTTTCCCATCCGTGATCTCCTTCCCCCTACTCTCACCCCAGCCTTCGCCTTAGGTACAAGCCCATCCCTCTCCCTGGTGAATACTAAACAGAAGTATTCGTTGAGTACTTCTGCCTGCTCTGGTCCCTTTTTCGTCCAACCACTGCCGTTCTTGATCCTGACAATCTGATTCTTACTTTTTCTCTCTTCTCCTTCATATAGCTGAAAAAATCCTTTTCACCTTCTCTGATCCCCTGCGCTAGCTTCAGTTCTCTTGATGCCTTGGCTGCCCCTTACTGTTCTATTCACTTCCCTAGATTTCCTCACATATTCCTCTCTGTCCTCTTCTCTGCTGGATTTTTTATAGGTTCTGAAGGCAGCCCTCTTTTCCATAACCCTCTCCCCTACTTTCCTGTTCATCCACCTCGGTTTCTTGGTCCTGGATTTCCTGCTCTGGCTCTTGACACATGCTAGTGACCTCAGTCAGGCCCAGCTTGATGATTGCCCATTTTTGCTTAGCGTCCATTTTAGAGTGGATGCTAGCTATGTGCCCTTCCAGTATAGTACCCATCCTGCCAAAGTCTGCCCTTTTGAAGTTCAGGACCTTAGTCTTTGTAGTGGCTACCTCCTCACCTAGACTGAGAACCACACTGTGCGGTGGTCACTTCCCGCCAGGGAATTTTCCACCCCAACATCCCTGACTTGCTCCCCGTCCACCAATACCAGGTGCAGGATGTTCCCCTCCCTAGTTGGCTCTCTTACCCTCTGTGTCAGGAAGCTATCCTGGAAGGCTTCCAGGAGGATCTGGCACAAGAGGTAGCCGGGATGTTCCAATTCAGCTCTGGTAGATTAAAGTCCCCAACCACCACAGTGCTCCTTTTGCCACTAGTTCTCCTTAACTGCTCCCCCAGCTCCATATCAATGTCCTCCTTCTGGGTCGGTGGCCTATTTACTGCCCCCAATCTAACCTTACTACCCCTCGAGTTGTGCAGTTGCAGCCATAAGGCTTCCGCCCTGCCTTCCTCCTCCCTATTAC